>QJPP01000007.1:0-1271440 GCA_003996215.1 Jaltomata sinuosa
TTTAATTTTAATGAAAATAAAAGTAAAATACCGACCTCCGGAGGTCGGTATTACCTTTAATTTTAACGAAAATAAAAGTAAAATACCGACCTCCGGAGGTCGGTATTGCCTTTAATTTTAATGAAAATAAAATTAATTATGTTAAATAAACAATACCGACCTCTGAATGTCGGTATTAATATTATTTTTATTTTATAATATAAATAAAAAATAAATACCGACTTCGGGAAGTCACTATGAGAATAATTTAAGGTAAATAAAATCAATTATGTAAATTTAATATTACCGACATCAAGAAGTCGGTATTAATTTATTTTTTTGTTTTTTATCTTTCAAAAAACCGACATCCGGAGGTCGGTTTATTTAAAAGTTATTAAAAATATTTCTTTTTTTCATTTTTTTATATTTAATTGAGATAAATTTAAATTTTATTTTTTATTTACTAATTCGATACCGACTACAAGAGGTCGGTTTTTCTTTATTTTATTTTTTTCTGGGAAAGTTTCCGACCATCGGAGGTCGGTATTTGGTTTTCCCGCATTTTTTTCCAAATAAACCGACATCTTGAAGTCGGTTTTCTTAAGAAAATAAAATAATTTTTTGTTTTTAACAATACCGACTTCCGGAGGTCGGAAATTACCGACTTCCATAGGAGGTCGGTAATTTTGAGGTCGGTATTCGCAGTTTTTTTAGTAGTGTTTGGTAATCAAATTTCTCATGTTTGATTGGTTGGAAACAAGTTCATCAAAAATCAGGAAGATAATTTTTCTGGTCGGAGTTGGGAAAACATGTTCCATAAGTGTCATTTCACATTGATTGTCTCCTCCCACCCTCCAATAGCCACCAGGCTACCCCACCCCCACCTCCACTCTTCACCATTCATTATGTTTGCCTAGATAATATATAAATGCTCTTGCAACAGTAATTTTTGCTTGCTCACTGAACACTAGAAAATAAGTATAAAAATCACTTATTTTCATGAAATCTTTTTTGGTGAAAAACATTTTCCTTCCTGCTAAACACACCTAAAAGGTTTAAAGTCAATCAGAAGAAGCACCTTCTGTGATATATAAATGTCCATGAGATAATTTTATGATTCCAAGTTCTAACTTGATTTTATGTTTTGTCCATTAATAGAAAACACTTTAAATTCCTAATTAACTTTCAATTTTCACGTTTAAAAAATTTAAATAAAGATAAAGCTACACATTGTGTTACCAAACAAGTCTTCTTTATCCCACATCGTTTTTAAACAGTGGCTTATTTATGTTTATATGTGGATATGAGAAGATACTCCATCGCCGAGCCTTGTAACGTGGGCTTGTAACTCAAGTGGGGGCAATAATGTGGTGGAGGCTGGGCATTGGTGGGCTAATGTCTGGTCTGCCCTATCCAAGCACGGAGTTGAGCAACGTAGTCCAAACGAAAGTGTGGGCTGCTTGGCTCCTAGAGTGGAGCGGACTGCGTGAGGCTGGTTTCACAGAGCAACGAATAGTCTCCGCTCCGTGCAGTGGAAGGATAACGGGCCGGTGCTTCCCAAGTCCAACAAAAACTTGATGGGCTGTCTGATTAGACCACCACCTTTTTGCCCAGCTTTAGCCCATTCAATCCAATTTTTTCCCCTTGCTACTCATTTCTCAAGTGAAATACATATAATTGTTTTTTTTTTCAAAGAAAGAAAGTGCCATTATGTCCCTTTTCTATTTATTCCTCAACTGCTAAGTAATAATATTGCTTCTGCTTTGGGACCCCAAAAGCCATAGGTTCAAATTGTTATTACCTCTATTTCTAATCACAATTTTTTTTCTTAAAATCTTAAAACTTTGAGGGAAACCCTCTCTACATACTTCATCAAAAGACTAAGAGAGTTTGTATAAAAACTCAGTAATTGGTCAAGACAGGCTTTTGGGGACCTTTATGAGGGACCTAAGAGGTTATAGTGTATGTTTTGAATGCTGAATGGTTATGATCAGGAAGTCTCATGCTATGTTACTCGGACTCTTTAAAATGTCAACGGGTGCATGTCGAATTCTTCAAAAGTAGTGTATTTTTGGAGAATCTGACACGAGTGTGACATCGAAAGTGAAGAGTCTGCACAATTTAAATCTCATGCTTTTGGGGACCTTTATGAGGAACCTAAGAGGTTGAAAAAGCTCATTGATAACCTTGAAGAGTCTATGTTTTGAATGCTGAATGGTTATTATGATCAGGAAGTCTAAATTAGTGCCTTGCATGACAAATATAATTTTGTGGATTTGCCATATCAACAAATAATCCACTAATTAATTAGTCACTTTGCACCTTGCAATGGGAGTTTTGTGTATGAAAAAATTCAGGCCGATTATTGAATAATGCTATAACACCATCGAGGGATACAGTGAAATGATTGCAATATATAATTCTCTTAACCAGAGATTTTGGTTTATGCTTGGAAAATGAAGAACTTTTGGCAGGGAGCATTACATGATGCGAGTTCAAATTAATCGGGTCAACAAGCTTTGAATATCGAACGATTAAACAATAATAATATAGAAGTATATGTTATAAACATATGTTATATGCATCTATTTTATTATATGCATCTATTTTATTAAAGGGTAAACACTCGATCGGATAAGTTTTTACGGTTTTATTGTGTGAGGTCAAGGGTTTGATTCTTCTTTCACTTTATATATCTTCTTTTGTTAGCATAGGACACTTTATATTTTCGTTTCATCTCCAAGAATACATCATAAGTAAAACAAAATCATATATTTTGCATCACGCATGACAAGGTGAATACTTATCTGCACCCGATTTACATCAAATCAAACAATTTAACTTTATGAAAGCACGAAGAAACAATTTATTGATTTCCAAAAGAAGTGTGTCCCTTTGGTAACACCACAACAAACATTGCTGGGACATATTGATATCAAACAGATATCTTATTCACATCACATCTCAAAAAGGCTTAGTTTCATAACTTAGCAAGATTCACCATCATATCCAAAAATAATATAAATCCACAGTTGGACTATAGCTTAAACACGATTTATTTCTGGCACTCACTTCCAAATAAAATCAATAAGTTATTATCAGAACTTAATAAATCGATAAAAAAAATGCCAGGAAATCATAAGGCCTCAAGTTCCATAATATATTTTTTTTTTTTTTGAAAACTTGTTGCAATCTCAATTGATCACAAATAGTGTATATATAGCTTAAATTCAATAGTCATCATAACCATAACTGGATCATAGTCGCATTCTCCTACCTTCCGCGACATGCATCCTATTCCTCACCGTATTTTCAACTACTTCTTCATAATTTTTCTCTATTTCATGATCAATTTTCATGCTTTGCACAAGGATATCAACGCGTGCATCTACCACATTTCCACTTTTCTTTGAATTTGCGGGTATCACCTGTATTTTTAACAAATTCAACAGTTACCACTGCTTATAAACCATGATGATTGGTAAGTGACAAGAAAATGCAGTGGATTTATCAATTAAGATGTCTTCTCCATGAATGAAATTATATTTTATAGGTCTAACTTGATTTTATGTTTTGTCCACTTGTAGAAATCACTTTAAAATCCTAATTAACTTTCAATTTCCACGTTTAAAAAACTCAAATAAAGGCAAAAGCTACACGTTGTGTTACCAAACAAGGTCTTCTTTATCCCACATCGTTTTTAAACAATGGCTTATTTATGTTTATATGTGGAGATTAGTAGATACTCCATCGCCGAGCCTTGTAACGTGGGCTTGTAACTCAAGTGGGGGCAACAATGTGGTGGTATGTTGGGCTGTTTCTGATGGCTGGGCTTTGGTGGGCTAATGTCTGGTCTGCCCTATCCAAGCACGGAGTTGAGCAACGTAGTCCAAATGAAAGTGTGGGCTGCTTGGCTCCTAGAGTGGGGCGGACTACGTGAGGCTGGTTTCACAGAGCAACGAATAGTCCCTGCTCCGTGCAGTGGAAGGATAACGGGCCAGTGCTTTCCAAGTCCAATAAAACCTGATGGGCTGTCTAATTTAGACCACCACTTTTTGTCTAGCTTAGCTCATTCTATTCTGAAGTGAAATGCATATAATTGCTTCTTCTTAATTTGGGATGCCAAAAGCCATAAGTTCAAATTGTTTTTTCCTCTATTTCTAATCACAACTAAAAAATTAATGGAGTTCTTTTTTTCAAATCTTAAAACTTAGAGGGCAACCCTCTCTACATACTTCATCAAAAGACTAAGGGGTCGTTTGGTTGGGAAACAAGTTATGCTGGGATTAGTTATGCTGAGATAAGTTATGTTGAGATTAGTTATATTGTGATTAGTTATCCTGATATTATCTCTTATTGACTGTTTGGTTTGTTGTACTAAAAATAATATGCATTGCATCATTTCTAAGAATAAGGTGTTTGTTTATAAACATACCCTTCACCTTATTTAGCTTTTTGTATATATTTTTTTGTAGAGCTTTAGTTATTCATTCTTAAAAACAAAACCTCCATCTTATTTAGCTTAATTATTTTTATGTATACATTCTCATGATTTTTCTTAGATGTGCATAGCCATGAAGTTGTTGGTGTTGAGAATATTGGTGAAAAACGTGCCTCGGGGATATTGCTAGAGTTTCAAAGACCTTAAAATACAGGAAGAAATTAAGAAAATGAAGTGCTAGCGCACTAAAGTTTCCATTTAGTTTATTTGTGGAATATCTTTAGCAAATGAAGGGTAAAGATATTCCCTGCTCCGTGCAGTGGAAGGATAACGGGCCAGTGCTTTCCAAGTCCAATAAAACCTGATGGGCTGTCTAATTTAGACCACCACTTTTTGTCTAGCTTAGCTCATTCTATTCTGAAGTGAAATGCATATAATTGCTTCTTCTTAATTTGGGATGCCAAAAGCCATAAGTTCAAATTGTTTTTTCCTCTATTTCTAATCACAACTAAAAAATTAATGGAGTTCTTTTTTTCAAATCTTAAAACTTAGAGGGCAACCCTCTCTACATACTTCATCAAAAGACTAAGGGGTCGTTTGGTTGGGAAACAAGTTATGCTGGGATTAGTTATGCTGAGATAAGTTATGTTGAGATTAGTTATATTGTGATTAGTTATCCTGATATTATCTCTTATTGACTGTTTGGTTTGTTGTACTAAAAATAATATGCATTGCATCATTTCTAAGAATAAGGTGTTTGTTTATAAACATACCCTTCACCTTATTTAGCTTTTTGTATATATTTTTTTGTAGAGCTTTAGTTATTCATTCTTAAAAACAAAACCTCCATCTTATTTAGCTTAATTATTTTTATGTATACATTCTCATGATTTTTCTTAGATGTGCATAGCCATGAAGTTGTTGGTGTTGAGAATATTGGTGAAAAACGTGCCTCGGGGATATTGCTAGAGTTTCAAAGACCTTAAAATACAGGAAGAAATTAAGAAAATGAAGTGATAGCGCACTAAAGTTTCCATTTAGTTTATTTGTGGAATATCTTTAGCAAATGAAGGGTAAATTTCCCCAAAACAACGAGGCATCTTATGGCCCAAAATAGAGTAGCAAATGATCGAAAATATAACAGAGTTTGACCTCAAAAAATGGCAACCAATACAACAGTAGTTTGCATCCATATGCAGCAGTAAATTGGCTTAAAATACAGCCATAAATTTACTCAAAACACCTACAAAATGCAGCAGCTATTCAGCCTCAATTTTTTTCCAAACGCAGCATTCATTTGGCTTCGAATGCAACATATAATATGCCCAAAACATAGCAACTATTTACGCTCAAATCTTCCCGAAGTGTAAAGGGTTTGGAGGATAATTTTGTCATTTTAAGGTCTTTATCCCAAGATAAATTATCCTGGTATTATTATATCATCAAAAGGGAGGGATAACTTATCCTGGTACTAATTGTTAATCTCGGGATAAGTTACTCCCGAATTTGGCAACCAAACACTGCATCAAAATTTTATCCTATCACTATATCTTTTTATCCCTCACACCAAACGACTCCTAAGAGACTTAGCAAAAAACTCAGTAATTGGTCAAGACAAACTTTTGGAGACTTTTCTGAAGACCCTAAAGAGGTTGAAGAGTCTATGTTTTGAATGCTGAATGGTTAGGATCAGGAAGTCTAAATTAGTGCCTTATATGGCACTATCGAAGGATATGGTGAAATGATTGAAATCTCTAATTCAGTCTTAACCAGAGATTTCTGTTTATGCTTGGAAAATGAAAACTTCGTCAACGAGCTTTGAATCGAATGATTAAACAAAAGTAAGTAAATCAATAATGCTAAGAGCTAAATAAATCTACCAAGAAAGTAGAATGCCACGTTGTCCATAACTTAGCACAAAAAAGATAAAATATAACCCCCCCCCCCTTTGAAATTCGAGAAATAGCTAAGGATTTCGTTCTTGCAAGGAAGCGTGCAAGTGGGTGAACGCATCACCAGCCAAGCTAATCACTTCATTCCAATCTTGATATTGTTGGAATTGGTGGACTATAGCTTCAGAAAATGATGTTTCTTCGGCACTCACTTCCCAATAAAATCAATAATTTATTATTAGAACTTAATAAATCAATAATACCTGAAAATCATAAGGCCTCAAGTTCCATAATCCTATAATAACAACTAAAATAATCCCCAATAATATTATTTTTTTTCTGATTGAAAACTTGTTGCAATTCAATTGATCACAACTAGTGCAAAGTTCATTTCAATAGTCACTATAATCATAAACTGGATCATAGTCACATTCTCCTACCTTCCGCGATATGCATCCTCGCTGTATTTTCAACTACTTCTTCATAAATTTCCTCTGTTTCATGGTCAATTTTCATGCTCTGCACGAGTATATAGTCGCGTACATCTACCACATTTCCACTTTTCTTTGAATTCACGGGTACCACCTGCACTTTTTTGACTAATTCAACAGTTACCACAACTGCTTATAAACACTGATGATGATAAGTGACAAAAAATGCAGTGAATTTATCAATTGAGATGTCTTCTACTATGAATGAAATTATATATGACAACAATTTGATCGTAATCAACGGAAAGAAGTAAGAAATAGCATGCAAAAGGAGAAGAATAAAGGGTGTGTTTGGTAATGGAGGAATCCAATTTTCCAATGTTTGGTTGATTAGAAAACATGTTCATCAAAAACCAAGAAAATAACTTTCGTGGTGGAGTTGAGAAAACATGCATGTTCCATAAGTGACAATATCTTATGCTTGCTTAGCAAATACTAGTAAATAAAGTATGAAGACCACTTATATTTTGAGAAAATCATTTTTCATGAAAAATATTTTCTTTCCGCCAAACACACCCTAAAAGGTCTGAAGTCAATCAGAAGAAGCAATATAAACTCTTGAACTATCTTTGGAAAATCGATTGCACTTTTTGTTAGCACCTTCTGTGATTTATAAATATCCATGAAATAATTTTATGGGCCTAACTTTGATTTTATGTTTTATCCACTAGTAGAAAACACTTAAAAATGCTAATTAACTTTCAATTTTCATGTTTCAAACACTTACAAATTGTGTCCCCAAACAAGGTCTTCTTTATCCCACATCGTTTTCAAACAGTAGTTTATTTATGTTTATATGTGGATGTGAGAAGATACTCCATCGCCGAGCCTTGTAACGTGGGCTTGTAACTCAAGTGGGGGCAATAATGTGGTGGAATGTTGGGCTGTTTCGAAAGGCTGGGCTTTGGTGGGCTAATGTCTGGTCTGCCCTATCCAAGCACGGAGTTGAGCAACGTAGTCCAAACGAAAGTGTGGGCTGCTTGGCTCCTAGAGTGGGGCGGATTGCGTGAGGCTGGTTTCACAGAGCAACGAATAGTCCCCGCTCCGTGCAGTGGAAGGATAATGGGCCAGATGGATTGCCTTAAATTAGACCACCACTTTTCTTTTTTTGGCATAATAAATAAACGTGCCCTTTAGCTTGGTCTTAGATGACATCTATTCCCTCCAACTTTGAGTGTGCACAAGTAAATACTTAAATTTGTATACGTTCTATATGACGTCTCAACCTAATTGTATAAATCTTAAAACTTTGAGGCAACCCTCTCTACATACTTCATCATAAGACTAGAGAGTTTGCTGAATGGTTATGATCAGGAAGTCTAATTTAGTGCCTGCTGGCATGACAAATATTATATAATTTTGTGGATTTGCAATATCAACAAATAGTCCATTAATTAGTCACTTTGCACCTTGACATGGGAGTTCTGTGTATGAAAAAATTCAGTCTGATTGGTGAATAATGCTAATACTATTGCGGAACACGCGTGAAAGGGTTGTAATCTCTAATTCACTCTTAACCAGAGATTTTGGTTTATGCTTGAAAAATAAAGAACTTTTGGTAGGGAGCATTTACCTGACGCAAATTCGAATTAATGGGGTTGAACTTAATCAGAGTTCTTGAATGGTAGAACTCTGTGTAATACAGAAACAGTAGATGAAGTAGATGAAGAAGGGAAGAAGAAGAAGATCAGAGAAAGAATATTAGAGAGAGAGTTTAGAGAACATCTTCTTGATGTATATTATTTCAATGTGCTTACAAAGAGAGGTAACAACACTTATTTATAGAGGATTGTGATCCAGTAGTTTAAACAGCTTAACTATCTACTTATTCCTAATGACAGTTATTGCTTAACTAACTGTTTTCGAAAGACAGTTAACACTGTTCAAGTCGGTTAGCTAACTAACTTTAGCTTCTTTAATTCTTCTTCTTCCTTTCAACAGGGGTCAACAAGCTTTTAATATCGAATGATTAAACAATAATAAATATAGAAGTGTATGTATAAACATATGTTATGCATCTATTCATTTAAGTGTAAACACTGGATTGAATAAGTTTTTACGGTTTTATTGTGTGAGGTCGAGGGTTTGATTCTTCTTTCACTTAATATATCTTCTTTTGTTAGCATAGGACACTTTATAATATTTTTCGTTTCATCTCCAAGAATACATCATAAGTAAAACAAGATCATATATTTTGCAATAAGAATGACAAGGTGAATACTTATTTGCACTCGATATTTACATCAAATCAAACAATTTAACTTTATGAAAGCTCGAAGAAATAATTTATTGATTTCCAAAAGAAGTGTGTCCCTTTGGTAACGTATACCACAACAAACATTTCTGGGAGATAGGTGTTCATTTGTTTTTTCGGTTTGGTTTTGTATTATTCGGTTTCGATTTTTTGGTTTTCGGTTTGGTTTTGTATTATTCGGTTTCGATTTTTTGGTTTTCGATTTTGTAAAATTGTAACCCAATTCGAGCCAAAATAAATTTGGTTTTGTTCGGTTTTTCTCTATTTGGTCTGATTTTTTTCGGTTCGGCTATTCGGTTATGTTAATAATTAATAACATAATCAAAGTTATATTTGCATGTTAAGAAAATAAAAATTATATACAAGGAGAAATAATAATATTGAATGAATTGAATATACTTTCTAATATAAGTCATGAATAAAATATTAAAACACAATACCTAAAAAGTATATCAATAGATGTCCAAACATAAAATATAAATTAAATAATAATTGTCTTTTTAGTTTTTTATTAGGGTATTATGAGGGTTTTATATATATATAAAATTCAGTTTTTTTGGTTTTTTGGTTTTTATTTTTCTAAATCCGAAATCAAACCAAAAAAACAAAAAACAAAAATTCTTAATCCGAAATCAAACCAAAAATCTAAATTAAAATTCGGTTTGATTTGGTTTGATTTTTCGGTTTAATCCGAATAATGCACACCCCTAAATTATTGATATCAAACAAGTATCTTATTCACAACTCAAAAAAGGCTTATTTTATTGGTAAAATATTAATATCTTAAAAAGAATAAGAATTATATTTTCATAACAATTTCTCTAATTGATCAAATTAAAAGAATTTAATTACATATTTATTAGCCTTAATAAGGTAACATTCATTTGGTAATATTTTGGTCAAAAGCACTTATGGCCAAGATTGATTTTGGTAGTAAATTTTTCCCTTAATGGCAATTGTCTTTCAATGGTCATAATGACCTTTTACTACAATTTTAATTCTTGGTTGTATGCTTTGGCCGATAATCCTTGGTATTTATGACCTTTACAATCATTCCTTTCCTATATATATTTTATCTACTCCTCATACTAAGGCAGTGAGAGAGAACAAGGAAAAAGAAAACACAACTTTTCTCTTATTTTGCGATGTTGGATTTTCTTTAAGTTAAATCTTTGTTAGTTTCTGGCTCCTAGTTTATAATTAGAAGAGCTTGTCCAATCCTGGGGGATACACCTTAACCGGTGAAATATCCTTAAGGACAGTGCCAATAGGCATGCCTCAAACTATGAGAATTTATGTGATTCTTCAATTTTTTTCCAACATTTTTTTTATAAGTTAGCACGATTCACCAATGGAGATATCCAAGAAAAAAGAATAATATAAAGGAAAAATTAGACAAAATGACCATTGTGTTAAATTTATTACATGAAAAATAGTCCACTTATAATTTACTACCTAAAATGACCATTCGGCCAAAGTTTTTACCCTAAATGACCATTGGTATACATGCGGTATACATGTGGCTATTATAAAAATATTTTTGGCAGCATACATGCATATACATTACATATACATTGTAAATACATTGAATATATATGTGGTATACATGCAATATACATGTGGCTATTTTTTTTGAATTTATTTTGACAGTGGTACATTTTTGTAAAAACCCCTAATATAAATCCATAGTTGGACTAGAGCTTTAAAAAATGTTTTATTTCCGGCACTCATTTCCCAATAAAATTAATAAGTTACTACTTATTAGAACTTAATAAATCAATAATGCCCAGAAATCATAAGGCCTCGAGTTCATAATACATTTTTTGATTGAAAACTTCTTGGAGTCTCAATTGTATAGCTTAAATTCAATAGTCACTGACTCACTATAATAATAATTCATAAACTGGATCTTAGTCACGTTCTCCTACCTTCCGCGATATGCATCCTCGTCGTAGTTTCAACTACTTATTCATAATTTTTCTCTGTTTCATGATCAATTTTCATGCTCTGCACGAGTATATCATCGTGTACATCTACCACATTTCCACTTTTCTTTGGATTCGCGGGTATCACCTGCATTTTTTTTGACTAATTCAACAGTTACCACGACTGCTTATAAACACTGATGATGATAAGTGACAAAAAATGCAGTGAATTTATCAATTGAGATGTCTTCTCCTATGAATGAAATTATTTATGACAACAATTTGGTCGTAATCAACGCAAAGAAGAAGGAAATAGCATGCAAAAGGAGAAGAATAAAGGGTGTGTTTCACTACTAAAAAAACAGGGAAAACCGACCTCAAAATACCGACATCCGGAGGTCGGTTTTCCCTGAAATACCGACTCAAAACCGACTCACAAGACCAAGTCGGAAAAGGCTTGGTTGGTTTCGTATACCGACATCCGGAGGTCGGTATTTACCGACCTCCGGATGTCGGTTTTAATTTTAATTCCAAAAATTAAAAAAATTTAATATATATTTTATTTTCTTTTATTTCCGACTTCCTGAAGTCGGTTTTTTTTAAAAAAATATTATTAAAAATATAATATACTGACATCCGGAGGTCGGTATTGTTTAATTTCTAATTTATTATCTTTTTGGTGTTCCGACCTCCGGAAGTCGGTATTACTGAATTTTTAATTTATTATTTTTTTGGTTTTTCGACCTCCGGAAGTCGGTATTACTGAATTTTTAATTTATTATTTTTTTGATTTTCCGACCTCCGGAAGTCAGTATTAATGAAATTTTAATTTATTATTTTTCTGATATTCCGACCTCTTGAGGTCGGTATTATTTAAATTTCATTTTCCTATTTCAGTTGATTCCGACTTCCTGATGTCGGTATTTCTGGAAAATTTATTAAAAATACCGACATCCTGATGTCGGTATTTATGGAAAGTTATTAAAAATACCGACATCCAGATGTCGGTATTTCTGGAAAATTTATTAGAAATACCGACATCCTGATGTCGGTATTTCTGGAAAATTTATTAAAAATACCGACATCCTGATGTCGGTATTTCTGGAAAATTTATTAAAAATACCGACATCCTGATGTCGGTATTTCTGGAAAATTTACCAAAAATACCGACCTCTGGAGGTCGGTTTGTTGTCGATATTTTGCCATAAAATTGACAGTAAATTGCTGCAATTTGAATTGCCCACCTGCATATTTGATAATGCATATATTCAACCAAAACCAGCTCAAATAGCTATCAAGACGATATTTTTCTATATTTACGTTTCACTACTTCAAATTAAACTTAAAATACGATCAAACAATCTAAAAAGTGTACAAACTATATATACTAAGTTCAAAATGTCTAGTAGTTAGGTACAACACAACTACTCATCCTCTTCACCCTCCTCATCCTCTTCACCCTCCTCATCCTCTTCACCCTCCTCACCCTCGATATCAGACTCATCCACTAGGCATCGACGTTTATCACTAGCACAATGAGGAATAATCTTTCCCGACTCAAAAAGAGATTTTAACTGGGACTGAAGCTCCGCATACCTCTTGTTCTCTATCTCTTTTGATGCTGCAATCTGTTGAATCTGCTCATCTCTTTTCTTCTCCCTTTCGTTTGATGCAGCAAGCTCGGCAGTGAGCATAGATATCTTCTCCTTCAATACAGACACAACCGCTTTATCCACATTATCGAAGCCTGAAGATGATGGACAATAAAACCAGGGTTTCTTCTCCGCAAAAGCCTTTTGTGTGTAACCATAGACTGAACCTCTTACTGGTTCACCCGCACTCTCTCGCCAAAATTGTTCTACTTGTTCATCTGTAAGCGGTGTGTCCTGACTTTCAGGAGGTTGAGTACTACGGTACTCCTGAATTCTTTGCACAAACGACTCCTATATTTAAATGAATAACTCTTAGCATATGAATATAATAGATAAAAGAAAAAAAAGAATAAAAAAAATAGTTTGAATGCAGTTCTTACATGTGTCTGTTGAGCACGTGTCTCACACCAACTTTCATCTGTGGAATTTTTTGGCGTCTTTGTGTGACAAACTTTGAATAACTCTTCCTGTGTTACAGGCCTACCCAAGTCTTTTTCCTGCAAACAACATGCATATAATGTGATTATTAATCTCCAAAAGCTACTTATCAAAAAGGATAATTTTATTTAACTAAATTAAGAAAATATACCATTCTCTTCTTTCTAGTAAGCTGGCTAATGGCCCCACCAGTGTGCAAAGAGCCGCCCTTATCCGATGCTCGAGCCTTCTTCCCGATCTCCCTTCTCTTAAGAAATTTTTCATCACTTTTCCAGAAATTCAATAACTTGGCCCACATATCTGGCACCACAAAAGATGGAACTCTATTTTCTGCCCGACAATCAGAAAATAGGCCACTAAGCGCCTTCCCAGCTCTATATTTGAAGTTACTTTGAACTTTATTCTCATGCTCAGGAGCCCATACGTAATATTTCTGCAATAAAAAATAGTTAAATATTTATTCTAGAAATGTGTAGCGAATTTAAATGTATATAATGTGAATTTAATTGAAAAATATTTTTACCCTAAATTCTATGAAGATCTGTCCTTGGATATTAAGTGGTATCGAACCCCAAGTCGGGTACATATCATTATAAAATAATCCGATGCAATTAAGGATTATTTTTGTCATTCCTTCATCCGGAAATAACCTGCAATACAAGATTAAACACTTGGAATATAAATTTGCAAATTAAAATATTAAAAAATAAACATATAAAAAAAAAGATGTAATATAGTTGAATAATACCTATATCCTATAGGCTCGATGATGAGTCTCTGGGTATGGTCTCTATCGCCTGACTGTAAACCACCTAGCCGTGGACCATGTGCATCTGAGTGCTGGGTCGTGGTAGTATTAGAACTCGAGCCACCGGAACCAAGACGAAGACCTGAAAGTCCAACTGATCCACTAGCAGCACTGGACTGTTTGATATCTCACGTTCCTCAGTCTAGAATCTTGGACATAATTATGTTCCTCAGATCTACTACTTTCACCAACAACAAAGTTACTAAACCTATTAATGTTACTATCAACTTCACCATGACTAGTCCAAACTGTATATCCTGGTTTAAAACCCTTGAACATAAGATGCATAGAAACATTCTCTGTTGTTTGATATCTCACGTTGTTACAGTTAATACAAGGACACCTAATCAACTTTGAAGTTAAAAAAGGCTCAAGTGTCTTTGCATGATTTATAAAACGAGTGACACCTTCTGCAAATTCCGGAATCATACCCGCTCGACCAGGATTGTTTCTATTATACATCCAACTACGATCAGGTTCCATCTACACAAAGAATAAATCAAACTAGAGCTTAATTAAATCACATTTGAACTAATTCCAATAACTAAATCACACTTCACTATTTTAAGTCACTAGTTCAAAATTCCAACTAACAACTATCTATACTTTACTTATTTTAAGTCACTAATTCAATATTCCAACTAACAACTAACTACACTTTACTTATTTTAAGTCACTAGTTCAAAATTCCAACTTACTACACTTCACTATTTTAAGTCATTACTTCATAATTCCAAAATTTTAACTTACTACACTTTACTTATTTTAAGTCACTAGTTCAAAATTTTAACTTACTACACTTCACTATTTTAAGTCACTAGTTCAAATTCCAACTAACAAACTAACTACACTTTACTTATTTTAAGTCACTAGTTCAAAATTCCAACTAACAACTAACTACACATTTACTTATTTTAAGTCACTAGTTCACAATTTTAACTAACAACTAACTACACTTTACTTATTTTAAGTCACTAATTCAAATTTTAACTTACTACACTTCACTATTTTAAGTCATTAGTTCATAATTCCAAAATTTTAACTTACTACACTTTACTTATTTTAAGTCACTAGTTCAAAATTTTAACTAACAACTAACTACACTTTACTTATTTTAAGTCACTAATTCAAATTTTAACTTACTACACTTCACTATTTTAAGTCATTAGTTCATAATTCCAAAATTTTAACTTACTACACTTTACTTATTTTAAGTCACTAGTTCACTAATTTTAACAAAACAACTAACTACACTTTACTTATTTTAAGTCACTAGGTTCAAAATTCCAAAAACAACTAACTACACTTTACTTATTTTAAGTCACTAGTCACAAATTTTAACGTCACTAGTTCACAATTTTAAGCTTACTACACTTCACTATTTTAAGTCATTAGTTCATAATTCAAAATTTTTAACTTTACTACACTTACTTTTTAACTAGTTCACATTTTAACAACTAACTACACTTTACTTATTTTAAGTCACTAGTTCAAAATTCCAACTAACAACTAACTACACTTTACTTATTTTAAGTCACTAGTTCAAAATTCCAACTAACAACTAACTACACTTTACTTATTTTAAGTCACTAACAACTAACTACACTTTACTTATTTTAAGTCACTAGTTCACAATTTTAACTTACTACACTTCACTATTTTAAGTCATTAGTTCATAATTCCAAAACAACTAACTACACTTTACTTAAAACTAGTTCACAATTTTAACTTACTACACTTCACTATTTTAAGTCATTAGTTCATAATTCCAAAATTTTAACTAACTACACTTTACTTATTTTAAGTCACTAATTCAAAATTCCAACTAACAACTAACTACACTTTACTTATTTTAAGTCACTAATTCAAATTTTAACTTACTACACTTCACTATTTTAAGTCATTAGTTCAAAATAATTTCGACTTACTAAATTTCACAATTTTAAGTCACTAGTTCATATTTTCAGTTTATATGCATGATAATGATGTGCCAAACACAATCAGTAGCCCAATGGCTCACAAATAAACCTATTGGCCCTGCACAGGCTCCAATCGCTCTACAGCATACATAACCAGCTCTATAATCGAGATATCGATGTCCGAGACTCACGGACATTCCCAAATAACCCACCATCTATGGTCCAGAGGCATAATCAAGGCCACACAGGGCCACAAGGGTAATACTTAATGCTAATTAGTATTAAGTGTCAACACTAGATGGACACAAATTGATCTTGCAAGAAAATCAATTTTGTCATCAATAGGATCAACTAATCTTGACACTTACTAATCAACCACATTATAATCAAATTAAAGACTAAGTGTCAACACTAGATGGACACAAATTGATCTTGCAAGAAAATCAATTTTGTCATCAATAGGATCAACTAGTGTTGACACTTATGCTAAACAAATACATTATAACTAAATTAAAGACTAAGTGTCAACACTAGGTGGACATAAATTGATCTTCCAAGAAAATCAATTTTGTCATCAATAGGATCAACTAGTGTTGACACTTATGCTAAACAAATACATTATAACTAAATTAAAGACTAAGTGTCAACACTAGGTGGACATAAATTGATCTTCCAAGAAAATCAATTTTGTCATCAATAGGATCAACTAGTGTTGACACTTATGCTAAACAAATACATTAACAATGACATGCCCTAGTTAAATGATAAATCCTAATTTAGTAACTAAAATTAACAAAGATAAACCCTAATTTAATAACTATAATTAATTAACAAGAAAATTAAAATTACTTACCTTGATGGACCCCCACCGGAGCAGCAACAGAGACGGCGATAGGCGGCAGCGGCAGGTGATAACAAACTTCAGCAGCAGCAGCGGCAGCAGCGGCAGCAGCAGCAGCAGGAGAAGCGGCAGCAGCAGCGGCAGGAGAAGCGGCAGCAACCTCAGCAGCAGCAGCGGCACCGGTGCAAGGCACCAACAGCGTCAGCAGCAGCAGCGGCAGCGTCAGCAGCGGCAGCAGCAGCGTCAGCAGCGGCAGCGTCAGCAGCAGCAGCGGCAGCGGCAGCGTCAGCAGCAGCAGCGGGACCTAAGGAGCAGCAGCGGCCGGTGGTGAGGGTGGTGTGAGTGTGAGTGTGAGTGTGAGTGTGAGTGTGAGGGTGTTAGGGTTTTTAGGTAACAAAATTAAAAAAAAAAAAAAAAACCGACCACTTGAGGTCGGTATTTTAAAAAAATAAAGTATTTTTTGATAAAAACCGACCACTTGAGGTCGGTATTTTTAAAAAATAAAGTATTTTTTGATAAAACCGACCACTTGAGGTCGGTTTTTTTAAAAAAACTAAAAGTAATTAATAAAAATTATTTAATCATCAACATATTTCATAAACTCGGATACATTATTGATTCGTTACATTACTCAATGATTATGCTACTATACAATGTATTTCATACTACTTGAATGGATTATCAATCGATTAATTAATTAGCTTTTGAATACGTACTATATATGTACATCATGACTAGACGAGACATATATTTAAGACGACAGACCAGTAATATATAGGACTTGGTTAATTATATTACTCAAGGATCGTCATCGTATAGTACCTCATATGTACGTAATACAATGTATTCCTCCGGAGGTCGGTATTGCCTTTAATTTTAATGAAAATACAATGTATTCCATACTACTTGGATGGATTATCGATTGGTTAATTAGCTTTTTAATACGTACTATATATATGCGTACAATATCGCCACAAAAAAACATATATTCAAGACGACAGATCATTACTATATATATAGGACTTGCTTATTTACATTACTCAACAATCGTATATTACCTCGTGTGTACGTAATACAATGGTATTCCATTGCTTGGATGGATTATCGATTAGTTAATTAGCTTTTGAATACGTACTATATATATACGTACAATATCGCAACAAAAAAACATATATTCAAGACGACGGATCATTATAGTACATAGAATAACTTGGTTAATTATATTCAATGATCGTATATTAACTCATATGTACGTAATATACAACATATTCCATACTACTTGGTTATGGATTATATATCGATTGGTTAATTAGCTTTTGAATACGTACTATGTAGATACGTACATCACTAGACGAGACATATATTCAAGACGATGGATCATTATTATATATAATATATAGGACTTGGTTAATTACATTTCTCAATGATCGTATATTAACTCATATGTACGTAATATATGACGTATCCATACTACGTATTTGGATATGTATTATCGATCGGTTAATTAGCTTTTGAATACGTACTATATATATATATATGTATATACATCACTAGACGAGACATATGTATATTCAAGACGATGTATAAGTTATGAGGGAATCTATGTATTATCTTATACAGGATATAGAAGGTGGAATAAGTAATACTTGTATAATTAATACATGAATAACTAATCTCTACATAACTAATACATGTATAAATAATATATAGATTACCTCATAACTAATATCTACATTACTAATACCTATATAACTTTAAGTAGCTACCAAACGACCCCTTAGTGTTATACACAATAGAAAAATAGTGATTATTACAAATATTTTAAAGGTAATACCGACATCCGGAGGTCGATTTTATTCAAAATAATTAAATAAAAGTAAAATACCGACCTCCGGAGGTCGGTATTACCTTTAAATTTAATGAAAATAACAGTAAAATACCGACCTCCGGAAGTCGGTATTACCTTTAATTTTAATGAAAATAAAAGTAAAATACCGACCTCCGGAGGTCGGTATTACCTTTAATTTTAATGAAAATAAAAGTAAAATACCGACCTCCGGAGGTCGGTATTGCCTTTAATTTTAATGAAAATACAATGTATTCCATACTATTTGGATGGATTATCGATTGGTTAATTAGCTTTTTAATACGTACTATATATATGCGTACAATATCGCCACAAAAAAACATATATTCAAGACGACAGATCATTACTATATATATAGGACTTGCTTATTTACATTACTCAACAATCGTATATTACCTCGTGTGTACGTAATACAATGGTATTCCATTGCTTGGATGGATTATCGATTAGTTAATTAGCTTTTGAATACGTACTATATATATACGTACAATATCGCAACAAAAAAACATATATTCAAGACGACGGATCATTATAGTACATAGAATAACTTGGTTAATTATATTCAATGATCGTATATTATACACAATAGAAAAATAGTGATTATTACAAATATTTTAAAGGTAATACCGACATCCGGAGGTCGATATTATTCAAAATAATTAAATAAAAGTAAAATACCGACCTCCGGAGGTCGGTATTACCTTTAAATTTAATGAAAATAACAGTAAAATACCGACCTCCGGAAGTCGGTATTACCTTTAATTTTAATGAAAATAAAAGTAAAATACCGACCTCCGGAGGTCGGTATTACCTTTAATTTTAATGAAAATAAAAGTAAAATACCGACCTCCGGAGGTCGGTATTGCCTTTAATTTTAATGAAAATACAATGTATTCCATACTATTTGGATGGATTATCGATTGGTTAATTAGCTTTTTAATACGTACTATATATATGCGTACAATATCGCCACAAAAAAACATATATTCAAGACGACAGATCATTACTATATATATAGGACTTGCTTATTTACATTACTCAACAATCGTATATTACCTCGTGTGTACGTAATACAATGGTATTCCATTGCTTGGATGGATTATCGATTAGTTAATTAGCTTTTGAATACGTACTATATATATACGTACAATATCGCAACAAAAAAACATATATTCAAGACGACGGATCATTATAGTACATAGAATAACTTGGTTAATTATATTCAATGATCGTATATTATACACAATAGAAAAATAGTGATTATTACAAATATTTTAAAGGTAATACCGACATCCGGAGGTCGATTTTATTCAAAATAATTAAATAAAAGTAAAATACCGACCTCGGGAGGTCGGTATTACCTTTAAATTTAATGAAAATAACAGTAAAATACCGACCTCCGGAAGTCGGTATTACCTTTAATTTTAATGAAAATAAAAGTAAAATACCGACCTCCGGAGGTCGGTATTACCTTTAATTTTAATGAAAATAAAAGTAAAATACCGACCTCCGGAGGTCGGTATTGCCTTTAATTTTAATGAAAATACAATGTATTCCATACTACTTGGATGGATTATCGATTGGTTAATTAGCTTTTTTATACGTACTATATATATCCGTACAATATCGCCACAAAAAAACATATATTCAAGACGACAGATCATTACTATATATATAGGACTTGCTTATTTACATTACTCAACAATCGTATATTACCTCGTGTGTACGTAATACAATGGTATTCCATTGCTTGGATGGATTATCGATTAGTTAATTAGCTTTTGAATACGTACTATATATATACGTACAATATCGCAACAAAAAAACATATATTCAAGACGACGGATCATTATAGTACATAGAATAACTTGGTTAATTATATTCAATGATCGTATATTATACACAATAGAAAAATAGTGATTATTACAAATATTTTAAAGGTAATACCGACATCCGGAGGTCGATTTTATTCAAAATAATTAAATAAAAGTAAAATACCGACCTCCGGAGGTCGGTATTACCTTTAAATTTAATGAAAATAACAGTAAAATACCGACCTCCGGAAGTCGGTATGACCTTTAATTTTAATGAAAATAAAAGTAAAATACCGACCTCCGGAAGTCGGTATGACCTTTAATTTTAATGAAAATAAAAGTAAAATACCGACCTCCGGAGGTCGGTATTACCTTTAATTTTAATGAAAATAAAAGTAAAATACCGACCTCCGGAGGTCGGTATTGCCTTTAATTTTAATGAAAATAAAATTAATTATGTTAAATAAACAATACCGACCTCTGAATGTCGGTATTAATATTATTTTTATTTTATAATATAAATAAAAAATAAATACCGACTTCGGGAAGTCACTATGAGAATAATTTAAGGTAAATAAAATCAATTATGTAAATTTAATATTACCGACATCAGGAAGTCGGTATTAATTTATTTTTTTGTTTTTTATCTTTCAAAAAACCGACATCCGGAGGTCGGTTTATTTAAAAGTTATTAAAAATATTTCTTTTTTTCATTTTTTTATATTTAATTGAGATAAATTTAAATTTTATTTTTTATTTACTAATTCGATACCGACTACAAGAGGTCGGTTTTTCTTTATTTTATTTTTTTCTGGGAAAGTTTCCGACCATCGGAGGTCGGTATTTGGTTTTCCCGCATTTTTTTTCCAAATAAACCGACATCTTGAAGTCGGTTTTCTTAAGAAAATAAAATAATTTTTTGTTTTTAACAATACCGACTTCCGGAGGTCGGAAATTACCGACTTCCATAGGAGGTCGGTAATTTTGAGGTCGGTATTCGCAGTTTTTTTAGTAGTGTTTGGTAATCAAATTTCTCATGTTTGATTGGTTGGAAACAAGTTCATCAAAAATCAGGAAGATAATTTTTCTGGTCGGAGTTGGGAAAACATGTTCCATAAGTGTCATTTCACATTGATTGTCTCCTCCCACCCTCCAATAGCCACCAGGCTACCCCACCCCCACCTCCACTCTTCACCATTCATTATGTTTGCCTAGATAATATATAAATGCTCTTGCAACAGTAATTTTTGCTTGCTCACTGAACACTAGAAAATAAGTATAAAAATCACTTATTTTCATGAAATCTTTTTTGGTGAAAAACATTTTCCTTCCTGCTAAACACACCTAAAAGGTTTAAAGTCAATCAGAAGAAGCACCTTCTGTGATATATAAATGTCCATGAGATAATTTTATGATTCCAAGTTCTAACTTGATTTTATGTTTTGTCCATTAATAGAAAACACTTTAAATTCCTAATTAACTTTCAATTTTCACGTTTAAAAAATTTAAATAAAGATAAAGCTACACATTGTGTTACCAAACAAGTCTTCTTTATCCCACATCGTTTTTAAACAGTGGCTTATTTATGTTTATATGTGGATATGAGAAGATACTCCATCGCCGAGCCTTGTAACGTGGGCTTGTAACTCAAGTGGGGGCAATAATGTGGTGGAATGTTGGGCTGTTTCGAAAGGCTGGGCTTTGGTGGGCTAATGTCTGGTCTGCCCTATCCAAGCACAGAGTTGAGCAACGTAGTCCAAACGAAAGTGTGGGCTGCTTGGCTCCTAGAGTGGGGCGGACTGCGTGAGGCTGGTTTCACAGAGCAACGAATAGTCTCCGCTCCGTGCAGTGGAAGGATAACGGGCCGGTGCTTTCCAAGTCCAACAAAAACCTGATGGGCTGTCTGATTAGACCACCACCTTTTAGCCCATTCAATCCAATTTTTTCCCCTTGCTACTCATTTCTCAAGTGAAATGCATATAATTGTTTTTTTTTTCAAAGAAAGAAAGTGCCATTATGTCCCTTTTCTATTTATTCCTCAACTGCTAAGTAATAATATTGCTTCTGCTTTGGGACCCCAAAAGCCATAGGTTCAAATTGTTATTACCTCTATTTCTAATCACAATTTTTTTTCTTAAAATCTTAAAACTTTGAGGGAAACCCTCTCTACATACTTCATCAAAAGACTAAGAGAGTTTGTAAAAAAACTCAGTAATTGGTCAAGACAGGCTTTTGGGGACCTTTATGAGGGACCTAAGAGGTTATAGTGTATGTTTTGAATGCTGAATGGTTATGATCAGGAAGTCTCATGCTATGTTACTCGGACTCTTTAGAATGTCAACGGGTGCATGTCGAATTCTTCAAAAGTAGTGTATTTTTGGAGAATCTGACACGAGTGTGACATCGAAAGTGAAGAGTCCGCACAATTTAAGTCTCATGCGTTTGGGGACCTTTATGAGGAACCTAAGAGGTTGAAAAAGCTCATTGATAACCTTGAAGAGTCTATGTTTTGAATGCTGAATGGTTATTATGATCAGGAAGTCTAAATTAGTGCCTTGCATGACAAATATAATTTTGTGGATTTGCCATATCAACAAATAGTCCACTAATTAATTAGTCACTTTGCACCTTGCAATGGGAGTTTTGTGTATGAAAAAATTCAGGCCGATTAGTGAATAATGCTATAACACCATCGAGGGATACAGTGAAATGATTGCAATATATAATTCTCTTAACCAGAGATTTTGGTTTATGCTTGGAAAATGAAGAACTTTTGGCAGGGAGCATTACATGATGCGAGTTCAAATTAATCGGGTCAACAAGCTTTGAATATCGAACGATTAAACAATAATATATATAGAAGTATATGTTATAAACATATGTTATATGCATCTATTTTATTAAAGTGTAAACACTCGATCGGATAAGTTTTTACGGTTTTATTGTGTGAGGTCAAGGGTTTGATTCTTCTTTCACTTAATATATCTTCTTTTGTTAGCATAGGACACTTTATATTTTCGTTTCATCTCCAAGAATACATCATAAGTAAAACAAAATCATATATTTTGCATCACGCATGACAAGGTGAATACTTATCTGCACCTGATTTACATCAAATCAAACAATTTAACTTTATGAAAGCACGAAGAAACAATTTATTGATTTCCAAAAGAAGTGTGTCCCTTTGGTAACACCACAACAAACATTGCTGGGAGATATTGATATCAAACAGATATCTTATTCACATCACATCTCAAAAAGGCTTAGTTTCATAACTTAGCAAGATTCACCAATGGAGATATCCAAAAATAATATAAATCCACAGTTGGACTATAGCTTAAACACGATTTATTTCTGGCACTCACATCCAAATAAAATCAATAAGTTATTATCAGAACTTAATAAATCGATTAAAAAATGCCAGGAAATCATAAGGCCTCAAGTTCCATAATATTTTTTTTTTTTGATTGAAAACTTGTTGCAATCTCAATTGATCACAAATAGTGTATATATAGCTTAAATTCAATAGTCATCATAACCATAACTGGATCATAGTCGCATTCTCCTACCTTCCGCGACATGCATCCTATTCCTCACCGTATTTTCAACTACTTCTTCATAATTTTTCTCTATTTCATGATCAATTTTCATGCTTTGCACAAGGATATCAACGCGTGCATCTACCACATTTCCACTTTTCTTTGAATTTGCGGGTATCACCTGTATTTTTAACAAATTCAACAGTTACCACTGCTTATAAACCATGATGATTGGTAAGTGACAAGAAAATGCAGTGGATTTATCAATTAAGATGTCTTCTCTATGAATGAAATTATATTTTATAGGTCTAACTTGATTTTATGTTTTGTCCACTTGTAGAAATCACTTTAAAATCCTAATTAACTTTCAATTTCCACGTTTAAAAAACTCAAATAAAGGCAAAAGCTACACGTTGTGTTACCAAACAAGGTCTTCTTTATCCCACATCGTTTTTAAACAATGGCTTATTTATGTTTATATGTGGAGATTAGTAGATACTCCATCGCCGAGCCTTGTAACGTGGGCTTGTAACTCAAGTGGGGGCAACAATGTGGTGGAATGTTGGGCTGTTTCTTATGGCTGGCTTTGGTGGGCTAATGTCTGGTCTGCCCTATCCAAGCACGGAGTTGAGCAACGTAGTCCAAACAAAAGTGTGGGCTGCTTGGCTCCTAGAGTGGGGCGGATTGCGTGAGGCTGGTTTCACAGAGCAACGAATAGTCCCCGCTCCGTGCAGTGGAAGGATAACGGGCCAGTGCTTTCCAAGTCCAATAAAACCTGATGGGCTGTCTAATTTAGACCACCACTTTTTGTCTAGCTTAGGTCATTCTGCATATAATTGCTTCTTCTTAATTTGGGATGCCAAAAGCCATAGGTTCAAATTGTTATTTCCTCTATTTCAAATCACAACTAAAAATTTAATGGAGTTTTTTTTTTCAAATCTTAAAACTTAGAGGGCAACCCTCTCTACATACTTCATCAAAAGACTAAGGGGTCGTTTGGTTGGGAAACAAGTTATGCTGAGATAAGTTATGTTGAGATTAGTGTTGACACCCAATTTTGACCTCCCTATACCACCCTCGGGTTGTTATTTTACTAGTTATTCTTATTTTTTAAGCTTAATTTTTCTCGCGTATTGCTTTTATTTACTAAATAAATCATGTATTTTATCGTCGTCTTGACACTTTTTAATTTTATATGTAATTTATAAATATATAATTTATTTCTTATTATTACTATTCCATCGTAAATTTTGTATAATATTACATGTAATTGATTTTACGTACAATATATATATATACGTAATTTATTTATAATTTTAATTAATATATGTAAATTGTTATGTACTTAGTATATTTATTTATTAATCTCGTTAATTATGTTATTAATTAAATGGCAGCTCAATTTGTAATTTCTTACCAATTTATTTAAATCCTAGCACCTTTCTATCCAAATTATTTCAATTCTAGCCTAATTTGAGCCAATTTGGCTTAAATTTTAAAGCCAATTTTCAAATTCAATTGCCTAAACTCAGCTGACCCGGATCCGACCCGCTCCGTGACCCGACTTATATCAAATCCAATCTCAGCCGTTGATCTAATATGATCATCGGTCGAGATCAAGTCCCCATTTCTCTTTCCTTTTAAACAAATATACCCCAAACCCGAACCATTCTCCTCCACCGCCAGCCTCACCCTTTTCAGCTCTCTCTCCTCTCTTTCTCCCTCCTCACCGCCGCCACCGTCGCCGCTGAGCCTCGGCGGTCAACAACAACGCCGGCACCACCTTCTCCCCTCTCCTCATCGCCGCCGCCCGTCACCACCACAAACGACTCCAACCACCACCATCTCCGACCAGAAAAACCACCACAAAAACCCTCCACAGCCATCGTTCTTCCTCTCCCCCTCTCTGTCTCCGGTGAACTCCACCGCGAACACCAGCCGCTGTAGCTTCATCCGTGGTCGGTAAAACCACCACCGCTCCACCATCGTTGGTGAAGCGGTCAACAACAACCACCATCGGCGAACCCCGACGAACAAGATGCCTCCCCCTTTTTCCTCACTTTCCCATCTCCCACCTTCACCGCCACCGGCGCTGGTCAGCGGAACCCATGCAGCGACCGGCGAACTGCCTGAAGACCACCAGTAAACAAACAATAGCGAAGCTCCTCTTTCCTGTTCCTCCGAGAAATCTCGAAAACTTTGCAGACTTCATCTTCTCCGACAAATACTAGAGGAAAACTAATGAAGGGGCTACTGTGTATGGCTCATCATTAATTTCTTGTGGCCAACTGTTGTTTGACCGAGAGGGTTTTGAAACGGTACTCTCACCTTGATTTTTGTTGAAAGCTTTGAGGTTCATTTTGGGATGGATTACCATGAAACTCTTCCGGGTTTGGTCTCTTTTCTCTTCTATCAGCATATTAGATGTGAAATTAGTGAAGTTTGGCTACAAATTTGTGCTTGAATCCTGTATTTTTGTGTTAATTGCCCCTCTGAGACTATCATATGAACTTGGTTTTCGCTATAAATCTCCGAAAAGGGTCTGACTTTGTTGCTAGTTTTCAATCACTTTCAGTAGTTATTAGTTGCTCAACTTTTCTCAAATTCGTAAAGGAGCATGATTTCTAGCTTAGTCCGAATTTTTTGTGACTGTTGATTCTTTCTATATTTGTGCGAAAGATAAATGATTACACGACTGTTGGGTACACTGTGATTACTATTGAGCTTGTTTGAACCTTAAAATGCAACCATGATTGTTTGCTTTCCTTCCCAAACTGATTGTTTACATGCTGATTTATGATAAATGACATATTTCTTCATGTGCGAATTAACTCAGAAATTGTATAACAATTTAGCATAAGATCTTCTGCTCAAATTATGTACCTATTCAGTTATGGTAAATTGTGCTTTATTTTACCGTCCATAATTGATTCATGCTCATTGATTTTTGACCTTTTTTTTAAAGTCCGGACAGATTTAGTACTAGTATATGTATGGTAAACTTAGCATGATTCTCTACCCTTAATTGATTCAGCCCATCTGTTTAAGTAAAAGAATTCCCATGATTGATTTTTATAATATTTTTTTTCTTCCTTTAATAGCTCTACTTACTATTTTCTTTGTGATAAATTATGGAAAATTGATTGTCTTTGGGAGGGAAGAAAATCTTTTCCCTGATTCACTCTGTGAATTATTTCTTTCCCTTAAGTGAGTTCTTTGCTTATAATATATAAAGACAATCTCTCTTTTCATTAGACTCTAGACTTGACACATCTAATACTCCCACATTATTAAAATTCTCTTCTCTGCGGATAAGTCTACCTATTGCTAAGTGTTGGATCTTGCCTATTATCTTATTGTTTGCAGTTCACTGGTCAGTTTCTATCAAAGTAAATTCAATTCATATGTATGATTCCTTGTTGTTTTAGCATACACTCTAGTTTATCTATGTTTATTCATGAATGCTTATAGTGTATATGGGTGAACTCACCGCAAATCTGCCTGTAATATTTGTAACCGAAGTCTGCTTACTATTGGCCTTTTCCCGTGTTTGTGTTAACTGTTTAACATTTTATATGAGCATTCAGTTCTATTTTGGTTGGTCTTTGTTGCATTTGGCGGAGTACGGAGGACCTAATACATCTCTACTCCTTGACATAAGCACTACCTAGGATCCTTGAGATCCTCAGGAACTCTGACATGTCAAGGATCAGCTTTAGTGGTTGTACTAGGACCCTCCGGATCCGATGTTCTATCTACCTGACAGGTTCTTGTTAAAGGCTGGTGAGGGTCGCCCGGTATTGGGATTCTTAGAGTATTGGGACTGCCCCGTATTTTAGCTTAAAATTAATTTCCTGCAATTCATTTGGTCTGTAATAATTTATTGTATAAACTCCGACGATGTAATAAAAATACTTTAGGGGTGCTATGGGGGAGGGACAAACTACGTGCTACTTGATTAATTGTAAACCGTAGAAATTATGCCTATAGGACTTCTGTTAATTTCATTTGTTAGAAATTATGCCTATAGGAGCGTATTAATATCGTTTGTTAAAAATCATGTTTTAGGTTTTAAAATCCGCTTTGTCTTTTAAAAAAAAAAACAGAAATCGTGCTTATATGATATTTCTATTTCAACATGTTAAATATGATATTATTTACCTAGAAACCATGCCTATAGGCTTAAAACTGTTTTCAGTTGTGAAACCACGCCTAAGAGTCAAATCCGTTTCAGCATGTTTAAATCTGTTAAATTTAATTCAGCATATTAAAGTCAGCTTCAGCATGTTTAAATCTGTTAAATTTAATTCAGCATATTAAAGTCAGTTTCAGCATGTTTAAATCTGTTAAATTTAATTCAGCATATTAAAGTCAGTTTCAGCATGTTTAAATCTGTTAAATTTAATTCAGCATATTAAAGCCAGTTTCAGCATGTTTAAATCTGTTAAATTTAATTCAGCATATTAAAATCAGTTTCAGCATGTTTAGCATGTTTAAATCTGTTAAATTTAATTCAGCATATTAAAGCCAGTTTCAGCATGTTTAAATCTGTTAAATTTAATTCAGCATATTAAAGCCAGTTTCAGCATGTTTAAATCTGTCAAATTTAATTCAGCATATTAAAATCAGTTTCAGCATGTTTAAAATCAGTCTTAGTATATTAAATGGTTGTCGTTTATGGACTTAAGTTAGTTTCAGCATGCTAAATAATTAGAAGCTTTGTTCATAGGACTCTCATTAAACAACTTGCTCATAGGATTAATTAATAAATATTTTGCACGTTTTCATCGCTATATATCATTCTACATAAAGTGTTAATTGTACGGATGGTGAGGTTTATGTGAGATCATTTATGTGCTACTTGTTTTCCAGTCCATGTATGTTTTGATTGACGTTAACCCTGTGTCTAATTAGGAAACCTAAGATTTTATTTGTCTAGATCCACATCCAAGTTAGTAAGCCCAATGCCTCTTGGACATTAAGTTGGGACGGGTAGGCATACTAAGGTACGCTAGATTTTCCATCTCTTTAGTACGCTCCTAGGAATAATAATCTTTATAACCAACTTAGGTGGGTAGATAGACGGACATGATGGAAATTGACCCGAGCAGAATACGACAATGTCTTTGAAATTGTCTTCGGTAAATAAGCCGGGCGCTGATCCGAATATGTTAAAACTAGCCTAAGTTTAGTTCTTGTTTTATTATATGTTTGGGGTAGTTATCTAAATCACTTAGTAATTAGGTTTCTTTTTCTTTATTCTTGTGTTAATTCTGTCTTCTCGCTGATCTCTTTTTCGTTCTATTATTTATTTTAATTGCGGTTTATATGCATGAACTTTTTCTCACTTAGACTATTAGTAACTAATTTATCTTCTTGCTTAAAATAAAGGTTTATTTGTTTAATTACTTAGTTAATAATAGGCTAATAAAACGGTTGACCCTTTGTTTATCACATACTCCCACATAAATAACGAATCTGGCAGGGACCCACATTTGTGGACCTCGAAAGGTGCCTAACACCTTCCTTTCAAGGCAACTTGAACCCTTACCCCATTTCTGGTGACGTACACCTCTAAAATTAAAATTAATCGTAGTTAGTTTAGAACGGTGCCCTAACGCGCCTTAAATTCGTTAGGTGGCGACTCTTCACTCTTTTCTATCCAAAAAAGAGTTGTCACGTCGATGGCCCAACTTTTCGCGAGAAAATGGGGTGCGACAGAATGGAGACTCTGCTGGGGATACTTAGGTTCTAACCATTACGGATTTGATATTATGTGGGAATTTGTGTTACCTTATCTTATTTAAAGATTGCTTCTTCTATTTTCAAGTTTAGCTTGCTCCTTGATTCGTTTGTGTTTTTCATGCTTAGTGTTTTTTCATAGATGATATAAGTTTTGTGTATCCTGGCATGATTAATTTTTTATTTATTCTCATGTTTTCACGGAAAATTTTCTATTTTCTTTGTCAAAATTACTTGTGATTTTTTATTGATTTATTTACTTGTTTTTACTGCTTTCATAAACTGTTCAATATGTTACCGTCTTTTTATATATGCTTCATATTATCGTTTTTCATAACTGGCATTCCGTTCATACTCCCTCCCACTTGGGAGCTTCACACTTTCACACACTATACACGTGAGTTATGCCTTTGCACTTCTCCAAAATTCTTTCAAATACCCATTTCAGAGAGTTGGCATAGACGTGGGGTGAGCGGATAGTTTTGCTACCGTGTGACCACGTGCCTCCTCGCATAGGAAAACCTTGAGTCTGTGTCCATCCAAATCTTGGAAACTAAGATAGTGTTGTGCCCACCCCTTATACTTAAGTCATGCATGTATTAACTATAAATGCGTGTTCGTGGCACACAAAAATGATGCATATATTTATTTGCTATGTGTTAATCTTTTATGTTTACGTTATTATTTTACTTATTCGATTATTTAATTCGTGTCTTAGCTATCCCTTACTCTTAGAATTCCAAGCTCTAGGTGATGTTAAAATTTATTTATTTGCACTTAATGCAAGTAATTTTATAGTACCGTACTTTTTTCCTTTAGGCTCAAATCATACAATCTTAGGGCCTAGTCAAATCCTCCTTTATTCTAACGTTATGATTTGAGCTTGTCCTCTAGAAATCTTCTTTTGACATACAAATCATCTCTTGATTTGATCTATTCCTTGATAGGATATCCTAGACCCCTTTCTAACCTCTTAGGGTAATTTGTTACCTTTAGAATATCATTGACTCCTCGCGTTCTATTTGGACATATTATTTTCTCTGTCAAAATCCTATTTATTTGGGTCCATATTTCATTGTAAGTTTGACTTTCAATCGTCAACATTCGATGTTTGTGTCATCTTTCAACTCTCGCAACTTTGGAATTGTATAAATCCCTCATAACCTCAATTTAATTCTGAATAAATCGTAATCTATTACTCAGATAAATAAGGCATTCCACTCTATGACTCCATAATATTGTTCTTCATAAGATATTTTCTTTCGTGCATTCCTCCTTTGTTAATCATGAATCTACTTCTCCTAAGGTTGACTAAAGTTGAACGTTAGATGAAAAAGAATAATGCGGAGAGAGCTCTAGTGTTCAACAATAATCGACCTTGTTCATACTACGACTCCCTTGTCTCTTAAATGTATCCTAGTATTGTGCCGAACCTTTGAAATCATAAGTTTTGTTACTATCATAAATTTCATGCAAAGCTCAAATCTCTGCGTTTAAATCACTCTTTAAATTTTAATTCTCGTCCGTTTTGGACGTCCTTTATTTTTAAGTATCATTATCATTATTATTATTCAATGTTTCAAGCTTATGTATGCTACATGATAATTTTATTTGTGTTTAATTTATTTTTGCTCAAAGGTTGTCTAGCGTTTGAACATCGATTCGACTAAGAATCTGCAATATGACAAATATGCTCAGTATTCGAAAGAAAGCTAGTCTTCTTCCTGCTAGCTCCAGGCAAAATACTTTTTGGACTATATCTCCTCTCTCCGTCCCTACTCATACACTCCCTGAACAAATATCTTCAGCCCACTTTGATCGTGGTACTTTACCGAGCATGATTATATCTGGCAAAAATGAGAACAACAAGCTAGGTGCATTGCAAAAAAGGATTCATGATTTAGAGGAGAGGGTGGATGAAAAATTACGCTCTGAAAATGTTTATGACCTGAGGTATAAGAAATTATGTCTACATCCAGGAATTGAATTGCCGCTAGGGTACAATGTTCCAAGATTCAATGTGTTTGATGGGCATGGAGATCCAATCACACATCTTAAGGATTATTGCAGCAGATTGGTTGGAACAGGACATAACGAGGCTCTTCTTATGAGGTTATTTATTCAGAGTTTATCGGGAATAGCACTCACATGGTATGTCAAACAAGACTTTGACAAATGGTATTCGTGGGAAGATATGGCTCGAGACTTTGTAGAACAATATAAGTTCAACATTAAGGCCGATGCAACTATGCTAAATTTGCTCGGATTAAGAAAATTGAATCACGAGTCTTTTGAGGAATATGTAACACGATGGAGATTAGAAGCTTCTAAAGTGCGTCCTTCAATACCTGAAGAAGAATTGGTACAAACCTTCATAAGATCACTCGATGGTGTATATTACGAATCATTATACTTCGCAAGTATTCAAAGCTTTGATAATATGATTCGAATTGGGAAAGAATTAGAATATGGAATTCAGACGGGGAGAATCAATGATGTTTCTACAATACAAGCCGCCTTTCAAACATCGAAGAGCTCACAGGATGAAAAAGGAAATAAGATATTGACCCCTATACCTCAAACACAATATCATCAAAATTCTGAACAAGTCCATGCCATTTTCGATGAGCGTCCCCAGTCATATAGCCCACAAAGTTCTCCAGAGGTGTATCAGGCACCCGATTCTTCTCCACAAAAAGGGAGAAAACCTCATACCTTTACTCCTTTAACGAAAACTTTGTCGAGTATATTTCAAAGATTGTGGGCTCAAGGAGTGTTGAAACCAATAAGGGGATGGATTCCTAGGTACTCATCTCCGTCTTTTGATTCATCCAAAAGTTGTGTTTATCACTCAAATATTCAAGGTCATGATATCGAGGAATGTTCAGCATTGAGGCACAAAATTTAGACTCTGATTGAGAAGGGCAAAATAAAAGTGCAAAGATCACTAAACAGTAATCCTTCCATGATAAAGGCAGTCATTGTTCAAGGTGATCCAACAAAAATATTTCCAAGACATTTAACAAGGAAGCGCAAGCTACATCAAAGGAATTGACGAGAACAAGACTCTCATATGCAAAGTGTTATTATACTCTATTTGTCCGTCTTATGATCAATAAACTTTTTCTGCTTTTATTCACTCTCTTTTGTATTCCTGAACTACATTTGACTTGATTTCCATTTGGATATGTAGGCAGCTCATTACTGGGTTCGGTTTTAATCTAATAAAAATTTCTTCTCCTTTCACTTTCAAATCGAATTGGCCTTGACCAAGCTATCCACTCATTAAACCTAAATTCTATTAATCTGTCAAGCGGCCAATAGTGTCATAATGCAGATTCAAAATTAGGATCGTGATGGTCAAGCGCAAGGCAACCATATCTTTTGTGCTAATATTCTTCTTTGAGTGAAGCAGGAATACACCTCTTTACATGAAAATATTGTCTGAGTTTTGAGAAACCTTAAAAATTCTAGAAGGAGGCAATCTTTCAATATGGGAAGACCTGCATAAAGTATTTTATTTTAAACTGGGGCAGAATTTTTGAGAAGCCCTCAAAAATTTTACCAAAATACATGGCGAGCTCGAATTCACAGAATCAAAACAATGCAAAGAGACAAAGACAAGTTAAGGTACGTGTCAATCTCACCTTTTTAAACTTACAACTTTTCTTTGAATGCAGGAATAACAAGTGTAAATCACAAATTATTTTTGCAATCAAGAAAAATTGTCACCAAGAGATGCTCTGCTTCCTCTCGCATCTGACGCAAAGGCTAAGATGTTCTATCCTTATACTTCCGAATTATGCTACTTTTGGCCACTAAATACTTGAATTGAGCCACTAGCATTTAGTTAAGCTACTTTTGATCCATTGAATATGGAAATCAGATTATTATTGCTATTAAATAATTAATTGTGTTATTACTGAGCTACTAATATGTAGGCTCGTTCACCTTACAAAGGACATCTAATGTTAGCCCGCCTTACAAATGGGACACCAAAGGTTGTTCGCCTTACAAATGGGGCACATTAGGCTTGTCCCTTACAAATGAACATTCTGGATCGTTCGCCTTACAAAGGAACACTTCAGGCTTGTTCGCCTTACAAATGAACGTTCAGGCTCATTCGCCTTACAAAGAAATATCTTAGGCTCGTTCGCCTTACAAATGAACATTCAGGCTCGTTCGCCTTACAAAGGAACACTTCAGGCTTGTTCGCCTTACAAATGAACGTTCAGGCTCATTCGCCTTACAAAGAAATATCTTAGGCTCGTTCGCCTTACAAATGAACATTCAGGCTCGTTCGCCTTACAAAGGAACACTTCAGGCTTGTTCGCTTTACAAATGAACGTTCAGGCTCATTCGCCTTACAAAGAAACATTTTAGGCTCGCTCACCTTACAAATGAACATTCAGACACGTTCGTCTTACAAACGTACACTTAGGCTCGATCGCCTTACAATAAGACATCTTCTTTTGGCCCTACAAAATATATAAATTATTCCTTACGTACTAACATCCACAGGTTTAACAACTGATGATTTCTCTTTAAGGGTTTAAACTGGGGCAGAATTTTTGAGGTTCCTCAAAAATACTGCAACAACATTAAATTGATAAGCTTTCTCACCTTCTTTCTTCATTATTATTAGTTATTACTATTTTGCGCCACATTAGTCAATACTTCTCTATATTAATGAGCTAACAATTTTATCTAGTTGTGTTAAATGCTGCAGGCAAGACAAGAAACGGCAAAGAGCAATTCTTCAAAGTATAATTCTTAATTCGTAAATCATATTCACATTCCATTTTGTTCATACTCTAACCTTGTCAACTCATGCTATCCTGATTCAAAACTCACATTTGTCAATTTTATTTAGGGATCTTGTTCGTCCCTAAATCTAGAACTACACACGGCCTGATTTTCGTAAGACCCGAGATATGTAGGCGACTTGAAACTGAAGTCTCGGCCACATCATTTTCACAACCCCCTCTTGATTTTTTGATTCCCAAAAGAATCGTCTCCCCCGATCGGACAAAATTGGCTATTAATCAACATTCCTTGCTCGTCAATTCATCCTTCATTCCCGAGCAAGGAAGGGGCAGCTGTTGACACCCAATTTTGACCTCCCTATACCACCCTCAGGCTGTTATTTTACTAGTTATTCTTATTTTTAAGCTTAATTTTTCTCGCGTATTGCTTTTATTTACTAAATAAATCATGTATTTTATCATCGTCTTGACACTTTTTAATTTTATATGTAATTTATAAATATATAATTTATTTCTTATTATTACTATTCCATCGTAAATTTTGTATAATATTACATGTAATTGATTTTACGTACAATATATATATACGTAATTTATTTATAATTTTAAATAATATATGTAAATTGTTATGTACGTAATATATTTATTTATTAATCTCGTTAATTATGTTATTAATTAAATGGCAGCTCAATTTGTAATTCTCTTACCAATTTATTTAAATTCTAGCCCCTTTCTATCCAAATCATTTCAATTCTAGCCTAATTTGAGCCAATTTGGCTTAAATTTTAAAGCCAATTTTCAAATTCAATTGCCTAAACTCAGCTGACCCGGATCTGACCCGCTCCGTGACCCGACTTATATCAAATCCAATCTCAGTCGTTGATCTAATATGATCAACGGTCGAGATCAAGTCTCCATTTCTCTTTCCTTTTAAACAAATATACCCCCAAACCCGAACCATTCTCCTCCACCGCCAGCCTCACCCTTTTCAGCTCTCTCTCCTCTCTTTCTCCCTCCTCACCACCGCCACCGTCGCCGCTGAGCCTCAGCGGTCAACAACAACGCCGGCACCACCTTCTCCCCTCTCCTCATTGCCGCCGCCCGTCACCACCACAAACGACTCCAACCACCACCATCTCCGACCAGAAAAACCACCACAAAAACCCTCCACAGCCATCGTTCTTCCTCTCCGCCTCTCTGTCTCCGGTGAACTCACCGCGAACACCAGCCGCTGTAGCTTCATCCGTGGTCGGTAAAACAACCACCGCTGCTGTTCTCATTCACACCAACCAGCGAACCACCAATGCTCCACCATCGCTGGTGAAGCGGTCAACAACAACCACCATCGGCGAACCCCGATGAACAAGATGCCTCCCCCTTTTTCCTCACTTTCCCATCTCCCACCTTCACCGCCACCGGCGCTGGTCAGCGGAACCCATGCAGCGACCGGCGAACTGCCTGAAGATCACCAGTAAACAAACAATAGCGAAGCTCCTCTTTCTTGTTCCTCCGAGAAATCTCAAAAACTTTGCAGACTTCATCGTCTCCGACAAATACTAGAGGAAAACTGATGAAGGGGCTATTGTGTATGGCTCGTCATTAATTTCTTGTGGCCAACTGTTGTTTGACCGAGAGGGTTTTGAAACGGTACTCTCACCTTGATTTTTGTTGAAAGCTTTGAGGTTCATTTTGGGATGGATTACCATGAAACTCTTCCGGGTTTGGTCTCTTTTCTCTTCTATCAGCATATTAGATGTGAAATTAGTGAAGTTTGGCTACAAATTTGTGCTTGAATCCTGTATTTTTGTGTTAATTGCCCCTCTGAGACTATCATATGAACTTGGTTTTCGCTATAAATCTCCGAAAAGTGTCTGACTTTGTTGCTAGTTTTCAATCACTTTCAGTAGTTATTAGTTGCTCAACTTTTCTCAAATTCGTAAAGGAGCATGATTTCTAGCTTAGTCCGAATTTTTTGTGACTGTTGATTCTTTCTATATTTGTGCGAAAGATAAATGATTACACGACTGTTGGGTGCACTGTGATTACTATTGAGCTTGTTTGAACCTAAAAATGCAACCATGATTGTTTGCTTTCCTTCCCAAACTGATTGTTTACATGCTGATTTATGATAAATGACATATTTCTTCATGTGCGAATTAACTCAGAAATTGTATAACAATTTAGCATAAGATCTTCTGCTCAAATTATGTACCTATTCAGTTATGGTAAATTGTGCTGTATTTTACCGTCCATAATTGATTCATGCTCATTGATTTTTGACCTTTTTTTTAAAGTCCAGACAGATTTAGTACTAGTATATGTATGGTAAACTTAGCATGATTCTCTACCCTTAATTGATTCAGCCCATCTGTTTAAGTAAAAGAATTCCCATGATTGATTTTTATAATATTTTTTTTCTTCCTTTAATAGCTCTACTTACTATTTTCTTTGTGATAAATTATGGAAAATTGATTGTCTTTGGGAGGGAAGAAAATCTTTTCCCTGATTCACTCTGTGAATTATTTCTTTCCCTTAAGTGAGTTCTTTGCTTATAATATATAAAGACAATCTCTCTTTTCATTAGACTCTAGACTTGACACATCTAATACTCCCACATTATTAAAATTCTCTTCTCTGCGGATAAGTCTACCTATTGCTAAGTGTTGGATCTTGCCTATTATCTTATTGTTTGCAGTTCACTGGTCAGTTTCTATCAAAGTAAATTCAATTCATATGTATGATTCCTTGTTGTTTTAGCATACACTCTAGTTTATCTATGTTTATTCATGAATGCTTATAGTGTATATGGGTGAACTCACCGCAAATCTGCCTGTAATATTTGTAACCGAAGTCTGCTTACTATTGGCCTTTTCCCGTGTTTGTGTTAACTGTTTAACATTTTATATGAGCATTCAGTTCTATTTTGGTTGGTCTTTGTTGCATTTGGCGGAGTACGGAGGACCTAATACATCTCTACTCCTTGACATAAGCACTACCTAGGATCCTTGAGATCCTCAGGAACTCTGACATGTCAAGGATCAGCTTTAGTGGTTGTACTAGGACCCTCCGGATCCGATGTTCTATCTACCTGACAGGTTCTTGTTAAAGGCTGGTGAGGGTCGCCCGGTATTGGGATTCTTAGAGTATTGGGACTGCCCCGTATTTTAGCTTAAAATTAATTTCCTGCAATTCATTTGGTCTGTAATAATTTATTGTATAAACTCCGACGATGTAATAAAAATACTTTAGGGGTGCTATGGGGGAGGGACAAACTACGTGCTACTTGATTAATTGTAAACCGTAGAAATTATGCCTATAGGACTTCTGTTAATTTCATTTGTTAGAAATTATGCCTATAGGAGCGTATTAATATCGTTTGTTAAAAATCATGTTTTAGGTTTTAAAATCCGCTTTGTCTTTTAAAAAAAAAAACAGAAATCGTGCTTATATGATATTTCTATTTCAACATGTTAAATATGATATTATTTACCTAGAAACCATGCCTATAGGCTTAAAACTGTTTTCAGTTGTGAAACCACGCCTAAGAGTCAAATCCGTTTCAGCATGTTTAAATCTGTTAAATTTAATTCAGCATATTAAAGTCAGCTTCAGCATGTTTAAATCTGTTAAATTTAATTCAGCATATTAAAGTCAGTTTCAGCATGTTTAAATCTGTTAAATTTAATTCAGCATATTAAAGTCAGTTTCAGCATGTTTAAATCTGTTAAATTTAATTCAGCATATTAAAGTCAGTTTCAGCATGTTTAAATCTGTTAAATTTAATTCAGCATATTAAAATCAGTTTCAGCATGTTTAAATCTGTTAAATTTAATTCAGCATATTAAAGCCAGTTTCAGCATGTTTAAATCTGTCAAATTTAATTCAGCATGTTTAAAATCAGTCTTAGTATATTAAATGGTTGTCGTTTATGGACTTAAGTTAGTTTCAGCATGCTAAATAATTAGAAGCTTTGTTCATAGGACTCTCATTAAACAACTTGCTCATAGGATTAATTAATAAATGTTTTGCACGTTTTCATCGCTATATATCATTCTACATAAAGTGTTAATTGTACGGATGGTGAGGTTTATGTGAGATCATTTATGTGCTACTTGTTTTCCAGTCCATGTATGTTTTGATTGACGTTAACCCCGTGTCTAATTAGGAAACCTAAGATTTTATTTGTCTAGATCCACATCCAAGTTAGTAAGCCCAATGCCTCTTGGACATTAAGTTGGGACGGGTAGGCATACTAAGGTACGCTAGATTTTCCATTTCTTTAGTACGCTCCTAGGAATAATAATCTTTATAACCAACTTAGGTGGGTAGATAGACGGACATGATGGAAATTGACCCGAGCAGAATACGACAATGTCTTTGAAATTATCTTCGGTAAATAAGCCGGGCGCTGATCCGAATAGGTTAAAACTAACCTAAGTTTAGTTCTTGTTTTATTATATGTTTGGGGTAGTTATCTAAATCACTTAGTAATTAGGTTTCTTTTTCTTTATTCTTGTGTTAATTCTGTCTTCTCGCTGATCTCTTTTTCGTTCTATTATTTATTTTAATTGCGGTTTATATGCATGATCTTTTTCTCACTTAGACTATTAGTAACTAATTTATCTTCTTGCTTAAAATAAAGGTTTATTTGTTTAATTACTTAGTTAATAATAGGCTAATAAAACGGTTGACCCTTTGTTTATCACATACTCCCACAAAAATAACGAATCCGGCAGGGACCCACATTTGTGGACCTCGAAAGGTGCCTAACACCTTCCTTTCAAGGTAACTTGAACCCTTACCCGATTTCTGGTGACGTACACCTCTAAAATTAAAATTAATCGTAGTTAGTTTAGAACGGTGCCCTAACGCGCCTTAAATTCGTTAGGTGGCGACTCTTCACTCTTTTCTATCCAAAAAAGAGTTGTCACGTCGATGGCCCGATAAGGTGTTTGTTTACAAAAATACCCTTCACCTTATTTAGCTTTTTGTATATATTTTTTTGTAGAGCTTTAGTTATTCATTCTTAAAAACAAAACCTCCATCTTATTTAGCTTAATTATTTTTATGTATAGATTCTCATGATTTTTCTTAGATGTGCATAGCCATGAAGTTGTTGGTGTTGAGAATATTGGTGAAAAACGTGCCTCGGGGATATTGCTAGAGTTTCAAAGACCTTAAAATACAGGAAGAAATTAAGAAAATGAAGTGATAGCGCACTAAAGTTTCCATTTAGTTTATTTGTGGAATATCTTTAGCAAATGAAGGGTAAATTTCCCCAAAACAACGAGGCATCTTATGGCCCAAAATAGAGTAGCAAATGATCGAAAATATAGCAGAGTTTGACCTCAAAAAATGGCAACCAATACAACAGTAGTTTGCATCCATATGCAGCAGTAAATTGGCTTAAAATACAGCCATAAATTTACTCAAAACACCTACAAAATGCAGCAGCTATTCAGCCTCAATTTTTTTCCAAACGCAACATTCATTTGGCTTCGAATGCAACATATAATATGCCCAAAACATAGCAACTATTTACTCTCAAATCTTCCCGAAGTGCAAAGGGTTTGGAGGATAATTTTGTCATTTTAAGGTCTTTATCCCAAGATAAATTATCCTTGTATTATTATATCATCAAAAGGGAGGGATAACTTATCCTGGTACTAATTGTTAATCTCGGGATAAGTTACTCTCAGATTTGGCAACCAAACACTACATCAAAATTTTATCCCATCACTATATCTTTTTATCCCTCACACCAAACGACCCCTAAGAGACTTAGCAAAAAACTCAGTAATTGGTCAAGACAAACTTTTGGAGACTTTTATGAAGACCCTAAAGAGGTTGAAGAGTCTATGTTTTGAATGCTGAATGGTTAGGATCAGGAAGTCTAAATTAGTGCCTTACATGGCACTATCGAAGGATATGGTGAAATGATTGAAATCTCTAATTCAGTCTTAACCAGAGATTTCTGTTTATGCTTGGAAAATGAAAACTTCGTCAACGAACTTTGAATCGAATGATTAAACAAAAGTAAGTAAATCAATAATGCTAAGAGCTAAATAAATCTACCAAGAAAGTAGAATGCCACGTTGTCCATAACTTAGCACAAAAAAGATAAAATATAACCCCCCCCCCCCTTGAAATTCGAGAAATAGCTAAGGATTTCGTTCTTGCAAGGAAGCGTGCAAGTGGGTGAACGCATCACCAGCCAAGCTAATCACTTCATTCCAATCTCGATATTGTTGGAATTGGTGGACTATAGCTTCAGAAAATGATGTTTCTTCGGCACTCACTTCCCAATAAAATCAATAATTTATTATTAGAACTTAATAAATCAATAATACCTGAAAATCATAAGGCCTCAAGTTCCATAATCCTATAATAACAACTAAAATAATCCCCAATAATATTTTTTTTTTCTGATTGAAAACTTGTTGCAATCCAATTGATCACAACTAGTGCAAAGTTCATTTCAATAGTCACTATAATCATAAACTGGATCATAGTCACATTCTCCTACCTTCCGCGATATGCATCCTCGCTGTATTTTCAACTACTTCTTCATAAATTTCCTCTGTTTCATGGTCAATTTTCATGCTCTGCACGAGTATATAGTCGCGTACATCTACCACATTTCCACTTTTCTTTGGATTCGCGGGTATCACATGCACTTTTTTGACTAATTCAACAGTTACCACGACTGCTTATAAACACTGATGATGATAAGTGACAAAAAATGCAGTGAATTTATCAATTGAGATGTCTTCTCCTATGAATGAAATTATATATGACAACAATTTGGTCGTAATCAACGGAAAGAAGTAAGAAATAGCATGCAAAAGGAGAAGAATAAAGGGTGTGTTTGGTAATGGAGGAATCCAATTTTCCAATGTTTGGTTGATTAGAAAACAAGTTCATCAAAAACCAAGAAAATAACTTCCGTGGTGGAGTTGAGAAAACATGCATGTTCCATAAGTAATTGATATAGTCTAAAGGTGGGATCAATACATTTCATGCATTGATCTAAGAGTCTAAACATGCATGCACCATCAAGAATTGAGCTAAGAGTCTAAAGGTGGGATCAATACATTTCATATAAATATCATTTAAATAATCAAATGCAGCTTCAATTATCATACGGGGAAAAAAAGTAAAATGTATCTTTAGAAACAGTAATTGATATAGTCTCTTTCTTGTTTTCATAGCTCCAAGGTTGATTATTTCCTCCTTTTGCACAGACCTTCGTGATCATATGGGTTGCAAGTATATCATTTTACAATTTAGGCCTATCATATTAACAGGCCACTATCGTAGATATTTATAAATTTGTTCACTACTTGAAATCCTATTTGAATTAGGCTAGTGATTGACTCTTCCATTAATTCTTGTGATTCTTATGTCAAATTGTTCTATACTCAAATGTACAAACAATAAAATGATAACATCAGCCTGTGGGGATGAAGATGGCCCTGTAACATCAGCAATAGGGCCTTCCAAATTGATCTCATTGCATTTGAAGTATGGCCACTTCTTGGACACTCTCATTAAGGGTCTTGTGGCACGATAATGTTGTTGATTACCATAACTTAATTCTCAACCAATACAGATTTACCTGATTTCAATATATGATCAGAAACCACCCAAAAAATTAGTGTTGGCAATTTGAGTACAAGAAATGCAACGATCAGGAAATTGGGAATAAAAACCCAATACCAAAAAAATTGATATCGAGCTCCGCATTGTAGTCACCCGCTGACTGAAATCAGTTTAATTCAATCGAGAACATACTGAGAAAGGTTTGATTTAGAGAGTCAAGTAGTGCTTTCCAATTGACTGGCATGAAATCCAATATTGAATAAAGGAACCCGACACGGGCAATTCAAACACATTAGTGTCCTATAGTCAAAATCGAACGGAGGTCTAGACTATTTAAAAAAGTTATTATATCTTTTATAAAGTATATTCTTCTAGCTCTTTGAGATGCAAAGTTGCTAATAACTTTATTATAATTGATTTCTTCTGATAGTTTTTCTTATTCAATTGATAATATAACCGAACCGTTAAATCTTTCTTGACACATAATACTTCAGATTTATCAAACTTTACTCAATATTTTTTTTTAAAAAAACTACAACCTATTATTGTTAAAGAAAAAATGGGCCCCCTCAAATTTGGGAGCATAAGGCACCTGCCTTTTTTCTAACTCATTAGAGCCGCCCCTGAGATCGAGGAAGTTGAAACCCCTTTATGCAAATTTTGTTGAACATTTATTATACTCATCAGGGGTTCTTAATAGTTCTTGTATTGGAGCTTCTTTAATTAGAATGGTTCAAATGTTATGATGTCGCAAACATCAACAACTACTCAGTTTACACAATATGGTGTAAAGATTGATCATTACCTGTTGAAAGAGTTCAGATATCAAAATCTTAGCACTCTGTTGTCCTCATTACCATAACAATAGCAGCATTAACCTGCATATTAGGGGTGTACAAAACCGAATCGCAAACCGAATCAAACCGTAAACCGAACCAAACCGCAAAAAAAATCCGACTAATGGTTTGGTTTGACTTGGTTTGGTATTGGAAAAAAACCCCGATTATAATTGGTTTGGTTTGGTTTTAACTAAAAAAAGTCAAACACAACCGAACCAACCCGATATTACATGTATATTATTTTTAAAAATATTTTATACATAAAAATATTGATTGTGATGTAATTTATAAATATTTCTTAAACTTTTTCATAGTTTTTATCTTTCGACATATTGTTTCAAGTTTAAACTTAGAATTTTTAAATGGTCCAATAAGTTTTTATAACCCATAGATATTAGTAACTCAAATAAAGCTCAAATCAATACTAATGCTAACAAAAATATATTCAATTCAACACTAGGAATGACAATCATGTTTGATATTTATTCTTTAATTTTAATAAATACATAAACTAATTTTATTTTTCTATTTAATATTTAGTCATATAGTTAATACTTATTAAACTTATTTTAGCATGACTTAATACTGTTAAATTATGATTATTTTTATTATGACTTATTAATATGCAATATTTATTCTATGCGATTTCATTATTATTTTGGTTGAATATTTTATTGTCATCACTCATTTATATTTTGTGTTATTTTTTTTAAAAATACCTTAGATAGTTGTCCTGCATATATAGGCAGAAATGAAAATTGTCCTGTTTTACCCTCTATGGATACCTTAGAAAAGATTGGATAAGGTCAACAAAAGAACAAAATGAAAATTGTCCTGTTTTAAGAGCCCATGCTGACCATTTCTTTTACTAATGATGATTAAGTTAGCCCAAGAGCCACGGCAGACAAGTATTCCTAATACGAATGTTGAATATACCAAGTACCAACAGTAGAAGTGTGCAGGATAATGACAACACATCCCAATATATCAATCACATCTTTGTTTTATCTATTTGCTGACATCACGTGTTTTGTTTCTTCTATCGCTGAGGAATCGACACATTTTAACACTTCAAGATTTGAGGCGTTCATCCATTTGTCAACATCACATTTTTTTCTTCTCTTCAAATTTTAGATTTTAATAAAAAAAACACGGAAAAGAATATACCTTCACACGGTAAAGTGGAGTAGCAGCAAATTGATCATTGAACACTAAGTTATCGTTATTCTCCTCGGTTTTTCCTTTTGAAAATTATAAATATCAATTTTACTTTTAGCAGCATTCGTAATAGCAAATCTTGTAGGTGCTAAGAAGACAGAGATATTAATGGTATCCATAGAGGGTAAAAGAAAGAAGAGCAGGACAGAATAAAAATAAACCATTGGGAGGAAGAAGAGGAAGAGCTATACGGCGTTTGGAAAGATTAAAAAGAGGTGACTTTACAGTTTTTTAGAATAGCAAATACTCCTACAATTATTAATCTATATATTTAGATAAAAGAGGATCACAGACTCGTCTACGTGGCATGTCAAAATGAGGAGAATGCCTATTTTTTTTCTTGAACGTCAAGATTTGACGACTATTATACTTGAGATGCAACTTTTTCATTAAACTGACATGCATTTACTATAACAAATACTTGCATTTTTTAGGAGCACAAACTATATCAACTGGTTAAAATGCTAAAGATTAGTGGTTACTATCCATAATGTGACAAATGCATTCTCAAACTGGCTGTTAGCCAACAGATGAAAAGATTCATCATTGACACTCGTATATAACCACCTAACTGACTGCACGCTTATTTTTTTTTTCTAATAACAAGTATTTGACTCTCCTTGAAAACAAATAGGAAGATCCTACAAAAGTAAACGTGTATGTACTTACAGATTTCCTAATATTTAATATGACAAATTTATATGGATTCATATATATATTTTGATGTCTCCAATTGATTAGGAATAAAAGAGAAGAAACAACAAATATTTTAGAAGCAAGGTTCATCAACACCACATTAAAGAGGATCAACATCAAATTAAATCAAGGAGTAAGTCAAAATTTCTTGAACCAAAATAAATAATTGATCTCTCGATTAAAGTGGAACAACAACATCAAATTAAATCAAGGAATAAGTCAAAATTTCTTGAACCAAAATAAATAATTGATCTCTCGATTAAAGTGGATCAACACAAAATTACTTTACATTCCGTTGCTCAAATATCTTCTTCTTTCCAAATTACACTTTTCAAAAGTTTGTTTATTTGTCAAAGTATTGGTATTAAAATCATTGTATGGTTAAACAAATTGTCCATAAATCTTAATTCACATAACCATGAGAAAGGTATTTATATGTAGGATAAACTACATAATTAATCAAACATCCTTACCATAACTACATAATATCTCACTACTTTAAAATAATTACATATATCTCAGTAGATTGTATTTTCCATACCAAAATGTGTATTTCAATACACTCCTATTACTTCGCCCCAAATCACTCCTTCCCTCAAATCTCTCCAGCTTCTCCCTCAAATCTCTCTTTATTTTCAATCAAAACAAATTTTATACATTTGGTATATAATCAGATGACATCAAATCCAATAGGAGTGAGGCGGTACTTTTTAGTGAAAAACAATGCAGATCCTCTTTTTTGTTTCATCGTTTTTCCTTCCGTTTTTCTGGTTTTCATGCTTCTTTTTTTTCTCCTTTTTTAGATTTACCCATTAATTTTGAATGGGAAGAAAAAATCTTGGATCAAGAAACTGCAGTATCTGTTAAGGAACAAGATGAAACATTTCAATTTTTAGCCGATTCGATGGTTTGTGATTCGGGTTCAAGACTAATCCCAAGTGGATTTTTGGTTTGTGGTGGTGGTGGATGATTCGTCCATCACCATGTCAATGACGGTAGTTATTGAACGGTGCTGTCGATGTGCATCTATGCACGAACATATACGGGATACATCAAATTAGTACTGGATACATATAAACATATACATGAAATCACCTATTGGATACATATAAACAGAGTAATAAAAATCACGGAATACATCAAATTAGTACTGGATACATGTACGGGATACATCAAAAATCACGGGATACATGTATGGGATACATCAAATTAGTACTGGATACATAAAAAATCACGGGATATATCAAAAATCACGGGATACATGTACGGGATACATCAAATTAGTACTGGATACATATAAACATATACATGAAATCACCTATTGGATACATATAAACAGAGTAATAATAATTATTTTATTATTTTAAAGAGTAATAAAAATAAAATTAATCAAATTACATAACCAAAATATATATTAAGTTAATCCCTTGATTTCCACTTTATATTAAGAGATTTATTACTGAAAATATCTTTAGTAACCGAAATTAGTGATTTCCTCCTAATTAATTGCAAATCAGTTACTTCCTTTTAAAGCGCCCCAATTAGTTAGACATGTATCTAGGATACACGTTTTTTTACTGTAGATACACGCCTAATCTTGTGAAAGTTTCGGGTAAAATGTAATTTTTAAAAATACTGATTTAAAATGTAATTAGGCATCAAACTAGTGTGTTTTATGTTGTTTACACTTTTATGTATCCCATGGAGAATAACTAAATATCACCAAGTGGGCAAACTCAATAAGCCCAACCTAAAATGAAAGTGAGTTGAGAATACTAAATATAGAGATAGATTAGACACCAATGTAAAGCCTTCAAATCAGAATCATATACTCTAATCAAGGCAAAACTCCATCGTACTATAATGTATGAAAATAATCGATCAAAGTTTAAGAAAATATTGAGCGCGTGAGAACATTAATGGTATTCACTATGATATCAAAATTTATGGTCTATCATCCACCAAGTAAACAATAAAACAAACATGTATAATTATAAACGCACATTCAAACAGAAAATATCAACTAGTAATAGAATTGAAAATATCTAACTGTGGCATAGGCAGAACTGAGAAGGTTTCCATTGATGTGAAGAAGTGAAGATCAAGTGTCGATTTTGTTTTTTGGAGACGGCAGTAAGTTATGCCTATTTCGAAGCGGTGTTATTTTGGTGAAGAGTTGTGTTTGCATTGTGAGAAGTAAAGAGTAAATTTCAAAATAAATCAAAAAGTTGTGAAAAAAGATAAAGGTAATTTCTGATCAGGGAGGACTGTCACGTAGGCGGGCTTAGGATTCTCTTTTATATATATTGATATGCAAAATTAAGTATACACTCATAATAATTACTCCCTCTGTTTCAATTTGTTTGACCTATTTTGACTTACCACGGAGTTTAAGAAAGTAAAAAAGACTTTTGAATCTTGTGGTCTTAAATTAAGGATATGTCAAATGTACCAAAATGCTCTTTAATTTTGTGGTCTTAAACATGCCATATGAAAAGTTGAAATTAAAGAATTGCTAAAAAAGAAAAGAGACATTCTTTTTTAAATGGACTAAAAAGGAAAGTAGGCCAAACAAATTGAAACAAAGGGAGTAACATTTTATCTCTTTACACCACATAATTTTCCGGAAGAGTGTGCATTGGACCACTCTTCGCCTAAGGTGACTTCGCCCATGTAAATGCTCTTGGGACAATATCTTATGCTTGCTTAGCAAATACTAGTAAATAAAGTATGAAGACCACTTATTTTTTGAGAAAATCATTTTTCATGAAAAATATTTTATTTCCGCCAAACACACCCTAAAAGGTCTGAAGTCAATCAGAAGAAGCAATATAAACTCTTGAACTGTCTTTGGAAAATCGATTGCACTTTTTGTTAGCACCTTCTGTGATTTATAAATATCCATGAAATAATTTTGTGGGTCTAACTTGATTTTATGTTTTGTCCATTAAGGAACAATGGTCCTTCATACTGTGTATACTGTGTAAGATGAGGTATATCGGGCACGTCCCACTATAAGTCCTCCTGCTGAAGTGTCGGGGGGAGGTGCATACAGGGTTACTATTACTGGTTCCATCATTATCATTATCATGAATATTTCACTCGGATTCCACCCTTGTTTAATGTGTGTTCAGTGTACTCTCCGGTTGTATGGGCGACCGAAGGGTTTGTTTTCACTGGATTGTGTTTCTCGATTGTATGGGCGGCCGTTAGGACTGTGGGTAGATTATATTATTCCTATCAGATTATAGAGGTTGTTTTAGGCCTTAGTTCTTGTGGATTGTCAAGTTTTCGCCTGTTGAGGCTCTGAGTGTTTGGGATAGAGTATTGAGGGGCTAGTCGTCCTATTTTATCGAGGCACTTAGGTGCGGCCTTCTGGGCAGATTGTGGGTTTCAGTTCCTTTGTTCCTTATACTGACTCTGAGTAGTGGCTATCGGTTATGGTGGTTTAGTTATTCCATTTTAGGGTTGTATTTGTGAGATTGATCGAACTTTATGCCTACCTTGATAGTTGTGTTTAAAGCATGTTTCTATTATTCTATGCCTTCTAGTTGATTATGTTGGATTGCCTTCCTTCTTTCCTTTTTACTTGAGGTTATCGGTATATCGCCATGTTTCCTAAACTCTCTCCTTTTATATATACTATTGTTGCAAGATTCCAGGTGCGTTCTTCTTTCTTACACCTGTGTTCTGTGTATAATTGTTTTCTGTGCTAGCATTGTTTGTTATTACTCTTGGTTATCTGTTCTTTGTGCTAGTTCTGTGTGCTTCCTCTATTGTTTTCTGTGGCCATTTTCTTGCTATCTGCTACTTACTATTTTTATATCTTATATGCGCTCAGTCGGCCGATGATACCTACTGAGTATCAGTTGTCTTGGTGCTCATACTACACTTCGGCATATTTATGGTGCAGATAAGTTGATCTTTCACCATTGATCGCATTGGAGACTCGTGCAGCTTTTGGGAGGTTTGAGACTAGGGTGAGCGCCTGACGGTTAGGGCTTGTCTATATCTCATCTTTTGTACTGATATATTTTGTATATTTGGAGATAGTTGTACTTATCTGTTGTTACTTCTAGCACTCGTACTCTATTAGAATATTTTGTACTGTCGATACCAAGTCTTGGGGTTGGTTTAGTATCATTTGTATATATATATTTCGGGTTGTTGCTTCCGCATGTGTTATCTTTATATTCAACTTCCACTTGTTTTTGCTTGTTGTGCATAATTGGTTAGGTAGTGGCCCACTACTAACCATTCCGAGCTACGGGGATCGGTTTCCCTACTGGGGGTTGTAGGTGACATCATAACCTGAGAAATCGGGTCGTGACAGTTCATGTGTTAGAGGTTTGGTTGGTGACTTTCTGGGTGAACTTGGTTGTGGTATCAAGGATTTATGTTCTGTGTGTTGATCGCCTTGGTTCTCTAGTTTCGATATTATGTTGGTGCATTCCGGTTTAGATTCTTAAAGTTCAGTTTGGTTGATAAGCCTTTGGAGTTTTCAAGTTAAAGGTTGGAATCTAGCTTTGCTAGTGAGGAGTTAAGGCTTGGTTGCTTTTTGTGGTTTCGTTCTGTTGGGTGTTGTCCAGTCGAGTACGCTACCAGGGTTTTACGAGAGAGTGGTGCGGGCTTTGTATCCGTTGTTCTTAAGTATCTAATGTTTCCTTCTTTCTTGACTTTCGAGGATGAAAGTCTTTTTAGTAGTGGATTATGTAATGACCCTTCTGGTCATTAATGCATTTTCACCTTCTTTGTACTGTTAGAGCTTGCCTGTAGCGGCGTCAAGTCATTTATGGCTTGCTGGGACTGGTAGTTTGGTGCCCGGGCCGTTTGTTTGGTCTTTATGGCTGCTTCCTTGTTTTAGAGCATTAACTTTAGAAATCATTGACTTCGGTCAACATTCTTGGAAATCATGCTCGAAATCAAATTTCGATATTTTTATTAGCTCAAGAGAGTGAATTTTAGTCTAGTTGGACCTTTGGCTGGGATTCGGGAGCTTTTCAGCTTTGAATTCTCTCTCGTTCTGTATTTTTAGGCTAGTTGGGCTTGTTTAGTTGACTTTGGTCAACATTTTGAGAAGACGACGACAAATTAAAATTCCATCAGCGCTATTAGCTCCGGAATGTTGAGTTTAGGCTAGAGGGACCATTGGTTCATGGAAAAAACATAAAATCAAGTAAGAGACCATTGATTTTGAGGGAAACCCTCTCTGCATACTTCATCAAAAGACTAAGAGAGTTTGTAAAAAAACTCAGTAATTGGTCAAGACAGGCTTTTGGGGACCTTTATGAGGGACCTAAGAGGTTATAGTGTATGTTTTGAATGCTGAATGGTTATGATCAGGAAGTCTCATGCTATGTTGCTCGGACTCTTTAAAATGTCAACGGGTGCATGTCGAATTCTTCAAAAGTAGTGTATTTTTGGAGAATCTGACACGAGTGTGACATCGAAAGTGAAGAGTCCGCACAATTTAAGTCTCGTGCTTTTGGGGACCTTTATGAGGAACCTAAGAGGTTGAAAAAGCTCATTGATAACCTTGAAGAGTCTATGTTTTGAATGCTGAATGGTTATTATGATCAGGAAGTCTAAATTAGTGCCTTGCATGACAAATATTTTTCACATCACCTGCATTTTTTTCTTGACAAATCCAACTGTTACGAGGACTGCTTATAAACGATGATGATGAATAAATGGCAAGAAAATGCTGTGGGTTTATCAATTAAGATGTCTTCTCTATGAATGACATTAAATTTTGTGGGTCTAACTTGATTTTATGTTTTGTCCATTAATAGAAAACACTTTAAATTCCTAATTAACTTTCAATTTTCATGTTTCAAACACTTACAAGTTGTGTCCCCAAACAAGGTCTTCTTTATCCCACATCGTTTTCAAACAGTAGTTTATTTATGTTTGTATGTGGATATGAGAAGATACTCCATCGCCGAGCCTTGTAACGTGGGCTTGTAACTCAAGTGGGGGCAATAATGTGGTGGAATGTTGGGCTGTTTCGAAAGGCTGGGCTTTGGTTGGCTAATGTGTCTGGTCTGCCCTATCCAAGCATGGAGTTGGGCCACGTGGTTCAAATGAAAGTGTGGGCTGCTTGGCTCCTAGAGTGGAGCGGACTGCGTGAGGCTGGTTTCACAGAGCAACGAATAGTCTCCGCTCCGTGCAGTGGAAGGATAATGAGCCGGTGCTTTCCAAGTCCAACAAAAACCTGATGGGCTGTCTCATTAGACCACCACCTTTTTGCCCAGCTTAGCATATAATTTATTTGTGGATTTGCAATATCAGCAAATAGTCCATTATTAGTAACTTTGCACCTTGTAATGGGAGTTCTGTGCAAGAAAAATTTTCAAGCCCATTGGTGAATTATAATGCTAACTTGTCGAAGGATATGGTGAAATGATTAAAATCTCTGATTCGCTCTTAACTAGAAGTTTTGGTATATGCCCATGACCTTCTTTTGGTAGGAAGCACTTACGTGATGCGAATTCAAATTAATAAAATCAACGAACTTTGAATATCGAATGATTAAACAAACATAAATAGATAACGCTAAGAGCTAAATAAATCTACAAAGAAAACAGAACGCCACATTGTCCATAGAGTGTTGCATATAACGTGCTTTAGTTTGAATCAGCACCACCAGGTGTTTACATCAAAATTCAAGTAATTAAATAAATATGTGACATGTGCTTGGACATACACTTGCATTACTTAACCATTGTTAGTTAATGCATATTTCTACTTTATTAAATCACTTAATCATAATAAGTTAAATTGGATGATAAGTATTTGTTAGGCTTTTCTTACTTTGATGATGTATGGATGGACTTGTGTTACTTCTAAGAAATTCTTTATGATACATGAAACTTGTGCTTCAAAAATTAAGCTTGGAGCAGACTTTGGTGTATAGAAATTCGAAAAACAATATTATTATAATTTTTAGTAAAAAATATTCAAACGACTGAAACTTTTGCCAATTTTAACATGTGTTTCAGTCATGTATGATTGAAACTCAGATATACGTGAAAAAAATTAAAATATTGCTAAATGAGTTTGTTAGATTTGTTTTTGTTTTGCCAAATTGATGATTGAAGTTTGTTCTTTAATGATATATGAAACTTATGTTCTAAATTTGAAGTACTTATTGTGGATTTGGGAGAGTTGAATTGTTGGAATTCGAAGAACAAAATGAAAAATATTTGGCAAGGAAAATTCATATATACACGACTAAATTTAAGACAAATTTTAAATATAAATCAGACACAAATTCTGAACCTCAAACACATATGTTTGAAATTTGAATTGTTTCCAAAGTGGATAAACTTATAAAAAAAATATGCATCTAGTATTTATATAAAGATCAACCAATTTAACTTTACGAGAGGAACAAGAAAATAATTTATTGATTTCGATCCATAATAAGTGTATCCCTTTGGTAACACCATAACAAACATTTATGGGAGATATTGATGTCAAACAAATATCTCATTGGCATCTCAAAAAAGCGTATTTTCATCATAACTTAACAGGATTCAACGGAGATATCCCCCAAAAATGATATTTTTCCGGTACTCGCTTCCCATTATAATCATTAATTTATTAGTAGAACTTAATAAATCAATAATGCCTGAAAATCATAACGCCTCAAGTTCCATCATCCCTATAATAACAACTAAAATGATCCCCGATAATATATTTTTTTGATTGAAAACTTGTCGCAATCTCAATTGATCGAAACTAATACATAGTTTATTTCAATAGTCACTATAATCATAAACGAGATCATAGTCACATCCTCCTACCTTCCGCGATATGCATTCTCACCGTATTTTCAACTACTTCTTCATAAATTTCCTCTCTTTCATGATCAATTTTCATGCTCTGCACAAGTATATCATCGCGTGCATCTACCACATTTCCACTTTCCTTTGGATTCGCGGGAATCACCTGCATTTTTTACAAATTCGACAGTTAACATGTTCCATAAATGACAAAGAGAAAAAAAAACTACACTATTAACAACAAGAAAAGCTAAAACATGTCATTTTTTTTTTGGAACTGATCAATAAATAAAAAGTGTCATATCAATTGGAACAGAGGGAGTACGATTTGAAAATAAATACGGATTTGCATCAATGAGCTACAGTGAACAAATCTTTTCACGTTGTTGTTTCACTTTGAGTTTAGTCATCATTACTGAACAGATATCGAACATATTCCTAATTTTGACTGCCGTAAATATGGAGCAACCTGTTACTAGCTTCCTATTTCTTTATCATTTCTTTTTGTGGAAAAGAGAAGAAATAGTTGGAAAGTTCCAAATGAATGAGATATTCTAATTCAATACGTCTTTATGTGGAAATGTCAAATGAAGCTAGTAGCTACCACAAGGTAAAGCAAAACACTCTTGTTGCACTTAGATGTTTAAACCTATGTTGCTCAACAGAAGGGTTGTTCAGATGGTAAGCACCCTTCTCCTCCAACTCTAAGGTTGTGGGTTCGAATTATCACAGGAGTAAAAATGTGAGGCTTCCAGGGAGGGGTAAAAAAAAAGTTTGAACTTAATCAATGAACTCATATGGCGCATGTACCTTTTTTATACTTCACTAATTAGGGTGTTTTCGGTACGATGGTTTTTCAATTTTCCCATGTTCGGTTTGTCAAATATTTTGGAAAACATTTTATCTAGGAAAACAAGCTCTTTAAAATAAGGAAAATGACTTCCGTAATAAAAGTAGAGAAAACAAGTTCCACTAGTGACATTTCACATTGATTATGTCCTCTCCATGCCCTCCAACTCACTTCATCTTCACCCCAACCGCCCATAGCCCTCATCCCCACCATCCCACAGGCCACAACCCTACCTCCCCACCCCACCTTCCATAGTAGTTATCTAAATTATATACAAATAATTTTAGGATAATATTTTTTGCTTACCTATCAAACACAAGAAAATAAGTAAGAAACTCGCTTATTTTCCTAGAAAATATGTTTCATGAAAAACATTTTCCTTCCTACCGAATACACCCTTAAGCACAACTCGTTAATAAGTATTCTGACATTAAGCTATCACTTAATTAGGGTATATTCATGTGATTTGAAATTTCTGAATTATCTCTGGTGTTTCATTAAGCTGTTGGATCGGGCATTTAATGTCCCTCCGTTAGTTTTTAACAGAAGAAGTTTAGTGAAGATTAAAAGTGCATCACTTATATATACTTGAAGGACTATTAGTGCTCCACCTCATATTTAAAGGACTATTTTAGTCTGATGGTCAAACTTAAGGGACTATTTTGATCCCTTTCTCTTAATAAAACAACTTAAAAGATTTTAGTTAAAGAAACACAAAAGACTACCAGTTTCAAAAAAAATCTATTGCTTTCCAAAAGACTACCAGTTTCAAAACACAAAAGCATTGGAATTTGGACAGTTTATAATTTTGTTTCATCTCTAAGAATACATCACAAGTATAACAAGATCATATATTTTGCAACACAAATTGCAAAGTAACTATTTATCTGCACCGAATGTTTATATCAAATCAAATAATTTAATTTTATGAAGGTACGGAAAACTATATTGCTTTCCAAGATAAGTGTGTCCCTCCGCTAACACTACAACAAACATTTATGGGAGATACTGATATCAAACAAATATCTCTAACTTGTTGCAATCTCAATTGATCACAACTAGTGCATAGTTATTTCAATAGTCATCATAATCATAAACTGGATCATAGTCGCATTCTAGCTCCTACCTTCCGCATGACATGCATCCTCGTTGTATTTTCAACTACTTCTTCTTAAATTTCCTGTTTCGAGATCAATTTTCATGCTTTGCACAAGGATATCATCACGTGCATCTACCACATTTCTACTTTCCTTTGGATTCACGGGTATCACCTGTAGAGAAATAGCAGAAGAAAGGTATAATCGGGAAGACCTTCTTGTGAAGAAAGGTCTTGGGACTAACTCACACCCCAAAAGCTAGCTCAAAGGGAGGAGGATTGCCCAAGCCTTATAAGGAGACCAATTACCCATTCCATATCTGATGTGGGACATTTAACACTCCCCCGCACACCCAGACCTAGTTAACTGGAGCGTGAACAATATAATATGGGAGCCCAACATCGGTGAACAAAGAATTGAAATGGGTCTGGCTCTGATACCATGTGAAGAAAGGTCTTGGGCCTAACTCACACCCCAAAAGCTAGCTCAAAGGGAGGAGGATTGCCCAAGCCTTATAAGGAGACCAATTACCCATTCCATATCCGATGTGGGCACGCCCAGACCTAGTTAACTGGAGCGTGAACAATATAATATGGGAGCCCAACATCGGTGAACAAAGAATTGAAATGGGTCTGGCTCTGATACCATGTGAAGAAAGGTCTTGGGCCTAACTCACACCCCAAAAGCTAGCTCAAAGGGAGGAGGATTGCCCAAGCCTTATAAGGAGACCAATTACCCATTCCATATCCGATGTGGGACATTTAACACTTCTACTAGCCCAAGATCGTTAAATAAGATCGGAAGATTCAACTAAAGAAGAGGAAGCAATGAAAGAATAACTTGGTTATGTGAAGATTTCTTGAATTGCTTTGTATTGAATTTGTTTTGGGTTGGTTACAAATGTCCAATGCTACCCCAATTTATACTAGTGTATGGATGATTCTAGATACTAAGAATCTAGAATATTCTACCTTATTCTACAAATATCTCCCCCAAGTATCTAATACTCTAGAATATCTAGACTTTTCCTAATTACAAATATCAAAGAAACTACACTACACTATTCCAGAAACTTTACTAGAAAAATCTATGATATTCCAAAAAATCACTTTAATATTTTTCACACTCCCCCTTAAAGTGATTTTTGGAAAGTTACCCCAAACTTGTCGTAGAAGAACTCAATCGAAGCTTTTGAATGTGCCTTGGTAAAGATCTCAATAATATTTTCCTGACTCCTCTTCCCTCTTCATATGATGAAGGTTTTCCATCAATAATTGAGCCTGCAAAGAAACATAAATACGTATTGAAAGAATTTTCATCTTCGTAGGGGGCTGGCTTGACAATATTCCTCTTTGGCCTTTGTGAATCACGTGAATCATCATCTTTGTGATGATTTTCATGTTTTTGAGTTTCCAGGCTCCCCCTTTCTCTTAGCTCCCCGACAGCTGTATTATTTGGAGAAACATCTGGGATGGACAAGTTTAGAACTCCAGGGTTCAAGATTTTAGAACCCGTGCCTTCCGACGCAGCTCCATAGCACACGAAAATTTCATCAGGACTAGTATCCTCATTTGAGGCGGTGATGATCTGATCATCGATTTCCTGTGAAGCCTCAATACCATAATAGGATCCACCAGCAGATTCCCTTTCTAGATCTTCAATATACTGTTTGTCAGCTTCGGAGCTTTCGAAAATTATGTTGTTTGTCTCTCCACCTGAAATATGGCCTTCAAGGTCAGATTTTTCATCTTCTCCATTGGCTTCCAATATTTGCTCTAAGCTAGTGGTTGACCTCGATATAGCAGATGATTGACTAGATACTTCAACTTCCTCTGCATCTTCCTTAATGCTTTCTCCGAAAAGATCACCATTGGCATATATAGTTTCACATACTTCCCATTCAGGATCTATTTCAACATCCTTTGCGTCCAGACTTTTCTTGCCAGTTTTAGAATCTGCTTCTTTGATTTCCTCGATAACAGCTACCATGTCACTAGTGGAGGCAATAATGTGGTGGAATGTTGGGCTGTTTCGAAAGGCTGGGCTTTGGTTGGCTAATGTGTCTGGTCTGCCCTATCCAAGCATGGAGTTGGCCACGTGGTTCAAACGAAAGTGTGGGCTGCTTGGCTCCTAGAGTGGGGCGGACTGCGTGAGGCTGGTTTCACAGAGCAACGAATAGTCTCCGCTCCGTGCAGTGGAAGGATAACAGGCCGGTGCTTTCCAAGTCCAACAAAAACCTGATGGGCTGTCTGATTAGACCACCACCTTTTTGCCCAGCTTTAGCCCATTCAATCCAATTTTTTCCCCTTGCTACTCATTTCTCAAGTGAAATGCATATAATTGTTTTTTTTTTCAAAGAAAGAAAGTGCCATTATGTCCCTTTTCTATTTATTCCTCAACTGCTAAGTAATAATATTGCTTCTGCTTTGGGACCCCAAAAGCCATAGGTTCAAATTGTTATTACCTCTATTTCTAATCACATTTTTTTTTCTTAAGGTCTTAAAACTTTGAGGGAAACCCTCTCTACATACTTCATCAAAAGACTAAGAGAGTTTGTAAAAAAACTTAGTAATTGGTCAAGACAGGCTTTTGGGGACCTTTATGAGGGACCTAAGAGGTTATAGTGTATGTTTTGAATGCTGAATGGTTATGATCAGGAAGTCTCATGCTATGTTGCTCGGACTCTTTAAAATGTCAACGGGTGCGTGTCGAATTCTTCAAAAGTAGTGTATTTTTGGAGAATCTGACACGAGTATGACATCGAAAGTGAAGAGTCCGCACAATTTAAGTCTCATGCTTTTGGGGACCTTTATGAGGAACCTAAGAGGTTGAAAAAGCTCATTGATAACCTTGAAGAGTCTATGTTTTGAATGCTGAATGGTTATTATGATCAGGAAGTCTAAATTAGTGCCTTGCATGACAAATATAATTTTGTGGATTTGCCATATCAACAAATAGTCCACTAATTAATTAGTCACTTTGCACCTTGCAATGGGAGTTTTGTGTATGAAAAAATTCAGGCCGATTAGTGAATAATGCTATAACACCATCGAGGGATACAGTGAAATGATTGCAATATATAATTCTCTTAACCAGAGATTTTGGTTTATGCTTGGAAAATGAAGAACTTTTGGCAGGGAGCATTACATGATGCGAGTTCAAATTAATCGGGTCAACAAGCTTTGAATATCGAACGATTAAACAATAATAATATAGAAGTATATGTTATAAACATATGTTATATGCATCTATTTTATTAAGTGTAAACACTCGATCGGATAAGTTTTTACGGTTTTATTGTGTGAGGTCAAGGGTTTGATTCTTCTTTCACTTAATATATCTTCTTTTGTTAGCATAGGACATTTTATAGTTTCGTTTCATCTCCAAGAATACATCATAAGTAAAACAAGATCATATATTTTGCATCACGCATGACAAGGTGAATACTTATCTGCACCCGATTTACATCAAATCAAACAATTTAACTTTATGAAAGCGCGAAGAAACAATTTATTGATTTTCAAAAGAAGTGTGTCCCTTTGGTAACACCACAACAAACATTGTTGGGAGATATTGATATCAAACAGATATCTTATTCACATCACATCTCAAAAAGGCTTAGTTTCATAACTTAGCAAGATTCACCAATGGAGATATCCAAAAATAATATAAATCCACAGTTGGACTATAGCTTAAACACGATTTATTTCTGGCACTCACTTCCAAATAAAATCAATAAGTTATTATCAGAACTTAATAAATCGATAAAAAAAATGCCAGGAAATCATAAGGCCTCAAGTTCCATAATATTTTTTTTTGATTGAAAACTTGTTGCAATCTCAATTGATCACAAATAGTGTATATATAGCTTAAATTCAATAGTCATCATAACCATAACTGGATCATAGTCGCATTCTCCTACCTTCCGCGACATGCATCCTATTCCTCACCGTATTTTCAACTACTTCTTCATAATTTTTCTCTATTTCATGATCAATTTTCATGCTTTGCACAAGGATATCAACGCGTGCATCTACCACATTTCCACTTTTCTTTGAATTTGCGGGTATCACCTGTATTTTTAACAAATTCAACAGTTACCACTGCTTATAAACCATGATGATTGGTAAGTGACAAGAAAATGCAGTGGATTTATCAATTAAGATGTCTTCTCTGTGAATGAAATTATATTTTATAGGTCTAACTTGATTTTATGTTTTGTCCACTTGTAGAAATCACTTTAAAATCCTAATTAACTTTCAAATTCCACGTTTAAAAAACTCAAATAAAGGCAAAAGCTACACGTTGTGTTACCAAATAAGGTCTTCTTTATCCCACATCGTTTTTAAACAATGGCTTATTTATGTTTATATGTGGAGATTAGTACTCCATCGCCGAGCCTTGTAACGTGGGCTTGTAACTCAAGTGGGGGCAATAATGTGGTGGAATGTTGGGCTGTTTCTGATGGCTGGGCTTTGGTGGGCTAATGTCTGGTCTGCCCTATCCAAGCACGGAGTTGAGCAACGTAGTCCAAATGAAAGTGTGGGCTGCTTGGCTCCTAGAGTGGGGCGGACTGCGTGAGGCTGGTTTCACAGAACAACGAATAGTCCCCGCTCCGTGCAGTGGAAGGATAACGGGCCAGTGCTTTCCAAGTCCAATAACACCTGATGGGCTGTCTAATTTAGACCACCACTTTTTGTCTAGCTTAGCTCATTCTATTCTGAAGTGAAATGCATATAATTGCTTCTTCTTAATTTGGGATGCCAAAAGCCTTAAGTTCAAATTGTTATTTCCTCTATTTCTAATCACAACTAAAAAATTAATGGAGTTCTTTTTTTCAAATCTTAAAACTTAGAGGGCAACCCTCTCTACATACTTCATCAAAAGACTAAGGGGTCGTTTGGTTGGGAAACAAGTTATGCTGGGATTAGTTATGCTGAGATAAGTTATGTTGAGATTAGTTATCTTGGGATTAGTTATCCTGATATTATCTCTTATTGACTGTTTGGTTTGTTGTACTAAAAGTAATATGCATTGCATCATTTCTAAGAATAAGGTGTTTGTTTATAAAAATACCCTTCACCTTATTTAGCTTTTTGTATATATTTTTTTGTAGAGCTTTAGTTATTCATTCTTAAAAACAAAACCTCCATCAGCCATGAAGTTGTTGGTGTTGAGAATATTGGTGAAAAACGTGCCTCGGGGATATTGCTAGAGTTTCAAAGACCTTAAAATACAGGAAGAAATTAAGAAAATGAAGTGATAGCGCACTAAAGTTTCCATTTAGTTTATTTGTGGAATATCTTTAGCAAATGAAGGGTAAATTTCCCCAAAACAACGAGGCATCTTATGGCCCAAAATAGAGTAGCAAATGATCGAAAATATAGCAGAGTTTGACCTCAAAAAATGGCAACCAATACAACAGTAGTTTGCATCCATATGCAGCAGTAAATTGGCTTAAAATACAGCCATAAATTTACTCAAAACACCTACAAAATGCAGCAGCTATTCAGCCTCAATTTTTTTCCAAACGCAGCATTCATTTGGCTTCGAATGCAACATATAATATGCCCAAAACATAGCAACTATTTACTCTCAAATCTTCCCGAAGTGCAAAGGGTTTGGAGGATAATTTTGTCATTTTAAGGTCTTTATCCCAAGATAAATTATCCTGGTATTATTATATCATCAAAAGGGAGGGATAACTTATCCTGGTACTAATTGTTAATCTCGGGATAAGTTACTCCCGAATTTGGCAACCAAACACTACATCAAAATTTTATCCCATCACTATATTTTTTTATCCCTCAACACCAAACGACCCCTAAGAGACTTAGCAAAAAACTCAGTAATTGGTCAAGACAAACTTTTGGAGACTTTTCTGAAGACCCTAAAGAGGTTGAAGAGTCTATGTTTTGAATGCTGAATGGTTAGGATCAGGAAGTCTAAATTAGTGCCTTACATGGCACTATCGAAGGATATGGTGAAATGATTGAAATCTCTAATTCAGTCTTAACCAGAGATTTCTGTTTATGCTTGGAAAATGAAAACTTCGTCAACGAGCTTTGAATCGAATGATTAAACAAAAGTAAGTAAATCAATAATGCTAAGAGCTAAATAAATCTACCAAGAAAGTAGAATGCCACGTTGTCCATAACTTAGCACAAAAAAGATAAAATATAACCCCCCCCCCCTTTGAAATTCGAGAAATAGCTAAGGATTTCGTTCTTGCAAGGAAGCGTGCAAGTGGGTGAACGCATCACCAGCCAAGCTAATCACTTCATTCCAATCTCGATATTGTTGGAATTGGTGGACTATAGCTTCAGAAAATGATGTTTCTTCGGCACTCACTTCCCAATAAAATCAATAATTTATTATTAGAACTTAATAAATCAATAATACCTGAAAATCATAAGGCCTCAAGTTCCATAATCCTATAATAACAACTAAAATAATCCCCAATAATATTTTTTTTTTCTGATTGAAAACTTGTTGCAATCCAATTGATCACAACTAGTGCAAAGTTCATTTCAATAGTCACTATAATCATAAACTGGATCATAGTCACATTCTCCTACCTTCCGCGATATGCATCCTCGCTGTATTTTCAACTACTTCTTCATAAATTTCCTCTGTTTCATGGTCAATTTTGATGCCCTGCATGAGTCTACCACATTTCCACTTTTCTTTGAATTCACGGGTACCACCTGCACTTTTTTGACTAATTCAACAGTTACCACGACTGTTTATAAACACTGATGATGATAAGTGACAAAAAATGCAGTGAATTTATCAATTGAGATGTCTTCTCCTATGAATGAAATTATATATGACAACAATTTGGTCGTAATCAACGGAAAGAAGTAAGAAATAGCATGCAAAAGGAGAAGAATAAAGGGTGTGTTTGGTAATGGAGGAATCCAATTTTTCAATGTTTGGTTGATTAGAAAACAAGTTCATCAAAAACCAAGAAAATAACTTTCGTGGTGGAGTTGGGAAAACATGCATGTTCCATAAGTGACAAAAGAACAAAATGAAAATTGTCCTGTTTTAAGAGCCCATGCTGACCATTTCTTTTACTAATGATGATTAAGTTAGCCCAAGAGCCATGGCAGACAAGTATTCCTAATACGAATGTTGAATATACCAAGTACCAACAGTAGAAGTGTGCGGGATAATGACAACACATCCCAATATATCAATCACATCTTTGTTTTATCTATTTGCTGACATCACGTGTTTTGTTTCTTCTATCGCTGAGGAATCGACACATTTTAACACTTCAAGATTTGAGGCGTTCATCCATTTGTCAACATCACATTTTTTTCTTCTCTTCAAATTTTAGATTTTAACAAAAAAAACACAGAAAAGAATATACCTTCACACGGTAAAGTGGAGTAGCAGTAAATTGATCATTGAACACTAAGTTATCGTTATTCTCCTCGGTTTTTCCTTTTGGAAATTATAAATATCAATTTTACTTTTAGCAGCATTCGTAATAGCAAATCTTGTAGGTGCTAAGAAGACAGAGATATTAATGGTATCCATAGAGGGTAAAAGAAAGAAGAGCAGGACAGAATAAAAATAAACCATTGGGAGGAAGAAGAGGAAGAGATATACGGCGTTTGGAAAGATTAAAAAGAGGTGACTTTACAGTTTTTTAGAATAGCAAATACTCCTACAATTATTAATCTATATATTTAGATAAAAGAGGATCATAGACTCGTCTACGTGGAATGCCAAAATGAGGAGAATGCCTATTTTTCTTTTCCTGAACGTCAAGATTTGACGACTATTATACTTGAGATGCAATTTTTTCATTAAACTGACATGCATTTACTATAACAAATACTTGCATTTTTTAGGAGCACAAACTATATCAACTGGTTAAAATGCTAAAGACCAGTGGTTACTATCCGTAATGTGACAAATGCATTCTCAAACTGGCTGTTAGCCAACAGATGAAAAGATTCATCATCGACACTCGTATATAACCACCTAACTGACTGCACGCTTATTTTTTTTTTTTCTAATAACAAGTATTTGACTCTCCTTGAAAACAAATAGGAAGATCCTACAAAAGTAAACGTGTATGTACTTACAGATTTCCTAATATTTAATATGACAAATTTATATGGATCCATATATATATTCTGAGGTCTCCAATTGATTAGGAATAAAAGAGAAGAAACAACAAATATTTTAGAAGCAAGGTTCATCAACAACACATTAAAGAGGATCAACATCAAATTAAATCAAGGAGTAAGTCAAAATTTCTTGAACCAAAATAAATAATTGATCTCTCGATTAAAGTGGAACAACACAAAATTACTTTACATTCCGTTGCTCAAATATCTTCTTCTTTCCAAATTACACTTTTCAAAAATTAGTTTATTTGTCAAAGTATTGGTATTAAAATCATTGTATGGTTAAACAAATTGTCCATAAATCTTAATTCACATAACCATGAGAAAGGTATTTATATGTATCCCATGGGAGAATAACCAAATATCACAAAGTGGGCAAACTCAATAAGCCCAATCTAAAATAAAAGTGAGTTGAGAATACTGAATATAGAGATAGATTAGACACCAATGTAAAGCCTTCAAACCAGAATCATATACTCTAATCAAGGCAAAACTCCATCGTACTATAATGTATGAAAATAATCGATCAAAGTTTAAGAAAATATTGAGCACGTGAGAACATTAATGATATTCACTATGATATCAAAATTTATGGTCTATCATCCATCAAGTAAACAATAAAACAAACATGTATAATTATAAACACACATTCAAACAGAAAATATCAACTAGTAATAGAATTGAAAATCGATTGCACTTTTTGTTAGCACCTTCTGTGATTTATAAATATCCATGAAATAATTTTATGGGCCTAACTTTGATTTTGTGTTTTGTCCACTAGTAGAAAACACTTAAAAATGCTAATTAACTTTCAATTTTCATGTTTCAAACACTTACACGTTGTGTCCCCAAACAAGGTCTTCTTTATCCCACATCGTTTTCAAACAGTAGTTTATTTATAAACAGTAGTTTATTTATTCAAAAACCTGATGGATTGCCTTAAATTAGACCACCACTTTTCTTTTTTTGGCATAATATATAAACGTGCCCTTTAGCTTGGTCTTAGATGACATCTATTCTCTCCAACTTTGAGTGTGCACAAGTAAATACTTAAACTTGTATACGTTCTATATGACGTCTCAACCTAATTGTATAAATCTTAAAACTTTGAGGCAACCCTCTCTACATACTTCATCATAAGACTAGAGAGTTTGCAAAAAAACTCAGTTATTGGTCAATGACAGGCTTTTGGGAACTTTTATGAGGAACCTAAGAGGTTAGTCTATGTTTTGAATGCTGAATGGTTATGATCAGGAAGTCTAATTTAGTGCCTGCTGGCATGACAAATATTATATAATTTTGTGGATTTGCAATATCAACAAATAGTCCATTAATTAGTCACTTTGCACCTTGACATGGGAGTTCTGTGTATGAAAAAATTCAGTCTGATTGGTGAATAATGCTAATACTATTGCGGAACACGCGTGAAAGGGTTGTAATCCCTAATTCACTCTTAACCAGAGATTTTGGTTTAGGCTTGAAAAATAAAGAACTTTTGGTAGGGAGCATTTACCTGACGCGAATTTGAATTAATGGGGTCAACAAGCTTTTATTTTCGAATGATTAAACAATAATAAATATAGAAGTGTATATACAAACATAAGTTAGCACGATTCACCAATGGAGATATCCAAGAAAAAAGAATAATATAAAGGAAAAATTAGACAAAATGACCATTGTGTTAAATTTATTACATGAAAAATAGCCCATTTATAATCCACTACCTAAAATGACCATTCGGCCAAAGTTTTTACCCTAAATGGCCATTGGTATACATGCGGTATACATGTGGCTATTATAAAAATATTTTTGACAGCATACATGCATATACATTACATATACATTATAAATACATTGAATATATATGTGGTATACATACAATATACATGTGGCTATTTTTTTTAAATATTTTTTGACAGTGGTACATTTTTCTAAAAACCCCTAATATAAATCCATAGTTGGACTATAGCTTTAAAAAATGATTTATTTCCGGCACTCATTTCCCAATAAAATTAATAAGTTATTACTTATTAGAACTTAATAAATCAATAATGCCCAGAAATCATAAGGCCTCGAGTTCATAATACATTTTTTGATTGAAAACTTCTTGGAGTCTCAATTGTATAGCTTAAATTCAATAGTCACTGACTCACTATAATCATAATTCATAAACTGGATCATAGTCACGTTCTCCTACCTTCCGCGATATGCATCCTCGCCGTATTTTCAACTACTTCTTCATAAATTTCCTCTGTTTCGAGATCAATTTTCATGCTATGCACAAGGATATCATCGCGTGCATCTACCACATTTCCACTTTTCTTTGAATTTGCGGGTATCACCTGTATTTTTAACAAATTCAACAGTTACCACTGCTTATAAACCATGATGATTGGTTAGTGGGAAGAAAATGCAGTGGATTTATCAATTAAGATGTCTTCTGTATAAATGAAATTATTTATGACAACAATTTGGTCGTAATCAATGCAAAGAAGCAAGAAATATCATGCAAAAGGAGAAGAATAAAGGGTGTGTTTGGTAATGGAGGAAATCAAATTTCTCATGTTTGATTGGTTGGAACAAGTTCATCAAAAATCAGGAAGATAATTTTTCTGGTCGGAGTTGGGAAAACATGTTCCATAAGTGTCATTTCACATTGATTGTCTCTTCCCACCCTCCAATAGCCACCAGGCTACCCCACCCCCGCCTCCACTCTTCACCATTCATTATGTTTGCCTAGATAATATATAAATGCTCTTGGAACAGTATTTTTTGCTTGCTCACTGAACACTAGAAAATAAGTATAAAAATCACTTATTTTCATGAAATCTTTTTTGGTGAAAAACATTTTCCTTCATGCCAAACACACCCTAAAAGGTTTAAAGTCAATCAGAAGAAGCACCTTCTGTGATATATAAATGTCCATGAGATAATTTTATGATTCTAAGTTCTAACTTGATTTTATGTTTGTCCACTAGTAGAAAACACTTTAAAATCCTAGTTAGCTTTCAATTTTCATGCTTAAGAATTAAAGTAAAGGTAAATCTAGACGTTGTGTCACCAAACAAGGTCTTCTTTATCCCACATCGTTTTTAAACATTAGATTATTTATGGTTATATGTGAGGTGAGAAGATACTCCATTGCCGAGCCTTGTAATGTGGGCTTGTAACTCAAGTGGGGGCAATAATGTGGTGGAATGTTGGGTTGTTCCTGATGGCTGGGCTTAGGTTGGCTAATGTCTGGTCTGCCCTATCCAAGCACGGAGTTGAGCAACGTAGTCCAAACGAAAGTGTGGGCTGCTTGGCTCCTAGAGTGGGGTGGACTGCGTGAGGCTGGTTTCACAGAGCAATGAATAATCCCCGCTCCGTGCAGTGGAAGGATAACGGACCAGTGCTCGCCAAGTCCAACAAAAACCTGATGGACTGTCTAATTTAGACCACCACTTTTTGTCCACCTTAGCATATAATTTATTTGTGGATTTGCAATATCAGCAAATAGTCCATTATTAGTAACTTTGCACCTTGTAATGGGAGTTCTGTGCAAGAAAAATTTTCAGGCCCATTGGTGAATTATAATGCTAACTTGTCGAAGGATATGGTGAAATGATTAAAATCTCTGATTCACTCTTAACTAGAAGTTTTGGTATATGCCCATAATCTTCTTTTGGTAGGAAGCACTTACCTGATGCGAATTCAAATTAATAAAATCAACGAACTTTGAATATCGAATGATTAAACAAACATAAATAGATAACGCTAAGAGCTAACGTGCTTTAGTTTGAATCAACACCACCAGGTGTTTACATCAAAATTCAAGAAATTAAATAAATATGTGACATGTGCTTGGACATACACTTGCATTACTTAAACATTGTTAGTTAATGCATATTTCTACTTTATTAAATCACTTAATCATAATAAGTTAAATTGGATGATAAGTATTTGTTAGGCTTTTCTTACTTTGATGATGTATGGATGGACTTGTGTTACTTCTAAGAAATTCTTTATGATACATGAAACTTGTGCTTCAAAAATTAAGCTTGGAGCAGACTTTGGTGTATAGAAAATTCGAAAAACAATATTATTATAATTTTTAGTAAAAAATATTCAAACGACTAAAACTTTTGCCAATTTTAACATGTGTTTCAGTCATGTATGATTGAAACTCATACATACGTGAAAAAAATTAAAATATTGCTAAATGAGTTTGTTAGATTTGTTTTTGTTTTGCCAAATTGATGATTGAAGTTTGTTCTTTAATGATATATGAAACCTATGTTCTAAATTTGAAGTACTTATTGTGGATTTGGGAGAGTTGAATTGTTGGAATTCGAAGAACAAAATGAAAAATATTTGGCAAGGCAAATTCATATATACACGACTAAATTTAAGACAAATTTTAAATATAAATCAGAGACAAATTCTGAACCTCAAACATATATGTTTGAAATTTGAATTGTTTCCAAAGTGGATAAACTTATAAAAAAAATATGCATCTAGTATTTATATAAGATCAACCAATTTAACTTTACGAGAGGAACAAGAAAATAATTTATTGATTTCGATCCATAATAAGTGTATCCCTTTGGTAACACCATAACAAACATTTGTGGGAGATATTGATGTCAAACAAATATCTCATTCGCATCTCAAAAAAGCGTATTTTCATCATAACTTAACATGATTCAACGGAGATATCCCCCAAAAATGATATTTTTTCGGTACTCGCTTCCCATTATAATCATTAATTTATTAGTAGAACTTAATAAACCAATAATGCCTGAAAATCATAACGCCTCAAGTTCCATCATCCCTATAATAACAACTAAAATGATCCCCGATAATATATTTTTTTGATTGAAAACTTGTCGCAATCTCAATTGATCAAAACTAATACATAGTTTATTTCAATAGTCACTATAATCATAAACGAGATCATAGTCACATCCTCCTACCTTCCGCGATATGCATTCTCACCGTATTTTCAACTACTTCTTCATAAATTTCCTCTTTCATGATCAATTTTCATGCTCTGCACAAGTATATCATCGCGTGCATCTACCACATTTCCACTTTGCTTTGGATTCGCGGGAATCACCTGCATTTTTAACAAATTCGACAGTTAACATGTTCCATAAATGACAAAGAGAAAAGAAAACTACACTATTAACAACAAGAAAAGCTAAAACATGTCATTTTTTTTTGGAACTGATCAATAAATAAAAAGTGTCATATCAATTGAAACAGAGGGAGTACGATTTGAAAATAAATACGGATTTGCATCAAAGACAAACCTGTTGTGCCATAAAATGAAAATTAACTTCATGGAGGACTTTCCCACAGTTGGAACAACATCTATAATGTGAAGGAAACAAAAAAGAAGCATTTAGAGTGGATCATAAAGAGTGAAGAAAAAAACAATGTTGCATTTAGAGATAAATTAAAACTCACATTTTGTTATCCACATACTGGGGTTGACTTATTGATTGCCCACAATAATCACACCAATCTGTTCTTGAATTACCTGTATCAAATTCAAAGCATACATACCATTGAGATTCTTGAAAGTTGATACTCGGAGGTTGACAAAATTAGCTCATGAAAATATGACTCCTTCAAACCAGTTCAAGTTTGATCGGTCATATTAGTTCAAGGAGCCCATTTTAGCCCATTTTAGTTCAAGAAATCAAAATTTCGTAAGAATTGTATAGGTTGGGTTATGACCTGTTTTTTTAGCCAATTTGATTCCAATCCTTTTTATCCCAAGTAACTTTGGCAGGTCATTAACTCAATCCATTTTATTCCGCTTAAATCTAGCACAACCTGCTCATTTAACACCCCTACTCGGACTCAAGTTTGAGATCCGTCAGCAGGATGTACCAAAACAGCTTTCTTGAAAATAGCTTTGCATTATCCAACTTTCATTTTCTCTCCTGGAAAATACTTATCTTTCTTTATATCCTGTTGATGGATCTAAAATTTGAGTTCGAATAGGAGGTGTCAAAGGGGCAGATTGTTTATTAACTCAACTTATTTTGATCCGTCCAACAGGATGTCAAGAAAGCAAATTTCCACCAGAGAAGTCATTTCCGTTTACTAAAGTTCCACAATTATCCAATTTCGTACCAAAAGAACAATTTTTTCTCTTAAAATTGAAAACTATAGTAGTTGCATTCTGACTTGATCACAAGTTAAATTCAATAATCATGCTAATGATAAAGTGGATGGTACTCACATTCTTGTTCAACCTCCGTGTAATCTGTATCCTCCACATCTTCCTCAACTGCCTCTTCGTAGATTTCCTCTATTTCCTTACTCTGTACAAGGATATTATCGTCTACATCAATCACATATTCACTTTGCTAAAATTGTTCGTAGCTACCAAGATTTTATGATAATTAGTCGCTAACGAATTTTACTATTTAGCTACAAAATTTATCTGTCGCTAATTCAAGGGAAAGAAGCTACAAATGGCATCCAATATAACATGCAAATTAAGGAGAAAGAATAAAAGGGGTTAAAATCAAGAATAAGGAAACAGATTATGAATAAATGGAATGGATTGTAGCAACTAAAGGCTACACCTTTAATAACAACAAGAAAAGCTAAGAGCCTATTTGGATTGATTTATTTTAAGTGTTTTTAAATCAAAATAGTTTTTAAGTACTTATGTAGTGTTTAGATAAAATAAAAATATATTTTTAAATACTTAATTTTAAGACAAAAAGACAAAAACAAGCCAAAAGCCATAAGTTAGAATTTCTAACGTATGACTTTGACTTATAAGCCAAAAGTTACAAGCCCATCTAAATAGGCTCTAAATCATATAACCAAGTGTGTAATTCTTACTTATGTAGACCTCAAGCTATATATATCATGTGCTAAACTGAGCCATCCGAACAAGTAAAGTCAATAGGTCAACATTAAGGTCGTCGTAATATTTAGCAACCAAAAAATATTTTAACCCAACAAGCGGGAGAGGGTATGAAAGCCAAGGAGGAGCTTCTTCTTTCCAAATCAATGGACAGACAGAAACAATATAATTCCACAATTTCAATTAGTTACTTTGCTCCACAACATACTAGATGTACTATTGTGACAAATTTCCACAACATAATAGAGAGCATTGATGCCTAGTCCACAAATGAGTAATTGATTAAGCTACTAAACTTTAGCATTATGTAAAATTTAAACCTTTTCGATAATAGGTGACAATGAGACTCGAACCAAGGACCTCTTTCTGATCTTATATCATATTGAATTGCGTGAGCATCTCATCGAAAAACTTAGGCTATTAAAGAGATAACACTTTTATCTACTTAATTATGTCTTCAGCAAGAATATGTGGAGAAAAAATATTTGTTTAGACCAAATTCTTATTTCCTCTGTTTTCGAATCCCAACTCCAAAATCATCGGAGGTTTTCTCAAACCTTAAACTTTCGTGAATTTTATCTAAGCAAACAGTAGTATTTAATCATGTAAATACTAGTTTAGGAGATTTATGAGTTTTTCCATAATGAAAGTGGTTTTGCAGCAATCACAACTCGTATCGTCGCTCGTCGGAAATCCTCACAAAAAGGATGAACTCCCTTTGCCCACAACCTAGATATCCTTTTGGGAATGCTGAGTGTTTTTCTCTATTGTAAACCCTAACCGTCAATTAACCTAGAAAATCCTCTTTTTTCAAACACTCTGCGTGACTAGGGGTTTAGGAGGAAGACAAATTAATAGGCTAATGGACTAATTAGCCCCCCTTATGAATGGACCCGACCCAATAAATCGATTTTCCAACACAAACAATAGCAATGACTAGGGATTTGAAATTAAAACACAAGCTAAGAAACTTTATAAAATCAATTGAACCAATAATTTGCCTTGACGACAAACCTGTGGTGCCATAGTTTTGACAAAATTATCTTCAGCAAGGACTTTCCCACATACAGTACAACATCTACAATGTCAAGGGAAAAAAAAAGCATTTAGCATTAATCATAAGAAAAAAAAAACAATTTTTCAAAAGAATAAAGCTTACATTTTGTCTCCACAATAGATGGGTTGAATAAAATTTGCACACCAACTGCACCAATAATTATTGCACCAAACCATTCTTGAATAACCTGAAATCATACACATGAAACTTGAAATTTTATTAATAGGATGTTAAAAAAGCTAATTATTTTCCATAATCAATATGTTGAAAGGAGGAACACGAACCCATATTACTTGGTATTTCATTAATTAAAATTCCATTATTATCCAATTGTACCAACAGATTAAAATTTTCAGAATAATTTTCAACCACGACTTGAATTATCAGCGTTAAGAACTCGTCAATGAAGTGTTTGATAACCATAAGGTCTCAGGTTCAAATCCTAGTGGAGACAAAAAACACAAGGTGATTTTTTCCCATCCTTTGGTGAGTTGCTGGTCGGAGATGACAGGTATCCCATAAAATTAGTCAAGGTACGATAAACTGACCCGGAACCACAATCATTAAAAATAATTCCTTGTTTCAACAATCTAAAAAACTTTTTAGAATGATTACAGTATTCCACTATTGTTAAACCCTAGTTGTCCAACAATCAATGGCAGAGTCAAGAATTCTAATAAGGGAATTAAAAAACAAATATAAAATGTCACGCTTTTATTTATACAAAAAATTAAAAGAATTATTTTTACCCAATTGTATAGTATAACTTTTTGACAAAGAAATTATCTCAATACTGCTCCCCAGATGCCACAATAAACTTTGGAAAATCAATTTTTTGCTTATACAATAATGGTGTATTTATAAGTAGGATTTTAGGAGGATGACTAACTAATTAGCACTTTATGAGTGAACCCGAACCAATAATGTTATTCCAACATAATGGCTACTTATGCTCAAGTTTATTGGTCTTTCTCCAACTACTAACAGGTTTGCTTTCTCTTTCCTGATTTTATGATAAATATAAGGGGAAATTAGGCAAAATAATATCCCTAATATAATACTTTTTCTAGAAGAAATTAAATTATGTTAAAAGAACAAAATTCCTAAATTTTATAACGTAAGTAGAAGGAAGTTAAGAAAATTTTCCTAAAATTCCTAACTAAATATAGGAAAATTCTTTTTTCAAAAAGGAATTTAATTTTCCTACATGAGACAAAATTGGACTTGGTACTTCACAAAAAGAACTAACTTGTGTTCATTCCAAAGTTCCTTTCGCAAATAAAAAAGGTAAGGAAAACATTCCTAAAATTCCTAATGTATATAAAATAGGAAAATACCTTTTCAGAAAAAGAAAAAAACCGATTGCCTTCGATTCCTAAAATCTAACATAAATATAATAGAGAAATATATATTTTTAAGAATGAGTCAAATTTATCCCAACTCTAGAAATTCCTAACTTAAATATAAGAGGAAAACACATTTTTGAGAAGGAATAAATTGTTTTCCTTTCCTAGAAACATAGGAAAATGTAGATCGAATTTTTTTTTTCCAAGAAGAATGAAATTGTTCTCAGAGTTTAAAGACATCCCTAACAACTCCTAAGGTAAATAAAACAAACATATTAATTACAATTAAAATTTTCTCCAACATATAATATTTTAAAAACTAAGAAATTGATTGACATTTTGCAAATAAGTGGGATCTACGTGTTAATTTTATTTTTAAAAAGAGACAAAATACATACTCCGTTGAATATGTAGGAAAATTAAATTCCTTGCTGCAACCAGAGGCGGACCTACCTCTAAAGCAGGGGGCCTACGTAACTTCAAAAAAAAAAATATGTATGTATGTATATGTGACTTAAATATGTGGTATATATTTTGATGGGCATCCGCATTCACAAAGACCGGATAGCTACAACTACGTTGGTTGATACAAGGTGCACAAATGATCCTTTAGTGTATAGAACATAGTTTGATTTTCACTCCAGCATCCACACAAAAAATAATTGCAAACATTTTTGTAGTAGTGTCCTTACTGCTCTCAAATTTTGAGTCTGCCTCTGGCTACAACATGAGTGCAATGCACACATTATTAGAGAGCAGAATCATGTTAAGATCTTTATTTGCATGTTAGTGTATTGGAGATGACTCGAACGGAATGACTGCTCCGTACCCTCAGCATACACACTACAGAGAAAAAGGCGTTTTTGTGTAGCATGTTATGGTCTAAACGCCCTTACAAGGACAACTCTGCTGCTTAATTACTGTTCATTTGACTGAGTACAGTAACTTAATGACATGAAGAAACTATACTTGCTGCAGAGTACTGGATCGAATTCGAGTAGGTTTGAGCTCAAGCTGCAATAATGATGTTCTAAAAAACCAAATGTAGCGACAACCTCCCGAGCAGAACTCTCAGCAGGTTGCAATTAAAACACCTCCACAGCCTTTGTCAAATATCATATTTCCATCTTGGGCTGTTGAGGACCTAGTAGGATTTTCAGAATATGAGTCCAATCACAAGGTTAGAAAGACTTGCTCGATTTTATTTTTATTTGGTGTTATGATGATATGAGTTGAGCTTAAATGGAACAGTGAGGATTCATATAGTCGACCACAACTTGTTTGGGACTGAGGCATCAATGTCATTGTTGTTATGATATGCCCCTCCCCTTCTAGGGAACTTTTTCCATCAAGAAGCTTATACTATTCGATCTCCATGCTATATACCAGTTCATCAAATTTGAGACATACTTATTATGAATTTGTGGCGGTGCATCATTCAAGAGAACCATCTCATTGTTCTTTGAGTCTGCATTTTTGACAAATATTGATACATTGTTTCATTCTCTACAGAAGGAACAACTACTTGAACTCCGGGAACTTGAGTGGTTGAAAGACATTGATCTGTTTGGTGAAAGACCAGTAGCTGAAGTACCCGAGCTGTCAATATCTCGATCAAGTGATGAAAATTCATACAATCCGACCAAGTTCTACATGCCTCATAAAAAGCCCAGAATAGAAATCCCAGATGACGATAAGTATTCAACAGTCCCAGATCTTTGTTGAACTCCAATACCAAGAAGTTAGTGTATGCTACATAATGTTACTATTGGTTTCACTATGGAATATGTTTGTGTGTACGCGTGCTTGTGTATTAAATGATTAGCGACCTCATGATTTTCAACATATATACGTTTAGTAGCTAAGAAAGAACGTTCTTTAGGTCGTAATTCTCTTTTGATTCACTTTCTTTGTTATGCTTGCTTTAGATACTTATTTTTCACAACTTAACAATGATTTATACATATTTAGGGTGTTGGAAATAGGACTAGTAAAGCACTCTCCAACTTATCACCTACTTCCAAGAATTCATTTTGCATGTCAAAAAGTGAGCACTTTTTCCATGACTTACCTAAAATTTTCAGAACTTCATATAAGGAGCCTTAACAAGATTCATTCAATCACCCAAAGTTCTCTAAAGAAAATGACCAGATTAATTAAGCCCATTTTCTTCTCCTGCCTGTACATAATTTTCATACATACCCTTTTTGTCAATGCAACAACTCTGCAATCTGATATTCAAGCTCTAGAGGCCTTCAAGACGTCGATAGACCCTTTTTCAATCTCCGCGGATTCCTTCCTCAGTAGTTGGGATTTCAACTTGGACCCTTGTGAGACGACGGGGGCAAGTTTCTTGGGCATTCTTTGCACAATTCCTGATCTAGTGGACACTAACGCCACGAGCCGGATAATGGAAATTGATCTAGAAGGAGATGAACTGGAGGGGTTCTTGACATCGTCAATCGGGAACTTAACAGAACTTGTTTCTCTGAATCTTGGCAGGAACAAGTTCAGAGGGCCAGTGCCAGAGAGCATCACTAATTTGAGGAAACTCACAAGTCTTCAACTGTATGAGAATTTTTTCTCTGGAAGTCTTGTTAATGGCATTGGTGTCCTCACAAAACTTGAAATTCTTGATGTGTCAAATAATAGGCTCTCTGGTTCAATCCCTTCATCAATTACATCACTTAGAAGTTTGACTCAATTAGACCTGTCTAACAATGAATTGACAGGGAAAATTCCACAACTTAATGGTTTATGGCAACTCTCTTCATTTGATATTTCCAATAACCAATTTTATGGGAATTTGCCACTGTTTCCATTGAAGATCAAGACACTATCACTTGGCCACAATTTGCTCTCAGGACACATTACCCCAGTGCATAGACTTAGACATCTCAGAACATTAGACCTTAGTGATAACAGATTTTCAGGAGGAATAAACAAAGGGATCTTCATGTTATCTGACTTAAGTCACGTAAACGTGTCCGCAAACATGTTCACAGTGTTGGAGGTGGTGGAATTCTCAGAAAAAGAATCACAGCTTCACACGCTAGACGTACATGCCAATCGTCTACACGGTCATTTACCTGTGAACTTGATTAGTTACCCAAACTTAACGGAAATAAACCTTGGACATAACCTGTTTTCGGGTGAGATTCCATCAGAATATTGGCCAAGACTCGGGTTTTCATGGAGAAGTCTCAACTTGGAATATAATAACCTGCAGGGATCGGTGCCCCGAGATCTCAACAGGACTTTAGAAGGGGTTCAGGGAAGTTTTGAACACAACTGTCTCACTTGTCCAAAGGGCCTGCAGCTCTGTCATGGACAGAGGGCAGCTTCAGAATGTCATGGAGGAGACCATAACTAGTTTAGATATTTATCTTCTTTTAAATGTCTTGAAAATTACTACTGCATTTTTATATATGTGTAATATCTTATGTTTGTTTTCAAGGTTAAATGTTTTCCTAGTTCCCAATATAGTTTATAGGTTGCAGCCTGTTAGTTTTATGGAATAAACAATAGCATGGGAATGAAGCAGCTGATATCTTCATTTTTTATAGGCGGAATACATCGAAAGCTCCTTAAATTTGCCAGTATATTTCATTTAGACACTCGGACTACAACATGTTTCTATTGAGCACCTACACACATGATAAAGTGTTCCTATTAGACAAACTTCCTGCTCAAATTTTTGAGAAGTTTTTCTGCCTGTTCTCAGACTCCATTACGTAAATAAGTTAACCACTTAAATATGTCACCTCCTTTATTATGCGTGTTAGTCTCAATAAGCCATAAAATCTCAGGCTTAGTCCAATTGAAGCCAATTTGAATATGTTAAAGCTTTGTTTCCCGAATGCAATTAGTGTTCATCACATTAGATGCATATATAGGAGATGTTGAATCCTATTGGCTTCTTTGTGTCCTTACTACTTTATATCTTGAATTCTCTTGGTGAAAATCCTCGCTCCGCCATCCAAGATGATGACAATTGAGAGGTTGACAACTGCACATTTCATGTCAAGCAGAAAAAGCGGTTAAATGACAAGGGAAGACCTACCCCTGTATCTCCTCACGGTGTATAGCTCACCATCCAAACATCTGATTGGAGGGCGACTTCAAACGGCTAGTTGATTGAAATCGGCTCAGTTAGGGCGTCTTTCTGTTAATATTTGGCTATCATACACAGTGATACATATAAAACAAAGAACAAAGGTACGTTCATATGTTCACATGTTAGTACAGAATAATATCATGTTCAGGTGCGGCAAAGAAGGGCCTAATATGTTTATTTGACATTTTCCATGGTGTTATACATGTTGAGAACCATGTGAAGTACGGACAAGTACACTAATATCAATTCTGATTAAAATTGTCCTATTTATCTCTAGCATCACTGGTAAAAGCATATTCATGAATACGAATATGAAGAAAAAGGGAAGAACGAATAAGAAATATCACGAATCGTGATCAAGCTTTTGAAACTAGTGAAATGTGAGTAGCATTCTCAGAGTTAATACAAGAGATCTCTTCAACAATTTTCTCAAGTGCAATTTCATCATTTAGTATCCCTGTATGTGAAACTCCTTGTAACTTTATCACTTTAAGGGGTTGGTGAGTACTACTCTTGTTAGCCCAATTTGATTCAAGAGTCAACAAGCTAACCATATTGACAGTGCCATCTCCATCCCCATACACAATCTCAGGCCGCTTATCAAACTTGCCATCTCCGTAGAACAATGTCTCCGGAGTCTTAACCCCACAGCCAATTATGCAAGTGATAGGCACTTGATCAGGCAGACTAGTTAGAAAATTGTCGACCAAGGGAAGAATACGCGATGTATAAGGCAAAACTCCTTGAGGAAACCCAATATCCTTGAGGAATTCCGGGATATCATGAGCTGAGTATGTAGCATTCGGGGTAATAACAAGTGGTTTTTTGGTGCTAAATACATTTGGAGAAGGCAAAAGCCACATGTTACTTTCAGAACTTCTCTGTTCTTCCCTTACTAGCAATGGATTAACTAAAGGCACACCAAGTGTGACACCAGAAGCAAAAGTGAGCATTTGCTCAACTGTGCCACCCCAAGGTGTGGACAATGCCATAAAGTGTTTGATGTATTTTTGGCTCCACGATTTCGGATTACGACAGAGTAGTTGGTGGACATATAAACCTCCTAAGCTGTGTGAAACAAGAATAACAGGTTTACCTCCATTCGAATTGCTTGCAAGTTCTACGAGTCCTTTCAGGTCATCGAGGAATTTCGAACCAACATGACTTTGATGACCATCTGCAGCTAAACCATAACGAAAATCATACGGTGCTCCAAACAGATTTTCGCCATCTCTATAGCCTACTTCTTGCAATGCCTTCACAAGTGGCTCCATATATGCTGTAATTTTCCTAAACATGTTTAGTACATGTTAGAAAAAAGTTACTAATCTACTAAAGAAAAGGAATTTCTTGAATTTGATAATGTAGGGGTCGTTTGGTAGCTGGTTTGGAGGTAAGTTATGTTGGTACTAAATCCTACATAAGTAATACTTATCACGTTTGATAGCTGGTTCGGAGGTATATTACTCATGTATAAACTTAACACAGTGTTTGGTTTGCAATTTAGAAATCTGCATAACTAATACCTGTATAAGTTATGAGAGAATCTGTACTTCCTCTGTCCCTTTTTAGTTTTCATGTTTCGCCTTTTCGGGAGTCAATTTGACTAATTTTTAAAGCTAAATTAGATGAGATTAATTCGATATTTTAAAATTAAAATTTTGATATTCAATAACTATATGAAAGTACTATAAATTGCAATTTTTCTCATATCAATATGATAAAAAAACTACATTTTAAAATATTAGTCGAATTTTATATTATTTGACTCTTAAAAAGGAAACTATTACAACTAAAAAGGAACAGAGGGAGTATATTAATTTAAGCGGGATAGAAGGTAGAATAACTAATATATGTGTAACTAATACATGAATAACTTGCATAAAATAATACATAAATTTTCTCATAATTAATCTCTACATCACCAATACTTGCATAACTCTAACCAACTAGGCAACTACCAAACGATCCCTCGAGATATTATCAAGAAAAGCTCAAAATATGATGTAAGGTCATAAACAAATAAGTGGGAATTAACTTACGGGAGATTAGGATCAATAACAAAAGAAATACTGCCCCTGTCCAAATTTATGTGGCACCATTTGACCGGACACGGAGTTTAAAAAATAAGGGAAGACTTTGTTATGTTTACCAAATTGCCCTTTATTAAAGTGACTTTAGTACTTAATTTTAGTTGATTTTTCTTCACAATAAAGTCTTTAAGTAAGACCCAATAAGGATAAAATGAGGATGGTGTCATTAAATAGTAGTCAAATAAGGGAAGGTGATATTCTTTTTGGGACGGACCAAAAAAAAAAAGAATGTCACGTAAATTAGGACAAAGTAAGTAAATGACCAATCACTCAATATATTATCAAGAAAAGCTCAAAATATGATGTAAGGTCATAAATAAATAAGTGGGAATATTAACTTACTGGAGACTAGGATCAAGATAAAGAAGGGACTTAGTAGAAGCAAAGTGTGTAATCCTAGTATGTACACCAGGGGCATTATAATAATCATCTAACTCTGTATCATAATAAAGCATCATCCTTTGATTAAAGCACTTTGTGAAGGGTGCCAAAAGTACACTTGGATCAAACCATATCCTAAACCAACCTTCACTATCTTTCTTTATTGGATACCATTTGTTGCACAACAAGCTTGTAGACTTGTACTTTGAAGTCAACTTTGCTTCTAATTGGTTCCCACCAGCTCCTGGTATCAAGATTAGAGGGTGGAGATTAGTAGTAGTTGCTTGGCAATTAGTGTATAACATCATAGACATTATCATGAATATGCTTAGCATTTTCATGGTTAATCAATGTTCAATGGACAGAGAGGAAGATGTCCATGGCCATTGGTGTTAGTTTTGTGATTGGATAAGGATATATGGAGAAACTTGTTCCTTTATCTTTGTGGTAGATAATGTGTTGACGTTTATAAGTGGGACATGTGTACAAATACCGCTTTTCTTTGTAGTGGATTGTTCTCTCTAAAGCATTCGGAGGGAGCCTTCGAGTAACTGATAAAAGTTGATGTCATGTGATCAGGAGGTCAAGGGTTCAAGTCTTGAAAACAACCTCTTGCAGAAATGCAAGTAAGATTGCGTACAATAGATCTTTGTGATCGGGCCCTTCCTCGGATCCTGCGTATAGGAAAAGATTTAGTGCATCGGGCTACCCTTTTATTCACTAAAGCATTCAAGGACTTTATGCTTTAAGGACTTTTATAAAGTACAATTTCTTATTTCCTCCATTTTATTTTACTTGACTTCTATGATAAATGTTTGATTTTTTATACATTTTGATTTACTAATCTATTGATAGAATAAAAATAGATCAAGAAAAAAATAATTACAAATTACACTAATTAATCAGGGAAAATACATAGAAAACTTGCACAAATCTAAGAGATATTAGGCCAGATGCAATGGAAACTCATATCGCTGCTATCTTGACTTTTTTTTCTCAAGAATATCAATAAAATCTCTCTTTTGTAATAGAAGATTTATGTAATTTTCTTGTAAAAATGCGTCTTAAATAGGAGAAAGACAATCAATTAAGTTGGAGAATTATAACTTAAATTTTTATGTAAGAATTTAAAAAAATTAAGTGGAAGAAAGTGATTGGGGGGAAATAAAGTGTCTCCAAACCTCAGTCTTTACGGTTTTCATCAAGTAAAGGTATTATTAGATAAATATGGTCCATATATTGGAGTTAGTGCATTAACTATTAAATTACCCTTCAAATTCTTCAGATTTCTATTTCTCAAAGGGTGTTACAGTTAATAAAATTTTATAAGATTATCTTAGTAATTCAACTTTTAACTTTGTTGCTTTCTATTTGTATAATAATATGATGATAAAACTCATTTGACTCATCCATTTTCCCACTTCTTTTTAGGTGAGTTGAATTAGGAGTGTTTTGACGGTTGATTTGTTGTCTTGCTCTCCAAATATTATAATAGATATTTTCTTCATTTCTAAATACTTGTCATATTTTTGGTTTACATGTTTTCTAAGAAAAATATTAACTAGACTTATTTATTATTCTTCTCTATTCAATACTTCTCTTTTATGCACTATATTAATATTTCTTCATATTTATGACTAAAGGTAAAGGTGGAAACAAACAACTATTTATGTTTTAATTTTCTAAAATGACATGTATTATGAAACATCTATTTTTAGTAAGGATGACAATTATTTAGGAACGAAAGGAATATTGGCCCTTCTACTAAAAATAGTTGTTTCAATTTACTTGTTCAATTTATGAAATCAAGAAAAGTTTATCATTTTCTTTCAATACAACCTCTATCATTAAATGACAACATAAAATGTATAAATACTCAAGTTTATATTTTCAAAGCATAATTAATAAGACTAGTTTAATAAAATAAAACCCTAATAAATATTTTCTTAAATAAAATGTCAAATCAACAAGGACCAAGTAAAATGAAACGGAAGGAGTAATAGGAATTTGGAAGTTTTAGCACGTCTATTAAGAAAATATTTACAAAATGTAATTTATCAAGTTGTCCTTATTTAATTCTTATCGAAAGTGTAATTAAACCTGTCGATTTTCTAAAATGACAGTTGTTTTGAAACAATTTGTTGGGACTAAATAGATACTTAAGATGAGATGGAAGGAATATGGTTGATGCTCGTTTTGAGTAATCCAGCATGTGTAGTGTTGGTAAAATTATATACTCCTATTATATACATAAATAATGTAATTTTCTGCCAAAGGTGGTTCATCCGAACCCCCTTCCTCCTAACTGGCTCCGTGGTTGCATTCAGTGAGGGGATAATCGCTTCAACAGCGACCTTGGCGTCATCCCAGAAGCACACATGTAGGTTCATTGAGTTTGAGGGACTAGCTAGCAGTCTTAGCCTTACATTCATCGACACTCTACCATGGGGTTGGCATGGCGGAGTAAACACAACATAGGCCAGTGTCATGATGCAACTCACTGAGTTACATGCTCACAGGTGCATATTCAGTTTAGCCTTCAAGTGCAACTGCATGCAGCTATTGTAGAGCAGGCATGCATATGTTTTCTTCATAGGATTGTCTTGGACCAGGTCTAGATGACTCACCCTGCACTACTAGTGCAAATACGTCTGATGATTCATAAGGCTGCACATAGAATCCAAGATGGAATTATTATCCCGATTCTATGAGGAATAAGGTAATGCAAGACAACCACCTCCTATACTCGCTTCAAGAAGAGAAGCCAATTCTAGTAAACATGATGGAAAAAACTAGTCAAGAGAACCATTAACAAGTTTAACAGTGTACAAATGAGTAATCAATATCCACTGTATCAATGCAAATAGACATAGATGTACACGCTTGTCATACCACCATAAGTAATATAATGCTATAATCTCGTAATGGTCATCTCTGTGGTGACATATTCAGCAGATGCTCTAAAAGCTGCAGGTCTCATCCTGCTCGAGTTTGGCCAATCTTGTATTGTCGGGCATAGCCTTATGCCAGAAGCAAAAGAATATGTGGAGCGCCATCAGCATGAGTTGGCTTGGCCTGATGCCACAAAATCAGTTCTATTTCTTGAATCATGCGGTTCTCCGCAAAAATAGAGCCGACATGTAAGACAATGCAGAATCTACCGATGATAAAGCAACGACAAACAGCGCAACTAGAACAAGTGCCAGTATTGCAGTCTTCAGCTGCAGCAAATGGAGAAAGGGTTAGTCTTATAGCATCTATTGATACAACATACCCAGTATAACCCCACAAAGTGGAGTCTGGGGAGGGTAGAGAGCACGCGGACCTTACTTCTACCGCAGAGAGGTAGAGCGGCTGTTTCCGATGACCCTCGACTCAAGTAAAAAATAGTCCAAAGCAGTCCAGAAAAAGTAGTAACAGAAGTACAAGAAATAGCATATAGTAATAAAAACAGCAGATAGTACTCCAAAACCTACCTACTGCATGTATTGATCTCAACCAACAAAAAATGAACGTTTTTTGAAACTGTGCTTAATTTATGAGTCGAGCAAATCAGTGCAAATCAACATTGCATATTTAGCACATAGTAGAATCACAAGAACTAAAAAAATTGGGTAAAATAATTTGTCCCTTCATCAAACAAACTGGAAGATACTGTTCAATGTAGATGATTTCCAACAATTAGCTTCTGAAAGTCAAAATACAGCAGCGCAGAAACTTCAAAAGGCGCCACACTTATCCAAAAATCCTTCTAGTTGAAAAGCTATGGCTCCAGCTATTTTCAGGTAAACTTGGATATTAACACATTGAACTGTAATAAGCCATATGTGAAGTGCAACAAATGAAATGAGCAACTTTACTCGAGAAAAAGGAAAATTTACTAAAACTACCAGCATAGTGATTCAACTAAGGGGTTAAATGCACCAGCAGATGACATTATCTCCCTTCAGAAAAACAGAAGAGTTCCAATGCTGCCACACAACACAGTGGTTAAATGAAGAATGAACAATCATTAGCAAAATGGAAGCCAACAGATAGACTGGTTTTGAGAAGTGACCACTGTTACTCAATGTTTATACTAGAATAAGAAAGGTAGAAACCAGCAGAAAGATACTGACAAAAGTAGCATTCAAATGACTAATTCTTCTTTTTGATAAGGTAGATAAAAGTAGCATTAAATTTACTAGTTCCGTAGTATTGTCTCAGAATCACAAACTAGTACTAGTTTTAATAACACATGTCAATATGTGGCCAAAAACCAACGCATAGTTAGCTTTGTTCACTTTCTTGATAATTGAAATCAATTTTCACTATTATATGATTGCATTTACTTCATATTTGACCTACCTGAGACAAAGTTACTTAATTCAACACAAGCGCCGTTGTAGCTTGATGTTATCGGGTTCAACTGAATCCAATATTTTCTACGAGAGCATAATTTTTATGTGTAAAATCCACTTAAAATTACAACAGTAGATATGAACTCATAACCTTAAGAATATAACGGGTTCAATCCTAAGAATTTTAGGTTAGAACCCATAAAATTTAAATCTCGGATATGCCTCAGGTTCAACAGTGTAATACTTCTCAAACAATCAAAAATTAGATGAATTCAGCACAGATTAGTTGCATGATGGTAACAAATACGGAAAGTGAGTTCTGAAAATGCTGTTCTATATGCGACAAATATTGTACAACAACAATTATGCCTCAATCCGAAGCTAGTTGGGGTCGGTCATATCATCTTTTCCACTCGTTAACAATGAAGACGTCAATTTTAAGTAAATATCGGATCCCTCATTCACCAAAGGATGAAAATAACTACTGCATGGGCCTGATCCAAAAAATTTCCTTCTAAATCCAATGGTATTTAATGCAGAACAACATACATCAAGCTGAAACGACTAAATAAAGATGGAATGCAAACATGATAGGGACATTAGGACAGTCTGAGAGCAAAAATAGGTTCTAGCAGCAAGTAGCGGAGAGATCTAAAGCAGTAAGAAAACGGAAATGAAGAAAAACTGAATGGAAATTGATGACTTAAAGTATCCCAAGGTATACTCTCTTCTGATTCCCTTCTTCAACTTGTTAGTTCCTAATCACTTGCATTAACTCATTGCTAGAAGAAAATATTTTTAGATCACAAGTATAAGAGCTACTGCTATTAAATATAAACGTCCTCATACTATGGATTTACCAATGCGATGTCTCGGGTAGCAAAACATAAATAGATGAATACATGATCTTCCTTTCCTTATTGTGTGCCTTTTTGGGTGTTCTTCGAATGAGCAGCTTGCGCAGTGTTGTCACACAAAATAAGCACGGTGCCCACCTGCTGGCTGGACGAGTCGAAGTTAACATATGGTAGGGTTTCGAACTCCGCATTTCCCTTATTGTATCGCAGAAGATCTTTTTGATGTTTTAGATTACTTGTAAGAATTAGTTTCTGCCGGGGAATTTCTGATAGCTTGTAATACTTTTGAAAGGAACTACATTTTTTGGATGTAGTATATACCTTGTGAATATATAGAGTAACTGTTACCTTCCTCGAAAAAATAAAAAAAATTACAAGAGCATTTCCTATTATTGTATTGAATCTAAAATAAAAGTTACATTGTCTCCACATGTCAAGTTCAACAGCTAGCTCTATAAAGGCCATTAACTATTTTTAGCCTTTGTGATTTTGTCTAGATGACTAAGAGTTGAGTATCCTGAAGTAACGAGCCAAATGTAATGTACAGCTGGTTACTCCAGTGCAACAAGTACATAGAATGATAACAACTTGGTGTAACACACATTATCAGCACATTGTATTGGCCACATACACACAACAGAAGGGAAATGATAATTACCAAATAAGAGAAGGTTTTACATACTAACCGTGCTTTGAAATCCAGGCCATTCTATGTACTTCAGCTGACTTGGCTGCTCAACCAAGAAGCTTAGTATAGATTTTGCAGCCCTGAGTCATTAACAAATGGAATTTCAGAACAGTATCAATACATCATCAAAGACATTTATCTAGTTAAACTTTCACAATTCATATTATTAGAGGATCTTATAATATCCAAGCAAATTATTTATTAAAAATGGATATCCAAGTCAAGGAGAAAATATTGGAGAAACTAGTAAAACCTCAAGTCATCAGATCAAGAAGCACGATGTTGATTCACAATCAACCAATACAATGAAGTCATCAAATCCAATACAGAACTTCTTCAAAAGGAAATCTCATATAAACAAGATCTCAATACCTATTTCTTGATGGAAATTGAAGAAATAATTAATTTGATAAAGGGATTTGAGGAGCTTATAGCTCCAGAAAGTTAATATTGGTCCAAAAAAAAGGTCTAACATCAGCTAAGTTGATATCTTCTCTCTCACCTACCTATACAGTTTTACTAGCAGAAAACTTGTTATGCTAATGCTCTAGTTTACACACACACATCTGTAATTGACGTACCAGATAGCTTGCTTCGTAGCATTTATCCAAAATGGATCCTCGTCATCATTGACACTAGATTGATAGTTTCTTTCTACAAATGAAGCACATTTGACAGCATGACCAGCAAGAGATAAATGTGTAATGCTTCTACCAGGCACCTGCGAATAACCAAAAATCCTAGTTTATGATGTATTATCATAACAACAACATACCCGGTGTAATCCCACAAGTGGGGTTTGAGAAGGGTAGGATGCACGTAGACCTTACCCCTACCTTTGTGGGTTAGAGAGGTTATTTCCGGTAGACCTTCGACTCAAAGGAAGTGTAATCAGAGCAGTATTGAAAGGAAAATAACAACAGCAAAACAGCAAGATGAACAAAGCAAATGAAAAAACAGGTGGTAGTAAAAATTGAAGAATAAGATACTACTCGAATACTAACTAATACTACTAAATAAGAAAAGAAGAAAAATTAAACCTTTCTAGACACGGTCTGAACAAAATCATGATTTTTGAGTGTGCTCCTCTTGTAACTCACAACATGGGACGGTAATCTTGGGTAGACTCCACCAATTTTGGGGCAGAGGACACCTAAAGTAAATTGATTTTTAGGAAATTCACAAAGTTGTGTTAGATTAATTGAAGCCAAAAAAAAACCGAACTACATATGTGTGATGGAGAATGGAACCTGTAACTAGATCCGAGCGCCAGCTGGAAATACTGACCATCTCAGTGATCTATCACAATTTTAGGACAATTGTTAACTTGCACTGGAAAGTCTCAGAACAAGTGTATGAAGACTGCAAAAAGGGGTTGCAGCAATGAATTATCCGACATCGAAAGAAACCTAGTAATGGTACTCATACATCTCAAAAGTACAGTCATGCAGTAATCTACAGTGATGAATAATGGCATTGAAAGTGTGATACATTAAATAAAGAACACTTTTGAATACCCTTCTTTTTTGAAATAAAAGAACTCATATTACAAGTTATGCAACTGCACATCATACAGCAATCGGACTTGTTAACTTATTTAGGGACGATAAACAAAAGTAGCCAAAACCAGCGGTATGCATACACAACACAAAAAATACTAACAGTGGTGGCAAAGGGTGGGTTGGGTTGAAAACAGGTTGAACAAAAACGGGTTTATAACTCAACTCACTCATTTCAATACAGATAAAAATGGGTCGGGTGAAAACGGGTCTGGCACAACTTTATCCATTTTACATTGAACAAGAATAGAAGTTGAATTTTGTAATATATTTGTTCAATGATGAATTACTCCTATGTTCTTTACTATCATAGTGGTTAAATTACAGTGTTAAATTACAGTGTTAAACCCAAATTAGATATATGAATTGAATTTGTGTAAGTTAAATTAATTAATAGAAATCTAATTTTAAGTCAAGATTTCCAGGCAACAACCTAACCTTAAGTTCTCTTATGCTTTTGTAAGTTAAATTAATTAATTATCCATTACCCAATTCTGTGCGTCCCTGTAACTCTTAAGAGCCCGTTTGGATTAACTTATTTTAAGTGCTTTTAAGTCAAAATAGCTTTTAAGCTTTTTTGTAGTGTTTGGTTAAGGTAAAAAAAAAAGTGCTTCTGACCACTTTTTTAAGCCAAAGAAAAAGAAAAAGCTAAAAAGTGAAAAGCTGAGATTTCCAACTTAATTAACAGCTTATGCTTAAAAGCAGCTTAAAACAATCATATCCCGGAAAAAAAATCGTCCTTTCAAATACTCTCTCAATTTTTCCCAAAATACTCTCTCATTCTCTGAAATTGTTCAAACAAATCTTCATTTAATGAAATGGCTTCAGGGGGGAAAAAATCACCATTTTGCAACACCAATTACATACATAAATTGAACACGAAAGCAGAAAATTTCCATGACATTATTGAGCAAATTAAGAGGTAAAAAAAATCAGCAAGTATTATTGGAAGCAGAAACAGAGCATTGCAACAATACAAAATTTGAATTGTTACAGAAAGAGATTAGGGTACCTGTATTACAGTGCCGGGGACAGAGGTAGAGTGGTGTCGAGCAAGAACATATGAATTGGGTCGGAAATTAGAATTTGGGTTGCATTCTTTATTGCCCACCCAATTAGGGATAAAATTGATAAATACCTAGTTTTAAAATTGGAAAATTACGTAACGTACCAAATATTCGTGCCTAATCACGCTTCACACCAACAATTTAATTCAATTAGATTTTGCAGCAAAGGGTTTAAAACTATTGGTATACTCAACTGTATTTGTATTTGTATATCTATATTTATACCAAATATACAATACATGTTTGTATTTGTATATGCCGAGATTTTACGTATTTATATTTGTATGTCGAGATTACTCTAAAGAATTTATATTTGTATGCCGAGTTATGGATTTATATTTATATATCGTAATTACTCTATTGGTATTTGTATGTCGAGATTATTCTATTTGTAGTTGTATGCCTGTATTTGTATTTGAATGTCGAGATTATACAATTGGTATAGAAAGTATTAGTAGGATTGTAATTAGGCAAATTGTTGGTATGAATGCCTCATTAAGTTCCTATTAGTTGGTGTTTATAAAAGTTTCTCTTTTAAAATTCGCTGTCAAATATTAACCATTATTTTAAAAGGAGATAATGATCAAAATATGCTAAAGTATTTTATTTCTGCATGAACTCATTTGGTTATTAAAAATCCACTTTTTTTCGAAAAAGAATTTCACCTTATTTGGAAATTAGTGTTACCTGAACTTTTGAATAAGTTACTTAAAATATGTTTTTTCACAATAAAATTATTCATTATGAAAGTTTGTTGTACAATAACTAAGAAGAAAAAGAAGGAGAAAGAGGAGAAGAAAGAGCTGGAAAGGAAAAGTGTTTTTGTTTAAAATTTCTTTCTTCGATTACAATTTCATATTTCGATATAATGCAAAATAGAGAGTATCTACTATCTACTACTGTCTATTATATGTCATTTGCAATTTTGAATTGATTAAAGAAGATTGTACAAAATAGAAGTTTTGACAATGGATATTGGGTTTGAAACCCCTCAACAACAAGTACATGCACAACTCTTTTTAATACACAATTTCTATACACTAGTTTTAGCGTTGGTGCTTTGTACGTGTGTCGCATCAATAAAAAAAATGTATATAAGAAGAGCAAATAAATAGTAATTAATTTTAAAATAGATGCAATATTCTTTTAAATAAAAATAAATAAATAAATATTATTACTTTGACGCAGTAATTAGATATATTATGAACCTACAAAGATGAAAAAATCAATTAAATTACTTATATAATATTTGTACTTATAGATATATTAATGTTTAAGATAATAATTTATTCTATTTGCATCTCATTAATATTTTTATAGAGCCTCACTGGATTGAAGCTATACAAGCAGATCTCAACTCTTGAGGTCACTCACACATGTCCATTGTTGATCTTCCAGATGGCAAGTCTTCTATAGGACGCAAATGGGTTGTCAAGGTGTGAAATACAAGTCTATTGGGGAGGTTAAAAGGTACAAAGTTAGATTAGTGGCCAAAGGCTACACTCCTTATTTTCTCCAGTTGCTAAGAATTAAGATATAGTTACTGTGAGGTCAATAGTGGCTTTGGCTGCTACTTCTAGATGGTATGTGTTTCAAATAGATGTGCATAATGCTTTTCTCTAAGGTGTCATACTGGAGGATGTTTACATGCAAGCCACATGGAGTGTTAGAAGGTTGTAAGTTGCATAAATCTCTATATGGACTTAAACAAGTTCTTAGACAATGAAACTTGAAACTTATAAAAGCTCTTATCGATATAGGGTCGAAACAGTCTCACTTTGATTATTCTCTGTTTACTTAGAAATTTGGCAGTGATTTAGTGGTCATTCTCATCTATGTTGATGATTTGTTGATCACCGAAAGCAGCTTAGTGATCATCAAGCAAGTGTGACATGATTTACAAGAAAGGTTCAAGATAAAGGATTTAGGAGAAATGATATCATGCCTAAGTTTATCCATGCTTGTTATTGATAGTCAACAACTAGTTGTATGTTGTGACTCTGACTGGATAATTGTATTGTGAAAACAAGAAAGTCTGTTACAGGGTACATTGTAAAGTTTGGTGGTGCTTTTGTATCTTGAAAGTCAAAAAAGCAGGGCATTGTTTTTAGGAGCTCTGTTGAGGCAGAATTCAGAAGCACGATAGTCACTGAAGCAGAAATCACTTGACTAATTGGACTATTGTGAAACTAACTCTGTGGTACTGTCATAGCAAGACTGCAATTCAAATTGTACATCATCTTATATTCCATGAGAGATTCAGACATTTTGATATTGATTATCATTTTGTTAGGGAAAAGATTTAAGAAGGAAAGATATAAACACAACAAATTGTAACCAATGATAACTAGCTGATCTACTTACTAAAGGTATGTGCAAACCACATCATGATCATTTACTAAGCAAGCTGGGAATGAAAAGTGTGTTTCATCCTTCAGCTTTAGAGGGTGTGTTGAAGGTGTTGGTTGTATAGAAGTTGTTAAGTTAATGAATTGTAATTAGTAAGTTAAAATATAATTATTTAGCTGATAATTAGTTAGTTCAGTCAGCTAGTGTAGTATAAGTAGGAGCAGTTACTAACTAGCAGTAAGTTTTGGATATTTCTTTGGCTATGCGTATGAAGGAAGCTTTCTTCCCCATTACTATGTTACGTTCTTCTCATTCTTTTTCCTCGTGTTGCTTAATCTCCATTGATGAGCTTTTATCACAAACACACAGCTATTTAATTATCTACGTGCCACACATGTTTTTAATACCCAAAAGATTCTAGCAATATAGGATTATTTTGGTAGCTGAAAAATTAAATTGTGTAGATAGGTAATTTTTTGTATACATATATACTATATGTTGAACATGTTTTTTTCATGCGTTTATTTATTTATATATTTCAGCACATTAGATTCAATATTATCGATAATTGTGGATTCGATTCCTATTCTTACATAAGCAACCTAAGCAGCTACTTTTGTCCGTGCATTCATGTTTTGACTCTTTTTTTTTGTGAAAATCTTGGCTCAGTCGTTACTGTTTGATATATCTAAGACTATAAATAGTTTTAAAACAATAAATTTTGATTATATGTATAGAAAGTTTTTTCTTTTACTTTTTAAAATTACGCATCAAGTCAAAATGAGAAACATCTCTCTTTTGTAATTTTGTAAGTATGACTCTTCGAGAACCTTACAAACATGCAAACATCTTCCTTCATGGAACCCCATAAAAACTTGACTTACTTTTACTTCTATAACAATCAATTATGCAACAGTAAAAAAACAATATACACTCCTAATTATTTAGACGTGTAATTAATTTTCCTCTAAACCACTTTAATTAGAACCTACTATCCAAGCAACTTAATTAAAGAAGTAAACTCTAGCTAGAGTCTTCAAATTAAAGACAACAATGCCTATATAAGACACATATAAACTCTATGACCAAAAAAATATATATATATCTATATATTAACTCTGTAATATTACTACTAATTAACTTCATTTTTAAAACATGCAAAACCATGCATGTACATAAGCTGTTTCAACTTTCAAGTCAGCAATTTTTCTAGCAAGCAAAGGTACTAGTATTGATAATTAATTAATTTATTAATCATTAATTATTTCTTCCATTCTTTCCCAAGTTTATTGCTTGCTGCTTCTTCACATTCCGCCAGCTCTTTCAAAAGTCAACTCCCAACTTATTTCACCATAAATTAAAGTATAGTCCCTCCTTTTATTTATTATGAGTTTGACTAAATATTCATGTAAAAAATACTTAAACTATCAAATCATCTTTACTTGTTATAATTAGTAACATATCATGTACTTTATACGGAGGATAATTACCTATAAATAACATTTTGGTGACTTGATAATGTAAAAAAAGTTAATCATTGGTGTACATAGGTAAACCTCTTTTATTTTATATGACACTTTTATTCTTAGGGATCGTTTGGTTGGTGAGATAAGAATAACATCCCGAAAATAAAATGGAAATTTATTTTATCCCATCATTTATACGTATTAAAATGATTGAATTAACTTCATATAGAAGGTGGGATAGCTAATCTCATAGAATATTCTTGTCTATTATCCCATCCCCCATGCCAACGACCCCTTAATTTGTTGTAATAAAATTGATATTTTTTTTTATATTCGAACGATGTAACGTTATAAATTTTTCATTTAATTTTTAATGACATGCTTTTATAATAAAAAAAAATCATGACATAAATATGTTTAAAACGATACATTAAAAGATCCCGTGGTGGATCCACAAAGTGCAAGCTTCTCGAAAACTCAGTAACTTTAGTTCAAACTATGTATATACAAACAACAATAACAATAACAAGTTTAGTGTGATCCCACAAGTGGGATTTGGGAAGAATGAGATGTACGTAGACCTAAGTACCTTACCCCTACCTTGTGTGACGTAAAAAGGTTGCTTTTGAAAACTATATATATACACACTAAATATCTATAAATATTTAACTGTGTACCTAGTTATTGTTAAACACTAACTTGAAATTGCGATAGAAATACATAAATTTCAAATCTTGAATTCCCTCCCGGAAAATCTTTCTTTCTTTTTTAACCTTCATGCCACTCACTCAAATATTTCAATATAAAATAAGTTGGGAGCTAGGAGTATGTATATATAAAACCCTTCAAGTCTCTCAAACCCATTACAAAGCTAAACATATCATTCTTCTCTCCCATACCCTTCAACAACAATAACGAAATTGAGCACCTCAACGTACATTTCACCTTCTCCAAAAGATGAAGGTGATGAAAATCTTGATCTCCCTCGCCATCACCATAGCGCTCACCATCGCTATCATCACCACCACCAACACCACTCAAACAATTGAGAAAATCGAAAACACTACTCCAAAGTTGCCTCCGTTAAAGAGGAAAATAGTAGCAAGTCGTTTTCTAGCCGAAGAACAGAAACCGAAGAACCCTAGAGCAGCCGATCACTGCCACAAGGACAACGAAATCTGTACGTCAGCCCTAGAAATCGGGGGCACGAACACTACGTGCTGCAACAACAAGTGCATCGATTTAAAGTACGATGACCACAACTGCGGCTCGTGCAAGAAGAAATGTCCGTTTACGGAGACTTGTTGTAGGGGCGAATGCGTAAATTTGTCGTTCGATAAGAGGCATTGTGGATACTGCAACAACAGGTGCATGACTGGTGGATATTGCTTTTATGGATTGTGTGATTACGCCTAATTAATTAAGGTTAGGCAATTTATAATTAATTAAGTTCGTATTATGAATAAATAAACCACATTTGATTATTTGGTGGTTTGATCGTCAAGAACATGATTATACATGATTAATTATTTACTTAATAATGATTCATCGTCCAAATATTTGATGTAATAATTCCAAGGATATTGATTTCTACGATAAGAGTGTGTGTACTTATAACTTGTTTTTTTGTGTTAACAATTCTTTTGTGCAATTGTAGAATATGTAGTTTTGATGTTGTGCTTAATTGTGAGTTTTTTGTTACAAATATTAAGCTACTATTGCTAAGATTGTTTATCTATTTGTTAGTAGTTGATTTTTTTGGTTTCCTCCACCTGATCGGTATTCGCATAAGAGTTTGACTAAATTCGAATTCGCATCGGGAAGTCTCACATCAATGTGGAAGGGGTAAAGTGTTCCCTAACAAAAGCGACTTCGTACTCAGAAGGATTCAAGACTTCTGATAAAGAATGAAAGAGTATTTACCACTCCATTTTAGATAAACCAAAGATGATTTTTCTAAAAAAAGAAGTTGATATATACATGGGTTGTTGATTAATCCTTTGCAGTTGGTAATCAAGAAATTATGCTTTGTTAGAAGTAATTAATAGTAAGATTGAGAATTCAACATGTAACGTGATGATTAGAATTTAACAGTGTACAAATTATTAGGAATTTCATGCATGATCAAGTTGCTGGTTAATTAGGTCTCGTACAGAAAAAAAAAATGAACTTATTTTTCCTTCAAAAGACTATTTGATTATACATTAATGTAGTCGATTTCACTCCAATTTGAAGTTGAGATTTTCAAGTTTGAAAAACAAGTTCTAACCACTTTTTCAAGTTAACAAAAATCTCACAAAACTTCAACATCTTTTCAAGTAAAAAATATATGTGTTCAAATATTTGTTTTCAACTTAATTTCAATACGACTTTTTTAAAATATAACCAAATTCATGTCCAAACATCTATCTATATATATACACGATACTCTCTCCATTCATGTTTGATTTGACATACCTTTTAAGAAGCAATAGATAAAATGATAATTTTACTATATTATTCTCAATTATTATAAGTCATCTAATTAATGTTGAGAAGTGCATTAGAAATAATTAAAGCATTAATAACAAGAGTAAAATAAGTACAAAATGATATTGTCTCTTAATTTTTCAAATTGAACAAATAAAAAAGAGTATCAATCTATTTTTATTATAATAATGAATAAGTAGTGTGGGGGGAGGGGGGGGGGGGGTTGGTTTGTCCAGTAAAAGTATCAGCCAATTCGTTGGTGAGAAAGAAATATGAGTTTTTAAACAATTTCAACAGAGATCTAAATGGTTTTTCCAAAGTCTTGAAACTTTAATTAACAATTATATTTTATGCATAGATACTCTCGTTCCATTATTTTACGTAGTCCTACAACATACGAGGTTAACTTGTAATTCTTTTTTTTTTGGGTGAAAATCGTTTACACCCCCGAACTTTGCTTTAAAAATCAAATACCCCCCTCAACTTTGAACAATAATTATTCTCCCCTCTTTATCCTAACTGAATTTTTTAAATGCCTATTTTGCCCTTGTATTATCAAGCTTTATATCTTTTTTTTAAAAAAAAATTGTAATCACATATGTTGTATAAAATATATATATATGTATAAAATTGTAATCACATATTTTTTTAAATCTATATAACATATGTTGTATAAAATATATATATATATATATATATATATATATATATATATATATATAATTTCTTTAGATGAAAAAGAAAAGTGAAAAATAATAATTGAATATGTAAGTTAATGACATTTCATAATGAAATAAATGAGCAAAATAAAATAAAATATTAATAATAATCAAAACTCTAATATCTAATTATACAAGTAAAAATAACAGGTAATTATAACTTTATAAATATATTTCAATGCATATATATAAAATTAAATGATTGTAGTTTATAAATTTTAAATTATAATTAAAAAAATATTTTATTATTGATAACCAAAACTCATTTATCTATGTAGACATTAGAGAATAACAGAGAGAGAACGAAAAAAACATACATCTATATACATAATTACATATAGACATACATGCCCGTTTGGACATAAGAATTTTTCACTATTTTTCAAGAAATTATTTCACTTTAAATTATTCAAAAAAAAAATTGTTTGGCAATAAAATTTTCAAATACAACTTGAAGTTGTATTTGAAAAAGTGAAAACACTTGAATACTTGTTTTCACTTTTTAGTTGTATTTAACACTTTGAATTGTAAAAAGTCTTTCAAAAAAGGTATGGCCAAACATAACTCCAACTCCAAATTTATTAAATAAAGTGAATTTTTTTTCATGACTAACGCCCACTTAATGCATATAATATAAAAATATCAATCATAAAAGATAGCATTAGATTTTGTGATTAGTTTGTAAAAGGATTATTTTATTAATAATATAAATGAATTTAACTAAAAATGGTAAATACCTAGGTTAAGAAAAAATAAATATATAATATAAAAAGACATTATATAAATAAAAAATTAAAAATATTAAGGGTAAAATAGACATTGCATAGGATAAAGGGGGGAGAACGATTATTGTTCAAAGTTGAGGGGGATGTTTGATTTTTAAAGCAAAGTTAGGGGGTGTAAACGATTTTCACCACTTTTTTTTTTTATGTGCGTAAAATTGTTCTTTATTAAGAATTCACTAATTCTACTGATGTAAATTCATGCCCATATATGGTCGATCCATTGAAGAGAAAAATAGCTACATTTATCAAAATTTTCTTCATTCGGAGGATAATTTGTAACTCTAACTTTAAATATTTCACCACTAATCATTTAAACCTTTTTAAATTTATCATTAATATGCGTAATAAGAACAAATCTTAATTCCTTGGATCGTAAACATGCATGTGAAATGTGAATACCTAGCAAAATGTTTCTATTGAAGCAATCAATAGTCAAAGTCAACTTTAGTACTTAAATAAAAGGCATAAGTAGAATGGGTGAAAATTATTTACACCTTCTTAACTTTGCTTTAAAAATCAAACTCTCTTCTCAATTTTGAAAAATAATCATTCTTCCTCATTTTTCCTACTTGACTTTTCTAAATATCTATTCTACTCTTACATTATCAACATTTATTTATTTTACTTTCTTAAAATTATGATATTTTTGTTTTTTTAATCCGTGCAACAAATTACCTATCAAAATACTATTTTCATCGAAAAAGGAAAACAAAAAAATATTGATCCAGTATAAAAGCTAATAGTGTTCTATAATAAAATAAATACAGAATAAAAAATTAATTTTATTATTAATAATAAAAAATATAAAAAGAAATGTATAATAAAAACTATAATGTGATAACTTTATAAATATATTTCGATACAGGTATATAAAAATAATTAATAAAAGTAAATAATTTTTTATAACAAATTCTTAAAAGAATATGCAGCCCGGTACACTAAAACTCCTCTTATGCACGGGGTTCGAGAAAGGACCGAACCACACAGATCTATTATACTTAGTCTTACCTTAAATTTCTGTAAAAGGTTATTTTCATGGCTTAAACCATGATCTTCTGGTCACACACTTCTTAAAAGATTATTTATTTATATTGTAAAATAAATTTTAAATTATAATTTAGAAATTTTATTAATAAAAATCATATATACCTAATGTCGTAATATTAAAATAATTATAAAAACTAATTTTTAATTTTACAAGTAGTTTATAAAAAAGATTATTCTACTTATAATACTAATGAACTTAAATAAAAATCTAGAAACTGCCTAGATTAAAAAATAAATATTATATATAATATAAAAGAAATTACATAGATGAAGGATTGCAAATATCAAGGATTAAATAGACATTGCATAGGATAAAGGGGGAAGAATGATTATTTTTCAAAGTTGAGGGAGAAATTTGATTTTTAAAGCAAAGTTGAAAGGTGTAAATGATTTTCACCCTAAATAGAATACTTAGATTTTTATTCTTTTATTTTATTCTTTTATTTCTCTTCTTTGCAAGCTTTTCTCAAGTGTTATTGAACTTTTTAACAAGCAAAGGTAGCTATTATGCTTATTCATTACTCAAAAGACAATTCAAAATTACGATAATGTGTCTTTTTCTTTTATTTTTTAAGCTTTTCCCTTTTCAATTAATTAAATATAATGACTTTCCTTTAGCTTATTATTATTACAAGAACTCAAAAAGTACTCTATTAAAGTTCAATCTCATGCTTACTTCCTCCCTAAGCCATGGGGTAGCCTTGAAGTGTTCACCTCACATGCTATTAAACTATATTCCATGCCTCTCAAATTATTTGTCATGATTTTTAAAAAGTTTAAGATAAAATTAATTATTTTTATTATTTTATCTTTAATAGTAACTATTCTTGATTATTACAAATACCTCAATAGAGTAAATATCATCACTAGAAAACATGAAATTAGCTATGAATTTTTTTGATAATCGATCCTTTTCGTTGCTAAAAAGTTCCTAGCTAATTATAGTTTCTTATAATTCGTCGCTAAATGAGATTAGCATGAAATTTTTGTTGTTTAGCTATGAAATTTGGTCCGTCGCTAATTTCTTATTTTCTAGTTATATATTTAATAAAGATTATATCTTACTCCCTCTAGTCCAATATAAGTGAATTATTGGGGTGTAACACACCCTTAAGAAAGATATTTAAGAACATAAATAGTGCAGTTGATCTCTTAGAAAATATAAAGTAGTTAAACACCTTATTTAAAAAAAAGGGGGTGGGGGTGGGGGGTGGGGTTAAATCTGGAAAAATATAATTAATGCACTCTTGAACTTTAAATTTTTTACTTAATTTGGACTATAAAAAAGTCTTAACAATTCACTTATATTAAACTAGAGGGAGTAAGACTAAAAAAGTCTTAACAATTCACTTATATTAAACTAGAGGGAGTAAGACTAAAAAAGTCTTAACAATTCACTTATATTAAACTAGAGGGAGTAAGACATAAGTGAGGGTAAAATAGTAAAAGAAACACCTAATTAATGTTTCTTCGGAGACGCGTAAAAGAAATTTACAATGGATAATTTGAGAGGAAAGGAATACTAATTTGATTTAAATTAAATTGGTACATAGTTTATAGGTTCCTCGCCAAAACAATATGGTACTGTTTCTAATATAATGTTAATGTTGCCTAATATGAATTTTCCCTTTCCTAATCTTATAAGGAATTTCATTTTTGGAAAAAAAAAATGGCCCAATTTTTTTTCCTATGTCAATAGGATTTCGGCTTCTTAATTAATGGAACATCAAAATCCTTCTCCATCTAATATTAGGATTATCATGTTTATAAAAAGGGTTCCAATAGACCACAAATCATATTATTGAACATCAATTGGAAAGAAGTTCTAATATTCTGCTAAATTTATTCATGATGAAGTGTCAAAATAAACTTCAACAAAAACAACATAACGAGTTAGGATTTTCTTCAACATCAATTCCTAGAAAATCAAGGACAAAAACAGCCATAAGAAAAATTGTGAAGAAGGATCAAAAGTTTAATACATCAACTAGTTCGATTGGCTACCAGAAGGAGATTAGAAAAGGCGAAGATTCAAAGGGTATTACTGATCAAACGTATGATAATTGGTACTCTATACCACTTTCAGAATACGAGATTCCAGGACCCATTCCCAATGATCTTGATGCATTGTTAGTTGATAAAGATGTTATCTTTAATTTTTGGAATAACATCCCATATTAGATATACACGAGATACATATTGAGGCAAATTTACCATGTTACATGTTATAACATGTTTAATATTTAATCTTTCTTACATTATAAGATTTACTTATGGTGCCTAGTATTAATATTCTTTTTTCTAATTAATTAATCTTATAAGTTATAAGGATTATCATATTAAAAGAAAATCTCCCACGTCCTTTTATTTACTATAATGAAACATCAAAATCTTTCTCCATCTAGCTAATATATTAGGATTCTCGTGTTTTAAAAAAAGGATTTCAAGACCACTAATCATATTATTACATATTTGTTAATAGAGTATAGTTTGAATACTTTTATTTAAAATGAAGTGTCAAACTAAACCTTGAGAAGCTGACCAAAAAGAATGAAGCTATTATTGAACATCTAGTATTTTCTTTTACATCAATTCCTAGGAAAGCAAGGACAAATAAATTTATTAAATAATGTGAAAAAGGATCAAAAATTTAATTCATCAACTAATTAAATTGGTTACAAGACGGATTGGAGTGCAAAAAAAAATATTCAAAGGATATTTGATCAAACGTATGTATGGCATATATTATTCTAAGTTGCTTTTAAAATATGATGATCTTGGTGCATTGGTAAAGATATTATTTTTAAGTTTTGAGATAATACCCCCGATTTAGATATGGGTGATATATAGATTGAGACATTTGTCTCATACATATTAAAGCTTGTTTGATCAAGTTTTTATTTTTGAAATAATTGTGTGACTTAGCAAACTAAGTCCCTCTAATTATTCAAAATAATGATAGTTAAAAAAACTATAATAAATAGCGAAAGTTTGGGTATTATAGCAGATATACAAGAATAGACTCATTATTTACACATATACAATAGGCAAAGATATTATATACGCGAGAATATATTTATTAAGTGCACAAATACATTGTATTTCATTATTTTATTATGATATGTGCGTGAATATGATGTATTTGGTTATAAAGATATTGTATATGCACAGATACACTACAATATATTTCACTATTATCATGTTCCACGTGAAAAAATAATATATTCCATTGTGTTTTGAAATAAAAATACTGTCACGTTTCATAATTAACCAAAATCTTGCTATTTTTTCTTTAATCTAAACCCCTACAACGCTATTTACAAATTCTCCCCTCCCCTCCCCTCCCCTCCTCCTCAGTTTAGTGGTATAAAGTGTAATTTCAAAAACTAATATTTGAAAAAATAATTAACTCAGATACTAATGAATTTTGTGTTGTTTACTTTTTTTTTATATCCCAAATTATCCCAATTGTGCAAAGGTGCAAATCACCCAAGTAAAAGGCCCACTAATAATCCCAGCATTCTGGTTGGCCTAAGCCCTGTCCTAGGGTTCCGCGTAACAGTCTTGTCATTTATATAGCAAAGCGACAAGTAATTTCAAACCCCTCCCCCACCTTTTTGCATTCATTCATCGGAGGCATAATATGAATTTTATTTTAAATTTATTTTTTGATTATTTTATTTTATCTCACGTATCAAATGACCCTTAATATAAATATAATGTCCTTTCAGAAGTATATTTGAAATTTCAGTACACTATGTTGGAGTTTCATATGTAAGAATTTCGAGGTGTAGTTAAAAGTTTTTTGTTTTTGTTTTTGCTAGTAGTACTTTTTGTTTAAATTCTATTTCCAATAAAAATCTTCTAGATTGAGTAATTTTGAAATCTGTGAAATGTTGATTAGCCTGAAAAGTAACTAATTTATTTATAGGCAAATAACATAAAACATATTTTTATTGGGGCTAATTACTTGCTGAAACATGAGTTTGTGAAATTACATTTTCTGTTAGAGAATTATTTCAGATACATGTACCTGACGGATCAGATACGTGTATCTTAGATACACGCGCGTCAAATTAGGTGTAAATTTATTTCAGATCATACACTGTATCTGGAGCGTAATTTGCATTCATCTGGGATACACTACCTCTCTCGCTCGCCATTCTCCCTCTCTCGTCCCTCTCCTTCTTTATATCTATGTTTCAAATTTCATGTATTTGTATATTCAGTATCAATTCTACGAGTATATCTAGTAGAATATGAAAGCATGTATCCAATATCAATTTTACTAGCGTTCATCCAGTGTATATGATATAAAATATCTAGTGTTTTTCAAATCAAATACAATGTATTTGAAGCAAACTCGAATAATACATCCAATGTATCCATGTTTGGTCAATCACAAAACAAAAAAAAACACCAGAAAATAAAAAAACAATCATAAATCTGATTAGATTTCAAACACCCACAAAATCATGCTACCAAGAAAGCAACATTAGACACAAAGAAAAATATGAAATCTCATTCAATCTACAACGAAAAATCTGGCCACGATGGTGCATTTGATTGGTGAGAAGTGTAAAGGGAAGGAGAAGAGATGGGTACGTTGAAATCTGGTAGAGAAGGAGGGAGAGAGGGGGGGGGGGGGGGGGGGGGGAGAGGGAGAGAGAAAGAGGGAGGAGAGAGGCGAGCGATAGAAAAAAAGGAGGAGAGAAGCGTTGAGAAGTGTATCTGATTTGAAATCTGGTAAGAAACTTTTAAGGGATGAGAGAGTATGTAATTATTTTAAAGTATAGAGATCGAGATATCATAAACGGTTAAGGGATGAGAGAGTATGTAATTATTTTAAAGTATAGAGAGATTTAGTAGATATGATAAGCATGTTTGATTAATTACGTAGTTTCTTCATTGGGAAAATTACATCACACACCAACATTAGATGCCTAATTACGCTCCATGCCTATAGTTTAAATCAATTACGCTCCTTGCCAATTAGTCAAAACTATTGGTATATAGCCTCTCCTTCTCCCATCTATCTCTCTCGCCACTCTCATCCCTTTCTCCCAATCTCGCTGGCCACTCTCCTCCTTCTCTCCTCAATCTCATTCCCCTCTCTTCCCTCTCCCTCCCTCTCGCTGCCTCATTTCCTCCCTCCATCTCTTTTTCTCCTTTTCTCTAAATACAATTCTTAGTTGATATATTTGTATTTGTATATAACAGAAAGATGAGAGAAAGAGAAATTATTTTCGCTGATACGAATTGTATTTTCTATTTATTGATATGAATTGCATTTGTATTCATTGATACAATTGAATACAAATTGTACTTCATTAATACGAATTGTATTTGCATTTGTAATATACATAATACAAAGAGGAGATGAAGAGAAATTGTATTCATTGATACAAATAATATTTTCTATTTGTTGATACGAATTGTATTTGAATTTGTTGATACAATTGAATACAAATTGTATTTCGCTTACAAATTATATTTGTATTCGTTGATACAATTGAATACAAATTGTATTTCGTTAATATGAATTGTATTTGTATTCGTTGATATAATTGAATACAAATTATATTTCATTGATACGAATTATATTTGTATTCGTTGATACAATTGTATCCGAAAGAAGAAAAAGAGAGAGAGAGGAGGGGGGGAGGTGAAAAATACAAAATACAAAAAGAAAGAGAGACAGAGAGAATAACAATACAAAATACGAGGGAAAGAAAAAGTGAAAGAGAAAAGGAGAGAGACAGAGAACGAGAAAGAAAAGTGTGAAAATACAAAATACAAAGAGGGAGATAAAAATATTAAATATAAAGAAAAAAAAAAGAGAAAGAGGTGAAAGTATTAAATACAAAGAAAAAAAAAGAGAAAGAGAGAGGAAACAGAAAGAAAAAAAAAAGAAAAAAGAGAGAAAACTGAAAGAAAAAGAGAGAGAAAGAAAGAGAAGGAGAGAGAAATAGAACAAAAAAACGGAAAAAGAGAGAGAGTGAGGCGAGATTTTTTTTTGGCTTGAAATTCAAATAATTTATATAAATTGTAATTAGAAAAGTATTGATATAAAGGCCCAATTAATTTTAATTGGGTTGATATTTTTGAAATTTTCTCTATTTCATTTATCAAACATGAGAGAGAATTCGTTGGTTGGGCTGTTGGGCTGGACCTCAGTTGTAGTTGGGCTCTATGCGGCCCACTTGGGTAAGGTTGAAAGTTTTGTTATTTTCTAGAAAAGTTGAGGCTTCCAAGTAAATTCCAATTTAATCATTTTTTCATTTATCCTTAATAGTAATTGTTCTTGGTTATTACAAATACTTTAATAGAATAAATATTTAATTAAAAAAAATATATTTTAAGACATAAATGAGAGTAAAATAATAAAAAAAGAAAAAGACCCTCCTGTGTGAAAGAGAAGTGTGACAGATATTTTAAGACGGAAGAAACACTAAATTATTTAAATTTAGTTGCTACATATTTTATAGGCCCGGAACCGAGTGCGCCAAAATATATGGTACTGTTTCTAATGTTAAAGTTGCCTAATACCCCTCAGTCCAATAATACTTGTTTACTATTGATTTTGCACACTTCTTAAAAAATTATAAATAGAAGAGTAATTTTACCATATCACTATTTGAATATAATAAATATAATATCTTGAAAAATGTAATAGGAAAATAACTATAATTAATGCTAAGGGTAAATTAGGAACTAAAGTAAAATTATCTCTTAATTTTATAAATTGGACATGTATTGTTGAACATCTATTTTTAATATAGTGGATAAGTAAAGATGGACGTGGAGTATTTATATCTCTTTCCTAATCTTATAAGGATTGTCATATTCATAAAATAAAAAAATTCTCCAACTTTTTTTTTCCCTATGTCAGAAGGGTTTCGGCTTCTCAATTAATGGAACATCAAAATCCTTCTCCATCTAATATTAGGATTATATATCATATTTATAAAAAGGATTTCAATAGACCACAAATCATATTATTGAACATCTATTAGAGAGAAGTTTATTCTGCTTAGTTAATTCATGATGAAGTGCCAAAATAAACTTCAAACAAAACAACGTAAGGAGTTGGTGGCCACCAAATTAGATGAAGCTATTACTGAACAACTGGGGTTTACTTTAGCATCAATTTTTAGAAAATCAAGGACAAAAACAATCATAAAAAAAATTGTGAAGAAGGATCAAAAGTTTAATACATCAATTAGTTCGATTGGCTACAAGAAGGAGATCAGAAAAGGCAAAAATTCAAAGGATATTACTGATCAAACGTGTAATAATTGGTACTCTATACCACTTTTAGAATATGAGATTCCAGGACCCATTCCCAATGATCTTGATGCATTGTTAGTTGATAAAGATGTTGTCTTTAATTTTTGGAATAACATCCCATATTAGATATACACGAGATATAGATTGAGGCAAATTTACCATATTACATGTTTAACATGTTTAATGTTTAATGTTTCTTACATTATAAGATTTACTTATGGTGCCTAGTATATATTATTATTCTCTTTTCTAATTAATTAATCTTATAAGTTATTAGGATTATCATATTAAAAGAAAATCTCCCACGTCCTTTTTTTTACTATAGTAAAACATCAAAATCTTTCTCCATCTAGCTAATATTAGGATTATCATGTTTATAAATTTATAGAAAGGATTTCAAGACCACTAATCATATTATTACATATTTGTTAGAGTGAAGTTTTAATACTTTTATTCAAGATAAAGTGTCAAAATAAACCTCGAGGAAAACTATGTAAGGAGCTGACCGAAAAGAATGAAGCTATTGTTGAATATCTAGGATTTTCTTTTACATCGATTCCTAGGAAATCAAGGACAAAAACAATCATTAAAAAAAATGTAAAAAGGATTAAAAATTTAATTCATGACTAATTCAATTGGCCATAAGACGGAGAGCAAAAAAAATAAATATTTAAAGGATATTTGATCAAACATGTGACATTGATAGAATACTGATTTTGATGATATGACAAAAGGGACCTTGTTCGTGGACCTGGTGCACACATCATAGTTCTAGTTTATCGTTTGACTGTACAGCTGGAAACTGTACTATCCTGCCAGTCGTACAGCAGAAGCAGCTGGATAGCAGCCAATAGCAGGCGCCTAGGTTTTGTTTTGTCTTCTATATAAGAAGCTTTCACAAAAACAAAACCTAGTTTTTGTAAATCCAAAAAGTGTCATCTTTAAAGCAAAAGCCGCCATCTCATTAAGTGTCTTAACAACAGAGGACCTGATCCAAGAATGTTTGCTTGTATTAAGTGTTGTTGAGTTCTTGTAATAGTCTGAATTGAAAACCTACTCTTCTAAGTTAGAAGCTATGCGTAGGTCTATTTTAAGTACATGTTCTTCTCCTTGATTGTTTAGACAGCTAGAGCTAGTTGTTAGACTTATTATAATAGAGTTTTTGTAATGAACACATGACAAGAGTTTGTTATGTAGGTTGAGGATTAAGAGTTTAATCCTAGAGTTACAAGAGTCTGTAATTCTGAAGTTGCTTGGTTAGTGGATTGGTTGGTAAAGCCTACGTGGTAGGTCGTGGTTTTTCTTCCCTTGAGCAAGGAAGTTTCCACGTAACATCCTATGTTGATTTACTTTGCACTTTAGTACTTTTGTTTGTGATTTCATTATTGTTCTGCTGTCGAGGACCTGGTCCCTCGACTATTGTCAGTCCATCCAAATCTTCAATTGGTATCAGAGCGGGTACTTCCTAAACGGTTAACACCTAGGAAGGATCTTGCTTCAATGGTGGCTCCGCCTAGTTTGAAAGAAGGACAGTCAACAACAAGACCTCCTCGTTTCAATGGTGAGTTTTACGGATGGTGAAAAACTTGTATGCATGACTTTATTATGGCAGAAGACAGCGAGCTATGGGACGTCATTCTTGACGGACCCCATGTGCTAAAGAAAGAACTCAAAGTGGGAGAAATTACCACCTCAGTGCCAAAGACAAGAAAAGAATATGACGAAGATGACAGGAAGAAGATTGAGAAGAGCTACCGAGCCAAGAAGTTGTTGGTATGTGGGATAGGACCTGATGAGTACAATAGGATCTCTGCGTGTGAATCAGCTAAAGATATATGAGAATACCTTCAGACTGCTCATGAAGGAACTAGCCAGGTGAAGGAATCCAAAGTGGACATGCTAACTACTCAATATGAAACCTTCACCATGAAGAAAGGAGAAACCATTCAGGAAATGCATACCAGGTTCACTTCGATCACTAACGAGATGTAATGTCTTGGAGAAGTGATAAGGCCTAGCAAATAGGTTCGTAAAATTCTCAGCATCCTTCCCAAGGCGTGGAAAAGCAAAGTTGATGCTATTACTGAGGCACGTGACCTTAAGACATTCACCATGGATGAGTTGATCGGTAATCTTAAGACTCATGAACTGAAAAGATAACAAGATCCAGGAAGAAATGAGCTTAAGAAGGAGAAAACACTGGCTCTCAAGGCTAGCAAAGGTGACTCCAGTGAAGAAGATGATGATGTGGCCTACATTACCAGAAAATTCCAAAAGGCCTTCAGAAGAAGTGGAGGATTTTCAAGGAGAGAAAACACCAGCAGGTCGACTGGTCCAAATGACTTATGTCACAAGTGTGGAAAACCAGGTCACTTCATCAAGGATTGTCCTCAGCACAAGGGAGAATCCAAAGACTATGCTCGAAATGCATCTGATAAAGGGAAACGAAAGGACCGGGTCCCCGATAAGGCCAAAAGAAGAGCACCCGCTGATCAATTTGTCAATCAAGTTCTGGGCGTATAGGGAGATTTCTTTAGTGACTCAGACATCTCTGAACAACCTGAAGATGCCTCAATGGTGGTGATCGATGATGAAGAGTCGGTGTTTGACTCTCTTTTTGCTCTCATGGCTAAGTCGGAGGATGAAGATGATGAAGAGGTAACTTACTTAGACATTAAAGCAAATCTTCATGATTATTCACTAAAAGAACTAAAATCCCTTGCTACTGTCTTGATTGATACCTTCTTGGAGCTTACTAAAGAAAAGGATTCACTTAAGAAAACTATTGATGACTTTGAAAGTGAGAAAATAGCCTTGTGTGTTCAAATAAGTTCCTTTGAAGAAAAATGCAGTACCCTGGTATCTGAAAATGCAGATTTGCATAGAAAGCTAAAACAATCCTCACACCATGGTATAAAACAAAAAGGTGAAGGCAGTAATCTCCAGTTTGAACTTGAGAAAAAGCTTAACAATCCTCAGCTTAGTCTCACGGCTTCTCTTGAGAAAAACTCTGCTCTTGAGCATGACCTGGTCCACATAAAGTATGAACTTGAAAGATCTCTCAAGTGGACACCTTCCTGACAAGTCTTAGCTCATTTAACAAACCACAAGTCTGCTGGTGGTCATGGGCTTGGATACAAAAACTCCACCTCATCTAGAAATAGCCATCACAAGTCCAACACTAGAGCTAACAACCTACTGTGCACTTACTGTGGTAGAAATGGGCATGACAGGAATATGTGTCAAGCTAGATTTCTAGCTAAAAGAAAGTGTCATGTCTATTTTTAAAAATAGGGAACTTAAAGGAACACCTGGTCCCATATCTAAGAAAAACAAGCTGCCTGCCTGGACTAACAAAACCCTGATCTCTCCATTGTCTGCCTACTGGGAACTCAAGATGAAATGGGTTCCCAAATCTAACCAATGATATTCTTTCAGATAAAGTGAGAGGAAGCAGCCAATGATGGTTTATGGACAGTGGCTGCTCATAGCATATAACTGGAAGAACTGATATTTTCTCTCACTCAAGGCAATCAATGGAGGAAGTGTTTCATTTGGAGATGGAAAGAAGGGACACATTCTTGGTGTTGGCAAGATTGGTAAATCCTTATCCCATGCAATAGAAAAGGTTTACTACGTGAAGGGGCTGAAATATAGTCTACTCAGTGTTTCCCAAATTTGCGACAAGGGAAATAAAGTGAGGTTTCTCTCAAAATGCTGCACAGTTATAAGTCTTAGAACTGGGGAATTTCTTCTAGTATCCAGAAGGTGGAAGAATATCTATGTTGCTGAACTGGACTCAGTCTCCGGGCCTGATCTCACCCGCTTGAGTGCTCAAGATGATAAAGCTGAACTCTGGCACAGAAGACTAGGGAATGTAAGTCCTTCTCTATTAAACAAGCTGATTACCAAGGACCTGGTCTGTGGACTCCTTAAAATAAAGCTTTCAGAGGGAAAGTTTTGTGGTGCATGTGCTAGAGGCAAGCAAGTCAAATCTAGCTTCAAACCCAAGAAACTAGTGAGCACTTCGAGAGTACTCGAACTTCTTCATATGGATCTTTGTGGTCCAGTGCGTGTTCCTAGCAGAGGTGGCAAAAGATACATCTTCGTGATCGTGGATGGCTTTTCAAGATTGACCTGGACTTTTTTCCTCAAGACAAAGGACGAAACTCTTTCTGTCTTTGTCACTTTTGCTAAGCAGATTCAGGTAAAACTTCAGGGAACTATAAGGGGGATCAGATCTAATCATGGTACTGAATTTGAAAACTCTGGCTTTGATCGATATTGTGCTGAAAATGGTGTTAGTCACAACTTCTCTACTCCACAAACTCCGCAACAGAATGGAGTGGTAGAGAGAAAGAATCGAACTCTTGTGGAGTGTGCAAGGACCATGTTAGTCGATGGCAATGTGTCTCAACAATTTTGGGCAAAAGTAGTAAACACTGCATGCTATGTGTAGAACAGATATTTGATCAGGTCCCTGCTGGACAAAACTCCATGTGAAGTGATGTTTAATCGAAATCCCAAACTGAGTTACTTTCGTACCTTTGGATGTAAATGATTTATCCTCAACAATGGCAAAGAGACACTTGGAAAATTTGATCCAAAAAGTGATGAAGGAACCTTTCTTGGATACTCATCTACTAGCAAGGCGTACAAAGTCTTCAACAAAAGGACTCAATGCGTTGAAGAAAGTGTTCATGTGCTGTTTGACGAGTCTGGAGATCTGGAAAGAAACTCATCACTAAATGATGAGGAGTTGATGAGCTACTTCAACGTCAAAAGGACGAGTCCTTGACATTAAATTATGGAGAGCAGACGAGACAGAACAACGTTCTTGATGACTCTCAAGCCAAAGAATCCTCATCTGTTGATACAACTCAAGAATCAGCTAAGCCCCATCGTGATGAGACTCCATTTGAGAATACTTCCCCATATGAAGTACCCGATCCCAGTCAAGGAGAGTCATCTGTTACCAGACCCTACTGGAAGTATCAAAGATCACACTCTCTGGACAGTCTCATCTCTCCTCTAAATTCAGGTATGCACACTCATTCAATGTCGAGAAATTCTCTCGCCTTCTCTGCGTTCATCTCTCAGGTTGAACAAAAGAACATCAAGGAGGCTCTCAAAGATGCAGATTGGATCAATGCCATACAAGAAGAACTCCATCAATTCAAAAGGAACAAAGTGTGGCACCTGGTTCTCAAACCATCTGACAGGACCATTATAGGAACAAGATGGATTTTTCAAAATAAGAAGGATGAAGATGGTGTCACAACTAGAAACAAAGCCAGGCTAGTTGTTCAAGGATATAACCAGGAAGAAGGCATTGACTATGAGGAGACATTTGCTCCTGTAGCACGTTTAAAGGCCATCAAAGTCTCATAGCCTTTGCATCTCATATGGAGATCAAGCTATTTCAAATAGATGTCAAGAGTGCTTTTCTGAACGGATATCTGAAAGTGGAAGTGTATGTCAAGCAACCTCCTGGGTTTGAAGATGTTGATTATCCTTTTCATGTGTTCAAGCTAGACAAAGCCCTGTATGGATTGAAGCAAGCCCCACGATCATGGTATGAAAGGTTATCTAAATTCTTGTTGGAAAATGGCTTCAAGAGAGGGAAAATTGATAGTACCCTCTTTCTGAAGGCCAAGGGCAAGAATTTGCTCATAGTTCAAGTCTATGTTGATGATATCATCTTTGGATCCACTCTGGACTTACTATGTAATGAGTTTGCCAAACTCATGAGTGGGGAATTCGAAATGAGCATGATGGGATAATTAACCTTCTTTCTTAGTCTACAGATAAAGCAAGAGTCAAAGGGAATAATGATAAGCTAGCAGAAGTATATAAGGGATCTGCTAAAGAAATATAGCATGGAATATGCAAAGCCTATTGATACTCCCATTGGTACCTCTTCCAAACTGGACAATGATGAACCTGGTCTCTGTGTGAATGAAACTATGTATAGGGGAATCATTGGATCCTTGTTGTACCTAACTGCTAGTAGGCCTGACATTGTGTTCAGTGTAGGAATGTGTGCCAAATTTCAATCTTGTCCCAAAGAGTCCCATCTCAAAGCTGCCAAAAGGATTCTCAGATATCTCAATGAGACTCCAGACCTAGTCCTCTATTATCCCTCTGGTGACAACTTTGAACTGATTGGATATGCAGATGCTGATTATGCAGGGTACCTAATCGACAGAAAAAGCCCGTCAGGCATGGCTCACTTTCTTGGCTCTTCACTGATCTCTTGGGGTACTAGGAAGCAAAATTGAATGGCTCTTTCCACAGCTGAAGCAGAGTATGTAGCTGTTGCATCCTGATGTGCTCAACTACTGTGGATCAAGCAGAAACTTGAAGATTTTGGAATTAGAAATGATTGTGTGCCTCTTATGTGTGACAACACAAGTGCTGTTAGCATGGCCAAAAATCTGGTTCAACATAAGCTAACCAAACACATTGACATTCGTCACCATTTCTTGAGAGATAATGTAGAGAATGGAGTTATCTGTATGAAGTTCTGCAGCACGGAGGATCAAATAGCAGACATTTTCACTAAGCCACTAAGCAGGGACCAGTTCCACAGAAATCGCTTACGTCTCGGTCTGATGAGACCCAACTAATCCGTACCTCTTTCACTATGATTTCCCTTATTAGCTAGAAAATTGGTTGCAGGTATCTGGGAATGAATATGTGTATCAGATCTAACTTAGTCTCATATCCTTGCAGGTATACACTCTTGGTGAGTAAAGGAGCTGGCTAAGAAGAACGGAGGACAGGCAAAATATATTCATATATGGCTGCATATACAGGGACCCGGTCTTTGTAGAGGTTAGTTACACTCTCATTGCTGATTGAAGTTTTTCTTTAAAATTGAAACTTGCACTGCTACGTCAGCTTCTAGTTCCCGCCTCTTCCTAAATGGCAGTCTAATCAGAGACTCCAATCATCGCCTCTCTCCAAACTGACACGTCAGGTCCTTTCAATCACACTCTTTTGTTCCTACTTAAGGGTTTTCCTTCCAAGCGTGCTCCGTAGTTTGAACTTCTCTCTCAGCCAAGTCTCTTAAAACCTTAAATCTCCTAAATCCGTAACTCCTCTACCTTGCAAATATGTCTCAACCCAACACTCTCCATCTCTTTCTGGCATCCACTGTTCGCATTGAAATCACTCCATTGATGGAGGACTTGAGAAATCCTCTGGCAACTTCTCCCATGCCCGCTCCTATATTTGACTCACCTAGACCCTCTCTACCAAAGGTTTCTTCACCACCAAATGCCTCTCCTACTCTCTTAGCACCTTCAACCTCCATTCCAGATCTGGGATGTGACAAGCCACTCTCAGTGGAGTCCTATCTTAATGATTCGGAGGACACATCTGCTTTGGCTGAAAATAAAGCTCCTCTTCTAGGAAAGGATACTTCTCAGGGACGAGGTACCATTGAGTCTCCAGCAAAAATATGTGATGTTCATGTCTCAGTGGAAGATGCAGTACTTTTCAAAGCAACAGTTGAGACGCTTGGTAAGGGTGGGTTGCCTCAGGAAAAGGGAAATTCATCCAACATATTGGATGCAAGTGCCCAGTTGGTTGCTATGATGGAAGAAGGAGATGCTGTCGGAGATCGCTCTGAGTTTGCAGATGATCCATATCAGGTCTTACAGATGATCATACTATTTGAACATCCTCCTAAGTTTGACAAAACGCATGTATCCCATATTGCCAGTTCCCTTCGAGATGACTCTGAAACTGAGAGTGATGATCAACCCCTAAGTTTCAAAATCAAAAGTAGGTCAGTATCTCAGGACCGGGTCCCCAGTAAGCCTCGTACCACCAGGGGCACCAAAAACAGGATGATGGATGCAGCCTTGAAGAAAAATAAGGCTCAGACATTTCAGAAGAAGAGACTGCAAACCAAGGCTGTTACGGAAGAGAATGAGCCTCTTCATGTTGTGAATGTTGACGAAGATGCTGAATCTGAGGAAGTAGATTCTGATGTTGCTGCAAGCATGTCAAAAAGGAGTGGGGAGGTTGTCTCACCCCGTGCGAAAAAACCCAAGCGTGCTGGAACAAAAAGAGGACGAAGTGAGACTGAAGGACCTGGTCCGTCAAAAGAGTCTACAAAGTCAAAGAAAGGAAAGCTTATCTCTGACCCTGTTGTAGAGGGACCAGGTACCCGGAGTCGAAGTCAAGACAAAGAGAAATCTGATGAGGTAACCACCTGAGCACAAGTTCAAGAAGCCTTAAAAAATGAATCTATTCTTCGGGGACGAGTGTTTGATCTCGAAGCGGTTACACTACCTAGGATGGGAGACCTGATCTCCATGATCAAGTTTCAAAAATGGTTCCATCTTATGGATCAGCCTCTCCCAAGACTGCATGTTGCTGAGGTAACTGAATTTTTTACTGAAATGGAGTTCTCTTCTGACACCATGAGTTTGATCACAAAAGTGAAAGGTGTGAATATCAAGCTGAATGAGTCACTGCTAGGCAAGATACTGGAGGTACCTACTGAAGGGATCATGTCCCTGGAAATGATATCTGCTTCTAGGAAATTTGTAGTTCTTGCTAGCAATTTGGAAAGTGACAAGTCTGCGCATCTATTGAAAAAGCAGATGAAGAGTGACTTCCAATTGGTCTTCGAGTTTGTGAACAAAGTTCTACTTCCCCTCAAAGAAAAGAGAAATGGTGCATCAAAGGTTGATATGGCTTCTATGGAAATAATCTCTTCTTTTCAGCCACTTAGCCTTCCTGCTATCATGCTAAGGCACATGGACAAGGTTGTTACTAAGAAGAAAGGAAAACATAGGCTTCCATATGGTTTTTTGCTGAATCGAGTGTTCGAATATTTCAATGTTCCTCTTGGTGAAGGGATGGCAGGGTCCAAGAAGCACATGTTTTCTGACACCACCTTGGAAGAATATGAAATTATTCAACGATGGGATGGGGTACAAGTTGTGCGACATTTGGTTGTCTTCGACCTCATCTCCGCTCAAGAACGCGCCACTGACGAGGTAGCAAATCTGACAGCCTTGCTGGCACAAAGGGACACTGAGATAGCCCAACTGAAATCTGCCCTGCAACAAGCCTCTGCCTCTACATCCACTGAGGGACCAGGTGTAGTTTAGGCACTGAAGGCTGAGAATACCCGTCTCACCTCCAAAGTGGCAGACCTGACTAAACGCCTTCTCAAGGCACATGATGAAGCCGATGAGCAGTTCACTCTTCTTCTCAAATCTCTTACTAAACCTTCCTCCTAAACCAGTTGTCCTAGATGTTCTTATGTCCCCGTCCTCTCAATTCTCTGATAATAGGCTTATGCATGTTTTAATTTTTATTTATAACTTCTTCTGCAATGGTGTATGACTATCTGGAATGAAATGCAACTATTTTGTCTACATTTTGCCTACTCTTTATTCTACTATGTTCCTTCTCTTATTCAAGTTGTTGCTCCAGTGGCCATGAGTTAATCTGCTTACTCTGTTCTTACATGGTTTGCTGCTTAATCTTTTCAATGATGCCAAAAGGGAAAAATAATGATAGGGGGAACAAGTACAGGAAACAGGTACAGGGAATAGGTATAACATAGTGACAGGGGGAACAAGTACGGGCATAGTGACAAGGGGAAGGTGGATAAAAATGAACCAGCGTTTGTCATCATCAAAACGGGAGAAATTGATAGAATACTGATTTTGATGATATAACAAAAGGGACCTTGTTCATGGACCTGGTGCACACATTATAGTTTTGATTCATCATTTGACTGTACAAATGGAAATTGTACTATCCTGCTAGTCGTACAGTAGAAGCAGCTGGACAGCAGCCAATATCAGGCGCCTAGGTTTGTTTTGTCTTCTATATAAGAAACTTTCACAAAAACAAAACCTAGTTTTTGCAAATTCAAAAAGTGTCATCTTTAAAGCAAAAGCCGCCTTCTCATTAAGTGTCCTAACAACAGAGGACATGATCCAAGAATGTTTGCTTGTATTAAGTGTTGTTGAGTTCTTGTAATAGTCTGAATTGAAAACCTACTCTTCTAAGTTAGAAGCTATGTGTAGGTCTGTTTTAAGTTCATGTTCTTCTCCTTGATTGTCAAGAAAGCTAAAGCTAGTTGTTAGACTTATTACAATAGAGTTATTGTAATGAACACATGACAAGAGTTTGTTGTGTAGGTTGAAGATTAAGAGTTTAATCCTAGAGTTACAAGAGTCTGTAATTCTGAAGTTGCTTGGTTAGTAGATTGGTTGGTAAAGCCTACGTGGTAGGTCGTGGTTTTTCTTCCCTTGAGCAAGGAAGTTTTCACGTAACATGCTGTGTTGATTTACTTTGCACTTTAGTACTCTTGTTTGTGATTTCATTACTGTTCTACTGTCGAGGACCTGGTCCCTCGACTATTGTCAGTCCATTCAAACCTTCACATCTATTATTCTAAGTTGCTTTTGAAATATGATATTCCATTACCTATTCATGATGATCTTGGTGCATTAGCATGAGGTTAAGATATTATCTTTAAGTTTTGAGATAACTAGGGATTAATAAAATCGAACCGCAAATCGAACTAAATCATAAATTGAACTAAATTGCAAAAAGAACCCGACTAGTGATTTTGCTTGACTTGGTTTGGTATTGAAAAAAAAACTCGACTATAATTGGTTTGGTTTGATTTTAGCTAAAAAAAGTCAAACCGAACTGAACCAACCCGATATTACATTTATACTATTTTTGAAAATACTTTATACATAAAAATATTTATTGTGATGTAATTATATGAATATTTCTTAAATTTTTTCATAGTTTTTATCTTTCAACATATTGTTTCAAGTTCAAACTTAGAATTTTTAAATGGTCCAATTAGTTTTTATAACTCATAGATATTAGTGACTAAAATAAAGCCCAAATCAATACTAATGCTAACAAAAGATTATTCAATTCAATACTAGGAATGACAATCATATTAGATATTTATTCTTTAATTTTGATAAATACATAAATTAATTTTATTTTTCTGTTTAATATTTAGTCATGTAGTTAATACTTATTAGACTTATTTTAGCATGACTTAATATTTTTAAATTATTACTATTTTTATTATGACTTATTGATATACAATATTTATTCTATACGATTTCATTATTGTTTCAATTGAATATTTTATTGTCACCACTCATTTATATTTTGTATTATTTTTTTAAGAAATACCTTAGATAGTTGTATCTTGGTAGGAATAAAGAAATATTTGAAGCACAAGTTAATTATATGTTTGTATGAAAACTTTACCAAAAAAAACTCAAAAAAACCCACAAACTCGAGGAAACCGAAATAACCCAAAAAAACCCGAGGTTGAGAAACCCGACTTTTATTGGTTTGGTTAGGTTTATAAATTTAAAAATTCAATTCTAATGGTTTGATTTGGTTTTTAAAAAATCTGAACCAACTCGATCCATGTACACCCCTAGAGATAACAACCCGATTTAGATATATATATATAGATTGAGACAGATTTGCCATGTATATATTAAAGCTTGTTCGTCCAAGTTTTTATTTTTAAAATGATTACGTGACTTAGCAAACTAATTATCTCAAATAGTGATAGTTTAAAAAAATTATAATAAATAGGGAAAGTTTAGGTTTTATAGCAAATACACATGAATAGGCTCATTATTTACACATATACAATAGACAGAGATATTATATATGCGAGAATACACTTATTAAGCGCACAAATACATTATATTTCATTATTTCACTATTATTATGTGTGCGGATATATTGCATTCCGCTATAGAGATATTGTATATGCACATATACATTGATTAGTTATGCGTGCGGATATAACATATTTCACTATTATTATGTGCCAAGCGAAAAATTAAAACAATATATTCCGTTATGTTTTAAAATGAAAATACTATCACATTTCATAATTAAGTAAAATGTTGCTATTTTTCTTTATCCCGAACCCATTCAACGGTATTTATGAATCACCCCACCCCACCCCACTCCCACCCCCTCTTTATATTTATATATATATATATATATATTCCAAATGTATCCTAATTGTGCAAAGGTGCAAATCACCCAAGTAAAAGTTCGATTAATAAGCCTAACATTCTGGTTGGCTTAAGTCCTCTCCTAGGTAGGGATGAGAATAGGGTGGGTTAGCGCGAGCTAGGGCTGGACAAGCCTTGACCTATTAAGATTTTGAGCCGCCTCTTCATGCCCTGTTTAATATTTTTCAAAAAAATTGCTTGTTCTACCCCGCCTCATTTAAGCTATCTTTCATTTCTTGTTAAGAAATAATGTCCTTGAATTTTCATTAGCATTGTCTTCCTCTGTATCAACCAAATGTTCTTGTAGCTCCATTCCTTAGGTTGCAGCAGATTCAGCCATATCAGTTTTTTAATTTTAAAATTATAACTAAACAAAAATAAACAAAAGAAAATAGTAAAGTGATTATACATTAATAACCATAATAATTGAATATATCATCAAAAAGAAAAGGAACAAATTGTATAATTTTTTTAAAACCTTTTGTGTGTGTGTGTAAGGAAAATTTGAAAGTATAGTTAAAATGAAAAAGGGTGACTTTGCATATATTTCTAATATATAGAAGAGCCTGGAAACAGCTGATGGTAGTTATGTCTGCTTCCAGGGACATTTAAGTCTTTTCGTCTTACTATAGTAGGCTTCTTTGCTCTTCTGCAGAAGCATTTAAGTCTTATTATAGTAGGCTCCGCTTCTTTGCTTTTCTGCATAAAAGGTGTACTATCGTGGGGCCCTTTAATTTTGTGTATTTGTTTGCCACTGAAATTTGACTTCTTTGCTCTCACTCTACCTTATTCAAGTGTCCATAATTATCAAAGGATAATATCAAATAAATATGAAAGTTATTTGAGAAAAATAAAAAACAAAACTAATTAAAAATATTATATGAAAATGTGGATATTTATTATTATTATTATTCACTACAATGACGATAATACTAGCTTGTCGACCAAGCCCTTTTTTGATATTTATTATTCTCTATTTCAATTTATTTATCTTATTTTTTATTTATTATATATTTGAAAATTAAATAAAATTTACTATAAGTTACAATAGTTAACAACTTAAAATATTTGAAAGACATAATAAAATTTGATTGACTCTCAAAATTCTACCGGTGCAACCTAAATTGGGACAGAGAAAGTAATATATATTATTTGAAAATAACGTAAAAAGCATCATAAATCACAATAAAACGAATATAAAATTTGATTAACTCTCCAAAATCTATTAATGTCACACAAATTGAGGTAGAGGAAGTGAAATATATTATTTGAAAATTACGTAGAAAATACTATAAATCACAATGATTAACAACTTAAGATATGTAAAGTTATATAAAAAAATTTGATTGACTCTCCAAATTTCATCAGTGTCACATAAATCGGGACAGAGAAAATAACATATATTATCTGAAAATTATGTAAAAATATTATAAAATTACAATAATTACTTAAAATATTTAAAACCATATTGTGCTATATAAGAAGTTTGCCTGACTTTCCTAATTTTATCAGTGCCACATAAATTGAAATGACGAGAGCGACATATATTATCTAAAGATTCTGTAAAAATATATTATAAATCACAATAATTAATAACTTAAAATATTTAAAAATAATACAAAAAAATTAATTGACTCTCTAAATTTCATATATGTCACATAAATTGAGACAAAAAGTAATATATATTGGGTTCGTACAAGCATGGACTCTTGTATCTAGTATATATATATAGGAGTGCAATATATAGGGGCGGAGCTATGTGGAGCCCAGGGGGTTCACCCGAACCCCCTTCGTCGAAAAATTATATTGTATATGTAAGGTCAAATTCTGATTTTATGAGTATATGTATTAAAATGAACCCATTAGAAACCAATGCGAAGCTTAGTAGAACATTTTAAATTAATAAAGTAGAACATTTTAAATTAATATTAAAAAAAAGCATAATTTTTTTTAAGAAAGCTCGATAAAGCAAGGTAATAGTAGGAAGAAAAGCTAACGCGGTACATATGACAAAGTAAGTTAAATTTAGCGTGTTAAGGTTAATCTTTTCTTTTCCCATCTAGCTTTCTTTTTCACTTTGTAATTGTCACGTGTTTGCTCCTTTATACTTTGAACCATCTGAGCAAAAATCTTGGCTCCGCCACTGACAATATATGGTGTCAACTTTGTTTTAAACATCCACCTTTTTATGTAACAGTAACAAAAAATTATTGTATAGTAGGTAAATGTTTAGCTAATAAATAGGACCTTTCGGTAGGTGTGATAACTGGCAACTTTGACCCGCCCCGCCCTACCCATTTAAATTTTTTAAAATGTAAGTTTTGACCCGTCCCGCCTCGATCCCGCCCTATTTAAGCATTGCCTTGTCCTACCCCGTTAGACTTTTGCCTTGCCCCGCCCCACCCCGACCTGTCCTAATTTCCACCCCTACTCCTAGGGCTCTGAGTTACACTCTTGTCATTTATATAGCAAGGCAACAAGTAATTTTCCCTTTTTTTCATTCATTCATCAGGAGCCGTGATAGAAATTTTATTTCAAACTTAATTTTAGGTTATCCCATCTTATCTCGTGTATCAAATAACGCTTAATATAAATATAATGTCTTGAAATTTCAGCTGTATGTTTGAAATTTCAGTATACTATGTTAGAGTTTCATATGTAAGAATTTCGAAGTGTAGTTAAAACTTTTTTCGTGTTTTTGCTAGTAGTACTTTTTGTTTAAATTTTATTTCCATATTAAAATCTACTAAATTGAGTAATTTTGAAATCTGTGAAATGTTGATTAGCCTGAAAAGTAACTAATTTATTTATGGGCACACAACATAAAGCATACTTTTATTGGAGCTAATACTTGTTGAAACATGAATTTGTGAAATTACATTCTAGATACATGTACATGATGGATCAGAGATGTGTATCTCAGATACACACGCGTCAAATTAGGTGTAAATTTGTTTCAGACACATTGCATCTGGAGTGTGATTCACATTCATCTGGGATACACTACCTTTCTCGCTCTCCTCTCTCCCTCTCTCGTCCTTCTCCTTTCTTTATATCTATGTTTTACAATTTCATGTATTTGTATATCCAATATTAATTTTTACGAGTGTATCTAGTAGAATATGAAAGCATATATCCAATATCAATTTTACCAGCGTATACAAAACTAATTTTATCCAATATATCCAGTATCAAATATCTAGTGTATTTCAAATCAAATATAATATATCTTAAGCAAATTCGGACAATGTATTCAATGTATCCGTGTTTGGTCAATCACAAAACAAAAAAAAGCACCAGAAAACAAAAAAACAATCATAAATCTGATTAGATTTCAAACACCCACAAAATCATGCTACCAAGAAAGCAATATCAAACACAAAGGAAAACATAAAATCTCATTCAATCTGCAACAATGAATCTGGCCATGACGGTGCATTTGATTGGTGAGAGGTGTGAAGGGAAGGAGAAGAGATAGGTATGTTGAAATCTGGTAGAGAATAAGGGAGAGAGAGGGGGAGAGAAAGAGAGAGGAGAGAGGCGAGCGAGAGAAAGAAGGAGGAGAGAGGCGTTGAAAAGTGTATCTGATTTGAAATCTGGTAAGAAACTATTAAGGGATGAGAGAGTATGTAATTATTTTAAAGTATAGAGAGATTTATAGATATGATAAGGATTAGGGGTGTCAAAATGAACTCAAACACATATAACCTGCTCAATCCACCCAGAATTTTATGAGTTGGGCTCATGATAATTTAATATTGAGTCAACTTTCAACCTGTTTGAGCTTAATCCATTTAAATAATCTTGAGTAGAGCCCAATTATATTTTCACTTCAACCTGTTTCTTTATTATTTAATATTTTCTTTAAAAAAATAAGCTCGTTGAAAATAAATAAAATGATTTTCTTGATGAAGGAAAATCACACACCCACCCCTATCTTACCCCACCCCACCCCACCCACCCCCGCCCAATTTTTATTTTTTTTAGTTTTTTTTATAAAAAATTCTTTCCTACTCCACCCTCACCCCCACCCCAATCCCCCAAGTCCACCCCTACTTTACCTGTCAAAAATTAATTTTTTTCTATCCCACCCCCATCGCCTTACCTCCACCCCCCCCTCTCAATTTTTTAATTTTTTTCTACCCACCCCACCAGCCCCAACCTACATCCACCACCCCGTACTCCCACCCCCTACCCTCACCTTACCCCACCTCCAATCAAAATATTTTCTAGAAAAATAAGATATTTTTTACTTATTTTTTGTGTTCGATACGTAAATAGAAAAGGATGGTGGGGTGGGGTATTTTCTCACATAAAGGTTCAAGTGGCTTATTAAGACTTATAACAATTACATTTGCTTCTTGTTCTCTATTTCTACTTAAATCCCATGGGATTTTGGTAGAGAAGGAAGCGGCAAGGAAGAGGGAATCTATCCCCATGAAATTTCACTGGAAAGAGGTGGCGAGAAAGAGGGGTGAGAGTGGCATAGGTTTTATGTGAATAAAAGAGGGAAAGTGAAGAGAGAATAGAGCGGCGGTATAAGAGGTAAACTAAATTAGGTTAAAGTGTTGGGGCTGTTGAGGGTGATTAAAAAGAATATGAAAGAGATTTTAGATCTGATATTTATTTGTATATGCTAGACCCACAAAAAACTAGTTACTTATTTTAAACTTAAGCTACAAAATGTAATTATGTTAAACTTTATCTACACCCTGTAATTAAGATTTTAATGATTCTATGGCACGCAATTTTTTTTAAGGAAAATTACATAACACACCAACATTAGAGGCTTAATTACGCTCCATGCCTATAGTTTAAATCAATTACGCTCCTTATCAATTAGTCAAAACTATTGGTATATAGCCTCTTCTTCTCCCATCTCTCTCTCTCGCCACTCTCCTCCCTCTCTCTCCCCTCTCCCTCCCTCTCGCTGCCTCTCTTCCTTCCTCCATCTCTTTCTCTCATTTTCTCTAAATACAATTCTCAAATGATATATTTGTATTTGTATATAACATATATGTATAACACAAAGAGGAGAGAAAGAGAAATTGTATTCGTTGATACGAATTGTATTTTCTATTTATTGATACGAATTGTATTTGTATTCGTTGATATAATTGAATACAAATTATTTTTCACTTACGAATTGGATTTGTATTTGTATTCGTTGATACAATTGAATACAAATTGTATTTCGTTGATACGAATTGTATTTGTATTCGTTGATATAATTAAATATTAATTGTATTTTATTGATATGAATTGTATTTGTATTCGTTGATACAATTGTATTCGAAAGAAAAAAAAGGGAGAGAAAGGGATGAAAATACAAAATACGACAAAAAGAGAGATAACAATACAAAATACAAAGAGAAAAAGAAAAAGTGAAAGAGAAAGGAACAATAGAGTGTTTCAGGAAAAAGGAGACTTTTCTCTAATAAATACTACTACTATGGAGGAAATGCTTGACAAATACACAAAAACATAGAACATAAATACATTACAGAGAGAATGAGAAAAGAAAAATCGAAATGTATACTTTCGAAAAGGAGAGCATTGAAGGAGGGAAAATGGATGTGTCTTGTTAAATGTATCGATTTTCTTCCCCTTGGCCTTCAAATACGTCTCCGGTAATAAGGAATTTGAGGATAATTTAGATGAATAATATGGCGATATGGAGGATGATATTTTTGAAATTTGCTTTTTTTTTATTATAATTCAATCATTTTAATCTCTCAATTTTTCAATCCAACCCGCTAATTTAATACCTCTAATAAGGATATTTGGTCAATTACGTAGTTTTTTTATTTATCAAACATGGGAGGGAATTCGTTAGTTGGGCTGCACCTCAGTTGTAGTTGGGCTCTATGTGGCCCACTTTGGTAAGGTTGAAAGTTTTGTTATTTTCTAGGGAAGTAGAGGCTTCCAAGTAAATCCCAATTAATCATTTTTTTCATTTATCCTTTAATAGAATTGTTCTTGGTTATTACAAATACTTTAATAGAATAAATATTTAATGAAAAAAGATTATAGTATAAGACATAAATAGAGTAAAATAGTATTGTTATGAGATCAAGATGTCAAACATGTTGTAACATGTAACATGGTAAATTTACCTCAATCTATATCTCGTCTATATCTAATTAGTCTGGGATGTTATTCCAAAAGTTAAAGACAACATCTTTATCCCATAACAATGCACCAAGATCATCGGAAACGGATCAAGATCTCTACTTTTTTAAACTCCATGCCAAGTCAAAATAGGCCAAACAAATTGAAACGGAGGGAGTATTAATATTCTCTTTTCTAATCTTATAAGTTATAAGGATTATCATATTAAAAGAAAATCTCCCACGTCCTTTTATTTACTATAATGAAACAACAAAATCTTTCGCCATCTAGCTAATATTAGGATTATCTGTTGTTTTATAAAAAGGATTTTAAGACCACTAATCATATTTACATATTTGTTAAAGTGAAGTTTTAATACTTCTATTCAAAATGAAATGTCAAATAAACCTCGAGAAAAACTACGTAAGAGCTGACCAAAAATGAATGAAGCTATTGTTGAACATCTAGGATTTTCTTTTAGATCTATTCCTAGGAAATCGAGGACGACAAAAACAATCATTCAATTCACCGTCTAATTAAATTGGCTACAAGACGGAGAGCAAAAAAAATATATTCAAAGGATATATGATCAAACGCGTGACAGTTGTTATTCTAAGTTGCTTTTAAAATACAATATTTCATTACCTTATTTATTATTTAATCCATACACTCAGGATTTTACCCCTAAAGTGTTGGGGGATTTGGCATGAACCCTTACCATGTGTATTAATCACAGAAAAAATACAAAAAACAAAGGGGGATATAAAGCCTTACTTTCATAGTCCAAACTTAGGAGAACACCAAAAAGGAGGTCAACAGACCTTCTATTCTATGGTACACACCTAACACATGAGGTCTCAGACCATAGAACATAATTAATTAAGCATCACGGTGGATCAAAACACCAACCAGAGTACCTTTTAGGTTGCAGGCATGCTTTGTGAGGGCGTTTGCAACTTCATTTCCTTCTCTGTAACAATGTTGCACCTGTCAAGTTCTAGTGTTTTTCATCTTTTGGATCTTTTCAATCAAATGTTGAAGCTTCCATGGTAGTTTTGCGCTTCCATTAATCATATCGACTATGATTTTAGAGTCTAATTCCACCACTAATTCGTCATAGTTTTGATCATAGCATCGTGACATTCCGATCAAAGCTGCATAAGCTTAACAAAAATTGTTAGTGGAGAATTTGGATGGATAAGCAAAAGCCATCATCAAATTTCCATTTCTATTCCTAACAATTTTTCCTGCACCGGCTAGTCTTTGAGAAGTCATGTAGCTATCATCGGTGTTGAGTTTCCACGCATCTAGTAGGCTTCTTCCAATTAACCATGATACTGCTGATTTTTGGCTTGCAACTTTTAATCCTGAGGCATAGTTCCTTCTAGCTCCATGCTTGATCCATTTTTAAGTACTTCTTCCCTAGTGCAATTTTAACCTGGAATACGAATTGATATTGCATTACCCCTTCATGATAATTTTGGTGCATTGGCGTGAGGTAAAGATATTATCTTATGTTTTGAGATAACACCTCCTATTTAGATATAGATGATATATAGATTGAGACAAATTTTTCATGTACATATTAAAGCTTGTTTGGCCAAGTTTCTATTTTTAAAATAATTACGTGCCTTAGCAAACTATGTCCCTCTAATTATCCAAAATAGTTATAGTTTAAAAATACTACAATACTCTAATCTTAAATTCATTGACTTCTGAATTTAGGTCTTTTTAATACTCTCTTCGTTTCCATTTATATGACACTTTTAGCTTTCTGTGATTCAAATTTCTAAATCTTAATTGTGTGTTTGAAGATAGAATCAGGCCCAAATATATCCCTGAACAATTTAAAATGGATCAATTTTACCGTTCGTTATGTTTTTGGCTCAAAACATGCCTCTGCGTTACCACTTCTTAAAGTCTTTGTAATTAATTGTGAAAAATATACTCTCTCTGTCTCAATTTATGTGACTCACTTTTCTTTTTAGTTAGTCTAAAAAAGAATGACACATTTCTATATTTAGTAATAATTTAATTTCAAAATACCTATTTTACCCTTAATGAAATAATTTATAGCCACACAAACATCTGTGACTTATTTTGACAAGAGAGAGTTGCTCGGATGGTAAGCACCCATCATTTCCAACCCGAAGGTTGTGAGTTTGAGTCACGAAGGGAGCAAAAAGGGTGGGGAGCTCCTAGGGATCCAAGGGAGGCAAAAAAGATAATCTATGACTTATTTTAGACCACACATTTTAAAAGTTTTCCTTTCTTTCTTAAACTTCGTGCCAAAAGATCTCAGCTAGTATACTTTTTTTTGGTTGCTAATTAACTGCCCTATATTATTTTATACTCCACTTGTTTTGAGATCAGATTCCAATTGGATGTTCTTTTAAGTGTTGTATTCTAGATACTAATGTCTTGGTTATGACTTGTTAACATGGTTCAATGAAGCATTTACTCGTTAAAGATAGTGCTGATTTTTTCGTTTAATAAAAGCATGACACGTGACTTTCTAAAGTTAAAAATGAAGTTTTAGCTTTTTCACATTCAACCTTTTTAATTTTAAGGGAAAATGGGCAAATATACCCCTCAATTTTATGATTTAGAGTAAATGTACCACCCCCCTCATTAAAAAATTATGCATATATATCCTCGTCGTCTAACAAATGATTCACATATAACCTTTTCGTTAACAGATCAATATTTACCGAATTAAAAAAAAAAGTAAAAGGGGCAAATATATACCTCCCAACTTTACGATTTAGAGAGAATATATCCCTCGTTATAAAAGTGATGCATATATATGTATCTACTTTGGGTTCCAACTAATTCAGATTTGCGACGTTTAAGATTATTAAAAGGGAAATACTTCCTATCAATTTTTTTTTTTTATTCTTGGATGTGAAACCTTTAAGAGCAAATGGATACATGGACTGGGTTAGTTCGGATTTTTTAAATAGCAAACCAAATCATTAGTGTTGGATTTTTAAATTTATAAACCAAACCAAACTAATAAAAGTTGGGTTTTCCAACCTCGGGTTTTTTTGGGTTTTTTCGGTTTCTTCAGGTTTTTTGAATTTTTTCTGATTTTTTTCGGTAAAGTCTTCATATAAATATATAATTAACTTGTGCTTCAAATATTTCTTTAGTCTGAGCAAAATACAATTATCTAAGGTATTTATTAAAAATATAACACAAAATATATTCACTTTATTTGGAATTTATGAAGTGAGTGATGACAATAAAATATTCAATCCAAAAAATAATGAAATCGCATAGAATAAATATTGCATATTAATAAATCATAATAAAAATAATCATAATTTAAAAGTATTAAGTCATGCTAAAATAAGTCTAATAAGTATTAACTACATGACTAAATATTAAACAGAAAAATAAATTAGCTTATGTATTTATGTAACATTAAAGAATAAATATCTAACATGATTGTCATTCCTAGTGTTGGATTGAATAATTTTTTGTTAACATTCGTATTGATTTGGGCTTTATTTGAGTTACTAATATCTATGGGTTGTAAAAAGACTTATTGGACCATTTAAAATTCTAAGTTTAAACTTGAAATAATATATTGAAAGATAAAAACTATGAAAAAGTTGAAGAAATATTTATAAATTACATCACAATAAATATTTTTAAAAATAGTATACATGTAATATCGGGTTGGTTCGATTTAGTTTGACTTTTTTTAGTTAAAACCAAACCAAACCAATTATAGTCGGGTTTTTTTTTCAATACCAAATCAAGTCAAACCAAATCATTAGTCGAATTTTTTTTACGATTTAGTTCGATTTGCGATTCAATTTTGTACACCCCTACCCACACCAACTAATTGTTATAAATATCATCTGTAGTTACCAAGAATTTAATACTAAATATACAAAAAAGAAAAACTAGAATCCTAAGTTGGAGAAAGATGCTTTATTAGGTACGCAGATTAGAAAACTTTGGACCTTAATAATTAATAATTCTGTAGGTTGCCCCAACATTTTATCATAGTAAACTATAAAATCATAAACAAATGAGAATAATGAAGCATTTTGTCTGTTCAGAATTTAGAAGTGGATTTTTTCAACGTAGGTAGATTTGAAGTTGATTTTAAAATGGTTAAATTTTTTCTACTACTATAAAAACGTGGAGGACGACCAAGGGTAAAAATGTAATTTATATGCTTTTTATTAAAACCTCTAATAACGAACACTTAAAATCAAGAACTCTCTATTGCTTATACATCTATAAGATGTGTGTATAATAGTTATCGCAGGTAAAGTTTAGTGACTTTACTGTTATTGTGGGTAAAGTTTAATTACTTTAATGTGACAATCAATAGTTTTGTGTGGCTTCACTATTATAATAGGTAACGTTCAACGATCATATATAATTTTTGACTATTTCGCTGGTTTTTGAGAAAAAAAACAAAGAATGTTGCATACTTGCATTGGCTGGATATTCAAAAGAGTTCATGTATTGTGCACTAACAATGTAAAAAATTCAAAATAGTCTAGTCTCGTTGACACAAATGTTTTGTGAACAAAAGATTCATCCTGAAAGGATAGTCCAACAACAACAACAACAACAACAACAACATATTAAGTGTGTTAGATAAATAATCAATATTTCGGTACAAGATTTGTGTACCTTTCTTGTTGCAGCGGAATGAAGTTCACGAACCGAAAAGAATTGCTCCAGATCTACTTTGAATCACTAGGAAACAAAGTGTATGTCACAAACTAAAAGCCCTTCTGGTGTTGATGTTTCTATTTTTTTCTTTCTGAATTTTCGTCCCTCTTTCTTGTGTTCTTAACTGAGGAAGAAGCACACAATTTAAAAGGAGAGGTTGAACAGTTTCACCAGTTACATGGTAACTGTTCCCTCTTCTTTTTTGAAATTGTGATAACACTTATTTTCTCCTCTAATCAGAAAGTATTGGGTCGGGTCGTCGGATCGGATCGGGTCGATCCACATGGGCGACCCATGACCCAAAACTTACATCTCCCACTTTGCACATGGTGGACAAGACCCAAGCCAGTACAACATTAACAAGACACCAAATCTCTCAGGCGACGCCATATCAAGAAGTATCCCTTTTCAGTAAAAGTAAAAAGAAGATAGCATTTATTAGGGGAACTTTAATGCATTCTATCACACACTCTCTGGTAGAAGCATTTATTAGGGGTCTTTTCTTTTCGTTTCCTGTTCCACTCCACCTGTTTCTTCTATGAACTTATTTTTTTCTTTTACTGAAATGGATGAGTTCTCCAAATATTCTACATGGTTTAACGTGTACATTTTTTTAATAAATGAATGTTAGTACTATTTTATTGGAAATCATGTAGTACTACATATTATTTTATATGTGATCCAAATTAATTATGTATTTGGCTTTAAATATGTGAATATTTTTTTTGAAAGGCCATAAGTTGTTATTTGATTAATTTACATATTTTTTGATTTAATTATGTACATTAAAATTGATCTCGATAAATTCGTTTAGTTCTTATGTTCCTTAAACAGTTTTGTCTTCTACAAGTAATAGTGACATATGTCGTCACATTGAATGGTTTAACCATTCTTATTGTTTCCTTGTTCCTATTTGAGACATGGCTGAACAGGGACAAACTCGAATTACTTCAAGTGGGAGTTCTCGAAATCGAGCAAAGGGACAATGTAGAAGAGCATGTCGCCGTAGGACAAGTTTCCGAGGGCGTGAAATCATACGGTTTGGTGTTCCAAGGGCAACACAAAATCTGTTAAGGAATCAAAGGGCTATTCGAAGGGAAAGTGAGAAGAATTTTAAAGAGTTTAAGTCTTTGAAGATGTCCTCTAATATCTCAGCCCGTGATTTTATTCAATTTTTTGAATTGAAATGGGCTGAACTGGCTGATTATGTTGAAATCACGGATTGACATGCTTTAGCTTATCTAAAAGACGCTCTCCGTGAGCCTTGGAGTGGTAGATTAAATAAAATTTATCACGAGGTTTGGTGTAGTCAGCCTTTTAGGGTGTACATTCATTGTCTTGAAGTCATGTGGGAGGATTTTAGTCTTTAAATGACTTGTAATTTGTTATTGTTAATTTATTTTTCTATATATGAATTATGTAGTTTGACTTTCTTTATTTAAATCCAAGTTATTTTATTTAATTGGATTGAGACTTCATAGAAAGTCATTATTAAGATACTCACTAAGAAATATTTTTCATTTTTGATTAAATATTTAACGGTAGATGATGATCGGATACTTAGTAACCATTTTGATTCTACACTAAATGTGAAGTCATTATGAAAATTGATTTGTTTGAGTGAAGTATATGAATATCTCATGCTTAAATGATTAAAGTTAATATTGATGAGAAAATCTTGCTTAAATTGTCTCTTATTAACAGAATGGCATCAAAAAGTATAATTGCTGACTTAAACAAAGGTGAAAAACTTAATGGTGACTATTACGACATCTGGAGTCGTAAAATATGGTATGTCCTAGACGAGCAGAACGCTCTTGAAGGCATAAACCATATTTTAAGTCAACCAGAAGAGGGTAACACTGCACAACACAAAAGAGATCTTGAAGCTTACAAAGCTTGGAAAAGGGCAGATTCCACTGCACGTGGAATTATTGTAAGTTATGTGGTTGATGAACTCATACATGAATGTGAGGAATTTCCTACTGCTCATGTCATGTGGGCACACTTGCGAAGAACATATGGGAGTACATCTGTGACCCGCCTTAGACAGCTCACTATCAAGTTTGATACTTATAAAAAACGTCATAATCAGAATATCAAACAACACCTTAGGGTGATGTCAAATATGATTGCTCAACTCAAAAGTGTTGGTCATGTTCACTCTGATGAGCATCAAGTTCAGGAAGTGATCCGATCTCTTCCTAACAATTGGAAACATTTGAAGGTTAACCTAACCCACAATGATAACATCAAAACTTTTTCTGATGTTGCCCGTCATGTTGAACTTGAAGATGAGAAGCTTGGTGCTGCTAGAGCTGATTCTAATTCCTTTGTGGCAGAATCGAGTGGCACGAAATCTTCAGGCTTCAAGCGCAAGAAAAATTGGAAAAAGAACGGGAAGGGTAAGGAGACCAGAGAAGGACCCTCTAAGAAAACGAACAAGCTGAATCCCAAGAAGGGAAAACGGTTCTTCAAGAAAAAAGACAAAAGCAAGATGAAGTGCTACAACTGCAATGTTCCAGGGTATTTTGCTCGTGATTGCACCGAGCCAAAGAAGATAGCATTTCTAAACGCATCTCTAAGTGCTACATATGTTTCTAGCACTGCTTTACTAACTGAATCTTATCCTATGTGGATTGTAGACTCAGGAGCCATCGACCATGTGAGTCGTGATCGAGAAGCGTTTGTGGAGTTTCATCGAGTTTCACCTGGATGAAAGTGGATATATGTAGCAAATAATGCAAGACTTGAAGTCAAAGGGATATGCACTTGCAAAGTGGATTTGCGTAGTGGCCGATCTTTAATGTTGCATGACGTCCTATATGCTCCAGAGATTCGACGAAATTTAGTATCTGTGTCTGTTCTTCTAGATGTTGGTTTCGATTTATTTTTTAGTCGCAATGGTGTTAGAATTACTCTAGACAATGTTTTATATGGTTTTGGACATCGTTATGATCGTTTTATCATTTTAGACTGTAATACTTCAACTTATGACTACTATGTTGATCGTTGTGTAATGATATGTTATTCTAGTAATAATGATGTAGATGTTGTTACATGGCATGCGAGATTGGGTCACATAGGGCAAGACCGTATGAATAGGTTGGCAAAGGAATGACATTTAGGTTCTTTTTCTAAAATTGATATGCCAACATGTGAAAATTGTCTTGCTGGAAAGATTACACGTAAACCTTTTGGGAAGGCTAAAAGAGCTGAGTTCCCACAGGAATTAATCCATTCTGATATCTGTGGTCCAATGAATGTGAGGGCAAGGTCTGGTGCTGTATATTTTATTACATTTATTGATGATTTCACACGCTTCAATTATGTCTATTTGATTTCTCATAAATCTGAAGCACTTGAATGCTTTAAAAGATATATGAATAAAGTTGAAAATCAATTAGATAAAAGTATAAAGACTTTAAGAATCGACAGAGGCTGTGAATATTTGTCAAAACAGTTTGAAGAATTATATACTGAAAAAGGCATTACCAGACAGTTGACTGTTCCTTATACATCTCAACAGAATGGTGTAGCTGAAAGAAGGAATAGAACACTATTGGACATGACAAGGTACATGATGGCACAAGCAAATTTACCTATCTCTTTTTGGGGAGACGCGTTATTGACTGCAGCCTACATATTGAATAAAATGTCTTCTAAATCGGTACCTTCCACTCCCTATGAACTATGGACTGGTAATAAATCAAACCTTAATAATCTACGACCTTGGGGTTGTGCTGCATATGTAAAAGATCGTTTTGGTGAGTTTGGTAAACTGAGTCTAAAAGGAAAGAAATATATCTTTATAAGATACTCGAAACACTCCAAAGGGTATGTGTTCATTGGTGAATTAGAGGACGGAAGTACTACTGAAATTAAATCACGAGATGTCAAATTTCTAGAAAATGATTTTTCAAAAAAGGGTGAAATAAAGGATAGTGAGCCTCTTTACGAAATATTGAATTCAGATGATTAGATAATATCGTCGGACATACTTGATAATTTAATGGATCAAGAAATGGTTCTTGGTCCAAGTGGGAGTTTGGAATCCCAAAGTCCTATGGAGGAATCTGAACTTCAATTACGTAAGAGTACCAGAAAAGGTGTACCTAAATGATCTTATGAGATTGAGAATTATGTTTTCTTGGTATCTCCCACAGAATTGGATGAACCTAATTCTGTGACTGAGGCTTTATCGAGTCCTGAAAAAGATGAATGGATGAAAGCGATGAAAAAAGAATTAGAGTCCATGAAAATCAATAAAGTCTGGGATCTAGTTGACCTTCCTTCTGGGCGTAGAGCTATTGAGAATAAATGGATTCTCAAAGTTAAACGCAAATCGGATGGATCAATAGAAAGACACAAGGCACGATTGGTGGCAAAAGGTTTTACTCAAGAAGCTGGAATAGATTGAGGATACTTTTTCACCAGTTGTGAAGTTTACCTCTATTCAGTTACTTTTGGCTATCGTTGCACGTTTGGCTAGAATTACATCAAATGGATGTGAAGACCGTTTTTCTCAATGGAGAACTGAATGAAGAAATCTACATGGAACAACCTGTAGGTTTCGTTGTTAAAAGCCAAAAAAAGAAAGTATGCAAATTGAAAAGATCAATTTATGGCCTGAAGCAGTCTTCAAGACAGTGGTACATGAGATTTCACAAGGAGGTGATTTCATATGATTTCACCATGATCAATGAAGACCATTGCATCTATGTGAAAAAGTCCAATGGAATGTTTGTAATTCTTTCTCTTTACATGGATGATATTTTATTAGCCAGAAATAATTTGGAGTATGTAAAAACTGTCAAGTCATGTCTTTCGAAGTCATTTGACATGAAAGACATGGGTGGGCAGACTATATATTGGGTGTTAAAATCCAAAGAGATCGTTCCAAGAAGTTTTTGAGTCTATCTCAAGAAACATACATAAAGAAAATTTTGGAACGCTTTCGAATGAATAGTTGCAAGCCTATGGATACTCCAATAGCAAGAGGTGAAACTTTAAGCCTTGAAATGTGTTTAAAGACTGAAAAAGAAAAGGAAGACATGTCTCGAGTTCCATATTCTAGTGCTATCGGAAGTCTGATGTACGCTATAATGTGTACTCGTCCATACATTTGTTATGCCGTAGGTATGGTTAGCAGGTATAAATCTAATCTCGGAAGAGATCATTGGAAAGCAGTGAAGAGAATATTTTGATATCTGAAGGGAACTGCAAATTATTCACTATGCTATAGTGGATCTGATATACTCCTAAAAGGTTATACAGATGTTGATTGAGCTGGTGACCGGAATGATAGAAAATCAACCTCCGGTTATGCTTTCTTACTTAATGGTGGTGCTATTTCATGGAAAAGTAAGAAACAAACTTGCACAACCCTTTCTACCATGGAATTTGAATTTGTGGCTTGTGCATCTGCAGTATAAGAAGCTGTTTGGTTGAAGAGATTCTTTGAGCATTTGAACATTGCAAAGAATTCTAAGGTCCCATGACTTTATATTGTGATAGTCAAACGGCTATCGCATACACAAAGGATCCTAAGTATCACAGCAAGACCAAGAACATTGACATTAAGTATAACTTTGTGAGAGACATAGTAGCAAGTGGAGAAATAAATTTACAATACATTCCTACGCGGGAAATGGTAGCTGACCCTTTTACAAAGGCGATAGCTAGAGACCTGTTTGAGAAACATGTTATAACTCTAGGTTTACGTAAGATATGATAATTATTTTGTATTGTAAAATGACTTGGTTGTTGTAATATTCTCATCAATATAAGACTCTTAAATTTATGTTCATATTTCATATGCATGTGATAATGTGTTTTATTGATAAAATGTGTCGAACAAGTCGTCTGATTGGCTCTCTCACACGAGCAGTCAACTCTTACGTCAAGGAACGTGAAGAGATGAGTTCTACCACCATGTTAGACTTGTTTTGTATAGCCAGATGTGAGTTTCTCTATGACAATGGATTTGAGGATCATTGAAGAGTGAAGCTCGAGTAAGGCATCTAGAGGTGTCTAGACCAAGATATGTACGATGTTGAATGACTAAAATAATGAGATACACGCACCAATATAAGGTGAGAACATCATAACACGTGTATCATACCACGTGTGCTAAGCGACCAATGGATTAATAGAAGAATGTATATCTGCTTCTTCATTGTGTGAGACCCTAAAAGTTATATTAATTTTTTATTAAAATACCCTTTGACCTTTGACTGTTTCTAGAAGTTTCAATCGGTGTTGCTACTTTAGCATGTCACTAATAGCCATGAGTGATTCGACAATGCAGTGCATGTATAGGAAAGTAGTTGATTTAAAACAGATAGATTCGAGTAGAAAAGAAAGACGATTAAAATAAATAATTTAACTTGTATACCAAGCCGGCTATTACACTCGAGTGTAATTGTGTATATAAAGTTAAACATGAACTCGAGTTCACCTCCTTAGAGGATGAGGGATTAGATAAGTTACTACTGAAGTAGAGAATGATGTCTGGGGTATTGTGAGTAATAGTATCCTCATATAAGTAACAGATTCTTTCCACATGTGATTGGATTCCTAAGTGGAGCTTGTAAAACCTTTTAAGTAAGCTCTTGATACTCACATGTCGCACGAACTATTTGTCGTATGAATTTGATGTCTTGTTAATGTTGTACTGACTTGGGTCTTGTCCACCATGTGCGAAGTGGGAGATGTAAGTTTTGGGTCATGGGTCACCCATGTGGACCGACCCGACCCGATCCGATGACCCGACCCAATACTTTCTGATTAGAGGAGAAAATAAGTGTTATCACAATTTCAAAAAAGAAGAGGGAACAGTTACCATGTAACTGGTAAAACTGCTCAACCTCTCTTTTTAAATTGTGTGCTTCTCCCTCAGTTAAGAACACAAGAAAGAGGGACGAAAATTCAGAAAGAAAAAAATATCAAGAAGTATCCCTTTTCAGTAAAAGTAAAAAGAAGGTAGCATTTATTAGGGGGACTTTAATGCATTCTATCACACTCTCTCTGGTAGAAGCATTTATTAGGGGTCTTTTCTTTTCGTTTCCTCTTCCACTCCACTTGTTTCTTCTATGAACTCATCTTTTTCACATAAAACAATGGAGGAACGGAGGAACAAAAAAGGATCTCACTGATAAAAAAAATTCCAGAAATACTTTTCTCATAAAATTTCTACCAACAAATCGAAAGAAAGAGGAAAGAATCACACAGATCTGTAAGTGTCTTCTCTTTATTCACTACTCCAAAAATAAATTATGGAGAAATAGAAGGAAATTTTCAGATCTATGACCGGATCTGTGGCGCAATGGTAGCGCGTCTGATTCTAGATCAGAAGATTGCGAGTTCGATTCTCGCCGGGTCCATAACTTTCTGATCTATATCCGGTCATCTTTTCTTTCTAACAAGTAAGAACCAATTCTTTCATTTATTTCGGATTTTTCTTAGATGAAATTTATAACAGAAAAAATTTCAAGAATTTTCATACCGATTTTTTATAACGAAAAAAAATATAAACCAGTGTATAATTTTAAGAAATTATCATGCAAACTCGGAGCATTTAACCATGGCTCTGATACCATTGTTAGATAAATAATTAATATTTCGGTACAAGATTTGTGTACCTTTCTTGTTGCAGCGGAATGAAGTTCACGAACCGAAAAGAATTGCTCCAGATCTACTTTGAATCACTAGGAAACAAAGTGTATGTCACAAACTAAAAGCCCTTTTGGTGTTGATGTTTCTATTTTCTTTCTTTCTGAATTTTCGTCCCTCTTTCTTGTGTTCTTAACTGAGGGGGAAGCACACAATTTAAAAGGAGAGGTTGAGCAGTTTCACCAGGGTAACTGTTCCCTCTTCTTTTTTGAAATTGTGATAACACTTATTTTCTCCTCTAATCAAAAAGTATTGGGTCGGGTCGGGTCGATCCACATGGGCGACCCATGACCCAAAACTTACAAAGTAAAATCCCACAAGTGAGGTTTGGGAGGGAAATGAACTGAAACAGTTTGAAGAAGGCATAAATGTGTGAGGATAGATCCAGCATTTTGAAGCATTAACAGGTAAATCATCTGCCAACCTTCATATGAGCTCACTGCAAAAAGATTATACATGTTGAAGTAATTTGAAAAATCATCATACCATACTAAAAGTGGGAAGCTCCATTTCGCCGCAAACTCAACTGTTGTAGTGCACCTCAAGATTATCTTCTCCCGTCATTTCTGCAACATATTCCTTAATCTTGAGGGCCGACTCTATAAGTCGAGGGCTTCCCAACACTGAGATGAACTTTAATGAAGCAATATCCCCAACACTGTCTGGGATGTCCATAAGCTCATCATATCTACTTATTCTTAATATCTCGAGCACGGGAAAGGATTCATCTGCAATAACCCGCCATTCAGAAAAAAAACACCATAAACAATGTCAGCAAATTTGAGATTCTGGAAGGTGACTTGTTCCATGCTCCATTCTTCTCCCCCGTGGATGCTTGCCGTTGCAGATGCAGTTGTGGGAAAGTGTATATAACTATAAATATGTAATGCTAACAAGACTTCATAACAACTTGGATATTATTAACAATATTGGTAGTGATCTCCGAATTCTTGACAGTCCATCGGATGAAAGATCGAACCCATCCAATTTAACTTCTTTCAAGCTTGAAGGGAAGTGAAAATCAAACTGATGTACATGTGTACGCCCACTGCACATAAATTGTGAGAATTAATTTTATTTGCAGACTTCTTGTGAAACACCACACACCACTTTTCTCGCTGCTCGTCTGAATCAAACCCCTCTCCTTTGTAGTACCAAGAGGCTTGTATAACCTGAACAACATTCAAACCATTGCCTTTGTCAACTACAACATCACCTCTGTTTCTAGCAGTCAGTTGCTGCCCAGAATCGGCTCTACAGGTTGATGTTCTGGCCAACCTTTATATGCGCTCTCTGCAAAGAAGATTATATAAGTTGTTGAAAGTTATATTGGAAAAAACATATATTCTTAAAGGGAATTTAATGTACAAAAGAAGCTGATTAATTCGTATATACTCACACATATTTGCCTGGAGATCATAAGGACCTAAGATGGCCCCATTTCACGCACATACTCAGCCGAAGCTTATTACCTCAAGCTTGTCTTCTCCTGTCATTTCTTCAACGTAGTCCTTAATCTTGAGGGCCGACTCTTCAAGCCGATGGCTTCCCCACACTGCGATGGACTTTAATGAAGTAATATCCCCAAAACTGTCCGGGATCTCCATAAGCTCATCACACCATTCTAATTTTAATTCCTCGAGCAAGGGAAAGGATTCATCTGCAATAACCTTCCATTCAGAAAAAGACACATCAACCAATCTTAGAGATTTGAGATTCTGGAAGGTGACTTCTTCCATGTTCCATTCTTTCCCCCGCTGAATGCTTGCGATTTGATATAGTCCCAACTTTTGAAGGTTGGGTAGTGATCTCCCAATTCTTGACAATGCATCTGATGTCAGATCGAATCCATCCAATTCCACTTCTTTCAAGCTCGAAGGGAAGTGAAAATCAAACTGATCTACATGTGTACGCCCACTACACTTAAAATTTGCATAAACTTTTTCAAGTTTATTAAGGAGATCCCATCTTGGAAAATAAATCTTCTTTGCTTCTGAACAATCCATGCGGAATCCAAGGGTTCGAAGATTGGGAAACCTTTTCAAAGTATCCTCTGAGTCTACCGAACAGGAAAGCTTGAGAAGCCTTAATGTTGTCAAATTCTCTAACTTTGTTGGTTTGTCAATATCCGAATCAAAGACAGAACAATTCTGGATGAAAACATGTCGTAGCTTTGCAAGACTTCAGATACTAGGTGATAATACCATGTTTGGTCCAGGGTACCTCACGATCAGAATTTCTAGATTCCAGAGGTTTGAAAATGACGGAGTCAGAGCTTCTGCCTCCATCCGAATGATTAAGCACCTCAAATGAACAAGCATGCCTATTTCATTCAGCAAAGGATCTGTCAAATTTACTTCCTCTAGGTCCAACATTTTAAGAAGCCTCAGGTGTCTTAAGTGACAGTTGTAGAGAAGAAGATTGTTATACATATATTCACGTTTCACGTGTATCTTCAAAAAGAGGAGGTGTTTAGCAGAAGGATTTTTCTGTTCTGGATTGAATAGGAAAGGAATTTCACTCGAATCAATGGTCATTCCACGTAGCATCAGATCTGAAGAAGAAGAAGAAGAGGAAGACAGAACAGTTGAACTCGTGAAGTCAAACAACTTTTCCTTTCTAGCTTTTATCAAACAAAAATCATGCACAAGATCATGAATTTGGCATCTCTGTTCGCTACTACCTCTCACTTTGAAAACTATTACCAAGCTACTAGAAATTAACTCATCCACATAAACCTCCATTACTTCTTCCACACTCTTCAAATCAGTTGGTTCCACAAGTCCTTCTCCACTCCACAAATCATTCAACTGAGAGATTGCTATATCTTTGTCCTTTGGATAACTTGCAAGGTACAGAAAGCACGGCTTTAGGTGATCTGAAAAATGGTCATAACTTAATTGTATAACCTTCATCACTTCTATTTCATCCTTAAAAATAAAGGATTTCAAATTACTGAGAACTTCAAGCCACAAAGCCTCTTTCTTTTCCTTCTTTGAAATGACTCCACCGATCAGATCAAGTACCAAAGGAAGCCCATTACACTTTTGGGCTATTTTTTCTCCAGCAACCTTTAGTTTATCAGGGCAACGTTCTTCTCCAAATACCCTTTTCTCCAATAACTCCCAACTTTCCCCTAGTGTGAGCAATCGAAGATAAAGAGGATCACTGTGGCATTTTCCATGCAAAGCCACTTCCTTTTTTCGACTTGTTAAAATAACTCTGCTTCCTTTCTAAAATTCAGATGGAAAAGGTCTTGTTAGCTCATCCCATGTTGCAGTATCCCACAAGTCATCCAAGACAATAAGGTACCTCTTTCCAAACAGTTGTTTCCGTAGCTTATCAGCAACGTCATCGTCTATGACATCCTCACTATCTCTTTCTTTCAAACCGATAACTTGATTGAAAATTTTTTGCAACAACTTTTTCTCATTATGTTCCTGGTCGACTGTGCACCAAGCACGAACATCGAAATGATCAACAACAGACTTATCATTATATACTCTGTAAGACAAAGTAGTTTTTCCAAGACCTGGCATACCAACTATGGAAATGACGTCTACCTCAGTTGGTCCACTGGTGAGCTTCCTAATTATCCACTTTGTCTCCTCCTCAAAACCTACAATTATTTTACCAGTTGTTGATGAATTGTTTTCAACTGGCTTGTTGGGAGAGTTTGCAAAAATGATACTCGTGTTCTTGGAGATCATCTCTTGTACCTCTTTTTTGACAAGCTTGATCTTTTCTACGGTATCAGGAAGAAAGAAGATAAGCTGCAAGAGACCATGATCTCTGACAATGATTGAGTTAATAGAATGTTCCGCCGCATATGCCACATCTAGAACACGAGCCCACAGATCTCTATTCAGTTCTTGCTCCACATTCCCGAAGAACGATCTTATGTGTTCTAGGTCTTCTTTCACACAACCGATTTCTTCTTTTATCAAAACAACTGAATAAGCATTGGAATTGAGCAAGTCATTTAAGTTTCTGAGTAGAAGAGTCATGAAGAGCGGTCCATCATTCATGGGGAAGCAGAGCTGAGATGAGTCTGTAGGGGCTTTCAAGAAAACATTCTTGAGATCTTCCTTCAGGAGTTCAATATTTTCCAGCAAGTTTAGACTTGCACCGCTTGTTTCATTCATATTCTCTTCATTCCTTGAGTTCTCTTCTAAGTTGCGAACAAGAACGAATACCTCCTTGGTAAGTGCTCTAACACGTGCCAAGAGAACAAACAATTTGTCATGAAGAATAACGTCCTTGGGCACATCACAAAGAATAATCAATAAGAACTCTATCATGACATGAATGTTTCGAGTTAATGTGCTAGCAGTAATAACATTAACCACGTGCTGTTGTAGATGAATCAGACATTCTCTAAGAATGTCTGGAGAGGCTTCTAGGAGCTGCTTAATGAAGCGTCCAACTTCTGCTGACTTTGAAGCTTTCAAATTCGTAGAACATATGTGCATAACCTCCAGTTCAACAGGAATAACCTCCACAAGTAGAGTAGCTAGCTTGGAATCAAATTGAGAGACATCTGATTCATTTGATTCATCGGATTCATTTGATTGATTGGATTCATCTGGTTCATTTGTTTCATCTGACTCATCGGATTCATTTGATTCATTGAAATTAACTCGAGAGACGTCTGATTTGTATAATCCACAAATTCGATAATCCAAAAGAGTAAAACAGAAGCTTACTACTCTCTGAGCCATAAGTTGAAGCTGAGGTAAGACATATTCAATTGTCTCATACTCAATATAACCATTTACTTTCAACCCATGGAAATCTCTTAAATTGCCAAATACATTCTGAAGAAGCTCATATTGAGTCATTGATGGGAAAATCAACTCAAAACAACAGTTGGGTAGATACTGGAGATACACGAGGATGGCATCCAAAAGTTCAACCAAATGATCCTCGGTCATGGTCACACGACTTGATTCAGCATAGCTACGTGAGCTAATACAACTTTTGATATTTTCCAGGAGGCGAGGAATGTCATGATCCATTAATTTAACCAGCATGTCTTCTCCACTCTGATGAAAAAGTGACTGAACCAGATCATGGATCTCATTTGATATGCAAGACATGATTTCGGCATTACAACCTTCCGAAAAAAAATAGTGATAATGATGAAATAATGCGGACACAAATGTCAGCTCCAGTATCAGCTCTTCAATTGGATCCATGTTAAGAACTGAAATTTGCACACGTCCATTATTTGACCTCTCTATGAAATCTAGAAAATTGACAATGTCCTCGCGAAGTACAACGGATGACACCAGCCAAAAGACCACATGTTGTTACCAATTGTCATTTACCATGACAAAGTTCTAAATTACAACAGGCAGCTAACACAAGTGGAGAGGACTTTCTCCAGAATAGCTAAATGTTTGTCCTGTTACAGCTTAAATCAGAAAGCAAGCATGTCAACAAAGAAATTCTACTGATCTGTCCATCCACATACTAGTTAGTTAACTAGAACGGATGCTTTGATACAAAATCGGAAAAAAACGAATATATACCGGAGATAGTCATTTGATTTTCAACACTGTTAGAGTGGGTTAGAGTCCCACACTAGTTGGAGAATAGTCTGGTGGTCTTCTTATATAGATTTCGGCATTCCTCCCCTCTTAAGCTAGTTTTCGGGGTTGGGTTAGGTCCAAGTGCCATAACCAATCGGAATCCCTGCCCTTAAAACAACTTAACCCGATGGAAAAAAAATCATTTTTCTTATGTAGAAACTACATGAAACTTTTTTTTTTTTCAAGATGATTAACATGTTTAAGTAGATTAAGCTCCATAAAGAAACGAACATACTTAACAAGATAAAATTAATTATGTGAAAATGAAAAAAAGAAATATAAAAAAAGGTTGTATGACATACCAATGAGCTGTTTGCTTCCCCGTCCTCTCTTTCTCCTTCATTTTCTTTTCCTCTTTCCATGTATGTAGTTTTCACTAGTATAGTCAAACAAGTTTTTCCTTTCAAGTTTTCAAGATCTGATCATGTAAAAAAAAATACATAAACCTTTTATCAGAAGAGAAGTAGAAAAAAGAACACAAGAAACTCAAGAAAGAAACATAAAGCATATAGCAAGAAACAATTTACTGCAGATAGGTGGGGTCATAGCCAACCATCTACTACAACAACAATAACAATATATACGGACGTTATCCCTATCTCGTGGGGATAGACATGTTATTTTGAAAAGACCCTCGACTCATGTAAAACAGTTCAAAGCAGATTCAAAAGGAGAAAACAGAAATAATGAAGCATTCAAAAGCATTCAAGCTGGGACCTTGTGGAAATCTTGAGTCGTCCCAATGGATTTATTTTTTTGTCCTCATCAGTTGACCTGTGAAATTCCTCATTTGCCATTTGCATTACTCAATAATTAAGTAATTTGTGATTTGCTCTTTATGACTTGCACCTTATTCGTTTTTTTTTTAAAAATAGTTTGCACCCTAATCTTCTTAGTTCATTACAAAACCATAAAAAGCCAATTTTCCCGATAATTAACAAAGGGCAAAATAGAAAATTTAATACTCCTTCCGTTTTAAAAAGAATGACTTGTTTTGATTTGGCACGAAATTTAAAAAAATAAAAAAGACTTTTGAATCTTGTGGTCTTAAATAAAAGTTATATCAAACGTACCAAAATGCCCTTTAATCTTGTGGTCTTAAGTGCGCCATGTGAAAAGTTGAAATTAAACTGTTGCCAAAAAAGGAAAAGATCATTCTTTTTGAAATGGACTAAAAAGAAAAGTAGGTCATTCTTTAGATAGTATAGGAAAAAAATGGTTGAAATTAGAAAATGGTCAATAAGATCTACATAAGCATGTGTCAAACAAGAACATTTGTTCAAGCAAAATAGTAACTTCTGTTAGTATCTAAATGTAGAGTTGCTTTTGTTTTTTAAATTTAACGATTTTTTTGCTTTCTGTGAATTGTGGAAAAATCGACTTTGTTTTTATAGTTTTGTAATGAACTAAGGAAAATAGGGTGCAAATTATTAAAAAGAATAAAATAAGATGTAAATCATAAAAGAGCACATACTTTACGTCCCAATAATGCGGGTAATTTTATGCTTCAGTTTGCTTATTTAGAGCTTTGTCTTAATAGTATCTAGTGGTGGTAAATGGGCGGTTTGGATTTTGGACCGATTGAAAATGGACTGAGCTAAAATGTCATACCTCTTTATAATATATATATATATAAAAGAGGATCTTAGGTCCGGTGATGTGGCACGCTCCTAAGCCAAGTTTGCTATTTATCTTTTTTCTTAGAATTTTGGGTTTTTTCTTCTTCTAAACATTTAAAAAAATGCTCCGCATTAGAAAATGTAGTTTAAGTGGAAAAGGCGAACGGTCGCCTCTTTACATAAAGTTATTATACCATATTAATAACGGATATAATATGGAAAACCAAATGTAACTCAATGTGTTTTAGAATTCTATTTTCACTATGAAGAAGAGACAAAAGGAGAAGCACAGAACAAGGAGAAAGATTCATAGCAACAAGTTGTACTGGAAAATCGCTCCCTATGTTCGCTAAAATTATGCGTCTCTTTTTTCCGTCTGCCATTTTCATTTTGCCTCATTATTTTGTTGTTGTATTGCTTTTTAAAATTTCTCATCCGGTGTTTGATATTCGTATTAAAGTTCAATTAATTCAAATTCGCACCGCATAGAGCTCATTCGGAGGAAGCACTTCCTATTGAAGATTTTTCCATATCAAGGCTCGCAACTAGAGCTGTCAATACGGGCTGGCCCAACTCATTCGGGCTAGCCCATGCAGGCTTTGAAATTTGACAGGCCAGACCAGGGTGACCCATTAAAATGATGGGCTCGAAAACAGCAAGCCCAACCCATCACTCTGTGGGCTACGGGCCTCGACGGGCCAATCCATTTTTTAAATAATATTATTTTTATTATTTTTTAAATTTAAATTATTAATAACATAAATATTTACAAGACAGTATTACATAATGTTACTACTTGTTAATTAAGTTCAAGTTCACCAAAAAAAAATCATAATAATCTGTGAAACTACATAACTTTTGACATGATATTGTTCGAATCTTACATATTTTATAAACATAATTAATATTTAAATATTTATGATGGTTTAAGTAGACTTTGAGTTTGGACTCATCTTATTCTTTTTAGTACTCTATTTTATTTTTATTTTTTAATTATTTTTATTTAGCCCATGGGCCAGCCCAACCCATATTGCTAAAGCCCTACGGGCCAACGGGCTTATCTAGGCTGGGCTAAAAAGCCATGTTCTTAAATGAACTGCAAAAATCGCAGCCCAACCCTATCAAATTATAGGCTGGGCCGGGCCAACCCAACGGGCCTAGCCTATATTGACGGCTCTACTCGCAACCATTATTATCATGGTGCTGCAATTGGTGCTCTCAATCTGCAAATTCATATTTTTCAGGGGTCTTCAATCTTTTAATGATCGTGAGTTTTTTGTCCATTTAAACCTTGAAAAATACCCAAATTTAATGAGTATTTTTTTAATTTGGGCTTTTTTCTATTCTTATTCAGGAAGAATTGGATCACCTTGATTCATTTGCCAAAGCCTCCCTGGTTTCCAGAGAGTAAGTTTGCTCTCTTTCTTTCAATTTTTCAATTTTAAAATAAAGTAATTTTTAAAAAAGTTTAGGGTTTAAAATAAAGTATAGGATATTTGTGCTTATAACATTTTAAATTTTGTGATTTTAAATATGTAAAGCCAGAACGTATATTTATATTTTATCTCAATTGTTTGTCTTTTCTCTAATATATGTGACAATTTTAAAAAGAACAAAAATCACCCAATTATTCTCTATTTAATTGCTCCTATTCATGATACGAAAATTTTACCTAACAGTTAATTACCGAATGAAAACGTTATAAAATCCCAAAATACAAAAAGTCACATCACTTCGTCACTTTGGTTGGTTCTCCCAAATAAAAACTCCTTTTCTTCTAGGTTCTGTCCTTCATCTTCTCCATCTGATAATATTGTAATTCTTAGTTTTATTTATCGACCCAATTACTTTCTTGCTTAAACATATAACTTCCAACATCCAATCACTATCTAAATTCTTCCTACTTTTTGTTACTCTATTTTATTTAATGAACCAGTAAACAGGGCTTTTGCAAAGCAAAATAAAGACGGAATATAGAACCAACATAGATTGTGGTAAATTGGATAAATTCTTCCATCGTATGATTAGAGATCTTGAGTTTGAGCACTAGATATGAAAAAATCCTGTTATAAAGCAGTTCGTCCTTGAATGATTCTTATGTAGGCATGAATTTGAATTAGTACCGACCCCAATATATCGAACACCAACCACAAAAATAAAACACAAAAATTAGCAGATGATACTTTCGATGATGTGGAGAAATCAAGTGACATAGCTATTAATTTGGAGAAATCCTTCAAAGAATTCAACCTCAAAGATGAGTGCATAATGGTTTCAGTTCATGAGTCTCATTAGTCATGCTTTCTCTGTTTTTTTTTTACTTCACTTGTATTAAATAAAATAAAAATGTAAAGCGGTGGAGAGAACAATCGTGAGAATTCGAAATGTAAAGATTGGGGCAAAGTAAAAGTGCACAATACATATAAATTGAAGTAATTAATTATATTCTTTATACTTGTTTTAGATTTCTCTCTTGTGTGTTTGAATAATTAGTTAGTCAAGTTTTTGGCAATAACGCTACAAGTGATGTTACAAAGAGGAGCACAATCCAAAACTGAGAGTTAGAGCAATTATTAATTTTTTTATGTTATGATTTGATTTTACAATTTCAAGAATCATTTGATGTTTGGTAACGCTCTCAATTAGTCTTGGGATTGTGCTATCTTCTTGGCAAGAATTTCATTTATCTAATTATTTCTTCTTCTTTATCTTTCCTTTTACATTTTCATCTTAATTTTAAAAATCTCATTTTTATAACTCACGTATCTTTAACTTCTACTAATAATTATAACTCTCGTGATTTTCATGTTCATAACCCTCAAATCTTTAATGTGTAATTTTGATGACACTTTATGGTGTTCCAACATATTTTCTTCTATATATATTTTTTCTCTTGCATAATTTTGAATTTATTCGGATCAGAGCAGGGTTACCTAAGCGTCCCACACCTATGCCTATTGAGAATTATTGATTACTTGAGTGTTTTGACTATATAATTTGTAAAAGCATTTACATTCATAATAATATACACATATAATTTGGTACTTTTGTACAAATGACTTCTATAATTTCATCTAAAGTTTAATTCTAAACATTGCTTTCTAAATTATCTTTGTCTTCCATGGCAACGATAGCCTCTTAATTTGGTCTAGAAAAGCAAAATTTATAGTCTATAAGTAAGTATATATATAAGTAAGTAAGTATATAATTAATTAAATAGTCTGGGCTGCAATAACAGTATAATTGTATTATTTTGTTTTATTATTATTGAATCGCTTTTGCCTGGGGGTTGATGGTCTGATAATCCTTCCGGATTTGGTTGAATTTCTTCTGTTTTTTTTATAATTTTTTGGTATGTAGAGTCATTCATGAACTATGAAATTGTTAATAACCTTATTTGTTCTAGTTCTCTTTTTAGTTCTATTATATCTTGTTTTATATAAGATCTATCTATCGGTATATTTTCTTTATTTATCAAGTCTTTTAACTTTCTCTCCGTTTCTAATTGTTGATTTTTTATGTATTCTAAATTTAAGTCTAACCTTTCTAATAGTTTGTTATATTTTTCTTGCAGCTCTCTAATAGCTTGTATAGTGTTTATTATCTCTGAAATATCCTTCTGAACAGTTTCTCCTAGGTTTATAATTAAATCTGTAATATTATTTAATTGTTGATCTTCTCCGTGTAATAAGTGTTCTCCGTAATTGAAGTTACACTTTAATATAGAATTATCTTTTAGTCTCCTATATTTCTTTTCTGGAGTTACTTTTAAGTGTAACTTCAATTACGGAGAACACTTATTACACGGAGAAGATCAACAATTAAGACTTAAAAGTAACTCCAGAAAAGAAATATAGGAGACTAAAAGATAATTCTATATTAAAGTGTAACTTCAATTACGGAGAACACTAAGAGGTTTATTGGCACACTAAAACACTAAAAGACCTATACTGGGAGTTATATAGTAAGTTGGTAGAACAAAAACAAATATACCTAAATATAATTTTACAAGATAACGAAATAAGTAGTGAACAAAAAGAAATACTACATCAAGAAATAAAAGATGCAGATATAACCATATCTACAGTTGGAGCGAGAATACATCGTTATAAACGACTAATAAAAATAAATACAGATTTAAGAAAAAGACAGACGAATTATTTAGGATAGACATCATAGATAATCTAAAGAGATTAGAATATTTAGACTTAAAAGTAACTCCAGAAAAGAAATATAGGAGACTAAAAGATAATTCTATATTAAAGTGTAACGTCAATTACGGAGAACACTTATTACACGGAGAAGATCAACAATTAAATACTATTACAGATTTAATTATAAACCTAGGAGAAACTGTTCAGTAGGATATTTCAGAGATAATAAACACTATACAAGCTATTAGAGAGCTGCAAGAAAAATATAACAAACTATTAGAAAGGTTAGACTTAAATTTAGAATACATAAAAAATCAACAATTAGAAACGGAGAGAAAGTTAAAAGACTTGATAAATAAAGAAAATATACCGATAGATAGATCTTATATAAAACAAGATATAATAGAACTAAAAAGAGAACTAGAACAAATAAGGTTATTAACAATTTCATAGTTCATGAATGTCCAAAAAACAACTAATATGAATAGAATAAATATTACGTCAGGAAATTTACCAAGACATAGAGTATATAGAACAACACCAAATGAAAATACAGAAATTATACGACCAATAGGAAGAAGAATGCCAATAGAAGAACCTATTAAGTTCCAAGAAGGAGGTAATAAAGGAAAAATACTAAATATAGCAGCTCATGATCCACAATTATGGAATTTAGTAATAGACATATGGAAAGGAATAATAGTAGCAGACTACATACAATCTAACCAAGAGGTAGATGCAGAGGCCATGTATAGATACATGAAAACTTTTTTAGGAGAATCTGCAAAAGGAGTATGGGAAGCATATAAATCAGAATTCCCAGAAGAATTCCAAGCATTAGTAGACATGGGGGCAAACCCCTACAATTTTGTAAATAAAATACACTGTTTAATGACAGGAGAAGACCCGAATAGCGGATTAATAACCCTACAAAGAAATGCTTTAATAAAACTAGAACAGCTAAGTATAAGTAGTTGGTTCCAGGTTAAAGAATTTCTAAATGAGTATTTCTACTATTGTACGATTAGTGGAAATACCTTTGACCAAACATTAGGTAAGAAACTATTTAATAAACTTCCCGGAGCCTTAGGCAGGGAAATAGAAGAAAGATGGAATAAACGAGAAGGGGTGTTACAACACCCAGAAACAAAATGGACCATAGGTCAGAGAACTCAACATGTAATGGAAATATTACAAGAAAAATGCACTAACATACAAATACAAAAACAACTAAAACAAAGTGAGACAAGTTTTTGTAAAAGTATATACACTACACAAAGTTACGACAAAAACCCACAACAGAAAAAATATAAGAAATACAAAAAGAATTCTTATTATCCAAAGAAGTATTATTTAAGAAAATCGATAGCAAAAAAGCCATACTTAGATAGAAACAGACATATAAGAAAATTTGATGGAAAAAGAAATTATAAAAACAGACTAGAATGCTTTACTTGTGGAAGCATAGATCACTTAGCAAATACTTGTCCTAAAAGAAATAATAGTAGAACAAGAAATGCACAACTAATAGAAGAGTTTAATGAAACACTAATAAATGTAGACGAATACATGTCAGATAGTGAAAGTATATACTCAGTAGTTAGTATAGATCCAAATGAGGATTTAAGACAGAATTCTTCAGACTCAGAAAAAGAAGGATTAATAAACGAAATAGGATTAGAAAAACTAGACCTAAAGGATTCAGATGAAGATAATCATAATCTAGTCAATCTAACAATAGAATGTGATCATCTTTTCGAAAAAGGAAAAGGATTGGATAGCAACCAATGTTATATATGTCATTGGTATCCAAGTAAAGATAAAAGACTAAAATGTAGAAATTGTTACATAGTAGGATATATTAATTGTATAGAAAAAACTGTAGAAACCAGAATACTAAAAGACAAGATAGATATTAAAGAACCAAGTAAAACACTAACAGAGATAAAAATATCAACCCTAGAAGATAAAATTGAGAAAATAGAACGAAGACTAGAAAAATTAGAAAAGGGTAAAGAAAAAATTATAGAAGAAGAGTTGATGAATACTAACCAAAAGACAAAGTGGTTTGAAGGATTAATATGTAATGAAGACAAAAAATTGAGTACTATAAAGATTTTAGCAAAAATAAGAATCCAAGACTACGAAATAGAAACGTTAGCCCTAGTTGACTCAGGATGTACGAAAAGTATTATAAACGAAAGAATAATACCAACAGAGCTAATTAAAAAATTACCAGAAACACAAGTATCAATGCAAATGGATGGATCATACAATACTTACTCACATTATGTGGGGAAAAGCAACTATAAGTTTTAAAAATACTTGTAATGACTTTTACAAGCCATCATATAAGTTAGACAAAATATGGACAAGAGACTTAAATATTCGAGTAGATTTTGTATTAGGTTTAGACTTCTTATTACAAAATAATGGAAGTTGTCTTCTAACTAGAGACGGAATAATATTATCTAAAAACATCACTCAAACAGCAGTAACCACTACATATACTCCTACCATTTTAAGAACCATTAGAAATAAAAAAGAAAAGGAAGAAATACCAACAAAATGCGAAAAAGGAAAAGACTGTCAATGCGACCATTGTGAAACCATAAACATCAAAGAAGAAATAAATGAGATGCTAGACATGAAAGAAATAGAAAAAGATTATTCTTTAATAGAGATAAATACTGAACTTTACAATTTGAGGAATGGAATAAAACAAATAGGAATAATTAAAGATCAGAGAGATCTAGAAAAAATAATACAAATTCTAGACGAACTAGAAATAATTGGAGAAAAACCCCTGAAACATTGGGAGTCCAATAAGATAACCTGCAAATTAGACATAATTAATCCAGAATATATAGTAAAAACAGCATCAATAGAAGCTACAAACCAAGACTTGGAAGACTTTGAAACGCAAATCAAAGAATTATTAGAATTAGGAGTAATAAGAAGATCTAGGTCAAAACATAGATCAGCTGCCTTCATAGTTAGAAATCATGCAGAAATAGTTAGAGGGAAGGCAAGAATGGTAATAAACTATAAAAGATTAAACGATAACACTAGAATGGACGGATACAAATTACCAGACAAAACTGAACTAATTAATAGAATACAGGGAAGAAATTGTTTTAGTAAATTAGACTGTAAATCCGGATATTGGCAAGTAAAAATGCACGAAGATAGCATAAACTGGACTGCATTCACATGCCCATAAGGACATTTCGAATGGCTAGTAATGCCTTTCGGACTAAAGACTGCACCTCCTATCTTCCAGAGAAAAATGGATGATATCTTTAGGGAGTTTAAAAATTTTGTAATAGTATACGTAGATGATATTCTCATTTTTAGTAATACTATGAAAGAACACCTAGGACATTTACAAATTATTTTCAGATTACTAGTAAATCATGGAATAATAATAAGCAAAAAGAAAATGGATTTATGTAAGACGCAGATTAATTTTTTAGGAATAACAATAGGAAATGGAAAGATAAAGTTACAATCGCATATAGCGAAGAAAATACTAGATATGCCAGACAAATTGGATAAAACAAAAGAATTACAAAAATTTCTAGGAATACTAAACTATGCAAGGAACTTCATAAAAAACTTAGGGAAAATAGCAGGACCATTATATTCCAAAACGGGATCCACTGGTCAAAAGTCCTTTAATATAGAAGATATAAAACTTGTTTAGACTTTAAAGCATATGGTTAAAAATATTCCAGATTTGGCAATGCCTTTAGAAACAGACTATTTGATAATAGAAACAGATGGAAGCTTCGAAGGATGGGGAGCTGTTCTTAAAACTCGAAAGAACAAATACAACGATAAAAAGGAAGAAAGAATTTGTGCATACCAAAGTGGTAAGTACAAGGAAAAAGGTAATATGAGTAGTATAGACGCAGAAATTCTAGCGGTAATTTACGGATTAAATGTTTTTAGAATATACATTTTAAATAAACCAGAAGTTTTGGTAAGAACAGACTGTGAAGCAATAGTAAAATTTTATCAGAAAATAAACGAGAAAACGAGTAGTAAGAGAAGATGGTTAAATTTCTTAGATGCCACTTCAGTATACAATATAGTACTAGAACACATTAAAGGAAAAGAGAACAATTTAGCAGATCAACTAAGTAGACTTATGATAAAATGACTAACTTGAAAATTTTTAGTATGTATGCAGGAAAAGACAAAGGAAAGGAGGAAGCCTCCCCTTCCGCAGATAATTATTTACAGACTTTGCTAAGAACTACTCAGTTCAAAGCACAGACTCGAATCGATACACAAAAATTAGAAAGACTGTATTTTGGTAAGCAGAATCTAATATGCTATCCAGAATGTAACTTGAATTTCAGGGTGCAAGGAGGGACGAGCATAGACAAACCCCAGAGATGTCTAATAGACAACCTGTGGATAGCCTTCGGCAAAACTCCCAAAGACCATGGATACTTCATTTCAGTTTTAAATGCTTTACGCTCATACTTTACAGAGAAAAATCAAGACAAAAAATTTAAATTTTATGCGGTAATACAAGGAAAAAAGCCAGGAGTTTTTCAGACTTGGATCGAGGTAATAGACAATATTAAAAATTTTCAGACACCTTTATTCAAAGGTTTTAATGATTTAAATGAAGCGTTGGACTTCGCTAGGGGAAATTTAGGACCTAATTTCTTTATTACCCCTTCTCTTAGACAAATTACTACTACTCCCCAGTATAGAATCAATAAAGACACAGACAAAATTATTTTTTGTGATCACTGTGAAGCTATGACAAATGCTTTTAAAAGAGTAAATAGCAGAAATGAAGAATTGACACAAGAAAAAGACAAAATGGTAGAACATATTAAAATACTACAAGAAAGAATTAAAATACTCCATTTTGAAATTAGTCAGACTCAATTTCCAATACATACCACACAACAAGTGTTTTCGAATTCAAATATACCAAAGAGTTCTCCATCTCAAAAAATGGATAAGAAGAGTGTGCATTCCCCAACGAATGCAGAAAGATCTACTATACCAGATATAGGTATAGCTAGTCCAGTTCAAACGGTAACTGGTAAAGACAAATCAAATCCGTTAATGGCTGACACTTTGCCAAAAAGTGTAAGAATACTACCGGACAATTTTAACATGGCCGGAACTTCCTCAACAAAGACAGAAAAGAAAAATGAGACCAGAAGGCGAGGAATAAACCTACGAAAAAAGAAAGGTAAAAAATTAGAAGACGTTCTAAACAGTACGTTGAAGAAATTTTTAGAAGAAAAGACTAAAGAGGTAATTATTGAAAATCCAAGACCAGAGTCATCACACAATAGTTATAACTCAGCTATAGATCCAACAATGGATCAATTTGCTCAAGACCCTAATGAAGACGAAGACTCAGGCATGAGTTTCGACACCATAGCGGAACACAACCTGAACACATAAGGTAAAAACAGTATCAACAAAGACAACAAGACAAATGCGTAAGCCATGACTCATGCTGAAAAGAAGACAAAAACAAATACGTAAGCCATGACGTAAAGAAGCAATAAGATAGAGCACTCAGATATCAAGAAAGGACAAAGAATCAATCAAGCATGTGACGATGGGGCCCACAGCGCACCCGGCAGCTAAAAGATTCTTCAACTCAATTGAAATAAAAATTTGAAATCCGCTCCTCCAAAGTCATCTATAAATACTCCCTCTTTCAGAAGAGTAAGATATAACAAAAAAGAGAGAAAAAAGAGTAAGAGAGAGAAGTGAGAAATAAGAGGGTAAGTTAGCAAGTTTTTCATTTTCAGTTTGTAATAGTTGAATAAACTATTTGTAAAAATAAGAGTGAGAATAAGAAAGAGAGAGTGTCTAGCTACCTCCGACGTAGTTCCATAGTTTCCGGGGACTCCCGAAAGGGAAACCTCTCTCCATCTACAGACATGTAAGTATTCTTGTAAGATATTATTATCTATGTATCTCTCCCAATTATGTAATATTTATGTTTGATTAATGTTAATGTTGAAATGTTTATGATATGTGAATATTGATAAAATAGAGTTATTGTTTATCCTTAGTATATGGTTAAACTCTTAGCTTCTTATTAAAGCGCCCATGGATTAACCTGTAAAGTCCTAGGGATTGATGTCCGCCATGGTCAAGAGTACCGAAGGACCTGTGTCTCCCGGGGTGGGGTTAAAGAAACCGCTGATAAGAACATAGGCTAAGAGAGAGAGATGAACAGGATAAATAATAATCTAATCTAAAACCAAAAAAAAAAAAAAACACTTTTTCGGGAGAAAATACTTAGATTTTAATACTTACAAACTATACTAACATGCCTATAGACTAAGGAAGAGGGAGTACCGAGTAGGATTTTACAACATTTGCTTACAACCCCTTTAATTTTTGTAGGATTTTACAACATTTGCTTACAACCCCTTTAATTTTTGAAATATACATTTTATTGGTATCAGAGCCGTTAATCCAAAAGACCACTCGTTTATGGAAATCCCACATAATTCTAAATATCAAAGATTTTTTAAGATTAGATTATTAATTATTATCCTTAAAATAGTTAATTTAAATAAAGAATTTAATCAAGACGTACAACAAAATATACTAGATAAAATCATAAATTCAACAGAAGACTTCTGGCCTTACGAGATAGATAATTATTCAGACTAGTTATTCTAAAAGACTTTTCGATATATGGAAACTCTAGAAATTCTCTTTAGGCATCAAAATATTTCCGAACAAACTACGAATAGACTATCTAAAAAGAAATTTAGAAGGACGTATGAAAAAGACATAATATTAACTCAAGAGGTTTATTGGCACACTAAAACACTAAAAGACCTATAGTGGGAGTTATATAGTAAGTTGGTAGAACAAAAACAAATATACCTAGATATAATTCTACAAGATAACGAAATAAGTAGTGAACAAAAAGAAATACTACATCAAGAAATAAAAGATGCAGATATAACCATATCTACAGTTGGAGCGAGAATACATCGTTATAAACGACTAATAAAAATAAATACAGATTTAAGAAAAAAACAGACGAATTATTTAGGATAGACATCATAGATAATCTAAAGAGATTAGAATATTTAGACTTAAAAGTAACTCCAGAAAAGAAATATAGGAGACTAAAAGATAATTCTATATTAAAGTGTAACTTCAATTACGGAGAACACTTATTACACGGAGAAGATCAACAATTAAATACTATTACAGATTAAATTATAAACCTAGGAGAAATTGTTCAGAAGGATATTTCAGAGATAATAAACACTATACAAGCTATTAGAGAGCTGCAAGAAAAATATAACAAACTATTAGAAATATATATATATATATATATATATATATATATTATATATTATATATATATATATATATATATATATATTATCATGAAATTGTATCAAAATTATCTGAATTATTTGTCATAAATGATAAGAGCCTTTTTGGATGAATTTGAAAGTCCTAAGACATTGTGAGCAGTTATATTTAGTGTAAGTTTGAAGTTTTTCTTGGCAAAACTTTTCAATTTGATCTTTTAATTTGATCTTTCAATTTATTTAGTAAGTATATTTTTAATGTGATTCATTTCTCATGTTTGTAATCAAGTCTATCAAATTTGTCCAATGATATTGACAAGACACTTTTATCAATATTACTACTATAAATAAAAAAATTATTACATCGTTGAAGATAATTACGCATTTCGCAACATATTTAATAAAATATAGTCATATTTTTTTTTCTATCAGGTGAATTACATAGTTTCAATTCATCCAATAACTTAAATATAACCATAAGCTCAAAATAAGTTACAAAAAAAATATTTAAAGAGTTCAAAAATTAATACTCATATTTTGTGAAAAAAAAGAAGGTACAAGATAAAAAAATATTTAAGGCAATAATTGAGTTTTAAGAGATGTATTACTACTTACCGACCCGAATATGAACATAAGATTTATCATATTAAAAAAATTAATATGAAAAAAGTGATTTCAGTCTTCCCATGATATGATGATAGCCATTTTCTCTATTTTATGGGTTTTAAATTTAATTTTATATACTTATTTTTTATAATCTAAAGAAAATAATATTCTTGGTGGTGGATGAATTTCTATCAACTAACATATTATAACTTATAAGTCCGAATTCTTAGTTTCATGAATTAGTGAAGTTCATGATCAAACTATCATACAATAATTATTTTTTTAGGATTTAAACAAAATTAGTTATGAAATTGATGATATAGATAATTATGGAGTTAATTGAAAATAATATTTAAAAATATCTGCAGATACATAAAAAATTATTTTATTATATTTCGAGTAAAGTTATAAAATAATGATATATATTGTAAATTTATCTTTTTATTTAATAATCGCGCGAAGCGCAAGTGAGTTACCTAGTATATATAGAGAGAGAGAAAAAAAGGAGCAAATATACCCCTCAACTTTGTGATTTAGCGCAGATATACCCTCCATTAAAAAAGTGGAGCAAATATACCCCTGCCATCTATGGATTGGTGCAAATATATCCTTTTTACTAACAGAGTTATATTTTTTAATTAAATAATATTTATTTTATTTTTATAAATTTAAAAAGGATAAATGAATTTATACTTGATAGGTAAAATGGTGCTAAATACAGTATCATCTAACTAATCTAAAATAAATTTTCATAAAAAATGTACAGATGGTTATGCAGGTACTACATAGTCAAAAATACGAGTATTTTAATTTTCATCCGGTGTTTCTTAAATTGAAAATCTGTGGGTTATTATTTTTGTTTGGATCGTACGAGTTGGGTCAGTTAAAGAATAAACAGACTAGTTAAAAATAAATTCACTTGTCTTTTTTCAATATTAAAAAATAAGATAAATATTATTTAATTAAAAAAAATACAGTCCCGTTTGTAAAAAAGATATATCTGCACCATTTCATAAATGACAGGGGTATATTTGCTCCACTTTTTTAACGAAAAATATATTTGCTCTAAATCACAAAATTGAGGGATCTATTTGCCACTTCACCTATATATATATGTTACTTTATTATATATTCTTTATAACACAATTTCATTGTAGCTGTCCAAAATTATTCAGATAAACAATGCTATTATAAAGAAATTTAATTGTACTACTTTATTTATGCATCTATTTAAAGCCTAATAATTAAAATTGAAGAGACAAAAAATTTAATTATATTTTCAACTTGGTGCAACAATTAATTTTTTGAAATAAGAGAGAGGTTGAAGGATATAATACCTAAAGTACAGCAAAACCGGCCACTAAGGTTGGATTACTTTTTTGACTATTAAATTGACTCAAGTGTACTTCCTTGTTTACTTTTCTTTTTATTTTTTACTTGTTTTAAAGTTCGATTGATTTAAATTCACGCTTTTTAAAGAAAAACACCTTTTTTTCCATTTTCAAGACTAAAATCTTAGACCTATGCTTAAAGGCGATGGGATCATATTTAATTATTCCACCACAATCTGAATTTTACCTCCTTGATTTGTTTTCTTTTTCATCTGCATTTAGTATCCGCTTTGGAGTTTCAAGTAATTTAGACTCCCTTTACTATACGATCAATAAAAGGGAAGCACTTCTTACTGAATTTTTTTTTCCATTCCCACGATTGAAATGTGAAAACCTTTGTTTAGAGAGGGAATAATCATATCTATATCACCACAACCTAATGCATGGTATCTCCTTTTTCTAATGTAAGCAAGCAGTGGAATATAATACCTGTGGTAATATTGTTCAATATAGTACTCTTGCTCGTTATTTCATTCGAATTGGTAAGGTAAGGTTTTGCCTCTTTGTTTATACTCCATTTTAAAGATTAGTTTTTATTATTAATAAAAAGACCGCTAAACACTCTGTCTAGTGATATAAACTTAGATAAAAAAAAGTGAAGCCGCTCAACAATGTAGGAGGGTTTTAGATAGAAAATATTATAGTTTTGGAAGCCAATAACAACGCTACAAAACATGAATAATTTAGGAAAAATTTAGGTTTAACTCAAAGAAACAAAGACGAAGAGTAAAATTTTTTTTTTTACTCAAAAAAAAAAAAAAATTGAAAAAGAAAAATCAGTATCATAGACTAGCTTTAATAATATAGAGTGAATCATATGGAATATAATGTCCCACATAGTGCATGACAGAGGGACTACTTTATTCTTCATATAATTTGATATTTAAAATTATAAATCGCATATGGAAAAGTAGTGTGAGTATATTATTAATTAGTTACAGATCAGATTTCACAAATTATATATGTCCATTGATTAAAGGGAAAAGACATAAGTTATCTTGCATAATTGTACATAAAAGTTATTTATACATTAATATTGGGCGACCTCTTAGTCTTTTTACTAGTTGTTAACGTGCGTTGCCAGTTTATCCCAAAATACATAAAGATAGATGATAAATTTTAAATAATACATATATTATTGGATTTTCTTTGTGCTATAAAATAAAAATAAAAACATACAAAAAAGTAAAAGTAGCGACAATGGGAATTCAAGAACTGCAATTATGTTCTATTATCATACTTTAGAAAGCTCCAGCTAGCAACAAATTAAATATGGAACCAATTGGACATAATAGCTCCTTCCGAAATGGATTGGAAACATGTATATGAGTTTCATATAGTAGTCCCTTCGTTCCTTTTTAATTGTCATGTATTTTAAATATTGTTGTCCTTAAATACTCTTTTCGTCTATCTTTTGTTGTCCAATATACTAAAAATAGATGTCCAACAATTAACAAGGGGGAAATGAATATAATTTGGAATTCAAAGAGTACTTGACATACATTTCCAAGAAAACATAACATTAATCATAATTAAGAGTAGTGCAAACGACTTTACAATATTAAAGTGCCTTTTACCCATATTAGTTTTGAGAGTTGGAACTTGTGACTCTAATAAATATGTTTGGGACTTTGGTTTCAATTATTGAGATTAAGTATAATTAAAAAGGGTAATGTAGTAAAATTACTATGTCAATCATTATTTTTTTAATGGGTGTGCCAAGTCAAAAAGTGACAAGTAAAGTTGAACAGAGGGAGTAGTTCTAATTACCATATGATCGTATCTAATAAGTAATTGAATTTATTTTTTTGGTACACAATATTATAAAAGTAGTGTATGATTTAAAGGGCATAAAAAGTCTATCAATATTTGATCAACATTTTAGTAATTTAATTTTTAATTTTTTTGGTCCCCACTTTTAGAATATTAATGTGCATATTGTCGTTCTTTTTGTATAAAAACATTATGATAACTATTTTAATTAACACTACTCCCTCCTCGATCTGTAGTCATAGCAAGAAGCTTTAAAATATTACTAAATTTTAATCCAAGAATTTGTCACATTATTATATACTTATACCAGATAGTAGATGCAATGTCACACACCTATTTTACCCAATCCTAATCTACTAAATCTCAAAACGAAAAATTTAATGTCTCAGATGGTCATAATCCTAAAATTGATGAGCTAAGTACTCTTTATACTTCATAGCATGACACCCCGTAAATCTAAATGTAGTTGAGACCGCCAATATATAAGTAGCAAAGGTTCTTTAAAAAAAAAAAGCAGTTCGATGCACAAAGCATCCCGCGTTAACAGAATAGTTTCAACATTATGAATTCGTGTCCTACCTCAGCTTTGAATTTGTATCTTCACCTAAGTCTCTACTTTGGCTCCAGCTCTGATGCCCTAAATTCTTCTCTGGACTTTTAACTGCCGCAAGAAAATACATACAATAGTATATAAAAGCATTCCAACATTACTATCTTAGAATTCTATTTATTTATTGGGTGAAGGAAAACATGATAAGATTGTAACAACTATCTCTTCAGAGTTGGAACCTAGCTAATTGAAGTAGGAAGAGGAAAGATCATTGACATGACTCCTCATGTGACATGTTTATGCAATAAAGAAATAAACTCCCCAAATTTAACCTAACTCCTCAAATTCTCATGTTAATTTGTTTATAGCAACAAAGGGGTTTTGACTAATTAATTTTGGTATATGTATTTGTTATATCTAATTAAATTTTTAAGGGCAATAATGTCATTCACTATTTGATGGACATTTTGGTAATTCAACTTTTAACTTTAGGTGTTTCTCATTTATAGAATAAGTATGATGATATGATGATTATTTGTAAGTAATGCTTTTTGGAGATGTGGCCGGTAAATAAGGTGAGGAAAAGCTAAAAGAGCAGAGATGCTTTTATGTGATGCAAGTAAATTTTATACTAATATTTTATAAATGTTAAATTTCTTAATTTTATATCAGTATTATGTAGAATTCAGTCAGTTGATGTCATAAATTACATATACTCAAATCATATTATGAGTATTGAAGGAAGTAACTTTGCAGTAAACTATGAGAATGCCTCAGATTTTATTTTGCAATTTCTGAAATAATTACATTCTTGAATTTTAACCTCAAAAGTTTCAAAGTTTGAGTTTATTATTTTTTCTTATGATATTGACAGATTTTATAATATGGCCTATCTGATTTAAAAAAATTGTTATTGTTCTACATTTTGTTCAAAAATGAAGCTTCTTTTTGTTTTTCCTTTTTTCTTCACAAAAAATTTCCACATTATCGATGATAATGACCACATTATTTTATTTGCTTACTTAATTCTTTTACAAGAGTGTTTCCTTAACAACGGTGGCTACTAACAAATGGCTATTGCTATTACTAGCATTAAAAGATATTCTTTTAATTTTTTTGTAATCTTCTCCTGTTTATATATTCTCCTTCAATATTAAAGAAGCTTGTAGGGTTAAGGTGCCCCTGTGAATTCTTTGACTCTCTTAAAGAAGCTTGTAGAGTTGAGGTGCCGCCACACATTCTTCTATTCTCTTAAAGAAGCTTGTAGGGTTAAGGTTGCGCCGCAAATTTTTCTATTCCTTAAAAGCTTGACTACAAAAGAGAACATGGAAAAGGGCTTCTTCAAGGTTTTCAGCCCTGAAACGAGTGCACAATGGCTAGTAAGTATACTTTGTTATGAACCCATCCCAACCCAATGTGGATACCAACAAGAATATCACAGAAATATCTATTGGGCTGAGAAGAGCTATTGGACCGAGAAGAAGTCATAAGTCCATAAGGCCTTCAAAACAGTTAATTTGGGATCCAGGGGTGCTTGTTAAAAGATTGGTGGTTAGCGAAGGAAGAGTTATGCAAATTATTATGGAGAAACTGTATTTCTCCGTCCCCTTTCTTTGAGATCTGCTTCTCATTTTATTCTTCTATCTAGTTCATCCTACTATGTTCGTTCTTAGCAAATTCTGTTTTAGTTTATAAACTCCCTGTAATTTCGGTTACAGGTTAGCGAAATACATGGTCATATTAGTTTGAATTGCATTGGACTAGTTATTGAGTTTGTTCCGTAATTCCCTCCTCATGGTATTTGATTTCTCGGGACTCTTTTCTTGAATTCTTTTTTCTTTTTGGAGATGCAAGCACTGGATATGGAAAGAGGAAGGCCTTGGTGAGATTTAGATCTGCAAAATTTAGATACAGAAGAATTCTTGGTATTTTACATTTTTAAGTGTACTTTCCCTCTTATCCTTTTTCTATGTTCTAATATGCACTAATGTAGGTATTTGATCTACGATTCTTGCTCACTCTTTTCTTAAAAAACTTTTTTGGTACATTCGATCTCTGATTCTTGCTCATTCTTTTCTTGATTTTTTTTAAAATACTAGTACTTTGAAAATGCTGACTGTGAATAAGGAGGGGGGGGGGGGATAAAAGAGGAGAGATGCCTTTATGTGATGCAAGTTAATTTTATACTAGTATTGTATATGTTAAATTATCTAATTTTTTACCAGTATATATAGAATTCAGTCGATAGATGTCATAAATTGCATATATCATTGTTAAATGATCTTATTATGAGTGTTGAAGGAAGTAACTTTGTAATAAACTATGAGAATGCCTCAAATTTTACTTGTATTTTTTGAAATAGTTACATTCTTGCATTTTAACATCAAAAGGATCAAGTTTTGAGTTATTTGAAATATTTTTCCCTCTAATAATGGCTGATTTTATGATATGGTCAATTTGATTAAAAGAAATTGATGTTGTTCTACATTTTATTAAAAAATGAAGCTTCTTTTTTTCTTCACAGAAAATCCCCACAAGTTTAACCAATTACAAAAATGAGAAGTTACCAGCACGTTCCAATGATAAACTATAGACTTGAACTCCCTTCAAGCATGACCATTCATGACTCTGATTCTGCTGGAAGAGAATTTGAGACAAAACTCAAGAGTTGGAAGGATAGTAGAATACGCCTAGTTGGTGGTTGGCGCATTTTATGGAGGTGGAACCTTATGGAGAAAAATGACAAATGATTTGTGAATTTGTGAGGGGAGAACACTACAAAGGCCTTTACTTACAAGTTCAAGTTCTCCATGAAGGAGCAAGTTCTCAACCTCCCCCCTCCCAAAAAAAGAAGAAGAAATAGTGTGCTGCTATTTAACATAGCATTTAAATTTTGAACCTTTATCTACATATATACAACATGCACTGCTAAAATAATCCAGAGTTTACCTGTATACTGAAAGGGAAAAGAAAGGATAAATAAAAAGTAAAATTCATACTTGGTCCCATGGTTTTGCTCCCGTCCTGCAACAAGCAATTTTTCATTCAAGTCCAAAAACTGAAACTGCCCTTTCAGTTTTATGCTTGCAACCAAAAAAAGGGGTGGTGGGTGTGATGATCGGATCCGTCGATATTTTAGAAATTACAATATCACAAAAATTCGAGAATAATTTAAAAATATTTTGTATTAAGTGGGGTGACATGACAGAAAATTTCAGATTTTTGAAATTGAATCGGGATGATGTCACTCCGCTATAGCGGTATTTATTTCGCTATAGCACTATTGTTGTAGCGGAAGGCCATCCGCTATAGCAGGATGACGGGAGGCAGTAGCCTCAGAACACGATTTTAATAAAGGATTTCTCCTCCTCAGTTGAAAAACATACGAGGGTTCCTCCAAAAACCCTCCTAGGCTGCTCCAAGGATCCTAGGCTACTCCAAGGCTTGGGAGCCATGAGGAGGAGGGATTCTGGCTAAAAGGACGCGAAAACTCGAGTTTCAGGCTTGTCATCCGGCAGAAACGCCTTCACGGAGCCAGAAAATGCATCAGGCAGCTGCTTGGTGTCCAGGTAGGCTAAGTTTTCTTCATTGAGTAGATTGACCTGTTTTCATTTCATAATTGTTGTATAATCAAAAAAGGAGAATACATGCGTAGGCCTTCGGGCACGAAGTCTGGAGAAATATTGTGGTTGGATTAGATGAACTAGGAAAGAGTTGAGTCGGGATAATGTGTGTAATATTTTGGGCTGTCTGTAATTATTTACTTGTTGGGTCGATGATAGAATTAAGGGACTGGGGTGTCGAGAAGGTTCGGGGAACCGAAAATGCTTGGGTAACTAAATGACTAATAAAAAGAGAGTTCCGAACACGAGTCGTTATAACGAGGCAAATTAAGTAGAAGGGTGGGACACCTAAGGTTAGGGGAGGTTTTCCCCATTTTTGGTATTTGGTCCTAGAAGATGTTTCGAAATTCAAGGTAATTACTAGTTATGTGTTAAAAAGGGGTGAGCGGGGGATTGATCTTCAGACGGGATTTCAAGGTTGAGTTTACGTACCCGGAATGGGGGTAGGTAATGGCTATTTTGTTCCCAATATGCATTACGTGTTCATGCACTAATGCTTGGTATTGTATGAGTTGAATGCTTACGTAATGGTTTTTTTAATGTCTAATGATGCGGTTATCAGTCGTGTGAAATGAACTAGTTGTTGTTGCTTATTTATTTACAAGTGTGTTGTTGTTCATTATCATTGATTGTTGGATTTCTGTGTGACATTCAGTCGGCTCGGGTACCACGCCTGGTACAAGATACTGTTTGGTTAGCTCGGGTAGCACGCAAAGTACATGATACTATTTGGTTGGCTCAGGTACCATGCTTGGTACGTGAATGATAAATGGTTAGCTCGGGTACCACGTCTGGTATGGGATTTTTTATTGTTTTGGTTGTATTTCTTTCGATGATTTCATGAGTAGACCGGGTTGTATTTTTGAAGTGTGATTTCTGTATCTGGTCTTAGTGTAGGCCGGGATTGCATGCTAGAATATGGTTGGTGTTCTAGTGATCCTTGGTGGTCCAGGTTGTATAAAAGGGATACTTGTGTATTGTTACAAATTGGCATTTGATTTTTAACTGAGTTTATGTGGTAAGATTATATGATATTGCCATTGAGTGTTGTCAATGGTTGTTATTTGGTTATATTTGGCTGATAAGCTAGGAGGAAGGCTGCGAGTCGAGAGTAGTATTGCTGGCTATTATTATCAGGTTGGGGGAATCTCCCTAGGGATCCTCGAGTGGTTCGGATACTTGTGAGTAGCACCATGAGTGTAGTTGGTCTGGTCCGGCAGTTAGCTGGGTTATTTATGGATATTGGTCATAAAAGGTTGCCTTAGTTAACGGAGTGGTAGTCTGGGTATGGACTTAGTGGTTCGACTAGCGTAAGGTGACTTTGGAAGTCTAAGGGTCAGTGTGACTTTGGAAGTCTAAGGGTCTGTGTGACTTGGGAAGTCCTAGGAGTAAGGGTGCAGAGTTCCCGAGTGAGAGAGTGCGCAACAGAAGGGATATGAAGGGTTGAGGTATAAGTTATAAGTAGATGGTAGGGTTGAGATTGGGATTGGTAACAGTGGAAGTCAGAGGACGAGTCTATGGTAGCTGATTTCATGCTTTCGCTTATTTTCATTATATGATGGTACGAGTGGATTCGGGTCGACCGATGATGCCTACCAGTACGTGTGTTTGTACTGATTCTACTCTTGCTATACCATTTTGGGTATAGTATGGTTGTAGGGTCGGTGATGTTTATAGGTACACGATGATGATGATCTCCAGCAGCTCCTACTTCTTGCTTCCATGGTGGGAGTTGTGTCTTCTTTTATTTTTGTATCACTCTTGTAGTAGCTCTTGTATCGGCTTAGACTAAATTTTAGGGAGGGTTGGTTTTCAAGTTATAAATTGTTTTTTCCAGTCTTTAAAAAGGGATTTATTGTATTTCTTCGTAAAAGATGTTTTCTGAAACAAGGTTGTAAATTATTTTACGTATAAAAATAAGGTTGATTATCGTTATATTTGGTTTTTTGAAAGTACCTATTGGATCGAGGGGTAAGAGTTCGTCTATCTAGGTGGTTAGAGTAGGCGCCTGCACGACCCGGTAGTTGAGTCATGACAGATGGTATCAGAGCCTAGGTTACTGGTCTCCCAGTACCAAAGCAAATGTCGAATAGAGTCCTGCGAATTGGTGTGTTGACATCCACATCTAATCCTTGGGAAGCCATGAAGCATTCTAGGAAACATCTCTTCTTTTATTCCTTTCGTGCGCTTCGTTTACTTGCTTGTATGGGTTGAGTCCAATTGGTATCTCTCGATTCCAATTGGTATTTTGACAAGAAAAATGATGTCTTTTGACTCCGGCTGTTGTGAAAACAAGCAAGAGAAGTTGGAATCGGAAAGGTTCCAATTGGTATCTGGCCTGAAAGGTTGTGGTAAGACATGGATGATCAATTAACGGTCTTATAGGACAAATAGAGGACAATATATGTGGTTTGACCTTGTTGTGGTGCAAAAATTTGAAAACTTTTGTGTGTTACAATGCTTGTATGACTTACTTGATTTGCTGTGTGATCGGTTGCCTTACTGCAAGATTGTGGGTTTAAAGGTGGTCATAGATTGAAATTGGTATGGTTTGGTTGGTGATAAAAGTGCTACAGGTATGGATTTAAACTTCTTTTTACTTTAAAAAAAGGATCATCATTGGTTAAAATGGTGAGGGGTCAGGACGTACGACTGTGGGGAAGCTTCAATTTTGGACAGTCGGGACTTGGTTGGGAACCATGGGCACAATGAGTTAAGTTTGCATGATAACATGAATGCTTGGTTGTGAACAATTTTCTCATGTAAATATATCTTGATTGGTGATAATTGGATGGTAAGTTTTGATATGTGCATTACTAAGAATGGTCTGGGGTGTTGTTCAGGACCCTGGTGGGATTTATGGGGTTAAACTATGGTAACCAGGAAGGGGGATTGATTTATTGTATTGGAAAATTGAAAGTTCTGTACTATTACCGTCGGGGCCGCCATAGCGGGACTATACTGCTACGGCGATCCCACTATAGCAGAAATTCCTACCTCTACGGCAAAATCACTGTAGCGGAATGAACCGCTATAGCAGAAGGACTCGGGCCAGAATGCCTACCCTGTTTTCCCCTATTTTTCATTTCATTCTCGGGGCATCTAAAAGAGATAATCAAGCCACGAGCTTCTATATAAAACCAGTAAACCATTCATAAAACTAGTGTAGCATGCTAAAAAGGAGAAATTGTTTAAAACAAGCATCCATGTGCTCAAACAGTAAAGGGGAAAGGGAAAGGGGAAGCATTGTCCAGTACATTCCCCAAACGGGGGCAAAAACCCAAATCAGTAAAAATCTTAATAAAGAGGGGAGGGGGGAGATCCTAGGCCTCATCATCACTTAGGAAGGGAAACTCCTGCCTGTCCTCAGGCCCAAGTGTGGGAAGCTCCTGACCAGGGGTGATGCAAGAGAACATGGCCTTGATCGTCTTCCACATCCGGGCAAACATACAATTCCAGGAACGTCTCTTCCTCTTCTCTTCCTCTAACTCCATGTGGAGTGCAACAATGAGTTAAGTTTGCATGATAACATGAATGCTTGGTTGTGAACAATTTTCTCATGTAAATATGTCTTGATTGGTGATAATTGGATGGTAAGTTTTGATATGTGCATTACTAAGAATGGTCTGGGGTGTTGTTCAGGACCCTGGTGGGATTTATGGGGTTAAACTATGGTAACCAGGAAGGGGGATTGATTTATTGTATTGGAAAATTGAAAGTTCTGTACTATTACCGTCGGGGCCGCCATAGCGGGACTATACTGCTACGGCGATCCCACTATAGCAGAAATTCCTACCTCTACGGCAAAATCACTGTAGCGGAATGAACCGCTATAGCAGAAGGACTCGGGCCAGAATGCCTACCCTGTTTTCCCCTATTTTTCATTTCATTCTCGGGGCATCTAAAAGAGATAATCAAGCCACGAGCTTCTATATAAAACCAGTAAACCATTCATAAAACTAGTGTAGCATGCTAAAAAGGGGAAATTGTTTAAAACAAGCATCCATGTGCTCAAACAGTAAAAGGGAAAGGGAAAGGGGAAGCATTGTCCAGTACATTCCCCAAACGGGGGCAAAAACCCAAATCAGTAAAAATCTTAATAAAGAGGGGAGGGGGGAGATCCTAGGCCTCATCATCACTTAGGAAGGGAAACTCCTGCCTGTCCTCAGGCCCAAGTGTGGGAAGCTCCTGACCAGGGGTGATGCAAGAGAACATGGCCTTGATCGTCTTCCACATCCGGGCAAACATACAATTCCAGGAACGTCTCTTCCTCTTCTCTTCCTCTAACTCCATGTGGAGTGCAACAAAATCTTGAGTGGAAGGGGCTGGGCAGTACCTATGGTAGCGGTGCCCTCCATGAACCTCTGTACCGCGGACAAAGTCTCCTCCAGCTGGCGGCTTGTAATCGGGGGCTCAGGTTGGGAAGGAGCGGCAGTATCATCATCATCATCATATACCTTCTCAGCAGCCTGGCTGCTCCCTACCTCGTCTACCTTTCTCTTCTTCCTGGAGGTTACCACTTTTATCCGGAGAGGGTCAAAGTCATTATCCATCTCCGCCTTGTGGTCGATATAATCCACTGGTACCCCAACTCGCCTGCACAGCTCGGACACCAACCCAGAAGAAAGGGGCCCTTCCTAGGACCCTGGTAGAAGTCCTTCCACTCTGAGATGATTTGGTCCCCCACATTCACAATGATCCCTTGCATAGGACAAGCAATCATCAGAGCCCGAGCATAAGTCACGTCGGTCTTATTGCCCGACGTGCGGATACTCTGAGAAACCAAGTTGAGCCACCTCCTAGCATCGGCGGAGAAGTAAGCACTAGTGATGCCCTCAGGTCCGGGCCAGTAGACCTGATCTCTGCACTCTTTATCCACTAAGGTGTCCCTCAACCAAGTCATGTACCAAAGTTAAAACTTGGCCTCGTATGCTTCATTGGATACATGAGTCATTCCTAGTACCTCGTTGATCGTCTGGGAATCCACCGAAACATCTATCCCTCGGATACGGATAGTGGGGTTGGGATCATCCCAATGCACAGTGGGGAGGATAGCATAGAACTCCTGCACCCAATCAGTGCGAGAGGGAGGGGGAGCCACCATCAACGAAACCCAATCGAACTCTCAAAGCCTACGATGGAAGGCGGCTTCCTTTCCATCAATTCCAACAATTTTGCAGCCCCTCTCAAAGCAGAATCCTAGCCGGCAATGGTTTCAAAACCTCTCCTGACTAGAATCATCAGGGAACCTATCATAATCATACTCGTGGTATTGTCCTTCAACCATTGATTTTGTTAAACTGCAATGTAGCCAAAGGTGGAATTAGAGCTTGTTTTAGCGTAAAAGGGTGAGTTATAGAAAAAGGGGGGGGGGATTTTTTTTTGAGTATGGCCTAGTGAGGCCACTGCCTTGCGGACCTCAAACTATAGCGGATAGGTGTCTACCACGGCGGGACCGCTATAGTGGGAATTTCTCCACTATAATGGAATCGCTATAGCGGAACCAGACCGCTATGGCGATCTTCATCGTCCCAGAAATTCCAAGGGGTGCTTCAATGGATCCCCTTGACCCAAAACTCTGTTTTTAACAATCTAAGTTTAGATCAGTGCTCCTAAAGTGTTTTACTACAATTTTCTACAAAAAATTAGGCATTATAACCCCTAAATTTCGTCCAAATCATAAGTTTATTCAAGAACAACCCTTCACCTCCTCCACCATTCTTGGCCTATTTTTGTCCAGAAAGTACATAATCCTTACACCCAGAACACCAGGGACGCGTTGTAAACATAAGTAAAGCAACCACGCTTTGGGAATTTAATAAAAATTCAACCTATTTTCAAGTTCAAAAATCCAACTACAATGTTTACCCAATTCACTTTTTCTACCACAAATCCTACCTAAATTCGTGCAGGAAAGTAAAGGAGTGAGTAGGAGTGATTGTTACCTGAAGATTTTGACGTCGGGAGCGGGGTGATCGGGTGGAAAAGGGAGAGTTTCAGATGAAAAATATGGGAAGATTGGGGGTAAAAACCATTTTTCTCCCTCACTTTAATATGTTGGCAATCACTATAGCGGTCGACACTTCTCTATAGCGGTACCGCTATACTGGTATAATGTTCGCTACAGTGGACGACAATTAGTTTGGGGAAGGAAAAAGGTTCTTCCGGGTCTTTTCAAATTCTTTTGCTCTGACATTACCCAAGGCCCCAGATTTCTTGGGTGCTCGAGGATGGCTACGTGTAATTTTCCTTGAGTGGCTCGGGAATTCCCCGTCAGAGCGGGATAATAGTATTTTCCTTTTTGAGTCGGTGCGACTAATTAAAGGGAAGTTTGGTATTTCACGTGGGTTCATAAATGCACGGTCACTTGAGACAGTGAGGATTTCAGGCTTGTTCTCATTGTTTTCCTATTTTGGGATCGTTCAGGGATGAACGATGGGTAAATTGATATCTATTGTAATAAACGGGTCCATCATTATTTTAGAAATCATGATATCGTAAAAAATTGGGTTGTTTTGTATTAAGTGGTGAGACACGACAGAAAATTTTAGATTTTTGAAATTAAACCGGGCTGACATCACTCTTTTATAGCCGTATTTATTCTGCTATAGCGCTACCGCTATAGCGGATGGCCGTCCGCTATAGCAGGATGACGGGAGGCAGTACCTTCAAAACATGATTTTAATAAAAGATTTCTCCCTTAGTTAAAAAACATACGAGGGTTCCTCCAAAAACCCTCCTAGGTTGCTCTAAGGCTTGGGAACCATGATGAGGAGGGATTCTGGCTAAAGGGATGCGAAAACTCAAGTTTCAGGCTTGTCATCCAGCAGGAAACGCCTTCACAGAGCCAGAATATGCATTAGGAAGCTGCTTGGCATCCAAAGCTTCTAGGGTTAGGGTTGTGCCGTAAATTCATCTTCTTCTCTAAAACTTTGACAACAAGAGAGAACATGGGAAAGGGCTTCTTCAAAGTTTTTAACCCTGACACTAGTGCACAACGGATGGTAATACTTCTTTCTTGAAACTTCTTTCTTGATTTTGTTTTCATTTTTTGGAGATGTGGGCAGTGGATATAGGAAGGGAAAGGCCTTCGGGAGATTCAAATCTGCAAAACTTAGATACGAAAGAACTTCGATACCATGGTCTTTTACATTTTTAAGTGTACTTTTCCTCTTATTCTTTTTCTATCTTCTAAAATACAATAAGCATTTGATCTATGATTCTTGTTGACTCTTTTTCTTGAAACCTTTTTAAGCAACACTTTTTCCAGATGTGGGCTGTGAAAAAGGGAAGGTAAAGTTAAAAGAGGAGAGATGTTATTTTCTGATGCAAGTAAAGTTTGTACTAGTATTTTATATATGTTGAATCTACTAATTTTATACCAGTATTATGTAGCATAAAGTCAATAGAGGTCATAAATTGCATATATCATTTCCTAATTAAATGACCACATTATGAGTGTTGATGAAAGTAACTTTGCAATAAAACTCTGAGAATGCCCAGATTCTGTTTTGTGGTTTTTGAAATAGTTACAATATTCTTGAATTCTAATCTCATATGTCCCAAACTTTGAGTTAATTTGAAATATTTTTACTTATGATATTGGTTCCTTTTATGACATGGTCAATCTGATTTAAAGAAATTAATATTGTTCTACATTCTTCTTGTTTTCTTTACAGAAAATCCCCAAAAGTTTTATCGATTACAAGAAAAAGTTACCTACGAAGGTTATTCTTAGGGATCGATTTGGCAATATGTGGCCTATAGGAGTGAACAAAATAGGAAGAGATTTTTATTTTCAATATGGATGGGAGAAATTCATTGAGGACAACACTTTAGAGTTTGGAGACTTTTTAATATTTGATTATGATGGAAAGGGAACATTTAACTTAAAATTACTTGGAATAAATGGATGTGAAAAGAAAGGAGCTGAAAGTGTAAAGAAAGAGGAAGAAATGAATGTTGAACATCGAAAGAGTATAGAGCCAAAAAGGAAGAATTGGGCTAGTGATAGCAGTAGTAGTTCTTCTGATGATAGAGCCGAGGATTACATGGTAGAAGAAGACGAAAAAGAGGACGAGGAATATGAAGTAGTAGTAGAAGAAGAGGAGGAAAAGGAAGAGAAAAAAGAGATCGAAAAGGCGTCACTTTCAAAATGCAAATACTTGGAAGAGGAAGAAGATGAGGAGGTAGAAGAAACTGAGGAGGAGGAAGATAAAGAAGAGAATGAAAGGGCTGACACATTTAATAAAAAGGTGTCATGTTCAAAAGGTAGACACAAATTAAAGATCTTAATATCTACTCCTCTATTTCATTTTATATGCAATTCAATTCTTTTCTTGTTAGTATGTTGCTGAAAAAATGGCGTCTTTGTATATTTGGACATGATCATGTAGTCTTATATATGTCATAAAATGCTTAAGACTACAAGTTATAATGTATTTTAAAATGGTTCAATTGTTTGGTTTGCTGACAAAACGATCCTAAGGACACTTTTTGTTAGTTTTTTTTGAATAAAGGAGAAGAATAAATAAATCTCATTTTCTAATACTTATGATATATGCCAAAAGTCTTCTTTCTTAAAGTCCATGTTCAGTAAAGTACCACCATGTAAAATGAAACGGATGGAGTATCTAGGAGTTTTCATGAGATTTCTATTTGTGAACCTGACCAGTTAACTTCCTTGATTCAATTAGAAGCAAAAGAGCCACTGCTCACAAGGTGAGGGATCGCCATGACCAATTTGGTGCAGATATATTCAAAAGTGCATGGAAGCACAACTCATCCATAAAATCCTTACTTCATAGCAAAAATACGGGTAAAAAGGAGAGATCAACCGGTAACTTAGAGCCTATAACTATTGGTGAATCATTTCAAAGTTCAATCTTATAGCATTCTCATTTAACAAAGTCTTTGTTCCTTATTGTAGTACATTCCAATTGATGTGGTGAGAGACTACAAACTTGAACTCCCTTCAAGCATGACCATTCGCGACTCTGCTGGCAGAGAATTTGAGACAAAACTCAAGAATTGGAAGGACGGTAGAATATGGCTAGTTGGCGGATGACGCAGTTTATGTAGGTGGAACCTTGTGGAGAGAGATGACAGGTGTATTTGTGAATTTGTGAAAAGAAATGGCAACAAAGGCCTTTATTTGCAAGTTCAAGTTCTCCATGAAGGATCAAGTTCCCATCCCAACAAGAAATAGTTTGCTGCTATTTAATATAGCATTTTAATTTTAGTGTTATGTTGACAAATTTTGAAAACTATAAGTATTGTTGTTTTTGGAAAAAAATTGAAGGTTGTTTTAGTTTGTATTACTGCTCTGATAAAAGAATTGAAGACTATATTAGTTTAATTTGATCTTACTAATGAATTATATATGTGCAAATATATGTGTTGATGGGTGGTAACTTGACTCCACTTAGATTGTTGAGAGTTAACTCTTATTGATATTAATTCTAGATCCAAAAATCTTTTCGAGAGTGAGCACTTTCATTTTTTTTTAGATCTATAAATATTATTCATAAATGTAAATTGTTAGAGAGTAAGCACTTGTATTTATTTATTTATTTTAGATCCACAATGTGCTCCTCACGTGCTTGTTTGATCTTAATCAGGGATTACACGTACAAATATTTTTGTTGGGGTGGAGGTGAAGTTAACTTGAACTCCACTTAAAACATTAAGACTATAGAGTTAACTCTTTTTTCTATTAATTATAGATCTACGAATCTCATGAAATACTATATATCTAGAGAGCAAACAATTATTCATAAATTTAATTCTTTTAGATCTACAATATTTTTCACAAATTCGAATTATAGAGGTAACACTTCATTTTTTAGGTGTATGCAATGTGCTCCTCACATGCTTGTTTGATCTTACTCAGCGAACCAAGTACCTGTGTCTTACCCTTTCAAGGAAGGGGAAAAAATAAATCCTAATTTTAAAAAATCCTATTTTGTGTGGATTTAAAATGAATTAGAATTAAGAAATAGGATTTGAGGGATAAGGAATAAATTAAACAAACAAACCATGGATAAATCCAAGCTACCTTTTCTTAAATTCAAGGGATCTTTTCGTAGGCGTTTGCCCCCGATTCAATCGGGGGATCGAATTGATTATAGAAACATGAGTTTAATTAGTCAATTTATTAGTGAACAAGGAAAAATATTATCAAGACGTGTGAATAGATTGACCTTGAAACAACAACGATTAATTACTCTTGCTATTAACAAGCTCGTATTTTATCTTTGTTAACTTTTCTCAATAATGAAAAACAATTTTAAATAATCGAGTCGACCGCTAGAACTACTGGTTTTAAAGCCCAAAATAAATAGGCTTACTTTTTCTTCACTTGAATCATAATTACAAGAACCTAGATTTGAGTATCGTGTCGTAAGAAAAAAATAATTTGGAAAAATAATAATCTGTTTTTATTGAATTGAACGTGTTCATTCATTTTGAATACTTTATCAGATTTTCTCATACTAATTTCTACACTACCTTCCCGGAGTTCATTCTTCGGGGAACTCCATTTAAATTATTCTGGTGGATTCTTTCCAATCTACTTCCTTTATGATTTCATTCAAAATCATATAAAGACAATTCCTATTTGATATAGCGTTATAACGACCGGGTCCGTTATTACGGGTAGAACATTCGTGCCAATTTTTAGAGTTAGAAAACTCTGGGTTTGAGAGTTTGAAATTCTGGGATAGGCTAGTCTCGGTCGGTTTTGGAGCGAGGTATGGTCTAGAGCAATACGGGTAAGGATTGGAATAGATGTCTTGATTTGAGCTAGTTTTCCTTTTAGCTAAGACATAAAGGAGTCCGGGAGACTTTTTGGAATCGAATTCGGGTAAGTATAACTCCCGGTATCGAGGTTGACGTGAATGGGTTGTTCCAAGATGTCGGGAAAATAAGTTTGTTGTAAAATGGACCAATTTTGGAGATTTTATGACTTTTTGTTCTGTGTCAACTACCATAGAGGTTGACACTCCGCCATAGCGACCTCTGCCGTAGCGGAGAAAATACCGCTACGGCGAAAGTCAACACCGATAAGCCTCCACCATAGAGAATGATTTTGCTACGACGGTACCGCTATAGCGGAGCGTGATGGGATTTAATGCAGAAACTTCCCCAAAATAGTTCAGTTTTTCTGTAACTCATTTTGGGAGAAGAAGGGGGCGATTTTGGGTGATTTCTACTAGTTTTTCATCGTTTTTCATCCTAAAGGTAAGGATTCTACTCCCAAACTCTGTGATACCTTTCCTACGCTATAGAATTTCTAGGGGTGGACTTGGGGAAAGGATTGGGATAACCTAGGATTGTAGAATCCAGGGATAAAGGGGAATTCTAAGGTGCAAGAATTCTTGGGTATTAATTATAGTTAATGGGTAATGATCTCCAAGCTTTATTTCTCTAAATGTATTGGTATAAATGATAATCTTAGGTGAATTAATGGTGGGAAAGCCCGAGAAGGGTTGGGATAATCATGGTTTGGCCTGGGGATTAGGATTTTTGTATAATCCAGGTAATTTAGGCCAGTTAATTAACTAGAGTGAACTGTGTTTGTTTCTAGACCAAGAACAAGCAAGGGATCCTGAAAAAGGGAAAGCTCCGGCACAGTAGAGCTTGATTATTCGAGGTAGGTGATGGTTATTGATTCTTGTATGCATTATGTGTTTGTGTACTCATGTCTAAGTAATTGTATGGTTTACATTGCTTAGGGAATGGTTTAAGAATGTCCAAAAATCATGTTTTTCAGTCTTGTGAAATGAACTAGGTGTTTTGCTTGTTGGTTTACAAGGGTCTAAAATCATGTTTTTCAGTCTTGTGAAATGAACTAGGTGTTTTTCTTGTTGGTTTACAAGTGTTGATTGTTCATTGTTGTGACTGTGAATTTATGTGACATTCGGTTGGCTCGGGTACCATGCCAGGTACGGGATATACTAACGGTTGGCTCAGGTACCACGCCTAGTATGGGATATACTAATGGTTGGCTCGGGTACCACGCCTGGTATGGGATATACTAATGGTTGGATCGGGTACCACGCCTGGTACGAGTTTACTTTATTGTATTATTGCATCTTTACTAATGGTTCCCTGAGTGGACCGGGTTATGTTTATGATTTGTGGTTGTGCATTTTTGGTCCTTTAGAGGCCGAGTTGCTACATTGATCTATGAGTTTGGTCTTGGTATAGACCGAGTTGTATATTTGACACTTAGGTGTTGTCTAGAGGGGATCCAGGGTGGTTCCAGGATATGTGACGCGGTATAATGGTTGTTATTGTGGAATGTTGATCATAGTTGTGAAAGTGGTTTACATGTGGGGACAAGTTAGGGAAAGACTTGTATTCTAGAAATATCTGTTGACTTGTTTACGTGTTTCTGTACTCTTACTTGACTTATGTACTATTCATACACTGTTTATTTAGAGCTGGCTGATGATCCTACCAGTATATAGTGGTTGGGTACTGATACTGCACTTGCTTGTCTTTTTGTGAGTACAGGAAATCTTTCGGTGGTTGACGCACGACCTCACCTATAGGCCTGACACTTCAAGACATCAAGGTTAAGTTGTTCGACCAAGCTGCCTTGATTTCTATCCATTTGAGTTGTAGCCCACTTGTTTCGGGCTTAGACTATTTCTCATTTCGAGGTTGCATCTTCGTATTCTAGACAAATTTGGTAGATGTTTTGGTACGATGACTTCCAGGTGTTAGGGGATTTTTTTCCGCAGGTTTATTACTATAGTTGGTTTTGTTTTTGGTTAATTATCGCTAGTTTATTTTCTTGCACACTGGTTTTAAGCTGTTAGGCTATGCTAAGAGTTGAGCTCTATTAGTTCGTTAATCCGGGGGTTGGGTGGGTGCCACTCACGACGATCTGGGTCATGATAAAGATGGTATCAGAGCCCTAGGTTCGTTGATCTCGTCGTACTAAAACAGGTCTAGTAGAGTCTTGTGAAATGGTGCGGAGACGTCCGTACTTTTCTTCGAGAGGCTATAGGACTTTAGGAAAACTACCTCTTCTTTCTTCCATCGTGTTATAACTTGATTCCAATTGGTATCTGGTGATACAAATTGGTACTGACTCTTTCACTCTTCTATCCGCAGATGGTTAACACAAGGAACAATGGAGCGAGACCAGCAGTCCCAGCAACGGGCCCAGTTGTCTATGGTAGAGGCAGGGGAAGGGGCAGAGGACGAGGTAGAGCCACACCCGCCAGGGGTGGGGCTCAAGCTGCTGCAGGAGAGTGAGAGGCAACCCCTCCCCCACCTCGGGAGCAGGTCGTCAAAGATGTGGAAGTTGTTGTGGAGGATGAAGAGGAGCGGGCAGAGGCGACGGCGGCACCGACTGGAGGTGCAAGCCTTCCCTCTATGACACCCGAAGAATTTCAGCAGGCTTGGAACTTCTTGAGTGGTTTGGTTGGTGCCGGAGCCACACCCACGGGCGTTGTAAATCAGGCTCTGGGCACTCAGCCAGCAGACCCTACAGCTCCTAGGATAGATGCAGCTTCAGGCACAGGTGATTTCTTCAGGCCAATGCTAGGCCCAGTGATGACAGAAAGTGAACATGAGATGCTGACCAAGTTTCTCAAGCTGAAATCTCCCACATTTCAGGGTACCGATAGGGAAGATGCTTATGAATTCATACTGGATTGCTATGACAGGCTACACATACTGGGCATTGTGCAAAAGCATGGGGTTGAGTTCGTCATATTTCAGCTGCAGGGTGATGCCAAGTAGTGGTGGAGGTCTCATGTGGAGTGTCGGTCGTCTGTTTTCCCCCTACTGACTTGGGAGAAGTTTCACGCTCTCTTCTTAGAGAAGTACGTACCCCGTACTTTGAGGGACCGTAAAAAGGATGAATTCTTGAATTTGGAGCATGGTAGCATGTCAGTCTCTGCTTATGAGGCTAAATTTCATGCCTTGTCTCATTTTGCTACACAGTTGTTGGGTTCCAAAGAGGAGCTGGTTCGATTGTTTGTCAAGGGTTTGAATACTGATCTTCAGATATTATATGTACACATGACTTCTTCAGGGAAAGGCTTCAATGAAGTGGCAAATTATGTAAAGAAACTTGAGGGAGTCAGGCAAGCAGGGCAGGCTAAAGTGTTAGCTAAGAAGCCCCGGAATGAGGGAAATTACAGTGGTTTGTACTCCATGGGCTAGAATCAGCAGGTATACTCAGCCCGTCCTATTCAGTTGGCTTTGCCAGCTGCTATAGGTGGTCGTCCGGGAGCTAATCAGCAGTTTTCAGCTCCTAAAGGCCAGAGAGTTTCCTACACATCTGCTAGCACACCTACACTTGATCGTGGTTGTTTCTATTGTGGTGATTTGGGCCACTTTAAGAGGGAGGGCCCTCACAGAAAGACCGGTAATCAGGTTCAGCAGCAGCCTAAGGCTGTGGTCCTGACAGGTAGAGGTGGTCATACTAGAGGTCGTCCACAGGGTGGGCAAGGAAACTTGCAGGGAGGTCGGAGAGACAGAGGAAACGACAACACAGGCAGGGGTGCAGCACAGCCGACCAGGGAAGTTTCTTGGATTGATGATCGGGCTCACTGTTATGCATTTCTAGGGAGGACCGAGGCTGAGGCATCAGATGCGGTGATCATAGGTATCATTCTTGTCTGTGATAAAATGGCTTCGGTACTATTTGACCCAGGTTTTACATATTCTTATGTGTCTGTGAGTTTTGCATTGGGTCTGGACTTGATATGTGATATCCTTGATTCTCCTATCCATGTTTTTACCCTGGTTGGAGAGTTAGTGATTATGACTCATGTTTATCGTAATTGTTCAGTTGTATTTGTGGGGTTGCATACTTGGGTAGACTTAGTAATTCTGTATATGGTTGACTTTGATGTTATTTTGGGCATGACCTGGTTCCCTAATCATGATGTGTTAAATTATAGCACCAAAACTGTGGCTCTAGAGATTCTGGGTAAGGATAGGCTAGAGTGGGATGATGTGTAAAGGTCTAAGCCAGCCAAAATAATATCATTCGTTCGGGCTAGGAAGATAGTGGGAAGAGGGTGTCTAGCCTTCTTGGCTCATCTCCGGGATGATAGTGTGTAGTTCCTCTCTATTGAGTCAGCTCCAGTCATTTCAGAGTTCCGAGAGGTATTCCCAGCAGATTTTCCTGGAATGCCTCCGGACAGGGATATCGATTTCTGTATTGACTTGGAGATGGAAACTCGCCCAGTTTCCATCCCTCCTTATCGTATGGCTCTGGCAAAGTTAAGAGAGCTTAAGTATCAGCTTCAGGAACACCTAGATAAGGGATTTATCCATCCCAGTGCTTCGCCTTGGGATGCTCCGGTCTTGTTTGTCAAAAAGAAGGATGATAGTATGCGGATCTGCATAGATTACAGGCAACTGAACAAGGTCACCATCCGAAATAAGTACCTTCTACCCCGTATTGATGATCTTTTTGACCAGCTACAGGGTGCATTGGTGTTTTTGAAAATTGACTTGAGGTCGGGATATCATCAGTTAAATATTAGGCCTGAGGACATTGCTGTGACAGCTTTTCGGACTCAGTATGGACATTACGAGTTCTTAGTGATGTTGTTTGGTTTGATCAATGCACCGATGGAATTCATGAGTTTGATGAATGGGGTGTTTAAACCTTACTTGGATTCGTTCTTCATCATTTTCATTGATGATATTTTGATCTACTCCAAGAGTAGGGAGGAGCATGCTAACTATCTCCGTATAGTGTTGGCCATTTTGAGACGTCAAAAGCTTTATGCGAAGTTCTCCAAGTGTGAATTCTAGTTGACTTCAGTAGCATTCTTGGGGCATGTAGTGTCAGAAAAGGGGGTGATGGTAGATCCCCAGAAGATTGAGGCAGTCAAGAGTTGGGTCCGGCCTAGCTCAGTGACTGAGGTCAGAAGTTTTGTAGGGCTTGCAAGCTACTATTGTAGGTTCATCAAGAATTTTGCATCCATTGCTACCCACTTGACAAGGCTGACAAAGAAAGATGTACCATTTGTGTGGTCCGACAAGTGCGTGAAGATCTTCCAAAAGCTCAAGACTCTTCTGACCACGACTCCTATTTTGTCTTTGTAGGTTGAAGGTAAGGACTTTACTGCTTATAGTGATGCTTCACATTCTGGTTTAGGTGCTATATTGAGGCAGGATATGAATGTGATAGCCTATGCTTCTAGGCAGTTGAAGGTGCATGATAGAAACTATCAGACTCACGATTTGGAGTTGGCAGCGGTGGTGTTTTCACTCAAGATTTGGAGACACTATCTCTATGTTGTCAAGTATGAGGTGTTCACTGAACATCATAGTCTGCAGTATGTTTTCACTCAGAAGGACTTGAATCTGAGGTAGATAAGGTGGATGGAGTTGTTGAAGGACTATGATGTGACTATTCAGTACCATCCGGGTAAGGCTAATGTGGTGGCAGACGCATTAAGCCGGAAAATAGTTAGCATGGGCAGTTTGGCTTGTTTGAGGGTGTCCAAATGACCACTAGCAAGGGAAATTCAGGCATTGGAGTCCAAGTTCATGCACTTGGGTATTTCAGAACAAGGTGGGATTTTGGCCAGTATTGAGGTCAAATCCACATTTATCGAGGAGATAAAGGCCAAACAGTTTCAGGATTTGCAGTTGAGCAGGCTTCGGAGTAAGGCAATATCCGGAGAGCCCGGGGATGCCACGTTATATTCAGGCGGTGTGTTAAATATTAGAGGAAGGATTTGTGTTCCTCGGGTTGATGACATAATTCAGAAGGTGTTGTCAGAGGCTCATAGTTTGCGATATTCAATTCATCCGGGTGTAACCAAGATGTACAGAAATTTCAGGCAACTTTATTGGTGGCCTGGGATGCAAAGGGACATAGCAGATTTTGTATTCAGGTGTCAGAATTGCCAGCAGGTAAAGTATGAGCACCAAAGACCTGCAGGACTACTTCAGAGAATGCCCATTTCAGAGTGGAAGTGGGAGAGAATAGCCATGGATTTTGTGGTGGGTCTCCCCAAGACTTTAGGGAAGTATGACTCTATTTGGGTCATTGTTGACAGGCTGACCAAGTCAGCTCACTTCATTCCGGTCAAGGTGGATTACAATTTGCAGCAATTGGCTAAGATCTACGTGAAGGAGATTGTAAGATTACATGGGGTGCCACAGTTCATTATTTCAGACAGGGGTACGCAGTTTACCTCCAAGTTTTGGGGTAAGTTGCATGAGAAGTTGGGCACTCAACTCACCTTTAGTACAACCTTCCATCCTCAGACTGATGGTCGGTCGAAGAGGACGATTCAGGTATTGTAGGACATGCTGAGAGCATGTATGATTGACTTCGGGAGTTATTGGGACCAGTTTCTACCATTGTGTGAGTTCTTATACAACAATAGCTACCACTCCAGTATCGACATAGCACCATTCGAGGCTCTGTATAGGAGGAGTTGTAGGTCACCTATAGGGTGGTTTGAGGAAGGCGATGTAAAGCCTTTGGGCGTAGACTTGGTAAGAGAAGCACTAAAAAAGGTAAGAGACATTCAAACCAAGTTACTAGCTGCCCAAAGCAGGCAGAAGGAATATACAGATCGCAAGGTAAGGGACATGGAATTTCAAATTGGTGAGCAGGTATTGTTGAAAGTGTCACCAATGAAGGAAGTTATGCGTTTTGATAAGAAGGGCAAGCTCAGCCCTCGGTTCATCGGACCATTTGAAAGTTTTGAGATCGTAGGGCTAGTCACTTACAGATTGGCGTTGTCGCCCAGTCTGTCGGGTGTCCATCTGATGTTTAATGTATCCATGCTAAAGTGATACCATGGGGATGGGGACTACATCATCAAGTGGGATGAGGTGTTACTTCATAAGGATCTTCGCTATGAAGAGGAACCGATTTTGATTCTTGATCGGGATATTCAGAAATTGAGGATAAAAGTGATCAGCATGGTATAGGTTCAATGGAAGCATCGTCCAATTGAGGAAGCCACTTGGGAAACCGAGAAGTACATGCAGGACAAGTACCCTTACCTGTTTGAGGATACATGTAATACTCTTTTCGCTCTTTACTTTCCATATTTTTGAGTTTGATCATTCAGAGATGAATAATGGATAAATTGGGATCTGTTGTAACGACCAGTTTTGCCATTACAAGTAAACCATTCATGCCAATTTTTAGAGTTAGAAAACTCAGGGGTTGGGAGTTTGAAATTCTGGGCTAGGCTAATCTCAACCAGTTTTGGAGAGAGATATGATCTAGGGCAATTTGGGTAAGGATTGGGTTAAATGTATTGATTTAAGCTAGTTTTCCTTTTAGCTAAGACATTAAGGAGTCTGGGAGACTTTTCTGAATCGAATTCGGGTAAGTAGAACTTTCGAAATCGAGGTTGACGTGAAGGGGTTGTTCTGGGACGTCAGGAAAATAAGTGTGTTTTAAAATGGACCAATTTTGGAGATTTTACGACTTTATGTCCCATGTCAACTGCCATAGAGACCTCCGCTGTAGCGGAGAAAATACCGTTACAGCGGAAGTCAACGTCGATCAGCCTCCGCCATAGCGGATGACTCCGCCACGGCGGTACCACTATAGCAAAGAGTACCGCTATAGCGGAGCGTGATGGGATTTAATGCATAAACTTCCCTAAAATAATTCAGTTTTTCTTGAAATATTTTGGGAGAAGAAGGGGGCTATTTTGGGAAATTTCCATCCGTTTTCCACCATTTTTCGTCCTAAAAGTAAGGATTTTACTCCCCAAACTCCGTAATATCTTTTATACGCTATAGAATTGCTAGGGGTGGACTTGGGGAAAGGTTTGGGATAACCTAAGATTGTAGAATTCGGAGAAAAAGGGGAATTCTAGAGTGCTAGAGTTCTTGGGTATTATTTATAGTTAATGGGTAATGATCACCAAGCTTTAATTCTCTAAATGTATCGGTATAAATGATAATCTTAGGTGATTTAACGACGGGGAAGTAAGGAAAGGGTTGTGATGATCATGATTTGGCGTGGGGATTGGGATTTTGTATAATTCGGGTAATTTAGGCCAGTCAATTAACTATAGTATTTATGTGTTTATTTCTAGACCAAGAACAAGCAAGGGATCCTGAAAAAGGGAAAGCTTCGGCACTGTAGAGCTTGATTATTCGAGGTAAGTGATGGTTATTATTTCCTGTATGCATTGTATGTTTGTGTACCTTTGTCTAAGTAATGTATGGCTTGCGTTGCTTAGGGAATGATTTAGGAATGTCCAAAAGTCCTGTTTTCAGTCTTATGAAATGAACTAGGTGTTATTGCTTGTTGGTTTACAAGTGTTGATTGTTCATTGTTAGTGACTGTGGATTTATTTGACATTCGGTTGGCTTGGGTACCACGCCTGGTACGGGAATACTAACGGTTGGCTCGGGTACCATGCCTGGTACGGGAATATTAACGGTTGTCTTGGGTACCACACCTGGTACAGGATACTAACTGGTTGGCTCGGGTACCACACCTGGTATGGGTTTACTTTATTGCATTATTGCATCTTTACTAATGGTTCCTTGAGGAGACCGGGTTGTGTTTTATGATTTGTGGTTGTGTATTTTGGTCCTTGAGAGGCCGGGTTGTTATGTTGATCTGTGAGTTTGGTCCTTGTGTAGACCGGGTTGTATATTTTGACACTTAGATGTTGTCCAGGGTGGGTCCAGGACAGGTAATGTGGTACATTTATTGTTTACCGTGGATTATTGATCATAGTTGTGAAAGCGGATTATATGTGGGAACAATGCTAGGGAGGGACTTATAGTCTAGAATCACCTGTTGGCCTGTTTATATGTTTTTCTGTACTATTACTTGACTTTTGTACTGCTCATATACTGTTTATTTGGAACTGACTGATGATCCTACCAGTACACGGTGGTTGTGTACTGATACTGCACTTGCTTGTTTTTTTGTGAGTACAGGAAATCTTCCAGCGGTTGACGCACGACCTCACCTGTAGGCCTGACACTTCCCGATATCAAGGGTGAGATGTTCGATCGAGCTGCCTTGATTTCTATCTATTTGAGTTGTAGCCCACTTATTTCGGGCTTAGACTATTTCTTTATTTGGGGTTGCATCCCCATATTATAGACAAATTTGGTAGATGTTTTTGGTACGATGACTTTCAGGTCTTAGGGGATTTTTTTCCGTAGGTTAATTACTATAGTTGGTTTTGTTTTTGGTTAATTATCACTAGTTTATTTTTTTTGCACATTGGTTTTAAGCTGTTAGGCTATGCTAAGAGTTGAGGTCTATTGTTCGCTCATCCGGGGGTTGGGTGGGTGCCACTCACGGCGGTCTGGATCGTGACACTTTGAAGTTTGAACTTTGGAGTTTGGATTTTGAAATTTAAAATTACAAATTTAAAATTTAAAAGTCATAATTGTTAAAATTATGAAAAAATTAAATTGATAACACTACTACACTAAATGATTATAAATATATAATTTAAATTTAAATTTTATAATGATTTTAATTATATCACACTTTAAATTTTAAAATTGATGACACTACATTACACAATTAGAGCATGCATCTTTCAAAGTTTAAATTTAACATTAAAAAAAATCAAGCCCACAAACTGGCCCACAAACCTGGTCCAAATATATTATAGGCATTGGGCTGGGCCGACAGGGGATTGGGGATATATTAGACCGTATCAGATCGGCACACTTAATCAGGACCCAGAACAGCCCGATACCGGTAACCTGGACAATATTTTGGTGGGCCGGATTGACCCGGACCGGCCCACTTGACAGGCTTAATATGTACACTCCTTCAACATTAAAGAAGCTATTCTTCTAGGGTTAGGGTTGCGCCGTAAATTCATCTTCTTCTCTAAAACTTTGATAACAAGAGAGAACATGGAAAAGGGTTTCTTCAAGGTTTTCAACCCTGACACTAGTGCACATCGGATGGTAATACTTCTTTCTTGAAACTTCTTTCTTGATTTTTTTTTCATTTTTTGGAGATGTGGACAGTGGATATGGGAAGGGGAAGGCCTTGGGGAGATTCAAATCTGCAAAACTTAGATACGAAAGAACTTTGATTCCATGGTCTTTTACATTTTTAAGTGTACTTTTCCTCTTATTCTTTTAATCTTCTAAAATACAATAAACATTTGATCTATGAATCTTGTTGACTCTTTTTCTTGAAACCTTTTTAAGCAACACTTTTTTCAGATGTGGGCTGTGAAAAAGGGAAGGGAAAGATAAAAGAGGAGAGATGTTTTTTTGTGATGCAAGTAAAGTTTGTACTAGTATTTTATATATGTTGAATCTACTAATTTTATACCAGTATTATGTAGCATAATTTAGTCAATAGAGGTCATAAATTGCATATATCATTTCCTAATTAAATGACCATATTATGAGTGTTGATGAAAGTAACTTTGCAATAAAACTCTGATAATGCTCAGATTCTATTTTGTAGTTTTTGAAATAGTTACAATATTCTTGAATTCTAACCTCACATGTCCCAAACTTTGAGTTAATTTGAAATATTTTTCCTTCTGATATTGGTTGGTTTTATAATATGGTCAATCTAATTTGAAGAAATTAATGTTGTTCTGCATTCTTCTTGTTTTCTTTACAGAAAATTCCCAAAAGTTTTATCGATTACAAGAAAAATTTACCTACGAAGGTTTTTCTTAGGGATCGGTTTGGCAATATGTGGCCTATAGGAGTGACCAAAATAGGAAGAGATTTTTATTTTCAATATGGATGGGAGAAATTCATTGAGGACAACACTTTAGAGTTTGGAGACTTTATAATATTTGATTATGATGGAAAGGGAATATTTAACTTAAAATTACTTGGAATAAATGGATGTGAAAAGAAAGGAGCCAGAAGTGTAAAGAAAGAGGAAGAAATGAATGTTGAACATCGAAAGAGTATAGAGCCAAAAGGGAAGAATTGGGCTAGTGATAGCAGTAGTAGTTCTTCTTCTGATGATAGTGTCGAGGATTACATGATAGAAGAAGAAGAAGAAGAAAAAGAGGACGAGGAATATGAAGTAGTAGTAGAAGAAGAGGAAAAGGAAGAGGAAAAAGAGACTGAAAAGGCGTCACTTTCAAAACCCAAATACTTGGAAGAGGAAGAAGATGAGGAGGAGGAAGATAAAGAAGAGAATGAAAGGGCTGGCACATTTAAGAAAAAGGTGTCACGTTCAAAAGGTAGACACAAATTAAAGATCTTTATATCTACTTTATTTTATTTTATATGCAATTCAATTCTTTTCTTGTTAGTATGTTGCTGAAAAAGGATGTCTTTGTATATAATGCTTAAGACTACAAGTTCTAACGTATTATTAAAAGGTTCGATTGTTTGGTTTGCAGACAAAATGAGCCTAAGGGAATTTTTTGTTAGTTTATTTTTAATAAAGGAGAAGAATAAATTTAAATCTAATTTTCTAACACTTTTGATATATGCCAAAAGTCTTCTTTCTTAAAGTCCATGTTCAGTAAAGTACCACCACGTAAAATAAAATGGATGGAGTATGTATGAGTTTCCGTGAGAATTCTGTTTGTGAATCTGACCAGTTAACTTTCTTGATTCAGCTAGAAGCAAAAGAGCCACTGCTCGCAAGGTGACGGCTCGCCATGACCAATTTGGTGCAGATATATTCAAAAGTGGACGTGCAACTCAGCCAAAAAATCCTTACTTCGTAGCAAAAATACGAGCAAAAAGGAGAGATCAACTGGTAACTCAGAGCCTATAACTATTGGTGAATCATTTCAAAGTTCAATCTTATAGCATTCTCATTTAACAAAGTCTTTGTTCCTTGTTGTAGTACATTCCAATTGATGTGGTGAGAGACTACAAACTTGAACTCCCTTCAACCATGACCATTCGCGACTCTGCTGGCAGAGAATTTGAGACAAAACTCAAGAATTGGAAGGACGGTAGAATATGGCTAGTTGGCGGGTGGCGCAGTTTATGTAGGTGGAACCTTGTGGAGAAAGATGACAGGTGCATTTGTGAATTTGTGAGAAGAAACGGCAACAAAGGCCTTTATTTGCAAGTTCAAGTTCTCCATGAAGGATCAAGTTCCCATCCCAACAAGAAATAGTTTGCTGCTATTTAATATAGCATTTTAATTTTAGTGTTATGTTGACAAATTTTGAAAACTATAAGTATTGTTGTTTTTGAAAAAAAAAATGAAGGTTGTTTTAGTTTGTATTACTTCTCTGATAAAAATTTGAATACTATATTAGTTTAATTTGATCTTACTCATGAATTATATATGTGCAAATATCTATGTTGATGGGTGGTAACTTGACTCCACTTAAATTGTTGAGAGTTAACTCTTATTGATATTAATTCTAGATCCAAAAATCTTTTCGAGAGTGAGCACTTTCATTTATTTTTTTTAGATCTATAAATATTATTCATAAATGTAAATGTTAGAGAGTAAGTACTTGTATTTTTATTTATTTATTTTAGATCCACAATGTGCTCCTCACATGCTTGTTTGATCTTAATCAGGGATTACACGTATACATATTTTTGTTGGGGTGGAGGTGAAGTAAACTTGAACTCCACTTAAAACATTAAGACTACAGAGTTAACTCTTTTTTCTATTAATTATAGATCAACAAATCTCATGAAATACTATCTAGAGAGCAAACAATTATTCATAAATTTAATTCTTTTAGATCTACAATATTTTTCACAAATTTGAATTATAGAGGTAGCAGTTCATTTTTAGATGTATGCAATGTGCTCCTCACATGCTTGTTTGATCTTACTCATCGATAACACATGCAAATATCTTTATCAATGGGTAGAGTTGAAACTTGAACTCAACAATTAAATCATGAAGTAACTCGTTTATTTGTTATTTCAAATCTAAAAATCTTATCAAATACGATCTGGAGAACACATCCACAACGTGCTCCTCACGTATTGCAGTTTATTTTTTTAATTATTATTTTAATTTCAGTATGCACATATATTTTGTTAATGGTTGAAGGTGAAACTTGAACTCAACTTAAATCAATAATACTCCAATTAACACTTGTATTTGATATCTTTTTAGATCTATGTCATTCTCTACATGTGCGTTAAGCATGTGAAAATTATATTATGTTGATAAATGGCGATGAAATTCAAACTCAAGAATGTTGTTTTCCTTCTTTTTTTCCCCTGTTGTAGAGAATTATTCCACCAATATTTGTGAAGCATATAATAGAAGAAGAAGCAGAGATCAACATTGCTAAAGGGGCTTTGTGGCAAGTATTGGACATGAAATTACAAGAGGATAAAAATAGGATGGTCTTCCATGGTGGCCGGAAGAAATTTCAAAGGGAGCAACATTTGGAAGGGGGTGAATGTCTACATTTCCATTATGATCGAAGTATGACTTTCCATGTACGCATTTCCGATGAGGATGGAGTAGAGAGATGACTGATATAATCCAAGTTCCAGTGAATTGCATATTGTTGGTTTCCAATCATTAAAAGTTAAGAAGTGAAGGGTCAAAAACATATCCAAAGTGTTTTGTGTTTTCAAATTTCATATCTGAACTATCAAGTGAGTGAGTTTTCTAAGCTATCACCAAATGTTTGTCCAAACCCACCTTGACTAATATATGATGATGCATATAGTACACTCTCTTTTTAAAAACGAAGTCATTTACTTTAGATTGCTTCTTATGTTTCTATTGAATGATATAAATATAGTTTGGATAATTTAATTTTTTTGTGTTCAACAATTACTAATTACAATGAGCCAAAAGGCCAATATAATTTTTTTATCTTTTCGGATTAAAAAGTGGTAATTTGGAATATTTCTTGTATAACGTCAATTATCTTTCATTCTTGTATTATCTCGTATATTCAATTCCTTAATTATAGAATATATATATATATATATATATATATATATATATATATATATATATATATATAGATAGATAGATAGATAGATAGATAGATAGATAGATAGATAGATAGATAGATAGATAGAGAGAGAGAGAGAGAGAGAGAGAGTATATTCTAGGAGGGTGTGGAGGACGCGTATTATGGTAGAAAGTTAGTAGGTACTAGAGTGTTGTTGGTATTTGTCGTTGTATTGTTCATATTATTATAGTTCTTGCTCTTGATATCTATCATCGTTTGTTATTTATTGTATTTTGATTATCACACTATTTGGTTGTTGTTGTTGTTGTTCCATTTTTGTAAGCTTTGCACTGCTTTCTTTGTTAGTTGCTATGTTTACTTCACTATTTTTCTCTTCTTTGTACTTGAATTAGCTACACTTGAACCGAAGATCTTTTGGAAATAGTCTCTCTACCTTCACAAAGTAATGGTAAGGTCTGCGTATACTCTACCCTCCCCAGCCCCTACTTGTGAAAGTTTAGTGGGTATGTGAAGAGATACATAAGAGTATAATAAATCACAATTGTTTAGAACTTTAAGTACTTGAATGATTAAAAAATTTAGCCAAAGAAAAATTATTATTTACCAAACTAATAATAGCGTGTCTCCGAGTAGAGAAATAAAGAAATTGTCGTGACGACAAAACTCTGCAGAAACACAACGATATATAAGAGACCTTTGTACATAAAATGTTTATATCTCCTGGTTCTTGGAGATGTTTCTTCATTCGTCTTTTTCCACTTGTTTTTCCTTATTTATTTACATGGTTGTAGCCAGATCAGTGTTAAGTTTGTGACAACGCTCTCAGACAAAAAAGACTCTTTTCTTTTATTTATTTCAAATTGTCTCATTCAAATAAATAGTAATTAATGAAGAAAGTGCATACTTCTAGTACAGTCCCACAAAAAAAATAACAATAACTGAAATAGAAATTTGAAAATTTGAAAATATTTCAAATGAAATATAATTTAACTTAAAATTTTATTACTTTTTTCATATGATATTCATATCCAAAGGCATAATCTCAAGTGAAATAAAAAAATTGAAACTTTTACTTTAGTTTTTATTGGACCCAAACAAATGAAAGTCTCATTAATTTCTTTCAAGTTGTACAAGGGAAAAGACATAAGTACCTCCTTGAACTATGACCAAAATCTAAGGGACACACTATATTTTTACGGGATCCTATTATATTACCTCTCTAAAAAAATTCAGTATTTTTTTGCACCTTATGTACTGACGTGGAGCCACAATCCAATTCAATTAGATAGCGCGCGCTGACATACACGCGCCACCACATGTGTGTGTATATATATATATTTTTTAATTATTTCTTTTAAAAAATAATTTGTTTTTAAGAAAAAGTTTCTTCTTATTTTCTTTGCCTTATATTTAAAATAAGTTAATATACGTAAAAAAAATTATTTTTCTTTGCCTTGTATTTAAAATTTTCTCAAATACATGTAATATTTTATTATTATTTTTTTACCTTCTTTCATTGTTTTTTCTCTTTTTTTTCTATTGCTTATTTATTCTTCTCATTTTCTTTGCCTGAACTTTGGATTTAATTTCATGTCTTGTATTTAAAATAAATAATTTTGGACGGATACCAAAAAAAAGTGAAGGAAATCAAATAAAAAATAGAAACGTTAAAAGTAAAAGACACATTTTTTAAAAAAAAGTATTATTTTTTAAAAAAAATACACGTAATTTTTTCAAATGAAGCAAAAGTAGAAAAAAATAAATTAATGAAAGAGAAAAAGGAAATAAAAAGTTTTAAGTGAGGAGGGAAATAAATATTTTACAAAGAATGAAAGAAAAATAATTTAATATATATAAGTTTTAATGTTAATAATTATGTGTACTTACGAATTATAAAATGGCCAATTAAAAAGGACATTTGTCCAATATTGGTTAGATTTTTCTCATATTTTTGCCTCTCACTTCCTTCGAAGTTAGAGAGTACACTCTTTGTTCCATCTCAGCACCAAAAGATATATATTTATTACACTTTAGAATAGTTTCAGACGTAACATGATTCATGTAAAGGAAATGTGTGTCCCTGGATATATTTCAGTTATAGTTTAAGAGGGTACTGATGCCTTTTTCCATTGTAAAAAGAACATTTTTGATATTTGTATTAAATTTGGGATCAAATCAGATTTTAACAAAGTTTATCCCAACTTTTTCAAAACCCTAATCCCTTGCCCCGCCTATAAAAATATTATTTTAACAGTCTATCTCGTTCAATCATTCTCAACGCAACTCAACCTTTAGCGGCTAAAATGAAAGGCATTCACAACAATGAAAAAGACGTTGATAACAATGACGATGACGATGATGAAATTCAATTTCAACATAAATTCTCTTCATAGATTCTTCAAAATTGAATAAATAAATCGCCAAATTGTAAGTTGTTTGCTTTTACTTTATTTTTTTTATTTGATGATATACTGTTCATTTATTCCATAGTGCTTGAATGAACTACCTTGTGCAAATACTCTATTTTTTTAAAAAAAGATTCACACTTTAGAAAAACATCCTGATTTTAAATGGTATATTTGATCTAATAGAAAATTGACTGATATTAAAATTTTGAAACTTAATTCTTTTTATTAGATTGAAAATATTTTTTTATTTAGAATAAGTGGTTATATCAACATTTAACAAAATGAGATATAATTTGATTATTCCAATCTATAAACTAAAAAACCAATTTGTAGTGAGTGGTTTAATTCTTTTTTATAGATTTAAGTATTCACATTTGGTAAGGTAAATATTCTTAAATCATTTCTATCTTAAGCATTAGCGAAAGTAGTATCACCTACATTTAGTTAATGAACTTAAGAGAATTTTTAATTTAGCTCTATCTATATGAAACTGATATATGAAAGCAAGTCTGAAATTCGATGGATGGTTAATTAGCTTGTGCTCATTAGGCAAAACTTATTTGTTTTTTTATGTTACGTTAAAATTATATTACTTTTCTATGGTTATCAAAAAATAATTTTGACCGAATTGTATAAAACACCCACCTGAAAATGACATGATAGCCTTAATTAGTGTTTAATTTAAACTAAATAAAGTTACTTTATTAATCGATACCTTTACACATTGTACATACCCAATTTAGTTTAAATAATAGCAACACGTTGCTTGTATATCCCTTGTGTTTCACCCGAAATATGCTTGTGGTAAATTTTGCTCCCTCATTTATATTGTATTTATGTCAATGGTGGCTTTTCGATGAACAATTTTCTCCCTTAAAGTTATTACTGATTGAGAAAAATAGATCTAATTATTTTGGATTTTTGATAATTTTTGGCCTAATTTATAATTTATATTAACTCCATAATATAGTAAAGAGAGAACAAGTTGTCTTGCATCCGGTAGTTTGATGAATATAAAATATTAAAGTTAGAATTTTATAAGTTAGTCGTCTCACAACCTATGAGACAAAAAAGTGACCATATAATTTTCTCAAACATAAGATCTTAATGAATCAATAATTGAGTTTCTTTGCTCTGTGTCTTCTTGTTAATAAGAAACCTACCTTTCATTAGCAAAATCTAGACAAATTACAATCAAAACTAGTGCTTCAAAGAGGAGAAAATGAAAACCCACAAGCAACGTCCAATTTTCATCCATTTCAAGACAATATACAACCTCAATAATTCCTTTCGTTCCCCATTAAATCATAGCAGAGATACTTTTGAAGTTGTCCTCCTGTTGCAATTTAGGTTCGTTTCAAAATCATGGTTCCTTCTTATCTCTATCCCTCAATTTATAAAAGCCCATCTCCGTTCATCCGCTAATGTGTAAAATACAACCATCATAGGATCTTTTGAAAATAATAATATGTAGTCATAAGGACTGCTCTCTATGTTCCTTAGTATTTAATTAATTACTAAGGCGTCTAAAATAAATTATCCCATGAAAAACTTCAATATCATGTGGTGAGTTTTTGTTAATGGATTAATTTGTTTGGCCAGTACAATTTTTTTTAAATAAATTAATCAGTATTATGGAGAAATGGCCTAATCCAGGAGTTATTTAATGTATTTGAAGTCCATCGATTAAGAAGTCGAAGATATTTTCTGAATCAGGAGTTAAATCAAGGTTGATTTTCTCTCCTCTTTAAAATACGGTTGTGGATATGACGAGTTACGTGATGATTATAAATTAGTTGTTATTTTCAATTTCTTTGATGATAATCTTTTGTATGAGACAAAGGTCAAAATTTAAGTCTAAAGACTAAATTATTGAAAAATAGTCTTGGATTTTCAAGAAGGCTATCTGATAGACGGTTTAACTAAGTTTGGCAAGGGGACACTTAATTGGACTTCATTTTTAAGGATTGATTAGTTCAATGAGTACTACCACTGCAATATCATTTTTTTTATTTAGCATAAGAGACATGGGATAAGGTGGAGCAGTCTGATAATTAAGAAGAAAATTTTGATTTGATGTTAGAATTTTTGAGAATTGATCTTCTTGTACTTTGTAATTATTAGAGAAGTCATTCTGATGTGTGGATTATGTAGGATTATGAATTTAAAGTGCCTTGGAAAAATGATGTTCACCATCAATTGTCCTGGTGATCCTAGAGATTATGACTATTATAAATATTCGTGCATATCATTTTTCTCATTATTTTGTCAGTCATATAAGGGTGAAATTTTACTCTTTATCATTTAGTTTTAATGATATACGATCCAAAAGATGATTCAATCTGGCAACTAAAAGTTATTGAACTTAAATGGTTAGGAAAAAATTCTTTTTGAAAGCCTTGTTAATGCATTTGTCAATAGCTAACTAAGGACATAATAATAGTAAAGATTGAAAATCATATCATTGATAACTTAAAGTCGAAGCCAATGTATATGACTAATCCGAACTCAAATTGCATGAATTGAAACAATGAAGCTTGATATCTCTGTTTTACATAGTTATTGAATGATCTGTGTGTCGTTCAATAACTATGAAAAACAGAGATGACATGCTTCATTGTTTGGATTCATGTTGTATGAGTTCAGATTAGCCATTGACTTCGACTTCAAGTTATCAACAACAGGATTTTTTAGTCTTCATTGTCATCCCGTCACTCGTTAGCTATCGACAAGGGGATTAACAAGGCTTTCAACAAAAAAAATTGCATCAAAACGCCACTTAAGTTCAGTAACTTTCGGTTGTCTGATTGAATCTTCCTTCGGGTTGTATATCATGAAAACTGAACGATACACAAATTAAATTTCATCCTTATATAATTGACAAAACAGTGAAAAAATAACATGCATGAGTGTGGATAATAGTCATAATTCCTAAAATTATTAGGAAAATTGATGGTGAATTTCTTTATTCATGATCTTTTAACTCCATAATCCTTCATAACCCACACATCAAAATGACTTCTCTCATAGTTACAAATTACAACAAGATTAATTTCCAAACTCTCAACATCAAATCAAATTTTCCTTCTCCATAATCGGGCTACTCATGCTAAATCAAAATAAGAGATGTTGCGATTGTTGAAGTCATTAAACTAATAAACACTTAAACATGAAGTCAAATAAATCGTCCCATAGATGAACTTAGCCGAACAATCAATCAGAGAGCCTCCTTGAAAATCTCGGACTGTCCTCCAAGAATTTGTCCTTATACTATTAATTTTTGACCTTTGTCTCATATGAAGGATTATCGTCGGAGAAATTTAAATAATAACTAATTTATAATCATCATGTGACTCATCATATCCAAAATCACATTTAAATTATGTGGTATGATCATCAGGGTTTTATATTTGAGAAAAATTATGTGGTATGATCACTTTTTCGTCTCATGGATTCTGAGACAAATAGTTTATAAGATTTTAACTTTAATTGTATATCCATCAAACTATCAGATGCAAGCCTAAACTTGTTCTCTCCTTTAATATAAGTTTATGAGGCTAATAAGAATATTAATAATGCAAAATGTTATTAGAAATCAAAATGATTAAAAATAATTTTCTTTATTAGTAGTAACTTTAAGGGATCAAATTGCTCAGATCAGTACAATATAAACGAGGCAGCAAAATTGACTACATGCAATTTTTGGGGAAACACAAGAAATATACAAGTAATGTGCTACTATTATTTAATCCATTTGGGAAACTAGGTCGGATATATACAATGGATAAAGATATGAATCAATAAATTAACGTTATTTAATTAAAATCAAACACTAATTAAGCTACCACATCATTTTTAGGTCAAAGTTTTATAAAATTTGATCAAAGTGATTTTTGGGAAAATCATAGCAATGTATTTTATGTAACACGAAGGAAAAATAACTTTTGTGTAATGAACACAAAGCTGAATGACCACCCATAAAATTTTAGACTTGTTTCCAAATGTATTTGTCAGTTTCACATAGACATAACTAAATTAAAATTTTCTCCAGCCTATTTATTAAATGTAGGCGATGCTTCTTCTGCTACTGCTTAAGATATAAATGGTTTAATAATATACTCCCTCCGTTCACTTTTACTTTTCAGTATATCAAATATAGATTTTTATTTTACTTATCAGTTTTAACATATCAAGAAAAGACCAAAAAAAATTATATTTTACACTCAACATTAATTACTTATTCTCAAATTATTTCTTAAAACCTAATTAAGACTATACATTAATATGATTATGATGATAAAAAATACTCATATTAATTATTGTTTCTTAAAGGGCGTGCAAAATCCAAAGTGGACAAGTAAAAGTGAGAGGAACATGCTGATCCAGAAGATTTTATGCTTTTTGAGCAGTCTTGTTTAGCACCATGTTAGGGTTTGAGAGCCAAGACATACACAAGCTCTGTGGTAGAATTCAAATAAAGTAGAAAATTCAAGGCAAACCCTAACATGGTGCTAGAGGTGGTTCACCATCAGCACTAGCTGCAGCATGTTCCTTTTTTCCTTTTCTAGGATCTCTCTAAAGGGTGAATATACAGTTGTTACACATAGATTCTTAAGGTTACTTCTGAAATATCCATCTGTCATACTTGCAACAAAATCCAAATCAACATCCTGAGCCAAGTCTTTTTTTGTGAGTATCACTTTTCAAATTTTTGCTCTGTTTGTAGCATCTGGTAAATTCACCATCAACCTGCGTGGAAGTCACCTTATAAATCTAGGATGCATCACCAAACATGCTAATTGTCTCAGAGTGCAAACCTGGAATGATGTAAAAATTATCATATGTTGTGATGCATCAATTCTTCTTGTATGAGCAGAAACATTCATAGATGCTTGCGCATATGATTGGACTGACAATACACCATTTGTGTAAATACAAGGTAAATTGTCATTAATAGTCTAGTGCATGTTGTCAAGCTTCACATTAGGCCCAGCATGCTATGTTTCTTGACATGTTGAGTTCTTAGGCACTGGTTGAATTTGAGATCCATTAGACATGGGAATGGATCCAGTTGCATACATCTGCATAGACTTAACCTATCACTCAAGCAAGTCATTGAATCTCTGAATTTGATCCTTCACTATCAACCTCACATAATAAGCCCCGAAAAACTCCTAGTTTTCTTCTTCAAGCTTTTGCCACACAAGGATCAGTGAAACTAGGCTCAATCTTTACCTGTTGTAAGAGGGTACTATCAACTTCCTTCTAGTTCATGTAAGGTTGTAGACATCCTTCTATGAGATTTTGCACCAATTATATGTCTTCACATGAAACTTTCTTAACCTCCCCATATCCTTCAAACGTTGATAATTTGTGACAAAGAAATTGCATCAAGTTTCTGCTAAGCGTTTTTGGCATTGGAAGATTTAAAAATGTCTTGTGGGGGGGTTAAGAAAGTTTTATGTGAAGACATATAATTGGTGCAAAATCTCACAGAAAGATGTCTACAACTTTACATGAACCAGAATGAAGTTGTTAGTTCCCTCTTACACCAGGAAAAGATCAAACCTAGTTTCACTAAACTTGTGTGGCAAAAGCTTGAACAAGAAAACTAGGAGTTTTGGGGGGATTATTATGCGAGGTTGATAGTGAAAGATCAAATTCAGAGATTCAGTGACTTGTTTGAAAGACAGGTTAAGTCAATGCAGATGTATGCAACTGGATTCATTCCCATGTCTAATAGATCCCAGATTCAACCAGTGCCAAAGAACTTAACATGTCAAGAAACAGAGCATGTTGGGCCTAATGTGAAGCTTGACAACATGCACTACACTATTAATGAAAAATTACCTCATGTTTACACTAATGGTGTGTCTTCATCCGAATCATATACGCAAGCTGCTATGAATGTTTCTGCTCATACAAGATGAATTGATGCATCACCAAACATGTTGATTTTTATATCATTCCAATTTGCACTCTGAGACAATAGCATGTTTGGTTATGTATCATATATTTATAAGGCGGCTGCCACGCAGGTTGATGGTCAATTTACCAAATGCTACAAATAGAGCGAAAATTCTAAAAGTGATACAGACAAAAGAAGATTTGGCTCAGGATGTTGCTCTGGATTCAATTGCAAATATGACAGATGAATATTCCGAAAGTAACCTTAAAAATCCCTGTGTAACAACTGTATATTCACCCATTAGAGAGATCTTTGAAAAGGAAAAAAGGAACATGTTGCAGCTAGTGCTGAGAGCTCGGGTCTTTAAAACTGTTTACCGAATGTGTCTATGCCATTTGGTTGGAAAGAAATCAGCGAGTCTTTGAGAAGAAAAAGTGAGAGATTGTGAAGTTGTTGCTAAGGAGATAGCATATATGTGTAATGTCAAGGCAAAGTTTCTGCACAGTGATAGTATGTCTAGTGAGTTTGATGTAGTTTTCTGATTTGAGATGGCTAGTGTATTAACTAGCTATGGATTTGTTACAAAAAAATTCAATTATTTACATCAAAACAATAAAGGAAGGGGTATGTGTCTTTTACATACACATTTATTACTAGATTATGATTAAATGAAGTAGTATATATTTTTACTTTAATATTTAACTGCTAGGACTAACATAGTCAATTTGATATAAAGAACATGCTTAAGTAATATTTCTCCATCGTTGATTATTCTTCATTAACGACATCAATCTTGAAAGTGTTTGAGTTATTACTGACTGCACTAGTATCAAATATTCTAAATATTAAGACCCCAAACTAATTATTATTGTCTTCTTCAACAATCTATAATCATATGCACTACCTAAATAAATAGTGAAAATTGACCTCAAAGATCAACTTACGAAGATCAATTTTCCTTAAAAACGACCTCAAATGAGAGATAGGTAAAATCTTGATTGGAATAATTTTAAAAAAATAATTGAAAAATTCAGTTTCTTTTTTGAAAAGTACCGATTCCAACTTCATGTGGTTTGTTTTTTTTAATTACAAATATTAAAATGCATCATCTGGGATTCAAACTCCATATTTATTGTGCTAGGACATATTTGTACCACTAGATTACTAATGCTTATTTCTTTAAGAATATGTTTTTTTAATTTATACTTTTTAATTTTTTTTTGTGAAAAAACCCAATCTTCGGAGGTCGAATTTTGCAACTTTTTTAAAAAGAAATGAACCTCAGACGTCGGTTTGCTTCTTTTTTTCAGATTTCTGACACTAAAAGATCAACCTCCAGAGGTTTTTTTTAAAAAATTGACCTAAAACCATCGGTTTCATCCGACCTCGTGAGATCAGTTTCTCCCAACCTCTTTTGGGGATGGGTTTTCAATAGTGATACTCACAGTTTAAGTACAAATCATTTAGATCAAAGCTATTGATATCTCAATTAAAGTTTTTAGAACAGAATTTCAACTTCATCTTCTTAATCAAGAGTAGGTACTTGTACCCTTCATTGGAAGTTAGGTTTATCCAAGCCATGGGTATCTCAATTCATAACAAAAGTGGGGAATTGCATGCATTCTAGTTATTCAATTAACCGTTGATTTATCTTAATGATTTCATTTTAGAAGTGGTTAACCCAATAATGGATGTTTTATATAGGGACGTGAGCCTACTCTAATCTCAACAAATCATCTCAACAAGTTAATCAATTTTTCATTCAGTATTTGATATTTGTATTGGGGGTCCGAGTAAATAAGAATTCGTATATTACAAGATTCATTTTTAGAGGAGCACTCTCACAAAGACTCATTCCTTCTATTTATTTCAAATTGTTTCATCTAAACAAATAGTAATTGATGAAGAAAGTGCATACTTTTAGACTCTAGTACAGTCTATCACGACCCAACTATCGGGTCGTGCGGGCACCTACTCTAACCACCTAGATAGACGAACCCTTACCACCCGATCCCATAGGCACTTGCAGAAAACCAAATATAACGATAATCAACCTCATTTTTATACATAAAATGATTTACAACCTTGTTTCAAAAAACATCTTTTACGAAGAAATACAATAAATCCCTTTTTAAAGACTGAGAAAAACAATTTATAACTTGAAAACAAACCCTCCCTAGAATCTTTTCTAAGCCGGTACAAGAGCTACTACAAGAGTGATACAAAAATAAAAGAGGAAACAACTCCCACCATGGAAGCAAGAAGTAGGAGTTGCTGGAGATCGCCATCATCGTGTACCTATGAAATATCATCGACCCTGCAACCAGACTATACCCAAAAAGGTATAGCAAGAGTAGAATCAGTACAAACACACGTACTGGTAGGCATCATCAGTCGACCCGAATCCACTCGTACCATCATATAATCAAAATAATGGAAAGCATGAAATCAGCTACCATAGTCCCGTCCTCTGACTTCCACCGCTACCAATCCCAATCTCAACCCTACCATCTACTTGTCACACATACCTCAGTCCTTCTTATCCCTTCCGCTGCGCACTCCCTCACTTGGAAACTCTGCACCCTGACTCCTAGGACTTCTCAAGTCACACTGACCCTTAGACTTCCAAAGTCACACTGACCCTTAGACTTCCAAAGTCACCTTACGCTAGTCCAACCACTAAGTACAGACCCGGACTACCACTCCATTAACCAAGTCAACCTCTTATGATCAACATCCACAAATAACCCAGCTAACTGTCGAACCAGACCAACTACACTCATGGTGCTACTCACAAGTATCCGGACCTCTCAAGGATCCCTAGGATGATTTTCCAATCTAATAATAATAGCCAGCAATACTACTCCCAACTCGCAGCCTTCCTCTTAGCTTATCAGCCACATATGACCAAATAACAACCATTGACAACACTCAATGGCAATATCATATAATCTTACCACATAATCTCAGTTAACAATCAAATACCAATCTGTGACAATAATAAAACCCAGACCACAAAGGATCCCTAGAACACCAACCATATTCTAGCATGCAATCCCGGCCTACACTAAGACCACATACAGAAATCACACTTCAAAAATACAACCCGGTCCACTAATGGAACCATCGAAAGAAATACAACCAAAACAATAAACAATCCAGTACCAGGCATGGTACCTAAGTCAACCATTTGTCATTTCCGTACCAGGCGTGGTACCCGAGCCAACCAAATAGTATCTTGTACTAGGCGTGGTACCCGAGCCAACTAAACAGTATCTTGTACCAGGCATGGTACCTGAGCCAACCAAATCGTATCCTGTACCAGGCGTAGTACCCGAGCCAACCGAATGTCACACAGAAATCCAACAATCAATAACAATGAACAACAGCACATTTGTAAACCAACAAGCAACAACAACTAGTTCATTTCACAAGACTGATAATCGGACCATTAGACATTCAAAAAACCATTACGTAAGCATGCAACTCATACAATACCAAGCAGTAGTACATGAACACATAATGCATATTGGGAACACATCAGCCATCACCTACCCCCATTTCGGGTACGTAAACTCAACCTTGAAATCCCTTCTGAAGACCAAGCCCCCGCTCACCCTTTTTTAACACATAACTAGTAATTACCTTGAATTTTGAAATTTCTTCTAGGACCAAATACCAAAAATGGGGAAAACCTCCCCTAACCTTGGGTGTCCCACCCTTCTACTTAATTTACCTCGTTATAACGACTCATGTCTGGAACTCTCTTTTTATTAGTCATTTAGTCACCCCAATCATTTCTGGTTCGTCGAACCTTCCAGACATCCCAGTCCCTTAATTCTATCATTGACCCAACACGTAAATAATTACAGACAGTCCAAAATATTACACACATTATCCCGACTCAACTATTTCCTAGTTCAGCCAATTCAACCACAATAATTCTCCAAACTTCATGTCTGAAGGCCTACGCATGTATTCTCCTTTTTTGACTATACAACAATTACAAAATGAAAACAAGTCAATCTACTCAATGAAGAAAACCTAGCCTTCCTGGACGCCAAGCAGTTGCCTGATGCATTTTCTGGCTCTGTAAAGGCATTTCCTGTCGGATGACAAGCTTAAAACCCAAGTTTTCACGTACCTTTAGCCAGAATCCCTCATCCTCATGGCTCCCAAGCCTTGGAGCAGCCTAGGAGGGTTTTTGGATGAACCCTTGTATGTTTTTCAACTGAGGAAGAGAAATATTTTATTAAAATCGCATTCTGAGGCTACTGCCTCCCGTCATCTCGCTATAGCGTATGGTCTTCCGCTATAACGTATGGTCTCCCGCTACAGCGGTATTGCTATAGCGGAAAAAATACCGCTATAGCAGAGTGACATCAGCCTGGTTCAATGTCAAAAATCCAAAAAATTTCGCCATGTCACCCCACTTAATACAAAACATTTTTAAATCGTTCCTGAATTTTTGCGATATCGTGATTTCTAAAATAACGATGGATCTGATCGTTACAACAGATACTAATTTACTTATCGTTCATCTCCGAACGATCCTGAAATAGGAAGACAAAGAGAACTAGCCCAGGATCCTCACTCTCCCAAGTGACCGCGCATTTATGAACCCACGCAAAATACCAAACTTCCCTCTAATTAGTCGCACCGACTCAAAAAGAAAAATACCATTATTCCACTCTGACGGGGAATTCCCAAGCCACTCAAGGAAAATTACACATGGCCTTCTCCGAGCACCCAAGAAATTCGAGGCCTCGGATAATGTCAGAGGAAAAGAATTTGAAAAGACCCAGGAGAACCTTTTCCCTTCCCAAAACTGGTTGTCATCCGCTATAGCGAACATTATACCGCTATAGAGGTACCGCTATAGTGAAGTGTCGATCGCTATAGTGGTTGGCAACAGATTGAAGTGGGGGATAAAAATGGTTTTCACCCCATTCTCCCCATATTTTTCATCTGAAACTCTCCCTTTTCCTCCCGATCACCCCGCTCCCGACGTCAAAATCTTCAGGTAACAATCGCTCCTACTCACTCCTTTACTTTCCTGCACGAATTTAGGTAGGATTTTTGGTAGAAAAAGTGAACAGGGTAAACATTGTAGTTGCCTTTTTGAACTTGAAAATAGGTTGGATTTTTGTTGAATTCCCGAAGCATGGTTGCTTCCTTTACGTTTACAATGCCTCCCCGACATTCTAGGCGTAAGGATTATGTACTTTTTGGCCAAAAATGAGCCAAGAATGGTGGAGGAGGTGAAGTGTTTTTCTTGAATAAACTTGTGATTTGGACAAAATTTTGGGGTTATAATGCCCAAATTTTTGTAGAAAACTGTAGTAAAACACTTTAGGAGCACCGATCTGAACTTGGATTGTTAAAAATAGAGTTTTGGATCAAGAGGCACCATTGAAGAACCCCTTCGAATTTCTGGGACGATGAAGATCGCCATAGCAGTCTGGTTCCACTATAGCAGAGAAATTCCTGCTATAGCGGTCCCGCTGTGGCGGACACCCGTCCGCTATAGCAGAGGTCCGCAAGGCAGTGGCCTCACTAGGCCATACTCAAAAAAAAATTCCTTTTTTTTCCCTTTAACTCGCCTCTTTACGCTGAAACAAGCTCTAATTTCGCCCTTGGCTACATTGCAGGTTAACAAAATCAATTGTTGAAGGACAATAACCCGAGTATGATTATGATAGGTTCCCTGACGATGCTAGTCAGGAGAGGTTCTGGGACCATCACCGATTGGGATTCTGCTTTGAAAGGGGCTGCAAAATGGTTGGGATTGATGAAAAGGCAACCGCCTTCCATCGTAGGCTTCAAGAGTTCGATTGGGTTTTGCTGATAGTGGCTCCCCCTCCCGCTCGCACCGGTTGGGTGCGGGAGTTCTATTCTATCCTCTTCACTATCCATTGGGATGATCCCAACCCCACTATCCGCATCGGAGGGGTAGATATTCTGGTGGATTCCCAGACAATCAACGAGGTGCTAGGAGTGCCTCATGTCTCCAATGAAGCATACGAGGCCAAGTTTCGACTTTGGGACATGACCTGGTTGAGGGACACCTTAGTGGATGAGGAGTGCAGAGATCAGGTATACTAGCCCGGCCCTGAGGGCATCACTAGTGCTTACTTCTTCGCTGATGCTAGGAGGTGGCTCAACTTGGTATCACGGAGGATCCACCCGTCGGGCAATAAGACCGACGTGACTTATGCCCGGGCCCTGGTAATTTCTCGTGCTATGCAAGGGATCATTATGAATGTGGGAGACCAGATCATCTCAGAGTGGAAGGACTTCTATCGGGGTCCTAGGAAGGGCCCCTTTCTTCCTGGGTTAGTGCCCGAGCTGTGCAGGCGAGTTGGGGTACCGGTGGATCATACTGACCACGAGGCAAAGATGGATAATGACATTGACCCTCTTGGGGTGAAAGTGGTGACCTTCAAGAAGAAGAGGAAGGTAGGCGAGGCAGGGAGCAGTCAGGCTGCTGAGGAGGTAGATGATGATGATGATACTCCCTCTCTTTTCCAGCCTCAGCCCCTGATTACTAGCCGCCAGATGGAGGAGACTTTGGCCGCGGTCCAGAGGTTCACGTAGGGCACCGCTGCCGGAGGTACCGCCCAGCCCCCTTCCCCTCAAGATTTTTCTGCACTCCGCAGGGAGTTGGAGGAAGAGAAGAGGAAGAGACGTTCTCGGGATATGGAAGACAGTCAAGGCCATGTTCTCTTGCGTCGCCTCTGGTCAGGAGCTTCCCACACTTGGGCCCGAGGACAGGCAGGAGTTCCCATTCCTGAGTGATGATGAGGCTTAGTACCTCCCCCTCCCCTCTTTATTAAGATTTTTACTGATTTGGGTTTTTGCCCCCGTTTGAGGCATGTACTAAACAATGCTTCCCCTTTCCATTTCCTCTTTTTAGCATGCTACACTAGTTTTATGAATGGTTTCCTGGTTTTACATAGTAGCTCGTGGCTTGATTATCGCTTTTAGAAGCCCCAAGAATGAAATGATAAACAGGGGAAAACAGGGCAGGCATTCTGCCCCCAGTCCTTCCGCTATAGCGGTGTCATTCCGCTACAACGGTTCTGTCGTAGTGGTAGAAATTTCTGCTATAGCGGGATTGCTGTAGCGGTATAGTCCCGCTATGGCGGTCCCGACGGTGACAGTACAAAACTTTCAATTTTCCAGTATAATAAATCAACCCCCCTTCCCGGTTACCATGGTTTAACCCCATAAACCCCACCATGGTCCTGAACAACACCCCAAGCCATTCTTAGTAATGCACATATCAAAACTTAGCATCCAATTATCACCAATAAAGATAGATTTACATGAGAAAATTGTTCACAACCAAACGTTCTTGTTATCATGCAAACTTACCTCACTGTCCCCATGGTTCCCAACCAAGTCCCGACTGTCCGAAACTGAAGCTTCCCCACAGTCGTACGTCCTGACCCCTCACCATTTTGACCAATGATGAGCCCTTTTTGAAAGTAACAAGAAGTTTAAATCCATACCTATAGCACTTTTATGACCAACCAAAACATACCAATTTCAATCTATGACCACCTTTAAACCCACAACCTTACAGTAAGGCAACCGATCACACACCAAATCAAATAAGTCATACAAGCATTGTAACACACAAAAGTTTTCAAATTTTTGCACCACAACAAGGTTAAACCACATATATTGTCCTCTATTCGTCCCATGGAAGACTGTTAAACGATACATGTTTTACCACAGCCTCTCAGGCCAGATACCAATTGGAACCTTCCCGGTTCTAACTTCTCTTGCTTGTTTTCACAACAGCCGGAGTCAAAAGATATCCTTTTTCTTGTTCAGATACCAATTGGAATCGAAAGATACCAACTGGACTCAACTTATACAAGCAAGTAAACGAACCGCATGAAAGGAATGAAAGAAGAGATATTTCCTAGAATGCTTCATAGCTTCCCAAAGATTGGATGTGGACGTCAATACACCAATTCGCAGGACTCTATTCGATATTTTGCTCTTGTACTGGGAGACTGGTAACCTAGGCTCTGATACCATCTATCACGACCCAACTATCGAGCCGTGCGGGCGCCTACTCTAACCACCTAGATAGACGAACCCTTACCACCCGATCCAATAGGTACTTGTGGAAAACCAAATATAACGATAATCAACCTCATTTTTATATGCAAAATGATTTACAACCTTGTTTTAGAAAACATCTTTTACGAAGAAATACAATAAATCCCTTTTTAAAGAATGAGAAAAACAATTTATAACTTGAAAACAAACCCTCCCTAGAATCTAGTCTAAGCCGATACAAGCGTTACTACAAGAGTGCAAAAATAAAAGGGGACACAACTCCCACCATGGAAGCAAGAAGTAGGAGCTGCTGGAGATCGCCATCATCGTGTACCTATGAAACATCATTGACCCTGCAACCAGACTATACCCAAAAAGGTATAGCAATAGTAGAATCAGTACAAACACACGTACTGGTAGGCATCATCAATCGATCGGAATCCACTCGTACCATTATATAATGAAAATAAGGGAAAGCATGAAATCAGCTACCATAGTCCCGTCCTCTGACTTCCACAGCTACCAATCCCAATCTCAACCCTACCATCTACTTGTAACTCATACCTCAACCCTTCCTATCCCTTCCGTTGCGCACTCCCTCACTCGAGAACTCCTCACCCTGACTCCTAGGAATTCCCAAGTCACACTGACCCTTAGACTTCCAAAGTCACACTGACCCTTAGACTTCCAAAGTCACCTTACGCTAGTCTAACCACTAAGTCATACCCGGATGACCACTCTGTTAACCAAGTGAACCTCTTATGACCAACATCCACAAATCACCCAACTAATTGCCGGACCAGACCAACAACACTCATGGTGCTACTCACAAGTATTCGGACCTCTCGAGGATCCCTAGGATGATTTCCCAACCTGACTCGCAGCCTTCCTCCTAGCTTATCAGCCAAATATAACCAAATAACAACCATTGACAACACTCAATGGCAGTATCATATAATCTTACCACATAATCTCAATTAATAATCAAATACCAATCTGTGACAATAATACAACCCAGACCACCAAGGATCCCTAGAACACCAACCATATTCTAGCATGCAATCCCGGCCTACACTAAGACCATATACAGAAATCACACTTCAAAAATACAACTCGGTCCACTCATAGAACCATCGAAAGAAATACAACCAAAACAATAAACAATCTCATACCAGGCGTGGTACCCAAGCCAACCATTTGTCATTCCCATACCAGGAGTGGTACCCGAGCCAACCAAATAGTATCATGTACCAGGTGTGGTACTCGAGCCTACCAAATCATATCATGTACCAGGCGTGGTACCCGAGCCAATCGAATGTCACACAGAAATCCAACAATCAATAATAATGAACAATAGCACACTTGTAAACCAATAAGCAAGAACAACTAGTTCATTTCACAAGACTGATAATCGGACCATTAGACATTCAAAAAACTATTACGTAAGCATGCAACTCATATAATACCAAGCAGTAGTACATGAACACATAATGTATATTGGGAACACAACATCACCTACCCCCATTCCGGGTACGTAAACTCAACTTTGAAATCCCGTCCGAAGACCAAGCTCCCGCTCACCCTTTTTTAACACATAACTAGTAATTACCTTGAATTCCGAAACTTCTTCTAGGACCAAATACCAATAACTAGTATTACCTTGAATTCCAAAAATTCTTGGACCAAATACCAAAAATAGGGAAAACCTCCCCTAACCTTGGGTGTCCCACCCTTCTACTTAATTTACCTCGTTATAACAACTCGTGTCCGGAACTCTCTTTTTATTAGTCATTTAGTTACCCAAGCATTTTCGATTCCCCGAACCTTCCCGACATTCCAGTCCCTTAATTCTATCATCGACCCAACACGTAAATAATTACAGACAGCCCGAAATATTACACACATTAGCTCGACTCATCTATTTCCTAGTTCAGCTAATCTAACCACTCCAGACTTCGTGCCCGAAGGTCTACGCACGTATTCTTCTTTTCCGACTATACAACAATTACGAAATAAAAACAGGTCAATCTACTCAATGAAGAAAACCTAGCCTACCTGGGGCCAAGCAGTTGCCTGATGCATTTTCTGGCTCCGTGAAGGCATTTCCTGCCAGATGACAAGCCTAAAACTCGAGTTTTTGCGTCCCTATAGCCGGAATCCCTCCTCCTCATGGCTCCCAAGCCTTGGAGCAGCCTAGGAGGGTTTTTGGAGGAACCCTCGTATGTTTTTCAACTGAGGAGGAGAAATCTTTTATTAAAATCGCGTTCTGAGGCTACTGCCTCCCGTCATTCCGCTATAGCGGACGGCCTTCCGCTACAGCGATAGCCCTATAGCAAAATTAATATCACTATAGCAAAGTGACGTCAGCCCAGTTCAATTTCAAAAATCTAAAATTTTCTGTCATGTCACCCCACTTAATACAAAATATTTTTAATTAATTTCAATTTTTTGCGATATCGTAATTTTTAAAATAACAATGGATCCGGTCGTTACACAGTCTCACAAAAATATGATAACTGAAATAGAGTTTTTAAAATTTGAAAATATTTCAAATGAAATTTAACTTAAAATTTTGATACTTTTTTTATATGATATTTATTTCCAAAGGCATAATCTCAGGTGAAACGGGAAAATTGAAATTTTTACTCTTTTTATTGGACCAAGATAAACAAAAGTCTCATTTCTCTCAAATTATAAAAAGCACAATTTTAATATTTATATTAAAGTTGGGAGCAAATCAGATATTTACAAAGTTTGTATCAATTTTTAGAAAATCCTAGCCCTTGCCCCGCCTATAAAAATGATACTTTTGCAGTCCTCTCATTTAGTCATTCTCAACGCAACTTAACCTATTGCGGCTGAGACGAAGGGCATTCACAATAATGAAGAGGACATTGATGACGATGATGATGAAATTCAATATCAACATGAATCCTCTTCAAGGATTCTTCAGAATTGAATCATTGAGTCACCAAATTGTAAGTTCTTTCTTTTTATTTTATTTTCTTTATTTGATGATGTACTGTTTATTTATTCTTTAGAGCTTGCATGAACTACTTCGTGCAAATACTCCATTTTCTTTTTAAAAAAATTTTACATTTTAAAAGAACATTTTTGTGAACCCCAAATTAGGATTAGAAGTTTCACATCGGCAAAACACAAGAGAGATGCTCGATATATAAGTAAGCAGGACTTACAGCCTAGTGACGTATTTTAAAGTCGTGCGGGTCTAGGCCTAGAGCGGACAATATCACTAGTGGGTCGGGCCGTTACAAATGGTATCAGACCCACTCTTGTGTCAGCCTTGTCAATGTGGGCCAGAGATTCAAACTGAGTTTAGGAAAATTCCGGTAAGGCAGGAACCTCAGTCCTGAGTCTAGCAAAATCTCATGCGGTGGGGCAAACTTCAGCGAGGACGCTGAGTCCATAAGAGGGGATGTATATGACACCCCAGATTAGGATTAGAAGTCCCACATCGGTAAAATACGGGAGAGATGATGGGTATATAAGTAAGCAAGCCTTTCACCCTAGTGACGCATTTTAAAGTCGTGCGGGTCTAGGCCCAAAGTGAACAATATCACTAGCGGATCGGGCCGTTACAATTTCATTTTTGATTGGTGTATTCAACCTAATAGAAAAATCGTCGTCTTTTAAACTCAATTTTTTCTTAGATCTAAAAAGAATTTCTTATTTAGAATAAACGGTTAATTCAACATTTAATAAATGAGATATAATTTAGTTTTTCCGATCTACAAATTAAAAACAATCGGTAGTGAGCGTGCAATTTTTTAATATAGGTTTAAGTATTCACATTTGGTAAGATATATATTCTTAAATCATTTCTATGTTAAGCAATAGCGAAAGTATTATCACCTACATTTAATTAATGGACTTAAAAAAAAATCAGTTTAGCTTTGTTTGTGTAAAACTGATAAATAATATGAAAGCAAGTCTAAAATTTTGTGGATGGTTATTCAGCTTTGTGGTTACTTTTTTATGTTACATAAAAATCATATTACTCTGGTGAGTAAGACAAATAAATACTTTCTGATATTGTTTTGTTACAAATAAGAAAAGGATAGAGCTATTGCTGATAAATACTAATGGGTTGGAGAAGCTGAGAGCTTTCAAATTTAGCTACCTTGATAGAGCTACTTCAATTTCCGATTGTTCCTTGTACTTTGATTATCGTATTATTTTGTTCTAGTTATTGTTTCTTTTTTAAAAAATAATTTGTCATGCTTTGTTTAGTATTTTGCCTTGGTTTCGTCACTCCTATTATTTTCTATCAGAAACAGCCTCTCTACCTCTCAAGGTAGGGGTAAGGTCTGGAGTACACACTAACCTCCCCAGATGCCGGGAACGTTGTTACTGTACGTTGAATTGAAATACAAGACGCATGCTGAATAGAAACTGAGTTTGCTAATGGCATATATATATATATATATTGTTTTGTAGGCAAAGGTTTTGGTACGGGAAGAGGGAAATTGAAGTTGTTCAAATCACCAAATTTATGAAAATTTGGCATCGTTTGGAAAATCAGACTCTGTAATTCCTTTTATAAGCCATGCCCTCATCAAGCACTATCGGCCAACAGTTTATCTCCATTCAAATGAGATTTATTTGCCTTCCTCAGTTCCATGGTTCTTCATGTATGGACAAAGATGGAAAGAATAATGTACAGTCATCAACTCAAAGATGATGCAAATAGAACCAATGTCAAATATGGGAATATTGAGTGTCATGAATTCATTGATTTAGTTTAAACATCGGATGCAAGCGAATCTTTTTTCTTTCAAAGGTAAAAAGTATTACCTTGTGATAGCTTTGATTTGACATTTCCACGGATAGACATGTCTTGACTATTGACTTAGAATATCTCATTCACAAGGAATACAGTATGTTTGATCTGTTCAACAATGACAACTAAAATCTTAATGAAAGTAATAACAACCTGAAAAAGACTTGAGCCTAACATCTGATTATCTTTTTTTTTATCATAGCAATTGGATTAACGTTGTTACCCTGATAATGCAGTTTAAAAAACTGAAGTATTGATTTCTTTTTTCCTTAACATGTTAATTGATATAACACTTCAAACAAAATATTATACTGATACCAACTCGACAATAAGGCGATTCAGATTTCTTTGGATTCCATAGCACCAGTTGAAATACCAAGAATTGGAAAAGACTGTGTAGTAGATGCTTGAAACAGCAAATGACACAAGAAATAGATGCTTTTCGAAGTGAGGAATACGTTCTGTTGAACAATAAACAAAAATCAAAGTGGAAAGGTTTTAGCCTAAAGCAAAGTGAACAAAAATTGAAGAGGAGTGTTGAAATTTGCATTTAGTTACTGCAATAATTTTTAGCCTAATCAGTTATTTAAGTTTAGAATGATTTGAATTTTTAAATTTTTATTTAGTTGTTGAGATATTTTAGCTTTTTGAATTTTTAAATTATGCATATTTTGTATTTAAAATTGGCTATTTAAAGCCTTCTTATGCTTGATAAAATTATCGAGAAACATTTTCAATCAATATTTTCAACCTTTTTGTTGCACCATCTTTTAAAAATTCCAACACTATTTTTGCTTTTATAGATCTTTCCTTTCAAAATAGATTTTACCTAACCGACTATATATGTCTTCCTTTTCTTCTTTTTCTCCACTGAGATGATACATTAAATGTAGAAATAGGAAGTAGCAAGTCGGCCCATATCCACCGGGATCAAAGTAGGGAAGCTGTGACCAAAATCAAAGTGAAACATTAACTTGAAAAGGTTCATTCTTTGAAGTCATTAAGAAAAAACAAAAGAAAAATAATGATCGTGGACTTGATATTTCCATGGTACTTTCAACGGAAAGACTTGCATATTGACTTAATATCTCAATTGTAGCTTTCACTGAAACTTCCAAGTATGTTCTGTTCAACATTCTTTTAACATCCACCAGTGCTGTATGTATATCTCATGAATTTTGGTTTGGGAATAACTTGGATTTTTTCTAAAACCGGCCTATATATATTTGCATAGCTTTTCCTAAATTTTCAATACCAGTTTTCGAACTCTTTTATTCAAATATGGCCTACAGGCAACTCTCAGTTGTGTTCTTTGTCTTTCACTGTCAACTTGCTTTTTCTACATCCATATTTCTGTGTCCCAAACATCAAAGCATTTCCCTTCTAAGATTCAAGCAATCGCTTATTGTTGATCTTTTATCATTTGATGATTGTGAGAACTACTATGGGCAGCAGTCTTATCCAAAAACGAGTTCATGGAACATGAGCAGAGATTGCTGCTCATGGGATGGAGTCATATGCGATGAGATGACTGGCAATGTCATTGAGCTTGACCTCGGTTGCAGCAATCTTGTTGGGATCATTGACTCCAATAACAGCCTATTCCAGCTCTCTCATCTCCAAAGGCTCAACCTTTCTTGGAATAACTTCTCTCATTCTCACATCTCCCCTGAATTTGGCAGGTTCTCGAACTTGACGCATCTTGATCTTTCCGACTCCTATTTCTCAAGTCAGATTCCTTCTGAAATCTCTCATCTCTCCAAGTTACAATCTCTTTTGTTCTCATCAAAGTTTCTTCGGAATGACTTAACACTCACTACTCATGATTTCAAGATGCTCCTTCAGAATTTGACCCAATTGAGAGAGCTTGATCTTACTTTCATAAACATCTCTTCCACCATACCTCTGAATTTTTCTTCTCAATTCATAACTCTGGGGCTGATGGGTACAAGGCTGTATGGGATAATACCTGAGAGTATTTTTCACTTGCCGAACTTGCAAGTTCTTGAATTAGACAAAAATGATGAGCTCAGTGGTTATTTTCCAAGGACCAAATGGAACAGCAGTACATCTCTCATGGAGTTACGTCTCTCTTTTGTGACATTTTCTAGTGATATTCTGCCTGAATCTCTTGGATTTCTTACTTCATTGCAGTCCTTGGAACTTCATTCTTGCAATCTCTCGGGGACGATTCCGGAATCTCTTTGGAATCTCACCCGTATAGAGACCTTGGACCTTAGAGATAACCATCTAGAAGGACCAATTCCTATGTTTACAAGTGGACTGCAAAATTTATATGTATGTTTCCTATCAAATAACTCTCTGAATGGAGCAATACCATCTTGGATATCCACGCTTCCATCACTAGGTTTACTAGACTTGAGTCTTAACCACTTTTCCGGTCAGCTTGAGGATTTCAAGTACAATACATTAGAATGGATCATTTTAAGAAACAATCAGTTGGAAGGTCCTCTTCCCAAGTCACTTCAAAACCTTGTGAATCTAGAAATACTAGATCTTTCATCTAACAGTTTTAGTGGCAACGTAGATGTCAGCCTCTTTTCAAACCTCAAACAACTTCGAAACCTGCATCTTTCATATAATAGTATTTCTCTGACCAATGAGAACAAAGTCAAGTCTACCTTGCCCCAATCTCTTGAATACTTATTTTTGTCCGCTTGTGAAGTAAAAGAAGTGGAATTTCTGAGATCTTCAAAGCAGCTTTTGTACTTGGATCTTTCAAATAACAAGATTCAAGGAATTCCTGACCAGATTCCTTTTCTTCCTCGACTAAATTTTCTTGATTTACGCTCCAATCTTCTTCAAGGGTCACTACCAAATCTTCTGCCCTTTTTATCATTTTTCTTCATATCAAATAATAATCTCAGTGGGGAGATCCCTTCTTCTGTTTGCAATTTGACATCATTAAGAATTCTAGATTTGGCAAGAAACAATTTGAAGGGATCAATTCCACAATGTTTGGGTAACATGAGTGTCCAACTTGAGGTTTTGGATATGCAATACAACAGTCTTTCGGGGGATCTCCTAACAACTTTTAGCGTTGGAAGTGAACTTAAAAGCTTCAACTTGCATGGCAATAAGCTAGATGGAAAAATCTCAAGATCCTTGGCCAATTGCACGCAGTTGGAAGTTCTTGATTTAGGAAACAATCACTTCAATGATACATTCCCTATGTGGTTGGGAACTCTTCCAAATCTACAAGTTTTAAGCTTGAGATCCAATAATTTGCATGGACCTATTAAAACTTCCAGTAGTTCGAAATTGTTTCCACAGCTTCGGATGGTAGATCTCTCTTGCAATGCATTTACAGCTGAATTGCCGACCAGTCTTTTCCAAAATCTGAAAGCAATGAGGAGAATTCATCAAAGAATGAAGGCACCAGGTGATACAACACAAACATATTACCAAGACTCGGTAACTGTTGTCACAAAGGGGCTGGAGCTTGAAGTTGTGAGAATCTTGTCTTTGTACACCACTATGGATCTTTCAAGTAACAAATTTGAAGGGCATATTCCTAGTATGATGGGAGATCTTATCGCACTGCGTGTGTTGAATTTATCTCACAATGGGTTGCAGAGTCATATACCGACATCACTTGGAAAGTTATCTGTAGTCGAATCACGGGACCTTTCATCCAACAAGCTTTCAGGAGAGATACCGCAAAAACTTGCTTCTCTTACATCTCTTGCAGTTTTAAATCTCTCCTGCAATCATCTTGAAGGATGCATTCCAAAAGGACCTCAATTTGCTACATTTGAGAACAATTCATATGAAGGCAATGATGGATTGCGTGGATTCCCAGTTTCAGGAGGTTGTGGAAATAACCAGATACCAGAGACAAGCAACACAACATTTGTGCCGGATGAAGAAAGTGATTCGACATTTCTAAGTGGGCTCAGTTGGAAAGTGGTTCTTATGGGATATGGTTGTGGATTGATTATTGGATTCTCCATAGCATATTTCATGCTTTCTTCTCGAAACCCAAATTGGCTTTCTGGGATCGCTGAAGATTTAGAACACAGAATCATTATGAGAAGGCGAAAGAAGCAGCAAGGTCAAATGCATTACAAAAGAAGAAGAAATAATGGCATCTAGACAAGTTCCCCGTCACACAAGATGTAATGTCCAAACCTTCAGGTATATATTCTTACTGAGCTCTATACTGATTCTTTATATATTCTTATTGAGCTCTATACTGATTCTTTTTTAGTTTATCATAATGGTATTATATTATATCTTCATTTAAACATTTCTTGTTTTATTAGATAATTGAATGATTTCGTGAAAATTATACAGTGCTATTCTTATCTACTCTTGAGAATCATTTTAGTCATGACAGAAAAATATGCTCGGCCATCATCCCAGTAGGGAAAGCTCGGTGATCAACAGAATATTATTGATCAAAATGTTTTATTATGAATTGAAATTCCAATGACCATCTCCCTTGTTATGTAAAAGAAAATAACGTTTGAAACAATTAGTCAGTGTCAATGAGATCTAGCTTGTATTTCCGTTATTTAGTTTCGATATAAATGTGTGAGAATTGAGATAATTGTTCTGTATCTAACTATTTCCTTTTAACTTTTGTGATGTAAATGTAGGCATGCAATGACTCGGGAGATGTAAATGGACAAAGAGTGTGTCTAGCTGAAGTATCAAGAATTGGAAAGACTCTTAATTTTTCTTCTTTTTTTTTTTTTGCTTTTATAGCAGTGAGTATAGAGTTGTGTGTGCCTGTGCTGTATGTAGTGTTTTGTTGAAGAATAGTTTTTATACTTCAATGCTGATGAGTTGTGTGTACACCTTTGTAATATTTGGGGCCTTCTGTTGTCAAAGTTCATCTCTGCTATAGCAGATTCTTTGTCTAATAATAAGTGCAGATGTGAGATTCCTAAAGTCAACTAGTTAAATTAGCTTCTTTCTTTCTTTTTTTTTGAGCATAGTATCTCTCATTAATTGAATAGTTACGTGCCTATGCGCACTATGATGTATTCAGGATTTTTTTCGTAACCAGTTGAATGTATTTTTATGTACATACCTTCTAGTCTAGGTTATGCAAAATCTTGAAAATGTTAGTTACGCGTACTTGGACTACAATTTTAAGATCTCTTCTTATACATAACCTATAGTATCTCTCATGATGATGCATATTCGACCTGTAACAAATGCGGAATTACATCCGGACTGCCTTCTGATGCAGCCGCACCCACTAGCTTTAAGATCATGGCTTGAGGATGTTAATAATTAAACTGATAATTATATCTTTATTATGTCTAGAGAAGAAACTGAGAGGGAATACAATATGTGTATTGACTAAGAATATCTCATTCACAGGGAATACAATATGTATATTGACTTAGAATATCTCATTCACAGGGAATACAATATGTTTGATCTGTTCAACAATGACGACTAAAATCAAAGTAAAATATACTAACAACAATGACAAAAATTTGTCCATTGAAAAGACTTCTGCATTGACTTGAGCCAATCATTCTGATTTTCTTTTTCTTTTTTTTTTTAGCAATTGGACCAACTCTGTTACCAGGAAAACAAAATTTCTCAATGACCAACAAGATTTGACTGCTTTTAACATCCAACCAGTGTTGTGTATATCTATATCTTATGAATTTTGATTTGGGAATAACACAAAGCACAACGTTCTTGCAAAATGGACTACGGGCACCTCTTGTTCCTACTAGCATCTTTCTTTCTCTGTCATGAGTTTGCTTCTTCTTTTTCTTCATTGGCACCTCAATCATGCCGCAAAGATCAAAGTCTTGCCCTTATAGAATTCAACAAGAGCCACGTTGTAGATGCCTCACTCGCAAGTTTTAATTGTGAATTCTATGATGCACAGAAATCTTATCCAAAAACAAGATCATGGATTATGAGCAGATATTGCTGCTCATGGGATGGAGTTATATGCGATGAGATGACCGGCCATGTGATTGAGCTTAACCTCAGTTGCAGCCAGCTTGTAGGGACCATTGATTCCAATAGCAGCCTATTCCAACTCACTAATCTCCAAAGGCTTGACCTTTCTGGGAATAACTTCTCTAATTCACATATTTCACCTAAATTTGGTAGGTTTACGAGTTTGACGTATCTTGATCTTTCCCACTCATCTTTCTCTGGTCAAATTCCTTTTGAAATCTCTCATCTTTCCAATTACAGTCTCTTGGTCTTTCTGGTAATTTTCCTTTATTTCTTGATGATGAGCTAAGACTCGCACCTCACGATTTTAAATTGCTCCTTCAGAATTTGACTCAATTAAGAGAGCTTAATCTTAGATATGTGAACATCTCTTCCACCATTCCTCTGAATTTTTCCTCTCATTTAACAACTCTGAGGATGCCATATACAAGATTATATGGGATAGAGTATTTTTCACCTGCCCAACTTGCAAGTTCTCAACTTAGAAGACAATAATGACCTCATTGGTAATTTTCCAAAGACCAAATGGAACAGCAGTGCATCTCTCGAGGAGTTATTTCTTGGTGGCGTGAATTTTTCTGGTAATTTTCTGCCTGAATCTCTTGGCTATCTAACTTATTTGCAGTTCTTGGTGCTTGGTTCTTGCAATTTGTCAGGGACGATTCCGAGTTCTATTTGGAATCTCACCCATATAAAGTACTTGATCCTTGAAAATAACCATCTGGAAGGATCATTTCCTCTGTTTTCAAGTGGACTGCAGAATCTATTTCAACTTTCCCTTTCAAACAACTCCTTGAATGGAGAATTACCGTCCTGGATATTCTCCCTACCGTCACTAGGTGTACTACACTTGAGTCTCAACCACTTTTCCGGTCAACTTAAGGATTTCAAGTACAATACAATAACCGAGATTCGTCTAGGACATAACCAGTTACAAGGTCCTCTTCCAAAGTCAATTCAGAACCTTGTGAACCTAACGTGGCTTGATATTCCGTCCAACCACTTTTCTGGCAATGTAGATGTCAGCTTCTTTTCTAACCTCAAAAAACTTTGGTTTCTTGATCTTTCATTTAATAATATTTCGTTAACCAATGAGAAAAAAGCCAAATCTACCTTGCCGGAGTCTCTTGGACACTTACACTTGGCCGCTTGTGAAGTAAACGAATTGAATTTTTTGAGATCAGCGGGGCAACTTGAGCAGTTGGATCTTTCACATAACAAGTTGGCAAGTATTGGCCAGATTCCTCTTTCTCATCTATATTATATCGATTTACGGTCCAATATTCTTCAAGGGTCACTACCTATTCCGCCTCCCTATGTAGAGTATTTCCTCATATCAAATAACAATCTCAGTGGTGAGATCCCTTCTTCTGTTTGCAATTTGACATCGTTAAGAGTTCTAGATTTGGCAAGAAACAATTTGAAGGGATCAATTCCACAATGTTTGGGTAACATGAGTGTCCAACTCGAGGTTTTGGATATGCAACACAACAGTCTTTCAGGGAATCTTCTAACAACTTTTAGCTTTGGAAGTGGACTTAAAAGCTTCAACTTGCATGACAATAAGCTAGAGGGAAATATACCGAGATCCTTGGCCAATTGCACGCAATTGGAAGTGCTTGATTTAGGAAACAATCACTTCAACGACACATTCCCTATGTGGTTGGGAACTCTTCCAAATCTACAAGTTTTAAGCTTGAGATCCAATAAATTGCATGGACCCGTTAGAACTTCAAGTAGTTCAAAATTGTTTCCTCAGCTACCGATGGTAGATCTCTCTTGCAATGCATTTACAGCAGAATTGCCGGCAAGTTTTTTCACAAATCTGAAAGCAATGAGGAGAATTGATCAAACAATGAAGGCACCAGGTGATACAACACAAACATATTACCAAGACTCGGTAACTGTTGTAACAAAGGGATTGGAGCTTAAAGTAGTGAGAATCTTGTCTTTGTACACCACTATGGATCTTTCAAGTAACAAATTTGAAGGGCATATTCCTAGTATGATGGGAGATCTCATCGCACTGCGTGTGTTGAATTTATCTCACAATGGGTTGCAGGGTCATATACCACCAACACTTGGAAAGTTATCACTAGTCGAATCATTGGACCTTTCATCCAACAAGCTTTCGGGAGAGATACCAAAACAACTTTCTTCTCTTACATCTCTTGCAGTTTTAAATCTCTCCCGCAATCATCTTAAAGGATGCATTCCAAAAGGAAATCAGTTTGATACATTTGAGAATAATTCATATGAAGGTAATGATGGATTACATGGATTCCCAGTTTCAGGAGGTTGTGGAAATAACTGGATACCAGAGACAAACAACACAACATTTGTGCCGGATGAAGAAAGTGGTTCCATATTTCTAAGTGAGTTCAATTGGAAAGCGGTTCTAATGGGATATGGCTGTGGACTATTTATTGGATTCTCCATAGCATATGTCATGCTTTCTTCTCGAAACCCAAATTGGCCTTCTGGGATCTTTAAAGATTTAAAATACAGAATCATTATGAGAAGGCGAAAGAAGCAGTGAGGTCCAATGCATTACAGAAGAAGAAGAAGAAGAAGAAGAAGAAATAATTGCATCTAGACAAGTTCCCCGTCACACAGGATGTAATGTCAAAACTTTCAGGTATATATCCATATTGAGCTCTTTACTGATTCTTTTTTAGTTTATCGTAATGGTATTATATTATATTTTCATTTAAATATTTCTTTGTTTTATTAGATAACTGAATGATTTCATGACAAGTATACAACGCTATTCTGATCTACTCTTTAGGAGAAGCATAAAGAAAAAAAAGGAATATATATATCATCAGGTCATAATGTATGCTTAACCATTGAGAAAAAATATGTTCAATCATCATCACATTAGGACTAGCTCAGTGATCAAAAGATTATCAGTGTCCAGAGACCATCTTAACGTTTGAAACAATTAATTAGTCAATCTCAATGATGGGTCTAGCTTGTGTTTCCATTATTTCGTTTCGATATAATTGTGTGAGAATTGAGATAATTGTTCTGTATCTAACTCTTTCCTTTTAACTTTTGTGAATAAATGTAGGCATGAAATGACTCAGGAGATGTAAATGGACTCTTCAAAGAGTGTCAAACTGAAATATCAAGAATTGGAATGACTGTGTGGATTGTTTTTTGTTTTTATGACAGTGAGTATAGAGAACTGTGTGTGCCTCAATCTTTGATAATATTTTGGGGCCTTGTGTTATCTATGGTCATCTCTGCTATAGCAGATTCCTTGTCTGATAATAAGTTGCAGATTCCTAATGTTAAATTAGTAGACGTTTACTGTTTGTTTTATATTTATAAATATTATTGTATCGCTTCTTCCTCGTATTTCCCCTGTTATTGTATATTGTGTATTTGTGGGCCCACGGTCGTGAGTGCTGGATTGGCTAGATTCCAGGTCAGTATGCCTATGCAAGTTGAAAAACTAATTTTAGAGTGAATATAAAGAAAGAATTCGTTATTTATTTACCATTTGCAAACTTCATATTGGAAAGAGGAAAGAAAGAAATATTGAACCAAGAAAAACATACACCACAGATAGAAGTCCCTTCTTCTGCTTCTGTTAAGGAAGAAATTTCCTCTGGTAAGACTCCAAATACTGACATATATGAAACAGTACTATTTCTCAAGCCAAGTCGACATTTCATTCTTCACGAGCAGCTTAACAGTACCTTAGAGCTCGATTTATCCTGCAAGAGGATCAAACAGATCAGCAACCTCATTCTACATAATCTTAGCATACATTTCATTTTGAATGAAAAAACGAAAGCTTATATCAGAGAAGTGAAGTTCTCAAAGAGCATCAAAATCTTATGCGTTGTTTACTCAAACGGGAAAGGGATGACAACCATATGGGGCAACCCTTAGGACCAACTTCATATATTATTAGATAACATTAGGGAGAGAGCCAAGCGCATAGACACTTTAGTAAATCAAACTCAAATGATGAAGTGGGCACTATGCTTAGTGCTTACAGTTGCACAGCTTAATTGCCACTGCAAATGAATGCTTCCATTTCTACTGTACACAAGGGATTCTTTCAGAGCCATCCTACACCACTCAAGATCCAATTATGACCAGGTGCAGAAGCAATAATCAATATATACAAGAAATATGTTACTTATTTTGAAACGGCCATCTAGTGAAATATATTCCTAGCAAACACGATGATCTTTGAACTGTATATAAGAACATGATTGTACATGTGAATTCAAGGATAAAGGATGCAGTTCAGAACAGAACAAATGAACAATATATGAAGAGTTTTGCAATTTATACAAAGTTGGCACTCATTGTCACACCAACCATTAACTCAAACTACTGGATAAGAAAAAGTGCAAAACTAAATATAAACCAATATAATGAACCCAAACTACAAGTATTATTGGAATTAGACATTATTATAAATAGTTATAAAGATTAGAACTTGACCTCATCACATTGAAGTAAGGGGAGAATCTTGGGACCCCTTATTCTTACAAGTGAGAATATTCTCAAATTCCTTAGCTGGCAACTTCTCAGACAAAAACCCAACATGGAACTCAATCATATGAGACTCCTCATCAACATTAATCCCTGTTACAGACACCGCGGTAGTCTATTTCATGATCAACAAACTAATACCCAATCTCTCGAGTCACCTCTCAAGATTTACTTAACATAAAACAGCAACCCTGAAGGCTGAAATTACTTAAGTAATCAGACAGTCTCTTCCGGGATGTACTTAATAGTAATCTTGGACAAAATGTGATAGGCATCACATCCTGTATTTGTATACATCTGTTTAGGGCTACAAATGCTAGAAGAAAAAGAGGGATTTTCTTTCTTCTTTGCAATATAATATAGCAGTTTGGCTAGTTCAGACAAAAGAGACATTCCTCCTCTGTATTTTTTTCAAAATACAATTGATGACAACAGTTTCACTTTACAAATAGCAAAGTCTCAGAAAAGCATTTCCATCTACCCTTCACCAAAAAGAAAAGTGTTTCTCAAGTCATGGCTGAAACCTAAAACTGAATGTTTACCAAGTACCTCACACTATATTGAATCACCACAAGAGTAAGAACCAAAAAAGAACTGAACATGCATACTCCCGGCAAACAGTGCTGCAACCCCACTTTGTGCCTTGACTTCTAAGTGTAAGCAAATGTGATAGGTTTGTTGGGAAAGGCAAGGCACTAACAAAGAATGCACAACAGGGTAGCAGCGGAAGAATACCCAAGTCTAAACTTTCCCTTTCAATTTGAACCAAGAGAAGACAAACAAACCAAGCACAATGGTAATAAGGCAGCAAGTATATCAACCAAAAGAAATACGACAAGTCAAAATAAACCAATCACACGAGACACCAAGATTTACGTGGAAAACCCCTTCGGTGTGAAGAGTAAAAACCACGGGACCAAAACCTCCACTATAATCACCAAGAGTTACAATAATGTTCTCCAAAATGGCCACCAAAGAAGTGCCAACAAACGAGCAACACTACATAAATCACAACACCAAAAACAAGAGAATAAAAGGAGCAAAAGCACCGAAAAACGCAGCTACTGTTCACGGATGCAAAACTGGAGCTACGGGATACCAAATCCAACTCTGTCAGTTTCTAATCAAAGATTGAGATGAGAGGAACAAGCTGTCCAAAAATCAGATCAATCGGATAAGAAACGAAGCGGGAATCGCAATTTGAAGTTGGCAATTTAGGGCTGAAATTGGGTGCGAAAATCTGCTCTTTCTCTCTATGTGTGGCTGCTGAAAAATATTATGTGGATTATGAAATAAGACCTAAAAAAGGTCTATATATATGCCCCATAGAATTGGGCCTATGGGCAAAAGTGGTTGGTCCAAATTGAGCTTTATTTATCCACATAGGAAGGGAAAAAGACCCATAACCCCAACAATTCTCCCCCTCACGACTATGTGGAGGAGACCGCCATCCCGGCGATCATGCAACAATCTTCAAATTTCCATCTTGGCAAAGCTTTAGTCATCATATCGGAACCATTATCATCCGTATGAATCTTCTCAAGTTCAAGCAACTTAGAATCCAACACATCTCGAATCCAATGGTATCTCACATCAATGTGTTTAGACCGACCATGGAATGTAGAATTCTTGCCAAGATGTATAGCACTTTGACTGTCGCAATAAAGCACATACCTCTCTTGAGCACAACCAAGTTCCCCCAAGAATCTCTTCATCCAGAGCAACTCTTTACAAGCTTCAACGGCAGCAATAAGCTCAGCTTCTGTAGTAGATAGAGCAACACATTTTTGCAACCTAGATTGCCAAGACACAGCTCCCCCTGCAAAAGTAACCAAGTACCCTGAAGTAGACTTGCGAGTATCAACATCACCAGCCATGTCTGAATCAGTATAACCATAAAGAATAGGCTTCCCTGTACCAAAACACAAACTCAGACTAGAAGTGCCACAAAGATATCTCATGATCCACTTCACAGCATTCCAATGTTCTCTTCCCGGATTAGAAAGAAAACGGCTAACAATACCAACAGCATGAGCAATATCTGGTCTTGTACAAATCATTGCATACATTAAACTACCAACAGCTGAAGCATAAGGAACTTTCTTCATATCTTCCTTCTCATCATCACTGGAAGGACACTCTTTCGTGCTCAACTTGAAGTGCATAGCTAAAGGTGTACTGACAACCTTAACATTATTCATGTTGAACCTTCGAAGTACTTTCTGAATGTACTTCTCCTGTGATAACCACAACTTCTTGGCCTTTCTGTCACGGACAATCTGCATGCCAAGAATCTGCCTTGCTGGTCCTAAGTCTTTCATAGCAAAAGACTTACTCAACTCTTGCTTCAACTTTTGAATCCTGCAAGCATTATAACCAACAAAAAGCATGTCATCAACATAAAGCAACACAATAATAAAGTCACCATCAGAGAATTTTTGCACAAAAACACAATGATCTGAAGAAGTCTTCTTGAAGCCCTGCTGACTCATAAAAGAACCAAACTTCATGTACCACTGTCTAGGAGCTTGTTTCAAGCCATACAAGCTCTTCTTCAATTTGCAAACATAATTCTCTTTCCCTTGACTTCAAAGCCTTCCGGCTGCTCCATATAAATTTCTTCATCTAAGTCACCATGGAGAAAAGCAATTTTAACATCCATTTGTTCAATCTCTAAATCTAGACTTGCAGCTAAGCCTAGAACAACACGAATGGATGACATCTTCACAACTGGAGAGAATATCTCATCAAAATCAACTCCCTTTTTCTGGTTAAAACCCTTCACAACTAATCTAGCTTTGTACCGTGGAACTGGATTGCCATCTTCATGTTTCACCCTGAAAACCCACCTGTTTTTTAAAGCTTTTCTGTCTTTAGGTAACTTAACCAAATCAAAAGTATGATTATCATGTAAGGATTTAATCTCATCTTCCATAGCATCAAACCATCTTTCTTTTTCTTCACTATCCATGGCTTCATCAAGACTCTCAGGTTCTCCCCCATCAGTCAAGAGTACATACTCATTGGGAGAATAACGAGATGAAGGTAGTTTCTCTCTAGTAGATCTTCTGAGAGAACTCTCTGGAGCATCAATAGCAGCTGGTTGCTGGCCAACCACATCCTCTTGCACTGGAGCATCAACAACATCCTGGTCATTCTGAACATGATCATCATCTTCATTATCAACTTGATTTTCATTATTATGAAGATTTTCTTCAGGTGCAGTAGTCAAAGGAACTGGATCAATATCAACTAGGCTCTCACTACTCTGAGAATCAACCTTCTCAGTTTTGTCAAAATCTTCAATTGTTTGGTCTTCAAAAAACACAACATCACGGCTTCTAACAAGTTTCTTCTCAACTGGATCATAGAAACGATAGCCAAATTCATCTTGACCATAACCAATGAAGATACACTGTCTAGTTTTAACATCCAGCTTTGACCTTTCATCCTTAGGAACATGAACAAAAGCTTTACACCCAAAGACTCTAAGATGATCATAAGAAACATTCTTACCAGACCAAACTCTGTCAGGGACATCACTATTCAAAGCAACAGCAGGAGATAAATTGATAACATAAGCAGCAGTATTAAGTGCTTCTGCCCAAAAGGAATCTGGCAGCTTAGCATCTGAAAGCATACATCTAACTCTCTCAACTAGAGTTCTGTTCATCCTCTCTGCTAAACCATTTAACTGAGGAGTCTTTGGAGGAGGTTTCTGATGCCGAATACCCTTCACTCTACAATATTTATCAAAAGGACCAATATACTCACCACCATTATCTGAGCGGATGCATTTCAATTTCTTCCCTGTCTGTCTCTCAACCCAGGCCTGAAAACCCTTGAACACATCAAGTACCTGATCCTTGGACTTCAAAGGAAATACCCAGAGTTTGCGAGAATGATCATCAATAAAAGTCACAAAGTAAAGTGCATCGCCATGAGACCTTACCTTAAAAGGACCACACAAATCAGAATGTACCAACTCCAGCAAATCAAGCTTTCTTGAAGGCGGATGACTCTGAAAGGAAACTCTTTTCTGTTTACCGGCTAAGCAATGAACACATTTCTTCAACTTTGCTTGTTTCACTCCAGAAAGTAAATTTTTCTTAGCCAAATTGTCAATCCCCTTCTCACTCATATGACTTAGCCTTCTATGCCATAATTCTGATGAAGTATCATTCTCCATCAAGTTTACTGAGTCTCTAGAGATGGAGCCCTGAAATACGTACAAGTTAGATAACTTGTCACCATGAGCCACAACCATTGAACCTCTAGTAAGCTTCCACTGGCCAGCACCAAGGGTGTTAACATAACCCTCATCATCAAGGTTCCCCACAGAGATCAAATTCAGGCGAACATCTGGAGCATGCTTGACATTGTTGAGAACTAATCTCGAACCATTGTTACTTTCTAAGCAAACTGTTCCAATGCCAAAAACTTCAACTTCATCATTATTACCCATCTTCAACATCCCAAAATTACCTGGAGTATAAGAAGAAAATAATTCTTTCTTGGGCGTGACATGAGAAGTAGCACCAGAATCCACAACCCAGCTAGACTCATCACGAACAAGATTAATGGCATTCTCACCACAAGCAACAAGAAGATCATCATTAGCAACAACAGCAACACGATTCTCATTATCGCCTTCTTTCTTTTGTCGTCTCATATCTCTCTTGTGCTTGTGACAATATTTCATGATATGTCCATTCTTGTGGCAATAGTCACATGTAACATTCTTGTATCTGGACTTTGACTTGCTTCTACTTGTACCTCTATAATTCTGACCTCTGAACTTATTTCTCCCCCTATCTTCAGTAACCAAAACATCGGAGTGTGAAGCTGAAGAAGATGAGGCCTGTGATCTTCTTCTCATCTCTTCATTCAAGACACCACTCTTAGCATATTCTATAGTTACAACACCACTGGGAGCAGAATTAGTCAAAGAAACTCGAAGAGTCTCCCAAGAGTCTGGCAGAGTATTGAGAACCCAAAGTCCCTGAATTTCTTCATCAAACTTTACACCCATTCCGGACAGCTGGTCAAGGACACCCTGAAAATCATTTATATGATCAGAAATAGGACTACCCTCTTTGTACCTGATATTTATCAATTGTTTCAGCAGGAACAACTTGTTGTTGCCAGTCTTCGAAGCATAAAGTGTCTCAAGCTTATCCCACAAACTTCTGGCATGTGTCGCATTCACAATATGATTTCTAACATTATCTTCAACCCATTGTCTGATATAGCCACAAACCTGCAGATGCTCAAATTCCCAATCCTCATCATTCATAGATTCAGGTTTGTTAGAAGAAAACACAGGTAAGTGCATCTTCTTGACAAATAGAAGATCTTTCATCTTGCCTTTCCAAGTATGATAATTACTACCATTCAAATACACCATCTTGCTCATATTTGCCTCCATCATTCAAATTGACTATCAACAACAACCAATGCTCTGATACCACTTTGTTGGGAAAGGCAAGGCACTAACAAAGAATGCACAACAGGGTAGCAGCGGAAGAATACCCAAGTCTAAACTTTCCCTTTCAATTTGAACCAAGAGAAGACAAACAAACCAAGCACAATGGTAATAAGGCAGCAAGTATATCAACCAAAAGAAATACGACAAGGCAAAATAAACCAATCACACGAGACACCAAGATTTACGTGGAAAACCCCTTCGGTGTGAAGAGTAAAAACCACGGGACCAAAACCTCCACTATAATCACCAAGAGTTACAATAATGTTCTCCAAAATGGCCACCAAAGAAGTGCCAACAAACGAGCAACACTACATAAATCACAACACCAAAAACAAGAGAATAAAAGGAGCAAAAGCACCGAAAAACGCAGCTACTGTTCACGGATGCAAAACTGGAGCTACGCGATACCAAATCCAACTCTGTCAGTTTCTAATCAAAGATTGAGATGAGAGGAACAAGCTGTCCAAAAATCAGATCAATCGGATAAGAAACGAAGCGGGAATCGCAATTTGAAGTTGGCAATTTAGGGCTGAAATGGGGTGCGAAAATCTGCTCTTTCTCTCTATGTGTGGCTGCTGAAAAATATTATGTGGATTATGAAATAAGACCTAAAAAAGGTCTATATATATGCCCCATAGAATTGGGCCTATGGGCAAAAGTGGTTGGTCCAAATTGAGCTTTATTTATCCACATAGGAAGGGAAAAAGACCCATAACCCCAACAAGGTTTGTGCACTTCCTTGGCACCAAACAGCATCTTGAACTCCCCACTGAAAATACAAGATTACTGTCCTCTGGCGGCAAAGTGGTGGCACTGGAAACCACTGGCTTTTGCTTTGACAATGATTCAGTGGTAGAGACATGCTGCTCAACTACGGGTTCATCAGGCGAAACTCGCCTCTCTTCCCATTCAATAGATCTCCGATACACTTACCACACCATTTCCTGCTCTTCATTCGATAGTTTTTCGTCCTCATTCTCTGGCAAGAGACTCTCATGTTCATGATAATTCGCAGTCCACCTGAAGAAATGACTAACTTCTTAAAAACATTGTTCTTCTATTGATGAAGTAAATGATGATTTATTAACCTAAAAATGAGTTTCCCCAACAAAATAAGTACACCCAGAAAAAAAATCTAAAGCTTGAATGCTTCGCTGCAAAAAACCATCCAGACAAATATACAAGTAGGGATGTCTTGATGTCTTTTAATCCAAAAGACATAGTAGGTTATGGTTTTAACTAACAACCACTACATTAATAAAAAGAGAACACCTAAAGAAAGTAAAAAACGGAAAAAGAGGAGAAGAAGCAGCACATCATATAAACACAAATCAAAAAGATGGGTCATTCTAGAGAGAGCTCTACCTCCAAGAGGTAGTGGTAAGGTCTGCGTACACTCTACCCTTCCCAAACCCTATTTTGTGGGATTTCACTGGGTATGTTGTTGTTGTTGTACTCTGGAGAGAGCTAACACTTGGATTAAAAGGTGGTATACTTGGTTGATTAAAAGGTGGTATATTTGGTTCTGCAGGAAATATATACACAGTCAACTTGTCAGCATCAGTAGTGAAGGAAGAACTGCTTAGTATGGAAATGATGCAAGTAAAATATATGGAGAATTGCTGAAAACAAAAGGCATTTGCTCAATAACATCTAGAGCATTATGAGCTCAAAATATGAGAAGTAGGTGCTCCGTAGAATTCTTCAACTCTTTTTCATAGGTTAAGAAGGGGTATTAACGCCCGGATAACTTACCTATCATAACAAATCTTAAGATACAGTGAGGTCTATCAGACACTAAATTAAGAATAAAGTGATCCAGATCAGACAAGAAATCAGCTGTTGGATAGTTTTTCACTTTGGAAAGATGGATATCATAACAAGGTTTTAGAAGTGATGGCAGTCATATCCTCCTACTCCAGCTGATGGATTGTCTTTTTCGGTTCCTGATTCAGCTGGTGCAAGGCTGACATCAGACTACAACAACTGACTTGTTAACAGAAACAACCAGTCTCGTTCAACATTGATATATCAAAAAGTTGATTTTAAGAACGATAAAGAAAAGGAAACTATGAAGAACTTCCAGACACCCAGTTTCTCTAAGTGAATAAGTCTGTCGATATATAAAGAATTATACATAAAGAAACAGGAATGGAGCATTTTTTATTTTTATTTTTGAGAAGGGAAACAAAATACTCTGTTCCTGTTTCTGTATGCATAATTCTTTAAATATCAACAGACTTGTTCGCTTATAGAAAGGAACGGAGTATACTTAAACTGAACTAGACAAATAAAAACAATCGGGTTTTTCCGATTAAAACAAATCAGTCACCTCCACAGGTTCTGGATATTATCTCCTATGAAGTCTAAATCAAGAAAACCATTACACTATTAATCAGAAAGGTAAAAGATAAAGTGAAATTTATTTTAAAACACACATACAGACACAGATATATAGTTTAACGAAAACGTATATTTGAAAAATCTCAGAACCCAAACTCATTGCACAAGACTCCCAAAATACATTAAAAACGACAGAATTTATGTTCTGAAGAAATTGTTGAAAATGACAGACACAAGAATAGAACGTCACCATGGATGATGCCAGTCAATCAAACTTTGCATTAGTTTGCCGGAAGAAGAGCTTCCATTTGGAAGGGTTAATTTTTGTTTCGGAACACTTCCAACATCTACATTTGTGTTTGCTTCACCGGCATGTTCTCTTACTTGCTTCAATTCCAGAGGTATATCACAGCTTTCGTCATCTCCAAATTTAAAAAGATGCAACATTTCCTCTTTGGATATAGTTCTATGTACTTGTTGCCTATCAACCACCCGTGCTGCAAGACCTTCCTTCGTTACCTGCTTAAATCATCCACTTAATAATTCAAAAAATAAAAGCTATTCTGACATGAGCTGTTTCTGGATTCTTCTTTTACTGAAGCTTGTATATCCTTTCCTCCATCGTGCCATGTGCTAGTAAACGGTAAGCAAAAACAGGTTTTGTTTGACCATACCTAGAATCATACAAGCATTCAGGCTAAAATATATATTCTAATGGTACCTGGGTGTTTTATAATGAACAAATTTGAAAGACACACCTCCTAGCTCGATATATAGCTTGAAGATCATGAGTAGGATTCCAAGAGCCATCAACTATAATTACACGGTTGGCAGCATAAAGGTTGATCCCAAGAGATCTAGCTCTAGTAGATATCAAAGCACATTTAATCCTTCTATCCAATGGACGGTTAAAACAGTCAACAAGTCTCTGCCTTTCAGATGATTCCTTTCTTCCATCAATCCTATTGTCCAAAATAGGAGACAAAAAACTCTCAAGACACAAGTATAGGCTGGAGGACTGATACTATAAGTAGGACAAAGGCCTTCAAAGAGAAATGAAAGGATTTTTGGAGCATTTTTCCACTTATCCAAGGAATCCCTTGCGAATAGTTTCTGCGATCACTCTACGTAATTTATTAAACCGGTTTATGCTTGTAGCTACCCCTGGGGGAATACGTGTAATAGCAGCGAGGTAGCTTGGCGTCAGTAAAGACAAAACAATACCCGAGGGTTTCTTTTACTAATTTAGAGCATACCAATCTCAGAAACTATGACACAATGTTGGTTAATGGAGAGTTGAGCGGAGGAAACTGGAGAGGGGGCCGGGGGTCGCCCGGAGTTGGGGTATTAGCAGCATTGGTCAAACTTGTCATGTCCTTAGCTTTTTGGACTTCTTCCTGCATTTTTTCCAACTTCCTCGTGAGTTCAGCGATCATTTCGCTATTCTTCGCAATCACGCTATAAGAATTTTAAACACACAAAAGTTGTTTTTCATCGAGGCAAATTGATCCACGAGTAATTGTTGACTCGAGAATTTCAATGGACAGGATTTTGTCCATTGATTTTGGATAAGAAGAATTCACCAGGAAGATTGACTTGTTGAGTCTTCGTCTTCTTTCACCTTTGCCTATTGCACTTCTGAATTCTTTGGTATCTTCGTCAAAGTGGGGGAAATGAAAAAATTTTAAAGATAGGGGTCGGTCCCTGAAAGGCTGCCTACGTATCTCACGAAGGAGAAATCAGGCCCTACGTAGTTCGAATAGGTAAAGAAAACATTTTTCATTTCATTTCATTAGATTTCATCCACTATCTTTTTTAATTACAAGAGAAAGTAAAGTCATGAAACTTTAAAAGAAAATTCTGCTACTTTTAAAGCTTAATTTTGAATAGTGGCGGGTTTCGCTCTACTTGATCTTCTTTCTTCACGGGTGGTCTGGAGCAAATTGGAGGTTGATCTTCCCAATCTTGATCAGGTGCTCCAAGTCAAAGCGAAAGGCATGACACTTCTCAATGTCATGTCCTTTCTACCATTATGGTAGAGACAGATGTCGTCATCCTTTCTCCATTTGGTGGCTCCCCTTCTCTCCCCCCTTTCCACAGGATGGAGGATCCTGACTTGAACCAATTTGAAGTAAATGTCCTCATAGTTGTCTTTGAAGGTAGTGAAGTCCAAACGGTGAATGAGGACGTCATCAGTGATAGACATTTCGATTTTGACTCGATCGCAAGCCAGCATGATGTGGGACCCGAACAGGTGAGCAATTTGTCCACGGTTGATCATCTCGTGGACCTTGGTTCTCGGTACTTCACATTCGTCAGTACTGTGTCCTATCTGAAGTGGATGATAGGCACATCTCTTGTGGTCATCCCTTGGATCGCACCGGGGTCCTTGAGTCTCATCAGGGTGCAAAGTGCCCATGGCTTGCAAAATCTGGTAGACAGTCGAGACCTCCACAATCTCTCAGGAAGTTCCTTGAGTGAGCTTTCAAGACAATCTGCTCATTACCTTGTCTGAACCTGGATGGCCAAAAAGTCTCGTCCTTAGCCTTGGACGAGTGCTTCATTTCTTCCGTGAGTTCTTCCAGATTCACAGGCAATCCTTCTCGTACAAGACCCTCTTCTTCGCTTTCGTCAATCACTTTCTCTTTTCCTTTGTTCGTATGTTCCAACTCTCCAATGGTCTCGGTAGTGGCCTCGAATTCTAAGATTAATTGCTTGATTTCCCGGACAAAGTCCCTCTTTGGTATTGCCTTTGGTTTTCCCAAAATTTGGTCCAGCATAGCGATTCTGGCCTTAGCTTTGGCGGTCTGTTCCTCCACCTCTCTTCTTTTGGCTATGGCGGCCTCGGTCAATCGGTCAACTTCTTCGCTCTTCCTTCGGACTGCTTCAATTTCCTCTTGGATCCTTGCCATTCTCATGTTCAGGATTTCCCTTTCCATTGTTAGTCAACCTTTCCTGAAAAGAATGGAGTCTTTTTAGAATCTTTGGAAATGGATTTTAGGATTTTTCTGGAGAAACTTGGAAGACTTGGAGTATTTTGGTCGGACTTTGTGTAGTGCTTTTTATATTTCTGCCTACGGTGTTCTAAAAATTTTAGAGAATAAGAGTGGATAAATTCGTCCTTGATTCGAGCAACACACAGCACAAGACAATTCATATTACAATAATATCACAATAAATCGCACGTCCTAACTTGGTGACCTTTTTGTGCCAAAGGTAGGCCTAGCGGATTTGAAAGACGTATGTGTTGTATTTAAATTATTCTATTGCCCCCAAAATAGCATATATATAATGGAAAAACTTCCCTATAAAGGGATACAAAGCCAGTCGAGAAAAGGGGGTACATTTAGGGAAAGGGATAAATGCATAAAGTCATGCCCACACAGGGGTAATTTAGGGAAAGCAAAAACATATAAAGCAAGCCCTCGCAGGGGCATTTAGGGAATACATGAAAAGTAGGCCCACGCAGGAGCGAAGAAACTAGTAATATGATGATGAAGGTCCCTCTCCGGTTCTTCTCCTTTTGGATGCCCCGACGATGTCTCTAAGTGTGAATTGACTTAACCAAAAGTCACTCTGAAGCTTCACTATTTTGACATTCATTGGTAATGGCCCAGCCTCCAAAATTTGTTTAGTTATCTTGGAGTCAAGTTGTGCTATCCCCAACCTCATATTCTCGAGTTCTTGGGCCAATTCTGCTATTGTGCGTTGGTCCTCCTCTTGCTTTCTAAGAAATTCTTGTTCCTTTCTGGCCATCTCCTCTTGAAGGGTTAACAGCTGTAGATGTACATTGGGTCTAGAATCGACCCGGGGTTCTGATATGGCTATTCCTCGAATATCTATCTTTACCCATTCCTTGTAACCGTCTACGTATTCGGGATCAAACCTATCATCGGCCAATGTTTCTGGACCCATTAACTCGAGTGTCTTCCAATTGTGTCTGATTACCTTAGCTTTTGGAAATTTATCATACTCTTCATAGTCAATGATGTAACAGTTCATGTGAACAGTTGCCGGCTTGATTTGCTTTCTTTCGAATTGCCTAAAGACTCTTTGAGGGGCGTAGGGCCGGATTCCTCGTATTCCCAGGAGAGGAAGGAAAGCCATTTGTCGACTCCTTATGACCACACTTGTTGAATGGAAGTCACCGAACATCATTTGGACGTTGTCTTCTCCTAATTCACAGAAAGCTTGGGCCCATCCTATCTTAGTCCTATTTACCATACCTCTTCGATGGAGCGCGTCCGGTAGAGCATCTAGTTTATCCAACCTATCTGGGTTGGGGAGTGCTTGGTCCCCGTTGACCTTGATCAAGTGTTTAAGGATCCACCACTGTAAGAGTAAATTACAACATTGAAAGTAGCAATGTCAGTTTTGGCACCTTCCCAAAGCCCTATAGATGTCGGATAAGATGACTGGGACCAATGAAAAGTAGCTAACCTTTTCTCCGAAAGGTATGCCATGAAAGATGGTATGGGCCACCATTACGATCCGAGTATTGATATAGTGATGTTCATTCAATGGGAAAACCATAATGCCTAGAAGTGCTATAGCAAAGGCCAAGGTTCGGGTTTCGTCCCATTCCAAGTACGTGTAGAACTCATTCTGATACTGTTTGAACCCTTCTGGAGTCCCAAAGCGGTTGTAGAGCTATTGGAAAGAGATGCTTGGACCCATGATCCAAGGGCACTAGTGTTGACGCAGTTTGAGGAAGTTGGCAATTTCACTCGGAGTTGACTAGTCCGGTAGTAAGACACCTTGTTGAGGCCTTAGTCTTCTCTAGGTGGCAGTTCCACTAGTTTCGATGCAATCCCTGATTTCCTCAAGTGTTGGAGTCATTTCCATTGTTCCGAAACGGAAACACCATTTTTTCACTATCCAGTACCCGGTGAGGACCTGGATCAACTCCGGCCATGCCTTCATTTTCAATAGGGTTGGCAAGTGACCCATGTACTTACAGAATCTATCAAGTTTGTTCAAGTCCTAAGAATCATGAGCAATTAGCATGATAGACTGCCAAAACAAATAGCACAACCAAATCCGCCAAAACCTTTAAACAAGTTCAAATCAATGCTTACATGGTCACATCACACTCATGAAGACAGTCAAGCAATTTTGAACAACAATTTAACAAAAAACGAATTGACAATTGACGAGTAGCTCAGCCCCAAAATTCACACACTAAATCGTCAAGGTAAGATCCAGGAACTACATAATTTTGACAATAACTTTAAACAAACAGATTCCATACCCTCATTTTGTAATCATCATGACCACAACGGAACACAAATCTTTATGCCAGATTAGCTCAAAACCAACATGATAACAAGATAAAAGAAAAACAGAACTCGTATCTTGACCTAAACAGCCTAAAACCAGCAGAGATATTTCTAAAGAAGGAGAAGAAGAACAGAAATCTCTACATTTTTGCTAAAGGAGAGAAGGAAAGAAAAGGGATGAGTGGTTTATCTCTTTTGGAGCAGCGAATGGAATAAGGGCTGAGGGTGTTGGGTAAAGAGAAAGAGGAACAGAAGTATAAGGGCGTTGGGTTTGGGCCTGTACCGGGTCAGGCGGAAAGAGGTGTGTTGAGGAGTGGGCTGGGCGAATTATGGAGAGAAATGGAGTGGGCTGAGGGTTATTTGGGTGAGGTGTGAGCCCAAATGTTGGCTGATGACAAGGGGTTATAAGGTTGATTTATGATATTTAGAAATAAATAGGTCGGATTTGGCTGAAATTGAAATAGTTTTAAGGAATTTAGGCTAGGATTGAAATAGAGACGAATTAAAATTAATTGTCTGAGCTTTCTTTAAATTTAAACAAATTGAAATAATTATTATATTTAACACATAATTACCTCTTTCAAAAAAATTACGAAATTAATTTATCAAATTAATCTCTCATTTGAATTATATTTGGAGGAAAATCAAGCGTTTAATTTTTAAAAGAAGTTTCTCATGAAATTAAACTCTAAAATAATTCTTTAAGTAAACTTATATAAATTTCACGTAATTAAACATGAAAGATATAAATTATTACTCAGAACTATTATAAAGCTTATTTGGCAATATTTTATCCCTTTCTTACAAAATAATTATTTCAAAAATTATTTAAAAAATTCAGAAGGCTCAAGATTAATTCATAATGTGGAGGGTAAAAATTGGGTGTTAACAACATTTCGAGTTCGTATGAGAGAATGATGCTTTTTTAGTGAAAAAGTTGTTAGTGAAGGGTTTTTTGCCGCAACCGCTAGGTCACCACTAAAGGTGTTAGTTATCTTATAAAAAATGGAGAAGGACCTAAATTATCCTTCAAGTATTGAAAATGGTACAAATATACCCTCCTTCCACTTTTGGGCTCTAAAATGCCCTTTTCATCTACCTTTGAGCTCTAAAATACCCTCCTTCCACCTTTGGGCCCTATTTTGCCCTTTCCCTTAACAAATTCTTTAGGAAAAATGATTAGGATTTTCATTTAATATGTAACAATATTTTATTTGTTGAAACTTTAATTAATCAAAACCTATTAACTCACAAACTTAATTTGGATCCCAAATTTAGCTTCTCTTCGTTTCTCATCTCTCCATTTTTTTCAAGTTCTTATTTAGATTAGAGACATATATCATAGATTTAATTTAATGATTGAGATTTAGTAAATTAAAAATAAGTTTTAATTATGATTAAAATAATCAATTACTTTCATCTATTTACTTTCAAAATCTTATTTTAATTTCACAATTTTAGTTGTATAAGATATATTTTCTATATATAAAAAAATATTCTCACTTGCCTTGAGGCTTGAATATTTGTCCTGTCCTATTTTTACTTTAAGTTTTTTGCTACTATTTTTTTTCACTCAGATTATTTTTAGCCTAATTTTGAATGTTGGAAAGGACTTTCAATATTGGAAGAGAAGTCCTCCCGCTTTAAAAAAAATTACAACTAAAATTTAGTATAACTTTTTTTCCTGTATTGTAAATAATATAGCAATAAGATATTTGAATATTTAACAAAATAAATAATAATATAATTAAAAATAAATTTAATGGCTATAATTGTGGAATTGCCTTATATTTTAGAGTAAATAAATGAAAGTAATTAATTATTTTAACTATAATTAAGACTTATTTTTAATTTACTAAATCTATGACATATGTCTCTAATCTAAATAAGAACTTGAAAAAAATGGAGAGATGAGAAATGAAGGGGAGCTAAATCTGGGATCCGAATTGGGTTTGTAAGTTAATAGGTTTTGATTAATTAAAATTTTAACAAATAAAATGTTGTTACATATTAAATGAAAATTCTAATTATTTTTCCTAAAGAGTTTGTTGGTGGAAAGGGCAAAATAGGGCCCAAAGGTGGATGAGAAGGTATTTTAGAGCCCAAAGGTGGATGAGAAGGTATTTTAGAGCCCAAAGGTGGATGAAAAGGACATTTTAGAGCCCAAAGGTGGAAGAAGGATATATTTGTACCATTTCAAATACTTGAAGGGTAATTTAGGCCCTTCTCCGTATAAAAAATGACAATTTTGAGGATTTCATATTTTGAACTTTTTTTTGAGTTAGAAAGCTTTAATTGAGATGATTTTAATGCGTTTTTCTCGTATAAATGTTAGATACGTATTTTTAACTTTGTTTTGTTTATTTCTCAAGAATACCCCATTGCGTTTTCTTGATTTTGATTCACAAAGTTGAGATTTGAAACTTGAAGAAATTAAAAATTGTTGGTTTGAAGTTCGATTTGTGATGAAATTTTACTGATTTTTGAAACTTAAGGTTCTTATATCATGGTTAAATTAATTTTAACATCAAATTTCTAATTTATCGAGTATTTTATCATTTAAAATTGCGTATGAGTATGAAAATTGGGGATTTTGAGCCTGAAGTGAAGAAATCATATTTTGATGATTTGAGGGTCAATACAACTTTTTTTCGATGAAATTTCAGATTTAAGTTTCTTATCTTATGAGTAAATTAATTTTTAAATAAAATTATTATTTTGCCTCTGCAGGCTCAGAATTGACTTTTTGAATCCGAAATATAAATATAGCAATATGAATATCGATAGACTTATATTCACTCGTAGATCATGTTCTTGATAGTTTAGGGTATTCCGAGCCTGTTAGGGAAGGAAATATGCATTGGTGATGGTTCGTGGCACATTTGCTTGACATTTGAGATAGGTTATGACTTAATCTTCTTCAGCCTTAGCTTGGGTGAGAACTTATCATGTAAAGCATGTTATTAAATGGACGAATTATTGGATTGAAGTAATTAATGAGATTTAATGATATTGTGATACTCGAATTGGGGTTACCGATGAATAGCTTGAGACTTGAAAGGGAAAATGACTCAAAACACACCTAAACTATGGCCGAAGTTATTGTTACACACTCTAACTTTGTAGGGGTCCTATGACCCCCCTGAACTTTTTTATAGTGTAATATTGAGGGTATTATTAGCTTAGTCAGACTACTAAATCACTTAAACTAAAGTGAGTGCTTACACACACTACCATAAAGAGGGATCGATTATCATTAATGTTAATTTATCTTTCATTAACCCTAGAATTTTCCTAAAACTCTCTAACTTTATCTTCAGAATTATTGATCAAATAACACAAATCTTTCAAATTCGTTTGATTTTTACTTTCAATCTACTATTTTGAAGTTGTTTCTTATACATGTGTTTACTTGTGCGTCCAGCTATGCTGATAATATCCTCAATATTATACTATAAAATAGTCTAGAAAGATCATAAGACCCCCACAAAGTTGAAGTGTGTAACAACAATTTTGACCATAGTTTAGGTGTGTTTTGAACCATTTTCCCATTAATTTATATACTATGTTTTGGGATGATTTATGCTTCATTCTTACATCGAGAGGTGATTTGATATGACGGACACGATTTAAAAAGTTAATAAAGTGAAAAAGAAAGTGTGACCTATATGCGTGATTAAGAAACTTTATCGATATTGAGGGTTGAAACATGTGATTGAGTTGAGAAATGCATGTATTTATCCTTATTGCATTGATATTCATCTCATTTCGTGCTCGTACATACATATGTTCATACTCATGAATCATTAGTATGGAATATAAAAAGAAACATCCTTTTTATTGAAAGAAAATATGATTTTGGCCTTGGTTCAAGTCTGGACGATGCCATCTATATATATATATATAAAAGAGAATTTTAAGCCCGCCTACGTGGCGCCCTTAGAATTCAGGAATCCTATTTATCTTTTACCACAAATTTTGATATTATTTTCTGAAAAATTATTCTGGACACTTAAAAAAAATGCCTCTTCAGAAAGTAAATACAATGCTTCAATGCCTCTTCAGAAAGTAAATACAATGCTTCAATGCCTCTTCTCAATCAAAATATACACCGCTCCACTGTCTCTTTCTCTTGCATTCACCGTATCCTACTAATCTTTTCTCTTCGATGTCTTGACCGCTCAAGGTCTCAAACCTGCCTACAAAATTTTGCAAATTCCTTCTGAGTTTCAGCGTTGAATTTTTTTTTGAAATGTCACGTCTTATATTTCCTTTAATTTTCTTGCGTTCCTCTCTTCCTCTTTCAATCCAAAAATCTTTGGCGCCCCTTCAATTCCAGTGGCAAGAATCTGTATATATATATAAAAGAGAATCCTAAGCCCACCTATGTGGCGCCCTTAGAATCCAGGAATCCTATTTATCTTTTACCACAAATTTCGATATTATTTTTTGAAAAATTATTATGGACACTTAAAAAAAACGCCTCTTCAGAAAGTAAATACAACGCTTTAATGCCTCTTCTCAATCAAAATATACACCGCTTCACCGCCTTTTTCTCTTGCATTCACCGTATCCTACTAATCCTTTTCTCTTCGATCTCTTGACCGCTCAAGGTCTCAAATCCGCCTACAAAATTTTGCAAATTCCTTCTAATTTTCAGCGTTGAAAAAAAATCCTGAAACGTCACATCTTATATTTTCTTTAATTTCCTTGCGTTTCTCTCTTCCTCTTTCAATCCAAAAACCTTTGGCGCCCCTTCAATTCCAGTGGCAAGAAAAATAGAGAATAAATCAACACTTTACAATTAATCGAAGGCAATTTTTAAAATTGCAACTCTTTTATAGAGAAGTCGCCGCCGTACAGAGCATATACTTTTTATTGAATTTAGAACCTAGCCATGAAAGTATCTGCTTTTTCTAAATCATGTCTGAAGCATATTTATATTTAAATTCTGATTTTAATGGATTTATTTTTCATTTCAAACACTTGAATTAAACTGATAGGATTTATTCTTCTTCAAGTGAATGGTTCTTCTTCTACATTATTCCCATTTGTAAGGTATATGTTCATTTCATATCCGAATTCCCTCCTGAATTTTCAGTTGTTTATGTGCATTCACTTGATTTTTTTACCTTAGTTTCTCAATTATGTAAATTGAATAATTGTTAACCTTCTTTGTTCTTATATTCTTTAAAAGTTAAACTTTATGTATATTTTTGTGCTTAAAAGAATAGTACTTAAGTATGTATACCTATGCAAATGTGAACAAGAAAAAATATATGAAGTTTAACTGTTCTCATGCGGGAACAATTGAGATTCGGCCATGTCAATAGCTTAATTTTTCTTGATTGTTTTTTGTGTATTATATTTGAGTTTAATTTTTTATTTTGAAGGAGTTTATTTGGTGTAAAGCAAGAGAAATTTTAATCCTTTCCTAAATGTCTTTAAGCTTTTCGTGATTCTTTTTTTCGCCTTTTCTCTTCTTGCATCTCACTTATGATATGGATCATAGCGAGAAAAAATGAAGCTAGAGTTAAGCACCGCGAAAAAGGCTGCAAGACAAGATTTCAAGGCTGCAAAATTTCCAAGTTAGAAAGACAAGAAATATAAAATTTTCTATACTTAATGGATTTAAAACATAAATATAATATATTAAGGATTAAATGTTTTGCACAAGAACTTAATTTTCTGTTCTTTTTAATATTTAATATTTTTAAAAAATATATCTATGAGCTTAATGAGGTAGTTCACCACCACGCAAAGCGCGAGCAATTTGCCTAGTTGATAGATAATGATTTTAGTTGGAAGTAAACGATTTTGGGCAAGGATATATGGACCTCACGAGTTTTCTGTGAATTCTACCTCACAACATACTACTGTAGCGGAGGGAGGGGGGGAATATCAATAGGCATTGGCAATTGCATTTTATCGTATAACATTGTAATGCATCATTTATTTATCCTTGCTGTGTTTTGAAGTCTTTCTCATTGATTGTATTATTGAACTACTGGAACTTTTCTGCGTGCAGAGTTATTTTAACATTCTTTATTTGATATAGTAACTACTTAAGCTCGGTCGATCTATAATACCTTTGTGTGGTTTGTCCTCACTCTATCATTCCGCATCCTTCTAATGTAGATTTCGATAAAAGTTGTCAGCCTGATCCTTGATCATGCGGAGTTGTTGATTCAAAGTTGTCGTGAGCTCAGAGTTAAATATGAAATTTCACTCCAAATCACCATTTTACATCCTTCTAAGTTTTGGAGAAAAAGTCTCAAAAAATCATTGCAAATATGCAATAATTCTAGGAAATAGACGGAGAATCATAAGGAAATTATTAAAATGAAGGTTTTTAACTTACTCCCACGATGAATCTTGAAAACCTTTAAAAAATCTTCTTAATTCGAGCTCTAAAACCCCTCAAAATAAAAAATAAATTTAAGTTTGAAATCTAAAAAATAATTTTGTCCCAGGTCTGTTACTCTTCGCAAACGCGGTCTCCTCATTGCAAACGCAAATTCACCCAAACTGATAGGATTGCGATCGCGAGGACTCCATCACAATTGCAATAAAGCAACCTGGCTCACGCATTCCTCTTCGCAAACGCGAGGTCCAATCTCACGAATGTTGAGGATAAGTCATCAGAATGTTGCAATCACGGATCGCGGTACCCACCTTGCAATCGTGGTATCCACCTCGTGATCGCAAAGAAGGAAACCAATTGCACCGACAATTGGTGCATCAACCAGCTTCTAAACTTTGAAATACTCCTCAAAACTCATTCAAAATTTCTCAAACATAAATCAATAGTGTAAACTAGTTATAAAATATGTTCCACACCTGATGAAATCAACGAAACATTATTTTAGGATCGTTTTAATCGAATATTAACCGAAGTCAATTCAAACTTAAGAAAACTTTGAAAACTAGACTAAACAACCATAATGCCCTCAAAACCTTCGAGAACTAAACTAAAACTTCAACTAGACTAAAAATCACCTTCCGAACCTAGTGACTTCATTAAAACTAGAAAACAACCTTCCTAACCGTAAATATTGACTTTGGTCAACTCTCTTAAGTTTTTAATTTTCAAAACTCAAAAATTCTTCTAAACCTGATTTGATTGCCTTGGGAATCAAACCACCCATCTTTGTAAGTCACAAATACTAGATCAAAACTAGGAGAAGGGTCAAAAGGAGAAAAAGAGTAAAAATTACAAAAATAACCTCAAAATTTTTACATAAGCATTCGAATCAGTTAAAATATGAAATTATGTTCAAATAGGCATTAAGTCCACAACCTTGGTTCTCCTGCATTTAGGGCTAGTCCTTGGTTCTCCCATGAAATTTCCACTACTCCAAGGATAATTTTAAGTAATCCATAAATTAATTACATTATATACCCTACGAGTAAAAATAAATATGGTCAATTACTTCAAGGAGTACAATTGACAAAATCAAAGTAGTTCTTGAGTAGAGGATTTGAATGTTTTTGTAGGAAACTTAGCCTTGATGCTATACAATAGTGGGAATAACTTAGGAAAAATATCTCAAAACACACATAAACTATGATCAAAATTGTTGTTATACATTTTAACTTCATTGGACCCATTCTTACTATTTTAATACAATATTGAGGGTATGATCAGCTTAGCTGGACCAGCAAGTGTACACACGTATAAGCAACAACTTTAAATCAACGAATTGAAAGTGAAAAACACAGGAATTGAAATGATTTGTGTGATTTGGTCAATAATCGTGAGATAAAGTTAGAGAGTTTTAGAGAAATTCTAGGATTAATTAATGAAGATAAATTAACATTAATGAGAACTGATTCCTCTTTCTGATAGTGCGTGTAAACACTCAATTTAGTTTGAGTGACTTAGCTGTAACTGATAATACCCTTAATATTACACTATAAAATAGTTCAGAGGGATTGTAGGACCACCGCAAAGTTAGAGTGTGTAACAATAATTTCGACCATAATCTATGTGTGTTTTGAGTCATTTTTCCAATAACTTAGTTTGGGTCAAAATGGCTTATCTAAGGGTGAGAAAGGATTGTGGCAGGATGAAACCTTCATCATTAAGTAGAGGTTAGGAGTGAACGTAAATTATCGAAAAGTGAATTATCAAAATCGAACATTAGAAACACCGAACCAAATACCGAACATTCACCCTTAATGAACTGCTTATCATATATATGGGTGACATTAATGAGTGATTTGGATGTCTTAATTGACCTATTATAATAAATTCATAACGTGAGGGCTTTAGAGAGGAAATCTAACCTTTATACATAATTTTTCTTAAAGTTAACATGTCAAATACCGAAAAGTTATGAACATATCTTGTCAAAATATTTTCTTTTTCAATACGTAATTACCAAATTATCGTACCAAAATTTAATTATTGAGCCGAACTCTCAAAGCTCATCAATAGAAGGGAAATAATTAATTAAAGAGCAAATTTTAAAAATATCAGTCCAATTAAAATTAATTGGGCTTTTATACCAACACTTTGCTAATTACAATTCATACCAACTATTTGAATGCCAAAAATAAAAATAAAAATAAAACAACTTAATCTCTCGCCTCACTCTCTCTCTTTTTCAATTTTTCTGTTATGTTTTTCTCCTTCTTTTTCTTTCTCGCCTTTCTCTCTCTTTCTGTTTTCTCTCTTTTTCTTTCTTTTTTCTTTCTGTTTCTTCTCTCTCTCTCTTTATTTTTTCTTTGTATTTAATACCCTTACCTCTTTCTCTTTCTTACTTTTTTGTATATAATATTTTATCTCCCTCTTTGTATTTTATATCTTCACACTTCTCTCTCGTTTTCTGTCTCTCTCTCTTTTTCTTTCCCTTTTTTTTCCTCGTTGTATTTTGTATTGTTATCTCTCTTCCTTTTTGTATTTTGTATTCCCCCCCTTCCTTCTCTCTCTCTTTTTCTTCTTTCGGATACAATTGTATCAACGAATACAAATACAATTCGTATCAACAAATAGAAAACACAATTTGTATCAGTGAATACAATTTTTTTTATCTCCTCTTTGTATTATATATATTACAAATACCAATACAATTTGTATCAACGAAATACAATTTGTATTCAATTGTATCAATGAATACAAATGCAATTCGTATCAATAAATAGAAAACACAATTCATATGATCGAATACAATTTCTCTTTCTCTCCTCTTTGTGTTATACATATATGTTATATACAAATACAAATATATCAATTGAGAATTGTATTTAGAGAAAATGAGAGAAAGAGATGGAGGGAGGAAGAGAGGCAGCGAGAGGGAGGAGAGTGACCATCAAGATTGAGAGAGAGGAAGGAGAGTGGTGAGAGAGAGAGATGGGAGGAGGAGAGGCTATATATCAATAGTTTTCTAATTGGCAAGGAGCATAATTGATTTAAATAATAGGTATGGAGCGTAAATATGCCTCTAATTTTGATGTGTTAATGTAATTTTTCCTTAATTAAATAATAGAAACTGAAAACAAGTAGGGCCTGTTTGGACATACTATTTGTCTACTTTTGCTTTTGAAAAACTGTTTCATTATACATTATAGTCAATTTTTCGTTTCAACTTGATGTTGAAATATTCAAGTTTGAAAATCGATTCTAATCACTTTTCAAGTATTTTTTTTAACTCACAATATAAAATATTTTTTCAAATATATATTCAAACAGTAACTACAACTTAATTTCTATTTTTTTCCAATTTAAATGCAAATACTTTTTTTCTTCTAAATACCACCAAGTTAATATTCAAATGTCTCATATTTGAAGTTGAACTGGAAAATAGAGTAATACTCCCTCCGAAATAGTTTTACTTGTCATATTTTTGATTTGTACATCATTTAAAAAAATGTGTTTTAACTATCATAACCTTATTTATTATCTTTTATCATTTAAATGTTAATCTCCCTTCAATAAATATTCTCTCTTTAATCTCTTTCTTCGATAAATAAAAAAAGAGTTAATCTAAACAATTACAATATGAGAGTATGTGTATATGCTTTGAACTTAGATTTTGTATGATAACTTGTCAATGTTTATTATTTTTAAAATTAATTATTACTAAGAGATAAATGAAAAAAATGTACTCAATTATATCTTGATTTTTTTAGAATGACAACTAGTCCTCCATCTATTTTTATTAGTCTAACATTAACTTGACACACTATTTAAGGAGCAATAGATAGAATAACAATTTAAGCATATCACGTTTTGAATATTATGAATCTAATATTTTGGGAAATACATTGGGAAATAAGTAAAGTTAATAATAAGGATAGATTAGGAACTAAGTGATGAACTATCTCTTGTTTTTTCAAATTAGAAAAGTAAAAATGAACATATATTTTAGGACCCGTTTGACCATGAAAGTCTTTAATTTTTTTTCCGAACTTTTTCTCGCTTTATTTTAAAATTAGCGCTTGACAATAAAAACTCTAAATACAACTTGAAGTTGTACTTGGAAAACACTCAAATTCCTATTTTTTCACTTCCACTTTTTTCACCTTTTTTTATCCCCCCCCCCCCCCAGATTTACCCTAAATTAATTTTTCTTTTATAAAATAACTTCATTTAAATTATATTTCATATTTAAATTTTATATATATATATATATATATATATATATATATATATTTATATTTATAAAATTTAAATTCTAAATATTTATTACAAAAAATATAATAAAATACAACTCCAACTCTATTTTTAAAAAAATTAATAAATTTTTTATTTTTATTTTCATGGCAAATATTCACTTAATCTGGTGGACAACTAAAAGTGAATAAAGAAAATATTTTGAACAATCTATTTTTAGCGAGTACAACAAGTAAAATAACCAAAAGGGAGTACTGTTTTGAAAGTTGTTATTTTTTTAAAACTTACTGTTACTCCATCCGTCCATTTTTACACTTCACTTATTTCTATTTTTACTTGTTATTTTTGATATATTAAAAAAACAAATTTATTTTTTTCTGTTTTACTCTTAATTGGAACTTAGAATAACATTAATGATTCTATTCATTCATAGATATTTCAACAATTAGTTTTGAAGTTAAGTATCATTTAATAAAAATAGTGTGGTAAAATAATTTTTTTTTTAATGGTCGTGTCAAATCAAAACGTGACAAGTAAAGATGGATGGAAGAAGTAATTTTAAGTTGAAAATGTTGCAATTGCTATTTTCAAACTTGAAAGGGTTTGTCTTAACATCCTAATCCGAAGGTCCCGGGTCTATTTCTAGATGACCCTAAATTACTTTCCCACTCTCCCAACTCCCCAACTCCCAACTCCCAACTCCCCAAATCTTCTCCATAGCTTCAGCTTCACCTCTTCTACATCTGAACTGCGACTCCATTTTTCTAGAACCTTCTCACCTCACATAATCGGAATTTTATTGCTCGGGAGGCCTACCTGAGGTAAACAAATCCATAATCTCTGTATATTTCCTCGTTTTTCTTTCCACAGTAAACTCGAAGAAAAGCTTCTTAGTTTTTGTTTTTCTGAGCTCATTGTGCGGTCGTACATTAAAAAATGTTAGCTCTAAAATGCGTAGTTTCTGGAAGAAGCTTCGTTTTTATTCTTGTGTAGATTTAAATTTTGGCGCTTTCGGGAATTTGAATTTTGGATTAGGACAAATTTTTGTCTTTCTCTCTCTCTTTGTTAATGGAGTAGTTAATTTACAAGTTAGATTTCTCAGATAGTAACTAATACCCCATCTGTTCACTTTTACTTGTCTTGGCACACCCACTAAGAAAATAATTATTAACATGACTATTTTACCATAATACCCCTATTAATTGATGGTTATTAATGTGTCTTGAATTAGTTTGGAGAATAAACAATTAATGCTAAGGCTAAGATAGAAAAAAAGAAGTTGTCCTTACTTGATATGTCAAAAATGACAAGGAGAAGTGGAAATCCAATTAGGAAATAAGAACAAGTAATTCTGAACTCAGGGAGTAGTTAATTACTCCCTCTGTCCCATATTAGTTGGTCATCTTTCTAAAAAATAGTTGTTCCATATTAGTTGTCCATTATACTAAATCAAGAAAGCATTAGTTAATTTTTTCCCATATTACACTTGCAATTAATTCTTTTTGAAAGTGTTCACACTTGTTTGTAATGTTCCAAAGAAGTTTTTAAAGGGTGAATCAGTAAAATTACTTTCTTATTTATGATTTTTTAACATGCGTGTAAAAAGGAAAGTGGCCAACTAATATGGGACGGAGGGAGTGTCTCAGAAACTCACGTTTTTCCTCTATTTACTACTCTGTCCGTCCCAATTTACATGACATGACACCTTTCGAATTTCGAGATTCAAACAAGTCTTTCTTTGACTATAATTTTTTCATATATCTTTTAAATAGTTTGAATGATCAATTATTGTGACTCATAGTATTTTTTACGTAGTTTTCAAATATGTAAAATGCTTTGCCTGAATTCACGGTCAATGTTAAACTGATTGACTCTCGAAAATTAAACTATGCCACATAATTAGGATAGAGGGAATATTAGTTGAGTTAGAGAAATTAACATGTTAATCTACTTGCCTTATTTTCGGATGTTGATCTGTTAAATTAGAACTAAAGCATGGAGGCTTCTTTTGATTGAAGCGAACGACCAAATCTGAACTGTTTTTGGCTTCTTGGTGTATGACACTTGTTCAAATGCTTTTAAACTATGCCACAACATGATGGTTAGCAAAGGTAGAAGTTAAAAACTTTCTTTAACTGTAATAGCAATGTTTCATGTAAATGAAAAAGAGTTGTTGTATTTCTACACGCTATAATTAGTCAACAGTGGAATACTCACATTTCCTGTGAAGTAACATCTATGTGTGGTCAGGAGAAAGCTATAACAGTCACAACCACAAGGAAATTTAGAAAGCCTACACAAGAACATGTATGTTCCTAATTCCCATCAGTGTTTCAAAGATGAAAGCTTTCAATTCCTCATGTTAAAGGAGAAAACAGATACTTTCTTGGTCGAGGTTCAGTTCAAGAGAAAATTTTCTTCACCTACATTAGTCCTTCTCTATCTTCTTTGAAAGGATTTATAATCCTTTTATCATAACCATAGACTTTCCCAGGCTGGAAGTCTTACCTAATGGTAACTGAACCTTGATAGTGTTTACCTACTAAAAAGATTGAAAGAAGCCAGTCCTTCAAACTGAATGTTCAACTGATTGTTTAATGTATTCTGGTTAGAAGTCAGTATTGCATGGTGCTATGTAATTGTTTTAAAAATTGTGTTGGTCAGTCAAGAACTCTCGCGTTCAGAAGATGAAAGTTGCGGAAATGAGGATGTTGTGATGGATGTGTGGGCATACTAGGAGAGATATGATTCGAAATTAGGATATCGGGACAAGGTAGGAGTGGCTTCGGTGGAGGACAAGATGTGGGAAGCGACGCTGAGATAGTTCGGGCATGTGAAGAGGAGATGCACGGATGCCCCAGTGCGGAGGTGTGAGAAGTTGGCTATGGATGGTTTCAGTAGAGGTAGAGATAGACCGAAGAAGTATTGGGTAGAGGTGATTAAACATGACATGGTGCAGTTTCAGTTTACCGAGGACATGACCTAAGATAGGAGAATGTGGATGACATGGATTAGGGTAGAAAGTTCGTAGGTAGCAGTGCAATGTCTTGCTGTCTGTTCATATTAGTAGTTGTAGTATTGGTCTTGTAGTTTTCTATCCTTCGATTTCTGTTACTACATGTTCTTTCTTGTACCGCGATTATGGTATTGTTTTATTGTAGCTTTTGTTCCGTTGCTATCGGTTGTTTTTATTATTATCTGTTTTTTCTTGTATTTCTGTTACTCCTTTTGGTACTGCTTGGACTATTTTCCTTATGCCGTGGGTCTTATCAGAAATAGTCTCTCTACTTCTGAGGTAGAGGTAAGGTCTGTATACACTCTACCCTCCCCAGACCCCACTTTGTGGGGCTACACTAGATATATTATTGTTGTTGTTGGTATAGGAGTAGACACTCCCTTTTTGTTGTAATATTTTTACGCATCTTGTTGGTGCCATTTAATGAAATTTCCTTACTTCATAAAAAAAATTGAATTTTTAATTAGGAGAAATGATATGATAAGACTTTGTAGAGAAGGATGTGGATAAGGTTTGCCCTTTTTGATTTCTCATGTACAGGTGATTGTATTGGTAAATTATGTCACCACTTAGTGAAACTATTCACGTTTGTTATGTTACTAAAGGCATTACTTCCTTACAACGGTGAACTTTTAAACTATGTGGTGGGTGCTCTACCTGGTTGCCTTTGACATGGAGGAGTCCAGAAGAGAAGGTTAGGAAAGTGAAAGTGTAATGAGCACAAAGCTTGTGCATGTCTTGGTGCTTCTTGTGTGCTTCTTGTTCTTTAGGGATTTGTAAATGTTGAGCATTCACTTTATTTGGTGTCTCTAGTACAAAATGGGTGAATAAAATGTCAAAATTTATGTCTAATTTAAAAAGGCCGTTGGCCTTGGTTTTTGATTTTGAGCGTATAGAGTGTATATTGTGATCTCAGCAATTCGAAGGGATTGAAGATTGATAAGAATTAGAAACTTCTCTTTCTTGCTAAGTGGAGCATAATATTTTCTAACTGTAACAAAAGCTGTGTTGATCTCTGAGGCAATTTGTTAGCTCATGTCAGATGTGTTTGCTTGTCCTTAGCAAAAGGAAACCATAAACTGTGTTGGCTATTCCTATATTTTCCTTAAATGGAAGTATTCACATTGACAACATTTACTGGGAGATTTAGAGATTCACCCGGAGTTATATGATTCATTTTTCGCCGTGGTACGTCTCTTAAATGAGCGATCGATAAGAGGATAAACTTGAGGGTCTGAGAAAGTTTCACTTTGAAGTAGATTTCGATTTCTGCCAAGAATGTGATGTTGGTACATTTGAATGAGAAAAAGGAGATCTGAGAGAAACTTTGCGCATTGGACCTTTCTCTTTCTAGTTAGATCTAATGCCAAATCATCCCTGTAACGGTTTTGCTTCGGGAACTCTGTGCAGTTGAGCATCTGAGCTTTATATGCAGAACTGGTAACATTTACACCATTAAAGTTAGAATTTACAAATAGAATGAACTTTGTCTACTTTTATGCTGTGATACATTCAAATACCAAATATATTCAAAAAACACTATACTTGTACTCCCAGGAGGACGCTTAAAATGCAATGGATGAAAAGATGTTGCACATTACTCATGCTCAAATCAAAGAGAAAGACTGTTCTTTTTGTTTGGTTTAAATACATTGATATTTCATCTGGATCTCCCATGTCTCTTGAAATTTATTTATTTGTGAGATGATAATTCTTCCAGTTAAGGGAAAAAGATGCACAGTGTTGAGAATTTGTTTCACAACCTATGACAGAAAGAGCTTCTAGTTTTCTAGATTATGTTTACTTTGTTAATATGTAGTTTTCATTTCAAGAAACATAACGGCAACTATGGACAACTGCATGATGCTTATATATTTTCATTCAGAGAAATGAAAACGAAGGACAATGGAAATGTTATTTGCAGCCTACCGGGTCTACCCAAGAAAAAACTTCAGGACTTGTGCAGGAAACACGGGTTATCTCCTTATAAGACAAAACCCAATCTTGTGAGTTCTTTGGTCACTTACATCAAGGTAAATGCCGTAAACAATCTTATTTTTGTGGTGAATAAAAGTTAATAGTTTGGTGAGATTAAACATCTGATAAATGAAAATGAATTCATTAGGAAAGTGTATTTTTGATGTGATCATCTTGAAAATGCCTTATTCAAGTTTCTTGATTGTTTTGTAACCTACTTAGCCGACTTGGATTGACCACCCAAATACATGTTCATCTTGCTGCAGGGAGCAGATGAGCTTTTATTTAAAGAGATGAAGAGAAAGGACAGCGGAAATTCCATAAGCTGGCTACCTAAGAAAGAGCTTCAAGATTTATGCAGGAAACACGGTTTATCTCCTTATAAGACAAAACCCAATCTTGTGAGTTCTTTGGTCACTTATATCAAGGTAAATGTCATAAATAATTGAATATTTTGGTGAGATTAAACATCTTATAAATGAAAATGAATTCATTAGGAAAGTGTATTTTTGATGTGATCATCTTTAAAATGCCTTATTCAAGTTTCTTGATTGTTTTTTAACCTGCTTAGCCAACTTGGATTGACCACTCAAATACAAGTTCATCTTGCTGCAGGGAGCAGATGAGCTTTTATTTAAAGAGATGAAAACAAAGGACAGTGGAAATTCCATAAGCAGGCTATCTAAGAAAGAGCTTCAAGATTTGTGCAGGAAACACGGTTTATCTCCTTATAAGACAAAGCCTAATCTTGTAAATTCTTTGATCACTTACGTCAAGGTAGATGTTAAAGAAAATATTGTACTTTGGTGAATAAAAGTGAATATTTGGGTGAGATTGAACATCTCAGACATGAAACTGAATTCTTTGGGAATTGTATTGTTGATACGATCATCTAGAAAATGTCTGATTTAAGTTTCTTGGTTGTCACACGATCTTCTTAGATGACCTGGATTGATCACTGAAGTATCAGTTTGTCTTGATGCAGGGAGCAGAGAGTTTTTCCTTCAAAGAGATGAAGACAAAGGACAGTGGAAATTCCATTTACGGCCTACCCAAGAAAAAGCTTCAAGAATTGTGCAAGAAGTACGGTTTGTCTCCTTATAAGACAAAACCCAATCTTGTGAATTCCCTGATCAATTACTTCAAGGTAAATGTTGGCTTCGGTTTGATGATAGACAATCTTACTTTTGTGATGAATGAATGTGAAAATTAGGGTGAGATTGAACATATGATACATGATGATGAGTTCATTATGAATTTGTATCGTGATAGGATCATCTCCAAATTACTTGATAAGGTTTGTTTGTTATTACATCACGTGCTTAGATGCCCTGGGTCGATCTCTGAAATACAAGTTTGTCTTGGTGCAGATAGCAGATGTAGAAACTTCTGAAGGCAATGAGTACAACGTTCTAGATTCTTCTGGCATAAGGAGCACAACCAGAGAGATGTTGTTTTCAAGATTCATCGCTCAGTGTGATGAGAAGGGTTTCAATCAAGGAATTCACAGTCCACAAATAAGTTTTTCCAAGAATGCATTTACTTCTGACATTAAGTCGATGCGTGTACCTTCTTTTGAGTTTTCTGTCTCATCAGAAGATGGAATCAACCTTGTAGTTGACTTGAATTCATGCCCATCAGACTCTTTTAAAAGATTGGAAAAGAAGGTGTGTGTATGTCATAATCTGCAGAATCACAAATTTCAAAGTTTCTGTCAGGAGATTCAATACCTAGGAAATAACAGACAAATGACAAGTTCATTTCTCTGGAAAACAGATTCAGACAGTAGATTTAACATTGACCATGCACAAACTCTTTCTTCCGCAAGTTTATGTGGCACTGTTGACGTTGTATGTCATACAGAAAATACAGATGATGCGTCTTTGGGATTTTCAGGAACGACAAAATCATGTGATGGTTCTGTAGAAACTTTTACACGTTCAGAAGGAAAAAAAGGAAGTCCATCGTCCTTTAGAACCATTTGTGGTGTACAGAACATGAATATAACTGATGTAAATACTTTTATGGGAGATGAAGAGATAACATGTGTTGGTCAAAATACCTTTCAAGCTTCAGAAAAAACAGTGGCTATTAATAAAACTGTCAATGTTGAGGCTTATAACCCAGAAAACACTACAGAGGTCTTAGATGCTAGGCTATGTAAATCTTTTCATGCATCGTTGGAGAAAGTAGCTATCAGTTCCCCTGCAGATGTGCCAGAGCTAGAACATAATAAAAATGAAAATCAGAATACGAGGCTCTGTGATGTAAGTTGTCTCAATTCTGAAAGGCAGAGAAGCTGTGTCCCAGAGAAGCTTATAGTGCTATCTCATGTCTCTTCGGAAACTGACTTTACAGAGATAGAGGCTTCAGAAAGCGGCAGTCATCATCAACATTCATCATATTCTTCTTCTGGAAAAGATTGCCTTAGAAATTTGGCTGATGCAGCAGAGAGCCTCAGAAGTCTACCCCATTCTTGTGAGGATAACTGTAGCATTTTCCTGGACGACACGCCTTCATCTGCTGCTGACGGGGTAATATATTCTTAGCATAATCTGGTGCACTTTGCTATTATAGCTATCTAGGTTATTGCTTTGCGAACGTGATTGTATGTAGCCTATCATTCCTTGTCTAGATTTTCTAAGTAGTGGGATGACCAACCAGTCTGAAATATAGTTTCTGCTCTACGAATGATCAAACTTTAACTTTTGAAGATTATGTAAATGATATTCTTATGTTTTTTTGTAGATTCCTCATTACACGTATTTGTCAACATGCTGACAATCTGCGTGTACCAGCTTTATTCAAGGCTAGTTCTTCTCTTGTTTTTGTGGACGTGTTTCTTAGCTTGTGACATGACATTCACTAGTAGGGTTATATCCACTTTGATAAGCTTACTAATGGTCTGGTAAATTGTGAAAATGATATTAAATATTGGAATAGTTTGTGCATTCTAAGCAGCTCTCCTTACTCTATCTTGGATTTCTCCTCCTTTCTCTGCTCTCCCTCCAACCCCCCCCCCCTCTCTCTGTCCCCAGGAAGAAAAAAAAGGAGTCATCTGCCAATGTGGAGTACAGGTGCCTGTGGACTCGCATGGGCTACCACCAGTCAAACCATTGGGAAGGCTTTTGCTCAGATTGGTGAAATACTCAAATCAAGGATCACTGACGACCACCAGACTGGTAGATCTACGGGTTTTAGCTGCATTACCTTCAAAGACTGGGCAAGCCATGAGCCTATGAGGGACTTGATAGCGAGGAAGAACGGCCCAAACCTTGATCGTATGTCAATTGTGTGGAACCAGTGGTGGTGGTTCCGGTGAGGGACACCATTTGGGTGGTGGATGCTCCAGAGGTGAGAGACACAAAGGTGAAACGGTGGTGGCCACAGAGGTGGATATAATGGCAGCAATTGTGGTGGTGGTTTGTTACAGTGACAGTGGATCACACTGCTGTTGCAGTTGGATGGAAAGGAATTAGATAATTGGGATTTGGGAGTGAATGTGGTTTTATTGGTTTTGATCAAATTTGTATTAGTTCTACTTTGATGTTTGTGTGACTGTTATTTTCGAGCACTATTGGCTCGACTAAGTGAAAATTACATATTTTACAGCCTTTCCGTGTCTCAGCTTGCCTACTTTTTATATTTATCCTATTTTTCTTTGCATGTGATAAGAAATGATCACTAATCATGCAGAAATTTGTTTTCGTGATTGTCTCATAATAATTTATATATTTGGTTTCTTTTATGAAAACCTGAAACAAGTTAACATCATGAATGTCTTTCTTTTTACAGGTAAGGGACAGCCATGCCAACAGAGAAGAAGCTTCAAAGTAATCTCTCTTCCTGAATTAAGATGCTGTGAATTATAGAATCTGACAACACAAGGATGAAAATTTTGTTTTTGGACTTGTACACTTGCAGAGAGCTTTTGAAGAAGCAGAAGGAGCAATTATCCCATGGAGGGAAGAAGAGAAAGAGGCATGACGATGAAGCTGATAATATTCATCAGTGTAATGATGGGAGAATTTTGAGAAGTGCAACGCGTCTACGAAGTCTTCCGAGAAGATCTATTCGGCTTGTCTCTAAGGTTTGCATTTAGTGTTGTTGCTTTAGCGTTTGCTCCTTAAATTGACTGAGCGAATTAGCAAATGGATTGAACCTGGTTCACGAATTCAATAATGAAAAGACACCTTATATATACTCCCTCCATTTCAATTTGATTGTCTGATTTTAACTTGGCACGGAGTTTAAGAAAGTAAAGAAGACTTAACAAGCCATGTGGAGAGTTAAAATTAAAGAGTTGCCAAAAAGGGAAGACGTATTCTTTTTGAAATGGACTAAAAAGGAAAGTAGGACAAACAAATTGAAATGGAGGGAGTATTATCTAACATTCTTGACTGGAAGTTGGACTAGTAGAAGGGTTGGGATATTGAGCAACCTGGTACTGTACCATTACTTTCTGCTGTCACCCTTCTTTATCATACGATATGTAAAAAATGATATCCTCTCACACTGGTAAAAAAAGGGAGATCCACTCACAACTTAACCATTTCAATATGCCGCTCTTAACCATAAAGCGCACTGGAGGAGGAACGAGATGTAGGGTGAGATTGTATGTTACCTTTCTCCTTTTGGTTTGAGGAGCAGCTTTTATACAGTAGCTAAGTGGGAAAACCCTGTGGCCAACTAGTACAAAAAGAGAGAATTCAACTCAGGAGCTTGATTATTCCCTCAAGGTTTTATAGTAATTACGAATGTATACAATTTGGTAGGTGTATTACAAAGTCCTATCAAATCCTTAAATCAAATTCCCTGATCAAATCAATATTATGTAGTTTCTTTTAATAACAAAAAAGGATCAATATTATGTAAATATTGTACTGTCTTAACAGACAGAATGCTGAAAATGATTGGAAAAGAAGGATCATCACTGCTCCTCTGTCTTTAGATGTTGATTCTATCGCCATTGCCTATTGTGAAATGATATCCTTGTTTAGTCCCATGTCTTATAACGCCCTCCAGAGACCTCCACATATGGCATAGTAATGTGATCGGCCGTCCACCTCCTTGAATCTCATATTGTCTTCTATAATTCTTCTTCACTGGATCATATTGTCCTTAAAATGAGTATATGTGATCAGGTGAAACCTTCTAAGACCACTATGAGTTGTCGTTACCATAGTCGGTTGTTAGGTCGTCATTCTTTCCAGGCTTATTAAGATAAGGGTTTTTGCAACGTACTTTAAGGGCTTTTAGTGGTTTGGAACCCTTCTTACTTTCTTTTTGTTATATCGGGGTAGATCCTCATGCTTGGTTCGAATGTCGGGGATATCCGGACATTTGATTTTCTATGCCTAAACTCTACATCCACTTCCAAAGGGGCACTGGGAAATATCCTTAGGTCTCTGATTCCTAATCCTCATTGTCGCGCCCCTTTTTTACCCCATTAAAGGTTTACATTTTCTTTTTCCCATTTGAAGTGACTTTTGGAAAAGAGATTATTTATTTGATAGTCTCCACTTAGAATTGAGTTTGGGTGTTCCAAGTCACCTTTTATTTGAATACTTAATCAAAAGGAAGATTTGACTCCTTAGTTATTGGTCCATGAAAACAAGAAGACCGGGTAAGGAATTTTGTTGACCGCGGGAGGGTATTAGGCACCCTCGAGTCCTGTGGTTCTAACACACTCGCGTTATTGACTAATATTTGGCGTAAAATTAGTTCATGTTGGATAAAATTGTGTTTATTTGGTTATGCCTATGATTCACTTGATATTGATTGAACTTTGGTTAGTCTTAACTAAGATGTGTAACCACGACCTTAGCTTCGACATTAACCAGTCAAGACACATAACTGTGACCTTGTCCTGCGTATCACACCCTAATCTTGAGCCTACTCGTCTTAATTAAACCATGATGATTCCTTTATGAAAGTGTTTGGGTCAAGTCGCGTAACCACGACCTTGCTGTTCTATTTACATGTCCTTGTCCAAGGCGCATTACTGCGACATCAGTCAGGACGATATATTATTTGTGCCTTCATCTGGCCTACCACTTGAAGTATATCATTTATTTGTCTCGCGCAAATCCGAGCGTCTATTTTTGTCCATTTTTCGTTCTTTTCTATTACTTTTTGCAACTAGTCTTGAATTAATTTGCGACTCATCTTGCTCACTCACAATTGTTCTTTCCACTCTTTTTCTTTTACTTTGATACCCAAAAACAACAAGTTTTAGCCTAGCTCCCCAACACCAACAACAACATCCTATTAGTGAAGATAAGAACCTAGAAAAACTTGAAACCCATAGGGTCAATGAGCTACATCCGGCTCTCCTCAGAACAGTGAAAAGACAACTCTTGCCATGTGAATCCAGGGTCTTCCTAAGAACATGTTGTAGTAGGCGTCTATGTCCAACACTTGGAAGTTAATTTCCATCTCAGTGGGTCTGATTGTTAGAGTGAGCTCAATTTCACCAATGGTATCCCTTTTGGCTCCATCAAAAGCCCGAACGAAAACATTGTTGGTTCGGATCCAATCAGTGTTGATTTTCATCTTTTGCAGAATGAACAAAGGACATATGTCCATATTGGAACCTCCATCAATTAGAACCCCTATTTTGTTGCTCTCATAGATCCTTCTGGCTATCCTTTCTAACTGATTCGCGGTCATGTTTGCGAGTCATGGGCTTCATTTAAATGAGTGGTTCCATATCCTTCGTGAGCATACATGCATGTTTTTATTAGTGATAGATGACATATGACATAAGAATTCATTAGATTAAATTTAAGATGTGAGAAAATTCTAATACGAATTCGGTCTTCACAAAAGTTAAGGCCAACAACAACATACCGAGTGAAATCCCACAAGTGGGGTCTAGTGAGGGTGGGGTGTACACAGACCTTATCCCTATCTTGTGTGAAGTAGAGAGACTGTTTTCGATAAACCCTCGGCTCAAGAAAAGTGTTTTCAAAAATATGTTTGACAAATACAAGAGTAGAAGCTATGATGAAAATACTGTAGAAAAGAAAAGTACTGACAACAAAAATAGTGAAGATAATCGAAGTAAAAGAAACAACAATAGTAGTAAAGTTGGAGAATAAGATAATAATAGACTAATATAATAATATTGATAAGTAGAAGAGTGGATAAACAAGTTGCTCTAAGTTAGAAGCATGCTCTCCCACAGGAAAGACAAAAATTGCCCCGACTACCTATTGATCCTCTACCCTAATCCTCGACCTCCATGTTTTTCTATCTAAGGTCATGTTCTCGGTAAGCTGAAGATCTGTCATGTCATGTCTAATCACCTCTCTCAAATTCTTCCTCGGTCTACCTCTACCTCTCCTTAGACCTATCACTGCCAACCTCTCACACCTCCTTGCTGGGGCATCTGTTCCTCCTCTTCACATGCCCAAACCATCTTAGACTCGCTTCATGTATCTTGTCCACCTGAGGCCATTCCCACCTTGCCCCGTATATCTTCGTTCCTAATCTTATCTCTTCTAGTGAGCCCACACATCCATCTAAGCATCCTCATCTCTGCTACATTCATCTTCTGTACATGTGAATTCTTGACTAGCCAATACTCTGTCCCGTACAACATTGCTAGCTAATGACCATCTATAGAACTTATCTTTAAGCCCCGGTGGTAAAAGTTCAAGGCCGAACTAATTAAATTTAGTGTAAAGAGCAAGATGAGATGCAAGTTTATTTAAAATCCCATTACAAAGTAAAAGAAAAAGAGTGGAAAGAACATCTGTGAGGGAGTGAGATGAGTCGTGAATTAATTCAAGACTCATTGCAAAAATAAAAAGAAAAGAGTGAAAATAGACGTCTCGGATTTGCGAGAGACAAATAAATGATATATTTCAAGTAATAGGCCAGACGAAGGCACAAATAATATATCGTCCTGTCTGAGGTCGCAGTTACATGACTCGGATAATGACCTGTAAAGAGAACGGCAAGATCACAGTTACGCGTCTTTGACCCAAACATTTTAATAAAAGAATCAGGTTTAATCAAGATGAGTAGGCTCAACATTAATCTATCAGTATAACATATAAATTTGTCAATTCAGTGAACTAGTTATGCAAGGATCATAACTCATGGATTTTTTTTCTTTCTATAAATAATACATAGATTTTTATGCATAAATAATAATACATGAATATTTATGTTGTAAATTTATAGTGCGTATATTTATGCTGTAAATTTATAGTGCATGGATTGTCATGCAAAATTGTGATACCAAATTCAAGGATTAAATTTACTCAGTAGTATGCTTTTAAAAGTTCTCTTGGAGAACATTGTTTTGTACAAATTATTAAGATACTTGCTTATCCTTGTATGTATATAGATAAATATTTTTTATTTTGACCTTTTGTGCAGCGACTGGCGGCATGGAATTCCTAAGTGTTAGAGATCTGCCTAGGTAAGATTAAACTCTCACTACTGGTTTATAACATACATGTTCTTGTAAGTACAAATCCTGAAATTCAGCTTTGTGTAGTTCACGAGGTGAATAAATTATGTTTTTTGATTTCTGCATCTTGATGTTGTTTGTCTCCATTTCCTAACAAGTTTATCGTCCATTCAGCAAACATGTTAATAAAGCTCGAAAGCTTTTCTTGAACGCGAGTGCCTAAGAATGGACACATTTCATACACTTCCATTTGAGTAGATTTCAGCTGCAACAGTTTTAATCATATACAGATTCAAGAGTTAGTCTGATAAAATCGATAAGTTAACTGAAGGTTTTTAGTTTTATGCTTACTCAGCTATATTTCGTCAAACCAATTAATGCGGTACTCAAATCTATTTTGATTTCTGACTGTTTCGTTTATCATGCATCATGCTTAGTTCGAACTCTTAAAATCATGCACTTGTGGAGTCCTGTATCTCACTTTCCTAACTGATTTGTAACATGCTGCAGGTGGTTCCTCTATTCTGTATTCAACAACATACCCAGTGTGATCTCACAAGTGGGGTATGCGGAGGGTAGGATGTACGCAGACCTTACCCCTATTATGTATTCCAGAGAATAATTTATTTGAGGTCAGGCCAAGTTGTTTAACGTTATCTATTTTTCTTTCAGCTAGAATAACAATTTTCTTTCTTACTTTTCTCTGTTGTTATGCCTCGTCGTTTAAAACTTTGCACCTCTTTGCTGTTTGTTCTAAACCAGTTTGTGTCACTGATCGGAACTCTGCGGCTTTAAATCAAGAGGGGAATGAACACCTCTAGTTTCCCCCCAATTTAGTTATATTTCAGAGAAATAATTCATTGATCTTTGATCCTTTATCACAACTTTTTTCCAACTGTCCACCCTATGCTAGTTTTCACTGGCACAAAGGAAGATGCGTTGGAAGCATTACCAGTAAATGCCCTTCTTCCTAAAATCATGAGGTGAGGATTACGCTGATGTGAAAATCTCTCTCTTCACATCACCTGTTAAACATAATAGAGAAATATAAACCTTTAGATCTCTAGAGGACATGTGGTTTCAATCAAAGCCTCTATTGAACATTACTGGAGGTAAGGGTGGCAAAATCAATCCTAACCCGCCCAACCCATTTAAGTTTGGGATGGTTATTGATCCTCCCAATTTTTAGCTCAACCCATTTCAACCCAACCAATATCAACCCATTAAAAATTGGGTTGATATGTAAACCGAATTGACTCATGAGAAATCTTGTCAATTTTTTTTTATTTTTTATGTTATACATAGTTATAATAAAGAAAAATAATAATTTTATTAGGTACTAGAAATTTATAAAAGAACAAATAAAACAATTAAGACTTAGTAAAAATTGGGCTGGTTGGGTTATGACCCGTTACTCAACCCATTTTGACCAAATCCTTTTTGGCCCAAGCAAATTTGGGTCGGGTTGGGTCTTGACCCATTTGTTTTCTTGACCCATTTTGACCCGCCCAAATTTGACCCAACCCACCCAATTGTCACCCCTAGGTAATCTTAACCCCGCACAACATGTGTACACAAAAGATTAGTAACATGAAAATGAGGGAGTAATGCTTTTCTATCAAGATTCTTTAGGGGAGGAGCCAAAGAATATAAAATAAAAAAATTAGAAAAATATAACAGACTATTTACAAGTCGAACCTAGGAAAAGAGCTTTTCATCTGTATCTTTTCTTTCTATTCAGACAAACATAACAGTGTGGGAAATAAGTGTTTTTCTCTCTATTTTTGTTTTCTGATTTAGGCATCTAGTATTCCAAGTTCACTTGATTGACTAATTAACATTAGTGTCAAGTTGGCTTATTAAGGTGGTAAAGGCTCCATCCCAGAAACTTCTCTAAGAACCGACCTCATACCTTTGCTTAAGAGTACAAGATTACAACCTCCAATATCTTGTCGATTTTCTCTTTTAAGTCAATGCTGCAAATCCACCACTTTTCATCATCTGCTTAAACTCTATAAAATTCACCATTCCATCTCCGTCAGCATCCACTTTCTTAATCATCTGCTTGCAGTCGTCTACTGTCCGCCCTTGCTTGAGACCAAGCGATGCCAAGACGGATTTCAATTCGTCTACGGTAATGAACCCGTCCCCATTTTGGTCGAACACATTGAAGGCCTCTCTAATATCTTCCTCCTCATCTCGCTCTTCCATTATGGTCTCATATAGAGCACCGAATTCATCAATATCGATGTAGCCATCACCATTCACGTCAATCTTGTTGATCATCTGTGCCAGATCTGAATCGGACATGAAGATACCCATGTTCTCTAACGAGTCGTTCAGCTCCTTTTTCGTGATCCTTCCATCACCATTCCTGTCAAACATATGAAAGACACGCTTGAGCTCTTCCGTATCCATTATTCTGTGGTGAAAACGATATAGTTATTGATTTTTCACGCCGCTGATAGTAATTTTTGGGAGAAGATTAAATGGCCTGAACTTTTTGGACACAAAGGAGAGAAGAATTGTGTCAAGGAGGAGAGTCTTAGACAGAAAATTTCAACAAAATGGTTGGTAATGGTATTCTTTTGAGTGTGCAACACTTATTATTGTGTGGTGATTTTGGTTTCTTCGGTTGAGAAAATTTTGGTGAGGAGCTTGGGAAAGTTCTTTTTATTAGTATAATTTTCATTTTACCCTTTCCCTTGACCCACTGTTGCATTTCCAATTGGTTAGGTTTGAAAGAAAAAAAACATAAATTTTGACAGATGTCGCCTACGGGTTGATTTGAGTAGTCAATGACAATTTAGATAAATAGTAAGACCAGTAAAAAATATTTGTTCCTTTGGTAAATATGAAGCATACATTCAGAAAATAGATTGACTTAGAGAAACAAATTTGAAGAATTCTTGATTTTTCTCAAGTATGGCCATGTCTTCCTCTACCAACCCAAGCCACACTTCTATTCCCTTCCCATCACTAGTGTCCATTAAAACAACCAAATTGGGAGCTATGCTTCCAACAGATGCCCATTTTGGTGTACCCCATCCAAAATCAATGTCATAGAAAGGAAACTTGCACAAACTAGTGGATCCAAGTATTCCCACTTCTTTATTCAATTCTCTAATTACTCTATCATCCATATTCTTTACATCATACCCATGTTTAGTCACATTCTTTATTGAATCTTGAACTTTTTTCACTAGTAACTTATAGTCCAAAGGTCCCTTAGAAACTTCCCAATTTGCCTCTACCATGTGTATGATATTTCCCATGGTTTGTTGAGGTAATGGAGGTTGAATTCTTCTCCTTAAGTCTATTGGAATTCTAATTACATAATTCTTGATAGCATTATTATTGTTCCTTTTCTGCATAGCTGCAATAACTGCTTCCCATACAAAGGCTAGCACAGCCTCTACCCGAGAAGTTGAACGTTCTGCTTTCGTATTCAGAGTCAAAATATTGGACTCATCGAACACGAACCTTCTTGCTGCCATTTTTGGTGGAAGTTGATCTTTTTTCCCAAATTGGAACACGGAAAATCTATGGACCTCTTTCGGTGGAAAAATGGAAGTACAATCCATGAACAAATTGTCTGAAATATTATAAATGCTGTCATTTTTTCCGCGACTAATGCTTGCCCAAGTGTTGAGGAAAGTGGCCATGGAAGAACCATCAGTTATAAGGTGACTAATACAAACACCTATAGCAATTCCACCGCAAACAAAACAGTTCATCTGTAAAGCCAACAAGACATTGTCATCTGATCTTGTCAATGGATTCATTGGGAGTAATTTTCTCAGGACTTGAATTTTCAGGTTCATAAGCACACTTGACATGTCTTCATGAACGTTGGTACGTAACAAATCAACACCTAGGTCGTTGCATTCAACTGTGATTCCATCCTTAACTCTTCCTGCTAGCTGGTTCATGTGATTCAAGGTTTTCGAGAGGGATACCTTAAGAGAATCTAATACATTTTCCAAATCACTACTTGAGTTGTTCTGGTAGAAGAGAAGGAATGTAGTGTAACAATTTGGAGCCTTTTGATCTAAAAGAGAAAGCTTGTGGCTTTTATGACTCTTTGGACTTGGAGAAGAGGGTTTAATTATTTCTTTGGAGATAATCTCAACTTTGATATCCATTTCCCCTCAATGAGGATATGTTGATTTGGTTTGCTTGTATAAATTTTGACTCTTCTAAGAGCTGTTTATAAGCAGAGTGCTGTTGCTTGAAAGTGACCTTCAACTTCATGCCAAAAGAGTCTTAATGCCGGCTCATGAATTATCTACGAGTGTGGTGAGATGAATGAGATCCTTCTATAGAGGTATCGTGGTCCAGTTCTGGAAAAGGACAAACTCCTAATAAGGAGTTTTTTCTGCTTTTGTATACGTAACAATAATTTGAATTAGTCAAACTAGTAGGCTCGGAATGACGGTGGTCAAACCAAATAAAAAATTCATGCTGGCAGAGCGGATTATCCAAGGGAGCAATGAAAGTGATAATCAGCCGCATATAACCAGAGATTAGAGGACAAGGCGTATTATTCTCTTACATAAAACTTTAGGGAGGAACTGATTATTTTATGACCACTTATAAATTGAATAGAAGAAAAATGACCTTTTCTGATATCTTTATGTGTAAAATTGAAGATTTCTTGTAAAATTGACATAAAACTAAAAATAAATTTGCAAAGGGTTACAATTATCAAATCAAAAATCTTACATAGTAAAACTCTTCAAAGTGGAGTGTTGGCAATTGTCAACACCAACCACAGAGCGTGGATGGCATCATGGCGTGGCTTATTACATGATTCGGTTTTCCATTTGTCCAAAATTAAAGTACTTTATATATATATATGTTACTCTCTGGCATATCCGTAAGAAAATTTTAATCAGAGTAGAGGTGTATTTTACTAAACTACTCTCGTCGATCCAACATTCTAAGTTTCAAAATCAGGGTTACGAGTTTTCCCACATAAAAGGGATATTAAAACCAACTGTTTGGACGAGGGCAGTCTCTTGCTGTATGAGGGTTTAAATGTTTCCATTTAATACAAACTATACAATGAAAAGAAACGTTTGACAATGATGAAAAGAGTATACGTGAGCTCAGCTGATTTGCCTTTTTGTTTTTGGTAAAACAATACACTTCCCTCCGTCCCATTTTATGTGGTATACTTTGACTTGACACGATGTTTAAGAAAAAAAAAAAACTTTTAAAACTTGTGGTTCAAAATAATCCTTGAATATTTGTGTGGTTGTAAATAATTTCATTAAGGGTAAAAGGGGAATTCCAAAGTTAAAATTATTCTAATTATAGAAATGTGACATTCTTTTTGGGAGGACTAAAAAGGAAAGTGTGCCACATAAAATGGGACGGAGGAAATATTAAAAGAGTAAATATCAAGTGTATTGGTAACAATGTATACAATAGATATTGCGTGTATATATATATATATATATATATATATATATATATATATATATATTGCATAAAAAGTGTATATACAGGGTGTGTTCGGTATGGAGGAATATGTTTTCCATAAAAAGTATTTTCCAAGAAAACAGTTTATAACGTAGTAGTTTCTTACTTATTTTCTTGTGTTCTGTACGCAAGTAAAAAATAATATCCTAAAAGCATTTATATATATTTAACACAAAACAATGAAAATAGATAAGGATAGAGTTGATGCATTCGTATAAAACATAATACTCTCGAGAATCTTGTCGAACCTTAATCAGAGCTATTTAAAAATTCTTCTATCGCTTCTTTATTGGGAACATTATGCAAAATGACTACTTGGGCAACTTATTTACAAAAAAAATAGCCAAGCTTTACTTTACACCATAAATGACCATTCGCCCTTGTTTTCTTCCTTTTCTTCTTCTTCTTGGGATGACTCATCTGAGCAGTAATTGCTAGATCTCGGTGGATGTTGAATTTCCATTTATTGGATCTAACTAAAACGAGCCGGTTGTTCAGCAAGCCCGTAACCATGTACATATCGGAAAGGTCCATTTTTCTTTTAGGGTGTTTTATCGCCCTCTCGATCTCTATGGCACTGAAGTAACGGATGGGAATTCGACATTTTCCATTGCATAAAGCAAGAAGCTCCTCTAACATTGCACTTCCATTCTTTAAATAATATTCCTGCTCTTTCTTTCGCCTTTCTGCCGAGGAAAAAAGTTTCTTCCTTGTGAGTCCCCTGAAGAACTGCATTTTTTCTTCCTAATAATTTTGATGCAGGTCTTAATTTGTGCAATGAATTCCACAACAAATTGCGTTTGATTGCCATTGTTTATCAAGTTCTACCAAATGTCGTCATCCTATCAATTAATGCCATTGTTTAGGCAGTACATACATTATATGTCGTATATATACGTTTATACAATAGTGATACATTATGTAATTATTTCGATACACATGTAAATATCATTTATACAATATCGATATATATTTATACACCATTTATACAATATCGATATACGTTTATATACCATTTATATAATATCAATACACGTTTATACACCATTTATATAATATTGATACATTACATAACTTTTATACATTACATAAATGCGGTTTTTTTTTTTTTTGTGGCTAGTTCATTTTCAGGCTATTTTCTTTGTAAGTTTTTTTAACTATATTTATTGTAAACTAATTACTTTAGTGTATATATTTGAAATTATCCCTTCTGTGTTAATAAAGAGTCCATTCCAAAAGTGAAAATTAACCTATTTATGATAGTAGACTAGGGGTGCGCATCGGTCGGTTCGGTTCGATTTTGTATATTATCGGTTCGGTTTATTGGTTTTCGGTTTGTCAACATGCAAAATCGATAACCAAACCAATAAGATATTCGTTATCGATTTTTGGTTAATCGGTTTTGGTCCTTAACGGTTCGGTTTTCGGTTTACCCGATAAGAAAATGCTTCCAAAATATTTTTTGCTTTCTCTTATTTTCATTTACATATATACACTATCTTCATGCATAAAAGTCTATATAAATTACAAGCATAAGCAAATTTAAATATGTTATTACTAAAACAAATTTATTTTCTTTCTTGTTAACTAACAAACTTGAATGCAATAGCAACGCTAGCAATCCTTCAAAAAGAAAAACAACACTGATAGGTAGAACCCCACCAAACCAATATCTTTAGAAAGAAAACAACAACACTAAGACAACAACTATAAAATGCAAAAAGATAATAGGGCATATATTTAAAATCTAAAGTCACTATTATAATTATGGATAAAAATATAGTTTTAATATAATCTTATTGGGTTATCGGTTAACCATTAACAAAAATCTTAAAACCAAAACTGAACCGATAGTCCAATAAAAAAATTTACAAAACTGTTAAAAAATCGTTAATCCAATAATCCGATACCAATAAACCAATAATATTTTTATCGATTTAATTTATTGATTAAATCGGTTTTTGCACAACTCTTAGTAGACATCAAATTATTCATTGTTATACATCGACTTCTAGGATAATAAGATCTTATAAAGAAATGGCCAATAAAAATCCACGTGGCATCATAATTGAGAATGATCCTTATCAAGAGAATCTAGTCTTTAACATAATTGAGACATCGCTCTTGTTTTCACTATCAATTCTATTTATACCAACTCCATGCCATTCGCAAGAGAAAAATGCAATACTCGAAATCGATTCAGAATTTAAAATTTATTTATTTGATACAATAATAATTTGGTTCGTTTAAACTTACCGCTCATTAATTAATACTCTAAATCCTTTAGTAGTATCGAAAATGTGTTGGCTCCGAATTCTCTTTTTAATTGTTGTATTTGCGATCATCTGCCCACAATCTGCTTTTGCTGGTTCGCCTATCAAGTATCTTCCTGGATTTGAAGGACCACTTCCTTTTCAATTTGAAACCGGGTAACTTTCCTATTTTATCGTACTTAAAAATTTATTCGCATCAGATATTTATAGCAGACTAGTAAATATATATATGCATGTATTTGATTGAATGTTTTGTATCAATAATAAGAGTCTGATCTTCTCGCTTAAGAATATGCGATTCCTCCGGAGTGAAGTTGTTGGGGGGAAGAGAAGATGAGGAAGCTAGTTTAATTGAGGAAGCCACTTTCTTTAATGTATACTAGCTGGTCTACAAAAGCATGACGCATGACGCTTCTCCTTTTTTTAGTCCACTAACAAACTTATTCAAGTTCTTTTTCCCAAAGAAGTCCCGCTCCGAGCACAGTCAGAAGAGAAGCCTTTGGTCGATAGGAATCAGAGGAGAAAGATAGAGTCATTGCCGTTCTAACCGTTGTCAGAAGACGTGAAGTGAGGGCGTGGTTCAAGTCACATCGTATGCTCGTCTTCATAAAGGGCCGTATCTTTTTTGAACCGAATACCTTCCTCTGTAATCTCTGGTCTCTCTCTTTTTGAGAGAAGATTTTCTACCCCGCCTGCCTATGAAGAACTTCAAGTCTATCGGGAAAGGATGTGGTGGTAACCCCCGCAACTTTGTCTAGAACCGGGCGTCCAGCCCGGATCAACATCGGGATTAAAATAAACTGCAAAAGCAACTAAGTCAACGCCTATTTGCTGTGGATCTACTGGCCCGGACGCTTGAATCTATTCCACCGCAAACAACCGAATATACTACTGCAGGATCTTCCGCTGCTTTTGTTGTTATTGCTCTCACCTCTCACTACGCCACCTCAGCAGCTGGGACTCCCTAACCTCTGTTTCCTTACAGTCAAGTTTCCGCTCCTGCATTAAGATTTAAAACGATTTCAAAAAAAGGCAATCAAGCCCTTCCAGGCTTGGCTTCAGTCTCTACGGGCTCAGCAGCAGCTTCTTGGGATGGGCCACCAGTTTGAGGCTGTTCCTGATGCTGGACTTCAGCAATGGTAGCCACTGCTTCTTCAGTCTGAGAATCCGCCTCTTTGTCGCTTGCGGCCTGGGCGGCTCGGTTCGGCCGAGCCTGTGGGCATGGTGTTTTGTCCGTAGTTGGATCGGCAAATCGATTGGCGATTTGCCTTGCTTGGCTTACTTGCTTGATTGAAAGAGTTTTCCCGTTGGACAGCTACACCGCCTTTGAAGGCTGGTTACATCCAATGTCTCCTACGAGGCCCGCGTGCTGCAAGATCGAGTTTGACTTGCTCAACGAACTCGATTTCCTTTATGTCTTTCTCTACCGGGCTCCATTCTGGGTTTTTGGATCATGAATTAGTAACTGCTTCCAATTAAAAAAAAAAATCCCAATTGTGTCAAACTTTCCATTTTTGGAATAGTTATTCCATCCCCATGAATAGGATCAAACCTTATTCCATGGTATTTACATGAGGTTCCTCCCGTAGGGTTAGCAATACAAGAATCTCGATTTGAAAATACCTGAGGTAGGATTACTCAACGATCCTTGTTACCTTAACTCCCTTCTCCCGGGATGAAGCCTTAGAAGGAAAAGTATAGGCCAAAAACTCTTTAGCTTTAGATGTTATATGAACCCCTAACAAGGAACCGTAGGCATAGAGCTATCGATCATGTCTGATATCATCAGCACGGATAGGCTTTGCAGAATTTATTGGGAAGTCCATACGGATGACTTCCTCAAGAACGTGTGATCTCTTTGTGATTTGCTTTATTATTCTTAATGATTTATACTCTAAATCTCATCTTGGGGCAAAACAACAAAAACATTTTTTTTAATCCCGAAGGACAAAATAAGAAAAATAAAAAATCGATTCACATCTCCCTCTCCACCATTTAGATCTTGTTGGGAATATATAATTTAAACATAGGGTTATTAGAAATTAGACATGTTTTGATCTCAAGGATAATTTACGAAAAAAAGTTTTTTTTTTTTTTTTTATATATAAAGAAATGTACAAATCACTAGAAGTAGTAGAACAGGGACAAATCATAATAGTGATTATATATTTAGGGTGCAAAAAACAAAAAATTCTGTGTTTGAATATACATACTAACTATCTCTTAACCGTATTGACCATATTCCAACAATCGTGTTTGCATCCAAGTCCATTTATATGTGATGAATTCAATATTTAAATTCACACCCACATTAATTATTCGTATCGAGTGTCAAATTCGAGCAGCATAGGGTTTTAATAAACATGGTAGATATCAAATTAAACATCTATTGGACATTATTATTGGATGTCTAGCTTTAGCCTTAGATTTCCTTTCATAGATTCTCGAATTTAATCAGACATAATCTTCATGATGTTTTAGAAAGAATGAACGAAAAAAATAAATGATTTTTTAGTTTATGTAAAAAATATCATTTTATTTTTAATATCTTAAAGATGTCATAACTTTTTCTTTTTGTGGTTTCTCATTCGGTGTTCGATATCTGTATTGAAGTCCGACTAAATTCGAATTCGTTTGGTAGGTGTACAAAAATAGTGGCTGAATAGGGTGCATTAGTAATATTGACATTAGTAATGTTGATAATAGTTATGTTGGCATTAGTTATGTTAAGATTATTTCATATGCACTATTTCATTTGATATATAACAAATAACTGCATTGCATAATTTTTTTAATTTTTTATTTATAAAATACTCTCCTCAAATACGGTGAAAAGAATGTGAAAAAGGTACTGAGAGGCAATTATATCTTTAACATTACTAATGCATGCATTAAAAATTCATGATTTTTCATGTATTATATAGCATAATATCATATAGAGTATATATACATAGATTGAAAAAGTAATACAAATAAAGTATTAATAATTCACAAACCTAATACATGCACTTATTATTTTTAATGATCCTACCAAATTAACGGGACAACTACACAAATGCCCTTTAAAGGGAGTGGCTTTGTATTTTTGCCCCCCATAAAAATGGTCTTACAAAAATAGCCTTCCTTGTTTTTTATGTATAGAGCAACTACCTTTTTGCCCCTCTACACCTCAAATATTTTTAAATAACTCTCTCAATGCTCATTTGTCTCTCAACTTTTATATATATTTCTTTTTCTCTTTTTCTTTTTTTCTTTTTTTTTTTTTATTTCTATTTTTTCTTTTTTCTTTTTTTTTTATTTCTATTTTTTTTCTTTTTTTCTCAACCTTTATTTTTCTTTTATTTTTTATTTTATTCTTTCTTCTACGTTTTTTCTTTTTTCTCAATCTTTATTTTTTTTCTTTTCTCCTCTCAATTCTATTTTTTTCTCCTTTTATTTTTTATTTTTTTATTTTTTTTATTTTTCTCAACCTTTATTTTTTGTTGCCTTTTTTTTCTTCATTTTTTTCTTTTTTTCTCAATATTTATTTTTTTCTCTCAACTTCTATTTTTTTATTTTTTCTTTGGTTTTTAATTTTTCTTTTCTCTTTTTTTTTAATCAATTTTTTTGACCTTTATTTTTTTTATGAGATGCTCTATAACTCTTGCCTTAGAGGCAAAACTTAGCTCAAAGACTTTCAAACAACAAATTACGCCTCATTGGCAAGAGTTGACACTAGCACATTATGTCTTGATCATGAGATGCTCTATAACGTTTGCCTTAGAGGCAAGACTTAGCCCAAGGGCCTCCCAAAAAATAAGTTATGCCCCGTGAGCAAGAGTTAACACTACTTCATTGTGTCTTAATTTATGAGATGCTCTATAACTCTTGCCTTAGAGGTAAGACTTAGCTCAAGAATTTTTCAAACAACAAGTTATGCCCCACGAGCAAAGATTGACACTACCTCATTGTGTCTTGATTTATGAGATGTTCTATAACATTTGTCTTACACGTATATTAAAAAATCATAAATAAAAAGATAGTTTTACTAATTCACCCCCTTGAAAAACTTTTTTGAGACTTTACAAACAAGTGTGAATATTTTCAAAAAGAATTAATTACAAGGGTAATATGGAAATTTTTTAATTAATGCTTTCTTGATTTAGTAAGATAGTCAACTAATATAAGACAACTATTTTTAGTATAGTGACCCACTAATATGGAACAGAGGGAGTAATTTTACTAATTCACCCCTTAAGAATTTTTTTAAGAACTTTACAAACAAGCGTGAACACTTTCAAAAAGAATTAATTGCAAAGATAATATAAAAAAAATTAATTAATATTTTTTTGATTTAGTAAGGTGATCAACTAATATGGGACAATTATTTTTAATATAGTGACCAACTAATATACAACAAAGGGGAGTATCATATTGCCCCATGTTAATTGAAGTTGTTGTGGTTTCTTTTTTAACTATTTTTTTTGTACTGGGAATCGGGAAGGGTTAAGAAAAAGAAAAAAATTGGGATCGTGAGGTAATTTAGGTGTTTTTTTTTCCAATCAATTTTCAAAAAGATATCAATTTATATATAGAGATAATTTTATTTAAAATTTCTCATTTTATTTGTAATGAGATAATGTATAGCTACAGAAATTTTATTACTTGTTATGAAATATTAAATTAAGAACAAGAAGAATAGAGAGGGAGAAGAGAGATCTTATTATTACTCATCAATTGAGAGATTTAGGGATGAATTACAATGAAGGAAACCCCTTTATTTATAGGGGAACATTAACTTGGACCTAAAGTTAGGGTTCCTAACTTTTCTCCAAAGAAACCTAAATATAGACATTCATTATACTAATAATAATACTTTATAACACTCCCCCTTGAATGTCTATTTGATAGATAATGTGCCTCGTTAAAACCTTACTAGATAAAACTCAGTGGAAAAAATTCTAGTGAAGAAAAAAGGGTACACATATCTCATAATACGCATTTAGGTTGCCTCATTAAAAACCTTACAAGGAAAACTCAGTGGGACAAAACCTTGTGAGGGAAAAAGAGTACAACGCGTATTTAACTCCCCCTGATGAAAACATCAATTCAATAAATTGAATCTTCACACTCCAATCTTGTGCACCATCTTCTTGAAAGTTGTAGTTGGTTGAGACTTGGTGAATAAATCAACCATAATATCACTCGAACGAATATGTTGCACGTTGATATCATCATTCTTTTGAATCTCAAGTGTGTAGAAAAGCTTTGATGAAATGTGCATCGTTCTATCTCCTTTTATGAATCCTTCCCTTAATTGTGCTATGCATGCTCAGCCACACACATTCTCAGCTTGCTTTATGCACATCTATTATCTCAGCATGATTTGATTGTCATGTAAATCAACATGATATAATAGTAACCTTTTATGAAAATAGATAATACGTTTGTATCGAACTCTTATGTCGATCAAATGTATATCCTGTATATTGAAAAACTTGACAATAATCGTTAGGATAAACATATTCAATTGAAGTTTTTCATTTGCAATATGCAATAATCTTGTTTCAGTATCTCCATATAGGAGTAAAACTATATCATGTCCATAGTTATAGCAAGATCTATAATTGCACCAATTGCACAAAATATGGTACTTCAAGACCAATCCAATTCTGCAAGTTTTTCATTTCAGCAGATAATCTATTGCTTTTGAAAACTCTCCAAGAATTTCAATTCAAGTCATCGACCTTGATTGATTTAATCCATATGAGGATTATAAACAAGTTTTTGTTTTCAAAAAATCATATATGCTGCAGGCATTTTGAATTCTATAAGTATTTTCATCTCAAATTTGTCAAGTGACACAACGACATCTTCTAGTGTCTAGAATGCAAGTCAAATAAGCTTACGCTTACCAAGATGCATCATTCCATGTCACTTGATAAATATTTCTACGTTAGCATGCTTTAATAGACGTAGAATTCAGATCCTCATAATCTTTTACAATATTGCGCTATATTGTATCAAAAATATCATCGATGATATATCATTTCTATCGGTTCGCAATGCGACATGACTTATTGAGATCTCATCACTTTATTATTTTCTTAGGTACCTAAACCTCTCATGAGGTTTCATGAAGTGTTATGTCGTAGGCTCCTCAAGAGCACATTGCCTCCTTGTTATGATCATTTGCTCCTTTACTAATTCACAGATTAATGTAATTGGAACCGATTAGTCTATCATGCTTCATGCATGCCATAGACTTTGCCCTTCAGGGACACTCAATGGGAGCTTTTACAGCTAAATATGAAATTAATTTTGGGTCAGCAAATGCGTCTAGCATTTGACTTGAATTATCTTTTGAATGAAGATCATACTGATGATAATTCACAACACATTTCATAGATGCTTATTCTCTCCCCCTTATGTTAGAAAAGCTAACATATATCCTCTATCTTCTTTGAGGAGTTCATCTTTGTGCATTATGGTATATTCATTAATCATATACCGCACTTTAAAAGCAATTAGATGAAAAATCTTTGATTCCTGACCGTGAACCAATTGAGAGAAGAGGAATTATCCATAATTTATTGGTCTGACATAACTCAGACAAACACATGAAGCTTTGTTCTCATAAGCAATGGTTTAGTTATTTTATCGGAGGCATTCAACGCCAAACCAAGCTTTAATATAAATCACCATTATCAAGACTAATTGTCTTGATTACATAATCTGAAAGTTGTGCACTTAACTCAATTGTTTTACACAAGCAATTCTGCGAAGTCAAACTATAGGTTGACAACAAACACACATGTGATCATCTTTTAGATGCATCTATTTAACATATCACATGACGGGTGAACGGGCCCATATTCACCTTTTATACTTTCCAGAATTTAGGGGATTCAATCCCAACATTAGATGATTTAATCAACTTATCATGATAACAAACCACATGAAACAGTTCTTGAAGAATCTTCTCGTTCTTCAATACATGTCTAATACTCAATATGCACATCTTCAGGATGGCAAAATCGTTCATGCCAACTAATAATTTATTTGTATTAGTAACTCCAAGTTACCATGACATGTGTTATTTCCTTTAGTAAACTTCATGTTTACTATTGCATGAATTTCAGATTTACTACTTGGGGAGTAAATTTTAGAATAATTCTTCTCAATTATTCTACCTCTTCTGAAGGTGGATTGTGATAAAGTCACAATCAAGTGCACATTTGTAATTATATGCCTTACTAAATATTATCACATTCACCTCAGGGAATGGATCTGTAGTTGTAACATTCAAAATTCTCATTCCTCGGGAATGAACTATAATCATGCCTTAAGCCTATCAAATTATGATAGCTTAGAACCTCTTTCAAGAGCAAATCGGGGCATACATATGATGTAGAAAATGTTTCTCTAACATATCTTTTAGAGTATACCAAACCTCAAAACAATTAGTGTATAACCACTTGTCTTCTTTCATATTTCTTATACTTGTTACCACATTCACACCATGGAATGGAGCAAATCAATAAGGCAGATTTAATGACTTTTGGTCAAAGATACATTATTTTACCTTAGCCATCATTATATCATTATTATGGTGCATTAGGACTTATTCCTAATGTCTTACCCATATTAAGGCGTCTTAGGTCATAAATTGATGGGATTTGAATCCAACATCTTATCATCATGATGCGATGAAACTTAAATTCACCGTCTTAGCCCCAACCAATAGGGCACAATAAGCCAAAGTACAATAGGCCTCGAGCCTTAAAAAAAATATTGGACATCAACATACACACAAGATCCAAACAAGTAAGGTGATTTATTTAATTTCATAAAGCAAAATCTTATATGCAGAAAAGTTCGTAGCAAGTAGTGACTAACAATGATTTTACACTTTAAAACTAGTGGCACTAAGTAGATAAAATTTTGTGGTCCTATCCTAATCAAATTTTTGATTTCAATAACGTAAGATTGAATTCACATCCACTGTTCGTGGAGTACTTAAATGACGGTAGATCAATGATATATGCATTATTCCCTCTTTATAGCATATTTCACATTGAGAACAAATCTAAGACGCTGTCTACCAAACATATTCATAATATATTATTATTAAAATAAGGCAAGACTGCACACCAGATGAAGCATGTGGTATATATTGCATACCTGTGTCGGACAGAAAATTATCTCAACTCTTTAAGCAGATTAGACACGACTAAAACACACTATCAAATTTATTTAAAGGTTACAGACTCGTGCTGATAACGTGTAATGAAATATTAAATTAAGAACAAGAAGAATAGAGTGGGAGAAGAGAGATCTTATTATTACTCATCAATTAAGAGATTTAGGGATGAATTACAATAAAGGAAACCCCTTTATTTATAAGAGAAAATTGACTTGGACCCAAAGTTAGGGTTTCTAACTTTTCTCCAAAGAAACCTAAATATAAACATTCATTATACTAATAATAATACTTTATAACATTACTTGTTTTATAACATATATTTCTAATTTTTTTTAATTATTGATATAACAATAAGAATAATATATCTAATGTAATCTAAGTCAAGGAAGGATAGAATATACACGAACCTTGTTCATATTCAAATTCAAGGCAGGCTTAAACAGCAAGGCCACTAAAGTCATTGCTCGGGGACCCCCAAAAAGTTGGGCCCCATTTCTTTTTCTAAAATTATACTTGTATATATTAATATTAAAAAATAAAATTGTGTGTAACTTTTAATTTGAAAAGAAATATTTGGAGGGCAAGTACATAAGAAGAAGAGGAGGTTTTTTTAGAGATAAAAAATTATTTTCAATTTGAAATTAAGTAAGTGATTTTTTCAGACTTTTTATGTGTAAAAATAAATAAAAAAATTATATGTAAAAAATAAAGATCTCTTGTAAAAAAGTTATAAAACTAATTTCTTTTTTTGTAAAAGATCTGAAACCCATTTTCCCAGAGCAATAACTTTTTATTTAATGTGGGGGTGAAAATGAGATTAAAAAATCACTTACAATTCTAAATTAAGTAAGTGATCTTTTCAGATCTCTTATGTATAAAAATAAATTTTTTATGTATAAAAAATGAAAATCCATTATAAAAAAATCATAAAACTAATTTTTTTTTATAAGAGATTTGAAATCAAGGGATTGACAAATCTATAGTGGCGGGTCTATCTGCTTCTGGACGAGCTGCATACGATTAATCTAAATTCTTTCTTGTAGAAAGGCTGAGATAGATTGGAACAATGATCCAAATAATCTTTAATGTTTTGAATTTGAAAATGCCGCCAACCAGACTGTGTCAACATCATAGCATTAGGAACACTTTCATCCTAATCAACCGAAATTCACGTGCTGTGCATCTCTGGTATTCTGCTCGTGGGGAGAGGGATGCGGAAAAGTGGGGTCCTCACATTACCCTCAATCAGAACAATATGCTCTTGAGAGACATGAAGCACAATCAATCTCTCTACCTTAAGACTTCTAACATGGTCGATTCTAGATAGAGCACGGTAACCCACAACCCCCTACTCTACAGCTCCCAAGCAGTGGGAGGAGCCAGGGCACTGACTGCGTGCCTGTTGAAGAATGAGCCGACGACTCATAGGCAGTGGCTTGGTTAAGGGAACCCACCGGAGCCGTAACGAAAAGCGAGTCTTCATAGGGCAATTGTCATTGCGCTAATCGGACTGTGAACCATCGTCACTCGTTAGGCCTCCCAATATTATGGATTTTAAGGAGTGAATAGAGAGCGCGGAACGGACTTTCCAAGCATAAAACAATCCCTACCTATACATTCCATGGCAACAGACAGAAGACAGTTTTCTCGTTGTTCTTAACCCCAGGCACATTTTCGTTCCCAATAATCTCCATGAAAGGCCTACCCTCTCTCAGATATTGAGTGGATTGGGGGACCGTTGGTGGGGAATGGTATAATTTTTTGGGAACCGTTTTCTTATACCTATTTTATTGCCTATTTATATCCTAACAAGTAATATGGGTTCACATTATTATTCACCTTAGTTTTTATATTCACCTTTTTCATTTTTTTCTTTAACTATTCTTGTTCTCATATTGATCTCTCCCTTGTAAAACCTACTCAGTTATTGTTGCTCACAAATTACAAAAGAACAAACTTTAATTTTTGGTATTTTGTTTAAAATTTCAAGAAATTGCAACAAATAACTATTATGTTAAAGGAGTACAACACTATTTTAATATCATTACATCAATTTAGCAAGTTCTTGAGTCATATTTTATTATTTTAATTTTATTTTATATTTTTTCTTAAAATTTTGTTATTATTGATATTCTTATCTCATAATTATATATTCTTGTTTTTAGTTATTATTAAAATTTATTCAATTTAAATATTTTAAATAGAAAATATGAATATGATTTTGCAAAAAGAGAAAGAAAGAGAAAACTTGAAGAATTAAATAAATTTCAAAAAGGAGATCCTAAGAGTAGATTTTGAAATACCTATATTGTTTATAGAATAATGTTAACAGTTTCAAAAATTATTGCTTCAACCGAAATAAATTTTTCAAAATTAAGATTGATCAAATCTTATTTAAGATCAACAATGTCTCAAGAGAGATTGGATGGATTAACTATATTATCAATTGAAAAGGAATCGTTAAAAAAATCGATTATAAAATAGTAACTAATAACTTTGCATTTAAAAAAGCTAGAAAAGTAGACTTTAAATAAAAAAATATATATGAAGATCTTTCCTTTTCTAGAAAAAAATTAGGGCCTTTATGAAGTTTGGTTTTAGGCCCTCAATCTTGTTGTATCGGCCCTGCTTCTACCTCAGAGGTAGAGAGACCATTTTTGATAGACCCTGTACTCAAAATAAAAATAGTCTAGGAAACAAAAAAACAACAGACAATAACCAAACTAACAGATAGCAGCAGAACAATACTACAATAAGATAATACTATAATCGAACTACACGAAATAACAAATAGTAACAAAATTGAAGAACAAGAAACTATTAGAATAATACTACGACTTCTAGTATGGACAGTAAGATAATACACTCCTACCTATTAGTATGGACGCTCTCCTACTTACTACCCTTCTACCCTAATCAGTGTCCTCCACACATTTCTATCTAAGGTCATGTCATTGGTAAGTAGCAACTGCGTCATGTCATGTCTAACCATCTCTCCCCAATACTTCTTCGGTCTACTTCTACCTCTCTTAAATTTATTCATAGTCAATCTATGACACCTCTATACTGGGACATTCATACATCTCCTTATCACGTGTCTGAACCATCTCAACCTTGATTTCAACATCTTGTCTTTCATCGAAATCACTCACCTTATCTCGGATATCCTCATTTTTAATCTTATATCTCCTAGTATATCCACACATTCATCGTAACATCCTCATCTCCATCACTTTTACTTCCTAAATGTGAGAGTTCTTGACTAGCCAACATTCTGCTTCAAACAAAAAAGCTGGTCTAACTACCAGTGTGTAGAACTTGCTTTTAAGTTTTGGTGGCACCTTCTTATCACACAAGATGGTAGATGCGAGCCTCCATTTCATACACCTACACTAATACTGTGAGTAACATCCTCGTCAATCTATCATTTACATAGATAATAGACCCAAGATACTTGAAACTACCTCTTTTTTGGGGTGGACTGTGTATCGAGTCTCACTTCCACGTCAATCTCATATGTCACATTACTGAACTTACACCTCACATAATTTGTCTTGGTCCTTCTCAACTTGAAATCTTTAAACTCTAGAGTTCTTTTTCAAACCTCCAACTTAGTCTCAACTCCGTTGCGAGTCTCGTCAATCAAAACTACGTCATTCGCAAATAACGATACCTCACTTTTATTTTTTTTGTGGCAATACATCCATCACCAAAGCAAATAAAAACTGGCTAAAGATTGATCTATGTTGAAACCCTGTCATTCGAGCCCTTTTTTTTCCCAGTTCCTGTACGTGGAATGATTTCAAAATGGCAAAGTTCTCTGAGTCTCCTTCTACTGTCCTTACTCATGTCTTGGCTCTATCGTACAGGTCCTTAATCGACTTAGTGTATGCCACATGTATACCTTTAGACTCCAAGCACCTCCATAGAACTTTCCTGGGGACTTTATCGTAAGCCTTTTTAGGTCGATGATGAGTTTCCTTCCTCTCCCTATACTATTTCACCAATCTGCTCACAAGATGAATTGTTTATATAGTCGAGCATCCTGATATAATTTCGAATTGGTTCTCGTAAATAGTCATGCCTCTCCTCACTCCTATTCTCACCATCCTTTCTCAAACCTTCATAGTATGACTTAATAGCTTGATACCCTATAGTTCTTGCAATTATGAATTTCACCCTTGCTCTTGTACAATAAAATTATTGTACTCCATCATTATGCTTCGGGTATCTTTCATAGTGAACACGACATTAAACAACTCAGTCAATCACTTCATACCTTCTCTATCTGTGCTCGTCCAAAATTTTACTGCAATCTCGTCTGACCTAGTCGCTTTACCTTTATGCATCCTACGAATAGCACCTTTAACCTCCTCAATCTGTATATGCCTACAATAAACATAGTAGCAACGCCTCTCTGATTGCTTCAAATCCCCCAACACAATGTTTTTGTCCCCCTCCTTTTTCAAGTTTATAGAAGTATGACTGCCATCTTCTTTTAATGAGTACCTCCTCCATCAGTACTTTATCATCCTCATCCTTGATGCACTTTCCTTGGTCAAGGTTACGGGCCCTCCTTTCTCTTGCGTTGGCTAACCTGTATAACTTTTTTTTTGCCATTGTCCTCTAATTCTGCATACAAGTGCTCAAAAACTACTATTTTTAACATATCTATTTAATCAAAATACGTCACATAAATTTAAAATAAAAAATATTTTTTTTTAATTTTCTTGATAAAAATTACAGGCCCTGTGAATTTGGATATTAGAGCGTATAATGGGAGCTTGCCAACGTTGTCTTTAAATCCATACACATACACAAAGGTGAGATACAAAAAGAAAAAGAAAAATGGTTAAAAATATTCCTTTAATTTTGTTTATTAGCTGAGTTTGCCTTTACTTTTACAGGGTCAAATATGCCCTTGCCGTTATCAAAGTTAACAAAATTATTCCTCTTTTTAACACTTTTCCACCATGACAAGGTGAAAAGTCCATGTGGCCTGACATTTGAGTGAGGTGGATGCCACGTGGCATACCACCTCAACAATATATTTTTTTCATTTAGATTTTTTTTCCTTTTCTTCTTTTCATTATAAAAAAAGAGTGAACTATCAAAAACACATCTAAGCTATCCCCCTTTTTTGAGTTTCATACTTAAACTATTGAAAGTGTGAGTTTCATACCTAAATTATCACTAATTAGTTTGAGAAACACACCTTAACGTTAACTGAATCAAATATCAGTATACAAACACATTTAGGCGCGTCTGGCCATTAACTATAGCCGACAAATTTTAGTTGGCCATTAAATACAAAGAAAAAGGGGGGAAAAATCTAAAATGAAAAAAGAAGAAGTTATTGCTGAGGTGGCATGCCATGTGGCATCCACCTCACTCAAATGTCAGGCCACATGGACTTTTACCTTACCATGGTAGTAAGTATTAAAAAGAGGGGTAGTTCTGTTAACTTTAGTAATGATAAAAGCATATTTGACTCTACAGTATAACTACGGATAAATTTAACTAACAAATGAAAGTAAAAAGGTATTTCTAACCCTTTAATATAATAAATTTAATTATTATAACTCATTAGGCTAACAAAAACAAAATTTATAGGTGGCAAACATGATTTTTGTAGAATTGCCAGTAGGGAGTGGATACTCGTATGCAACAACACAAAAGGCAAATCACTCGGATGATTTACAAGCAGCTGATCATGCTTATGAATTTCTTCGGAAGGTAACTCAATTGATTTTATTTTAATGCCTTGAATAGGATCCCTCCAGCTTTAATCAGAAGTTTCGAGTTCGAGCCTTAATTATATGAAAAAAGTCCTGTAAAGAAAGAAGTAGGCTTTATACGGTGCGAATTCAAATTAGTCGAAATTCCAATATGGATATCGAATACCGAGTGAAAAAACAAACAAACAAAAAATTTGGATGCCATTATTATTACTTTTATTTGTGCATAATTATCAGGTACTTATATAAAATTCTAAATCTATTATTTTTTAGTTTATTAATTTTTTAAAGTATTTTTGCAGTGGTTAAGTGAACATCAAGAATATCTCAATAATTCTTTCTATGTTGCTGGAGACTCCTATAGTGGAATTACAGTTCCTATTGTTACTCAAGTCATATCAAATGGTAATAAATAATTAAATAGTTTGAGATATCTGTTCCATGTTTTTAAAAATAGAATTTATATATAAGCAATATATTTTTTTAATGTAATTTATGCAGGTAATGATATGGGAATTAAGCCATGGATCAATCTTAAGGTTGGTAATCATACATGTATTTTTATTATTAGGAGAAATTTATATGTACATGGTGATGGAAACTAATTAACTAAATTAATCTCATTTCACGTAAAAGTCACTAAATTACTCCACAATATATCACAGTAAAATCACAAAACACATTAGTACGTATCTATTATATATATATTTTAAAAAATCTATTCATTAAGGTGATTTATTATTCTCTATTAGAAATAAAGGTTTTTTTTACCACGAATCAGTGAAAAATTTGTGCTATAAAATATAATTTTCTTATTTATTTTTAATCAAACCAGCTCACTAGAAAAATGCATGGTGAAAAACAGATTTTCACTAAAATAGTGGAAAACTTCCTAATTTTTTCATATGAAAACATTACTATTTTTTTTCCCATCAATTCAATTAAAATATTTGTGAAAATAGCCATTGAACATTTTTCAATGAAAAAAATAGTACTAAATTTTTAGTAGTGATTGTTGTGGGTAAAATTTAATTACTATAATAAACATTGCTTTTATAACTTTGTTGTTATGAGTAAAGTTCAGTTAAATTAATATATACTCCCTTCCTCTCATATTATTTGGCCACCTTATTAAAAATAGTTGTTTCATATTAGTTGTCCACCTTATTAAATTAAGAGAAAATTAATTAATTTTTTTCCACATTACCCTTGCAATTAATTCTTTTAGAAAGTGTGAACACTTGTTTGTAAAGTTCTAAAAAAGTTTTTTAAGGAATGAATTAGTAAATCTATCTTCTTATTTTTAGTTTTTAAGATACGTGTAAAAGAGAAAGTGACCAACTAATATGAGACGGATGAAGTATGACAATAACTTTATTGTTACAGTGAATAATGCATAGTGATCTTACATGAAATTAACTCTGAGTTTTTCATCTTGGTACTAGTACATATTTTAAAGTTAAATAAGTTTCCAGGATCAAAAGTGTAGGACCATTGTGAAAATTTTAGTAATAGTAAGAGGATTTAAATAACTATTTATTATGTTATGTTATGCATTTATGTTCAATAAATAAATGGTTATAACAGGGATATATTCTTGGCAATCCCTTAACATTTTCTGATCAAGATCATTACTATTGGATCCCTTTTGCTCATGGGATGGGCCTAATCCCTGACGAATTATACAAGGTATGGGCTTATTCATATTTGGGTTTTTACGAAAATGTATCACTATTAATTTTTTTTAAAAAAAATAATCGCATGTATACCTTATATATATGCATATATACTGTCAAAATTTTATTAAAAAAAGTAGCAACATGAATACCGCATGCATATCAAATGACCATTGATCGAATGATCATCTTAGGTAGTAAATTATAAGTGGACTATTTTTTGTGTAAGAAACTTAACACAATGGTCATTTTATCTAATTTTCCCTATTCATAATGCTTCCTTTTTTGTAAAACTATCGCTAGTACCCTTTTTGAACACACTATATACTTTGTACTTAATTTTTAATTTTTAATTTTTTTCACATGATGGTCTACTTCGGAATAATTTCAGATATACGGTGAAGTTATGAATGAAGTTTAAATGAAAATGGTCGAAATTCAATCATATGCTTAGGCAAAAATGTTTAAACTTTAGACAAAAATGTTCGTCTAGACAAGTGGATCTAATTTAACAGTCAGAACAATAACAACGAAAATTTTGAAGAGGCAAAAAATGATTTAATTCAGCTATATATGGATGAAGGTTAGACAAAAATAGTTAAACTTCAGTAATATGTGCTTGAAGTTTACGCAAAAATAACTGAACTTCAGCCATATAAAACTTCAAACATTTGTCAAGTTTAACTTCTGATGGTGCATGTCTGAAATTGTTCCGAAGTGAATAGACTTCGAAACAAATGTAAGTGGACTTCTAATTGCCAAGATCATTGCATAGATCAAGAACATCATGATATAGAGATACGACACATGCCTGTAAAGTTCATCAATGCAGAAGCACATTTTAAATATTGAAACGATTGACTAGGTCTTTCTCTTATTGCTTCCCCTACAATTGACTGTCGAATGAGGCGATTGCTAAGGATGAGGAGATGATAGGGGACGTAACCACATATTTATAGGCATCAAACTTTGATGTAATGGGTCTCCCCATATAACGAGCTTCATTAGATCTATAACAGGGCCTGCAATACTGCAGTTCATACCAATAACGTGAGTGATTTAGGTTCAATAAGGAATCAAACAGATAAGCAGTTCATGTCACGTCCATCAACTATATTTGTTTGGCTCGTTTTATAAATCATGATAACTAAGTTAATCTTAGTCTACATATAATAATTTTTTCAACATGAACTTCAATATAATATGGAACTTCAGACATTCTATCATGCCCTAACTTCAAATACTATATGTCTGATTTTTTTTGAAGTAGATAGACTTGTAAATTTTTACGCATAGCAAATATAACTTAAGTGGTGATTCCAAAATCGAATATCTATTCACTCCAAGCTTTGTTTTTCTTTTGAATTAATTTCATGAGTGATTATTCAATTTTCATTAAGTTGTGTTTTATTTATTCAACATTATCTAAACATCATCATATTATAAATAAATTATTTTGTAATAGAAAAGTCACTTAATTTTACTTAAATATCACAAAAATTCATATCGACGAAACAAAGGAGACACGATGATCGTTCACATAATGATATTTTTGTGATATTTAGGCGAAGTTGGGCGTGCTTTTGGTTACAAAAATTATTTAATAACTTTTTGTAATACTCCTCTTGTCCTGTATTAGTTGGCTACTATACTAAAAATAATTGTTCCATATTAGTTGATCACTTTATTAAATCAATAAAGCATTAATTAAATTTTTTTTATATTATCCTTGCAATTAATTCTTTTTGAAAATGTTCACACTTGTTTGTAAAGTTTCAATTTTTTTAAGGAGTGAATTAGTAAAACTACCTTCTTATTTATGATTTCTAAAAATGTGTGTAAAAAGGAAAGTGACCAAACTAATATGGGATGGAGGGAGTAATTAGGAAAAGTTAGTGCTTTCTTTTGTGTTACTGCTCCCTCCGGTCCATATTAATTGAATTGTTGAGGTAATGCACACCCTTTAAGAAAACTCTTTTAAAACATATTTTGAACCTTATTTTTCACTTCTACCCTTTTCATTATTCTCACACTATTCTTATAAGTAAAGTTAGTCATTACTCAACATGACTTGAGATTTGATTATGATAATGTAAAGTGATTCTAATGTAAAATCATAAATATTAGTACTACTTTGTAAAGAGTGTAAGTACCTAGAACATGTAAAGTACTCTTTCTTTAAAAGGAAGAGAAAAAATGGGGAAAAAATTAATAATTATCTTGATTTTTAAACAATTCACTTATTTTGAATAATGAAAAAAGCCCCAACAATTCAATTAATATGGACCGGAGAAAGTATAAAATATACTTTTCCCGTTCCATATTAGTTGATCACCTTACTAAAAATAGTTGTCCAGCTTATTAAATAAAGAGATAATTAATGAATTTTTTTTATATTATCCTTGCAATTAATTCTTTTTAAAAGTGTGAACACTTATTTGTAAAGTTTCAAAAAATATTTTTTAAATAACACTGAATTAATAAAATTATCTTCTTTTTTATAATTTCTTAAGATGCATTAAAAAAATGATCAACTAATACGTGACGGAGTGAGTAGTATAGTGATTTTGGTGCGATAAAGTAAAGTTATCTTATTTATTCCTTGAAAACCATCACTAATTAAGTGTGCTTTAATTTCATAAACAGTCATTTGTGGCTAACTGTGGAGGAGAGTACAAACATAATGGTCCAACTAATTCACTTTGTTCGAGGGACAAACGTTCTTTCCGTTGGGTTAGCTCTCGCACTCATTTCTTTCGATTAAGATGTTGTTTGGCCATGAGAGCCAATTTTTGTCTTCACTTTTTTAGAATTTTTAAAGTTGAAGTTGGAGTTTTGTTTGGCCATAACTTTTGCAATAATTATTTAGATCTTAAATATATATTTAAAAAAAATATAAAATATAATTTAAAAATGAAATATAATTTAAATGGAGTTATTTGATGAAATAAAAAATTTAGGATTTTTTCAAAAAATAATAATTAAAAAGTGAAAAAAGTGAGTTGGAGAAAAGTGAAAACTACAACTCCGGAGTTGTATTTGGAATTTTTATGACCAAATACTATTTCAGAAAAAAAGTAAAATAATTTTTCGGAAAGAAGTGAAAAATTCTCATGGCCAAACGCCTACTAAATTACCCTTATTTATTATTTATTTTTATTTAATATTTTTCTTTTTTACGCTATATTAATATTTTTCTATATTTATGATTAATGATAAAGATGAAAACAAATAACTAAGTAATTATGTCTTGATTTTCTGAAATATCTATTTTTAATAAGGATGACAAATGCTCTCTTCATTCACTTTTACTTGTTCAGTATTTCAAAAATAAATTTTTATTTTTACTTATCACTTTTAACATAACAAGAAAAGATAATTTTTTTTGTCCATTTTACCCTCAACATTAATTACTTATTCTTCAAATCATTTCCCAAGATCAAAATTTATACATCAATTAATATGAGTAGTATTATAGTAAAATACTTAGTTATATTAATCATTATTTTTTAAGAAGCGTCAAAATTTAAATTGGACAAGTAAAAGTGAACGGAAAAACTAATTAATGAAGTACATATTTTACCATGAAACTTATATTAATTAATGTATAATCTTAATGAACTTGAGAAGTAATTTGGAATAAGTAATTATATCAAGAATAAAACACACAAAAATATCTCTTAGTATACTAAAGTGAACAAGTAAAAGTAATATTTTTTAATATAGTGAAAAAATAAAAATTAACGAAAAAATACTAATTATGAGGCATTGATTAATGCAGTTGATTAAGGATATTTATCGATATCATATCCTAGAGTCCCCTTGTGAACTTGTAGCACATGATTCAAGAAGATGGTTGGATGAGAATATTCAAAAGCTCAAAAATCCTGCTGCATATCATGGAGTAAAATGTCGAGTAAGTTTTTATTTTTATTTTTTACTTAGGCCTGGGAGTCGAGCCGAGCCCAATTAAATCAAGATTAATCAAACTTTTTACAATATTGAGCTGAGCCTGAGTCGGTTTATTAATATTTCGTTTTGTGTAGTATTACGCCATTAGAACATTAAGTTAATTATGATAAATTGGTTTGAATAATTACTAGTTTAAAATTTAAATTGCCATTGCATTAGATTATGATTGAATTATAGACAATATTAGTTTATATTAGAACTCAATTTAAATGACATTAACTTAATATTGAACATAGAATAGAATTTTCAAGCAAAAACTAAAAATAAAAATAAAGCAACAATAAATTCAAAAATTAATTTTTGAAATTTTAAATTTTAAATATTAATTACATGCTTAAGTAACCATGTCTATAAAAATTTAATTGCATCAAATTAATTAAAGAAGTACAACCTTATAAATAATTATATTACCTCTGTTTCAATTTATTTGTTTGATTTTAATTTTGTACAGAGCTTAATAAAGTAAAGAAGACTTTTGAATCATGTGATTTTTACTAAAAATATGTAGAATGTACCAAAATATTCTTTAATCTTGTAGTCTTAAACATGTCACATGGAAAATCAAAATTTAAAAGTTACCAAAAAAGGTAAAATACATTCTCTTTTAAATGGACTAAAAAGGAACGTAAGACAATCAAATTGAAATAGAGGGAGTAATACATAAATAATTATTGAATTTACATTTTACTAATTTAGTTAAGATTAATGAATAAATTTTAATTTTAAAATAATCATTACATGATCAAAGCGAGTCAATCAAGTAGAGCCAAGCTAAATACAAACAAGTCGAGCTGAGCCGAACTAAATACAAACAATTTGAGCTGAGCCTCGAGCTGACTCGGCTCTATGGTCATGCCTACCCTTGTGGTATAATATTATTTTCGCCGTTAAGAAACTGGCTTATTCATACCCTTGAGCCCTAACGAAATTTCAACTTTAAAGTAATTTGAACTTATAGCAATAAGTTGAAGGTAATTTCAACATTTTTTTAGTTTAAGAATTTAACCACATGAAATCTACTTATTTTACGTTGAAGTTCCATTAATGAAAAGGATAAATTAATCGGAATAATTTGTTACACGTAAGGATATGAACAGACAAAAATTGTAACAAAAGATAAAATTGAACAATTTTAGATATTGGGACGAATTAAAATTTCCTTTCTATTTTATTATGATAAGAAAAATCAGGACAAATACGTCACAATGTGTATCCTCTTGTTATTTTTTTTTCCCCAGGAAGAATGGTACGAACTCTCTGTGATTTGGGCCAATGATAAGAATGTACAAGACGCTCTACATGTTCGAAAGGTATGAAATTTTAATTTAATTTTAAAAAAAAGAAAATTGTATTGTTCTTCGATTTTATTATTAGTTGTGTTTTATGCTTCGATTATTGCATTATTTGTGTTGCTATTGTTTTTTTCTCCATTATTTTCAACATGACTATTTTTCAAATATTTGGTAAAAAGAATAATCTTATCCTTTGAGAATGATAAAAAATGGACAACCTTTCTTTTCTTGAATTCAAAAATTCTCCGCCTTTTCTCAGCTTGACACCTACTACTGTACTAGTCCCAATATGGTTGATCATCCTCTCGCACCAGTGTCGTTGCTACATTCACCCAAAGATGGTCATCCGAACAATCTTCCCCGAAAAAATTATATTGTGCGTATAAAAATAATGTTGCATATATAGGTAAAAAATAACATTTTAGAGATATATACTAAAGTTTTGAACACCCTTAGCAAAATTTCTTGTTTCGCCACTGTCTCGGACCAACTACTGATCATCGCCTTGGTAAGCTATTGCCTCACCAACTAGCTAATCAGACGCGAGCCCCTCCTCGGATTTTGCATACTTGTTTTTTTATATGTTTTACTTGAGCTGAGGGTGTATCAGAAACAACCTCTTTATCTTCACAAGATAGAGATAAGACTGCATACACACCATCCTTTTCAAACTCAATTTATGAGATTACATTGTATATATTGTTATTGTAAAAATTGAAACTTAGGTGTTATTAATTACTAAAGTACAAAATTAAATTAAACTCAGGGAACTACTGGAGCATGGGAGAGATGCAGGAGCAACTTGTCTTTTGGAACAATTATCAACAATACTATACCATATCATGCAAATCTTAGCCTTAAAGGCTTTAGGTCTCTTATTTACAGGTACTTATTAGACTACTATATTTTAAGGTTAATGGGCTTGGTAATAGTTCTCTAGACATATTTCAGGGGTTAATTTGTCAAATGACACTCAAATATTTTTAGAGCAGTCTGATGCATTAAGTTTTTACTATGTGTGAAGTCTGGAGATGAAACATTGCCTAAGTATCAAAAGTCACCAAACTATTGATTGTAACGAAAAATTTGCTTAATTTTGTCTAGGTATCACAATATATATATATGTTTTATTAAAGAGTCACTCAACTTTGCCTAGCATCTCAAGTATCATTGAAAATGTCTCATTTGTTCCCCGTTATGACTTTTTGTGATATTTGGGTAAAGTTGAGTGGTATTTTAGCTTTTAAAAAAGATTAAGGACTTTAATGATACTTTGATAAAATTGAATAACTTTTTCGTTATAAAGAATAGTTTAAGTGAATTTTGGTGCAATAAAATTAAAGTTGAATAACTATCTATAAAAATAGTTTATGCATTCATCATAAACATGTTTCTTTTGTTTTTTCTATTTTTTTTTTCTTTGGCGTAGTGGTGATCACGACATGGTTGTGCCATTTAGTTCAACTCAATCATGGATTAAATCACTAAACTACTCAATTATTGATGATTGGAAGCCATGGATTGTTGACGGACAAGTTGCAGGGGTGAGTTCCTAACATAAATATTTCTTCAATTATTCCTTGGATGATATAATTTTGTGCAAATTATGTAAATTGAAATCATTAATTAAGCCTTTTCTTTTCTATTGCATAGTTATACAAGAAGTTACTCCAACCAAATGACGTATGCGACGGTCAAGGCAAGAAACTAACTTCATTTTATTTTTCACGATAAAAATTTATTCGCATCTAATGCCTTTTGAGTTCAGGGAGCAGGGCATACTGCCCCGGAGTATAAACCACTGGAATGTCTTGCCATGTTAAAGCGTTGGTTATCCCACTTACCACTCTAATGATTTCAAGATTTTTAATGAAATTCTAGTAAGTTGATTTTGAGTTGAGAATCTCCTTATATAGAATTTAAATTATATATATATATTAACAATATGACAAATTTTTATGCCATGAGTTTAGTTTAATCGATTATAATAAATTAGGATCCAATAAATTAAAAATTACTTTGTTTTTCAAGTTACCATATATTAAGTTTGGTATAAAGAATTACGCGTTGTTGTAAGGTAAGTGAGCAACTTAACCTAATGGTATACAATTCCTTTCAGCAATAATGAGAGAATAATGTTTCATGAACTTTAATTAGAGACAAATTTAAGATTTAAATTTATGGCTTTAATTATTAAGGTTTTTAGGATTAAACTTATTATATTATAAAATTATGAGTTCAAATATGTTACTCTGTATTTATTATAATTTTAGTAAACTTTTACACATAAAATTTATATTTTATATTTAAAATATAAAATTCAGATGAGCCTGATACTATAATATATTCCCATAATATATTTTTCCTAAGGATTTTTTTAGATAGGAGAATACAATTAGCAGCCCGTGCCTTAATTGTTTAGGACCGAGCACTTTAGGTAGTATAGTAGTAGTGCAACCTTAGCTTGGCAGATCAGCCCTTACTTTTTCGTTTGGCTTTTTAGTTGATTGGTGATATACTAATATAGGCTCTAATTAGGACTTAGATATGAATACACACCCCTCCTTCGTTAAAATTCACCCTAAAATTTCTTAGTAAACATGGATCATTCAGCAATGACCTAGTCTTTCGCGAGACTTCAGGCTTACCGCTTTTCTTAAGTCTTGACTTCTCCGTTATGATCACGTTTTGTACCCCTACTAAGAACTTGAGAGACAGAACTATGACTTACGAAAGTGATATATTAGTGTCTTATATCATAAATCTCTCCCTTCTTATGCAGGGGATCGAGGGGGGGGGGGGGGGGGGGGGGGAATTTCATTGTCAAAGCAAAAGGGAAATTCTTTTTTTCCCCTTTTGGTAGGAGAAAGACATAAAAATTAAAAAATTAAAGATCTATAGGGTTTACGCTCCATGTTTTAAGCCTTACGCCTCGTCACATATTGAGTAAAATGCTCTGCCTTTTAAAACATTGAATTCGTGACTTTAATTTTCATTTGTTCAGAAATAAATTCAACAAAAGGTCCAATCTTATTGCTTCTTTCATGAACAGTCTTTTAAAAGGCGGGGGCATAAAGCGAAGCGTTTGGGGCGAGGCGTATGCCTCAAGGCATTGCGGCGTAAGCTCCGTGGAACTTTAGTTTTTAATGTTTTAAAATTAATATAAAAATAAATAAATAAAATTACATAAAAATTATAAAAAAATTCAAGAAAATGAAAATGTACATAGAATTGTTTTATCTTAAAATGTTAATCAAGCGCTCCATGTTTTAAGGCTTACACCTCGCCACATATTGAGTAAAATGCTCTGCCTTTTAAAACATTGAATTCGTGACTTCAATTTTCGTTTGTTCAGAAATAAATTCAACAAAAGGTCCAACCTTATTACTTCCTTCATGAACAGTCTTTTAAAAGGCGGGGGCATAAAGCGAAGCGTTTGGGGCGAGGCGTATGCCTCAAGGCATTGCGGCGTAAGCTCCGTGGAACTTTAGTTTTTAATGTTTTAAAATTAATATAAAAATAAATAAATAAAATTACATAAAAATTATAAAAAATTCAAGAAAATAAAAATGTACATAGAATTGTTTCATCCTAAAATGTTAATCAAACGCTCCATGTTTTAAGGCTTACACCTCGCCACATATTGAGTAAAATGCTCTGCCTTTTAAAACATTGAATTCGTGACTTCAATTTTCGTTTGTTCAGAAATAAATTCAACAAAAGGTCCAACCTTATTGCTTCCTTCATGAACAGTCTTTTAAAAGGCGGGGGCATAAAGCGAAGCGTTTGGGGCGAGGCGTATGCCTCAAGGCATTGCGGCTTAAGCTCCGTGGAACTTTAGTTTTTAATGTATTAAAAATTAATATAAAAAAAAAAAATTACATAAAAATTATAAAAAAATTCAAGAAAATAAAAAATAAATGAAAATGTACATAGAATTGTTTCATCTTAAAATGTTAATCAAAGTCAATAATTGACTACAAAAAGATAATCAGAACTGCTCATCTAAGAATACTAATTAGACTTTGTAAAAATATTGAGTAAAAGTTTATAAATTAACTTTTAAAAAAGAAATTCGAAAAAGGAACCTACAATTAGAGACATCAAACCAGAACAAGTGATGTAGGATGATGCATTTTTATTATATAGTTTGCATATTAATTATTTTCCCCTTTACCTAGTGAAAGACGAAGAGAAAGAATAAAAATTAGAGCTAATAATAAAAAAATTTAGATTTATAAGCCTTCTAACTTCTTAAATTTAATAACTAGTTGAATTTTATGTTTTTTGGTATTAATTTAAGTACTTATTTAGCAATTTTAATTTTAAGTAGGAGAGTTTTTCTGAGCTTATGCCCCAAAATAAAAACTCGTTCAACGTCTAAGCGTACGCGCAGACTGACGGGGCTTACGCTTCACGTACTTTCACTCCCACAAATTGCCTCATAACATTTTTACTACGCCCCGCTCCGAGACTCACCTCAGAAACGTCTTTTAAAACACTGTTCATGAATAACAGAATGCAAAAGTAGCTGTAAACAAATCAATTGAAAAGATAACTTATAGAACAATTGTAGAACATCCCCAAAAAAATAAAAATAAAAGCAGTAATGAGGAAATGTAAGACCACACATTAACTTATTTCAGCTACCGGAGAAGCAAACTCTAGGAGTTCTTTGTTACTCTGAAATACTAACATATCAGCTTCTCCCAAAGTGATTAGTACGTTTATCCCGTCTCCACTTGGATCATCCAAGAAAATAAAGCTGTTCTTCCTCGAACTTGTCATTGGTGTCACTCTTATGGGTCGACCCCATCCAAAATCGATCGTATATAGCCCAAAATTACAAAAGCTAGTGCACATATAAGTATCATTCCTCTCTAGTATATTGGCAGTCTCTTTGGATTTTTCAAGCAGATATGAGAATAGCTGATTTTTGTCCTTCAACTTGTCTCGAGCATGTTGTTTAGCCTTTCGTAGTTGATCAACAAAGCTTGGCACTTGTATCTCATCTTCTGTGGTTGCTATTGAGCTAAAGCAACAAAGAGCATTTCCAATGGTGTTTAGGGGCAATGGCGGGCGTATATTCATTGCATGACACAATAGAGATGGCTCGAACAAGCCTGAGTTTTTAGTTAATGTTGATGCTTGCACTCCACATTTATGAAGTAGTGCGGTGGCTACTTCAACACGAGTTGGATTCTCAACTTCTGAATTTGTTGCAACTATATTCTTGAGTCTGGCCAAACTAGAGGATGATAAATTGTACATCCTCGATACACATCGTTGTGGTTTATGCACAACTGGTTCATGCGCAACATGAGGTACAATCGGAGGATCATCCATTAGTGGGAAGTAAGAAGCAGCATCAAATCGAGGAGATGGTTTGAAATCAAACTCTCGAGCTGTGGCAGCCCAATCATTAAGGAATTTAAAAATACTATATCCATCAACAATCTTGTGTGATATGCATACGCTCACTGCTATTCCACCACAATCGAAATGGCTTAATTGGACCACTACTAGTTGGCTTCTCTCGTTCAAGGAAGTACTCCAAGGCAAATCTGGTGGTAAGACTACATCTATAGCATTACTATTGGGGTCGTTGAGAATTTCAGACATTGGGCAATTAATTCGTACATTTAAATACTTAACGCCTATGTCATTGCAATCGACGTACTTATTATCCACAATTCTTCCGGCAAAGGGGTAGTAAGAGGACAATACTTTTGAAAGGGAATTTTCAAGAATGAGTGATATTTGAATTATGTTATAATTTGTAGGTGTGGAGTAGAAGGAGGCAATTGGAACATATGCAGGAGTAGTCATGTGATCTTTCAAAGAAAGATTATGACATCTAAGGGAAGACGGGGTTGGAGAAGAGGGCTTAATGATCTTTTGGAAAAGAACCTTTGATGAAACCATTTCACCTCTCTTGTCTTGTCAATTGTGACAACAAGAAGACTATATAACATATAGAGAGCATTGGAGCAAGCCAATAAAGTCGGTAATTTAACCATATAGTTTGTAAAATGTTCCTTATTTAATACTAGATTATGGGTAAAAAACTTATCCACACCGGGTGTTTACACCAAGTTTGCCAATGGATGCATGACATGTCTTAGGATATATACAACTATCACTTAACTATGGTTAATTAATGTATATAATTACTTCATTAAAGCACTTAATTATAATAAATTGATAAGTTACATTGATTTGGTATAAACACTCGGTGTGAGTAAGTATTTACCAAGCCTCTAGGCATTAATTTGACTTTGAATAATTTTTAAAATCTACATGAATCTCAATGTACTCAAAGAAGACACTGTTTGAGTTTGTAAGCAATGTGGTAACAATAATGTACTCCTTTCTCCGTTTGTCTTAGTAACTTAGTTTCGACGGGTAGAAGTTTAAGAAAGAACCAAAAAGATAATCTTTTGATGACAGCGTGAGATATGTCTTCTTTTCAACCCTTTAGGATTATGAGGAAGGTGCTTCTCACTTAAACACATACAAATTCTTTTCCACCATCAATGTGGTACAAATGCTTCTACCAAAAGCAAAAAGGAACACTAATTTCATTTTTTCCTCCATTTTTATTTCCTCAATTATCCATTTACTATTCATTATTGAACCCAACATTCATTACATGACACAATAGAGATGGCTTGAACAAGCCAGGTTTGGTTATGTTGATGCCTGCACTCCATATTTATGAAGAATGGCCGTGGCAACTTCAACACGAGTTGGATTCTCAACTCCTGAATTTATTACAACTATACCCTTGAGTCTGTCCAAACTAGAGGAAGAGAAATGAAACATCCTAGATATGCATCGTTCTGGTTCATGCACAACATCAGGTACAACCGGGGGATCATCCATTAGTGGGAACTAAGAAACCGCATCAAATCAAGGAGATGATTTGAAATCCTACTCTCGAGCGGTGACACTCTATCCATTACCGTATAGATTTTATCCGTATTTTTAAAAGTTATGCAAATATAAATTTTGAAAAATTATCTTAGTACTTATATGTTTCTCAATTTTATAAACAAAATATTGGATTGTCGCTTAATGTTTATTCTTATAGTCTAATATTTTTATATACAATTTTCAATTTACTCTGAAGAGATATTTAGATTATGCTTTTAAAAGGTCCATAAATTATAAGAAAAATAAAAAGATAGTTACTACTAAATAACTGTCCAAAAATGGATAACTGGTAAAAGAAAATTCGAAATAGAAATTTACCACTAGATTATGGCCTCTAGGCATTAGTTTGACTATGAATAATTTATAAAATGTCCTGTGAATCCCAATGGTACTCAAAGAAGACACTGTTTGAATTTGAAAGCAACATGATAACTTGGTGTTCACGCTGAGTAAAAATTGATCTAAATCAAAAAATTAAATTAATATTAAATAAATTAATTTTATTTGGTTTGATTTAGTTTAATTTATTTTTTTAAAGCTGATATTATTTGGTTTAATTTTGATTTTATTCAAAAAATCAAAGAAATAATCGAACCGAATCGATAAATTATATACATATTTTTTATAATTGTATATACATAATTTATTATTTTTTATAAATAATTTTAATTATCTTATATGTGTTTTCATCAAAATTTATTTATAATTTAAATATCTTGTATTAGAGTATATCATTTTATTGTTTTATGTGATAATCTCACAATGTATTTTTTTCTTTTTGAAAGAATTATTATTGTTTTTTTTCGTTGGAATCATTTATTTTATTTTTATGTATGGTTAATAACCAAACAAATGAACCAAATTGAATCGTAATCGATCAATCAAATCGATAGATGTATATTATATTTGGTTTGGTTTGAGTTAAATAATTTAAAAATTGATTACAATGATTTGATTTTGATTTTGACCAATAACATACCCAAATCGACCCATGAACACCGCTAGTGGTAACAATAAAGTACTCCCTCCTCCGTTGTCATAGTAACTTAATTTCCGGGGTCGAAGTTTAAGAAAGTACGAGATATTTTTAAATTTTGTGATCTTGAAGTAAATGTGTGTATATTATTAAAATATTTCTAATATTTTATGATTCTAGATTTGTCACGTAAATATTGGAATTAAAAAATTATGAAATAAAAAGTTACTCCCTCCGTCCCATTTTATGTGACATACTTTCCTTTTTAGTCCGTCCCAAAAAGAATGTCACCTTTCTATAATTAGAATAATTTTAACTTTTAAATTTCCCTTTTACCCTTAATGAAATGATTTACAACCACACAAATATTAAAGGATTATTTTGGACCACAAATTTTAAAAGTCTTTTTTTTTCTACCGTGCCAAGTCAAAGTATGCTACATAAAATGGGACGGAGGGAGTATAATATTTCTAAAAAAGGCAAGACACAAAAGCTAAGAAAGAGGGAGAAACCCAAACTTGGAAGGAGATCAGTCAATTAAATCGAGAATGCAACTAAGTTAATCACAATTTCTCAACGCTAACACACGTAAATCAATCAAGACCAACTCAGAAGTTTTCCAATTCTCGAGAACAGTAAGTTTCTACATAACTTTTTTCGAACACAGAAAAGAAAGAATAAGAGTATGAGGGGATAGTGTTTACTTCTCTTGGTGCACCGAACGGGGACTCGAGCTTCTTTGTCGGAGTTGTCATTACACCGCCGGAATCGAGCTTGAACCTTTCTCAGAATCAAAGAAACGGACCTTAATGGATATTTTTCTCTGAAAACCTTTGGTGTTCTTGTAAGCTAGAGATCGACTCTCCAAAAGAAGCTCCAAAAACCTCAAAGTCTAGCCCCTAACCCCTCCATCTTAGAGGGGTTTTTATAGGAAAAATTTAGGGTAGAAATGGGGGGGAAAAATGAAGGGGTAAATGGAAAATTCCTTTGGGGGTTTTCGAATTCAAAATCAGGACCAACGAAATCGAGCCAACGCATGTACTGTTAGCACGATTTCGGGGTGATTTCTCCACGATTGAAGGGATAAGGACGTTGGAGGAGCCAGCTGTCCTTTTTAGAACTTTTGAGAACCTGAACAACGCATCAACAAACGGATTTTTTGAGATGAAACTGAGTGAATTTGGACATCGTTTGGGAATTTGGATGGCCAGCTGTCCTTACGCACGATTTTCAAAGAAATTCAAACTATTTCGATTTCAGGGTACAGAGAGACCGAAAAGCTGAGGAATAAGAGGATTGGGGAAGTTTGAAATGCAGCCGAGTTTTCAATACAGAGCCCGCCTGCATATCCCAAGACTCAGGGAATTAGACTGCTTATAGTTCGACTCAATCGGTGGAAAAGGTGATCTTTATATTAAGACAATCTTTGGCTCGGGATGAGTGACGAATAAATTGAGCTAATGAAAAAGAGGCTTGTAACCTCTCAACTATGAATGTGGCGCGCTTCATACCCATAAATAAGAATTTACCTGGACATAATTTCCAAAGCTCGAGGTGTATTATCACCCGGATGTGAAGAGAAGGAATATTGCTTCCACGTGAGTTTAGAAAATACCCTGGATGCAAAACTAGGACCCAATGATAGGAAATACTCACATGCCTTCTGATAGGGGTGTGGTTTGATGGCGGTGAAATTCGCCCCTTAGCTCGCGTCCAAAGGGTTTGTTATCCCTCTTCGAACTATGTCCAAGTTCCCTACTAAGAGAAAGTTCCACGTTGTGATACATCTTTTTTGGCGTAGTCCGCACCTGTGATTTTGCTTTGAGAATTTCATCCCTCTCAGATGCTCTCGACAACATCTCAAAATAAAATTGTTAGTGGTAAAGGAATTCCATTTGGAGAGGCAGTTTCTCTGCCGTACCTCGTCCTTGGATTACGTTTGAATCCCATATTCTGGCGTCCTTTTGACGCATCTCGTACCTGTTGTTTTGGTTTGAGATTTTCATCCTCTCGGATGTTCTCAGCAATACTTTGAAACAAAATTTTGTTAGTAGTAAAGTAGCTCGATAAGGAGAGATAGCTTTGTACCTCGTTTTCTACGTCTGTTATTTCTTGAAGAAAATGTCGCCCTTTCCTGTCTCTGTCTTATGAAATAGCAACTTTCATGAAAAATAAACATGATAGCCTTCATAACTATCAGATAGGATTGCTTTTGTGGTGGTTGGACGTAGTGATTGTTTGAATATGACGACCCTCGTGGCCGTTTGATATGACGATTCTCGTAACCAGTTGCGGCATTCTCTTGAATGTGATAGCCTTCGTAGCATATATCTTTGGGGTAAGTCTTGCGCATCATCCATGTTGACGCGACTAACAAATATTCCCTGAATTATCAGGCTTTGGGTAATCTAGCACATCATCTATTTTGAGGAAAATGGAGCATATTTTGAACTTTAAAAAAGGTTTTCATTTAAAATAATTTTTTAACTATTTTTTTAAGTAAAATTTATATACTCTTATATAATTAAATATAGAGTATACATATTTCACCTAAAATTACTAAATTAATCTCAAATTAATTTTGAAAACCTTAAAATCTTATAAAGAAAATTATTTCAAAATTGTTTAAAATAGTAGAGGTTCAAAATTAATTACGAACGTGGAGGATAAAAATTAGGTGTCAACAGTGTCCGAAATGGCCCACGGCCTAAAAGGATAATCATACCTTATGTGTTTAATTGAAGGATGTAATGTTGAACTGTACGGACCATTGTCCCTCGAGGTTGGGAAGTACTTAGATAGTCTTTTATTTTGAAGATCTCCATCCGAAAGGCGTTCATAATTTCAAGAAGTTCAAGAAGTTCGAGAATGAAGGACTTTCCACGGAGATTTAGTTTAGGATTATACCCTGTGTAGGACTAATATTTATTGTATATCCTTTTTCCTATTTTGTATCCCTATATTATTTAATCAGTTTGTATATAATATATTTTTTGGGGCAATGGAACGTCTTACAAATGGCATACATCCTTCAATTCGTTAGGTGTACCTTTAGCACAAAAAGGTCACATATTTGTATAGAAAGCGCTATAAATTATTTACTTGTTATGGGATATAATTGCTTTTGTGTGATTGCGTGTTGCTTCAATTGAAGGTGAATTGATCTGCTCCTACTAAAATATTTTAGAGCCTATAAGCAGAAATATAAGTCCACAATACAAAGAGTCCGGCCAAACGATTCTTCAAGTTTCTCAGAAAAATTCAAACTTCCTCGAAAGTCCTCTAAAATCTTGTTCCTATCACTTTGGAAAGTTAATTTACCTTATCCGAACTATGTGAGTAGCCTTTCAAGACCCATTCCTTATTTCTAAAAGAATTTATTTTTGATGAAAAGTTGGAGAATCTCGAAATATAAGAGCAAAAAGTGAGAATATAAGAAGAAAAGTCGATTCAACACAAGCCAATCAAATCACTTACTCTAAAAATCAACGGACAAATTTCTGTCCGTTCAAGTCATTTTTATCAAAATCCATCCGCGGATTAATTCACCTTTAGAAAAAAAAGTAATACTTATTTGCTTACCTTCTGTCAAATATCTTGCATTATTTATTCTAAACAAAATCTAACATAGTTACTTTTTGAGTTATTTTTCTCTTATCAGGTAGAAGTTAAGAAACTGATCTGTGTTGAAAAATTAGCTTACTTCGCAAGTAGAATCCTTCCTTGATGGTAGCTTGATAAAAAGAGAAGGAAAATGACTGACAATACTGAGGAGACTAGGTTGACAAACATAGCCATAGCAGACCCAATTGCAATGGATCAAAGCGCACTGATGATGCAAATACTGCAACAAATGGTTGAGATGAGGAATGAAGTATGACAGAACAGAGAATTAACCAGGATTCCTAGAGAAATGAGGCCTCCGCTTCGATTTCCTCCTCATAACTCTCCCAACGTCGAAAACCATCCAAACAATACGCTATCTGCCTCCATTCCACGACCTCCCATAAATTATATCTCCACCAACCCAGCTCAATTTGGCTTGTCATACCAAGCCCATGCTCCATATACCCAGTATACTAATCAAAACAACAATCCACAAAATATCCCTTCTAACTACCAGAATACTCCTCCAAATACTTTTAACTCTCAGAATTTCCCTCCCACTATCATTCCAAATGCCAACAACCCACAAAACTTTACCCCCACATACCAAAATGCCACTTCGAATGTACAGCACCCACCACCTATCCAAACTATGCCAACCACTACTTTTTATGCCGCTACACTCAAAACCTATCCTACCTTTCCAGATAAATATAAGCTTGACCATTACGAGGAAAATGAGAGGGAATTGAGAGCCATGGAAGATAGGCACGATAAGGATATAATGCTAATGAAAGAAGAGATCGTCAAGATCAAGGAATCACAGAGTTCTCCCGATAAAGAAAAATACAGTTGTGATAATATTTGCATTTATCCAAATTTGAATCTGCCAGAAGGATTCAAAATCCCAAAGTTTGAAATGAATAATGGCATTGGAAATCCCACAGTCTATTTGAGGAGTTATTGTGACCAAATGGTGGGAGAAGGTAAAAATAAAGCATTACTAATGAGACTCTTCAGTCGGAGTCTAAATGGTGAAGCGCTAGAATGGTTTACTTTGCAAGATCTGAAAAAGTGGTCTGGATGGAGTACTCTAGCCAAAGATTTTGCTAGAAGATTTGCCTATAACGTGGAGGTTGTCCCAGACAGGTATTCTTTAAATCGTATCAAGCAAGAATCCAATGAGCACTTTTGTGAATATGCCTACTGGTGGAGAAAGGAGGCAGCGAGAGTCCAACCTCCTATGACCGAAGAAGAAATCGCAGTATTTAGGCGTGCCCAAGAATCAGAATTCTATGATAAGATGATATCTGTGGTCAGTGCAAAGTTTTCTGACTTAGTCAAAATCAGCGAGACAGTAGAAGAAAGTCTTAGGACTGGAAAATCACCAAGATCTCTACACAACAGAGTCTCCAGGATTCACAAAAAAGAAAAGAGAAGAGGTGTCTTTTGTATCCTTTATCCCAGGCATGAAATCAAAGAAATCCTTTAGATCCAGCCCCAAAAAAACCTCACCATTAAAGAGTTACCCCTCAGCTTCACAAGATTATCATCCTGTTTTTTATGTCTAACCAAACTACCAAACACCACCCCCTAACTGCCAAAACAATTATAATCCTCCCCGTTCAAATTTGGAGAAAAAAATTCCCCGAGTCTTAACTACATTAGATGAAAGCTCAACTTAACTTTTTGAGAGACTGAAAGCAGCTGGACTAATTCACCATATCGAACCAAAGCCTGCTAATCCAACATCTAAATTCTTCAAACCTGATCGACATTGCGCATATCATTCAGGAAGTGTTGGACATACCACTAAAGATTGCCTAAATTTGAAGCACCAAATTCAGAACTTAATAGATCAGAAGGTCATTACTCTCCAGAAGGTTGCGTCCAATGTTAACACCAATCCTCTGCCAAATTTTGGAGGAGTAACTATAAACATGATTGAGACTGATGAAGAATGGCTCCTGAGTAAAGCCATAACCCAACAAAATCCCGACACACTAAAGAATTTTATGGCCCCCTGAGCATAAGTGAGAAGCTTAAGTTTAGGATAATGACCGTGCCTTATCAGGCATTTACAGAGAAGCATCCTAAGTTTGGTTTAGGTTACATCCCAATCCAAGGAAGTCTATTCAAAGACAAGGGCAAGTAGAAGATCAGTCAAGAGATACCTCACACGTACCAGTCTTTTCCTGTTCAAGCATGGAATGAAAGCAACGACCAAGGGGAAAGGATTGGTGGTGACATGGTTCTGGAAGAATGGACCAAGGATATGGAAATACAAGATACTAATCCAGGAGAACAGTTACACAACTGGACATTTACTCCGCTCGTGATTCCCCATTTATCTCGTAGAAAAAAGATAAATCTTTGATTTTTTTAAAATTGGTAATGGTCTGGAGGAGGCCTAGACGCACCTTTTTATGTCTTATTTTTCTTATTTATGTCTTTACTTCCTTCGTGATGTCTTCTAAAAGGCAAGCAACTCACATTTATGTGGGTTACAACCAAAGTTCATGTCTTTAAATATTCGATGAAAGCCTCCCTATCTCAAAAATCAACCATTTTCATTATCATATTTAAATATTACTATCTAACCTTGTTTAAATATGATTTTAGTAAAAATAATTTTTAAACCTGCTAATGTCACGTTATGTCATGAGCTGAATGAACAAATTGAGGTAGATGGTGATGAATTTGAGGAATATGATGAAGAAATTATGGTTCCAGAATATGTAACGGAAGAGTTGAAACAACTTGGGAATCAAGAGAAATCCAATTCAAAGAAAATTGAATTGGTGAAATTTGATGATGAGAACCAAGTCAAGGAGATCAAGACCAGTCTCTTCCTGTCAAAAGCACAAAAGAAAGAGCTTATCAATTTGCTCGAATGATACATTGATATATTTGCCTGGATCTATGATGATATGGTCGATCCAGAAAATTGAACAATTGATACATTCTCCCCCCATCAAGATAAGCGCAAAGGAAAAAATGACCAAACTTGATGAAGACGTCATGTTATCCACAAAGAACTGTTCAAAGGTGAATAGCCAAAGTGTGGGAGAAACCCATTGACTCAGAAGATGTCAAGAGATACCATACTTGAGATGATTTTTTCCTTTCATTCCATGTAATCGCCTTTATTTGTAATTATTTTGCATGCTCTATATTAGTTTGATAATATTCCCCTATCCTTTTATGTACGAACTACGTTTGACCTGAATTCTCAAGAATGAGATATGTACGCAGCCTGTGTCAGCTTCGGTCAATCCCTTAGAAAAATCCATCAGTTCATTTTTATATCTTGAACTACGTGATGACCTGATTCCTTCTTCAACAAAATACGTAGGCGCCATAACAGCTCGGTCATACCAACCTAGAAAATGGAAACTGGGACAGACTTTTTGAGAAAGGAATCTCAAAAATTTAGAAGGTGAAGATCATTCTCCTGTAAGTCAGGATGCAGATTATGCCAAAAAGCAACCAAAATGAATTTTGAGAAAGAATCTCAAGATTCCCACAGAGTGTTCAACCTCTTATCTACGGTACATGGTTCATCACAAAATCTCTAACTGGGGCAGAAATTTTGAGGATGACCTCAAAATTTCCACCAAGCTTCATTGATGAGTTCAGAGATAAAGTCTGAGAATTCACCAACACCAAAAAATCAAAGTCTACTACAATAAAGTCCAAGTAGACTAATCTCTTAGCTACGACAGATTTCTCTAAAGACCATTTTCAAACTCCTCAGCTATAATGCTGAAGAATCTCCAAGAGCTCGCCAACAAGGTGGAAGACGTATTAAGACCTCAAATAAATTCCGTTCATTGAGCTAGTGCATGACATGACAAGATTGGCAGAGACCTTTTCAAATCATTTTTTAAAATTATTATTTTTCAAAAACTTATTTGAAAAATCTTTATATCAAAATTAATCTTTCATAAATTGATTGTCTTACATCTACCGTGACCCGGGGAGTCAATCCAGATGTTCAAAGATGACAAGCACTCGGAGATAGCAAGACAGAAGCAGATGATTGAAGAAGGTCAACACAGATCAGTTTCACCAAAACTAAATTTTTTTCTATGGATGTAGGTTATCCTAAGATCAACAAAGGGTCAACAAAGAGTTTTAATTATTCAGCGTATTCCTTTATTCAAAAGAATACAACAAATCTGAATGCCCAAAATCAACAAGAAGGAACCAAGATGATTGGAAAGATCCCAAGGTGACAAAACTCTCCAAAAACTAATAATATTTTCATCAGATAAGGAGAGAATGGCGACATTCACCTCAAATTCTAAACAAATCATGGATCACAATAAACATGCGATGTTCAGGAATGGTATTTGTAGTTGTGCCTGGAGGCAGGGTTCAACCATCCCTTTACAATTGAAAAGACCTCTTGCTTGTCCATTTTACCTCAAAAAGAGGAGGATATTGGCAAACAAGGCTATTTGATTTATGTTGTGAATGCTTTCTTCAAAAACTTTTCCAAAAATTGACTGTAGTCGCTAGCAGAAGTGATGCTATATCTACTAATTATTTACCCTGATCATAGGTACACGCTAAGAAGTCGACATGACAACAAAGTGATCAAAAGATCATCAGATATGGGAAGAGCAATAATGTCCTCAAATCCCTAGTAAATTATGGATCACAATGAATATATCATGTTGGAAGGCGGTATTTATAACCACTCCCAGAGATAGGGTTCAGTCATTAACTTATTTGTCTACCACCTCGAAAAGAAGATGATATTTGCAAACAAAGTCATCCATATTTTTTTTGCTTTGAACATTTTATTTAAGCTTTCCTTGACGTTTTGACTTTAGTCGCTAGCAAGAGCGACACTGTGTCTACTGATCACTTACTTTGAGCGCAGATACAAGTGAAAGGCATCAGCAGGACCAACACCGTATTAAAGGTAATATTTTCTTCAACTGTCATGAGGGATGTTGCATGCTTATTCTTGCTGTAAGGACCACGCGTGAAGGCCAAAGATATCCATTCAAGCCAAAACTGCAAGAGGTTGGCGCTCGTCAAAACTGCAAGAGGATGACGTATAGACGGTTGTCAATAAGTCATGATAATACTGAATGGGGATGATATGCATCTAGGCCAAAGATATCCATTCAAGCCAAAACTGCAAGAGGTTGGCGCTCGTCAAAACTGCAAGAGGATGATGTATAGATGGGTGTCTATAAGTTAGGTCAATACCGAATGGGGATGATATGCATGTAGGCCAAAGATATCCATTCAAGCCAAAACTGCAAGAGGTTGGCTCTCATCAAAACTGCAAGAGGATGACGTATAGATAGGTGTCTATAAGTCATGTCAATACCGAATGGGCATGATATGCATCTAGGCCAAAGATATCCATTCAAGCCAAAACTACAAGAGGTTGGTGCTCGTCAAAACTGTAAGAGGTTGGCCCTCATCAAAACTGTAAGAGGATGACGTATAGATGGGTGTATATAAGTCATGTCAATACCGAATGAGGATGATATGCATCTAGGCCAAAGATATCCGTTCAAGTCAAAATTGAAAGAGGTTGGCGTTCATTAAAACTGAAAGAGGATGACATGTGGAAGGATGTCTACAAGTCGCAACAACGAGAATGCGCACCGTACTTCTAAGTCGCAATAATGGGAATGTGTAAACTGTCCAAGTCGCAGCAACGAGAATGCGCATGTAGTCACATGATCAAATAATGTTTGCCACCAAGGTTAAAGAAAGCATATTGTCCAAGAGAGTTCTATGAGACGCCATCTAAAATTGGACGATAAGCTGGATTTCCTAAAAGTTGATAGGCCAAAGGTCGTCTGTAAGCCACAATGATGTCTGAGACCGGATAGTGTGCAAGATTTCTCAAAATTTGACAAACCAAGAGTTATCTATAAGACGTAGGGATATCTAAAACCGGATAGTGTGCAAGATCACATAATAATCGGCAGGTCAAGGATAATTTGCAAGTCGCGATAATATCCAAAATTGGATAAAAGTGCAAGACTACCAAAAATTGATAGTCCAATAGTTATCTATAAGTCATGACATATCCACGTTTATATTGTGCAGGACTACCCAAAGATTAACAATTAAAGGGAAATCTATAAGTCGCGTTGCATCCAAGATCGGATAAAAGTGCAGGATTACTCCAAAACTAGTAATTCGAAAGGTTATCTGTAAGCCGCCTCTATCCAAAGTTGGATGATGTGCAAGATTACTCGGAAGCTGACAATTCAAGGGACATCTGTAAGCCGCCTCTATCTAAAGTCGGATGATGTGCGAGATTACTTGACGCTCGACAATTCAAGGGATATCTATAAGTCGCTTTGATATAGATGATACGCAAGACTTACCCGGTGATATACATAAAGATTGTCACTAATAGCCAAGAAGGCTATCACATTGGAGACTATTACGAGAGGTTACAAAGACCATCATACTCAATGGCCAAGAAGGTCATTATATTCGGAGACTTGTCATATCCAATGGCCAAGAAGGTCGGCATATTCAACCAATTGTCGCGTTCAAACTGCCACAAAGGCAATCCTACCTGATGGCCAAAAGGGCTGATATGTCTACATTATCATGGAAATCATCATGACATCAACATGTACGAAAACCAGGTAAAGAGATTATCCCTCTATTGAATTACTTAACTACTAACAATCTTATTTTAAGATGATTGTCCAGAGCATCCAAAAGGATGAAAATCTCGAACCAGAGTCCCAGGTGCAGATTATGCCAAGAGGGCGTTTCACAACATGAATTTTTTTTCCTAATAGATCGAGACATAGTCCAAGGAAGAGGTATGACGAAGAGACCATCCCTCATTAATAAAATTATGTTACCACTAACCAGCTTGTTTTGAGATATTTCTGAGAGCATCCGAGAGGATGAAATTCTCAAAATAAAATTATAGGTGGGGATGACTCCAAAAGGGGTGCAGCACAATGTGGAACGTTTTCTTAGCAGCAAACTGGGACATAGTCCGAAGAGGAATACCAAACTCTTTGGACACGAGCTAAGGAATGACTTTCACCGCCATCAAACCACATCCCTATCGGAAGGCATGTGGGTATTTCCTATCGTTGGGTCTTAGTTTCGCATCTAGAGTACTTTATGAACTCATACTGAAAGCAATATTCCTTCTTTTTAAATCTGGGTGACAAACCCCTCGAGCTTTGGAAATTATGTCAAGGTAAAATCTTATCTGTGGGTGTGAAGTGCGCCACATTCATGGTTAAGAGGTTGCAAGCCTCTTTTTCATAACTCAATTTTGTCACTTATCCCGAATCAAAGGTGGTCTTAAACATAAAGTTTACCTTTTCTACCAATTAAGTCAAACTACAAGAAGCCCGATTCCCTGAGTCTTGGGATATATAGGCGGGCCCTATGTTGAAAACTCGGCTGCATTCCAAACTCCCTCCAATTCTCTTACTCCTCAGCTTTTCGATCTCTTCTTAATTCAAAATCTGGATAGCTTTTGAATTTTTTAAAAATCGTGCGTAAAATCAAGTGTCTTGAACTACAAGTGACCTGAATTCTCATGTAACCTGAGATATGTAGGAAACTCGATATCAGAAGATGGCCATAATTTTTTGAAATTCGTGCTAAAATCAACCGCTTCTGAGAGATGAATTTGTGGTTGGAAAAAATTGGGAACGTCAATTCTCTTTGCCTATGGTTCCTCGCATCCACCCTATCCAAAGGAAGGGGCAGTTGTTGACACCCAATTTTTTCCCTCCATATTCGTAATTAATTTTGAGCTTCTAATATTTTAAACAATTTTAAATTAATTATCTTTATAAGATTTTAAGGTTTTCAAAATTAATTTGAAGTTAATTTAGTAATTTTAGGTGAAATATGTATAGTCTATATTTAATTATATAGAGGTATATAAATTTTACTTAAAGAAAGATTTTGAAATTTTGTCTCAAATAAAAATCATATTTTAAGTTGAAAAATTCTACATTTTCCTCAAACTGATCTAAAATCAAGAAATGATCGTATGATTAATTCTTTGGTTTTGAACGAGTTAATTATGTGTTAATTATCCCTTGAACCGGCCCAATTTCCCTTATCCCCCTTATCAACTCACAACATATACTTACACTCATATATTTCCTCAAAATCCTCTCACGTGATGCTCACCTCCCCAAAAGAACGCACAAATCAGTTGACGCACCCCTCTCTCTCTTCTTCATTTCCTCCAATAGACCTCAATAAAACCCTAATGTTTTCCCAAAAAACATTGCTCTAACAACTCCAAAATGATGCCTCAAAGCTCCAACTTCGTCAACTCTCCGTCAAAGTTGTGTTGGCAAGACCCAAAAGCTTCTAGAGGTTTCTAGGATTTCCCCTTTGGATTTGTACAATTTTGTACGAAATCAATGAGCTGTAGCCTTATCTCCAATTCGAATTTCGAAATCCCAAGTGATTTTCCAGATTGACCCCTTTATTCCCGCCCCCCCCAATTTCAATCTGAAATCTCCTATATAAACCCCCTCTTCCATAAAAAAGAAGAAGTTGGACTCTTTTGGGAAGAAACTTGGGGATTTTGGAGAAGCATTTCTCTAATCTCACGCAACCAAGAGAGTTTTCAGAGATAAAATACTAAGTTCTATTCTTTGATGGGTCTAAAAATTAAATTTTGGTGGTTGAAGATTTTTCCAATGAAGCTTGAAGTCCTAGTTCGCTGCACAGAAACATGTGATCTCTCCGTCTAACTCTTTTGTCTTTTTTTTACTCTGCATTATTAAGATGAATTTAGGTTGAATTATGACTTGTCTTGTTTGAAATACATCTGAATATTGAGATGAGGATTTAGGAATGAGATTCTAGAGCTCGTTTGCCAAATTGAAGCTATTTTTCAAGTTTAAAGATCATCAGAATTTTTGGTCTATTTTACTCACCATTTTCACGGTTTTTATATGTTTATGTAAGCGTCCCTTTTGTGTGTTGTCGTGTGAAGTTGCCTGTGAACGTTTTGCTTTCATATATCATTATAATATAGTGTTGACCTTATCTTGGTGTAGAATTTGAGAGTTTGAAATCATGAGTTTGATTCATTTTCCTCTATGACTGAAGAGTAGTCGATGTGTTTCGAGTTATGTGCTCTTATCATGAAGTGTTTTAATGGAATTCCTATGAACTGGCCTGAGCTTTTATGGTTTGTGAAAGGATTAAATGTGCAAGTATTTGAATATATTGTTCCCGATATGGTCTAATTTTTTTTAAAACAAATTTCCCTTGTCAAAATTCTAAGCTCGTAAGAAAGGTAGCATTATTTTTGAAGAAGCAAATATTTATTGTATGTATTCTGCTTGAATCATACTTAGCCTAAGCTTATTTTCTTCTTTGAATATCGTCATGTGTCTAGCAAATATCGAGAGTCTATTTTTCTCGTCTTCCCCTTGGTTTGACATGGTCTTAGCTTAAAAGAATGGCATGAAAAAATGTTTGGTTGTTGCCTGCATATGGGAAATAATTATCACAAAACCCATTTGTCTTACTCATTTATTTGATCGTTGGGTAAAACTAAAAGATCTTTGCTTGATGAAGAAGTAGCCTGAGAGATGGTCTATTTGATTGAGTGTTGTTCTGTTTGGGTCATTTGTTTTCACTGTAAAATTGGTTTCATTTATTTGTTTTCATAACAATTTCCTGAAGCTTCAATTGTTCCTCTCTGAATATTCACTAGCTCCCCTCTTTGCTTGATTGTCCAGTAGTTTCAAGAGCAACCTTACACGAAGAAGTCAGTTCATCTTTTATCAGCTCATGTTCATGCCTAAGCATTTGGTCGTGTTATTTGTTTGGGGTTTAGACCTGATTTTGAGTAGTTTCCTTGGTATGTTGTATAAAAATTGGAAAATTTATTTCCCTAAGAGGTTTTGATCTTTGGTTTTGAATGCGAATTTGTCTTTACTATCGTAATCAATGCAAAAAAAAAGAGTTATCGAGTTTTTCCGCTCGTGTTAATTTTCAAGTTTGAAAGTGTCTTTATGCTTTAGGTCCATTATCTTGCCATTTTGCTTTTCCTCTCCCTTAATCGAAAGGCTACAACTCTCCCCGTGTGTATATGAATGGATTGCTTAAGTCAAGTATGAACAATATTATGTCTTTATTTCTCTATGTGTGCAACATGTAAAGTTTATCCCTTTGTGTCTTTACAAAATAATTGAAATTTCATCCATCCCTTACGATGTGTTTAAAAGTGAGTTCTTTATGGTTTTGGTATCCTCACATGTCATGACCCAACCCATCCTGAGTGGCACCCACCCAACCCCCGAATGAGCGAACCAATAGAGTTCCACCCTTGCTTAGACTAACACCCCAAAATCAGAAAGCGAAAAGTAAACTAACAATCAATTAAGTCAAAACTAAACATAATTATTAATCTTGCAGAAAATCCCTCCTATAAACTGAAAGTCATTGTACCAAACATCAATATCAAATATAGAATACGGGGATGCCACCCCAAAAGATGAACTGAAATAGTTTTAAGTCCGAAACAATTGGACTGAAACTCTAAAGATAACCCAAGGTAGCTCGAATCAAGCAGCTCACCCTTGAAAGTCAGAAATCGCCGGTGCTAGATGCGAGGTCGCATCTCAGTCGCTGGTAGATTTCTTGTACTCACCAAAACAAAGAAAAGTGCAGTATCAGTACACCACCACTATGTACTGGTAGGATCATCATTCAGTTTTCAAGTAAACAGTATATAATTAGTACAACAATATCAAGTAAGGAGTATGGCAAACATGCAATAATAATCATAGGCACATCTAGACTACAGGTCTCTACCTAGCTTGTTACCGCATAAATCCATCTCTTACAGTTCTAATCCATAAATATGTAACCATAACTGTCCTTTCCGTCTAGCCTGGACCCACCCTGAAATCCCTTTTAGACAACACCAAAGGTAATTGTTCAACCCGACCTAAACCAAGACCAACACAACAGTTATACAACAGTTCCCGGCTACTCAAGGACCATCAACAATAGCACCTTTAACTAGACAACCTGGTCCACTCACACAACCAATACCAAGTATTACATCCAGTAAAACAACCCGGTCCACTCGCGGAACCAATAACAACCAATGCAATACAATAGTCAATGAAATAATGCAAGATGCAATAAAGTAAACCCGTACCGGGCGTGGTATCCGTGCCAACCGAATGATATACCCGTACTAGGCGTGGTACCCGTGCCAACCATTTTGTTATACTCATACCAAGTGTGGTACCCGAGCCAACTAAATGTCAACAACCACAGTCAATATATGAACACACACAACTTGTAAAACCAACAAGTAAATTGTTCAATCACAGACTGTAAATAGAAACCTAGACATTCCACACAAATTCCCTAAGCAATGTAATGCATACAATAACTTAGACATGAGTACATCAATATACACATTTACAGAAAATCATAAGCCATCACCAATCTCAAAATGTTCCAAGCTCTATTCGACCCGAGCTTTTCCGTGTTCTGGATTCCTCTCTCGTTCTTGGTCTAAAAATAACACATAATACATACAATTAACACACAAGGCCTGCACGTTACCGAATTATACCAAATCCCCAAACCCCAGGCCATCCATGATCATCCCACCCTTTTCTCAGGCTTTCCCACCGTTAATTCCCCTAGTTCTATCATTTTTACAGATAAAAACAGGAAATTAAACAACCTATGATCAGTTTTGATGTACTTTTATCCATGCCCAAGAACACACATGCTTGGAATCCCCTTCCTTCCCCGAATTCCACCATCCCTAGGTTATTCTAACCTTTCCCCAAGTTCTCTCCTAGAAATTCTACCGCATAGGAAACGTAGTACAAAGATTGAGGAACGAAAACCTTACTTTAGGGAAGAATTTTGACGGGAGAATAAAGAAAATCGCATGAAAATCGTCCATCCCTTCTCCTAAACAAACTTGTGAAAACTGAATGTTTTGGGAGCTGTTTCTGTATTAAAAACCCATCAGCCCACTATAACAGTCCCCGCTCCGCTATAGCGGTCCTGCTATATCGGTAGGCTACCGCTATAGCGGTCTTAAGTGGGTTGACCGCCCTTTGACCGCCGCTATAACGGTAATTTCTACCGCTATAGCGGTGGCCGCTATCGCGCATGACAATGCTCATCACGGACAGAAAGTTCTGAACTCTGCCAATTTTGGCCATTTCACAACACACTTGTTTCCCCCGACGTCTCGAAATGACCCCTTCACGTCAAATGCGATTCCAAGAGTTCTACTTACCCAAATGCGATTCCGAAAAGTCCCTTGGACTCCGTTATATCTTGGCTACGTGGAAAACTAGCTCACTCCAAGACACCTAAATCCATTTTTACCCAGATTTCCCTAGACTCTACCTCGCTCCCAAAACTGGCTGAGGCTAGCCTAGCCCATAATTTCAAACTCCCAAACCTGGAGTTTTTTATCTCTAAAACTTGGCATGATTGGTCTACCCATAACAATGGACTCGGTCATTATAACAGCTAATAATTTACCCATCATTCATCCTTGAACGATCAAACTCGAAATTACTGAAATAAAAGGAAGGAAGTGTAGTACCTAAATCCTCAAACAGTTGAGGATGCTTGTCTCGCGTGTCCTTCTCGGTTTCCCAAGTGGCTTCCTCAATCGGACAATGCTTCCACTGAACCTTCACCATATCAATCACCTTTGTCCTCAACCTTTGAATATCTCGAGCAAGAATCAAAATCGGTTCCTCCTCATAACGAAGATCCATATCAAAAAGTACCTCATCCCACTTCATGATGTAGTCCCCATCCCCATGGTATCGCTTGAGCATGGATACAAGAAATACCGGATGGACGCCTGACAAACTAGGTGCCAGTGCTAACTTGTAAGCCACTGGCCCCACAATTTCAAGCACTTCAAACGGACCGATAAACCGAGGGCTAAGCTTTCCCTTCTTACCAAACTGCATAACCCCTTTCATTGGCGATACTTTTAGCAATACTTGTTCACCAACCTGGAAGTCCATGTCCCGGACCTTGCGATCTGCATACTCCTTCTGCCTGCTTTGAGCAGCCAACAACTTGGTCTGTATGCCCCTTACCTTTTCCTGCGCTTCCTTCACTAAGTATACGCCCAGAGGCTTCACATCACCTTCCTCAAACCACCCAATTGGTGATCTGCAGTTTCTCCCATACAAGGCCTCAAACAGTGCCATATCGATACTGGAGTGGTAGCTATTATTGTACGAGAATTCGCACAACGGTAAAAGCTGGTCCTGATGACCACCAAAGTCCATTACACATTCTCTCAGTATGTCCTCCAATACCTAAATTGTCCTCTCTGACTGACCATCAATATAAGGATGGAAGGCTGTGCTAAAGGTGAGTTGTGTACCCAACTCTTCATGTAACTTGCCCCAGAACTTAGAAATAAACTGCGTACCCCTGTCTGAAATGATGGACAGTGGTACCTCATGCAGTCTCACAATCTCCTTCACGTAGATCTTGGCCAATTGCTGCAAATTTTAATCTACCCTGACCGGAATGAAATGAACGGACTTGGTTAGCCTGTCAACAATGACCCAAATTGAGTCATACTTCCCCAATGTCTTGGGAAGACCCACCACGAAATCCATGGCTATCCTTTCCCACTTCCACTCTGGAATAGGCATTCTCTGAAGTAGTTCTGCAGGTATCTGATGTTCATATTTCACCTGCTGGCAGTTCTGACATTTGGACACAAAATCTACTATATCTCTTTTCATCCCGGGCCACCAGTAATGCTGCCTCAAGTTCTTGTACATTTTGGTCACACCCGGATGAATTGAGTACCGCGAACCATGAGCTTCTGTCAAGATTTTCTGAATCATATCATCAACCCGAGGAACACAAATCCTCTCCCTAAAATGCAACACTCCTCCAGAGTCTAACATGACGTCTCTGGACTCCTCGGATATTACCTTACCTCACAACTTACCCAGTTTCGGATCCTGAAACTGTTTTGCCTTAATTTCCTCTATGACGGTGGCCTTAACCTCAATGCTGGCCAACAACCCACCTTGATCTGAAACACCCAAGTTCATGAACTTGGCCTCCAAATCCTGAATCTCCTTAGCAAATGATCATTTGGACGCCCCCAAATAAGCCAGGTCAAACCCAGTCCCAAAGCAAACCTCATAGACACATAAGAATATGTAGAATCTGGGTCAAATAATACCAAATCCATTTTATCACAGACAAGAATAGTACCAGTGATCACCGCATTTGAGGCTTCCACCTCAGTCCTTTCTGGAAAAGCATAGCAATGTGCCCGATCATCAATCTGGGCAACTTCCTGGGCAGCCGTTCCCTCGGTCTCCCCGGCCTTCCTGAAAATTTCCTTGTCCACCCTGTGGACGACCCCTAGCATTACTGCCTCTTCCTGCCAGAACCACTGCTCTAGTCTGCTGCTGACCCTGATTACCTGCCTGCCTATGTGGACACTCCCTCTTAAAGTGGCCCAACTCACCACAATGGAAGCAACCACGGTCAAGAGTAGGTCTGCTAGCTGATTTATAGGATGCTCCCTGGTCTCTAGGAGCTGAAGACTGAGCTCCCTGATGACCACCTGTAGTAGCTGGCAGAGCTGACTAAATAGGATGGGCCAGATAAGCCTGCTGATGCTGGGATCCTCTGTCCTTCCACCTTCTGGAAAATCTTCGTCTCAAGACTCTCACATTATCTCTCTCTCCTCTAATTCCTCTGAAGGAGAGTCTCTTGCTCCTCTACCCTCTTATTCATCCAAAAAGCGCTTCTCCACTGGAAAAAAAGGAAATAAAAAGATGTTCTGGGTTGATCCAGCAGATTCTCTTTCCCCTGAGGACATGCATAAGTTCTGGGGTGTTGATCAGAAGAAAAAATTTGAATTCTTAAAAAATCGATAGATTGTTCCAGGCCGAGTAATCAATCTAGAGCAACTCAAAGAAATTCACTGCCCTATAAGTACATTTTTCAAGGCTCAAAAACTGTCTTTGCTAATTAAACTGTGTGGGTTAGAGTATTATGAAGAACCTGTTAAACTGTTCTATGCAAATCTGCATATCTCTAAGGACAACCATGAGTTGGAAACCCTAGTCTTGGGAAATTGTATAATTGTTAATGACTTTCTGTTTGAAAAGGTTTTTGGAACAAAATTTTCTGGTGTGGTTCCCTATATGAATGGTATTTGTCCTGAAGACTTTGAAGTATCTCTGGATGCTACTAAGGAAGCAATTACTGAAGAAGGTGTTGACCTTTTTGATTTTGTTCCTCTATCTCTGGGTTTTGAACACCGTATTCTTGCCCACATGATTGCTACCACTCTGGTTCCTAGGAAGGGTTCACTCAGTACTATCTCCAACAGGGATGTTTTTGTGTTGTACTGTCTACTTAAGAAATATCAGATAAATCGGGCCTCATGGTTTTGTGAAAATATGCTGGATAGTGCACAAGACACTAATGCTACTACAAATCTGCCATATGGTCTCCTGATCTCCGGAATTTTAGTCGACTCCCTAGTTGACTTATCTGACTATAAGGCAGTTGAGATATCATCCACATATGACTCTAGGACTTTTGCAAGCATGGGATACACACTGGTGGATGATAAATGGTGCAGGAAGGAATCAGTTAAGGTAAAGCCAGAGTCTACCAAACCCAGTCATATTTCTGCTGACTCTGCATCTCTCTTAATCAAGGAAGTTGAAGTAATGAATGGACGTCTCCTCAGTCTTGAAGAAGGAATGTCTTCTCTTCAGAACTCAGTTGACAAATTGCTGGAACTGGGCAAAGAATCCAGCACAGATGTTGGAAAGTTGTGTCTTGCTATGGATGGATTGAAACTGGAAGGCATGTCATCCATCAATAAACTCATGAAGCAAGTCATCTCTCTCAAGAAGTAAGCCGACTCCTCTCAGAATGAGCTTGCTGTCACAGTCCAGACCTCCTACTCAAATTTCTGGAAGAACGTTGAATGATCATATGACACCTTTTGCAAGAATATGTATAACACCTTGACATACTTTCTTCAGAAAAAATAATCTCCCCTCTTATCCTCTTTGTTTTTGAACTCTCTCATGAGGGTCTGTCCCCATTGAACTATCTTTTGGTCTGTAATCGGGGTTCCTTATACCCTTAACTCTATCTGCTCTATATCATGTCTGCTTTTATGCATTATTTGGTATGTGCTACTTGTATTTGCTATTTTTGCCCTCTTTTGTTCTTTTTGATTATGCCAAAGGGGGAGAAAAATACAACTCATAAATTCAAAAAGCAAGGGGGAGCTAAACGCTGAAGCATTAAGATAGGGGGAGCTAACTGACTGAACAGGGAAGTTAACTACATATGAATTTGTATGTCAAATTTATTTTTGTCATTATCAAAAAGGGGGAGATTGTTAGCCTCCTATATGTTATTTTAATAATGACAGAACTAATTTTCCACTCTATTACAGGAAACAATCAGCAGTACCATTGAAGCTAAATCAAAACGATTCAAAAGGCAAGAAGATTAAGGAGATCACAAAATCCTCTATGATCCTATTATTCTGTCCTAAATATGGCAAAGTACAAATTCTAAAATCAAGGAGGCGAAGATTTGTCATAATCAAACAAACATGGAAAGCCATCAAGGCGATCTCTCGACAACAAGGAAAGAAGATCAAGACTAATCCATCACAAGGAGATCCTGAAGAAGGCAAGCTTAATCAAGGATCCTCAAAAGAAGATTGTCACAAGCATAGAAGGAAGGAATAATCACAGACATATCCGATATGGACGTGATTAAAGACAATCAATCAAGGAATAAATTCAAAATCCTTGATTGAGAAATTCCCTTGGGTTTTTCCTTTTCAAGAAAAACTGCACCCCTATCCTCTCAAGTATAAAAGCTCAACTTTCTAGAAGAAGAAGTTATGCAACTTCTCTTGAACCAGATCACTGTCTAAGATTTTATCTTCAACAATACTTTGTACCCTTTTACGTCTACAATTGTAAGCAAAAAGAAAAAGAAAAGTCAGTACTAGTTATACAGATAGAGGTTGTATCAAAAATAGAAAGAGAAAGTAAAGACAATCAGATATTGTCAAAGAAACATCCTGTAAACATCCATCTTTTCAAAGAGCTCAAAAGGAACCCTTTAAACCTAAGAGTACTAGAATAGGCACCATATTGGTGATCCAAACTAGTATAAAAACATTGTGTCTCCTGCTATTTTAAGCTTTCATATTTATTGTTATAATATTTTTATTTAAGCTAACTTTCAGGTGAGTCGACTAGTGCGTAGCCACAGTCGACTTGGTAATAAGAAAATTTCAATTCACCCTCTCTTGACTTTCATATTTAATCTTCTTATAACTCATGCTCTACACATTATAGAAAATGCCTCCCAAAAGAGCCAACGTCAGGGACCAACAGGCACCAGCATCTCTAGCAGACCCTCTGAATGAACAAGTCACTTATGCCGAATTCAGGGCTACTTTCCAGGTGCTCGCTCAGGCTATGACCGCTCAGGTCAATCAGCAGGCCGTGGCACCAGCTCCACCTCAGACCAACTCTGTTGCAACTAGAGTCTGAGACTTTACTCGGATGAACCCTCCAGAATTTCATGGGTCTAAGTCAGAAGAGGATCCATAAGATTTTCTTGACGACATTCAGAAGGTAAAAAATATTATGGGTGTCACTCCGGTTGAGAGTGCCGATTTATCCACTTACCAGCTGAAAGGAGTGGCTTATACTTGGTATCAGCAGTGGAAGGAGTCTCATTGTGCTAATACAGGTCTAGTGGACTAGAACCACTTCAAGACTGCATTTCTGGACAGGTTTTTCCCACTTGAGCTCAGGGAATCCAAGGTCCAAGAATTCATCAACCTGAAATAGAATGACATGAGTTTGAAGGAGTACGCACTTAAGTTTACTCAGTTGTCTGAGTATCCTCCGACGATAGTAGTTGACTCCGGGGCACGTATGAGAAAGTTCATATCTGGTGTGTCCGATGATGTGGTCAAGGAGTGCAAGACTGCTATGCTGGTAAAGGAAATAGATATATCCAGGTTGGTTACTTATGCTTAGAATATTGAGGAGGAGAACATCAAAGAGAGGAGAAGAGATAGTAAGAGAGCTAGAACAGATAAGTTTAACTACTCTCAACAGAGGTCAGATGGTGGCAACTGCTCTCAGTTTTGCCTGAAATCTTTAGCTCCAGCCCTATCTTCTGCTAGTGCCCTAGTGCCTAAGTTCAGATAGGACAGACGGGATAGGGCGGTAGGCTCTAAGTCCCAAGGTACAGTTACCAGCGGGCGTACTCATCTAGTTTGTAAGAACTGTGGTAGAAACCATCAGGGTGAGTGTATGGCAAGCAACGGGAATTGTTTTGGGTGTGGAAAGCTAGGCCACAGGATGAGGAAATGCCCAGCAACTTCTCAGAAGGGCAAGGATATTCGCCATAAAATTAGGCCAGTTCTACAGCAGCTCCAATGGGTCGCCCTACTCAGCAGGGTGCCTTGTTTGATACAGGTGGAGGTCAGCACCAAAATAAGTTTTATGCCCTTCAAACTCGACAAGACCAGGAGGATTCTCTCGATGTGGTCACAGGTATGTTACGAGTCTTCCATTTAGATATTTATGCATTGTTAGACCTAGGGGCTACACTTTCTTTTGTAACTCCTTACATAGCAGAAAATTTTGGTGTTTGTCCAAAAATCCTCCCAGAACCCTTCTCAGTCTCTACTCCACTTGGTGATCCAGTTATAGCTAGACGAGTATACAGAAATTGCCCTATCACAGTTTCCTAAAAAGTCACCTCAACCGATCTTGTAGAGTTAGAAATGACTGACTTCGATATTATTCTAGGCATGGATTGATTATATTCCTGTTACGCCTCAGTTGATTGCAGAACTAGGATCATTCGATTTCAGTTTCTAGATAAGCCAGTCTTAGAGTAAAGGGGTAGTACCTTAGTGCCTCTAGGTCGATTCATCTCTTACCTTAAGTCCAGAAAAATGATTTCCAAAGGGTATATCTACCATCTTGTTCGAGTTTAAGGATTCAAACTCTGAAACCCCAACTCTTGAGTCAATACCAATGGTGAGTGAGTTCCCAGAAGTGTTTCCAGAAGATCTTCCTAGAGTTCCTTCCGAAAGGAAAATTGACTTCGAAATAAATCTCCTTCCAAATACCCATCCTATTTCGATTCCTCCTTATAGAATGGCTCCAGCTGAGCTTAAGAAATTAAAAGAACTATTGAAAAACCTTATAGATAAAGGGTTCAGCATACCCAACGTATCTCCATGGGGTGCTCCTGTGCTTTTCGTGCATAAGAAAGATAGTTCTCTCAGGATGTGTATCAACTATCGACAGTTGAACAAAGTCACGATCAAGAATAAATATCCGATCCCCAGGATTAATGACTTGTTCGACCAGCTTCAGGGTGCTAATTGGTTTTCTAAGATAGACCTCAGATCCGGTTATTATCAGTCAGAGTCAGAGATAGTGACATCCCAAAGACAGCCTTCAGGACTCGGTATGGTCACTACGAATTTGTAGTTATGTCTTTTGGACTAATGAATGCTCCTGCAGCTTTCATGGATTTGATGAACAGAGGGTTCAAGAAGTATATAGACTTATTCATCATTGTATTCATCGATGATATACTCATATATTCTCGAAGCTAGGAAGAGCATGCAGACCATTTGAGGGTGGTGTTGCAAACTCTCAAGGATCGCCCGTTATTTGCCAAGTTCACTAAGTGTGATTTCTGGTTGAAATCAGTTGCTTTTCTTGGTCATGTGGTGTCTATTGAAGGCATCCGAGTTGACTCTCAAAAGATCGAGGCAGTAAAGAACTGGCCTAGACCTACCTCACCAACAGAAATCAGAAGTTTCTTGGGTTTGGACAGTTACTACAGGAGGTTTGTTGAAGGATTTTCATCCATGGCAGCCCCATTGACCAAATTGACTCAGAATAAGGTCAAGTTTCAATGGTCAGATGAGTGTGAGAAGAGTTTCCTAGAGTTGAAAACCAGGTTGACTACAACTCACGTGTTAACTCTACCAGAGGGTTCAGATGGCTTCGTGGTTTATTGTGATGCATCCAGGGTCAGCCTGGGCTGTGTCTTGATGCATCATAGTAAGGTCATAGTTTATGCCTCCAAGCAGCTTAAGATTCATGAGAAGAACTAGCCGACTCATGACCTTGAGCTTACAGCAGTTGTGTTCTCCCTAAAAATTTGGAGACTCTACTTGTATGGTGTTCATGTAGATGTGTTCACAGACCATAAGATCCTCCAGTATATGTTCACCCAGAAAGAGTTAAATCTTCGTCAGAGAAGATGGCTCGAGTTCCTCAAGGACTATGATATAAATGTGCTCTACCATCCGGGTAAGTCTAATGCAGTAGATGATGCCCTCAGTAGACTGTCCATGGGTACTGTGTCACATGTTGAGGAAGAGAAGAAAGAATTATCCAGGGATGTTCATAGGCTTGCTCGCTTAGGAGTTTGCCTCATGGTGTAATGACCCTTCAGTCATTTACGTGTTTTTTCCTTCTTTATACTGTTAGAGCTTTCCTGTAATGGCCCCAAGTCATTTGTGGCTTGCTGGGATCGGTAATTCGGTGCTCGGACTGTTTGTTTGGTCTTATGGCCATTTCCCCATTTTAGAGCTTTAACTTCGGAAATAGTTGACTTTAGTCAACATTCTTAGCTATCATACTCAGAATCGAATTCTGACAGTTCAATTGGCTCTGGAGCGTAGACTTTAGTCTAGTGGGACCTTTGGTCGGTATCTGAGAGCTTTTCAGCTAGGAATTCTCTCTCATTTTGTGTTTTCAAGCCACTTGGGCTTGTTTAGTTGACTTTGGTCAACATTTAGAGAAGACGGCCTCGGATGGAAATTTCATCAGCGTTGTTAGCTCCGGAATGTCGATTTTGGCCCTTGGGTTCCATTTTTGAAAAGTTGGCCTAAAGGTTAATTTTGGGCGCGGGACCCACTTTTTATTAAATCGACCTCTAATGGGATTTTTGTTGATTCCGTTGGATTCGAAATGTTATTTCTAGTCGAATAGATCAGTTCATTTGTGTTCGTGCAACCCCAGATGCGTTTCCGGGGGCCCATCGTGTAAAATTTAGCCTTAGGTTGGTTGCTGGTTGCTGGTGTGGGCAGCACTGTGCACCTCACCGCCCTGGTGCTCCTGTGCCCCCTGCGCCTCAGTTCCCTGGCTGCCTTGGCCGCCTGTGCCCTAGTGCGCCTATGCCATGGCCTTCCTGGTGCACCTATGCCTGGCCGCCCTAGAGCGCCTGGGCCGTGATCGCCTAGGCTGCCCTGGCCCCTGGGTGCTGGTAGCTTAAATAGCTCGCCAGCCCTCTCTTTCCCTTCATTTCTAAAAACCCAAAAATGATTTCCTCCATTAAAATAGCTCCCCAAAACCTCCATATCACCATTGTTCATCCCAACTACTTGGAGGATAATATTTTGTCGATCCTTGCTCGTTTGTGGACTCCTAAATTCGGTAAACCCTCTCTTTAAATTTTGAATTCTCAATGGATGATGAACCCAAAAACTCCGTAATTCACCTTGATAATTCCCAATAGCTTGGGGGATAATATTTGTTGAATCTTAAGCGTTTGTTGGCTTCTAAATCAGGTAAGTTCTTTCGTTATTTTTTTGATTTCTTCCACGAATTTCATTCTTTAAATTTCTTGATTCTTGGGTTGTTTTGAGCCCTTTCTAGGGTCCAATTCTTCTCAAATATTGAGCATGTTCTCTCGGGAAGGTGGGGAACATCATAGTGTTTTTCATTTCCAGTTTTGGATTACGAGGCCCACAGGCCTATTTGTGACTCAAATTTTGATCCACTTATGTTTATAGCATTATGGGTATCGTTGGTTATTGTGTTGATAGTATTTTCGTGATTCGGAGCTTCCCAGAGCAATTCGAGCTTGGACGATGTCATCCCCACAGCTAGTCATCGGACGACAGGTAAGTTATGGCTTTCCCTACCTAGACTCTGCATATATAGGCTATAACTGCATTAATTAGTATCCTTGGGTGGGTTGTATTAGGTTAGTACCCTAGACCTTGCCCATCTTTTTTGTCTGTTTATTTTGTACGTTGATTGTAGTATTCGTGTAGTGTTGTATATTACCCTTGTGGTCCTGTGTGGCCTTGTATTGACTCTGGAACATAGACGATGGGTTATTTAGGAATATCCGTGAGTCCCAGACATAGAGATATTATTCTAGGCTGGTTATGTCTGTTGTTGAGATGTTGAGCCTGAGCAGGGCCGATAGGAAAGTTTGTGAGCCATTTTGGGCTACTTTATTATTTGCGAGCATATCATACATGAAAAAGGTTTTCCCAACATATTTTACTATTGACTTAGCTTCGAGCCTACTTTAAATAATTTTCTAAACTTTGCATGGCCCCGAGGGCCCATTTTTGGTAATATGACTTCAAAAGGATTTTGAAACTGGCTTTTATGAAACCTCTCAGAGTAGAGAGGAGATTATGATGATTTGATTACTGGTTTTCATTCTGATACTAGGATCGATAGGAATATAACGCTAGACATTATTTTCTATGGATTTAGATCCGGATACGAGCCGAGAACCCTGTTTAGAGATTTTGATACTTGATTCTGTTTTAGACCCATATACGCTCCAGGAACCCTTGATAAGGGTTATTGATATATGATTACTGATTTAGACTCGGATACACTTCAGGCACCCTTGATGGGGTTTTTGAGATTTCTACTACTGATTTAGACTTGGGTCGAATTCGAGCACGTACTACGAGATCCTGATTATTGAGATATTTGAGTTCCATATTTGTATGTGGTCTACGAGTAGACCTCCATGGACCCTACCATTCTGGACCAAGTTCTATGAGCCGATGGTGACTGGAGGGAGGGGTATACGGCACAGGAAAGGTACTCGGGAAAGGTCCTTCCATGGATCCTGCCTCTATTAGGCCTTTGGGGCACCAATGGGGGTAACATACGGCACTGTGATCACACTTGGTTATAGATTCATCATATCATATCATCATGCATATTTCATTCGAATTCCACCCTTGTTGGATGTATGTTAAGTGTGCGCTCCGATTGTATGGGCGGCCAGAGGTTTTGTTTTCACTTAATTACGTTCCTCAATTGTATGGGTAGCCGTTGGGACTCTAGGTAGATTATATTATTCCTTTCAGTTAATAGAGATTGTTATGGCTTTCGGTTTTTGGTGGATTAGCGAGTTTTAGCCTGTTGAGGCTCCAAATTTTTGGACTTTTAGTATTGAGGGGCTAGTGAGTTCTATATTATTGAGGCTCTGATTGTGTAGCCTTCCGAGCTATTATGGGGTATTGAGCTCTATTCCTTGTCGTGGTTTTCATCAGCGAATCTAGGTGCTTGTAGTTTAGTTATTCCATCCTAGGGTTATACTTGAGGGACTGTTGTTCGTCTATTTTGTCTTGATATTGATGTCTTAAGCATGTTTCTATTAGTTTATGGCTTCTATTTCGATTGTTGAATTGCTCTCCTACTTCCCCTTTTATTTTAAGGTTACCGGTATACTGCCCATCTCTTTAAACTCTCTTTTTATATGTACTATTATTGCAAGGATCCAAGGTGCATCCTTCTTCCTTTTTTCACCTGTGTTTCTGTGTATGTATACCTTCTGTGCTAGCATGTATATTTGTAACCCTTGGTTGACTACTCTTTGTGCTAGTTCCTTGTACTTCTTCCTTGTTTTCCGTGACTATTTCCTTGTTATCTACTTATTACTATTTTATATCTTATATGCGCTTAGTCGGCTGATGATGCCTACTGGGTACCCGTTGCTTAGCAATTGGTACTCATACTACACTTTTGCATCTTTTTGGTGCAGATATTAGTTGAGCTTTTGCCGTTGATCACGTTGGAGACTCGTGCAGCTTTTGGATATTCGAGACTAGGGTGAGCACCTGACGGTCGAGGCTTGACCACATCTCATCTTTTGTACTGTTACTCTTTATATATTCGGAGACAGTTGTACTTATCATTTTGTTACTTCTAGCACTTGTATTCTATTAGAAGCTTATGTACTATCGATACCAAGTCTTTGGGTTGGTGTAGTTTCATTTTGTATATATTCAGGTTATTGCTTCTGCTTCATCTATTTTACATTCTACTTCCAGTTATTTCTGCTTATGGTGCGTATTGGTTAGGTAGTATCCCATTACTAATCATTCTGGGCTACGAGGATTGGTTCGCCTACTTGAGGGTTGTAAGTGTCATCATGACCTGAGAAATCGGGTCATGACAGCTTGGTATCAGAGCTCCAGGTTCACCGATGTCATAGTACAAAAGAGAGTGTCTAAGTAGAGTCTCGTGGATCAGTACGATCACATTTGTATCCTATCTGTGGGAGGCTACAGGGAATTGTTAGGAAAAGTTTCATCTTCTTGGCTCCTTATCGTGCATTCTCGGCTCTATTGACTTTTAAACTTTGGTTGTTTCATTCCTTATCAGATGCCTAAAATGAGTTCATCAGTGGGTGGTGTCAAGGCTTTTGTGCCTATTGCTTCAGTGCTTTCGTCAGTGACAGGACTTCAGAGTAAGAGTTTACCATATCAGATAGGGGGTGTGAAGCCAACCTAGCCTCCGATTGGATTTATGGCTTCCTCAGTTCTTCAGGGCACCATGGCTAGTACTCTGAGTCCTTCTGTGGGTGTTTCAGTACCCGGTTCTTTGAGCAGTTCTTCATTTAAAGTTGGGCTTTCAGTTCTTCAAAAGGGTAGTATGTCGGTGTTGGAGTATGAGGTGAGGTTTCATGAGATGGTTAGACATACCGCTAGGGCGGTGCCTACAGAGGTAATGGTCATTCTCAGTACTACCTTTGGAAGCTTGTTGCATAGACCTTCGCTTTCTTGTTATCTTTTTGGGGGAAACCAAGTTTTGGCAGCATCTGCGGGTTGGGCAAAATGCATAGTAGGTTCCAGTACCTAAGTGTTCATCGACAGCCTATGGGTCTACTTATGGGTTCCGACAGAGGCATTGATTGGATATTGGGATTGATTTGAAGAATCACGGGCTAGCAAACTACTCTAGATAGTTCGTAGTTAATTCTCTTCGATTGTAGCTTCTTGGGTTAGAAGGCAATGAGTTCAGGAAACGTAGCTTTCCCATTTCATTTGTGGAGTGATAGTTGGCCTTGGACACCTAGTCCTTAGCTAACCTTTGAGTTAGGATGGACATTACATATTTTAGTGGTGTTCTAGATAGTACAAGGTTCCTTCTACCATGGCTGGACAGACTCAGTAGTGTAAGTTCGAGATTCAGCAGTGGTGTATGCTATATGTGATCAAGTTGTGCGGTTTGAAGCTAGTGAGGCTATTTTGAGTTCTAATGATACTTAGATACTGGTGGTCACCATTGGTTATCGAGAGTTAAAAGCTTGATTAGTTAATTCTTCAGGGGTTGTCTTTTACGTGGGGTTCCAGTGTTGGTTAGACTCGGCCAGTGTGGGCTAGAAGTTTGGTATATTATATGCTTCTGAGTTGGTGGTTTTGTGTGATGATGCAGTAGAGTGGTTGATTCGAGCCAAAGGGATGAGTTGAAGGTATATGCAAAAATTCCCATGGCTAGATGACAACCTTGAACCCCAAGCACCTTTTTTCTTTGCCTTCGGGGTGTTTTGACTTGATATTTGTAGCATGGTGGACTTCTTCTTGAGGTGAGGTTAGTAAGAAAATTTCAAATCTGAATGGTGTTTGAGTATTTGGAGTAGCATCAGTACTTCTTAGAGTTTGGAGCTTAGATGATGATTACAGACTTTGTGGTAGCCTTACAATACTCCTTGTAGGGTCTTCATTTTGGTTTGGGTCTGTTGGGCAGGTTGCCCTGGTTCATTCGCTTCCAATTGATTCAGACTTGGCATGGTTCAGCGGGGTTGGATTCATTCTACAGTTTGGGAGTTTCTCTGTCAACACAGGGTGTTCATGCATGCCTTTCCTAACCCTAGTGTGCAAACTTCAGTCGGGTTCAGATGGGTTGTTCAGTTGGGTCCAGTTAGCGAGTTTGATGTTATCAAAAGTGTTCGTTCATTGGTTGATGGTCAGTTGGGATAGGTGACTCCAGTTTTCGATGATATTCTACGATTTGTTATCTTGGATGGCAAAGGCTAGTAGACTATAGCTTGACTTGGAAAGAGTTTGAGCAAAAAGGGTGACTTCGCTCGTGGTAGAGTATAAGCATGGACTATGGATCTCCGGTGTTTCAGTTGATGCTTCGAGGGTGGTTTGTGTGTTTGACTTATGTGAAGCTTCCTATTTCTGGTGCAAAAGGATTCAGTTCAGAATAAAAAGGTTTTGCGGATCAGTGGGTTCATGAGTTAGAGTTTTTGATTGATGGCTTTTCTAGTAAACTTGGTTGTGGTTGCGAGGATTCGAGTTCCATGTGTTGATCGCCTTGGTTCTCTGCCTTGGAGATTATGTGGGTGCTTTTCGATTGAGTTTCTTGAGGTTCAATTTAGGTTGGTAGATTCTTGGGAGTTTTGATGTTAAAGGTTGGATTCTAGCTTGGATAGTAAGAACCTAAGGCTTGGTTGTTTTTTGGTTCTATTCTGTTGGGTGCCATTCGATCGAGGAGGCTACCCAGTTTATCTGAGAGAGTAGTGCAGGCTTCATATCCGTTGTTCTTAGATCTCTAGTGATTCATTCTTTCTTGACTTTCAAGGACGAAAGTCTTTTTAGTAGTGGATGATGTAATGACCCTTCCAGTCATTTATGCATTTTGGCCTTCTTTATAACGTTAGAGCTTTCTTGTAGCAGCCCCAGGTCATTTATGACTTGCTGGGACTGGTAGTTCAGTGCTCGGGCCATTTGTTTGGTTTTTATGGCCATTTCCCCGTTTTAGAGCTTTAACTTTGGAAATCGTGGACTTCAGTCAACATTCTTAGCAATCATGCACGAAATTAAATTCCAACAGTTTTGTGGCTCCGGAGCATGGACTTTGGTCTAGTGGGACCTTTGGTTGAGATCCGAGAGCTTTTCAGCTAGGAATTCTCTCTTATTTTATGTTTTCAGGCCAGTTGGGCTTGTTTGGTTGACTTTGGTCAACATTTGGAGAAGACAGCCTCGGATGGAAATTCTATCAGCGTTGTTAGCTCTGGAATGTCGAGTTTAGGCTAGAGGGACCATTGGTTCGGGTCTCTAGTCTTCCAGACTTGATTTTTACCCTTGGGTTCTTTTTTGGAAAAATTGGCCTAAAGGTTAATTTTGGGTGCGGGGCCTACTTTTCATTAAATCAACCTCTAATGGGATTTTTATTGATTCTGTTGGATCCAGAATGTCGTTTCTAGTTGAATAGCTCAGCTTATTTGTGTTTTCGTACAATCCCGAATGCGTTCCCAAGGGTCCATCGTGTAAAATTTTGCCTTAGGTTGGTTGCTAGTTGCTGGTGTGGGCAGCAGTGTGCGCCTATGCCCCCTGCGCCTCAATGCCCTGGCCACTTGTGCCCTGGTGCCCCTGTGCCTAGCCGCCCTGGTGCGCTTGGGCCGCCCTGGCCCCCGGGCGCTGGAAGCTTAAATAGCTCGCCATTCTTCTCTTCCCCTTCATTTCTAAAACCCAAAAATGATTTCCTTTATTAAAATAGCTCCCAAAAACCTCCATATCACCATTGTTACGCTTTTTTCTGCTTATGGTGCGTATTGGTTAGGTAGTAGCCTATTACTAATTAATTCAGGCTACAGGGATTGGTTTGCCTATTGTGGGGTTGTAGGTGCCATCATGACCTGAGAAATTGGGGCGTGACATATGGACACGACAGATGGTGGTGTGATAGTCCAGAATGAGTCAGAATCTTCATTAGTAGCGGAGGTGAAAAAGAAATAGGACAGTGATCCCATATTACTTCAGTTGAAAGGTGCAGTTCATCAGCAGAGAGTAGAGGCTTTCTCCCAAGGGGGAGATGGTGTGCTTCGCTACCAGGATCATTTATGTGGACTAAATGTGGGTGAGTTGAAGCAGCAGATCCTTACAGAAGCCCATAATTCCAGCTATTCTATTCATCCCGGTGCCACAAAGATGTACTGTGATCTATAAAAAGTCTACTGGTGGAACGACATGAAGAGGGACATTGCAGATTTTATGGCTAAGTGTCCCAACTGTCAGCAGGTGAAACTAGAACATCAGAAACCAAGAGGTGTGACTTAGGATATTGGTATTCCTACTTGGAAGCGGGAGGTGATCAACATGGATTTCATTACGGGTTTACCTCGTACTCACAGATAACACGACTGCATTTGGGTGATAGTGGACAGAGTTACTAAGTCAGCTCACTTCTTGGCTGTCAAGACTACATATTCAGTGGAGGACTATGCCAGACTTTACATCAGCGAGATAGTCAGGTTTCATGGGGTTCCTTTGTCTATCATCTAAAATAGAGGTCCTCAGTTTACATCTCATTTTTGGAGATCATTTCAGAAAGGTCTTGGTACTCAGGTGAATCTCAGTACAACATTTCATCCGCAGATGGATGGTCAGGCAGAACATACCATCCAGACCTTAGAGGACATGTTGAGAGCTTGCGTGATCGATTTCAATGGTATTTGGGATGATCACCTACCTCTCATAGAGTTCGCCTATAATAACAGTTTCCATTCCAGTATTCAGATGGCCCCATATGAGGCACTTTATAGGCATAGGTGCAGGTCATCGGTTGGTTGGTTTGAAGTAAGTGAAGCAACCTTGATTGGGCCAGATTTGGTTCATAAGGCTATGGAGAAATTTCAGCTCATCAGGGAAAGGTTACAGACAACTTAGAGTCATCAGAAGTTCTACATTGATGTGAGGAGGAGGGACTTAGAGTTTGAGATCGATGATTCAGTCTTCCTGAAGGTGTCACCCATGAAGGGGGTGATGAGATTTGGCAAGAAAGGGAAGCTCAGTCCCAGATATGTAGGCCTTTACCGAATCTTGAAAAGGATTGTTAATGTGGCTTATGAGTTAGAGTTGCGAGTAGAACTAGCAGCAGTTCATCCAGTCTTCCACATTTCTTTGTTGAAGAAGTGTAAAGGATAGTCGCGCCTATGAGGAGGTTCCAGTTGAGATTCTTGACCGTCAGATTCATAGGTTGAGAAATAAAGAAGTCGCTTCGGTGAAGGTTTTGTGGAGGAATCAGTCAGTCGAGGGAGCTACTTAGGAAGCAGAAGCAGCCATGATGGACAAGTACCCTCATCTCTTCCCTTTCGATTCAGTTTCAGCTTAAGGTAATAGTTCCTCTCCAGTTTATCAGTTTACTCTTAAGTATTTCAGTCTCAGCATCATGTCCCCCTTAGTATCCTTACATTTCAGCATGTTTGCATGTCCATGAAACTAAGTTTAGTTAGATATCAGTTCTAGTACTCACTTGGTAGGGATTGCAACTCTTTCCCTCCAAACTCAGCTTGTTTAGTATTTCATTTGAGGATGAATAATCCCAAGGGGGAGATATTGTAACACCCCAGAACTTTCAAACCTGGACCCAGCTCAGAAAAACCAGAAAATAAAAAAATTTCCAAGTCCCAGCCGAAACCATGGATGGTTTCCATGGACCGTGGAACAGTCCACGAACTGTGGAATGCATCCGTGGAACTCAGATAGAGACCATCCAAGTTGGGTTAAGACCACGAGTAAGAACCACAGATCGTGGAATGATCCACGAGTCATGAATTCCACTCGTGGAACTCAGACCTGATACCCAACTGTCCCTCAGGAACCACGATTGGGTTTCACGGGTCGTGAACCCAAGTCATGGAACTCAGACCTGAGACCCAACTGTCCCTCAGGAACCACAATTGGGTTCCACGAGCCATAGATGGTTCCACGGGTCATGAACCTAAGTCATGGAACTCAGACCCGTAGTATAACAAAAGGTCCCAGGAACCATGATAGGGTTCTAGGGGTCATGGAAGCATCCACGGACCGTGGAACCTGAGTCGTGAATTATAGCAGTTTTCTTTTAATTTTCCCAGGGGTATTCCAGACCTTTCCTACCTCTTTTAAAGCCTAAGCTACGTTGTTTTGCTTAGACTAAGCCTAATTAATTAGTCAAAAACTACCTAAATCACCCATTCTCCTAAAATCATCAGACACTTAGAAAGAAAAGGAGAAAAGAGGCAACAGTTTCTCTCAAAAACAAGCAGAAGGTCTTCTTCAATCCCAGCCCCTAAAATACAAGGATTTCTCCATAGATTCTCATCCAGGTATGTGGGATCTCACTAGTGGGTTCCTTTCACCTATTAGGTCCCTAGATTCAGTTCAGTTCTTCGATTCCCAATAAGTTATTCAAACCTAGGGTTCCTTAAATCTTAGGGAATCATTGTAATTCAGACTCTATTTGCTTGTCTGATAATAATTACATGTTCTTGGAGAATTAGCATTGTCACATGCACGAAATTCAGTAACCCTAGCTTATGTTAAATTCATTACTGATGATTTATACCTTCTAGTTAGATTATTCAGACAATTATGCTTCAGAATTAGAATTCTATCAGTTTCAGTATATTTTTGTTGCATTCTCAGATGATTATCAGTATTTGAGCTATTCAGTATTTCAGCTTGCATTTTATTGCTTATGTATTCAGTTAGGAGTAGGCTTAGTACCGAGCAGACGAAGGGATGAAGGCGTAGCTGTCAGATTAGGTTGAGACCTTTAGTAGCAGTCCCTCAGTCCCAGAACTATGGTGCCACCGTAGGTATGAAAGGGGTCAGCTGTCATGTTAGGCTGGTCACCCTTGTCCCTTATAGACATTAGTTTAGTGGATACACGTCAGACTTGTTTGTACCCTTGGCAAGGTATGAACACCCTTCCATCCAGGGTTACAGGTTGACCCCATAGTTAGCTCAGATTGGGGTATGTCGGTTAATAGTAGCTCTCACAGTCAGAATTATCCTTGCATTGACCTTGTATTCAGTTATTCAGTTCAGCTCAGCATGTTACAACATTCATGTTATTTACTTGGTCATTGCATTCGGTTTGTCTCTCAGTTTAGGCTTCAGTATATGTCTCTATTTCAGTCTTGATGATATACAACTTTGCATATATCCTGTATGCTCAGTACACCTGAAGTACTAACACATACTTTTGTGCTACATCTTATCATGATGTAGGTTCAGGCGCTCAGCATCTAAACCGCGCATAGTATGATTTCCCAGTCCCTACTCAGCAACTCAGTGGTGAGTCCTCATAGTCCTAGGATGATAGCTTATGTTTATCCTTTCAGCATTATATTTCAATTTCAGACTTCTACAGTTAGTTGGGGGCTTGTCCCAGCAACTCACTTCAGTTAGAGGCTTTCAGACATAGACTAGAATGAGATTTTGAGTATTTCAGTTTACTTTCAGATTTATCATGTTTTCATATATTTATTTATATTCAGACATGTTGGGCTTTTCCTTCCAATATCAGATATTTAAATGCTTTCAGTTTTCTACACAGTTCATGTTTTATCAGAAATTGTCTAGCTATGCCAGACCATGAGTTAGCTTGGGGTCACTTGTGATACTAAGCACCATGTTACATCTAGGGGGTAGCCTCGGGGAATGACAACACCAGCTTTTGTAATTTTGGGCTATATACAATTGATTTTGAATGGGATCGGCCCATAAAAGTGAGCCCAGTGTCGCATTGGAGGAAGAACAACTTTACTTTCTTGGATGACTCAAGTGAAGATAGAATAAATGTACTAATCACTTTGGGGGAAGCTGATATGTTAATATTTCAAAGTAACAATGAACTCCTAGAGTTTGCTTCTCCGATCGCCGAAATAAGTTAACGTGTGATCTTCCATTTCCTCATTATTGTTGCTTTTTAGGGGAGATGTATGTTCTAAAGATATGATCTTTTAAATTAAGTTGTTTCCATTTACATATTTTTGCATTTTGTTATGCATGAAGGGAGCATTAATATTGGGCCTTGTGTTAAAGAGTTAAGGGTCAAAGAAACACGTAAACTATCCCCAGTTTTTTGAGTTTCAGATATGAACTATTGAGAGTGTGAGTTTCTTACCTGAACTATCCCCCAATTGTTAACGAAACACACCTCGACTAATTTTTATGGTGCATGTACTACACTCTTTCTTTTGTATAAAAGTTTTGCCACATCATTCCAAGTGAAAAAATAATTCCATCCTGGCAAAGTTAAATAAATTAATATTGGATTAAAAGTTAAGGTTAAAGGCTAAAAATTATCACTGTATAAATTAATTTATTTTTCACCATGACATTTGACATCTTCTCCCACATTATTAGACGTGGTCTCATCTCAGACATGGCATCGATATCCCCATATTAGAAGGAGAGAGTTTAGGATTTTAAAGAAATCAATGATATATATATATATATATATAGTAGATGAATAAAGATTTTATAGCCAACCGTGCCTAGAGCATTTGTAGGGAAACATTTGGTATAGTAATCTAAGTGTGTTTCACTAACCATTAGATAATAGTTCAAGTAGAAAACTCACCCTCTCAATATTCAGGTATGAAACTAAAAACAACTGTGATAGTTTAGGTGTGCTTTTATTGGAAATTGATGATCTATTAAGAGTAGTTAGTGGTGTAGTGGTTTGTTATTCTGTTATTTTCTATTATGAAGGCACTGTAGCATTAGCTAGTCAGTTCGAGAAGTAAGTTGGTGCTTAGTTGTCATAGTGCAGTTAGTTACAGAAAAAGAGAGTTGAGTGCAAATTGTATAAAGCTAGGGGTTAGCTCATTCATCGACTATGAATTAGAATTTTCTTCCTTTCTTTTCTCTTGAAGATTACTCCATGAATACAGATTCTCTGTGATCTGTGATTGTGAGTTCTATTGTATGCATTTTTTGCTGCAAATTATCATGGTATCATAGCAAAGATATCTAGATTAGATCAATTTTCATGAAGTTATATACTCTCAGCTAGTTCTAAGGTGAAACCATGGCGAAATTGACAGTTGCAACTCTTGAACACAATCACCTATTATACTTATATTTCTCAGATACACCTGGTGTAGCACTAATTGTGATCAAACTCATAGGACCAGAAAATTATGGACTCTAGATAAGATCGATGAGACTAGCACTATTGGTGATAACAAATTAGGTTTCATTGATGGAGAGATGCAATGTTGTTGTTCTCTCATGGATAAGTAGTACAACAACAACAAATTTGTTGACTATGATTGTGCATGCATCTAATGCTAGATGAGTTTGGGAGGATTTCAAGGAGAGGTTCGACAAATCAAACCTCACTTGAGTGTACCAGCTATGGTCAAAAATAGCAAACTTGAAGCAAGACAATGATTCTATCACCAATTATTATTCTAAGATGAGAGATCTGTGGGATGAATTGGATGTGTTGGTGCCATTTCCCTCTTGTGATTGTGTTGAGGCTAAGAGATATATAATCATATTCATCAGCAGAGGTTATTAATATTTCTAATAGGGGTAAATAAGTCCTACAGTCATGTGCAAAGTGATATACTTTTGAAGGCAGGGGCACCTAGTGTTAACCAAGACTATGCCATTGTAGTTTAAGAGGAAAGCTTCCGAACAAGGAGCCACTCACAATGAAGGCGGAAAATGGACAAAGTTTTAGAATGAAGAAACCAATGCTTGATACAGCTTGTGAGATATGTGGTTATAAGAATCACCTAATAGTAGATTGTTATAGAGTGGTTGGATATCTACCATACTTCAAGAGTAAGAAGAAGAACAATCAAACTAGCAACCAAATTGGCTCTTGTCAGAATGGGAATGGTAGTTCTAGACAGGGGAACTATAACAATGCAGGAATTGGAAACTTCAGACCTTATGTTAACAATGCAAATGCTGAAAAATCTGAAGCTAGAAAAGGACTGCCACATCCTAACCTGAATAATGAAGAATTGGATCAAGTGAGGAACTTGTTGCACAACAAAAGAACAGGTGAATGCAAGGCAAAGTTAGCAAGTAATATTTCCCTAATGGTTCAGTCTTGTGTGTATGAATGGATCATTGATTCAGGTGTAACTCATCACATTACTTCCTATAAAGAACTTCTAAATGATCTAAAACAATTAAGAGGGCAAGGATCGAATACAGTTCAATTGCTAACAGGGAATAAATCTAAGATAATAAGTATAGGAGACTACTATTCTGGGAGATCTAAAAGTGACTAATGTCTTGCATATGCCTGATTTCAAGTTAAACCTCCTCTCAGTTGCAAAGCTCAGTAAGGACTTGTCTTGCATTGTTAGTTTTTTCCCTAACTTTTGTGTGTTTCAGGGTCTCTACAGTGGTAAGGTGATTGGGATTGGTATACTAGACAAAGGCTTGTATCTGTTGAAAGATGAAATAAAAGCAATGGTTGGTGCAACAATAAAGGATACCAATAACACTGACTTGTGGCATGTTAGACTTGGTCACCCATCGTTTAAGGCAATGGAGAACATTTCAGCACTTAGAGGTCACATAGATACTAGTATACATCAACAATGTAAAACATGTCTTGTAGCTAAGCAAAGTAGACTAGCTTTTCCTAACAAACAAAGCAAGTCTGCACATTATTTTCAGCTGATACATGTAGATGTTTGGGTCCCTTACAAGACACCTACATATGATAAGAAGTAGTATTTTGTCACAGTAGTTGATGATTTTATTAGATTTACTGGGATATGCCTAATACAATGTAAGAATGAAGTGCATCTTATTTTGAAAGATTTTCTAAGAATAGTTAATACTCAATTCGTTGTCAAAGTGCATACTCTTAGATCTGAAAATGGTACAGAGTTTTTTAATTGGAAATGCAGTAACTTATTTTCATCTCTTGGCATTGTTCACCAAAGCTCATGTGCATATACACTTCAGCAGAATGGGGTTGTAGAGAGAAATAATAGACATATTGTAGACAATGCTAGAGCATTAAGGTTTCAAAGTGGAGTTCCTATCAAGTTCTGAGGTCATTATGTCAAAACAACTACTTACCTTATGAATAAACTCCCAAGCACTGTCTTGGATGAAAGATCACCACATGAGTTGTTATACGGGAAGGAGCCTAATTTAGATCACTTGAAAGTTTTTGGCTGTTTATGTTTTGCATCAGTGTTGCCCAGGATAGACAAATTTTCTCCAAGAGCTAAGAAAGTTGTACTGATGGGATATTCAGAAACTCAAAAGGGGTATAGGCTACTAGACTTGGAAAGCAATCTCTTCTTTGTTAGTAGAGATATTACTTTCGTGGAACATGTATTTCCTTTTAAGGTGGGTTCTACCCTGCTTGTGGATATGTTGCTACCACACCAAGCTGCTGATAATCTGATTAGAAAAATAACATAATTGCTGCTAAGAATCCACCTTCTAATGCAATCATAGAAGATCAACCACCTGACAACTTACATCCAAAAATTGTGGAGATTTCTGATGTTGATGGTAATATGGAGGTAGTAGAGGTAGTTGAGCCTGATGCAGCTAATCATGATGATGCTGATGGTGACATTGATGGTCTAGCTAAGGAACCAAAAGTGGAAAATATTGTAGTAGCACCATAAGAGGGGAGGAAGCCTAGTAGAGTCTATAGACCATCTCTGTGGCACAAAGATTATGTAGTTCCCAAGAAGGCCAACTCATCTTGCCTCTATCCTATTCAAAACTACCTATCTTACTCCAACATGAGTACCTCTTATTAGTCATATGTTGTTGCATTCTCAGTTATTGTAGAACCTTCCAGCTTCAAAGAAGCTTCACAGTGTCAACAATGGATTGATGCCACGCAAGCAGAAGTAAGTGCATTGAAGCAAAATAATACATGGATCATAGTTGAATAACCCCTGGAAAACAGACTATTGGCTCTAAATAGGTATACAAGGTAAAACATAAGGCTAATGGTGAGGTGGAGAGGTATAAAGCAAGACTTGTTGCTAAGGGATTTAATCAACAAGGACTTGATTACCATGAGAAATTCTCACCAGTGGCAAAGATAGTCACTATGAGGACTGTCATAGGTGTTGCAGCATCTCATAACTGGCCATTTTTCCAAATGGATGTTCAAAATGCCTTCTTGCACGGTGATTTATTTAAAGAGGTTTACATGGAGTTTCCTCAGGGTTTCCAGAGGCAGGAAGATTATAAGGTATGTAAACTTCTCAAGTCACAATATGGGCTTAAACAAGCCTCTAGACAGTGGAATCTCAAACTAACTAAGGACTTAGTGGCAACAGGGTATACATAGAGTCCCTATGATCACTCACTATTCACCAAACAAGATGGAAATGATGCAGTGTCATGACCTAAACCACAACAAGTGGCACCCACCAAAAATAACATGTGAGCGAACCATTTAAGCAACCAACACTTAGAAAAACTAACATCTCAAAAACCAGTTTCATTAAATTAAACTAGAATTCACAGCTAAAATAACTAATAATGAAGATCCTGTGGAAATTACCTCTAGAATCTGAAAGTCGTGTACCAAAACATTCTAACAAGCCTAGAGTACGGGGATGCATCCCCAAAAATAAAGAAGTTTGAGTCTGAAATAATGGACTAGAAGTAAACTAGATGAAACCATGGTATCCCGGAAGAAGCATCTCACCCTTGGATTCTGGAAGCGTCAGGACTACAACTGAGGTCGTGTAGCAGCCGCCAGAATATGTCCTGTACTCACAAAAGGAAAGCAAGTGCAGTATGAGTACAAAAAATAACAATGCACTGGTAGGATCATCGGCTCGCTCCAATAAACAAAACATGAACAATTAACTAAGACATAGTAAAGTCAGACAGAACATGTAAATTCAAGCCAATGAGTATAAACAAGAATCTCAGTCATTAATTAACTTGACAACCACATATACCACGTCTACCAACCTCCATAAGAACAATTTCAAATAAGATTCACCTTAACATTTAAGTACCTGGGCCCCCGCAAAGATTCCTTTAGGACCACATCTACAATGTTTAACATGCCATCCTAGTCTACACAAGAACCAACCCAGCATTTCACATACCTACCCAGCCACTCATAGACCAATATGCAACAATTATAGCACAAGAAAAAAACTTTGTCCACTCATGGAACCATCAAGCAGAATAAGATCAATATGTATAATCAAACATGTACCAGGCATGGTACCCGAGCCAACTATTATAGAACTTGTACCAGGTGTGGTACCCGAGCCAATCGATATATATCCAGTATCAGGCGTGGTACCCGAGCCAACCAATGTATGTATCCTGTACCAGGCATGGTACCTGCACCAACCGAATGTCAGAGACAATCCAACAATCAACAATAATAAACACAACCCCACTTGTAAGACCCACAAGTAATAAAGACAAGTTCATTTCATATGATTGACAATCGGACATCAAAACATTCATCATCTAGTTCCCTAAGCCATGAAATGTGCAGGCAATACTAAGCAACAATTAAAATGCACACATATCATGAATGGGAAAGAAAACAACCATCAACTACCTCGAATTAATCTAAAAGCTCTACTGGACCAAAGCCTTCCCATTTCGTGAAGCTTTTGCTTGCCCTTGGTCTAAAATAATTACACATAATACTACAATCAGTCAATGTGGCCTAATAGTCCTTGGATTATATTCAAATCCTAATCCCCGGTCCAAACCCATGATCATTCCACCCACTTCAAGGCTTTCTCGCTATTAATTCGCCTAGAACTACTATTTTTATGGTTACACTTAGCAAATTATTGTGAATTAATCATGAAATAACAATTATAACCAAGACCCAAAAATTGTACACCCTAGAATATCTATTACATTGGATTCTTCCTTCTTAGGTCAAGCTAAACCTTCTCCCAAGCTCATAACTATCGATTCTAAGGTTTGGGAATCGAAGTACTAAAGTAGGGGAGTAAAATCCTTACCTTTACGATGAATTTTGGTGGAAAATCGAGTTGGAGTCGCCCAAATCCCCTTTGCCCTTCCCCAAAATATTCTTGAACAATTATTAACATTTTTGGGGAAGTTTTTGTATTTATTGTAACTTATTCTGCTATTGTGGTCCCCACTCTGCTATAGCAGCGCTGCCTTAGCGGAACCCGCCCACTATAGTGGTGTTGACCGCCTTGACTTCTGCTATAGCAGGAATTTTTCCGCTATAGTGGTCATCGCCATAGAAGAGTGTCAACCTCTATAGCGGTTGACACTAAATAGAACCTTGGGAAATCTCCCAGATTTTCCCATTTTATAACACACTTTAAATTTTGACGTTCTAAACTAACCCTTTCACGTCAACTTTGATATCGGGAGTTCTACTCACCCGAATTCACTTCTGAAAAGTCCCACAAACTCTTTAACATCTTAGCTAATGGAAAAAATAGTTCAACCTTAGATTTCTTGCCCAATTCTTTCCTAGATTTCCCTAGACCATACCTCGCTCAGAAATCATCCGAGCCTAGCCTAGCCCAAAATTTCCAACTCCCAAACTCGAAAGTTTTCTAACCCATTTCTTTGCACGAATAGTTTACCCATAATGACAGAAAATGTCATTACAACAAATATCAATTTACCTATCATTCCTCCCCCTATGATCAAGCCAAAAAAGATAAGCTAAAATAGAGGAAAGGGTAGTACCTGAATCCTCAAACAAGTGAGGGTACTTGTCCCGCATGTCTTTTTCAGTTTCCCAAGTGAGGGTACTTGTCCCGCCTAATTTCCTTTGTCCTCAATTTTTGGACATCCTGATCTAAAATTACAACCGGCTCCTCCTCATACTGAAGGTCCTTGTCTAATAAGACCGAATCTCATAGATGATGTACTTCCCATCCCCATGATATTGCTTTAGCATGATTATATGTAAGACTGGATGGACTACAGTCAGACTAGCGGCAGTGCTAACTTGTAAGCCACTGGCCCTACAATTTTGAGAACTTCAAATTAACCGATATACCAAGGGCTAAGCTTGCCCCTCTTGCCAAACCGTATTACCCTTTTCATTGGTGACACCTTCAACAAAACCTGTTCACTAACCTAAAATATCATGTCCCTTACCTTGCGATCTGCATACTCGTTCTACCTGCTCTAGGATGCTAGCAACTTGGTTTTAATACCTCTCACCTTTTCCTGAGCTTCTTTCACCAAGTCAATGCCTAATGGTTTACACCGCCTGTCTCAAACCACCCTATGGGTGATCTACATCCCCTCCTATAAAGTGTCTTAAATGGTGCCATATCAATACTGGAGTGATAGTTGTTGTATGAGAACTCCCAAAATGATAGGAACCGATCCCAGTGGCACCCAAAATCAATCACACGCTCTTAGCATGTCCTTCAACACTTGAATCGTCCTCTCTGATTGACCATCTGTCTGAGGATGAAAGGCCATGCTGAAAGTGATTTGGGTGCCCAACTCTTCATGCAACTTGCCCCAGAACTTGGAAGCAAACTGCGTACCTCTGTCTGAAATGATGGAGAGTGGCATCCCATGAAATCTCACTATTTCCTTGACATAAACCTTAGCCAACTGCTGGGAATTATAATCCACTCTGACTGGAATGAAATGGGTTGACTTGGTCAGCCTGTCTACGATGACCCAAATGAAGTCATACTTTCCCAAGGTCTTTGGAAGACCCACCACGAAGTCCATGGCTATGCTTTCACATTTCCACTCGGGAATGGGCATCCTTTGAAGCAATCTGGCAGGCCTCTGATGTTCATACTTAACATGCTGAGAATTTTGACACTTGGACACATATTCGTCTATATCCCTTTTCATCACAGGCTACCAATAAAGTCGCCTCAAGTCCCGGTACATTTTGGTTACACCCAGATGAATAGAGTACCGTGAACTATAAGCTTCTAACAACATATTCTGAATCAAGTCATCAACTCGAGGAACACAAATTCTCCCTCTAAAGCATAACACCTCTCCAACATCTGGTGTGGAATCTCGGGACACTCCAGACACCACCTTGTTCTGAAGCTTGTTTAATTGTGCATCTTGAAACTGTTTGGCTTTGATTTCCTCCAGAAATGTGGGTTTAACCTCAATACTAGCTAACACACACCCCTGTTCTGAAATGCCCAACTGCATGAAGTTATATTCTAGAGCTCGAATCTCCCTAGCCAAGGGTCGCTTGGACACTCCCAAACAAGCCAGACTACCCATGCTAACCGCTTTCTAGCTCAATGTGTCTGCCACAACATTGCCGTTACTCGGATGATACTAGATGTTCACGTCATAATCCTTTAACAACTCCATCCACCTCCTCTATCTCAAATTCATATCCTTCTATGTGAACATATGCTGCAGGCTATGATGGTTTGTGAACACCTCACACTTAATACCATAGAAGTAGTGTCTCCAGATCTTTAATGCAAAAACCACCGCTAACAACTCCAAATCGTGGGTAGGGTAATTCTTCTCGTGGGGATTTAATTTCCATGAAGCATATGCTATAACATTACTGTCCTGCATCAACACAACACCCAAACCCGAATGTAAAGCATCACAAAACACAATGAAATCCTTACCTTCAACCGACAATGATAGGATGTGGGCTATAGTTAGAAGTTTCTTGAGCTTTTGAAAGCTCTCCTTACACTTGTCAGACCAAACAAAAGTACCTCCTTCTGAGTCAACCTTGTTAAGTGAGTAGCAATGGAAGCAAAGTTCTTGGCAAACCTACGATAGTAGCCCGCAAAACCTTCAAAATTCCTAACCTCAATCGCAGAGCTAGGCCGGACCCAACTCTTAACTGCCTCAATCTTTTGGAGATCCACCATCACCCCTCTTTCCGAAACCACATGCCTTAAGAAAGAAATCGATGATAACCAGAATTCACACTTTGAAAACTTGGCATATAATTTTTGGTGCCTCAATATCCCCAGAACAATGCGAAGATGCCCTGCATGCTCCTCCTTACTCTTGGAATAAATCAGAATATCATCTATGAACACAATCACAAAGGAGTCCAAATATGACTTAAAGACACCATTCATCAAACTCATGAAAGTTGTCGGCGCATTGGTTAACCCGAACGACATTACCAGAAACTCATAATGCCCATACTGAGTCCAAAATATCATCTTAAGTATATCCTTGGGCCTTATCTTTAGCTAATGGTACTCTAACCTCAAGTCAATCTTAAAAAACACAAAAGCACCCTACAACTGATCAAAAAGGTCCTCTATGCAGGGTAAAGAATACTTATTTCGAATGGTAACCTTGTTCAGTTGCTTTTAGTCTATACACATCCTCATACTACAATCCTTATTTTTCACGAATAAGAACAGAGGCATGCTAGGCAAATCCACCGAAAACACCTCCTGAAAATCAGAAACCATCAAAACTGACTCAATCAAAGGGGACTCTGCACTAACATCCCAAAAATGAGCCAAGAAGGCTGAATAACCCTTTCCCACTAGCTTCCTAGCCCGAACAAAAGATATAATCTTAGTCGGCTTAAGCATGTACACACCTTACCACTCTAGCCTATCCTTACTCGGGATCTCTAGAGTTACTGTCCTAGAATTACAATTCAACACAACATGATACAGAGACAACTAAGTCATACCTAAGATAATGTCAAAATTCAGCATATCAAGGATAACTAAATCTACCCAAGTCTGAAACCCCACAAACACCACAGAATAAGTACGATATACACAGGTTACTACCACAGACTCCTCAACTGGGGTAGAAACATGAATAGGGGAATCAAGAACATCACAAACCAAATCCAAACCTAAGACAAATTTAGCAGATACATATGAATATGTGGAACCTAGATCAAACAATACAGAAGCCATCCAGTCACTGACTAGAATTATACATGTTATAACAGCATCTGATGCCTCGGCCTCAAATTTCCTCGGGAAGGCATAACAATGGCCTTTGTCATCAATCTGGACAACCTCTCTGGCCGGCTGCACTACTCCCCTTCCCGTGCTACTATTCCCTGTACTTCCACAACCTCCTTGAAAATTCCCTTGCCCATCTTGTGGGCGCCCCCTTCCATGGCCACCTCCACCTGCTGGAACTACAGCCTTAGTCTGTTGTTGCATCTGATTGCATGCCTGTCTGAGAGGGCACTCCCTCTTGAAATAACCTGGATCACCATAATGAAAATATCCACGATCAAGAGAGGGTCTGCTGGTAGAAGTATAAGAATCCCTCTGGCTTCTAGGAGCTGAAAACTGTTAATGAGCCCTTGAACGACCACATGTACAAGCAGACAGGGCCGACTGAATAGGGCAAGCCGAATAGACCTACTTACTGGGATCCCTGGAGTAAGAATCACATAAATTACCATCATTCCAGGACTTCTTGGCTAACACCTTAGCCTGCCAAACCTGTCTGACCCCCTCGAATTTCTTTACATAGTCAGTCACCCCATTAAAGTTCTTTCCTACCAAAGTCATATGAACAGACAGAACCTGCAACTCAGTGTTCAGACCCTTAATATATAGACGGATCTTCTCCTTCTCAATACTTAGAAGTTGGATAGCATAACGTGACAAGGCATGAAACTTAGCCTCATAAGCTGAAACATACATATTACCCTTCTCAAGGGCCAGAAACTCATCCTTCTTACGATCTCTGAGAGTGTAAGGTACATATTTCTCCAAAAATAGGGCATGGAATTAAGCCCAAGTCATCGAAGGCAAGGCTGAAGGTAGACACTCTACATGTGCCCTCCACCACTGCTTGGCATCACCCTGTAGCTAAAAAGTAACAAATTCCACCCCATGCTGCTGCACAATGCCCAACTTATGCAACCTCTTATAGCAGTCCAAAATAAACTCAAAGACAACCTCCTTCTCCATACCATGAAATGATAGAGGTTTCAACTTCAAGAACTTGGTCAACAGCTCATGCTCAATCCCAATCATAACTAGCCTAGCACCGGATGAAGGAATGCATCGGTACTCGATGTTTCATCCATTTTGGGAGTTGTGGCAATAGCTGGACAAAGGCCTGGAACATGATCTGCTGGCCCAGTGGTGGTGACTCCAGTACCTTCCAGCCCGCTCAGAAAAGCCAACACCTGCTGAATTACGTCAAATTACATAGGGGGAAGTCCTGCACCTCCGACCGGTGCCGCTCCTTCTACTCCATGTCCTTATTAAGCACAACATCAACCTTTTCTTCAACAGGATCCTGGGGTGGGGGAGGGGTTGCTGCCATTGGCTCCGCCACTGCCTAAACTCCACCTCTGGCGGGTGTTTCTCTTCCTCTACCCCTCCCCTGCCCCTTGCTTGCCCCTAGCCACCGGTCCTGCAGCTGGAGCTGCTGCCTTTGCTCTATTACATCTAGTGTTAACCTTCTGCAAACAAAAGAGTGAAGGAAGTTAGATTTCAATTTGGATCACGAGATACCAATTGGAATCAAGTTATAGCACGAAGGAAGAATGAAGAGATAGTTTTCCTAAATTCATGTAGCCTCTCAAAGAAAAGTACAAATATCTCCATATCGTTCTGCAAGACTCTACTAGATCCATTTTGGTAAGATGAGATCAATGAACCTAGGGCTCTGATACCATATTTGTCACGACCTAAACCGCTGCGAGTGGCACCCATCCAAAACCCCTGGGTGAGCGAACCATGTAACCAACCAACACTTAGAAAAACTAATATCTCAAAAACCAATTCATTAAATAAACAATGAAGATCCTGTGGAAATTACCTCTAGAATCTGAAAGTCGTGTACCAAAATAGACTATCAAGTCTAAAGTACGGGGATGCAACCCCAAAAATAAATAAGTCTGAGTCTAAAACAATTGACCAGAAGTAAAATAGATGAAACCATGGTAGCCCGGAAGAAGCATCTTACCCTTGGATTCTGGAAGCGTTGGGACTACAACTGAGGTCGTGTAGCAGCCGCCGGAATATGTCCTGTACTCACAAAAGGAAAGCAAGCGCAGTATTAGTACACAAAATAATAATGTACTGGTAGGATCATCGACTAGCTCCAATAAACAAAATATGAACAATTAACTAAGACATAGTAAAACCAGACAGAACATGTAAATTCAAGCCAATGAGTATAAACTAGACTCTCTGTCATTAATTAACTTGACAACCACATTACCACGTCTACCAACCTCTACAAGAACAATTTCAGATAAGATTCACCTTAACCTTTAAGTACCTGGGCTGCCACAAGGATTCCCTTAGGACCACATCTACAGTGTTTAGCATGCCATTTCAGTCTACACAAGAACCAACACAACATTTCACACATCTACCCGGCCAGTCATGGACCAATATGCAATAGTTATAAAACAAGAAACAAACCCGGTCCACTCATGGAACCATCAAGAAGAACAAAATCAATATGTATAATCAAACTTGTACCAGGAGTGGTACCCGACCCAACTATGATAGAACATGTACTAGGCGTGGCAACCGATATATATCCCATACTAGGCGTAGAACCTGAGCCAACCGATATATGTATCCCATACCAGGCGTGGTACCCGAGAAACCAAAGGTCATAGACAATTTAACAATCAGCGATAATGAACACAACCCCACTTGTAAGACCCATAAGTAATAAAGACAAGTTCATTTCACATGATTGACAACTGGACATCATAACATTCATCGTCTAATTCCCTAAGCCATGAAATATGCAGGCAATACTAAGAAACAGTTACAATCCACACATATCATGAATGGGAAATAAATAACCATCACCTACCTCAAATTAGCCTGAAAGCTCTACTGGACTGGAGCCTTCCCATTTCGTGAAGCGTTTGCTTGCCCTTGGTCTAAAATTATTACACATAATACTACAATCAGTCAATGTGGCCTAATAATCCTTGGATTATATTCAAATCCTAATCCCCAGGCCAAACCAATGATCATTCCACCCACTCCAAGGCTTTCTCGCCATTAATTTGCCTAGAACTACTATTTTTACTGTTACACTTAACAAATTATTGTGAATTAATCATGAAATAACAATTATAACCAAGACCCAAGAATCGTACACCCTAGAATCTCTATTACATTGGATTCTTCCTTCTTAGGTCAATCTAAACCTTCTCCCAAGCTCATAACTATCAATTCTAAGGTTTGGGAATCGAAGTACTAAAGTAGGGGAGTAAAATCCTTACCTTTACAATGAATTTTGGTGGAAAATCGAGTTGGAGTCTCCCAAATCACTTTTGTCCTTCCCCAAAACATTCTTGAATAATTCTGAACATTTTTGGGGATGTTTCTGCATTTACTGCGACTTATTCCGCTATAGCAGTCCCCACTCTGCTATAGCAGCACCGCCATAGAAAAATTCACCCGCTATAGCGGTGTTGACTGCCTTGACTTTTGCTATAGTGGTCATCATCGTAGAGGAGTGTCAACCACTATAGCGGTTGACATGGAATAGAACCTCGACAAATCTTCTAGATTTACCCATTTTACAACACACTTCAAATCTTGATGTTCTGAACTAACCTTTTCACGTCAACTTTGATATCGGGAGTTCTACTCACCCGAATTCACTTCTAAAAAGTCCCACAGACTCCTTAACATCTTATCTAACAGAAAAACTAGCTCAACCTTAGATATTTTTTCCAATCTTTTCCCGAATTTTCCTAGACCATACCTCACTCAGAAATCATCTGAGACTAGCCTAGCCCAAAATTTTCAACTCCCAAACTCGGAAGTTTTCTAACCCATTTCTTCACATGAATAGTTTACCCACACTGACAAAATAGGTTGTTACAACAGATACCAATTTACCCATCGTTCATTCCCGAACAATCAAGCCCAAAAAGATAACTTAAAAGTGAGAAAAAGGTAGTACCTGAATCCTCAAACAAGTGAGGGTACTTGTCCCGCATGTTCTTTTTGGTTTTCCAAATGGCTTCCTCAACCGGACGATGCTTCTACTGAACTTTTACCGGCCTGATTTTCTTTGTCCTTAATTTTTGATTATCTCGATCTAAAATTACAACCGGCTCCTTCTCGTACTGAAGGTCCTTGTCTAATAAGACCCAATATCATTGATGATGTACTCCCCATCCCCATGGTATCGCTTCACCCGAATTCACTTCCGAAAAGTCCCACTGACTCCTTAACCTCTTAGCTAATGTTAAAACTATCTCAACCTTAGACATTTTGCCCAATCCTTTCCCGGATTGCCTTAGACCATACCTTGCTCAGAAATCATCCGAGACTAGCCTAGCCCAAAATTTCAAACTCCCAAACTCGAAAGTTTTATAACTCGTTTCTTTGTGCGAATAGTTTACCCTTAATGATAGAATAGGTCGTTACATGTAGCAGTGGTGTTTTCATGGACCAACTACTGGGCCGTGCGGGCACCTACTTTAAGCACTTAGATAGGAGAATCCTTACCACCCGATTCAATAAGTAATGCAGAAATCAATAGTAAAACATAAGAAAATAGCCTTTTTAATACAGGAAAAACATTACAACTTTAGTACAACAAAATTCTTTACAACTTGAATACAACCCTCCCTAGGAACTAATCTAAACATGTACAAGAGCTCTAAAGGAAAGACATAAATGCGAGAAGCAGACACAGGTTCCATCATGGAAACGAAGAGTAGAAGCTGCTGGAGATCACCACCGTCCTGTACCTAAGAAACATCACTAATTCTGCAACCAGACTATACCCAAAAAGGCATAGCAAGAGTAGTATCAATACAAACAACACGTACTGGTAGGCATCACCGGTCGACCCAATTCTGTTGCATACTATCACATAAGAATCAAGTGAAACATGCAATATAAAGTTACCAAATTCCAGTCCTTATCAATCACCTTTAATACCATGATATAACTGTTATGAACCTATACGTTCTGTTGCAAAACCTTCCTACCTACTTCACTGCCAACTCCATAATTGGAGACTCTCCACTATTCCATCTTGGTCAATATGTAACATTAAGGCTTCACCAGTCACACTTAACACTAGGACTTTCCAAGTCATACTTACCACTAGGACTTTCCAAGTCACACTTAACACTAGGACTGCCCAAGTCACACTTAACACTAGGACTTCCCAAGTCACACTTAATACTAGGACTTCCCAAGTCACACTATCTCTCCAATCTTACAATTAAGTCCAGACCCGAACTACCATTCCTTGTTCTGGTCAAGCACCCTGACTCTACAACCAGAAGTATGCCCAGTTACACAATAAATATACCACACATATTTATGTTACCAATTACAAGTACCCGGGCCACCCAAGGATCCCTAGGACAACACCTACATGTTTAACATGCAATATCGGTCTACACAAGGACCAATCCCACAATTAAGTACAACCACCCAACCATTCATGGGCTAATATATAACAATCACAATTCAAGAAATAACTCGGTCCCCCATGGAATCAAACACTAAACACAACCAAACAAGTATAAACAAACCCATACCATGCATGGTACCTGATCCAACCATTATAGAACCTGTACCAGGCGTGATACCCGAGCGAACTGATATGTATCGCATACCAAGCGTGGTAACCAAGCTAACTAATATGTATCCCATACCAGGCATGGTACCATAGCCAACCGAATATCACACACAATCCAACAATCAACAATAATGAATACAATCATACTTGTAAACCAATAAGCAACAAAGATAAGTTCATTTCACATGATTAACAATCGGATATTTAGACATTCATAATTCCATTCCCTAAACCATGCAATGAACACACAATACTAAGTAACAGTTACCATGTACACATATTGCAAATGGGAAAACAACAACTATCACCTACTCGACAAACCTGGTTCATAACCCCAACCTTGATAAACCATCCGAAGACTAATTCCCGGTTTACCCTCTAGACACATATAGTCATTTACATCAATTTTGGACCCCTTCCTTGAAGGTAAGAACATGTTAGGGAATTCACCCTTTGACAATAAGGACTTCAGACCCTTCCTATTCATCCTATTTCTCTTAATTGAAATATTCCTGGGAACCCACTATAACCTAGCAATTTATTCACTCACAATGTTATCGGTTCCCTGAACCTACCCAACAATCTAGTTTCCCTAGAATTTAGAATCACGCATAAATGATAACACAAGAATTAGATCACATTCCCACAACACTATCATTCCCTCGTCAATCAAACATCCCAAACAATATATTATCCCTCCAGACTCCGTGCCCGAAGGCCTAGGCATGAATTCTCCTATCATTCTACAATAAGAATACACAATAAAATATAGGTCTATAACTACTCAGTTAAGCCTAACCTACCTGGACGCCAAACATCAATTATAGAAGTCTGAACGCGAACTTTTGACTCTGTGAAAGCAATTTCTATAGGAAAATAGGTCTGGAATCCTTGGTTTCACCCCCCTTGAAGTGGAAATCTCTCCTCCCCATAGCTCCCAAGCATTGGAGCAGCCTAGGAGGATTTTTGGAGCAACCTTCATTTATTTTCCAATTGAGGAGGAGAAGTCTAAAATATTTTTTGCATTTTCAAGCTACTGCCTCCATCATACTGCTATAACGGCTGGCTGACTTCTACAGCTACGGTGCTGTAGCAGTAAAATTCCCGATATAGCTGGGTGACATCAGCCTGGACAAATTTCAAAAATCAGAAATTTATGTTATGTCATCCCTACTTAAATTAAAACATAATTAAATCATTCCTAAAATCCATGATATGGTAATTTTTAGAATAACAACTAGACAGGTCGTTACAACAGATATCAATTTATCCATCATTTACCCCTGAATGATCTGTAAATAGAGAGGAAAGAAAAAACTAATAAGAAAATCCCATAAGCCCACCTGAACCGCATAATTACGACCCTATGTGAAACATAAAAACTCCCCCCAATTTATTCATACTCAAGTTAATTAGAAATAATTTAATCCTGCTCTATGAAGGAAATCCTTCCTTCGAGATATATGGAAAAATTAGAGTAAACTTCTCGAGTGCCCAAGAAAATCTGAGGCCTAGTAGAACATTAGAGTGAAAGAATCTTCAAATGAATAGCAAAGGAACTTATTTGCTCCCATAATGGCCTGTCATTCTGCTATAGCAAAAATTATACCGCCATAGTGGTACCGCTATAGTGAGAGGCCAACCACTATAGCGGTTGGCAATAGTTAAAAGGGGGGAGAAATAGGTTTCACCCCCATTCTCCCTCATTTTTGTTTGAAAACACTATCCTCTTCCTGATCACTCTGCTCTCGACATTGAAAAATCAAGGTAACTATCGTATCCACTTACTTCCTTGATTTATCGCATAAATAGTGATAGTTTTAGGGTAGAAAATGGTGGATTAGAGTAGATATTATTGTTGGTTTTTGAATTTGAAAATTTGGTTGGATTCTTGTCGGATTTCTGAAGCATGGGTGCTTCCCTTACATTTATAATGCTTCCACAGTGTTCTAAGCGTAAAGATTATGGGATTTTTGACCCAAAATGGGTTCAAAATGGTGGCAGAGATGAAGGGTTGTTCTTGATGAAAAGTGGTGATTTAGGAAAATTTTAGGGGTTATAATGCCCAATTTTTTGCATAAATTAGTGGTACGGCACTTTACGAATACTGATCTGGACTTGGAATGTTAAAAATGAAGATTTAGGTCAAGAGGTGTCATTATTACACCTGTTGAATTTTTGGGACGAAGAAGACTGCTATAGCGGGCCTCGACTACTACAACGGTCTCACTATAGTAGAGATATTCCCACTATAGTGCTACCGCCATAGAAGAAGGCAGTCTGCTATAGCGGGAGGCTGCAGACAGTAGCCTCCCAGGCATAGTCAAGAATTTGGTCTTTCTTTGGATGATATTTCCTTGAACTTTTACGAGTTTTAATCTCACCCTCTGTTAAATTACAGGTATAACTTACTCGATGGATGCCAACCAAGAACACATTCCTCCCTATGAGAGGTTCCTTGATGATTCTAGTCAGGAGAGGTTCCGGGACTACTGAAGAACTGGTTTATGCTATGAGAGGGCCTTCAACATGAGAGGGGTGGAAGAACAGGCTAGGGCATTTTATCTCAGGCTCTAAGAGTTTGGCTGGAGCCCGTTGGTGGTGGCTCTACCTTCCGAGAATTTAGGTTGGGTGAGGGAGTTCTATGCTATACTCCCCACCATTTATTGGGATGACCCCAACCCTAATATCTGCCTTCGAGAAATGGATGTCCCATGGACGTCCAGACTGTCAATGAGGTGCTAGGAGTGCCTCATGTCTCAAATGCTGCATATGAGGCCAAAATCTGGGGGTGGAATATGACATGGCTGAGGGACACACTAATCGAGGAGGAGTTCAGGGACTAGGTCTACTGGCCCAGCACCGAGGGAGTCACTAGCACTTACTTCACTGTCGATGCTAGGAAGTGGCTGAACTTAGTGTCCTAGAGGATCCGTCTATCGGGCAACACTATGATGTGACTTATCCTCTGGATTTGGTGGTGGTTTGTGCTATACAAGGCATACATCTGAACGTGGGGGCACAAATTGTGTCAGAGTGGAAGGACTTCTATCGGGGTCCCAAGAAGGCCCTCTTCCTTCATGGTCTAGTGTCTGAGTTATGCAAGCGTTGCCAGGTGCCTGAGGATGAGACTGACATGGAGGTGGAGATGGATGGCCCATTCAACCCTCTCTGGGTGAAAGTGGTTACCTTTATGGGGAAGAAGAAGAAGAAGAAGGTGAACGAAGCGGGAAGCAGCCAGGCTACCGAGGGTGTAGATGATGATGGTGTTGATCCTGCCCCTTCTTCCCAGTCCCAGCCTCCGATCACTGGCAGCCAGCTCAAGAAGGACTTAGCCATGGTCAGGGGGTTCATGGAGGGTACTACTGCCGGAGCTACAGCCCTGCCCTCCTTTTGCTTAGGGCTTTGCAGCATTCCACAAGGATTTGGATGAGCAGAAGAAGAAGAGACGCTCCCGAATTGCATGCTTGCCCGAATGTGGAAGACCATAAAGGTCATGTTCACTTGTGGTGTCCCTGATCGGGAGCTTCCCCAGGTAGAGCTGGAGGACCTGCAAGAATTTCCCTTTCTGAGTGACACCGAGGCTAAGGACCCCGCCCCTGCAGTCCTTTGCCCCCGTTTAGGGTATGTACTAGATGATGTTTCCTTTTCCTTTTCCCTTTTATTATAAGCACGTGGATGCTAGTTTTAAATAGTATTGACCTTATATGCATGCTATAGTATCTCTATCAGTGATTTTCTTGTTTTACATAGCAGCTTGTAGCTTAACTATCATTTTAGACACCCCAAAAATTGAAAATAAAGCAGGGGAAAATAGGGCAGAGATTTTGTCCTGCCCTCTCTACTATAGTGGTTGACACGCTGCTACAGCGGAACCACCATAGTAAAGAAATGCTTGCTATAGTGGGATCACCGTAGCAGTATAGTCCCTCTATGGCAGCTTCGATGGCAGCAACTCAGAAAATTGAAATTTTCTACAAAGTTCACCCATTCCCCATTCCCCATTCCCGGTTATCAATGTTAACCCCTTAAATCACGCCATGGTCTTAAATATAACCTTAAGACCATCCCCAGCAATGCATAGTTCAGAATTTAGCACCATGTTATAATAAGAAACATTTATGAAACACACTAGATATTGTGTACAACAATACATTCTTGCTATCATACACTGTTAGCCCCCTTTTTCCCATAGTTATCAACCAATCCCGACTGTCCTGAAATTGAAGCTTCCTTACAGTCAAAAGTCTTGTCCCCTTACCATCTTCACCAATGATAAGTCCATTCCCAAATTTTAATACCGCTCTTCCAATTAACTCACATAGCAATTATCACTAAAACAAGTCACACAAAAATCAAGTTATGACTCCTCCTAGACCAAAATGTTCATAGCAAGGCAAGCAAATTTCTCCCTCCATACAATTTCAGTCATATAAGTAATGCAATGCACATAATTTCAAGCTTCAAGTTTCAGCATAAATCAAGTCACATCTATTACTCTTTATCCGCTTCATGGATGACTGTTAGTCAATCATCCATGTCTTACCACAACCTCTAAGGACAGATACCAATTGGAACCTTTCCGGTTCCAACTTCTCTTGCTTGTCTCATTTCAGCTAGAGGCAAATGACACCCTCCGACCTTGTTGAGATACCAATTGGGATCAAGAGATACCAATTCGACTCAATCCATACAATTAGGCAACAGAGTGTATGAAAGAAATGAATAAAGTGGAACAATTTCCTAGAATGTGTCATAGTTTCCCAAAGATTAGATGTGGACATCAACACACCAATCTGCAAGAGTCTATTCAACATTTTCTTTTGTAATAGGAGACCGGTAACCTAGCTCTGATACCATTGTGTCATGATCAACCTACCGGGCCGTACGGGCACCTACTCTAAGCACCTATATAGGAGAAACCTTACCACCCTATCCAACAGGTAATGCAAAAATCAACAGTAAGACATAAGAAAATAGTCTTTTTAATATAGGAAAAACATTACAACTTTAGTACAGCAAAATTCTTTACAACTTGAATACAACCCTCCCTAGAAACTAGTTTAAACAGATACAAGAGCTTTAAAGGAAAGACACAAATGCGAGAAGCAGACACAACTATCATGGAAATGAAGAGTAGAAGCTGCTGGAGATCACCACCATTCTATGCCTAAGAAACATCACTGATCCTGCAACTAAACTATATCCAAAAAGGCATAGCAAGAGTAGTATCAGTACAAATAACACGTACTGGTAGGCATCATTAGTCGACCCGATTCCATTGTATACCATCATATAAGAATCAAGAGAAACATGCAATATGAAGTTACCAAATTCCAGTCCATATCAACCACCTTTACTACCATGATACAACCGCTATGAACCTATACATTCTGTCCCAAGCCTTCCTACCCTACTCCGCTACCAACTCCACAATTGGAGACTCTCCACTATTCCATCTTGGTTAATACATAATATTAAGGCTTCCTCAGTCATTATTCCAACTCCATAATTTGTTATTCTGTTATTTTCTGTTATGAAGGCACTATAGCATTACCTAGTCAGTTAGAGAAGTAAGTTGGTGCTTAGTTGTCATAGTCCAGTTAGTTACAGAGAAAGAGAGCTGAGTGCAAATTGTATAAAGCTAGGAGTTCGCTCATTCATCGACTATGAATTAGAATTTTCTTCCTTTATTTTCTCTTGAAGGTTACTCCATGTATACAGATTCTCTGTGATCTGTTATCCTGAGTTCTATTGTATGAGTTCTATGCTGTAAATATAGTTTTTGGCCCTTAACTCTTTGTTGAATTTAATTTTGAAAAAAATAAAAATTTAAATTATATAATAAGTCATGAGTTCAATATTTTAAAAGGTGGAGCATTTTGTAGTACGAGGCGAGGCGTAAGCCTCGAAACATGTATTGTAAGCCCTAGACATCTTTTGTTTTTTAATTTATATTTTAATTAAATAACATAATAACACAAAAAATATAGATAGTGCATTAAAAGTTTAAGAAAATAAAAGTAATGTCTCATAAAAAAATCTAACATACTTTTACAAATATAAACAATATAATAGTATTAAAATTTTCATAAGGTACAAATCAACTATAAAGTCTTAACTTTTAAAAAATTAAAAAATCACAGTATCTTAAAAAGATATTGTCAAATTGCACGTATTACCTCCCGAAAAGTAAATAATCAATAAACATTATTAGAGTTGTCAATACGGGTCGGCTCAGTCCATCCAAGCTAGCCCACACGGGCTTTGAAGCCCATCAAGATGATGGACCAGCAAACAGCAAGCCCAGCCCATCACCTTGTGGGCTACGGGCCTCAACCGGTCAACTTACTTTTTATAAAATATAATTTTTAAAACTTTTTTACTTTTTATTTTAAAATGTTAATAACAAAAATAAATAATATTATATGGCATTACTATTTGTTAATCAAGTCTCAAATTCACAAAAAAGTAATCTTAATAATCTGCTAAACTAAATAACTTTTGACGTGATACTGTTCGAACCAAATATAAATATTAATAAGAAAACTGAACAATTAATGAGTAACAATATAACTATTTAAACTTTGAATAACATTTTAAAAGAGAAGACGGTTGTCGCTGGCGAGAGTAAATGTGAGTACATCCTAAATAGTAAATAATGATTCCTTAAGAATTAGAATTTTATATTTTGATTATTTACATATTTTATAATTATAATTAATATTTAAATATTTTTGATGGTTTAAGTAAACTTTGAGTTTGGAGTCCTCTTGTTATTTTTAGTACACTATTGTTTTGGCCCACAAGCCGGTCCAACCCACATTGTTCAAGCCCCACGGGCCAACAGGCTTATCCAGACTGGGCTAAAAAGACCTGTTCTTAAATGAGCTACAAAAATCTTAGTCCAACCCTATTAAATTACAGGCTAGGTCAGACTAGCCTGATGGGCCTGACCCATATTGACTGCTCTAACTAAGAAATTGAAAAACGGCTCACCCACCGACCAAACCTAACCCTTTTTCTTCATATGCATATTCACTGGTGGATGCATTGTAACCATCGGGTTCGTCGTTATGGGTAAACCTTTCGTGCCAAGTTTCCAGTTGGGAAACTTCCAAGTTTGGGAGTTGAAAATTTTAGGCTAGGCCAGTCTCGGATGAATTCTGAGCAAGGTATGGTCTAAGGCAATCCGGGTGAGGATTGAGTATCGTGTCTTGTAGTGAGCTAGTTTTTTCATTAGCTAAGACATCATGGAGTCCTGGGGACTTTTTAAAAGTGAATTTAGGTAAGTAGAACTCTCGGTTAGAAGTTGACGTGAAGGGGTTATTCTGGAATGACGAAGAACTAAGGTGTGTTATAAATTGGACCTTTTTGGGTGAAATCCTGAGTTTCTATCCGTGACGAGTGCGGTCACTGCGCGAAAGGAGCTACCGCTATAGCAAAAGTCAACTTTGGTCAGCACTGTCGTAGCGGTCGATTCTGCTCTAGCGACAGGGCTATAGTGGTGTACGGACCGCTATAGCATAATGAGTCAGGATTTAATGCAGAAAACTTCTCCAAAATGTTCAGTTTTCATCAAGAAAATTTCGGGAGAAGGGCTAGGCGATTTTGGGTGAACTTATTCCATTTTCCACCATTTTTTATCCAAAAGATAAGAATTCTACTCCCCTAACTTAGTACTATCTTTCCTACGAAGTAGAATTGCTAGTCTTGGACTTGAGGAAAGGTTGTGGCTAACCTAGGAATGGAAGAATCCAGGGAAAAAGGGGATTCTAGGGCGTAGTAGTTCTTGGGTCTTGATATTATTGTTGGGTTATGATCACTTAGCCATAATTCTCCAAAAAAAATCGTAAAATGATGAACTTAGGTGAATTTATGGTGGGGAAGCCCGAAAATGGGTGGAATGATCATAGTTTGGCCTTGGAATTGGGATTTTGCATAATTTGGGTATTTTAGGCCAGTTAATTGATTGTAGTTGTTGTATATTTGTTTCTAGGCCAAGAACAAGCAAAGGATTCGAAAATGGGAAGGCTCCAGTTCAATAGAGCTTTGAGTAATTCGAGGTAGGTGGTGGTTGTTGTTTTCCCAATATGCATCATGTGTTCATGTAGTACTGCTTAGTATTGTATGAGTTGCATGCTTAGGGAATGGTTATGAATGTCTAATTTTTTGGTTATCAGTCTTGTGACATGAACTATTTGTTATTGCTTATTAGTTTTACAAGTGTATTGTTGTTCATTGTTATGGACTGTTGGATTTCTGTGTGACATTCAGTTGGCTCGGGTACTACTCCTGGTACAAGTTACTTATTGGCTGTCTCGGGTACCACGCCTGGTACGGGATACTATTCAGTTGGCTCGGGTACCACACCTAGTACGGGAATTACAAATGGTTGGCTCGGGTACCACACTTGGTACGGGTTTGTTTTAGTTTCATTGGATGTGTTCTTTCGATGGTTCCATGAGTGGACCGGGTTGTATTCTTGAAATGTGATTTTGTAATTGGTCCATGAGAGGCCGGATGATTATAATTAATTCTCAGGTTGGTCTTAGTGTAGGCCAAAATTGCATGTCAACACTTAGATGGTGTTAGGGAGATCCCGGGGTGGGTCTGGACTATGTGGAAAGGTTATATATGTTGTTGTCATTGAATGTGTCAATGTTTGTCATTTTTTTATATGTGGTTGATAAGCTAAGGAAGAGACTTGTAGTCTGTTTATATTGTTGGCTTGTTTACATGTTTTCTGTACTTTACTCCGCTTTAGTTTATTGTGCATATTTTGTTTATTTAGAGTTGGCCGATGATCCTACAAGTACACGATAGTTGTGTACTAATTCTGCACTTGCTTTTCTTTTGTGAGTACAAGCAATCTTCTGGCGGCTGACGCATGACCTCGCTTGTAGTTCTAGAGGTTCCAGATCTCAAGGGTAAGTTGTTTCGATCGAGCTACCTTGATTTCTTCTCTTAGTTGTAGCCTACTTGTTTCGGGCTTATACTCTATTTTGTTTTTGGGGTTGCATCCCCCTACTTTAGATTTGGTAGATGTTTTGGTACGGTGACTTTCAAGTTCTAGGGAGGATTTTCGCAGGTTATTTTTAGTTTCAGAATAGATGTGAATGTTAGTTTCTTTTATGCAACTGGTTTTAAGCTGTTAGTATTTCTAAGTGGTTGATTCAATCATCTGGGGGTTTGGGTGGGTACCACTCACGGCGAGTTAGGACGTCACAAAGATGGTATCAGAGCCCTAGGTTCATTGATCTTGTCATACCAAAATGGGTCTAGTAGTGTCTTGCGTAACGGTATGGAAACGTCTGTACTTTTCTTCGAGAGGCTATAGGACTTTAGGAAAACTATCTCTTCTTTCTTCCTTCGTGCTATAACTTAATTCCAATTGGTATCTGGTGATACAAATTGGTATCTAACTCTTTCACTCTTCTGTCCGCAGATGGTTAATACGAGGAACAACGGAGCGAGGGTAGTGGCCCCAGCAGTGGGCTCGGCTGTCAGAGGTAGAGGAAGACGTAGGGGCAGGGGCCGAGGTAGAGAAGCACCCACCAGGGGTGGAGCTCAGGCAGCCACAGGAGCACTTGAGATGGCCCCTCCCCCACCCCAGGATCAGGTTGAGGAGGAAGTTGAGGTCATTGTTGAAGAGGGTGCAAAGCAGGCGGAGGCAGCACTGGCTAGAGGCACAGGCCTTCCCCCTATGACGCCCGAGGCATTTCAGCAGGTATAGAGTTTTCTGAGTGGACTGGTTGGTGCAGGAGTCACCCCTACGGGTATTGAAGATCAGGCCCTAGGCACCCAACCAGCGGTTACTACATCTCCTAGGATGGATGCAGCGTCGGGCACAGATGACTTCTTCAAGCTAATGCTAGGTCCGATTATGACAGGGAATGAGCATGAGATGTTGACCAAGTTCCTTAAGTTGAAACATCCTACATTTCTGGGTACAGAGAAGGAAGATGCTTATTAGTTCATATTGGACTGTTATGAGAGGCTGCACAAGCTGGGCATTATGCAACAACATAGGGTTGAATTAGGCACTTTTCAGTTGCAGGGTGATGCTAAGCAATAGTGGAGGTCTCATGTGGGATGTCGGCCATCGACCTTGCCCCCAATGGCTTGGGAGGAGTTTCATTCTCTCTTCTTAGAGAAGTATGTGCCCCACACCTTAAGGTATCACAAGAAGGATGAGTTCCTGGCTCTGGAACAGGGTGGCATGTCAGTCTCTGCTTATGAGGCAAAGTTTCATGCCTTGTCTCATTTTGCTACTCAGTTGTTGGTTTCTGAGGAGGAGAGGATTCAACTGTTTGTGAAGGGCTTGAATACTAAATTGCAGGTGTTGTTTGTGCCCATGACTTCAGCGGGAAAGAGCTTCAATGAGGTCACATACTATGTTAAGAAGTTAGAAGGGGTCAAGCAGGTTGGGCAGGCTAAAGTGTTAGCCAAGAAGTCTCGGAATGATGGAAATTTCAGTGGTTCGTACTCCAGGAGCCACAATCAGCAGGTGTACTCTGCTCATCCTATTCAGTGAGCTCTACCATCTGCTATAGGTGGTCATCCAGGAGATAATCAGTAGTTGTCAACTCCTAGAGGCCAGGGAGCTTCTTACACATCTACCAGCAGGCCTACACTTGATCGCGGTTATTTTCATTGTGGCCACTTTAAGAAGGAGTGCCCTAACAGACAGACAAGTAATCATGCTCAACAGCAGTCTAAGGTTGTGGTTCCAGCAGGTAGAGGTGTCTATACTAGAGGTCATACACAGGGTGGTCAAGGTAACTTTCAGGGAGGTCAGGGAAACAGAGGTAATGGCGGCACGGGCAGGGGTGTGGCGCATCCAACCAAGGAAGTTACTCGGACTGATGACCGAGCTCACTATTACGCTTTTCTAGATAGGTCTGAGGCTGAGGCATCAGACGCAGTGATCAAAGGTACAATTCTGGTCTATGATAGGATGACTTCTGTACCTTTTGACCCAGGTTATACATACTCTTATGTTTCTTGTCACGCCCCGAGACTTGACCCTGGACGTAACACGGGACCTAGGATCAGAAGTTACCCTAAGCTAACCCTGAACTGGCATATCACAAGCATACTGAATATAATTCTAAACAAATGGAAGCATAACTGAATAAGGAGTATAGTCCAAAAAAAAATCAACTGAGAATATCTTAACGAAATAGCTGTCTACAAGGCAGAACACTCCAAATTAACTGAGTCTGACTCTATGTCTGAAAAGCCTCTAATACTGATGAGTTACTGGGACAAGTCCCGAGCTAACTCTAAAATACTGAAAGTAAAGACAACTAACTACTCAAAAAACATGTAAAAGATATGTCCTCGGATGATGAGGACTCACCACTGTCTGCCATTGATGTGGCACCGGGGCGAGCTAATCACAAAGTTGAAGCTGAGAACCTGAGCCTGCATCATGATAGGATGCATCATAGAGTATGCGTCAGTACATTCAATGTACTGAGCATGAGGAATATGCAAGGCTGACTGAAATGTAAATATGCTAAAATACAGGAAAGTTGTAAACTGAACTAAACTGCAATATATAGTCCCAAAATATAAACATGCATAAACAGCTTAAATGCAAGAGTAATCTGAAAACATGTTGAAAGCTTAAAGTAAACATAACAAAGGGCCTAATGCACTTTATTGAAACTAACATTGTGGGAGAGTCTATTAACCGACATAAACCACATGAGCTAAACATGGAGTCCGATGTATACGCCCCATCAAGAGGACCCAATATACCTTGCCAGGGTATAGAGGCATGACTGCGGCGTGATAACTAAATCTGATGCCTAATAGAGGGGACTTATAAACCTACATTAGCACATAGTTCTGGGACCTTAAGGGAACGTTGAACCCTGGTCCAGCTTGGTGCTAAACACTACTCTCAAACTGAATGCTAATAGATCATTAAAGCTGAAGTTCTGACTTAGCTAGTTGGTCTAAAATCACTAATTTTCTGAAATGCAGTAGTAGCCCGAAATCTGATTGAATCCTTGTTATAACTCAAATCTAGTGGTCTAGGATCAATTTTGAGGGAAAACTATTACTTTGGAAAATACTACAACTTAGGGCTAAATTCATAGTTTTTCAAATCATGGTAAAAACTTAAGGAAATTTATTAAAACACAATATAATTCATGTATAACAGGATGTAAATCATATGGGGGATCATGAAGATGGGTTTTTGTAGCTATCTATTAAAAGGGTAAGAAACCTAGTTCCAAGACCATGAAAATTACTTTAAAAGCCTGAGATTTTTGGGCATAAGGGCGGACTAAGCCCTCACTGAATACCCACATACCTGGTGGATGAAAATCCCTGCAAGAAATCTGAAGTTGAAGCTTGGAGGAGACAACCCTAGGCCTGGAAATTTGGAGAAGACGCTTCTTTTCTGTTTTAGAATTGAACTTAGAGAATCTGACTTGTTTTTGAGGGTTAGACTTAATAAAATAAGCCTAAGGCTATTTGTAGTCAGAGCCAAAATAGAAAGGAAGGGTCTAAAATGCCCCTGAGAACTTAAATTAAAAACTGTTGGAAAAAGTCCACTTCAGGAATCACGGATGGATTCCACGAGTCGTAGACTAAACCACAGCTCGTGGTTCCTGGACAAAGAGTCAGGCTACAGATTACTTTCTACGAGTCAATAGTATGGGTCGTAGAAAGAACTATGGTCCGTAGACTCAGTCGTGATTCTAGGCTCATCATTCAAGTTGCAGAAGGAGTTCTATGGGTCAACAGGATGGGCCATAGAATAAACTACGATCCGTAGACCCAATCCATAATCTTCAGGGTAACTGTCAGCTCTCTGATCAAGTTTTATGAGTTGACAGGATGGACAGTGATTTGAACCACGTTCCATAGAACTAACTCGTGGTTCTCAGACCAGAGACTGAACCTGTACGTGTAAACCATGGGTTCATTCCACAACCCGTGGTTCAAACTATAGTCCATGGTTTAGACCTGTAATTCTTGGAAAGTTTAAAATTCTTTAAATTTTTGAGTTTGAAATCTGGATCGATATTCTGGGGTGTTACAATATCTCCCCCTTGGGATCATTTATCCTCTAACGAAGACTAAACAAGCTGAGTTTGGAGGGAAAGAGCTGCAATCCCTATCACTAAGCATTAAAAGCTGAATTTCTAGCTGAAATAGGTTTTAAGTACATGAAGGAGTGCTGAATTTCATGAATAGTTGATGAAACGTGATACTGAGACGGAAATATATAAGAGTAAACTGAGAAACAGAGGAGGAACTATTACCTCAAGCTAAAACTGGATTGGAAGGGAAGAGGTGAGGGTACTTGGCCATCATGGCTGCTTCTGCTTCCCAAGTAGCTCCATCTACGGACTGATTCCTCCACAAAACCTTTACTGAAGTGAATTTTTTATTTCTCAACTGGAACCTCCTCATAGGTAAGGCTATCCTTCACACCCACACTTTCTAAAGGCATAACTAAAACTGGATCACCAATGCATTTCTTCAACAAAGACACAAGGAAGATTGGGTGCATCGATGCTAAGTCTGCGGGTAACTCCAAATCATAAGCCACCTTGCCAACTCTCTTCATAATCCTGTAAGGGCCTACATATCGGAGACTAAGCTTTCCCTTCTTATCGAATCTCATCACACCCTTCATGAGGGACACTTTCAGAAAAACCCAGTCATCAACCTCAAACTCTAGCTCACTTTTTCTCACATCTACGTAACATTTCTGGTGACTTTGAGCTGTCTTCAACCTTTTTCTAATAAGCGGGACCTTCCCCATGGTCTCATGGACTAAATATTCCCCTATCAAAGATGTTTCACCTACCTCAAACTATCCTATGGGTGATCTACACCTTCGCCCATAGAGTGCCTCATACGGAGCCATCTGAATGCTAGAGTGAAAACTGTTCTTATAGGCAAACTCTATAAGAGGTAAGTGATCATTCCAATTTCCTTTGAAGTCAATTATACAAGCTCTCAATATGTCCTCTAGAGTCTGAATGGTATGCTCTGCCTGACCATCTATCTGCGGGTGAAAAGTTGTGCTAAGATTAACCTGTGTACCAAGACCATTCTGTAATGATCTCCAAAACTGAGATGTGAACTGAGTACCCCTATTTGAGATGATGGACAAGGGAACTCCATGCAACCTGACTATCTCACAGATGTATATTATGGCATAGTCCTCTGTTAAATCAGTAGTCTTGACAGCCAAGAAGTGGGCTGACTTGGTCACCTTATCTACGATCACCCAAATAGAATCATGCTGCCTACGAGTGCGAGGTAAACCTATAATGAAGTCTATATTGATGACCTCCCACTTCCAAGTAGGAATGTCCATCTCCTGAGTCATACCACCTGGTCGCTGATGTTCTACCTTCACTTGTTGATAGTTGGGACACTTAGCCATAAAATCAGCAATGTCCCTCTTCAAACCATTCCACCAATAGACTTCCCGTAAGTCACGGTATATCTTGGTAGCACCAGGATGGATGGAATACCTGGAGCTATGTGCTTCTGTCAAAATCTGTTGTCTCAACTCACCTATATTAGGAACACATAACCGAGCCTGGTAACGAAGTACACCATCTCCCCCTTGGGAGAAGACCTCTACTCTATGCTGTTGTACGACACCTTTTAGCTGAAGTAAGATGGGATCACTATCTTGCTTTTCCTTCACCTGGGCTACCAACAAAGACTTTGACCCATTCTGAACAATGACACCACCTTTTAATGAATCTATGAGGCGAACCCCTAACCGAGAAAGCCTGTGAACATCCTTGGCTAATTCCTTCTTTCCTTCCTCAACTTGTGTCACGCTACCCATAGATAGCCTACTAAGTGCATCAGCTACTACATTGGCCTTACCTGAATAGTAAAGCACACTCATGTTATAGTCCTTGAGAGGTTCTAGCCACCTTCTCTGTCAAAGATTCAGTTCTTTCTAAGTGAACACATATTGAAGGCTCTTGTGGTCAGTAAACACGTCTACCTGGACACCATACAAGTAGTGTCTCCAGATTTTCAAGGCAAAGACCACTGTTGCTAACTCAAGATCATGAGTCAGATAATTCTTCTCATGAGTCTTAAGCTATCTGGAGGCGTATGCAATAACTTTATCATGCTGCATCATAACACAACCTAGGCAAACTCTGGATGCATCACAGTATACTACGAAACCATCTGAACCCTATGGTGGAGTCAAAACTGGGGTTGTGGTCAACCTAGTTTTCAACTCTTGGAAGTTCTTCTCACACTCATCTGACCACTGGAACTTGACCTTCTTCTGAGTCAGCCTAGTCAATGGAGAATCTAAGGACGAGAACGCCTCACCAAATCTCCAATAATAACCAGCCTGACCCAAGAAGCTCTTAATGTCTAACGGAGAGGTGGGTCTAGGCCATTTCTTTACTGCCTCTATCTTCTGAGAATCCACTCGAATACCTTCCCTAGACACCACATGACCCAAAAAAGGCGACTGACTACAGCCAAAACTCACACTTGCTAAATTTGGCGAATAACTGGCAATCCTTGAGCGTTTGCAGCACCACTCTCAAATGATTAGCATGGTCCTCCTCACTCCGCGAGTAGACTAGAATATCATTTATAAAGACAATAACAAACATGTCCAGATACTGCTTGAACACCCTGTTCATCAAGTCCATAAAAGCTGCAGAACCATTCGTTAGTCCAAAAGACATAACCACAAATTTGTAGTGACCATACCGAGTTCTGAAGGCTGTCTTTGGAATGTCACTCTCTCTAACTCTGAGCTGATAATAACCAGATCTGAGGTCAATCTTGGTGAAGTAGCTGGCACCTTAAAGCTGGTCGAACAAGTCTTCAATTCTGGGGATGGGATACTTATCTTGCTTGTGACCTTGTTCAGCTGATAGTAGTCTATGCACATCCTGAGGGAGCCATCTTTCTTATGCACGAAGAGAACTGGAGCACCCCATAGAGAGATGTTAGGTCTGATGAAACCTTTATCTAGGAGGTCCTTGAGCTATTCTTTCAACTCCTTAAGCTCAGCTGGAGCCATTCTATAGGGAGGAATAGATATGGGCTGCATATCTGGAAGAAGGTTTATCCCAAAGTCAATCTCTCGCTCAGGAGGGACTCTGGGAAGATCATCAGAAAACACCTCTGGGAACTCATTAACTACAGGAAATAACTGGAACGGTGGGGTCTCAGACTCAGAATCCTTAACCCAAACTATATGGTAGATGTAACCCTTTGAGATCATCTTCCTAGCTTTGATATAGGATATGAAATGACCTTTTGATAAAGGAGGACTACCTTGCCACTCTAAGATACGCTCATTTGGAAACTAAAATTACACGACTCTGGTTCTGCAGTCGACTAAGGCATAACAGGCATGTAGCCAATACATGTCGAGAATGACATTGAAGTCGGTCATATCTAACTCTACTAAATCTGTTGAGGTGAATTTATGAAGGACTGAAATTGGGCAATCTCTTTATACCCTCTTAGCTAGGACTGACTCACCAACTGGAGTAGAAACTGGGATGGGTTCCAAGAGTTTCTCAGGGCTGACTCTAAATTTACACGCAACATATAGGGTTACCAAAGATAGAAAAGCCCCCGGATCTAACAAGGCATAAACATCAAGAGAGAATACTGATAACATACCAGTGACTACGTCTGGTGAACTCTCCTGATCCTGGCATGAAGACATGGCATATAGACAGTTCTAATGCTAACCACCACATGTGCTAGATGTAGTACTCTGCTGAGCTGCATGACCTGTTGGGGCTGCTAAAATGGTGGACTGAGCTCTGTTACCTCCCTGCCCTTGTCTAACAGAAGGGCACTCCTTCAACCTATGGCCAAGCTGACCACACCCAAAACACCCTTCTCTTCTAGCCAAACACTCACTTGGATGATTTTTACCACACTTGGGGTAGGCTGGAAAAGTACAGTTACCTGATACACTGCCCTGAGATTTAGAGCCTGGTGCTAACTTTTTTTGATCGTGTCAGGGCCTGGGAGATGGAGCACTAGCAGATGAAGGTGTTGGGGTTGCCGACCTCTACTAAAACTGTGAGCGATTTCCCTTTGCGATCATCTTCCTAGCTTTGAGATAGGTTATGAAATGACTTTTTGATGAAGGAGGACTACCTTGCCACTCTAATACAGGCTCATTTGTAAACTGAAATTTCACGACTCTGGTTCTACAGTCGACTGAGGCATAACAGGTATGTAGCCAATCCATGCCGAGAATGACATTGAAGTCGGTCATATCTAACTCTACTAAATCTGCTGAGGTGACTTTATGAAGGACTGAAACTGGGCAATCTCTATATACCCTCTTAGCTAGGACTGACTCACCAACTGGAGTAGAGATTGGGATGGGTTCCAAGAGTTTCTCAGGGCTGACTTCGAATTTACACGCAACATACGGGGTTACAAAAGATAGAGAAGCCTCTGGATCTAACAAGGCATAAACATCAAGAGAGAATACTGATAACATACCGGTGACTACGTCTGGTGAACTCTCCTAATCCTGGCATGAAGACATGGCATAAAGATGGTTCTGACGCTGACCACCACCTGTGCCAGATGTAGTACTCTACTAAGCTGCACGACCTACTGGGCATGCTGAAGTGGTGGACTGAGCTCTGTTATCTCCCTGCACTTGTCTAGAAGAAGGGCACTCCTTCAATCTATGTCTAAGCTGACCATACCCAAAACACCCTTCTCTGCCAACCAAACACTCACTTGGATGATTTTTACCACACTTGGGGCAGGATGGAAAAGTACAATTACCTGAAACACTGCCCTAAGATTTAGAGCTTGGTGCTCGCTTCTTCTGATCCTATCAGGGCCTGGGAGATGGAGCACTAGCAGATGAAGGTGTCGGGGCTGCCGACCTCTGCTGAAACTGTGAGCAATTTCCACCGCCCGACCTCTGCTGAGAATATTCATAGTTGCTTGTCCTAGCCTTTTTATTATCCCTAGTCATCTCCCTAAGTTTATCCTCTTCAACCTGTTGTTCATGGGTCATCAGTCTAGAGATATCCATATCTCCTAATAGCATAGCATAACTACACTCTGTCTTTACCAGATCGGATACCCCATATAAGAACTTTCCCATTTGTACCCTTGGATCGGCCACTATATGTGGAGTATACCTAGAGTGTTGAGTGAACTTCAGCCCATACTCCTGGACTGACATCGATCCCTGCCTCAAATTCATAACTCTTGGGCCTTAGCCTCCCTCAACTACCTCGGGAAGAACCTATCCAGAAAATCTCCAGTAAAACAATCTCATGTCACAGGAGTTGCATTCATACCCCTGTTGTCTTTCCACTGCGTGAACCAGATGTGAGCTATATCCTTGAGTTAGTAGGATGCTAACTCCACACTATCAGTACCAGTCACCTGCATCACCTCAAGAATCTTCTTGATCTCATCAATGAAATTTTGTGGGTCCTCAGCAACTCTTGACACTAGAAACTCTGGCGGATTCATGCGAATAAAATCTCAAACTTAGGTTGCAGCTGACCCACCATTTTGATTCGCAGGAACTGGGGCCTGCTGATTAGCCTGATTGGCTATGGTTTGGGCCAACAACTGGATCGCATTCCAGAACTCTGAATTTGTAACCTCGTGGTTTAGGGCTGGAGGATTTGCATTAGAATTACGTGTGTTAGCTCTGCGAGGAGGCATGATCTTAAATGCATAATAACGGATTAGAAGGGAGAAGTTGAATTCACACTCAATCGCATGATAAAGATAGTAAAAGAAGTGAAGTTTTTCCTTAAAGCAACCTGTGGCCTCTCCCTCATAAGTGTGGCACACTTCACACCCATGAGAGAGACTCTACTTAGTGTGGCTTTCATACACCCTAGGACTCTTGAACCTGATACTCTGATACCAAGTTAGTCACGCCCCGAGACTAGACCCTGGACCCTGGACCCCAAGCTAACCCTGAATTGGCATATCACAAGTATACTGAATATAATTATAAACAAATGAAAGCATAACTGAATAAGAAGTATAGTCCAACAAGAATTCAACTAAGAATATCTGAACGAAATAGATGTCTACAAGGAAGAACAATCCAAATTAACTGAGTCTGACTCTATGTCTGAAAAGCCTCTAATATTGATGAGTTGCTGGGACAAGTCCCTATCTAACTCTACAATACTGAAAGTTAAGACAACTGACTATTCAAAAAGCATGTAAAAGATATGTCCTCGGATGATGAGGACTCACCATTGTCTGTCGCTGATGTGGCACCGGGGCAAGCTAATCACGAGGCTAAAGATGAGAACCTGAGCCTGCATCATGATAGGATGCACCATAGAGTATGCGTCAGTCCTTTGAATGTACTGAGCATGAGGGATATGCAAGGCTGACTAAAATGTAAAATATGCTAAAATACAGGAAAGTTGTAAACTCAACTAAACTGCAATACATAGTCCCAAAATATAAACATGCATAAACAGCTGAAATGCAAGAGTAATCTGAAAACATGCTGAAAGCTAAAAGTAAACATAACAGAGGGCCTAATGCACTTTACTGAAACTAACATTGTGGGAGAGTCTATTAACCGACATAAACCACGTGAGCTAATGTGGAGTCTGATGTATATGCCTCATCGAGAGGACCCAATATACCTTGCCAAGGTATAGAAGCATGACTGCGGCATGATCACTAAATCTGATGCCCAACAGAGGGGACTTATAAACCTACATTGGCACATAGTTCTGGGACCTTAAGGGTACGCTGAACCCTGGTCCAGCTTGGTGCTAAACACTACTCCCAAACTGAATGCTAATAGCTCATTAAAGTTGAAGTTCTAACTTAGCTAGTTGGTCTGAAATCACTAATTTTCTGAAATACTGTAGTGCTAATGCCCAAAATCTGATTGAATCCTTGGTATAACTCAAAACTAGTGGTCTAGGATCAAATTTGAGGGAAAACTATTATTTTGGAAAATACTACAACTTAGGGCTAAATTTATAGTTTCTCAAATCATGGTAAGAACTTATGAAATTTATTAAAACACAATGTAATTCATGTATAACAGGATGTAAATCATGTGGGGGATCATGAAGATGGGTTTTTGTAGCTATCTATTAAAAGGGTAAGAACCCTAGTTCCAAGACCATGAAAAATACTTTAAAAGCCTGAGATTTTTGGGCATAATGGCGGACTAATCCCTTACTGAATACCTACATACCTGGTGGATGAAAATCTCTACAAGATATCTGAAATTGAAGCTTGGAGGAGAGAACCCTAGGCCTAAAAATTTGGAAAAGACGCTTCCTTTCTGTTTTAGAATTGAACTTAGAGAATCTGAGTTGTTTTGGAGGGTTAGACTTAATAAAATAAGCTTAAGGTTATTAATAGTCGGAGCTAAAATAGAAATGAAAGGTCTAAAATGCCCCAGAGAACTTAAATTAAAAACTGCTGGAAAAAGTTGACTTCAGGAATCATGGATGGATTCATGAGTCATAGATTGAACCACGGCTTGTGGTTTCCACTCGTGGTTCTTGGCCACAGAGTCAGGCTGTAGGTTACTTTCTACGAGTCAACAGTGCAGGCCGTAGAAAGAACTACAGTCCATAGACTTAGTCGTGATTCTAGGCTCATCATTCAAGCTGCAGAAGGAGTTCTATGGGTCAACAGGATGGGTCGTAGAATAAATTGTGGTCCATAGACCCAATATGTAATCTTCAGGGAAATTGTTAGCTCTATGATCAAGTTCTACGAGTTGACAGGATGGACTGTGGTTTGAACCACGGTCTGTAAAACCAACTCGTGGTTCTCATACCAGAGACTAAACCTGTAGGTGTAAACCATGGATGCATTCCACTACCCCTGGTTCAAACCACGGTCCGTGGTTTGGACCCGTAATTCCTGGAAAGTTCAAAATTCTTCAAGTTTCTAGTTTGAAAGCTGGATCAAAATTCAGGGGTGTTACATTTCTGTGAAATTTGCTATGGGTCTAGACTTTATTTGTGATATCCTTGATTCCCCTATCTATGTTTCCACCCTGGTTGGATAGTCTGTGATTGTGACTCATGTTTATCATACTTGTCATGTTGTATTTGTGGGGTTGCAGACTTGGGAAGACTTGGTAATTCTAGATATGGTTGACTTCGATGTTATTTTGGGCATGACATGTTTGTCTCCTTATCATGTTGTATTGAATTATAACACTAAGACTGTGGCTCTAGAAATTCCGGGTAAGGATAGACTAGAGTGGGAAGGTATATACAGGCCTAAGCTGGCTAAGATCATCTCATTTGTTCGGGCTAGGAAACTAGTGGGGAGAGGGTGTTTGGCCTTCTTGGCTTATCTCTGGGATTATAGTGTGGAGTCTCCATCTATTAAGTCAGTTTTGGTTGTGTCGGAATTTCAGGAGGTGTTTATGGCAAATTTTCCTGGTATGCCTCCGGACAGGGACATTGATTTTTGTATTGACTTGAAGCCAAGCACTTGCCCAATTTCCATTCCTCCTTATCGCATGGCTCCGGCAGAGTTAAGAGAACTTAAGACTAAGCCTTAGAAACTTATAGACAAGGGTTTTATCCATCCTAGTGCTTCACCTTGGGGTGCTCTGGTACTGTTTGTGAAAAAGAAAAATGGTAGTATGCGGATTTGCATAGACTACAGGCAATTGAACAAGGTTACCATCTGGAATAAGTACCCTTTACCCCGTATAGATGATCTTTTTGACCAGTTACAGGGTGCATCTGTGTTCTCAAAAATTGACTTATGGTCAGGATATCATCAGTGAAAGATTAGGACTGAGGACTTACCTAAGACTGCTTTTTAGACTCGGTATGGGCATTACGATTTCTTAGTGATGTCATTTGGGTTGACCAATACGTTGCCAGCATTCATGAGCTTGATGAATGGGGTGTTTAAGTCTTATTTGGATTCATTCATTATCATGTTTATAGATGACATTTTGATCTACTCCAATAGTAGGGAAGAGCATGAACATCTCCGTATTGTGTTGGGTATTTTGAAGCACCAGAAACTGTATGCGAAATTTTCTAAGTGTGAATTTTGGTTGACTTCAGTTGCCTTTTTAGGGCATGTGGTGTCAAAAAAAAGGTTGATGGTAGATCCCCAGAATATTGAGGCAGTCAAGAGTTAGGTCCGACCGAGCTGTGTGACTTAGGTGAGGAGTTTTGTGGGGCTTGCAAGTTACTATCGTAGATTTGTCAAGGATTTTGCGTCCGTCGCCACTCACTTGACAAGGTTGACTCAGAAAGAGGTACCATTTTTATGGTCCGACAAGTGTGAGGAGAGCTTCCAAAAGCTCAAGATACTTCTTACCACGGCTCTCATTCTTTCATTACCGATTGAAGGTAAGGACTTTATCGTATATTGTGATGCGTCACACTCGGTTTTGGGTGATGTGTTGATGCAGGACAGGAATGTGATAGCATATGCTTCTAGGCAGTTGAAGGTTCATGAGAAAAACTATCCAACCGATGACTTGGAGTTGGCAGCGGTGGTGTTTGCACTCAAAATTTGGAGACACTATCTTTATGGTGTCAAGTGTGAGGTGTTCACCGATCATCGCAGTCTGCAGCATGTATTTACTCAGAAGGACTTGAATCTGAGGCAGAGGAGATGGATGGAGTTGTTGAAGGACTATGATGTGACCATCCAGTACCATTCGGGTAAGGCCAATATGGTGGCAGACGCATTAAGGTGGAAGACAGTCAGCATGGGCAGTTTGGATTGTTTGGGGGTGTCCAAACGACCATTGGCAAAGGAGATTCAAGCTTTGAAATCAAGGTTTGTGCAACTGGGCATCTCAGAACAGGGTGGAGTGTTGGCCAGTATTGCAGTCAAATCCACATTCATAGAAGAAATAAAGGCCAAGCAATTTCAGGATGCACAGTTGAGCAAGCTTCGAAGCAGGGTAATATTTGGAGAGTCTAGAGATGCCGCGTTGTACGTTGGCGGGGTGATGAATTTCAGAGGAAGGATTTTTGTTCCTTGGGTTTATGATATAATTCAAAAGGTATTGACAGAGGCTCATGGTTTGTGGTATTCAATTCATCCGGGCATAACCAAGATGTACAGGGACTTGAGGCAACTTTATCGGTGGCCGGGGATGAAAAGGGACATAGCTGATTTCATGTCCAAGTGTCATAATTGCCAGTAGGAGCACCAAAAGTCTATAGGATTACTTCAGAGGATGCCCATTTCCAAATGGAGGTGGGAGAGGATAGTCATGGATTTCATAGTGGGTCTTCCCAAGACTTTGGGAAAGCATGACTCTATTTGGGTTATTGTGGACAGGCTGACCAAGTCAGCTCATTTCATTCCGGTCAGGGTGGACTATAATTCACAGCAGTTGAATAAGAATTATGTTAAGGAGATCGTGATACTGCATGGGGTACCACTATCTATTATTTCATATAGGGGCATGCAGTTTACCTCTAAGTTCTAGGGTAAGTTACATGAAGAGTTGGCCACTCAACTCACTTTCAGCACAACTTTCCATCCTCAGACTGATGGCCAGTCGGAGAGGACAATCCAAGTGTTGGAAGACATGCTGAGAGCATGTGAGATTGACTTTGGAGGTCATTGGGAGTAATTCATGTCGTTGTGTGAGTTCTCATACAACAACCGCTACTACTCCAGTATCGACACGGCACCATTTGAGGCATATTATGGGAGGGGTTGTAGATCATTTGTAGAGTGGTTTGAGGCAGGTTATGTGAAGCCTCGGGGCATAGACCTGGTAAGGGAAGAGCTGAAAAAAGTAAGGGACATTCAGGCCAAGTTGCTAGCGGCCAAGAGTAGGCAGAAGGAATACGTGAATCGCAAGGTAAGAGACATGGATTTTCAGGTTGGTGAGCAAGTACTATTGAAAGTGTCAACAATGAAGGGGGTTATGCATTTCAATAAGAAAGGCAAGCTCATCCCTCGATTTATCGGTCCATTTGAGGTTCTCAAAATGGTAGGTCCAGTGGCTTACAGGTTAGCACTGCTGCCTAGTTTATCCGGTGTCTATCCAGTATTCCATGTGTCCATGTTAAAGTGGTACCATTGGGATGGAGATTATATTATCAAATAGGATGAAGTATCGCTAGACAAGGACCTTTGATATGAAGAGGAACCGGTTGCGATTCTTGATCAGAATGTCCGAAAGTTGAGGATAAAAGAGATCAAATCGGTGAAAGTTCAATGGAAGCATCATCCAATTGAGAAAGCCACTTGGGAAATCGAGATCAAATCGGTGAAAGTTCAATGGAAGCATCATCCGGTTGAGGAAGTCACTTGGGAAACTAAGAAGGACATGTGGGACAAGTCCCCTCACTTGTTTAAGGATTCAGGTACTACACTCTCCCTCTTTTATTCTTTGTATTTTCGGGTTTGATCATTCAGGGATGAATGATGGGTAAATTGGTATCTGTTGTAATAACCAAATTTGTCATTATGGGTAAACTCTTCGTGCCAAGTTTTGAGTTGGAAAACTTCCGGGTTTGGGAGTTAAAAATTTTAGGCTAAGCTAGTCTCAGACAAATCCTAAGCAAGGTATGGTATAGGGTAATCCGGGTGAGTATTGGGTATCGTGACTTATAGTGAGCTAGTTGTTTTGCTAGCTAAGATATAAAGGAGTCTGAGGGACTTTTCAAAAGTGAATTTGGATAAGTAGAACTCTCGGTATAAAGGTTGACGTGAAGGGGTTATTCCGGAACGTCAGGGAACTAAGGTGTATTGTAAAATGGATCCTTTTGGTTGAAATCCTGAGTTTCTATTCGTGATGAGCACGGTCACTGTGCAAAAGTGGCTACCACTATGGCGGAAATTATTTATATATAGCGGAAGTCAACTTTGGTCAGCACCATCATAGTGGTCGATTCCTCTATAGCGACAGCACAATAGTGGTGTAAGGACCGCTATAGAGGACTGAGTCGGTATTTAATGCAGAAAACTTCCCCAAAATGTTCAGTTTACATCAAGAACATTTTGGGAGAAGGGCTAGGCAATTTTGGGCGAACTTACTCCATTTTTCACCATTTTTCGTCCTAAAGGTAAGAATTCTACTCCCCTAACTTAGTATTATCTTTCCTACGGAGTAGAATTGCTAGTCTTGGACTTGGGAAAAGCTTGTGGCTAACCTAGGAATGGAAGAATATGGGGGGAAAGGGGATTCTAAGGCGTAGTAGTTCTTGGGTCTTGATATTATTGTTGGGTTATGATCACTTAGCCATAATTCTCTAAAAATATCTGTAAAAATGATGAACATAGGTGAATTTATGATGGGGAAGCCTGGGAATGGGTGGAATGATCATAGTTTGGCCTGGGATTGGGATATTTCATAATCCAAGTATTTTAGTCCAGTAAATTGATTGTAGTTGTTATATATTTGTTTCTAGACCAAGAACAGGCAAAGGATTCAAAAAATAGGAAGGCTCCGATTCAGTAGAACTTTGAGTAATTCGAGGTAGGTGATAGTTTTTGTTTTCCCAATATGCATCATGTGTTCATGTACTACTGCTTAGTATTGTATGAGTTGCATGCTTAGGGAATGGTTTATGAATGTCTAATTGTCCGGTTATCAGTCTTGTGAAATAAACCAGTTGTTATTGCTTGTTGGTTTTACAAGTGTATTGTTGTTCATTGTTGTTGTCTGTTGGATTTCTGTGTGACATTCGGTTAACTCGGATAACACGCTTGGTACAGGTTACTTATTGGTTAGCTCGGGTACCATGCTTGGTACGGGATACTTGTTACGCCCCGAGACTACCCCCTAGATGCAACACGATGCTCAGTGTCACAAGTGACCTCAAGCTAACCCATGGCATGGCATATCTATACAATTTCAAGTTGAAAGCATATACTGTGCGGAAGCTGAAAAAGAAATAGTTTGGTATTTGAAGTGGGAAAACCCAAAACATGTCTGAATATAATATATATAAAGAGTAAAGTGATGACTGAAAATAACACTAACAACTCAAGCTGAATCTAGTCTATGTCTGAAATCCTCTAACTGATACGAGTTGCTGGGACATTCCCCCAGCTAACTCTAATAATCTGAAACTGAAAAGTAAAGACTGAAAAGTAAAGCATGTCAATCGTCCTCGAACTATGAGGACTCATCAATGAAGCTACTGAATACGGATTGGAAGTCGAACTAAGCATGGTCTGGATGCTGGGCGCCTGAACCTACATCATGAAATGATGTAGCATAAAAGTATGCGTCAGTACTTCGAATGTACTGAGCATGCGGGATATGGGCTAAGCTGAACAACATAATAACTGAAAATGGAAATATACATATATACTGAAGCTAAGCTGGATGCAATGACCAAGTATTAACATATATATAATATACTGAACTGAATACTGAAAGAGATACTGAGTACATGGTCAATGCAATATGAATCTGATTATGGGAGATACTATTAACTGACAAACCCTAAGCTGAGCTAACTATGTGGCCAACCTATAACCCTGGATGGGAAGGTGTTCATACCTTGCCAAGGCTACAAATAAGTCTAACGTGGATCCACTAAACTGATGTCCACAAGGGAAAAAGGTGACCAGCCTAATCTGACCGCTGCCCCCTTTCTGACCTACGGTGGCGCCGTAGTTCTAGGACTTGGGGACTGCTAGTAAAGGTCTCAGCCTAATCTGACAGCTAAGCCTTCATACCTTCATTTGCTCGGTACTAAGTCCACTCCCAACTGAATGTAAATAATAAAATGCAAACTGAAATACTGGATAGCTCAAATACTGATAATTTTTTGAGAATGCAACATACAAATACTGAAAAATATGGCATTCAAATTTTGAAGCATGATTATCTGTCTAAGCTGCCTAGCAAGCATAATTTATGAAATACTGAAATTTAACACAACTAGGGTTTCTGAGTTCTATACATGAGACTATACAAATTCTCCAAGAAACATGTAATTAATACCATGAAATCTATAGCAACTAAGTTATAATGAATCCCTAAGATTTAGGAACCGTAGGTCTGAATATAGCATGGAAAACTGAAGAAACTCACTGAATTCTAGGGACCTATTGGGTGAAAGGAACCCACTAGTGAAATCCCACATACCTGGTGAAAAAATTACGGAGAAATCCTTTGAATTTTGAGGCCTGAACTTGAAGAAGACCTCTTTGCTTGTTCTTGAGAAGAAACGCTTCTTTTCTGATAGGCTTTGCTAAGTGTCGAATTAGTTTAGGAGTTATGAGGGAAAAAGCATAAAAACCCTTTAATTACTCCCAAAATGACTTAGGATCCGAGTTAAAAGAATTAGAAAAAGACCGAAATGCCCCTAACTTAAAAGCAGGAGCTGCAGAAATTTTTTGCCAGACAGATACCGACGGGCGTCGGACCTGCGACGGCCCATCGGCTCAGGCGTCGGAGGAGGGCAGAAGGGGGGTTGGTCCTCTGGTCGGTTCCCACGATGGCTCCCATGGCCCGTCGCATCCATGATGGTCGTGGTGATAGCCCATAAGGGCTGTGGAGGCAAGGGGGAGGGCCACCGGTGGTTTCCCATAGGCTGCCCCACATCCCATCGGACTTCCGACGCCCGTAGGGACCCCCATCAGGCTGAGGCAGGCTGTACTGAGCCTCTGGGTTGTTCCTACGGGGACCCTGACAGGATGTCGTGTCCACAACGCTCGTGGGTCAGCCCGTCGAGCTTGTGTGGAGATGAAGTTTTTCTGAGTTCTTTCTGAGTCCTCGAATGAAGACTAACTAAGCTGAATTTGGAGGGAAAGAGTTGCACTCCCTACCAACTGAATACTAGAAACTGATATCTAACTGAGTCTAGTTCTAAGGACATGAAGGCATGGTGAAAATACTGGAAAGGCTAGGAAAGCAAGATACTGAAACTGACATGCATATGAGGAAACTAAGGGTCTGGAGAGGACTATTACCTCGAGCTGAAACTGGGTGAGAAGGAAAGAGGGGAGAATACTTGGCCATCATGGCTGCTTCTGTTTCCCAAGTAGCTCCCTCAACTGACTGGTTCCTCCACAAGACTTTCACCGAAGCGACTTCCTTATTTCTCAGCCTACGAACCTGATGGTCAAGAATTTCAACTGGAACCTCCTCATAGGTGAGGCTATCCTTCACAACCGCACTTTCTAAGGGCACAATCAATGTCAGATCACCAACACACTTCTTCAATAATGAAATATGGAAAACTGGGTGAATCGCTGCTAATTTTGCTGGTAACTCTAACTCATAAGCCACATTACTAATCCTTTTCAAGATTCTGTAAGGACTTACATCCCTGGGACTGAGATTTCCTTTCTTGCCAAATCTCATCACACCCTTCATGGGTGACACTTTCAGAAAAACCCAATCATCTATTTCAAACTCTAAGTCCCTTCTTCTCACGTCTGCATAGGACTTCTGACGACTCTGAGCTGTCTTAAACCTTTCTCTGATGAGCTAAACTTTCTCCATAGCCTCATGAACCAAATATGGTCCAATCAAAGCTGCTTCACCTATTTCGAACCAACCAACCGGTGACCTACATCTACGCCCATAAAGTGTCTCATATGGGGCCATCTGAATACTGGAATGGAAGCTGTTACTATAGGCGAACTCTATGAGAGGTTGGTAATCATCCCAAATACCCTTGAAATCGATCACGCAAGCTCTCAACATGTCATCTAAGGTATGAATGGTACGCTCTGCCTAACCATCCGTCTACGGATGAAATGTTGTACTGAAATTCACCTTAGTACCAAGACCTTTCTGAAAAGATTTCCAGAAATAAGATGCAAACTGAGGACCCCTATCTGAGATGATAGACAAGGGAACCCTATGTAACCTGACCATCTCGCTGATCTAGAGTCTGCCATAGTCCTCCATTTAATCTGTAGTCTTGACAGCCAAGAAGTGACCTGACTTAGTGACTTTTTCCACAATCACCCAAGTAGAGTCATATTGTCTGCGAGTACGAGGTAAACCCTTAATGAAATCCATGTTGACCACTTCCCACTTCCAAGTAGGAATGCACACCTCCTGAGTCACACCTCTTGGTTTCTGATATTCTACTTTAACCTGCTGACAGTTGGGACACTTAGCCATAAAATCTGCAATGTCCCTCTTTATGTCATTCCACCAATAGACTTCCCGAAGATCAATGTACATCTTAGTAGCACTGGGATGAATAGAATATCTGGAATTATGGGCTTCTATAAGGATCTGCTTCCTAAACTCACCCACATTTGGTACGCATAAACAACCCTGGTAACAAATCACACCATCTCCCCCTTGGGAGAAAACCTCAACTCTCTGCTGATGAACTGCACCTTTCAACTGAAGTAATATGGGATCACTGTCTTGTTTCTCTTTAACCTCTGCTACCAATAAAGATTCTGACCCATTCTGGACTATCACATCACCATCTGTCATGTCCATGAGGCAAACTCCTAAGCGATCAAGCCTATGAAAATCCCTGGCTAATTCTTTCTTCTCTCTCTCAACATGTGACACACTACCCATGGACAGTCTGCTGAGGGTGCCAGCCACTACATTGGCCTTACCTGGATGGTAGAGCATGTTCATATCATAATCTTTGAGGAACTCAAGCCATCTTCTCTGATGAAGATTCAACTCTTTCTGGGTGAACACATACTGGAGGCTCTTATGATCTGTGAACACATCAACATGAACACCATACAAGTAGTGTCTCTAAATCTTTAGGGCAAACACAACAGCTGCAAGCTCGAGGTCATGAGTCGGGTAGTTCTTCTCATGAACCTTAAGTTGTCTAGAAGCATAAGATATGACCTTACCCTACTACATCAAGATGCAACCCAGGCTGACCCTAAATGCATCGTAATAAACCACATAGCCATCTGAACCCTTTGGTAGAGTCAAAACAGGAGTTGTAGTCAACCTGGTCTTTAGTTCTAAGAAGCTTTTCTCACACTCATCTGACCACAGAAACTTGACCTTTTTCTGAGTCAACTTGGTCAATGGGGTAGCTATGGATGAAAATCCTTCAATAAACCTCCTATAGTAACCAGCCAAACCCAAGAAACTTCTGATATCAGTCGGAGAGGTGGGTCTGGGCCAGTACTTTACTGCCTCAATTTTCTGAGAATCCACTTAGATCCCTTTGTTGGATACCACATGACCAAGAAAAGCGACAGACTATAACCAAAATTCACATTTGTTGAACTTAGCGAATAGCTGGCGATCTTTGAGGATTTGTAGAATAACTCTCAGATGAGTCACATGCTCTTCCTCATTCCGAGAACAAACGAAGATATCATCAATAAAAATGATGACGAACAAGTCCAAATACGGTTTGAACACCATGTTCATTAAGTCCATGATAGTTGCAGGAGCATTGGTTAGTCCAAAACACATAACTACAAATTCATAGTGACCATACCGAGTTCTAAAGGCTGTCTTCAGGATGTCACTATCTCTGACTCTGAGATGATGATAGACGGATGTGAGGTCTATCTTAGAAAAACAACTAGCACCCTAAAGCTGGTCGAAAAACTCATCAATCCTGGGGATGGGATATTTATTGTTGATTGTGACTTTGTTCAACTGACATTAGTCTATGCACATCCTAAGAGAACCATCTTTTTTACGCACGAAGAGAACTAAAGCACCCCATGGAGAGATGTTAGGTCTGATGAAACCTTTATCTAGGAGGTCTTTCAACTGTTCCTTCAATTCCTTAAGCTTAGCTGGAGCCATTTTGTAAGGAGGAATCAAAATAGGCTGGGTATCAAGAAGATCTATTCCGAAGTCGATTCCCCGTTCAGGAGGAACTCCGAGAAGATCTTCTGGGTATACTTCTGGAAACTCATTCACCACTGGGACTGACTCAAGAGTTGGGGTTTAGAAGTTTAAATCCTTAACCCGAACAAGATGATAGATATACCCTTTGGAAATCATTTTTCTGGCCTTAAGGTAAGAGATGAATCAACTTACGGGCACTGAGCTACTACCCTTCCATTCTAAGGCTGGCTCATTTGGAAACTGAAACCAAACAATCCTAGTTCTACAATCGACTGAGGCATAACAGGAATGTAACTAATCCATGCCTAGAATGATATCAAAATCAATCATTTCTAACTCTACAAGATCTGTTGAGGTGACTTTCTGAGAGACTATGACAGGGCAATTTTTGTATACCCGTCTAGCTATAACTGGGTCACCAACTGGAGTAGAGACTGAGAAAGATTTTGGGAGAATTTCTGTACTGACCCCAAAATTTACTGCTATATATGGAGTTAAAAAGCATAGTCACTGGGTCTAACAATGCATAAACATTCAAATAGAGACTTGTAATGTACCGGTGACCACATCGGGAGAATCCTCCTAGTCCAGTTGAGCCTGAAGAGCATACAACCTGTTCTGGCACTGACCACCACCGGTACCAGATGAGGCACCCTACTGAGTGAGGCGACCTATTGGACCTGCTGCAGAGCTGGACTAATTCTGTGGGCGAACATCCTTGCCCTTTTGAGAAGCTACTAGAAAATCTCTCATCATGTGGCCTGACTTACCACACCCAAAGCAATTTCCACTACCTGTCATGCACTCCCCCTGGTGGTTCCTACCACACTTCTTACACACTTGATGGGTACGTCCGCTAGTAACTGTACCTTGGGACTTAGAGCCAGAGGCTCTATCCCGTCGATCCTTCTTGAATTTAGGTACTAGGGCACTGGCAGAAGATGGAGCTGGAGTTGAAGACTTCTGACAAAATTGAGAGCGATTACCACCCTCGGACTTCTTCTGAAAGTAGTTGAAATCACATGTTCTGGCTCTCTTATTGTCTCCTCTCCTCTCTTTGATTTTCTCTTTCTCAATCTGCTAGGCATAAGTGACCAGTCTAGAGAAATCCATCTCCTTGATCAGCATAGTAGTCTTGAACTCTTTGATCACATTATCCGACACACCAGATATGAACTTGCTCATATGGTCCTTGGAGTCAGCTACTATCGTTGGAGCATACTTGGATAGCTGTGTGAACTTGAGAACATAGTCCTTCACACTCATGTCATTCTGCTTCAAGTTAATAAATTCTTGGACCTTGGCTTCCCTGAGTTCAAGTGGGAAAAACCTGTCCAAAAATGTAGTCTTGAACTAGTTCCAATCCACTGGACATGCATTCACACAACAAGACTCCTTCTACTACTGATACTAAGTATAAGCCACTCGCTTCAACTGGTAGGCGGCTAAATCTGCACTCTCGATCAGAGTGACACCAATAATATTTGTTACCTTCTGGATGTCATCAAGAAACTCTTGTGGTTCCTCTTCTGATTTAGACCCATGAAATTCTAAGAGGTTCATCCGAGTGAAATCCTGGATCCTTGGTGCAACAGTGTTAGTCTGAGGTAGAGCTGGTGATGCAGCCTGCTGATTAACCTGGGTGGTCATGGCCTGAGCAAGCACTTGGAAAGCAGCCCTGAATTCGGCATGCGTGACTTGCTCATTCAATGGGTTTGCTGGAGTTGCTGGTGCTGGCTGATTTCTGGTGTTGGCTCTTCTGGGAGGCATTTTTTTGAAATGCGAAGAGCACGAGTTAGAAGGATATTAAATAGAGTTTACACTCTATAGCACGAGCTGGAAACAAAGAAGGGAAGTTTTTCCTAATCATATCTCATAGCTCCTCTCCCATAAGTGTGGCGTGTTTCACACCTATGAAGAAGGTTCTACTTGACGTGGCTTTCAGACATCCTAGGACACTTGAACCTGATGCTCTGATACCAAGTTTGTCATGCCTCGAGGCAACCCCCTAGACGCAACACAATGCTCAGTGTCACAAGTGACCCCAAGCTAACCCATGGCATGGCATATCTATACCATTTTAAGTTGAAAGCATATACTGTGCGGAAGCTGAAAAAGAAATAGTTTGGTATCTGAAGTGGGAAAAACCCAAAACATGCCTGAATATAATATATATATAAAGAGTATAGTGATGACTGAAAACAACACTAACAACTCAAGTTGAATCTAGTCTATGTCTGAAAGCCTTTAACTGATATGAATTGATGGGACATGCCCCCAACTAACTCTAATAATCTGAAACTGAAAAGTAAAGCATGTCTATCATCCTCGAACTATGAGGACTCACCAATCAAGCTGTTGAGTACGGACTAGAAGTTGAACTAAGCGCGATCTGGATGCTGGGCACCTGAATGCGTCAGTACTTTGAATGTACTGAGCATGCGGGATATGGGCTAAGCTGAACAACAAAATAACTGAACATGGAAATATATACATATATTGAAGCTAAGCTGGATGCAATGACCAAGTACTAACATGCATATAATATACTGAACTGAATACTGAAAGAGATACTGAGTACATGGTCAATGCAATATGAATCTGACTGTGGGAGATACTATTAACTGACATACCCCAAGATGAGCTAACTATGGGGCCAACCTGTAACCCTGGATGGGAGGATGTTCATCCCTTACAAAGGGTACAAACAAGTCTGACGTGGATCCACTAAACTGATGTCCACAAGGGAAAAAGGTGACCAGCCTAATCTGACAGCTGACCCCTTTCTGACCTACGGTGGCACCGTAGTTCTGGGACTTGAGGACTGCTACTAAAGGTCTCAACCTAATCTGACAGCTAAGCCTTCATCCCCTCGTCCGATCGATAGTAAGTCTACTCCTAACTGAATATAAACAATAAAATGCAAGCTGAAATACTGGATAGCTCAAATACTGATAATTTTCTGAGACTGCAACATACAACTACTGAAAAATATGGCATTCGAATTCTGAAGCATGATTGTCTGTCTAAGCTGCCTATTAAGCATAATTTATGAAATACTAAAATTTAACACAAGCTAGGGTTTCTGACTTTTATACATAAGACTATACAAATTCTCCAAGAAACATGTAATTAATACCATGAAATCTATAGCAGCTAAGTTACAATGAATCCCTAAGATTTAGGAACCCTAGGTCTAAATATAGCATGGAGAAACTGAAGAAATTGACTAAATTCTAGGGACCTAATGGGTGAAAGGAACCCACTAGTGAAGTCCCACATACCTGGTGAAGAAACTACGGAGAAATCCTTTCAATTTTATGGCTGAACTTGAAGAAGACCTATTTGCTTGTACTTGAGAGGAAACGTTTCTTTTATGATAGGCTTTGCTAAGTGGCAAATTAGTTTAGGAGTTATGAGGGAAAAAGTGTAAAAACCCTTTAATTACTCCCAAAACAACTTAGAATGAGAGTTAAAAGAATTGGAAAAAGACTGGAATACCCCCAACTTAAAAGCAAGAGCTATAGAAATTTTTCACCGGATGGGCTACCCGACGGGCGTCGGACCTGCGATGGCCCGTCAGCTCGGGCGTTGGAGGAGGGAAAGTAGGGGGCTAGTCCCCTTGTCAGTTCCCACAATATCTCACATGGCCCATTGCATCCACGACGACCGTGGTGATAGCCTGTCGGGGCTGAGGAGGCAAGAGAGAGGGCCACTAGTGGTTTCCCATGGGCTTTTCCACGGCCCGTCGGACTTCTGATGCCCATGGGGACCTCCGTTAGGCTAAGGTAGGCTGGACTGAGCCTCTGGGCTATTCCCATAGGGACCCTGACGATACATCGTGTCCACGATGGGGACCTCCGTTAGGCTAAGGTAGGCTGGACTGAGCCTCTGGGCTATTCCCATAGGGACCCTGACGATACATCGTGTCCACGATGCCCGTGGGTTAGCCCGTCGGGCTTGCCTGGATATGAAGTCTTTATGAGTTCTTTATGAGTTCTGAGTTTTAAATGCTAGTCTAAAATTATAGGGTGTTACAATACTATTCGGTTAACTCAAGTACCATGCCTGGTATAGAATTACAAATGGTTAGCTTGGGTACCACGCCTTGTACGGGTTTGTTTTACTTGCATTGGATGTGTTCTTTTGATGGTTCCATGAGTAGACCGGGTTGTATTCTTGAAATGTGATTTTGCAATTGGTCCATGACAGGCCAGGTGATTATAATTAATTGTGAGGTTGGTCTTAGTGTAGGCCGGAATTGTATGTCAACACTTAGGTAGTGTTAGGGGGATCCCGGGGTGGGTCTGGACTAAGTGGAAAGGTTATATATGTTGTTCTCATTGAATATGTCAATGGTTGTCATTTGGTTATTTGTGGTTGATAAGCTAAGGAAGAGACTTGTAGTCTGGTTATATTGTTGGCTCTTTTATATGTTTCCTATACTTTACTCCGCTTTAGTTTATTGTGCATATTTTTGTTTATTTGGAGATGAACAATGATCCTACCAGTAGACGGTGGTTGTGTATTGATTCTGCACTTGATTTTTTTTGTGTGAGTACAGGCAATCTTCTGGAGGCTGATGTACGACCTCACTTGTAGTTCCAGAGGTTCTAGATCTCAAGGTTGAGCTATTTCGGTCGAGCTACCTTGACTTCTTCTCTTAGTTGTAGCCCATTTATTTCGGGCTTAAACTCTGTTTTATTTTTGGGGTTGCATCCCCGTACTCTAGATTTGGTAGATGTTTTGGTACGGTGACTTTCAGGTTCTAGAGAGAATTTTCGTAGGTTGTTTTTAATTTCGGAATAGATGTGAATGTTAGTTTCTTTTATGCAACTGGTTTTAAGCTGTTAGTACTGCTAAGTGGTTGGTTCGCTCATTCGGGAGTTTAGGTGGGTGCCACTCACGGCAGGTTGGGCCATGACAGTCATAGTTATACTCAGGTTCCACCTTGCCTTCTGCTTTGTTTTTTATGTTTTTTGCTATCATTTTCTCTTGACGAGCATGGTTATTTCTATTGCGTAGAACGGACCAAGATTTCCAATGCAAATCAAGTTCAACCTTATGGAGATAGTCCTTTTCACAGTGGCTACACACAATGACAATTTCTTTGTGTAGAGACATGTGATCTTTAAGCCGATGTGGTTGTTTATAATTTTGTGATAAGCACATGTTACACCTAAATTTGGACAAACTCTTTGTCGACCTTCTTCTTTTCATCTTTTTTAGTGGGTCTAGACTAGTTTCCCATGCTCAAGATAAGGGTGGGTGAGGATCTCAAGAAAGTGCTTCTAGCACCGTTAAAGAGAGATAAAAAAACATGGTAATAGGAGGATTTTCTATTTTTGATTAATGGTGTAACTAAAGGAGAAAACAAGAGCGTTTTTATATAGGCAGTGTAGGGTATAGGTAGAGCTGTCAATACAGGTTGGCTCAGTTGATTCGAGCTAGCCCACATGGGCTTTGAAATTTTTAATGACCAGGTCCATCATTATGGGTAAACCTTTCATGCCAAGTTTCGTGTTAGAAAACTTCCGGATTTGAGAGTTGGAATTTTTGGGCTAGGCTAGTCTCGGACGATTTCTGAGTGAGATATGGTCTAGGGATACCCGGGTGAGTATTAGGTGATGAGTCTTGTGTTGATCTAGTTTTCCCATTAGCTAAGACATTAAGGAGTCTGGGGACTTTTCGGAAACAAAATCGGGTGAGTAGAACTCCCGGTATTAAGGTTGACGTGAAGGGATTATTCCAGAATATCAAAATTTAAAGTGTGTTGTAAAATGGACCCTTTTAGGGGATTTTATGAGATTTTATTTGTGGTTGACATTGTGCTAGAGCGGTTTTTGCAATGGCCTAAGTCAACGACGGTCAGCACCGCTATAGCGATCGGTTCTGCTACAACGATGTTGCTATAGCGGTGTACGGACCGCTATAGCAGAATAAGTCAGGTTTTAATGCAAAAACTTCCCCAAAATGTTTAGTTTTTCCCCAAGAATGTTTTGGACAAGGGAAAGGGCAATTTGGACGATTTCAACTCCATTTTTCACTAATTTTCATCCCAAAGGTAAGGATTTTACTCTCCTAACTTAGTTCTATATTTCTTACGTAGTAGAATAGTTAACTATGGGTTTAGGGGAAGGTTTGGGTTAACCTAAGAATGTGGAATCTGGGGTAAAAGGGGATTCTGGGTGTTGAGTTCTTGGGTTATGATGTTTATGGTTCATTCATGCTTTAGTTACCATTATTCGCTAAATGTAACTGTAAAAATGGTAGTTTGGGACAAATTAGTGGTGGGAAAGCCCGGGAATGGGTGAATGATTATAGTTTTGGCCTTGGGATTGGGATTTTGTATAATTCGAGTATTTTAGGCCAGTGAATTGATTTTAGTTGTTTGTAATTATGTTTAGACCAAGAGCAAGCTAAAGTTATGGAAAACGAGAAGGCTCCGGTTCAGTAAAGTTTCTAAAAGTAATTCAAGGTAGGTGATGGTTAATGTCTTGCCAAATGCAATGTATATACATGTAACTATAACTTAGTATTGTATGTGATGTCATGCTTAGGAAAGGAATTATGAATGTCCAAGTAATTAGGGTGTCAATTATGTGAAATGAACTTGATTATTGCTTATTGGTTTTGCAAGGGTGTTTTATATTCATTTAAGTATTAACTGTTGATCTTGTGTGATATTGGTTGGCTCGGGTACCACGCCTGATACATAATACTAATGGTTGGCTTGGGTACCATGCCTGGTACAGGTTCTGTATCGATTTGCTCGGATACCACGCCTGGTACGGATTTAATTTGCATTGTTAATTGTGTTTGTCAAAGGTTTAATGAGTGAACTGGGTTAATTGCTGAATTTGTAATATTGTATGTTGGTCCTTGAGAGGCCAGGTTGTTACATTTAATTGTGGGGATGGTCCTGGGGTGGATCGGGCACTGCATGTAACACTAGGTGTTGGTCTAGGGATCCTTAGTTGGTCCGGGTAATGTGGAAAGGGATAAGTGTCATGATTATTGTTTACTGTTAGAGGATTGTTGAACCTGTTTCATGTGGCTAATGAGTTAGATTGCAGGCTGAGAGCCTGGAATAATAGTATTGTTTGTTGTTACATGTTTGTGCTACTTTACTTAGTTTTAGTTTATTGTATCTATATTGTTTGTTGGAGCTGGCCGATGATCCTACCAGTACACGATGGTTGTGTACTGATTCTTCACTTGTTTTTCTTTTATGAGTACAAGACATCTTTCGGCGGCTCCTACGTGACTTTAGATCTAGTCCCAGCGATTCCAGACTTCAAGGGTGAGTTGTTTCTGTCGGGCTACCTTGTTCTCTTCCACTTAGTTATGGTTCCATTGTTTCCGGACTTAAACTCTTGTTTTCTTTTGGGGTTGCATCCCTGTTCTAGACTTTTGGTAAAATATTTTGGTACGATGACTTTCAGATTCTAGGGGTAGTTTTCCACAGGATAATGTTATTAGTTTTCGTTTAGATGTGAATGGTAGTTCTTTATTTTAATGCATCTGGTTTTGAGCTGTTAGACTTACTTTGTGATGATCAGGTTATTGGTTTGCTCACCCGGGGGTTTCGGGTGGGTTCCACTCACGGGAGGTTGGATTGTGACAAAGATGGCATCATATCCCTAGGTTCGTTGATCTCGTCGTACCAAAATAGGTCTAGTAGAGTCTCACAGAATGGTACGGAGATGTCTGTACTTTTCTTCGAGAGGCTATTGGACTTTAGAAAACTATCTCTTCTTTCTTCCTTCGTACTTTAACTCGATTCCAATTGGTATCTGGAGATACAAATTGGTATCTAACTTCTTTCACTCTTTTGTCCGTAGATGGTTAAAATCAGAAATAATGGAGCGAGAGCGTCGGTCCCGGCAGTGGGCCCAGCGGTCAGAGAGAGAGGAAGGGGCAGGTACAGAGGCAGAGGCAGGGTAAGAGCAGCACCCGCTGGGGATGAGGCTCAGGCAGCTGCTGGACCAAGAGAGGCGACCCCTCCCTACCCCAGGATCAGGTTGAGGAGGAAGTTGAGGTTTTTGTTGAGGAGGGCATGAAACATGAGAAGGCGGCACCGGCTGGAGGTGCAGGCCTTTCCCCTATAACGCCTGAGGTATTTCAGCAAGTGTGGGATTTTCTGAGTAGGCTGGTTGGTGCTGAAGCCACCCCCACAGGTACTACAGATCAGGTTCTGGAAACCCAGCCAGCGGTTGCAACGGCTCCTAGGATGGATGGGCGTCGGGTACCAATGACTTCTTCCGTCCGATGCTGGGTTTGGTTATGACTGGTGTCACACCCCTTTTTTCTGATGGGAAGAAGGAAAAGGGTTTTTCCAATTTAAGTGACGGTATTGAATAGGGATTATTTATTTACAGAGCCGTCACTTGGAATTGAGTTATGGTGTTCCAAGTTACCTTTTTGAATCCCTAATCAAAAGGAAATGACTCTTTATTTTGGTCTGCAAAAACAAAAGACCGGGTAAAAAAATTAGTTGACCGAGGGGAAGGTATGAGGCACCCCTCGAGTCACGTGGTTCTAGTACGATCGCTTTTATCAACTTATATTTCGCTTAAATTATTTTCTGGATAAATTATGTTACAAGCCATGGTTCACTCGTTTTTTTAATTGTTGAACTTTTATTGGTCCTAACTTAGATGCGTAACCACATTCTTGATCTAAATTAGTGAGAATTAATTGTTAATGATTTGGCCAAGGTGCGTAACCGTATCCTTGAAATTTGGTTTTTACTATTTGATTAATTATTTATTTATTTTTTTAAGCGTCTCAAGAAAAAGATGCATAACCGCATCCTTAATCGAAACGAGATTTTATTATTATAATTATTTATCATGCCTAAAGCTCGTCTAACGATAGAGGTATTTGTTTGTCTCTTGTAAACTCGAGACCAATTGTTCTTTCTTTTCTAACTCTTTACCCTCTCTCTTTTTTGTGACGAGTTTTGGATTAATCCGTGACTCATCTCGCCTCTCTCACAATTGGTTTTCCCTCTCTTTTCTTTTATCGGTTGTGACGGGTCTTGAATAAATTGGTAACCCATCTCGCTCAAACTCACACTAATTAATTACTTGGGAATCACGTATGATATAATTGGAATTCAACTATAACGTTTGAATAACAAAATCTATGAAAAAAATAGTTTAGTGCAATATGAATCAAACTTGGACAAGAACCAAATAAGAATTTTCACACGTTAGTGACCACATTGAATTAAGAAAAAATAAACCAGAGCCAAATTCATCAATAGCTCAACAACATCTATTCTATAAAAAAATCAAAGTTATTAATTTGCCTAGCAATTTTATTAGAATAAAATTAGTCCAAATAATCTCAATTATACTCACTCTTGCCATTAATTACAATATATTAGTATTTAAAAGAACCTCGTCACTACATCCAACAATAATAAAAAAGGGACAAAGTAACATATTAATTTCCACCAATTAGCTTATAGTAAATATAACAATGGAAAGTGAAAGGAAATAGTGAACAAAAACATGACTTAGCTAACTAATCTATATTCTTGTACTTCATCTTTAACGCTTAAATCTAATTCTCATATTGGCCATTTAATAGGCATGTTAAATAATCAAATACGCTGGAAAGTATATAACATGTTAACATCTTTGAAATAATATCCAAATCAATAAGCGTTAATCAGCTAAAACTTCATAAGCATTCATCTATGGTATTTTAAAAATAATGGAGTAAAAGATGGACCTTTAATGGGGTGAAACCTTCTTGCAATTTATACCAAAAAGAATCTTCTGTTGTCCAGCAAGATGAAAATACAATCAAATCAGACGGTGAACATCTACCGGAAGTAACAACACGATAGAAGAACCTCACCGGAAACCTCGACGAACTCGAACTTAATTTTCAAACAAACTTTTTTTTTCTTTCAAAAAAAACTGGTAAAACGCTCTCAATATTTTTCTTTATTCTCTCTATGTTTTCTATCTCTCTTTCGTCCTTTTTTCTTCTATCCGCTCGTGCTTATCTTGGTGCTGCTTTCTACTTTCTCTATCTCTATCCCTCTGTGTTACTGTTATTCATCAACTTGCACTCATATATACTCTAGTTAACAAACTTTAAGCAATTGGTATGAGTAAATATCACAAAATGGATCAATAAAAATGGAATTACACGTGATAAGACACCAAAATACAAACAAAACTAAGATTTGCAATTCAAGAATGAACTTTCTGAATTATAAACACCCAAATAGAGTGCAAAAAATAAAAAGATGAAAACTTTAATTCACATGCATATGGCTTGAAGTAAAACAAACAGGGAAAACGAGAATCATATTTCCATTGAGTTAATATCCTAAAAGGTCACTCAACTAAGGAGTTTTTACTCAGAAAGTCACTCAACTTTGATTTTTACTTCAAAAGTCACTCAACTAACAACTATTTTCTCAGAAAGTCACTCAACATTGATTTTTATTTCAAAACTCACTCAACTATAGATGTTTTACTTACAAAGTCACTCAACCTATTTAATTAATTTTTTTATTAAAATATGCTATTATGAAATTTTTATTTAAAACTAAAATGCTAAAAAATAAAAGAATATCCATTTAAATTTTAAAAATAAAAAGAAATATTTTTTGTAGAGTTGAATTTTGATTTAAAAAAAGTAAAAGAGATAATAAAATAATAAATATATAAAATGAATATGAAAATAAATATTTTTTTTCGAACAACAAATATTGAACCTCCTTAAATTTTTATTTGCTTTTTTTAAAAAAATAATTGTGAATATCACTAATTACACTATTTAAAAATATTATATCAACAAATATTAGGATATGTTTAAAATTTTGTTTTTAAAGATAAAAAAAAGTTGGCTTTTAAAGTAATATAATATTAATACTCCAATTAAAAAAATTAAAAAGTAAAGGATATTATAAAATAATAAATAATAATACTCCATTAAAAGAAAAAGAAGGATTCAACGGGAGGTCAGGACATAGTTTATATATGCCAACTTCTTTCTTCTTATCTTTAAAATTTTTTATTGCAATATTAATATTATTTTATTTTAAGAGCTAACTTTTTTCTTCTTATCTTTAAATTTTTCTTTTAAAACACGTCCTAATATTTGTTGATATAATATTTTTGAATAGTGTAATTAGTGATATTCATAATTTTTACTAAAAAAAAATAAACAAACAAAAATTTAAGGAGGTTCAATATATTTCTTGTTAGAAAAAGTATATATTTGTTGACACATTTATTTTATATATTTATTATTTTATTATCTCTTTTACTTTTTATTTAAACCAAAATTCAACTGAATTTTATTTTTTTTTATTCTTTTATTTTCAAAATTTCAATGGATATTCTTTTATTTCTTTGAATTTTGATTTTAAATAAAAATTTCATATTAACATATTTTAATGAAAAAATTAATTAAATTGGTTGAATGACTTTGTAAGTAAAATATCTATAGTTGAGTGACTTTCTGAGTAAAGACTATTTAGTTGAGTGACCATTTGGGATATTAACTCTATTTCCATTCTACATCCCTTTTAAGCTACAAGAAAAGGTTTAATGGTTACCTTTTCCGCGTCAAGAAGAAAACAAAGCTAATAATCTACTGATTTCCAAGAGTTAGCAAAACGCTAAACTCTTATAAGATTTGAATTGGAGTCGACGAACAAGAACCCGAGCAGAGAACTCAAACCAAAGAACGAATTATTGCTAGCCGAAACCGTTGCTCTCCTAGTCTCTTTGTCTTTTTTTTCTTTTCGATCCACTCTTCTCTCGTCTGTTTGCTGTGTTCTATTCCCCTTTTTTCTCTATCTGTTTTTGTGTCTCTTTTTTTAATTGTGTGCAGGTGTGTTATGTAAATAGTGTGTGTTATATAATAAATGTGTGGCTGAGTTGTGTGTTTGTGTGTGGTGTCGTGGGGATGTGTGTGAGTTTGTGTGTTGATGGGGAAAATGGGGGGGGGGGGGGGGGGAAGTAAGGGGAGTTAGGCTAGTGGGGGTGTGGATTAGTTTAGTAGGAAATATTTTTTTGTCTTTTTTTTCTGGTTTTGTTCTCTCTTTTTTTATGTTTTCCTTTTGGTTATTTAAAAAATATAAATTAAATATAATGATAAAATATTAGCTAACTATTTTAGACTTAAAAAAATATAGAAAAGAGCTATACTAAAATAAAAATGTAATTAAGGAAATACTAAAACTACTAACTTATTAATAAAAATATAAATTAAAAGAAAATATATTTTTTTAAAAAAATTCTTCTTATTGGAAAAGTAAAACAACAAAATCTATCCTAAATTATGACTCTATTTTTTGAAATATTTTTCACCATTTTAAAATAAAATCTACTAAAAATTATAATAAAGATTAGACTTAAAATAAATATTTAAAGCTAAAAATGAGTTAAAATTCGAGAAGGGTCAAAAATCACGTGTCTACAACTGGGAATAAGCACAAGATGCTGACTAAGTTCTTGAAGCTGAAACCTCCTACATTTCAGAGTACTGAGAATGAGGATGCGAACGAGTTTATTTTGGACTGTTATGAGAGGTTGCATAAGTTGGGAATTGTGCAACAGCATGGGGTAGAGTTCGTCACCTTTCAGCTTCAAGGTGATGCCAAGCAGTGGTAAAGGTCTCATGTGGAGTGTCGGCCATCAGCATTGCCTCCGCTGACCTGGACAGAGTTCCATGCTCTTTTCCTAGAGAAGTATGTGCCCCGCACCTTGAAGGATCGTAAAAATGGTGAGTTTCTGTCTCTTGAGCAGGGTAATATATCGGTCTCAGCTTATGAGGCTAAATTTTATGTCTTGTCCCGTTTTGCTACTCAGTTTCTGGGTACGAAAGAGGAGAGGATTCATTTGTTTATGAAGGGCCTGAATAGTGAGTTGCAAGTGTTGTCTGTGCATATGACCTCAGCGGGGAAGAGTTTCAATGAGGTAATGGATTATGTGAAGAAATTTGAGGGGGTCAGGAAGGTTGGGTAGGCTAAGGTGTTAACCAAGAAGTCGCGGAATGAAGGAAATTACAGTGGTTCATACTCCAGGGGTCACAACCAGCAGGTGTATTCTGCTCGTCCTATTTAGTCGGCCTTGCTAGCATCTACAGGTGGTCGTCTTAGATCCAGTCAGCAGTTTTCAACTCCTAGAGGCAAGTGGACTTCTTATACTTCTACTAGCAGGCCTACTCTTGATCGCGAGTGTTTTTATTGTGGTGATCCGGGTCACTTCAAGAGGGAGTGACCTCACAGGCAGGCAGGTAATCAGACTCAGCAGCAGTCTAAGATTGTGGTTCCAGCAGGTAGAGGTGGCTACGCTAGGGATCGTCCACAAGGTGGTCGAGGTAACTTTCAGGGAGGTCGAGGAGGCAGAGAAAATGGCGGCGCAGGCAGAGAAGTGGTATAGCCAGACTAGGAAGTTGCTCGGATTGATGACTGGGCCCATTGTTATGCTTTTCCAGAGAAGTCTGAGGCTGAGGTGTCAGACGCGTTGATCACGGGTACAATTCTGGTGTGTGATAGGATGACTTCGGTACTATTTGACTCAGGTTCTACTTATTCATATATTTCTGTGAAATTTGCTTGGGGTCTAGATTTGGTTTCGTCACCTTTCAGCTTCAAGGTGATGCCAAGCAGTGGTAAAGGTCTCATGTGGAGTGTCGGCTATCAGCTTTGCCTCCGCTGACCTGGACGGAGTTACATGCTCTTTTCTAGAGAAGTATGTGCCCCGCACCTTAAAGGATCATAAAAAGGATGAGTTTTTGTCTCTTGAGCAGGGTAATATATCGGTCTCAGCTTATGAGGCTAAATTTCATGTCTTGTCCCGCTTTGCTACTCAGTTTCTGGGTACGAAAGAGGAGAGGGTTCATTTATTTATGAAGGGCCTGAATAGTGAGTTGCAAGTGTTGTCTGTGCATATGACCTCAGCGGGGAAGAGTTTCAATGAGCTAACGGATTATGTGAAGAAATTGGAGGGGGTCAGGCAGGTTGGGCAGGCTAAGGTATTAGCCAAGAAGTCGCAAAATGAAGGAAATTACAGTGGTTCATACTCCAGGGGTCACAACCAGCAGGTGTATTCTTCTCGTCCTATTTAGTCGGCCTTGTCAGCATCTACAGGTGGTCGTCTTAGAGCCGGTCAGCAGTTTTCAGCTCCTAGAGGCAAGGGGGCTTCTTATACTTCTACTAGCAGGCCTACTCTTGATCGCGAGTGTTTTTATTGTGGTGATCCGGGCCACTTCAAGAGGGAGTGACCTCACAGGCAGGCAGGTAATAAGACTCAGCAGTAGTCTAAGGCTGTAGTTCCAGCAGGTAGAGGTGGCTACGCTAGGGGTCATCCACAAGGTAGGCAAGGTAACTTTCAAGGAGGTCGAGGAGGCAGAGGAAATGGCGGCGCAGGAAGAGGAGTGGTGCAGCCAGCCTGGGAATTTGCTCGAATTGATGACTGGGCCCATTGTTATTCTTTTCCAGGGATGTCTGAGGCTGAGGCGTCAGACGCGGTGACCACGGGTACAATTCTAGTCTGTGATAGGATGACCTCGATACTATTTGACCCAGGTTCTACTTATTCATATATTTCTGTGAAATTTGCTTGTGGTCTGGATTTGGTTTGTGATGTCCTTGATTCCCCTATTCATGTTTCTACCCCGGTTGGAGAGTCCGTGATAGTGACACATATTTATCGTACTTGTTCTGTGGTGTTTGTGGGGTTCAAGACTTGGGTATATTTGGTTATTCTGGACATGTTAGATTTTGATGTTATTTTGGGTATGACTTGGCTGTCTCCATATCATACAGTGTTAAATTCAAATGCTAAGACTGTGACTTTAAAAATTCCTGGTAAGGATAGGATAGAGTGGGAAGGTGTGTACAGGCCTAAGCTGGCTAAGATTATATCATTTGTCTGGGCTAGAAAGTTAGTGGGAAGAGAGTGTTTGGCCTTCTTGGCTCATCTCCGGGATGATAGTGTGGACTCCCCATCGATTGAGTTGGTTTTGGTAGTTTCAGAGTTTCAGGAGGTATTTTCGGCGGATTTGTCGGGCATGCCTCTGGATAGAGACATTGACTTTTGTATAGACTTGGAGACGGAAAGTTGCCCAATTTCTATCCTCCTTATCACATGGCTCCGGCAGAGTTGGGGGAACTTAAGGCTCAGCTTCAGGAACTCTTAGATAAAGGTTTTATTCGTCCCAGTGCTTTACCTTGGGGTGCTCTGGTCTTATTTGTGAAGAAGAAGGATGGTAGTACGCGGATGTGCATAGACTACAGGCAACTGAACAAGGTCACCATTCGAAACAAGTATCTTTTGCCTCGCATAAATGACCTCTTTGACCAATTGCAGGTACATCTGTATTTTCAAAAATTAACTTAAGGCCAGGGTACCATTAGTTAAAGATTAGGCCTATGGACATCCCTAAGACGGTATTATGGAGTTTGTCGGGTCAGGCCGGCGGCATTCATGAGTTTGATGAATAGGGTATTCAAATCATATCTGGATTCGTTCGTCATTGTTTTTATAGATGACATTCAGATTTACTCCAAGAGTAGGGAGGAGCATGCTGAGCATCTTCGCATTGTTTTGGATATTTTAAGGCACCAGAAACTATATGCAAAGTTTTCCAAGTGTGAATTTTGATTGACTTTCGTCGCCTTCTTAGGGCATATGGTGTCCGAAAAGGGGGTGATGGTGGATCCCCCGAAGATTAAGACAGTTAAGAGTTGGGTTCGGCCTAGCTCTGTGACTGAGGTTAGGAGTTTTGTGGGGCTTGCAGGCTACTATCGCAGGTTTGTCAAGGATCTTGCATCCATCGCAACTCACTTGACAAGGTTAACTCAGAAAGAGGTACCATTTGTATGGTCCGACAAGTGTGAGGAGAGCTTTCAAAAGCTCAAGACACTTCTTACTATAGCTCCCATTCTATCATTGTCGGTTGAAGGTAAGGATTTCATTGTATATTGTGATGCTTCACATTCAGATTTGGGTGATGTGTTAATGCAGGACAGGAACGTTATAGCTTATGCTTCAAGGCAGTTAAAGCCTCATGAGAAGAATTACCTAACCCACGACTTGGAGTTAGCAGCGGTGGTCTTTGCACTCAAGATTTGGAGGCACTATCTCTATGGTGTCAAGTGTGAAGTGTTCACGGACCACCGCAGCCTGCAGCATGTGTTCACTCAGAAGGACTTGAATCTGAGGCAGAGGAGGTGGAAAGAGTTGTTAAAGGATTATGATATGACCATACAGTACTATCTGGGTAAAGCTAATGTGGTTACAGACGCATTGAGCCGGAAAGCAATCAGCATGGGCAGTTTGGCTTGTTTGGGGGTGTCCAAATAACTACTGGCTAAGGAGATTTGGGCCCTAGAATCTAAGTTCATGCAATTGGGAATCTCAGAACAGGGTGAGGTGTTGGCCAGTGTTGAGGTCAAATCCACATTCATAGAAGAAATAAAGGCCAAGCAGTCAGGATGCACAGTTGAATAAGCTTCGGAGCAAGGTAGTATCTGGAGAGTCCGGGTCGTGTTGGACGCCGGCGGGGTGATGAGTTTCAGGGGAAGAATTTATATTCCTCGGGTTGATGACATAATTCAGAAGGTGTTGAAAGAGGCTCGTGGTTCGAGGTATTTAATTCATTCAGGTGTAACCAAAATATACCGAGACTTGAAGCAATTTTATTGGTGGCCTCGGATGAAAAGGGACATAGCTGATTATGTGTCCAAGTGTAAGAATTTCAGCAGGTCAAGTATTAGCACCAAAGGCCTGTGGAATTATTTCAGAGAATGCCCATTCCCGAGTGGAATTGGGAGAGGATAGCCATGGACTTTGTGGTGGATCTTCCCAAGACTTTGGGAAAGTATGACTCTATTTGTGTCATTGTGGATAGGCTGACCAAGTCAGGTCATTTTATTTCGGTCATGGTGGATTATAATTTGCAGCAGTTGGCTAAGATTTATGTTAAGGAGATTGTGAGACTGCATGGGGCGCCACTCTCTATCAATTCAGACAGAGGTACGCAGTTTACCTCCATGTTCTGGGGTAAGTTGCACGAAGAGTTGGGCACTCAACTCACTTTCAGCACAGCATTTCATCCTCAGACAGACGGTCAGTCAGAGAGGACGATTCAGGTGTTGGAGGACATGTTGAGAGTATGTGTGATCGGCTTTGGGGGTCATTGGGACCAGTTTCTACCGTTGTGTGAGTTTTCATACAACAATAGTTACTACTATAGTATCGATATGGCACCATTTCAGGCAATGTATGGAAGGGGATGTAGATCACCCATAGGGTAGTTTGAGGCAGGCGATGTGAAACCTTTGGACATGGACTTGGTAAGGGAAGCTCAGGAAAAAGTGAGGGGAATTCGGACCAAGTTGCTAGCAGCCCAAAGCAGACAGAAAGAGTATGCAGATCGCAAGGTAAGAGACATGAATTTCCTGGTTGGTGAACAGGTGTTATTGAAAGTATCACCAATGAAGGGGGTTATGCGATTTGGCAAGAAGGGCAACATCAACCCTCGGCATATCGGTCGATTCAAGGTTCTCGAGATTATAGGGCCAGTGGCTTACAGGCTAGCACTGCTGCCAGTTTATCCGACGCCCATCCAGTCTTCCATGTATCTATGTTGAAGCGATACCATAGGGATGGAGAATACATCATTAAGTGAGATTCGCTTTTACTAGACAAGAATCTTTAATATGGAGAGGAACCGGTTATGATTCTTGATCGGGATGTTTGAAAATTGAGGAAAAAGGAGATCAAATTGGTAAAAGTTCAATGGAAGCATCATTCGGTTGAGGAAACCACTTGGGAAATTGAGAAGGACATGCGGGACAAGTACCCTCACTTATTCGAGGATTCAGGTACTATACTTTCCCTCTTTTTCCCTTTATCTTTTTGGGTTTGATCATTCGGGAATGAACGATGAGTAAATCGGTATCTGTTGTAATGACCAGGCCCGTCATTATGGGTAAACCTTTTGTGCCAAGTTTTGGATTAGAAAATTTTTGAGTTTGGGAGTTGATATTTTAGGGCTAGGCTAGCCTCGGACAGTTTTTGAGTGAGGTATGATCTAGGGCAATCCGAGTGAGGATTGGGTGATGAGTCTTGTGTTGAGCTAGTTTTCCCGTTAGCTAAAATGTTAAAGAGTCCGGGGGACTTTTTGGAAACGAATTCGGGTGAGTAGAACTCCTGGTATTAAGGTTGATATGAAGGGGTTATTTTGGAATATCAGAATTTAAGGTGTGTTGTAAAATGGACCCTTTTGGGGGATTTTTCGATATTCTGTCAAGTGTAATTGACACTGTGCTACAGCAGTTTTTACTATAGCGGAGAAATTCCCACTATAGCAAAAGTCAATGACGGTCAGCATCGCCATAGCGATTGGTTCTGCTATGGCGGTGCCGCTATAGCGGTGTACGGACCGCTATAACCTCTATAGCGGAATAAGTTGGATTTTAATGCAGAAACTTTCCCAAAACATTCAGTTTTTCCCCCAGAACGTTTTTGAAAAGGTCAAGGGCGGTTTGGACGATTTCAACTCTGTTATTTACCATTTTACATCCCAAAGGTAAGAATTTTACTCCCCTAACTTAGTTCTACATTTCTTACATGATAGAATAGTTAACTGCGGGTTTGGGGGAAGGTTTGGGCTAACCTAAGAATGTGAAATCCGGGGGAAAAAAGGATTCTAGGGTGTTGAGTTCTTAGGTTATGATGTTTATGGTTCATTCATGCTTTAATTACCCTTATTCGCCAAATATAACTGTAAAAATAGTAGTTTAAGATGAATTAGTGGTGGAAGAGCCCGGGAATGGGTGGAATGATTATAGTTTTTGTCTGGAGATTGGGATTTTATATAATCTAAGTATTTTAGGCTAGTGAATTAATTTTAGTTTCTTGTAATTGTGTTTAGACCAAGAGCAAGCTAAAGCTACGGAAAACGAGAAGGCTCCGGTTCAGTAAAGTTTTCAAAAGCAATTCGAGGTAGGTGAAGGTTAATGTCTTGCCAAATTCAATGTATATACATGTAACTATAACTTAGTATTGTATATTTTGTCATGCTTAGGAAAGGAATTATGAATGTCCAAGTAATTGGGGTGTCAATTATGTGAGATGAACTTGATTATTGCTTGTTGATTTTGCAAGGGTGTTTTATGTTCATTTAAGTATTGACTGTTGATCTTGTGTGATATTTGGTTAATGCGGGTACCACGCCTGGTACAGAATACTAATGGTTGGTTCGGGTACCATGCTTGGTACAGGTTCTATATTGATTGACTCGGGTACCATGCCTGGTACAGGTTCTATATCAGTTGGCTCGGGTACCACGCCTGGTACAAGTTTAATTTGTATTATTGATTGTGTTTGTCGAAGGTTTCATGAGTGAACCGGGTTAATTGCTGAATTTATAATATTGTATGTTGGTTCTTGAGAGGCCGGTGTATTATACTTAATTGTGGGTATGGTCCTGGGGTGGACCGGGCACTGCATGTTAACACTAGGTGTTGGTCTAGGGATCCTTAATTGGTCCGGGTAATGTGGAAAGGGATAAGTGTCATGATTATTGTTTACTGTTAGAGGATTGTTGAACCTGTTTCATGTGGCTGATGAGTTAGAAGGCAGGCTGAGAGCCTGGAATAATAGTACTGTTTGTTGTTACATGTTTATGCTACTTTACTTAGTTTTGATTTATTGTATCTATATTATTTGTTGGAGCTGGCCGACGATCCTATCAGTACATGGTGGTTGTGTACTGATTCTGCACTTGTTTTTCATTTATGAGTATAGGACATCTTCCGGCGACTCATACGCAACCTCAGATCTAGTCCCTGCGATTCCAGACTTCAAGGGTGAGTTGTTTCTGTCGGGCTACCTTGTTCTCTTCCACTTAGTTATGGTCCAATTATTTTCTTACTTAAACTCTTATTTTCTTCTGGGGTTGCATCCCCGTTCTAGACTTTTGGTAGAATGTTTTAGTACGATGACTTTCATATTCTAGAGGTAGTTTTTCGCAGGATAATGTTATTAGTTTTGATTTAGATGTGAATGGTTGTTCTTTATTTTAATGCATCTGGTTTTGAGCTGTTAGACTTACTATGTGATGATCGGGTTATTGGTTCGCTTCGGGTGGGTGCCACTCACAGCGGATTGGGTCGTGATAAAATTTAACGGGTCAGACTAGACTGGCCCATCAAAATAATGGGTCAGCAAACAGCAAGCTCAATTGATCACTCTGTGGGCTGGGCGCCTCGACGGGCCAATTCACTTTTCATAAAATATAATTTTATAATCTTTTTAATTTTTATTTTAAAATATTGATAACAGAAATAGACAATATTATATGGCATTACTACTTGTTAATCAAGTATCAAATTCACAAAAAAATAATCCTAATAATCTGCCAAACTAAATAACTTTTGACGTGATACCGTTCGAACCAAATGTAGATATTAATAAGCAAACTGAATAATTAATGAGTAACAATATAACTAGTTAAACTTTGAATAACTCTATAAAGGAGAAGACGGTGTCTCTGGCGAGAGCGAATGCGAGTAAATCCTAAATAGTAAATATTGAAGACGGTTGCCGCTGCCGAGAGTGAATGCGAGTAAATCCTAAATAGTAAATATTGATTCTTTAAAAAAATTAGGATTTTATATTTTGATTACTTATATATTTTATAAATATAATTAATATTTAAATATTTATGAAGGTTTAAGTAGACTTTGAGTTTGGACTCCTCTTGTTATTTTTAGTATTCTATTTTTTTTGGCCCACGGACCGGCCTAACTCACATTGCTCAAGCCCCACGGACCAGCATGCTCATCCGAACCCACCCTATTAAATTACAAGTTGGGTCAGACCAGTCCAATGGGTCTGGCCCATATTGATGGCTCTAATATTTGGTATATAAAGAATTACTTGTTATTGTTAAGCAATTTAACTTGATGGTACAAATAATTTATATATTTACAGTGCACAAACTTAAATTCCTTTTAATATAGTAATTGACATCTAATTACTTGATGCTATAACTCAAGAAATTGGTGCTCTTTCTATATATACTAGATATCAAATCTCGTGCTATGCACGGGCCCAATGTTAATACTCGAAAATTATAAGACATGCCTAATTTAGATATGCATACATTGTTATTTTATTTAGATCAATTTATTTTTTAGATATGTATATATTATTTTATTTAGATCAATGAAATTCATATAAGAATAATGTCAGCACGGGCTCAATATATGTTAGATAGATAGAATTTTTAAATGCACTAAATTTATTATACATCTTTTTTTATTGTTTGTCATTTATAATACTTTTTATGTCATTTTTATCCCTTTATGTGGCACTAATATAATTTCGAAACTCAACAAAAATTTTATATTGTGATTTGTTATATCTTTTACGTAATTATCAAATACATAATAGAATATTTTGATCAAATATATAACATATTAAAACGAAAAGTAAGACAAGTAAATTGAAATAGAGAAAATATTAAATTTTTTAAAGCAGGACCCTTTGAACAGACAGCTCAAGCAGACACGTTGTCGAAGAGCTGTCTGCTTGAAAAACACCTGCCAACCTCTTATATATGTATAACTAGGAAATTCTGGCCCGTGTCAGCACGAGCCAAATATTTTTATTATTTTTTTACCGTGGTTTCCGGGCGCCGACTTTGTCGAACCCGACTAGCTATACCCACCGGGACCCGCGTTTCAGACGGCCACCATAGTTAGTTCCACGGAGCCCTGGAGACAAGGCCGGTTTGTAATGCCCCCAGTGGCCTTGCTGGGGCTCGAACAGGCGACCTGAAGGACTTTGTCCTCGGGCCTTTACCAGCCGAACTACCCCTCAAGGTTACGAGCCAAATATTGTAAAATTAGAACTATTTTTATCAATTTGTTTTGGTATGAACTGGTAGAGAAAAAGAATAAGATGCACATGAATGATTACCAAATGAGATATCAAATGGCAAAAGAGATAATCTTCATTCAAATTCAGCAAGCCCATTCTATAAATCTAACCAAAATCCAAGAAAAATTCCTACCACCCGATTAATTCAAGTAAACAATAACTATCCATACATCAATTTACATAAAGAAGAATGGAAATAAAAAGGGAAAAATCGATCGGTCAGCTTTAGCACAAAGAACTGTCATTGCCCTCCTGCTCCTTTCTCTCTTTGTATTCTTCTCTCTCCCCCTCCAAGATGGCTTCCTCTTCCCACTAATATTACCACTTACCATGGCTGCTCCTCCAGCGTCACCACAGCCGATGAATGCAGAAGAAGCTGTCGATAACGTTCCATCTTCCCACATTATTTTTTCTGAAATTTTTGGAGAATATTTTTTCTCAAATTTAAGAAAATGTGATCTTTGTTATATATTGAAAATATCACATCCTCCATTATAATAAACTGGAGCAGTACGTTCAAGAGATGTTTTACATTTGAAATTGACATTGTGCCTTGTCCACCAACATTCAAGTTTAAATCGCATCACATCGCTAAAGATACCACTTATATCTTTCCGAGCATGTCATTTCATCTATATCATCCCCTATAGAAATTATTACATCTTTTGTTGCTTCTTTTTTGCAGCTTTCTTTATTGTAGTCATTTTGATCGGAGCAAATTGCAAAACATAAGCTATCTAAGAATATGATGAGGAAAAAAAACTATTTAAGAATATGACATCTCTATGATAAAGAGAAATAGTACAGCAAACATAACACACTCTAGAACTAACAACTCACTAACATGAGTTGTGCACATATAACAGGAGCAAATAAATTTAAAACACAAGAAATATGTAAAAGTTGAAAAAGTGTCAGCATTATGTACTATTGTTCCTCTCTTCTGTTTTTCGTTTCTCATTTCTATGTTTTGCAAGATCAGTTTCATTTCGAACAACTGGATAACAATGAGTAGTGAATAAAGGGATAATAGATTGATCAACTTAGCTTGTGGGAAATTTATTTCCAGTGAAGAGCATTCAACAACAATAAAGAAAGTTCTGCTTGTATCGTGCATCTTTCCTCTGTTTAAAGATGTACACTTCTAAGGAGGGGAAGGTGGGAGATGAGAACGAGAGCAGTACCTGTAAATGTTCCCGTTTGCACCAATGATAATCATATTCAACTTTAGAATAAGTACACATATTTGCTTTGATGTAACTAATGAACAGTTAACCAAACGAAGAGTATATCTTCACGTAATCAATGAGATGAAATCGATCTAGCGCTATGGATTTGCTAGCAATTATGTTGAGTAATCACTTGAACTGATTCTGATTTTCTATCGGGTTACTAGTTGCGAGTTGATTTTAACCATATTGAGCGTTTTGCCAATAACTCTAGGTCTCCTTGACTATTCCTAACGCCTATATTCCTATGGTCGTCGGTCGATAGTGAAGGGCATGTGATTTTTCTTCCGTTCAACTAAGCAAGGCTAACGGGTATATTCCTATCCACGTTAGCGAATCGTTCCCCTTTCCCTAAGGTTCACAACCAAACTCTACTTTTTCTTATTACGCACACAAATTCTCTATTCCTAGTCCAATTTACGCGCCACAAATAGTATTTGAATGGTAATCAAGCAAACAAATAATTAAGCTCAAGAAAAAGTAAGTAACCACACGAGCCGTAGCACGACGATAAATATCTTAACAAATCAATAAAGTTCATACCACAACAATCATGAAGCTACCATAATCCTAGAACGAGAAGTTTAGCTCCACATAGACATGGAGAAATTACAACAAATCATCCAAAGAAAAACGTAAAAATAAATGAATAATAGAAAAGAAAAGATAGAACTAATTTTCTCCGGCCTCCACGGCAGCTCCTAGCTCTCTCTAGATCAAAAGTTATGTTAAAATCGTGCTTAGGATGTATTTATAGAATATGAAGAAGATCTGAACTTTTAAAAACCAAATCCCAATTAAACTGGGAGAAAATCGGTCGAGCTCGCGCCACGCTTGCAAAGCAAGGCCGTGGCGCGAGCATGCAAATCAGAGAACGTTGAATTTCTGCGCCATTGTCTGCGCCACTGCTCATTGCAATTGAAGTTGGGATCCTCACAATCTGCCACGTCTCAGGTAATGCTCTTCAACTCTTTTCATTCCAATTCAAAGCACTTGCTTAACATATATATATATATAAATAATAATATTATATTAACTTCAATCCATTAAGCTGTCTGCTTGATTTCCTTATATGATTTCTTATTTTTAATTCGTTTTTGCTCCAAATCTTCTCATCTTTCCATCATTTTAATCCTACACATCAAAAACATAATATTAAGCACAAAATAATATAATTAGTACTCAAAAGATGATTAGAAGAACTAAAATGTGAGACAAGTAAATGATAAATATATGTATTTTTAACCTCACATCACATTGTAAGAATAAAGTCAAATATTTTGAGTCGTCTGCCAAATTTTAGTGTAAGCTTACAAGACATCATATCTATAGGACAAACTCATATCGATGAGCTTTCCTTTTGTAAGCGAGTGAAAATATTATTTTTTTCATGTTGTTACTATATTGTGTTCATTGATTTATGATTTTTAATATGCTTATATCAATATAGTTAATAACCTCTGTAAGAGGTCTGTATTTTTTCAATATGCTTATTTTGTTAATTCTTCATACTTCACTTGTATAATTGTTATCGTCGTCGTTGTTGATTTTGTAAATTACAGTAACAATTAGCAACAAATAACCTAACACAGAGAACTACTTAGTTCTACATCCCTTAATGCTACATAAGGCTAAGATCATAAACATTCCTTCATAAATTAAATGATAAATGCTGACGATATAACGTGTTAAGAAGAAATATGAGAAAATGAGGCCTTGAAAAGTTGGTAGTGCTATATCTATTCCATCTTTTTCTTTCTGAACAATGAGTCAACTGTCAACCTTATGTGACTCTAGCATTCTTATGTCTTATTGGAGATCATTAAATGGTGGAAATGAATAATACAAATTCAGAACTAAAATTTAGTTGTGATAACTATTTACCTGTTAGTAGGACAACTATGTCAAACAATGTGAAGGTGCAGAGTCATGTTCTTTTTCTTTGAGACAAATTCATTTTTCTACTGAAAGTGCTTTGATAAGGAATAGAAAAAAATCTTGCCTTACTTAAGACTAACGGAAAAGAGAAGAATAAGCATTACCTCCGTTGAAGGAAGAAGTCCATCGCTTGGCTTAATTATTCTAAACCTTTTTACAATAATATTGGGCCAATGTAGCGACACTTGGCGGAAATTCAATCATTACCTCAATTTTGATTTATTCAACAAAGTGATCAAACTTATTAGTCACCATTCTGAACAGTTGTCCGCTACCTGTAGTATAAATAGCAGAAGGAGATTTTTATCAACGGTTTAATTAAACCGATAATTAAAGATTAGAAAAATCTAAAAAAAAAAATTAATAGCACAAAATAAGTTCTAGTAAACTCTAGTATATAAAATGATTTCTATCAGAGGCTCGCTCATCTTACAGAATTAAGTACATGGCTCCACTTCTGACCGATAGTTCTATTCTGCCTTATCTCAAGCAAGTATTTTAGATAAGAACTTAAGCACCTAATATCAAATAAGTAGTACTAAATAAGAAGGCATATCATCAAATATGATAGGCTCATAATCCACTTCAAAATTTCAGCAAATAAACTGTGAAAGAGATTAAATTTCTAAGAAAGTCGTCAAGCAAATCAAGAGAGCTAATCTTCCAACAACAATTTCATACCTCAATTTTTTTTGATATTATAGTTTAATTCTGCACTAATTAGTTGGGATATGTTTGCTTAATCTGTGTGCAATTTGTTCTAGATCAAAGAATCAAATCAGATTTAAAGACCAAACTCTTTAAAAAGGAGTTCAAAGCAAATTAAAAAGGAGAATAAATTTCAAGTCTAATTGAAATACCCAGGAAGAATCCTTTGAAAACACAAAACTAAGGGGGAAAAAATATTTGTCGTCTCTTAAAGAATGACGAAGTGATATGCAGCAAACACGTAAGAATATGAATAAACTACTAAAAGACACGTTCATACCATTGACAATTAATTTAATGCCCAAATTATCCTCAGCTTTTCTACAAATGGCATTAAGCAGCCATGTTGAAATCATCTTTTCTAAAGTATAGAAAAGAAAAATAACTAAAAAAAAATATTTCACAAGGAAAAGAAAAATAGAAAAGATATGGTAAACCTTTAATAAAAAATTACCGAATATATATCATGTTTTAGTATCAACAATTTTCAAGGTACAAATGGTTGTCTATTGACTATTGGACATCTTTCATTTATTTTTCTATTTTTTTATGTTCAGTTGGTCAAATATTTTAAAAAATATTCTCTAGAAAAAGAAGTTCCTTCAAAATGAGAAAAATGCGTAATGAAGGTAGGGAAAACAAACTCTACAAGTAACATTTTATATTGATTGTATCCTCCGCACCCTCCAATACAATTTATCTTCATCCCTCTCTCTCCACTAGGGGTGTTCACGGATCGTTGAGTCGGTTATTAATTAAAATCATAACCAAACCAATATATATCGATTTTTAAATTCTTAAAATTAAATCAAACCAAATATAATATATATTTATCGGTTTGGTTGTTATCAGTTTCGGTTTGGTTTGATTCAGTTATTCGGTTATTGACCATATAAAAAAATAAAAAATAAAAATTCATTTAAACAAAAAAAAAGATAACAATTCTTTCAAAAGAAAAAAAATACATTATGAGATTACCACATAATATAATAAAATAGCGTACTTTAATACAAGATATTTAAATTATAAATAATTTTGATGAAAACATATGTAAGATAATTAAAATTATTTATAAAAAATAATAAATCATGTATATATAATTATAAAAATATGTAATATAATTTATCGGTTCGGTTTGATTATTTCTTCGATTTTTTTTAGCAAAACCAAAATTAAACCAAATATTATTGGTTTTTAAAAATGTAAAATCAAACCAAACCAAATCAAATAAAAATTGATTTATTTAATCAATTTGGTTCGATATTTTGGTTTGAATTGATTTTTACCCAAACCATGAACATCCCTACTCTCCACCCCTATCTTCCATAGTATTGTCTAAGTTATGTATAAATATTTTTAGGATAGTAATTTTTGCTTGTTTACCTAACCCAAGAAATTTACTTATTTTCTAGAAAATATTTTTCTCCGTACCGAACACACCCTTAGCTTGCAACTTCCAAGTGGTAAGCCTAACCAATATGGTTCACAAAATTTTCATTCAGTTGTTTAAAATTTTTACATATTAATAAAGATAATGATAAAAAATACATCTGAAGTTTTTTTTTTCCTTTACGAGTTTCTTACTTGATTCATCTTTTTTTATTTTTAGGAATTTCCTACCTAGCATACTTTTGCTTGGCAAGCAACCTTCAACAGGCAAACTTCTAGTTAGCTCTAGAAGATTATGTACATGAAGAGCATGTTTGGTGTGAGGATAAGATAAAATAATCTTGGGATAAATTTTTAATGTCTTAATTTTTTATTTGATTATAAAGTTTGGGATAACTTATCTCAAGATTAATATTTAGTGATGGGATAAGTTATTTCTACCTTTGGGTGGAATAACAATCATGAAATAAGTTATTCCATGATAAAATAGTTAAACTCAAAAAAATGCCCCTCAAATGTTTTTTATACATCACTTTTCACATCTTTTAAATAAGATGAAGGACATTTTTGTAAACAAATAACTTATTCATAAAAATTATCCAATTCATATTATTTTCAATACAACAAACCAAATATTGTCACGACCCAGACCGCTGTGAGTGGCACCCACCCAACCCCCGGATCAGCGAACCAATAGAGTCCAACTCTCAGTATATGCAGAAATGTAAACTAGCAATCAACATAATCAAATCAACTCTATAAAATATAGCCTGTGGAAAATCCCTCCCTAGAATCTGAAAGTCATCGTATCAAAAACATTTACCAAAGCTAGAGTACGTGGATGCAACCCCAAAAATAAAAATAGTCTAAGCCCGAAACAAGTGGGCTACAACTCAATAGATAGAAATCAAGGCATCTTGGTCGAACAGCTCACCCTTGATATCTCGAAGTGTCAGGCCTACAAGTGAGGTTGTGCGTCAACCGCCGGAAGATTTTCTGTACTCACAAAAAGATAAGCAAGTGCAGTATCAGTACACAACCACCATGTACTGATAGGATCATCAGCCAGTTTTTAAATAAACAGTGTATGAGTAGTACAACAATTCAGTAAGAGTACAGAAATACATAGGCAAGTCAACAGGTACTCCTAGGCTACAAGTCTCTACCTAACTTGTCCCACAGGTAAACCACCTCACAGTTATGATCAATAATCCACAACAATAATAATTATACCTCATTACATATCCCGAAACCACCCTGGATCCCCTCTAGACAACACCTAAGTGTCAGATAAATAATCTGGTCTACACCAAGACCAAACTCATAAAGCAATGTAACAACCTGGCCTCTCAAGGGCCAAAATATACAACCACAATTCATAAACACAACCCGGTATATTAAGAGAATCATTAATAAAGATGCAACAATACAATTAAGTAAACCCATACCAGGCGTAGTACCCGATCCAACCATTAGTGTTATCCCGTAACAGACGTGGTACCCGAGCCAAACGTTAGTATATCCCGTACCAGGCATGGTACCCGAGCCAATCGTTAGTATTTTCCGTACTAGGCGTGGTACCTGAGCCAGCCGAATGTCACATAAATCCACAGTCACAAACAATTAACAATCAACACTTGTAAACCAACAAGCAATAACACTTAGTTCATTTCACAAGACTGAAAAACAGGACTTTTGGACATTCCTAAATCATTCACTAAGCAATGCAAACCATACAAATACTTAGACATGAGTACACAAACATACAATGCATACAGGAATCAATAACCATCACCTACCTCGAATAAGCAAGCTCTATAGTGCCAGAGCTTTCCCTTTTTCAGGATCCCTTGCTTGTTCTTGGTCTAGAAACAAATACACAGTAACCAAAAATCAATACTTATGGCCTACAAATTATCCGGATTATGAAAAATCCCAAACCCCAGGTCAACCATGATCATTCCAACCATTCTCGGGCTCTCCCACTATTAATTAATCTAAATTCATCATTTTTACGGATTCCCTTAGAGAATTATGGCTAAGTGATCATTACCCATTACCAAGAATCAAGACCCAATAACTCTAGCACCCTAGAATCCCCTTTTTACCCGGATTCTACCATTTCTAGGTCATCCCAACCTTTCTCCAAGTCCACCCCTAGCAATTCTACAGCATAGGAAAGATATTACAGAGTTTGGAGAGTAGAATCCTTACCTTTAGGATAACAAATGATGGAAAATAGATGAAAATCTCCCAAAACTTCCCCTTTCTTCTCCCAAAATATTTCAAGAAAAACTGAACTGTTTTGGAGAAATTTCTGCATTAAATCCTATCACGCTTTGCTATAGCGATCTGCTTCGCTATAGCGGTACCACCATAGCGGAGTCGTCCGCTATGGCGGAGGATGACCATCGTTGACTTCCGCTGTAGCGGTAATTTCTCTGCTACAGCAGGGGTCTCCATGGCGGAGTGTCAACCGCCGTAGCGGTTGACACAGGACAGAAAGTCGTAAAATCTCCAAAACTAATCCATTTTACAATACACTTATTTTTTCGACATCCCAGAATAACCCCTTCACGTCAACCTCAATTTTGGGAGTTCTACTTACCCGAATTTGATTCCGAAAAGTCTCTCAGACTCCTTTATGTGTTAGCTACAAGGAAAACTAGCTTGAATCAAGACATCAAATCCAATCCTTACCCGGATTTCCCTAGACCATACCTCACTCTAAATCCAGCCGAGACCAGCCTAGCCCAAAGTTTCAAACTCCCAAACCCGGAGTTTTCTAACTCTAAAAATTGGCACGAATAATTTTTTTCTCATAAAGATGGACCTAGTCATTACAACAGATACCAATTTACCCATCGTTTATCCCCGAATGATCAAACTCAAAAATACAGAAAGTAAGGAGAGAAATGAGTAGTACATGTATCCTCAAACAAGTGAGGGTACTTGTCCCGCATGTCCCTCTCAGTTTCCCAAGTGGACTCCTCAACCGGATGATGCTTTTATTGAACCTTTACCATACTGATCACCTTCGTCCTCAATTTCTGGACATCTCGATCAAGAATTAAAATCGGATCCTCTGCATAGCGAAGATCCTTATCAAGTAACACCTCATCCCACATGATGATGTAGTCCCCATCATCATGGTATTGCTTTAGCATGGATACGTAAAACACCAGATGGACACTAACAGACTGGGCGGCAGCACCAATCTGTAAGTGACGGGCCCTACGATCTCAAGAACTTCGAACAGTCTGATTAACCGGGGGTTAAGCTTGCCCCTCTTACCGAAACGTATAAGTTCCTTCATTGGTGACACTTTCAACAATACATGTTCACCAATATGAAATTTTATGTCCCGTACCTTGCGATCCGCATATTCCTTCTGCATGTTGCCTGCTTTAGATAGCTAGTAACTTGGTCTGAATGCCTTTTACCTTTTCTTGCGCTTCCCTTACCAAGTCTATGCCCAAAGGCTTTACATCACCTTCCTCAAACCACCCAATCGGTGACCTACAGCTCCTCCCATACAGAGCCTCTAACGGTGCCATGTCGATACTGGAGTGGTAGCTATTGTTGTATGAAAACTCACACAACGGTAGAAATTGGTCCCAATGACCCCCGAAGTCAATCACATATGCTCTCAGAATGTCCTCCAATACCTGAATGTTCCTCTCCGACTGACCATCAGTCTGAGGGTGGAAGTTGTACTAAAGGTGAGTTAAGTGCCCAACTCCTCATGCAACTTGCCCCAAAACTTGGAAGTAAACTGCGTAACCTTGTCTGAAATGATGGACAGTGGCACTCCATGCAATCTCATAATCTCCTTCACGTAGATCTTAGCCAATTGCTGTGAATTATAATCCACCCTGACCGGAATGAAGTGAGCTGACTTGGTCAGCCTGTCCACAATGACCCAAATAGAGTCATACTTCCTCAAAGTCTTGGGGAGACCCACCACAAAATCCATGGCTATTCTCTTTCACTTCCACTCTGGAATGGGCATCCTCTGAAGTAGTACTGCAGGTCTTTGGTGCTCATATTTTACCTGCTGGCAATTCTGACACTTGGACACAAAATCAGTTATGTCCCTTTTCATCCCAAGCCATCAATAAAGTTGCCTCAAATTCATGTACATCTTGGTTACACCTGGATGAATTGAATACCGCAAACCATGAGCCTCTGCCAACACCTTCTGAATCATGTAATCAACTCGAGGAACATATATCCTTCCTCTAAAATTTAACACACCGCCAGAGTCCAATGTGGCATCCCTAGACTCTCCGGATATTGCTTTATTCCGAAGCCTGCTCAACTGCGAATCCTGAAACTGTTTGGCCTTTATCTCCTCCATGAATGTGGATTTGATCTCAATACTGGCCAAAATTCCACCTTGTTCTGAAATACCCAAGTGCATGAACTTGGACTCCAATGCCTGAATTTCCCTTGTTAGTGGTCGTTTGGACACCCCCAAATAAGTCAAACTGCCCATGCTAACTGTCTTCTGGCTCAATGCGTCTACCATCACATTAGCCTTACCCGGATGGTACTGAATAGTCACAGCATAATCATTCAACAACTTCATCCACCTTCTCTGCCTCAGATTCAAGTCCTTTTGAGTGAAAACATGTTGCAGACTGCGATGATCAATGAACACCTCACACTTGACACCATAAAGATAGTGTCTCCAAATCTTGAGTGCAAAGACCACCGCTGCCAACTCTAAATCATGAGTCGGATAGTTTCTCTCATGCACCTTCAACTGCCTAGAAGCATAGGCTATCACATTCCTATCCTGTATCAACACAGCACCCAAACCAAAATGTGAAGCATCACAATAAATAATAAAGTTTTTACCTTCAACCGGCAAGGACAAAATAGGAGTCGTGGTCAAATGTGTCTTGAGCTTTTGGAAGATCTTCTCACACTTGTCGGACCAGAAAAATGGTATATCTTTCTGTGTCAGCCTTGTCAGGTGAGTAGCAATGGATGCAAAATCCTTAACAAACCTCCAGTAATAACCTGCGATCCCAAATAAACTCCTCACCTCAGTCACAGAGCTAGGTCAGGCCTAACTCTTGACTGCCTCTATTTTCTGGGGATCTACCATCACCCCCTGTTCTAACACTACATGCCCCAAGAACGCAACTGCAGTCAACCAGAATTCACACTTGGAAAACTTTGCATAGAGCTTTTGATGTCTCAAAGTGTCCAACACTATACAGAGATGTTCAGCACGCTCCTCTCTACTCTTAGAGTAGATCAAAATGTCATCAATGAAAACGTTGACGAACAAATCCAAGTAAGATTTAAACACCCCATTCATCAGACTCATGAATACCACCGGTGCATTGGTCAAACCAAATGACATCACTAAGAACTCGTGATGCCCATGCCGAGTCCAAAAAGCAGTCTTAAGAACATCCTCGGGCCTAATTTTCAACTGGTGATACCCTAACCTCAAGTCAATTTTCAAAAACATTGATGCACCCTATAACTGGTCAAATAGATTATCAATACGGGGTAGAGGGTACTTATTCTGGATGGTAACCTTGTTCAATTGCCTATAATCTATGCACATCCGCATACTACCATCCTTCTTCTTTACAAACAATACCGGAGCACCCCAAGGCGAAGCACTGGACGGATAAATCCCTTATTTAAGAGTTCCTGAAGTTGAGTCTTAAGTTCCCTTAACTCTGCCGGAGCCATAAGATACGAAAGAATGGAAATGGGACGAGTGCCCAGCTCCAAGTCAATACAAAAGTCAATATCCCTGTCCGGAAGCATGCCAGGCAAATCCGTTGAAAACACCTCACGAAACTCTGAAACAACTGGAACTGACTCAATAGATGGGAACTCTACACTATCGTCCCGGAGATGAGCTAGAAAGGTTAAACACCCTCTCTCCACTAGCTTTATAGCCTGAATGAATGATATAATTTTGGTCGGCTTAGACCTGTACATACCTTCCCACTCTAGCCTATCCTTACCCGGAATCTCTAGAGCCACAGTCTTGGTGTTACAGTTCAACACAGCATGATACGGGGATAACCAGGTCATGCCTAAATTAATATCAAAGTCGATCATATCCAGAATTACTAAGTCTACCCAAGTTTGCAACCCCACAAATTCACCGAGCAATTACGATAAACATGAGTCACAATCACCGACTCTTCAACCGGGGTAGAAACATGGATAGGGGAATCAAGGATATCACATATCAAGTCTAGACCCAATGCATAACTCACAGACACATAAGAATATGTAGAACCTGGATTAAATAATACCGAAGCCATTTTATCACAGACAAGAATGGTACATGTGATCACCGCATCAGATGTCTTAGCCTCGGTCCTCCTTGGAAATGCGTAACAGTGAGCCTGATCATCAATCTGGGCAACCTCCTTGGCCGGTTGTGCCACACCCCTGCCCGCCCCGCCGTTCCCTCTGTCTCCTCGACCTCTCTGAAAGTTACCTCGCCCACCCTGTGGACGACCTCTACCTGTCGGGACCATATCCTTAGGCTGCTGCTGAACTTGATTACCGGTCTGCCTGTGAGGGAACTCCCTCTTAAAGTGGCCCAGATCACCACAATGGAAACAACTGTGATCAAGTGCAGGCCTGCTAGCAGATGAATAAGAAGCTCCCTGGCCCTTAGGAGCTAAAAACTGCTGATTAGCTCTCAGATGACCACCTGTAAAAGCTGGCAGAGCTGACTGAATAGGACGGGCTGAGTATACCTGCTGATTCTGACCCCTGGAGTACGAACCACCTTAATTTCCCTCATTTTGGGGCTTCCTGGCTAACACCTTAGCATGCCCCACCTGCCTGACTCCCTCAAGTTTCTTCACATAATCTGCCACTTCGTTGAAGCCTTTCCCTGAGCTCAGTATTCAAACCTTTGACAAACAACTGAACCTGCTCCTCCTCGGAACCCAGCAACTGTGTAGCAAAATGACACAAAGCATAAAATTTTGCCTCGTAAGCAATGATCGATATGCTACCCTGCTCCAAATTCAAGAATTCATCTTTTTTCCGGTCCCTCAAGGTACGGGGTACGTACTTCTCTAAGAAAAGAGAGTGGAACTGCTCCCAAGTCAGTGGAGGTAAAACAGACGATCGACACTCCACATGAGATCTCTACCACTGCTTGGCATCACTCTGCAGCTGAAATATGACGAACTCAACCCCATACTATTGCACAATGCCCAGCTTGTGTAACCTCTCATAACAATCCAGTATGAACTCATAAGCATCTCTCCTATCCGTACCCTAAAACGTAGGAGGTTTCAGCTCGAAAAACTTGGTCAGCATCTCATGTTCATTTCCTGTCATCATTGGGTCTAGCATTGGCCTGAAGAAGTCACATGTGCCTGAAGCTGCATCCATCCTAGGAGCCGTAGGATCTGCTGGTTGGGTGCCCAGAGCCTGATTTGCAACGCCCGTGGGTATGGCTCCAGCACCAACCAAACCACTCAAGAAGTTCCAAGCCTGCTGAAATGCTTCGGGCGTCATAGAGGGAAGGCCTGCACCTCCAGCCGGTGCCGCCTCTACCTCCGTCCGTGCCCCTTCATCCTCCACAACAACTTGTACATCTTCGACAACCTGTTCTTGAGGTGGGGGAGGGGTTGCCTCTCGCTCTCCTACAGCAGCTTGATCCCCACCCCTGGTGGATGTGGCTCTTCCTCGTCCTCTACCCCTTCCCCTGCCTCTACCACGGACAGTCGGTCCCGCTGCTGGGACCGCCGATCTAGCTCCGTTCTTCCTTGTGTTAACGATCTGCGGAAAGAAAAGTGAAAGAGTCAAATACCAATTTGTATCACCAGATACCAATTGGGATCAAGTTATAGCACGATGGAAGAAAGAAGAGATAGTTTCCTAAAGTCCTACAGCCTCTCGAAGAAAAGTACAGACGTCTACGCACCATTCCGCAAGACTCTACTAGTCCTATTTTGGTACGACGAGATCAACGAACCTAAGGCTCTGATACTATCTTTGTCACAATCCAGACCGCCGTGAGTGGCATCCACCCAACCCCCGAATGAGCGAACTAATAGAGTCCAACTCTCAGCATAGCCTAACAGCCTAAAACCAGTGTGCAGAAATGTAAACTAGTAATCAACATAATCAAATCAACTCTATAAAATATAGCCTGCGGAAAATTCCTCTCTAGAATTTGAAAGTCGTCGTACCAAAAATATCTACCAAAGCTAGAGTACGGAGATGCAACTCCAAAAATAGAAATAGTCCAAAAATAGAAATAGTCTAAGCCCGAAACAAGTGGGCTACAACTCAATAGATAGAAATCAAGGCAGCTTGGTCGAACAGCTCACCCTTGATATCTCGAAGTGTCAGGCCTACAAGTGAGGTCGTGCGTCAACTGCCGGAAGATTTTTTGTACTCACAAAAAGATAAGCAAGTGCAATATCAGTACACAACCACCGTGTACTGGTAGGATCATCAGCCAGTTCTAAATAAATAGTGTATGAGTAGTACAACAATCCAGTAAGAGTACAGAAACACATAGGCAAGTCAACAGGTACTCCTAGGCTACAAGTCTCTACCTAACTTGTCCCACAGGTAAACCATCTCACAGTTATGATCAATAATCCACAATAATAATAGTTATACCTCGTTGCATATCCCGGACCCACCCTGGATCCCCTCTAAATAACACCTAAGTGTCAGACAAACAACCCGATCTAAACCAAGACTAAACTCATAAAGCAATGTAACAACCCGGCCTCTCAAAGGCCAAAATACACAACCACAATTCATAAACACAACCCGGTCCACTCAGGAAACCATTAATGAAGATGCAACAATACAATAAAGTAAACTCGTACCAAGCATGGTACCCGAGCCAACCGTTAGTGTTATCCCATACCAGGCGTGGTACCCGAGCCAACTGTTAGTATATCCCGTACCAGGCGTGGTACCCGAGCCAACCGTTAGTATTTTCCTTACCAGGCGTGGTACTCGAGCCAACCGAATGTCACATAAATCCACAATCACAAACAATGAACAATCAACACTTATAAACCAACAAGCAATAACACTTAGTTCATTTCACAAGACTGAAAAACAGGACTTTTGGACATTCCTAAATTATTCACTAAGAAATGCAAACCATACAAATACTTAGACACGAGTACACAAATATACAATGCATACAGGAATCAATAACCATCACCTACCTCGAATAAGCAAGCTCTATAGTGCGAGAGCTTTCCCTTTTTCAGGATTCCTTGCTTGTTCTTGGTCTAGAAACAAATACATAGTAACTAAAAATCAATACTTATGGCCTACAAATTACCCGGATTATGAAAAATCCCAAACCCCAGGCCAACCATGATCATTCCACCCATTCCCGGGCTCTCCCACCATTAATTCACCTAAATTCATCATTTTACAAATTTCCTTAGAGAATTATGGCTAAGTGATCATTACCCATTACCAAGAATCAAGACCCAAGAACTCTAGCACCCTAGAATCTCCTTTTTTTCTCAGATTCTACCATTCCTAGGTCATCCTAATCTTTCCCCAAGTCCACCCCTAGCAATTCTATAGCATAGGAAAGATATCACGGAGTTTGGGGAGTAGAATCCTTACCTTTATGATAAAAAATGGTGGAAAACGGTTGAAAATCGCCCAAAACCGCCTCCTTCTTCTCCCAAAATATTTCACGAAAACCTGAATTGTTTTGGAGAAATTTCTGCATTAAATCCCGTCACGCTCCGCTATAGCGGTCCGCTTCGCTATAGCGGTACCGCCGTAGTGGAGTCGTCCGCTATGGCGGAGGCTGACCATTGTTGACTTCCGTTGTAGCGGTAATTTCTCCGCCGTAGCGGTTGACACGGGACAGAAAATCATAAAATCTCCAAAACTAGTCCATCTTACAACACACTTCTTTTTCCGACTCCTGGTACAACCCCTTCACGTCAACCTCGATTTCGGGAGTTCTACTTACCCGAATTCGATTCCGAAAAGTCCTCTGGACTCCTTTATGTGTTAGCTACAAGAAAAACTAGCTCGAATCAAGACATCAAACCCAATCCTTACCCGAATTACCCTAGACCATACCTCGCTCTAAATTCGGCCGAGACTAGCCTAGCCCAAAGTTTTAAACTCCCAAACCCGGAGTTTTCTAACTCTAAAAATTAGCACGAATGATTTTTTTCCCGTAACGACGGACCCGATCATTACAAATACTCAATAAAAAATAATATCAGGATAACTTATCCAAGCATAACTAATCGAGAAAAAAATTGATATATACTATATTAGATATTATATTACAAGTCACACCAATAGAGTCTAGTTTTCAATACCTACCAATATAATAAACCCAAATAAAAAGTAAAAAATGATTTAAAAAAATCAAATTTGTGAAAAAAAGTAAAAACGATAAATAAAAACCGAAACAGAAATTGAAAAAATCCCTAAAAAATATTGAGGGATGTGAATAAACCCAAAAATCTCTGCCATATCTTAATTTTCTTATTTTACTCCTTTCTATTATCACCTTTTTCACTAACAATTGTAATTTTATAGGCTTAAATCCAACTAAATATATTTTCTCTCCTAATCCGTCATTCTCTTTTCTAAAATATATTCATTCCCCAAATATACACTTTTTATATTCATTCTCTCTCCTAAAATATATTTCAATTTTTGAAAGAAAACTATTCCCCAAATATACACCTTTTTCATTAACAAGTTCAATTTTTGAAAATAAATTTATTTATTTTTTTCTTTATGATATAAAAACTAATGCTAAATGTATGATGTTTGTTAATAAAATAATTATTCTTTACTCTATGAATATCAATTTTATACCAAATTGAATACCAATTTAAATACCAACTTGTATGTCATATTGAATGATTTTACATATGCAATGTGTATAAAATAGGTAAAAAATTATTGTGTATGCAATGTGTATAAAATCTGGTTGCATAATTATTCTTGTATAGAATATAGTAGCATAAGTTATCAAATTTATACTAATTTTTATATCAATTTTATACCAAATATAATAATTTTGTGTATGTTATAGAATAAATAAATTTAAAAAAAAAATTAGCTTATTTAATCAAGTTTGAAACGTGATATTTAGTGGATCCCAGTGCGTATTTGTTGCACAGTTAATAACTCATTGTAATTATCTTTCTTAATTACAATGAGTTATTGAGTGGGTCCAGTTCGAATTTCTTCCTTAATTAAGTATCATTAAGAAAAAATCACATTAAAATTAAAAAAACACAATTAAATGCATGTTGCACAGTTAATAACTCATTATATTTATCTTTATTAATTACAATGAGTTATTTAGTGGGTCTCAATCCGATTCTTCCTTAATTAAGTATTATTAACAAAAATTCACATTAAAATAAAAAATCACAATTAAATGCAGTAAATAAAATAACAACTAATTTTAAGATTTTGGTATGACTTGTAATTAAAATAATATTCTAAGAATTAGAAAAAGGTGATATATTTGGTGTAATAAAAGATCTTAAAATATTATCTAGTATGATTTTGTCTAATTAATCTCATCACAACTTGTCTTCAAACCAAAGGACTCCAAAGTTTCTTAATGTTCAATCCTTGAAGCTCTTGGGCTTGATATAAGCCAATAGTTCACTAGACTGGAAATCATCCGCAATGTATTGAGCTTTGTTCGGGCCTTTCTTGGAAACCATTGGTGTCATCCGCAAATACTTTCCAAAATTATTGTTACATTTCATTTTTTAGAGTTAATTCCAAATTGAATTAGATTAATTTAATATATTAAATTAAAATTTAAATATTCAAAAATTATACGAAAATTATTACAATTTACAATTCTTCTTATATCAATATGGTGAAAAGATACATTTTAAAATGTTAATTAATAAGCAAGTGATTGTTTGACCTCAAGAAGTAAAAGATGACAAGTATTTTGGAACCGAAGGAGTAATCTAAATGTCTTGACAAATGTTAATGCTTCCTTTTAGAGAACAAGGTTTTCCTTGTATGATACTCTTTATTCCAAAATGAGTGATGTTTTTAGCTTGGGTACATCCATTCAGAAATTACCTATTTCAAGAAAATAAAGAGTGTTTTTACTTACTCTTAATTAAATGTTTTGAAAAAAAATGTGATTCTTTAATGATGTAAAACTTCATTATTAAAAAAAGGATAATTTTGGAAGAATAGATTAATAGCATGTTTGGTCAAGCTTCTAAAATCAGTTTACTTTGAAAAGTGTTTTTCAAAAAAGTACTTTTTGGTGAAAAACAGTTTGTGTTTGACCAATAAATTTAAAAAATACTTTTGAGCAGCAATTAGTGTTTGCCAAACTTTTTAAAAGTGTTTCTAAGGGCCTGTTTGGAAAGTCACCCTGGTAATTGGATTTGGTGTAAGTGGGTGTAATTACACAGTTTGACATGTTTGGTTGGCTAGGTAATTACTTGGTCAGCAGGTAATTGGGTGTAATTGACAGGGGGTAATTATACTCTCCAATTCACAGGGAGAACTGTGGATTGCTGGTAATTACATGGTGTAATTACAAACTGATTACTTTCTAATTTCGTCCTTTTATTTTTATTTTTATTTTTTCGTTTTAATTTATTTTTTATTTCTATTATTTTAAATTCTTTTTTATTTTTATTATTCTAATAATTTTAATTTTAATTTTATATTATTTATATTTCATTTCCTTCTCATTTCTAAACCTTTACTTCTTGTGATTCCATGTAATTGTTCGTATTATCTATTTTATATTTATTTTTTGTTTATTTTTTTCATTTAGCATAATTTAGTTAGTATTCTAAATTTTAAATTAAAGTAGAATTTATTGTTGAATAAGGTTATATACTTATGTTTTTCTTTTCTTTTCTTTTGAATCATATTTAGATATGTTATACTGAAATTTGACATAAGAGTATTATGTTAATTTTTTTGTTTTGAATTTTGAACTTATGTTATATTTCAGTTCCAATTTATTTGTTTTACTAGTATTGACTTGATATTTCACATTGCAAGCCATTCATTTTTTAGTTAGAATTGATAGATTATCTTTTTGTCAAATGTTTTAATAATTTTATGACATTATATTTATAATATTAATCTTTTTGTTAAACATGCATTTCATGATGTTCTTAAAAATCATGTACTTTAAGTTTTTATGATTAATTTAATTAAAATATACTAATTTGAAAAATATAAATTAATTTTTTTTTATAATATTAGTTAAGAATACATATTTGTTAATTAATATATTTCAAAAGATAATATATATATATATATATATATATATATATATATATATATATATATATATATAATATTTAATTTAATATCATTTATAAAGGCCTTTATTTGTTTAATATAAATTTTTAAATTTTGATAATCAACTTTTATTAAATTTTAATATAACCATGTGATTACACTTGTGCAACAAACAGTACACTTGTAATTACACTGTAATTACATTGTGGCAACCAAACAGGTCGATGTAATTACTAGGCTGGTAATTACTACCCTAGTAATTACATCAATTCCAATTACCAGGTGCTTTCCAAACAGACACTTTTGAGATTAGTTTAAAAATTATTAAAAATTTCACTTTTAATCCAAAAACAAATTTGCATGCACATTTTTACATTTTTTACTGACAACCTTCTTTCTAATTTTTCATCCATTTAAATGCAAAAGAAATTCGAGATTTGAAATTTCCTGTGCTCGTTTTTCCTTTTAATTTTTTTTGTTTAATATTAAATATTTAATTAAAATAAATTTTCACATTGATTGATTCTTATATCAGATTGAGATAAATTAAAAATTGTAACAGACTTACTTATTATTATTTTTCTTCATTTAATCTGTCATCTTTGAATATATTTTTTGAGGTAATTAAGATAAAGAAGTGTATATTAGAAGAAGAAAAAACCCGTGTACAACATGCAGTAAGAGGTTACAGCAGGCAGCTCAAGCAGACACCTCTTGGACGACATGTCTGCTTGAGCTGTCTACTTGCAAGGTCTCATTTTAAGAAATTTAATATTTTTTTTCTCTTAATTTATTTATCTTATTTTTTATTTTAGTATGTTATATATTCGATTAAAATATTCTGTTATATATTTAATAATTATGTAAAAGGTATTATAAATCGCAATAATTGACAACTTAAAATATTAATTAAAAAAATACAAAAAAAATTGGTTGACTCTTGAAATTCTATTAGTGACACATGAATTGGAACAGAGAGAATAACACAATAATTAATAGCTGAAAATATTTAAAAACCATATAAAAAATTTGATTCACTATTCAAATTTTATTTGTGCCACGTAAATTGAAATAGAAGGAGTAACATATATTATTTAAAAATAACGTAAAAAGTATTATAAATCACAATAATTAAAAAAAGTGTATAATAAATTTAGTGACTTTTTAAATTTTATTTATATAATATATATTGAGTCTGTGTTGGCACCGGTTCTATATCTAGTAAAATGAAGAGTCATGAGTGAGGACTGAGATGATATATGTGTAAATTCACTTTTGTAAAAATATTTTAAAATATTGCAAATCTCTTTTTTATAATATAATCAATTTTATGTAGATTAAAATTATTTATATTAGTTTAAACAGAGCTTATTCATTTATGTGAAAACTTGCTTTTGGACCAAAGGTGAAATATTAATAGTTTAAATTAATTTTAACCTTCAAAATATAAATTGAACACTTGGCAATCATCCACCACTCAATTGAGAAAAACTTGAGAAAACTCTAAATGGAGGGGATCTCATTCCTGATTGAACATATTAATCTCTACAGTATAGTAAAGAGAGATTAAGGCCTCATTTGTTTGCACTTAATGGTGGTCTGAATCTGAATGGTTCAGACCTTGGGCTATAAAGTACATTTATTTTTATTCAGATTTAATCACTTAATTGGTCTGAATGGGTCTTAATCATTAAGATCTAGAACAAAGTTTTAATATCATTAAGAAGTAAACTTGTATTGATAATATTCACCACCACTCTATCCACAATCACCAGTTACCACCTTTGTCATCACAACCACCACCACCATTGTCAACTACCATTACCATCGTTAACCACCACCACCAGCCACCATTACTATCAGTCACTACCACCCCTACTACCTCCATCATTATATATAATTATATTCATTATCACCACTATCACCGCCACCTCCAATACCACTGTGGTCAATCCCTACAACTAATCAACTCCACCATCACAATTAGCATCGCCGCTAACTACCACCAACACACCATCAATCACTACACGTTTTTCAGCCATCACCACCACCATTGTCTCAGTCGGCGCCACCTCCACCACTATCAACCACTACCACCAGTACAATCAATCCCTACTATCAATCACATCCATTATCACAACTAGAACCGCCGTCAACTACAACACATTTTTTTGTCACCACCATCAATACCGCCAATTACTAACCTTAACTAACTTCACCATCACAAAAACCACCACAAATACTTCCAATCGCCACCATTATGACAGACACTACAACATCAACCACCTCTACCATCACAACTATCACCGACAATATTACTAGCCACAAACATCAACCATTACCACCACCACCACCATTACGAACCATCTCCATCATCACTAGTAAACGTAAATGTTTCATTTTTAAAATTAAATAATAGTTTTATTTTTATTAAATTAAGTATTTTTTAATATATAATTAATTTTTATTTGAATTATACTTTTATTCTATTTATAAATAAATAAATTACGCATATTCAGATTTTGAAAAACAAACAATCTTAATTATTCAGTATTCAGATCTAGATACAATATCTTAATCATTCAGATTCAGACGTCTTAATCTTAATAAAAATAAATGAGGCCTAAAAGTCTATTTGTTATGGAGGAACACATTTTCTAAAAAATCACGGTATTAATAATATGAGGTATTATTTTATACATAGTAACAGTTTTCTACTTAAATACATCTTATTCATTACTATCTCTATTCTAATACATCATATATATTTAATATAACAAATTAAATTAAACAGTAGATAAAAAATAATTTCATCATAACATTTCAGCATTACTGATATACTATGTACATTCAATATTATTTTTATACACGGTATCAAACAACCCTAGCTAAGTGCATTTAGCAACGCCAACGCATGCTCCATTACAAAAACAAAAAGATAAAGGCAATTCTGTTATTAATAATACCTTCTTATGACAAGAAATTATTATTAGGGACACCCATCACACCATTAGAACTACTCCTCTATTATATATTGCAGGAAATGGCAGGTTGATTAATATTGCCATTGGCTCATTAGTTTAGTAATATTATAACAAAACATTATTATTATTATATATAAATTAAAGATTCTCAAGATAATGCGCCTGATACGACAATATACATGACATATATAACATTGCTAATATAGTTTACTTAATTTTCCTATTGATTTTAATTGATTTAATGAGAAAAAAATTCAGCTCTTTCATTTCAATTCTTATATGCTATACTGGATATAGAGGAACCTGTGCTAGCATAGATTCAATATATATAAATTTTTTATTTTAATTTATACGATACGAATAAAATTTAGATAGTCAATCAGATTTTATATAAATTTTAGATATTTTAAGTAGTCATCTATTATAATTTATAATATTTTTTACGTAATTTTTAAATAATATATATTGCTTCTTCTATCCCAATTTATGTGGCATCGATATAATTTTGAGAGTCAATTAAATTTTTTACATATCTTTTAAATATTTAAGTTGTTAATTATTGTGATTTATAGTACTTTTTTCTTCCGTCTCAATTTATGTGACATTGATAAAATTTCGAGAGTCAATTAAATTTTTTATGTCTTTTAAATATTTTAAGTTGATATATTGTGATTTGTAGAACTTTTACATAATTTCAAATACATATTAGATTTTAAAAAAAAAAAAATTAATATAAAAAAAATTAAAAAAATATGCAAGCAAACATCACAAGTAGACATATCGATTTGTTGCCCGCTTATCGCCCAAAGGTAATGTTGCAAAATTATAAAACCAAAACATGATAATTAGACAAATACAATAAGTTTTAGGTCATATTTTATTATATATATATGTGTGCGCCTCACATGGGAGGATAATAAATAAAAGAAATAATAGTGATGAACACACTTTTATTAAAGACAAACATTTAAAAAAGATTGTCCATGAAAAGACAATGTGAGGAAAGTAAAGTTTCTTGTTGAAAAAAAAAAAAAGGAAAGTAAAGTTTCTAGCTAATAAACAATAAAATAGCACACACAAGAAAATTATATTATAATTTAGAATTAAATAATAATGCATTCAGGGTGTGTTTGATATGAAGAAATATATTTTCGATGAAAAATATTTTATGAAAAATAAGTTAGTTTCTTATTTATTTTCTCATGTTTAGTTGGTGAGTGAAAAATATTTTTTGAAAAATATATTCTATTATTTGATTAATGAGTGAAAACACATTTTTCAAAAAAATATTTTTTTTATTTTTAATTAGAGAGTAGAAAATATTTTCTAGGGGCTAGATTGGGGGTTGGGGTGTGGTGGTTGGGGGAAGGGGCTGGGTGGGTGGGTGGATGGGTGGGGGTGAGTAACTAAAAAAATTATTAAGTACTCCCTTCATTTTAAATTGATTGACCTATTTTGACTTGGCACGGAGTTTAAGAAAATAAAAAAGACTTTTGAATTTTGTGGTCATAAATTAAAGATATGTGAAATGTACCAAAATGCTCTTTGATCTTGTGGTCTTAACCATGACATGTGAAAAGTTGAAATTAAAAGTTACTAATTAAGAAAAAGGGTCATTCTTTTTTAAACGGACTAAAATAGAAAGTAGGTCAAACAAATTAAAACGGATGGAGTAATTTTATTTTATTTTTAAAAAATTAAAATTAAATTTTGGGTGGGGTGGAGTGGGGTGGGGGCTAGGATGGGGTGGAGTAGGGGGGGGGGACGGGGGTACCAAAATATTACCTTTTTTTAAAAAAAAATTAAGTAATTTTTAAAAAAAATTAAAAAATTGAATTTTGGGTGGGGTGGGGTCGGAGTAGGGGGACGGGGCAGGGTGCCAAAAATATTACTTTTTTAAAAAAATAAGTAATTTTTTTTTAAAAAAAATAAAAATTAAATTTTGGGTGGGTGTGAAATGGGGGGACTGGGGTAGGGTAGGGAGAGGGGAGGGGGAGGCAGGATACCAAAAATATTACTTTTTTAAAAAAAAATAAGCAATTATTTTTTAAAAAAAATTATAAAAATTAAATTTTGGGTGGGGTGGGGTGGAGGTGGTAGAGTGGGGGGGGGGGGGAGAGTTGAGTGGAATGGGACGAGGGTTAAGGTACAAAAATATTACTTTTTTTTAAAAAAAATATGAGTTTGGGTGGGTGGAGGTGGTGGGGGGGGGAGGGGTTTTTGAAGTTGGGTGGGTGAATGGGTGAGGTGGAGTACAAAAAAAATTACATTTTAAAAAAAAGTTAATTTTATTTTTTAAAGAAAGAATTGAAAAAAAATTAAAAAAAATTGATGTGGGGTGGAGGTGGTGGTGGGGTGGGGTAAAGGTGGGTGGGGGATGGGGTGAAATAGAAAAATATTTTAAAAAAATTGTGTGAGGTAAAGGTGGGTGGTGACGGTAGGGATGGGAGTAGGAGGGTGGAGTGGGTGAGTGTGGAATTGGAGTGTTATGAAGGTGAGGACTTGTTTTCCCTATTTTTATTAGAAAAGTCATTTTCCTTATTTTGGAGGAAAATATTTTTCAAATTTTTTGACCAATCAAACACCAAAAAATTAAAAAATATTTTTGAGAAAACATTTTCCTCCGTACCAAACATACTCTCAATCAATGAGGTCTTGGTATAGGACAGAAGTTTACGTAGTGGGTGAAATGTTATTACTGTTAAAATCTAATCCATTGATATAGTATAAAACTGTATACATATATCGTGTCATATTAAATTGAGTAAATGCATTAGGACCCCACTAAAGTTGGTCGACATTTGGAAGTAGACACCTAAACTTTACGGGGGTCCTATTACACCACTCAACTAATTATACAGTTGTAAATACCCTATTTTGATCCATTTGCTCACCAGCTTTGTTCTCACGTTTCAAAGGCGCGTGACTGAAGGAAATTGCAGCAACAAATCAATTAAAAAAAGCCACGTGGCATGGTTAATTTAAATCCTTTCTTTATATAAAGACACTCATCTTCTCAACCTCCCAAAAACTCCATTTCTAGCGTTGGAGAAGCTTCTCCAAAAAAAAATTCTCTCATCATCAGCGAAATCAGATACAAAAGGTAAGAAAGTTCCATATGTGTCCTTTAGTAGTTTTAATTTCTTGTTGTTTTGTTTAAAATATCTGAAATCAAGCGATTAGGTTTTCAAGACAACAATCAAGAACATTACTAACATTTTTTCACAGAACTACAAAGATGTCAATCACTACTACACGAACTAAAATAATCTTTTTATACGAAAATCATGATGTTTTTCTACAGATCACTACTAAGATGCTTTTCCCCAAAAAATCACTACTACATGAAAATAATCACTATAAAGATGTTTTCCCTAAAAAATAACTACTACATGAAATTTTTTTGGACATTTTTACAAAAACTAAAGAAATCGTGAAGAACCCTAACCTGTAAGTTTTCACTACTTTGTTTACTATGTAATTTCTTAGTTTTCGACACCACGATCTCAGCAATTGACAAAGACAATCACAAACCCTAACAATCCCTTAGCTTTTTTACTTTTCTGATTTTGATCGGTTTAGAGAGAGAAATAAAAATATCTAGAAAGGTTAAAGGTTAAAAGAGGCGGGTCAGGATTAAACCCGACTTATTAATGGGTGAGACACACGCGCCACACGTGAGAACAAAGCTGGTGAGCAAATGGGTCAAAATGGGGTATTTACAACTGTATAATTAGTTGAGTGGTGTAATAGGACCCCCGTAAAGTTTAGGTGTCTACTTCCAAATGTCGACCAACTTTAGGGGGGTCCTGATGCATTTACTCTATTAAATTTGAAACATTTATTTATTTTTTTAAAATATGGGGTAGGGGAGGGGAGGAAATTACGAGGTGAAAAATCAAACTCTCACCAATAAGGTGAAAGTTCAAATAGCCAATCAACTGACTAACTAAGCTACTAAAATTTCTTGAAACATTAGAAATATAGTATATTCCTTTTTGGTTGGTGTGGGGTGAGGGGGGAGGGGGTGGGGGTTGTTAAATTCAGATGATGTATTCATTCAAAAGTTCGTTTTCCCTAAGAGGTGAAGAAAATACTAGAAAAAAAGAAAGAAGGAAACAGAAAAAAAAATGAAACAATGGATGTTTTATCTCGCAGAGAACTTTTAATCAAACATCCAGATGATATAGCAACTTATTTGTGGGAAATTGGGAATGATATCGTGTGTAGAAATATACTTATACTAATAACAAAATTAATTTAAGAAAGTTGAATAATTTAGATATTGGAAAAGGCATAAGTAACTCCGGAACTATATTATTCAAGTTTGAGGGAATCGATTGGCGGCCCCTAAAGTTGGCACCAACTTTTATTTAGACATCTCAATTATGTTTTGTTCATTTTAAACACCTCATGTAAGTTCTTGTTATGTCATTTTGACACTTTTTGCTGACTTGGCACATTGTGTGTGATGCACCTCTTCTTAGCGCGTGAATAGCATTTTTTTTTGTAAAAAATATTTTTTTCTTTCTTCTTCTTCACTCTTTATCCCTACCACCTACTCCACCTTCCACCGTGAAAATCTTAGATGAAAAATCTCACTAACACATGAAAGAACAAAACAAAAAAATTCATCATACTAATTTTAATTTTTTTTAGAAGAACATGAAAGAACAAACCACCAAAAATTAAAAGAAAAATTAAAAGGAAGAAAATTCCTATCATCTCTGTCGGAAGCTCGCCGAAAAATCACTATCGATGAAATATTCATTTTAATCAATCTAATGGTGCTTTTATTCTTATACTCCTATATATATATAGATATATATTTATTTATTTTTGTTTATACTCCTATATCTATATATTGATATTAGTGAATTTGTCATTTTTCTCACACCTCCAACATTGACTAAACCTTTAAAAATCAACCCTTAATTCTCTCTCATATTTTCATGGAGTTATCCCATGCATTTTCGATCGACATCTTCACTGGAAAACGATTTCCTTATCTCATTTTGCTAGTTAACTTCATATTATTTTAGTAGCTTTACAATCTCCGGCTATCACTGAAAGCGATACTCTATTGAAGATAAGGCATTAATGGGAAACCCATTATCACTCAATTACTGAAAAAAGTATCATTAAATCGGTTAAAATAATTAGTGGATGAGTAAAGTATGAATTTTATTTTAATCAAATATTAAAAAATAATAATTGTTGAAGCTTTCATTGAGCTATCAAGCTTAAGCTTTCAAATTTGGGCCATTTTTATCTTTTGCTTGGCCATTGATTTTCAGCTCAAGAACTCAACAAGTGTGCATTAGTCGTGATTGGCAGCCACTCACGACGTGGTGGATGAAGGTTGTTTCTGCGAAAAATATTTTTGGGTGTAATGGACAAGACTACCAGGGGAGGGGAAGGGGGGTTATTTCTGTTAAAGGGAGTGTGGTGAAGAAGATGACCTGGGAAGGGGGAGGGGGTTAAACTAATTTATTTTTACAATATATTTTTAGTTTTTTTATAAATAAATTTTAAAAAATAGTTTTTCTTTTTTTTTTACTTAAAATGCCACATGTAATCATTTAATTGGTTGTTTTTCACTCCATCAGCGAGTGTAGTACACTCTCCTCATTTAGGTTGCTGATTGTGCAAGAAGTGTCAAACTGACACAGCGAGATCCTATATGAGGTGTTTAAAATGAACAAAGTCTAGTTGAGGTGTCTAAGTAAAAGTTGGTGCCAACTTTAGGGAGCCGTCGATGGGTTCCGCCTTCAAGTTTTAGAGATACATCTTATTTTTACAAGAATTCGGTTACCCCCTAAATATTTTTAAGATGGAATAAGTATCACTTTTAGTGGTCATTTGTAGCTGGTTATAGTTATGCATGTATTATAATGTAAAGATTAGTTATGACAAAATCTATGTATATTTGTGGCTGGTATGCATGTATTATAATGTAAAGATTAGTTATGAGAAAATATATATACTATATTTTATGCAGGTATTAGATATGTAAGGTTTAGTTATACATGCACTAGTTATTCCATCATTTATTCTCTATAAAATAATATATAAATTTCCTCATAACTTACACATGTATTAGTTATGCGGATTTCTAAATTGAAAATCGAAGCTTCAAGCCACACCCGTTGTTGTCTTCATCAACGGGAGTTTGACTCCTCATGACCTGGTTATTTTCTTGTTCATTGTTCATGTTGATGTTGAGCTGATCAAAGTCCATTGTTACCGGTCATAACTTGGGGAAAAAAGTTTTCTACTACACAAAACTTAACAAGTTAGCAACAAAATGAAGGTCGCAACAACACTATAATTATCTAAAATTTTCACGGTGAACGTCAAATTGTTTATCCTTAAAATGGTACAATATAATTGAATTTGTACATGTGAGTTGTATTGTCCAAATAATGAGATTATGATGAACTAACTTGCAAGAAATAAACAATAAACTGTTGAATTTCAATATATCTGCAGAGCCAGAACGCAACGAAAAAAATAAACAGAAACATACATTCAGTCATGATTGTTCAAGTGTAGGCAAAATAACAATTTTGGAGAGAATTGACTTAAAGCACAAGTTTAAGAGTCTTCTAGCCTATGCCTATCTCAGTGAATCAAAACTGATGGAGTCATAGGCGTATTTAATTATAGGTAAGCTAGGGAGTAAAGTCCTCAAATGGTCATTGAACTTGTAGAAATATCCCACTAAAGTAACTTTTGAATTTTTCTGGACGATATGGTATTGAACTTGTAAAAGTATCCCACTAAAGTAACTTTTGATTTTTTTTTGAAAAATATGGTCATCAAGCTATGCACATATTTTCAACAAGGTGAAAACTAGCGAAAAAATTAATTTTTTAACGAAATTTTATACATATATCTTTTTAAAATTTATTTTTTGATTTTATACCCATTAGCCCATTATACGGTAATTTTTAGGCAAAACTTTTAACCCTGGGGACTTTTCTATAAAATATGATAACCCTAGAAATTTTACCAAAAATATTTCCTCCCATCAAAAAAACTTGATATTCATAATTTGGAAATAATTAATTGACTGATTTATTACTATACTAAAAGATAAGATAAATATTTAATTACTAAATATGTGGGTCACCTTTAAAGTCTCTAAAAGAGACGTAATATTCCATCATAAACAAGTAATTGAACAATTTTAAATTAGATGTAAGATAAAATTGCAATGAGCTCCGATGCGATTGGCTGACAATATCGCTGGAAATGGAAGCTTAGAACACTGAAATTGTAAAGACTTAAGAACTTACAGAGCTTAGTACAATGCTCGTAAGTAAATCAAATTCACAAGCCCTTCAAAAAGAACGTAAGACTTTATTTATAGCTATATATTGATCGGGACAAGATTCACAAAATATGCCTTTATAAAATTTACTTATTGCTCATTATTATTATTGAGTAATGGCTGATGATAAATCTCAAAATCTCGTGTAATGACTAAATATTTGAATAACCTCAACTCGGTTCGTGTCTCATACTCGACACCATGTCTCCGGAGGTCGTAGATGGGAATTTGTCAGAACGCCGGTCACCAAGGCCAGTAGCATACTAAACCTTCCTTGAGCAAAGTTCTTTTCAGCTGGTCTCTTTAATGCAATTTCTGTTGACTCATATTGGACCTGTCACTTTTATCACATGTCACCTTCTGATTCATCCACCTGCCGAGTCCAGATTTTACCCTATACATTGATCTTGCGACTTTCTTCTCGTAGCTCTCTTTCGTTACCTCATTTTCAAAAATAAGTTTAATTTTATAGTGTTTGCAAGGACAAATGAAATAAATATGCATTCAAAGAGTCGCTGCTAACGAGCACTGTTAAGTGTTATCCTCCGAAAGTTAAATTTGTCATTTTTAGGTGAGTTTAGTAAGTTAATACGAACAAATTAACATAATTTAATGATCTTAATTTCGATATTACTCGATCAAATAATCATTAGTTAACTTGCTCTTGACTAACCCAAAAATAGGCATTCTTTGTACAAAAGAAAATGACTACTAGTCTGATTACATTGACTGGCCCAGGAGGAAAAAAAAACTTAGTAATTAAAAAGAAAATTTAATTAATAATTACTCAAACGTCATTTGATGTGATAGCGAGGATGAAATCATTGAAAAATTAAATGTTCCATCATTAGAAGAATTAAGCGCGTGAAAATCATTTATTTATACCCCAAATATTTGCTTTAAAAGAAAAATTCTCCTTCAACTTTGAACTATAGACATTTTCTCCCCCTTATTTATGAAAATATTATGACATAATCAAAATCGTAAAATTTGATGATCTCAAAGTTTTTAGAAGCCTAGTTAGAGTACGGTTGATTAGGGGACATGAGTTAAATCACTTTTGATATATGCCAAAGTATTTTGTCGCTTCTTAATTTCTATGAAAACAAACACCAAGGAATCGTTTAGTACGAGGGATGGGATCAACAAAATTATCTCATGGATTAATATACATTCCATCACCATGATATAAATGGTGAAATAAATAATCTTGAAATTAATTAATACCTCTAATTAAATACAAGATAAAATAATTTTATATTTTATCTCAAGATTATTATCCTTTATCCCTTGTACTAAATAACTCCTAACATATAAAAAAGAATAGGACCAAAAAAAATGGAGTGATGATGCGTCATCACAATTTTTTTTATCAAGTCCATGAATTGTAGCTAACGTTACCATCAAGGGTATAATAAGACGGATGAGAATGACATTTCTTCGTTCTTAATTAAAAAATTTGGAATTAAATTTTAAGAATAGGGAAACTTGTTGAATCAAAGTAATAGGACATCATGCGAAAGCTAACAATTATAAATTTTAATGACGATAAATAAGATGACAAAGAAAACTATACTAAAAAAAGTATAATATTTAATATGATTTGGTTAATTGACCTATATATTGAGAAAATTAATATTAAAAACGAAAAATTTATTGAGAGAATAATCTTCCTCTAAAAAAAACTCGTTAACGACTACATTGTGAGTGCTATTGTGTTTTTGTATGAGAAGAAAGAGTCTTCTATTTATAAAAATTCAAAACTTCTCCGCTAATAAAAAAATAAACATGAAAGAGTACTTTCCCACCAAGAAAACTTTTTCTAAAATAAAACACAATTATAATAAAAACCAAGGGTGTGTTCGATATGGAGAAAAATATTTTCTAAGAAACAAGTGGCCGGTTTCTTACTTATTTTATAATTTCTTGTGCTCGATATGTAAGTAAAAAATATTATCCTAAAAATAATTTTATATATTTAACACAAAACTATGAGAATGGATGGGGGTAGGGTGATGTGTGTTGTGGTGGGGAGTTGGGGGTGGGGACAAGGGTTTGGAGGTGGGGTGTTGTGGTGGGAGATGGGGTTGGGGGTGGCTATGGGGTGAGTGATTGTGAGGGTGGGAGGAGACAATGTCACTTGATTTTCCTATTTTTATTAATTAAGAAATTCATTTTCTTATTTTCAAAGAATTTAAAGAGGGGCAAGATTCATTGATTAGGTGGCAACAAGATTTGTGACTTTTTCATTTATCGGTTGACTCTGTTTTTTTGATATCCTTGATCTTGATTTGTTTCAGCAAAGATGGAAATAAATAAGCAATCAAGTCCGTCTAGACTATGATCGAACGTTTTTCAAAAAAAAAATTAATTATTTTTCAAAACTTTTAATCAATCGAACATGAGAAAATACTCCAAATAAAATAGAAAGTCAGGAGGGCAAAATTGTTTCCCTTTTTAGGCCATGTGCAAAAAGAATTATGTTACACCCTAACACCTATATATATGAACCATTCGTCCCTTTCAATTTCAACTACATAAAAACAGCAAAGAAAGAAATCCCACAAGGCTTCCTTTCCAAACATAACAATGCATCAAGAAGATTCAATAGAATTTGATCTAAGCTTTCTTGAATCAGAACTAGATCATCAATTCAACAGCACCAACTTAGATTCAATCTCCTCCAATCTGTCCGTCGAAAAATTGGAGGAAATAGACGAAAATGGAGACAGCATTCCTCGTTCATCAACACAAGCATCGGATAACTGGAAGAGATACAGAGGCGTGAGGAGGCGTCCATGGGGAAAATTCGCTGCCGAAATTAGAGATCCGAAAAGAAAAGGCGCTAGGCTTTGGCTAGGAACTTACGAGACCCCAGAGGACGCGGCATTGGCCTACGACCGAGCCGCGTTTAAGTTGAGGGGTACACGGGCCTTGTTGAATTTTCCTCACTTGATTGACACGAACGTCGCTGAGCTGAACAGAGTTCGGCCCAAGCGGCGTTCGCGCTCACCCGAAATAAATAAGGAAGATGAAATTCCGAGTCCAAAAAGGAGAAATGCTCAGCTAATAAACAGCCTAGCTAAAGCCAATAGTATCATACATATGTTTTCAAATTGCATGAGCAATAGGTCTTACATGTAAAAGGTCATGTACCCATGACTCAAAATTTCCTTGCTAAGCTACATGAAACAGATTTCCGGAAGTCCACAGAAAAACTATTGCTAATTGACTGTTCACTAGTTTGGCATTTCATCCTAGGGTTAAAGAAAAATCCTTTTTTAAGTTTGAATTGAAAATATATGGAGATGGAAGTACTCTTTCTCTTCTTCTTCTTCTTCTTTTTTCGTGAAAAAAAGGCCGAGCTCATGAGCTTATTATCCCTTCTTTTTACGTTCTCATGTTTTCGCTAGTATTGTAAATATCAAGTTTGCCTATATGAAGAGTGGATCTAATTAATCTTATTATTAGTGTCAATAATTTATATTTTGTTTGTATGAATTTCTTTTCGTGGTTCAACTTGAATCTTCAATGATATTTTCTGTAGTACCATGCAAGCTAAGATTGCCCATTTATTTATTTAGTCTAAACTTATGTTCGAATTCCTTGATGATCAACATCGAATTAAACCATCTCTTTCTATGCAAAAGAAAAATTAGTAGCAGGATATCAAAGCGAATATTCATTCTGATATTAAATTTGGTGTATTTTACTTTGTTTCGTAATAATTCGTATGTGAATCTACCAGCTTTGGAGGGGGGCGCTCAGTTGTTAACAATATTTACTTAATCCACTTGAATTTATACGACACTTTCCATTTTGAGACATTTCAAAATTTTGACCATATTTTATTGCTATATAGTATGTACTTTGACAATTTTCAAAAATTTGTCACTTTAATTTAGATGTGATATGTACTCTCTCTCTTTTGAACAACTCTAGCACTTTCTTCTAATTATCACTTAAATGCTATACTCCTACTTAAAAATCCATGAAAGTAGATATGTCAATTTATGTATTAAGCCAACAAATTACCAAATATTCTCCTTTTGAAACAGAAAAATAGTTTTAGTGATCAGTGAACAACAAACATCATGTATATGTGGGGATAATAAGACAAATAGTCACAACTAGCTAGCAATGACATAATTAACACATATAAAATGAAATATAATTTAGAAAGTTAGCTATCTGCTTCATTTTAATCTTAGTTTATGTTTCATTATGCCATACATGATCAAAATTAGACAAAATAAAAGGTCACCCACATGTATTTACATGTTAATTAATTCTTCCGAATCTCTTCAACAGATCATCTTTAATATAATAAGCCTTTTTTTTTTGTTTAATATGTGCCTTTGTCTTGCCATGCGGTGTGTGTGGGTGGGGGAATAATATTATGAGAGTAGGTGATGGGACTTTTGTAGCGGGGTCAGAATTTTCAATGTGTCGTTTGATAACTGATTAGAGTTATATATGTAGGAATTAGTTATGAAAGAATTTATGTATTATTTTATGCATGTATCAGAACCCGTTTGATCATAAAAATAAAAAACGTATTCATTTTATTTTGAATTCACTTTAAAGTTGAAAATAGAGTTGGAGTTGTGTTTGGCCATAGTATTTTCAAAAATATTTTAGATTATTGAGTTGGTGTAGTATTTAAAAATAAAGTGAGAAAAAAAATTGAATCCAAAAATAGTGAATACACCTCAAGAAGTGTATTTCAAAAAATCAAAAATTGTGAAAACATATTCCAGAATATGTTTTTGGTTTTCATGGTCAAACAAGTATTCTAAAATAAAGTGAACATATTCCGGAATATTGTGAATAATATTTATGGTCAAATGTCTACTTAGTTATGCAAGGATTAGTTATTCAATATTTATTAATTCTACATGTATTAGTTATTGCACCTTCTATTCTACATAAAATAATACATAGATTCCCTCATAACTTATACATGTATTAGTTATGTGTGTTTCTAAATTGCAAAATCAAACAACGTATTAATTTTGTAGATGAATAATTTACCTCATAACCAGCTCCCTAACGTGGTATAATTTGTGCAGGATTTAATATATGTATAACTCAGCTCCAAACCAGCTACTGATCCATAAGGGGTTCAAAAATATGAAAAAATAAATACATGAAGAAGTCAAAGAGATTCAACATCTATTATATATATATAAAAATTAATTTTAACCTTATAATATACAATATAATTTTTCATCGAAAAGAATTCGAATGAACTTCTTGCATCTACCTAGATCCGCCCTTGAATTTTTCCAAGACATACATTTAAGAAAAATAATAGTAGAGACAACGTGGCAAAAATTGAAATTCTAGTTAATTGATAGGCCCACTTGGGACAACAGTTTAGTTTATAAGAAATTCAATCAATTCTATGAGGTCTTCACGAACAAATTAGGTGGGATGGTTATCTTTGTTGGCATTAAACCTTTTGTAATGCAAATTATAATAAAGAACTTTTTTGTGGGTTCTTTTTTTTCCTCTCTTTATTTTCATAGTTTTTTTCTTTTTCCTACTTCTTTCTTTTATGTGAAAGACAAAAGTTTTTCATTGATCAAAAAGATCATTTTTTTTATATATATATTGAATTGCCTTTTATTGGGCATATAAAGAGTAAGTAAAAAGGAATGGTCTCGCACATGAGAAATGGGATTGAAATTAAGCAAAACTGGCTGATTTGTCCCTCGCACGCGAGATATAAGTGAGGCCTAAATCAGATCTTATTTTGTAAAATTAATTTTGAAATTAATCAATACAATTAACATTAATAGTACAGCCCTTTCTGATCTTGACCTTTACTACGCAAACGTTGTCATCTACTTATATATACTAGTACAGATTTCTCTTGTCAACACAGAGAAAATGTTCTTCTTATTCTTCTTTCTACAATAGTATTTCACAGTTCTGTTTTCTAGAGAAAAAAAAAATATGTGCAAACTTCAAATTTTCAATGGAGAAGGGTCAAATATACCCCTATACTATTAAAAATGGTTTAAATATATTTTTCGTTATACTTTGGGTCTAAATATACTCTTTCCGTTATACTTTGGGTTCAAATATTATCTTTCGTTATACTTTCAATCTAAATATATTTTGGATCCAAATATACCTCTCCTATTATATTTTCGGTTCAAATATACCTACAATATACTTTTATGCTGATTTCACCCTCTAACCCCCTCCCTCTCCCTTTTATTTTTATAAAGACAATTTACCCATATTTCTTTTACAAACGGATACGTGATGAGGTTCAAAATAAAAATAACTCATCACTAAATGTAAATATTTGTGCGATTCACTTTACAAACTCACCTGTTTAATCCATCTCCGGTCAACTCCCTCGATTCATATAAAAATAATACACATATTCACAATTTATACCTATGTCATCTAAATCTTTCCTTGGCCTCACAACGAATAAACTTCTTTACAGAGAATTTTTGAAATTTCGATATATAAGAAAAATTATTTTCTTTCTGCCATCATCTTTTGGTTTAATATCAGATGCTATAACTTATACTTGAAATAATTAGCTAAGCAAGATTACCACATATAAATGCAGGAAAAAAATTCCTATATCTGATAAATGGATCATTAATGTCAACAGAAAAATAGTCAGAAATAGGTGGAGCAAAGACTTTAGAGAGTTTGAATTCATGAGAAGATAATCATTAAAAAATAGAAGAAAAGAAAAAAGAAGGCTACAAGAAAAGAACTTAAAGTGGAGGGAATTAAGATGGTTTAAATGGGCGAGTGTCAAAAATAAGGGTAAATCAGCATAAAAGTTTAATGGTAGGGGTATATTTGGACCCAAAGTATATCGGGAGGGGTATATTTGAACTGAAAGTATAACGAGGGGTATATTTAAACTATTTCTAATAGTACGGGAGTATATTTGGACCCAAAGTCTAACGGAAAGAGTATATTTGAACCCAAAGTATAACGAGGGATATATTTAAACCATTTCTAATAGTACGGGGGTATATTTGACCCTTCTCCGAACTTTCAATAACGAGTTCATGTATTTGGGAGTGTTGTCGAACCTTGGGGAGCGATCAGTCAAAATCACTTTCAAAGACAGTGATTTGTCACGACGCGGTAATTTGATAAGTTTTATTATTTTTTAGTGTATGCTCAATATTAATACTTTCGTTGTCCATCTTTACTTGTCCACTATACTAAAAATAGATGTCCATTTTACTTATCTTATTTATAAAATCAAGAGATAATTTAACACTTATTAGTTCCTAATATACCCTTCTCATTGACTATGGTCATTTCCCCAATGCATTTTTCAATACATTGTATTTATTATATTCAAAGGGTGATATGGCAAAATTGTTCTTCTATTTATCATTTCTTAATAAGTGTGTCAAATCAATATTAATGGACAAGTAAAGTTTGACGGAGGGAGTATTATAGTTATTTTTCTAACAGTTTGGAAATGACTTTTTGCATAAAAACTTGATCAACAACTATTTACTTTGATACAAATTTATCAATGTTTGAGTCTCGCTTCGTGTAATGTCGTATGTATGATAGAGGTAGTGTGGTGATTGACCTCAATGCTAATGGTGATCCCCAAGGTTCAACGAATGAATGAAGCTGTGATCCGGATAGAGACCAGGAAATAATTTTAAACGTTGATCATAAATTTTTTTTATCACAACGCAGTGATTTAGCCTATTTACAAGCCATAATTAAAGAAGCATTGCGTTTATATCCACCAGCACCTTTGTTAATACCTCATAAAGCAATGAGAGATTGTAAAATACTTAGCTATGATGTTCCAAAAGGTACTCGTTTGTTCGTAAATGCATGGAGGCGCGTTTGGCCGGATCACGAAAGATTCATGCCGGAGAGATTTTTGACCGATCATCGAGAAAAGATCTGTGATGGTACCAGTCAAAGTCAACATTTTAAGTTCATTCCGTTTGGTTCAGGAAGAGGATCGTGTCCAGGAATGAATTTCGCGACACTTGTTACGCTCCTCACCTTGCACGTTTGCTTCAAGGCTTTGCAACAATTATGGGAAGTCATTCAACTTATAGCTAATTGAACTGTAATATCCTTTTGGAAATTAGTCTCTCTTTGATTTAATTCATGCACATAAGAAACTAGTACATGATGTCTTTTGCAGTGGTGCAATTGTTATGTCAATTGTATATGCAAAATGCACTCGGAGCTTCATTTGCATTGAAGCCATGCTCTTAATTGATTCAAGAGTTCGTTTCCATACTTTTTCCCTTTTCAAAATACCTTTTCTTTCTTTGGTGTCAAGAAAGAGAGCCTTGGAGTAACTGGTAAAGTTTTTGTCATATGACCATGAGGTCACGGGTTCAAGCTGTGAAAACAGCCTCTTGCGAAAATGCAAGGTAAGGTTGCGTACAATAAACCCTTGTGGTTCGGCCCTTCCTTGTACCCCGCATATAGCGGGAGCTTTAGTACACCGAGATGCCCTTTTTCTTTGGTTTCAAGACACTAGGTAACTCTATCTATCAAGGCTCAGGCAAACGAGAATAAAATCACCTAACATTTTCCATCTTTTAAACCTAGATTTTTAAAGTTTTCATCCACTTTATTGACCAATAGGCAACACGGTGTTGGGTTCAAATCTCATATGGCTTCTTATGGTAGAAAACTACATGAAGGATTTACATTTTCTTATCATGGTATATGATCATATTTTCTTTGGAACAACTCAAAGAAAAGGCGATTCAATTTGACATAGAAATAGTAGTCACCAGTACCACATATCATTTTCAAAATAACAATTGCAATTGGGATGTAAGTAGTCAAACAGAGAAAACTGCATCTTGGGATTTCACAATTACAAGGTGGTAACAGAGGCACTGGGCAATGTATTTATTTCAACAGAATGTATAGGCGCAATTCCATAATCCTCTCTTTCAAATCACAAGTTTTGAAAAACAAGAAGGGAGTAAAGAGAAGAGTAATAACGTAGTTCAGCAATGGAAACCTTAACACATCTAAATGGACAAGCAAGCTTCGACAAATGGACGATAAGTAACAGCCATGGCAGAGAGGGAAGGAACCCGAACAATACAATCACTTAATAGTCTGGTAGACTTTTATTTAGTAGCAGATAATATACCGGTTTGTTTCTCGTATACAAACTCTCCAGCAGTAAATGACTGGTTCTCTCCGAATTGGATATTTCTCTTTGCATACAAATGTCCACAGTATTCCACCTCTAATACAGTTGCATCCTTGTTAAGCGCAGTAAAGATGGAGCCTACTCCTTCACCTGGATTAATGAAAGAAGAGTTGATAAAAGATTGGGAATACTATCTTATTTGTGTATATCATTTACATATGCTGATTTTGTGCATTTTGTTATGATGTTTGGGAACTTAAGCCTTCTATTTTACTAAGAAAAACTAGCACAAATATGTTTTTTATCTACAGGGACGATAAACAAATTATACAGTAGAATTATGTCACATATCTAGTAACAAAAAGCAGGAAGAATTTCATTTAGGTACAACCAGTTTTCGACAGTCACTGATGCACAAAATCAGGTCGTAATTATTACCAAAGCCACTCAATTGAGATTTCAATCATGGAAAAGAAACAATACTAGATCTGCCAATTTACAGTTTAGCAGCTGGTTTATGATAAATGAAACTTAGGCAAGAGTATTGATGCCACCTAACAGGTCCAGCAGGTCGCTTTCAGGAGGAAGGGTCGTTTCCAACTTTGTCTAATCGCTAAAACTCAAGAGTGTGTGCAGTTATGGTAAAGTTCATGGCATGCAACTGAAATTGTTGTTAGAAGTATTCTCTTCAGTGGCACTAGAAAGATACATATTGTTCTCATAAAATGACAAAGGAAAAATGCACAGCCACAAGAAATCTAAACATGCCACACGCGGGAAAGAAACTACTGCAGATAGCCAGATAGCGAACAATCTGAAACTAGATTAGCCACCCACGAAGATGCAACATTTAAATTGAAACACATCTAACTGATTTTGCCACTGCCGAAGCAGTCTTTTACAAGTGCCCTTATGCTCTTTGGAGACTAGAAAGCCTCACTCACCACATCACAACCTACAATGCACCTAGAGAATGCAAAACCAAGCAAGAACACTTACCATGTGTGACTAACAACAGGTTCTCAGAAGGATACTTATCAGCAAGGGCCTTAACTACCTTGACATATCTAGCCCTTGCACTTTCCAACGTCTCTTCCCACTCTGGCAGCTGCAGTTTCAGAAGCATAAGATATCATGAGTATAGGAACAGTGGATCATGCATATACTCAACTATGCCAACAAATAAACTGAAGCAAGAACTCATATCCTACAAAATACCTTCTTATACACAGGTTCAACAGTGTTATCTATAGTTCCAGCAGGCAACTCAGATTCATATTGTGAAATACTGAATTTGAAATCCCCATCCTTGGGAGCTGCGGCAGCTCTTATGGCTACAAAATTCAGCATTTCACACAAACCATATTCGATGGATACCTGAAATTTTAAAAAGAAATAGGTCAAAAAGTTATCCAGAAACATAGTGAAGAGAACCATTTCAAAGGACAAAAAAAGACAGTATAGAGAAGCCATTTGATTTGAATGCTGATGTTCAGCAAAAGTATGTCGTAGATTTCTGCATGTCTCTCATACCCCTGCTTCTACAAAGACTCGAGAAAATCATATCAATTTTGCAACAAGTTCCATGGCACACAAGAAGCATATTCAAATCTAAGTCCTGGTATAGCTTAAGGGACCGAACATATTAAATATGTCTACATATGGACCTTAACTACCACACAACATTCTTTTCTCTGTTCTTCCTTTGAGGTTGTGTTCTCTCTCTTTCTCATGCCTACCAGAATTCGAGTTGTGTACGTGAACATAGAACACCATTTTGTCACAAAATCAAGGATCAATTTTTTTGTCCAAACTTGACAAGTTGACGACTCAATTGGTGCCAACAGTAGGCAGTGCTAATTCCCGGCTCATGTTGGCTCTTGGTATTAACATATTTGCATAATTTGATGATGTTTTATGCCTTCATCATCTTCTTTCTTTTGTTAAACTCCCGTCTGTCTTCAGGTATAATTGGGGAACGAATCATATGAAGCACAAAACATAACAAGTGAAAGGTAATTCCAGGTTTAGGACAACGGATAACTTCCACCACAAGGTCAAAACGCAAAGCACATTCACTATTGTAAATAACTCTTTTGTCAAGCTCGTTGCACTCTGTCGAGGTGTGTTTAAATTAATTTTCCGGTTAAATCATCACAAGTTGTTTGACAAGAAATTTTATAGTCCTCATATTTAGATATCTTAAGAAGAAAATCCTTTAGTTCCTTCAAAGTCAAAAAAGCTAAAGGAAATTTGTGTGAATTTTTAGGTAAAATGAGCAACCTAATTGCAGCAATACCTATAAGCTGAACATACAGCCTCTCCACCTTCACATAAGGCTGAGGATCTAAGATTTCTATAACATGGTGCACCATTAAAAAGGAGAAAAAAGTAAGTATTAAGTGGAATTGATCCATGTTCCTCTAGGTAAATAACTCCTCATCCAACCAAGTGCACCACTTAGCTTTTGGGAACATGAGTGCCAGCAGATAATATTATATCAATTCTAGGAAATACGTACATAAAATATCTAGTTTACCGAAAAACCATGGGTTCCCGTGCACCATAAAATAGGCTATCAACCCGTCCCTGCCTATAAACTGAACATAGATCACTCTACTTGAACTTAAATGAACAAAAAGATGGAAGGGAGGGAAAGGACATTTTTTTCTTCTTCAAAAAGGTTGATGTCACACCTCAGATGCTTAACAGTAAGGATGAGAGGGAAAAGACCAAAATAAAAAGTCATAAGTTGCAAACTTGCAATAGTACTTTGCCTTTGCTCCCTTAGGAATCTACTACAGTAAAGTCTTCCGGGTGCCCATATTGTCCTTTTATTGATATTCATTAGTAAAACAAAAGGAGGGCTAAGTTGTAAGTCGAGTACACAAGAAATATGTCTACTTTTTTGGTGACAGATAAAACATAAAAGCGGCAACTTTAAAGCATACCAAATTTCTTATAATAAAAAGCAGTTCTTACTAGTAGTACTAGATAAAGACAATCAATGATATATTCCCCCTATGAAAAGTTAAGCTTTTAGACTTGGGTGCTATCGGGGTAATGTCACCACCCTTCCCAGACACCAATCGTAGAATTACACTAGGTATGTTGTTGTTACCGGGGATGGAGCTACACTTTTGCTTAAGGGTTCAGCTAAACTAGTAGCTTTAGCTCAAATCCAATATTTTTTGTACATAAAAATTCACACATACACACAAATACATATAGTTTATTAACTCAGTAAACTGTCTTTTCTAAATTCAGAACTCATAAACTCAAAAACCTAGCTCTGGTTTTGGCCTTTTGGGCATCACACAATTTAATTTAACACTACATGATTCAAAAGTCATTTTTACTTCCTCCTTTCACTTTTTCTTGTACAATATTTCAAAAATAATTTTTCACTTTTACTTGTTACTTTTAAAATATTATTTTTTGTTTTACCCTCCACTATTTCTCAAATCATTTTTCAAGAGCTAATATTATACATCAAAATATGGGAACTGTGATAACATACATAGTAATCATTGTTTCTTTTAGGGGAGTGCAAAGTCCAAAGTAGACTACTTAAAGTGAAGGGAAAAAGTATTTTCTTAAATTCCGGCATCAAGTCAAAACCAGACAAAGAAACTGAAACAAAGAGAGTATATAGTCTATATGCAACTCATAAACTCAAAATCCTAGCTCGCATTTGGGCGTCACACAATTCAATTTAACACCAGATTATCCAAAAGCATTTCTTTATTTTTTAAAACTCTGCATCAAGTCAAAATCAGACAAACAAACTGAAACAAAGAGAGTATATAGTCTATATGCAACTCATAAACTCAAAATCCTAGCTAGCATTTGGGTGTCACACTATTCAATTTAACACCATATTATCCAAAAACATTTCTTTATTTTTTAAAACTCCGCATCAAGTCAAAATCAGACAAACAAACTGAAACAAAGGGATTAATAGTTTAATCGAAACTCACAAACTCAAAATCCTAGCTCGTATTTTGCATGTCACACAATTAAACAAAATACTAAAAAGATAAAAAGAGAAAGAGAATACGTACTTTGACTTTAGATGGATCAATGATAACAGAAACGGAATTCGACGACAACACATTAGATTCACCATTGTGATCCGCAACGTCACATAGAGCACGTACAACCTCTGCAGCAGTCTGTACACACCGGAGAAACGGTGAAACGAAAACCCGATGGATCGGGTAATCGATATTGGATCGGATCTTTTGACCCGTACAGAATGCCCGGATCTTACCATCCTGATGCAAAGGTGGGTCCCATGGCCTTTCAGCTTTCATTACCCATAACTCCTCAAAGTTATCTAGCCTGTCACCGTGTCTCATTACGACGACGTTTTGATTTTCTTGCGTCGCCATTGTTGATAGCAAAGCAAAGCAAAAGCTAGTATTACTAATTTTCTTTTTTAATTTTGTATGACGAACTATTAGAAATTATTTATAGAGAAAATGTACACAATGCGGTCACTTTCTCGATGATGGGAAAGTGAGAAATGGGAGTTAGGATTTTTTCCTCAAGAGGAATTCGTTGAAGCTTCCGAGAAAGTCTATGGAAGAAGAAAGTTGAACGAGAAATCTCTCAGTCTACTTTTACGTGTTCACTATACAAAAATTAATTGTCCAATTTAAAAAAAAAATTAAGGATGTTTTGTGTGCCGGGCCGAGTAGGCAAAAATTAAATCGGCTGGGTTCGGGCCGGTTGGTTACCAGATTGGTCTTATTTGGATCCAATCGGTCCGGTAAAAAATAAAATATAAATTATTAATAAAATATAAATTATATATTATTATTTTTATTTATTATTTAAAAAATTAGGCCGGACTGAATTGATTAACCGGTATCACTAACAACGTGATATTACTGATTTCGATCGGTTTCGAATTACAAATTTAAAAATTGAACCGATCAATTTCGATTATAGTAGGCGACCCAGAATAATCCAATCCTTTAATTATATTGGGTCGGATCGAGTTTTTATCGGGTCGGACTGATACGATTTTGGGTCAATCGACACCCTTAAAAAAATCAAGAGATTATTCAGATGGTAAACACTTTTCACTTTCTAAGACACCATAAGTTTTAGTTATCAAAAGAACAAAAAGTGAAAGCTCCCCGTCAAAGAAATAAAAATGAGATAATTTATAATTTATTTAAATTTATTATATTTAAAAAATTATATAATAAAATTGATTTTATTTTATTACTTTAAAAAATGTGTCAAATTAATATAGATAAATAAAAATGAACGGAGAAGTAGCGCCAATATGAGAAACTGCGATGGAACTTCTCTAATGGTTGACAAATTGGAATTTTATTCACCATTTGTTATTTAATGCTATCCAAATTGCATGTCTTTTCGATACTTGTAATGATTTGTGGATTTCTTCGTCATTTTGACCCTTTCAACTTAAAGCAAATAAATGGGACATTTGAAGAAATTCCCATCAAACTTCATTTTCTTTTAATTAATGGTGAACCACACACCTATTACTTCTTTCGTTCATTTTTATTTGTTCATTTTAGATTTTATATGCCTTTAAAAAAAAAAGTAATTGATATGAGTATTTTGTCATAGTATTGTAATTAATTATTTAGTATTAAATTTTAAAAAATAATTTGAAAAATAAGTAATTAATGCTAAGGATAAAACATAGAAAAAATAATTGATATTATAAAAATGACAAATAAAAGTAAACAGAGTGAGCATGAGTTTAGTCCTTTAATTATTCACTGTTTCATTTACCTATTTAAATTATCATTTACTTTATATTAAAACACACCTCAATGTTGAGTTAGTCTACACAAACTTATTGTCGATTGGAAACAAATATTTGATCAACTCAACATTGAGATGTATTTTAGTGCAAATAAAGTAAAAAATTAGATAAGTAAAAGGAACAACGTATAATTGAGGTATGATATTCGTAACAATAATAATTTAAATGTATTTTTGATTATTAACTCGACAAGAAGGGTTACTTGAATGATAAGCACTTTTCACCTTCAACCTTAAGTTATACTCCTTCTGTGTCCATCTTTACTTGTCCACTATACTAAAAATAGATGTCCAACAATACTTGTCCAATTTATGAAATCAAAAAATAATTTTATACTTAATTCCTAATTTACCCTTATCATTAATTATAGTCATTTTTCTATTATATTTTTTAAAATATTGTATTTATTATATTCAAAGGGTGATATGATAAAATTACTTTTTTATTTATAATTTCTTAAGAAGTATGCAGAGTTAATAATAGATAAGTAAAATTAAACGGAGGAAATATATTCGAGTCACAAAAGAGCAAAAGGGGGCGAAAGCTCGTAGAAAAAGCTAAAAAGGAAAAAAATAAAAAGACCATTAACTCCTTACTCCTTTGTTTTAATCAAATTAAGTAGTGCTGCAGGATGAGTTGGTCTTGGAACACCAATAATATTCCAACAATTTCCAAGTAAGAGTGGCTCACACTTAACACTAGTCAACTGCCATAACTGACGAAGGGGCCCTATACTCGTCATCAATGAACTTCTAGAATTTCTTTTGTACCAATTGTGCTAATTAGGTGTGCTCCTCAGTTAGTATGACATAATTTTTAAATATTTTAAGTCGATATTCAATTTGTTACCAAAAAAATAAATTGTTAATATGTTATATTAATATTATATTTAATTCAATTTGATATGGTTTGATTTTTTCTCCTTATGATGATTTTGATTTATTCAGTTTGGTAATTTTGATTTGTCCAATTTGAAAAGAGAATGATAGATTTCATTTATTTACACTTAAAAAGATCTCGGACAAAACATTAAATCAAAGAAAGTGTTTGTGAATAATGAAATTTTATTGAATTTAAATACATATATATAAAATTCAGCATATATTGTCTAAGTAAATATTATGAATTAATATAATTAGATTAATTATTTAATTTTAATAAATATGAGTTTAATTAAAGTTTAATTTTATTGGGCTAATTTGTCAAATTTGGTTACTAGTAATGAGTCTGCATTGCTAAGCCCAAGATGACATCTTATTCTAGAGACCAATTTTAATTTGGGAAAACTACACATATAGGCATACTTAAGACCTTAATTAGCCAACATAGTCTAAATTTGTATTAATTACAAATTGTACCAAAATAGCAATACTTTGGAAAATTCTCTCCTCCCTCTCTCCTATTATGCTCGCCTCTCTCCCCCTCTCCCTCTCTCTCACTGCCTCCCTCCCTCTCTCTCTCTCTCTCTCTCTTTCTCTCTCTTTTGAGGAACAAAAGAAAAAAAAAGAGGTTTGTGTTGTATATTTGTGGATACATTTGTTGTTTTATGTATTTTTTATGCTTGTTTTTTGTATTCGTTAATCCAAATTGTATTTGGTGATACAACTTGCATCTTTCAAATACAAAAGATACATTTTGTATACAATTGTGTTCGTTGATACTCTTGTATTTGTTAATACGAATTGTATTCGTTCATAGACTTGTATTTGTTGATATGAATTGTACAGTTATATTTGTTGATATGAATTGTATTTATTGATACAACTTGAACAATCCAAATACAAATGATATAAACGATACATTTGTATTTGTATATGATAGACTAAAAAAATACAAAAGATGCATATACTTATTTATATACAAATACAACTGATAAATTTGATACATTTGAAGGACAGATAGAAATGTAAAAAATATAAAATACAAGAGGAATACAATCATTAATTAGCTACTGTATTTGTATTTTATATCAAATACAGTAAATTGCATACAGTTGATACAGCGGGTACCAGCGAAAATGAATACAACGGGCTACAGATTGTAATTATTGAAAGTGTTGCTATATTAGTCTATTTTCGCCTATTGTTAGGCTATTTCTGAAAGTTGTCCTTTTAATTTCACGTATTAAATGACGTGGAACGTCAAGTCATGTGAAGTAGTCAATAGGATCATGCCACATATTAAAATGACACAGCATGCCTAGTCAAATCAAAGACCAATGAAAATGTGTCATTGTACAAGCGACATGTTCCGACCAATCAAATATAGTCATTTCATTCACTTAAATTTGATTGGCCAAGAAGAGTTCGTCCTTATCACAACTCTTTCATTCTATAACTATAAATAGGGGTATTCATAATTCAGAAAGGACGCCAAAATTCTAACAAGAAACCAGAGAGAGCTTGTGGATCAAGCGCTGCAGATTTCTCTACAGGCCACAAGCATTCAAGCATTCAAGCACTCAAGTATTTCTCTACAAGTTCTAGAGATGAATAAAGATTAAAGTCTTTATTGTTGATATTTTGTGATACTAAATAGTGTATCAAAATTTTGACAGAAAATGATGAACAACAAAACACTAAAATAATTCTATTGTGAATGGTCTTGTTTCAATGGCAATCAATATTGCATTATCAAGTTGTATAACAGTTGCACTAGCAATAGCTATGACAGTAAAGTCAAAAAAAAATTGAGAATAGATTTCAAGCGTTGGCAACAGAAAATATATTTCTATCTTACTACACTAAGCCTACAACAATTTATCAGTGAGAATATTTTTGTCTTAGCAAAAGAAACTCTTGATAGCGAGAGGTTTATGATGACTGAAGCATAGAAATATTCTGATTTTTTTCTGCAAGAATTATGTATTCAACGGCTTAGAAGATGGCTTGTATAACATTTTTAGTGTATGTGAAACATCAAAAAATTGTGAGATGCTCTTGAGAAAAAAATACAAAAATAAAGATGTTGAATTGAAGAAATTTGTGGCTACAAAATTTTTGAACTTTAAAATAGTTGACAGTAAGGCTGCCATGTCCCAAGCCTAAGAACTCCAAGTTATCGTGCATGATCTTCTTGCGGAAGGTATAAACAGTTTCAATATTTTCATTATTAAATATATTGATTATGATGCTAACTTTAAACTTACCTTTGAAGCTATAGTCATAAATAAAACTTTTAAAGTAGCAGTCTTTATTGAAAAATCACCTCATTATGAAGAGACTTTAAAAATTATTTGAAGCATAAGCGCAAGGAGATGACTCTTGAAGACTTGATTGTTCGTCTAAGAATAGAAAGACTGCAGAAAAAAAAATATCGTGTAAGTTTATTATATCGGGAGCAAATATTATTGAAAAAGCACAAACAAATAACAAGAAGAGAAAAAAATCGTCTGGATCAAAAAGTAATTCACCAAAGGAAAAATTTAAAGACAACTGCTAAAATTATGATAGAGTTGGCCACAAAGCTCTGAATTAGGGGGTACCAAAAAAAGGCAAAAAAAAGGGCCAAACAATTATGACTGAAACAAATGAAGAAGTGAAAAATTTATGTGTCATTTTTTTGAACGTAACTTGATTGTTAACCCAAGAGAATGGTGCATAGATTTTGGTGTTATTCATTATGTGTGTGCCAAAAAGGACTTATTTGTATCTTATGCTCTCGCTGAACCTGATGAAATAATTTTTATGACAAATTTCACTACAGTAAAAGTTGAAAAAATAGGTAAAATATGCTTGAAAATGACATCTCGCAAGATTTTGACTTTGAACAATATTCTTTATGTTCCTAAATTGCGAAAGAACTTGATCTCAAGATCACTTCTAACCAAGAATGAATTCAAGTATGTTTTTATTTTCGATAAGATTGTAGTTAGCAAAAAATGAAGTGTATATAGAAAAGGTTACCTAACTAAGGGCTTTTTTAAACTCAATGTAATTGTTATTGAAATGAATAAAAAATTAATTTCTTACTTGCTTGAGTCTAATGATTTACGGCATGTTCGTTTAGGATATGTAAATTATAAAATCTTGTGAAAATTTATTAATTTTGAAGTATTGCCTAAATTTGAGTCTAATACATCACAATTCAAATATGTGTTGAATACAAGTTTGTTAAACATTCTTATAAATCTGTTGAAAGAAATTCTAATCTTTTAGACTTAATTCACACATATATTTGTGATATGAAGTCAATATCATCTCGTGGTAAAAAAATATTTCATAACTTTTGTTGATGATTATACTCGATATTGTCATATTTATTTACTTAACGGTAAGCATGAAGTATTTAAGCAATACAAAATTGAAGTTGAAAATCAGTTGAAGAAAAAAATAAAAATGATAAGAAGTGGTAAAGGTGAATAATATGAATCTCCTCTTGAAGATATATGTCTAGAAAATAAAATTGTCCATCCAACTACTGCCCTTTGCACACCTCAATCCAATGAAATTGCGATAAGAAAAAAATCAAACATTTTTAAAAAAATGATAAATACCTTACTTATAAGTTTTGATTTATCGTAATATTTATAGCGGAAGCTATCCTCATAGCAAATCGAATACTCAATAGAGTGCCTCACAACAAATTATAATCTATTCCATATGAAAAATGAAAAGAAAGAAAACTCAACTTAAAATATTTCAAAGTGTAAGTTTAGCCAAAGTCCAAGTTTTTAAATTCAAAAATGTCAAAATAGGATCAAAGACCATGAACTGTATTTTTATTGGATATGCTACTAACAGTAAAGCATATTAATTTTTGGTTCACGAATTCGAACATCCCAATATTCATAATAATATTGTAATAAAATAAAATAAAAAGTGAGTCGTCTAGTAAAGAATCTAAACGACATCGGAAAGAATCAAAGAAAAATTCACTTAATGAAGAGAATTCAAGAATAGTAAACGTCAAAGGACATCTACTTTTTTTGGACCAGATTTTATGACGTTTCTACTTGAAAATGAGCCTCAAACATTTAAAAAATTCATGTCTTCTGCAACCCCAAAATCATGAGAACCGTAGACGATTAAAAAATTGTGTGACTTGTATTATCTAGGTATACAACAAAGTTCGACGGTTCAAAAATATCACATTTACTTATTGATCATTTGAATCCAATATAAGTTCACTACGAAAAATTTAAAGAAAAACTTGATTATCCAGATATAATAATCTTTGCTTGTAAATCACACACTTTTTTTTTTATATTTCTTTATTTTATAGCTATTTCTCATTCATGTGAGAGATTATTGAGTTCTAAATGAAAAAAGTGAATGAAAAATGGAGGAAAAAAATAAAGAGAAAGTGAAATATTTCTTTGCTTTCTGGAAGAAGCATTTCTCTTACATTGGTGAGAAAAAGAAATCTTCATATGCTTAAATATAGAATAATTTCTTCATGTTATTAGGGGGTTGACAAGAGGACATGTCTCGCGCCGTCATCATCATCGTTCGCTCGGTTCAACTTTGGCTTCGATTTTGAATTTTAGATATAAATTTGGGTTTGAATTTGAATTTCTCAAATGATCATTCGAGAGATTATCTTTTTGAATAAAATTTATTTAGACTTAATTATTTAATTCAAAATTTTGACCTAATTTTTTTTTTTCATGTGCGGCTACACGAACTGTTATGCGAAACACACAAGCAACACATACTTACCGCATAATGAAGAGACACAACTCTTCAACTCATTATTTTGGTTGTGCAGAGTAGTGTGCGATCACACAAGGCCTTATATGGACCACACACATACACACACTGAAGGGTTGCATCTCTTCCGTGCATTGGTAACGATGTGCGGCTGATGTGCGGTTGTACAAGGTCACGTGGAGGCCGCACATGCTCTATCGCTTTCGAACTAGTGTCACTTTTTAGAACTTTTGCTTCTTTTCTGAAGCAGTACTTGTTGGCTATAAATATCTGATTCTTCCTCAGATATTAAGTACAAAATTTTCTATTCGTCTATTCCAAAATCTTGTGTGATTTACAGACATTGAGTGAGTTTGTAGTTCACTAGAGTTTGAGGTACCATTAGGGGTGTCAATGGTACGGTTGGGGCGGTTATTTTATAAAATTTATACCATACTAATTTTTCGGTTATGTTATTTCATATAACTAAAATTAGACTTTTTAAAACCGTCTCATCACTTCAGTTTTTCTTCGATATCGGTACGGTTAAATTAATTTTTGATATTTTTTTTCTTAAAAACAATAAACGTTTGAACACTATATCATGTATACTTGTATATGACTTTGGCAAAAACTCTTTAGGCATTTTTATTGTTTAAAAGGTGATAAGAAAACACGAATAAAAATTCATCCCATTATTTTATGATAGTGTAAAATAATATTAAGTATAGATAAAAAAAAATATAATATAGATTACACGAGCAGGGAGAAATCAATTAAGATGAAACTCAAGAATTGAGTCGTACTTAAAGTAATTATCGAAGAAGAGAAATTTAAATCATAAAAGAGAAAAAATATCTAATAACATATAGCTTGTTACCCAAGATCATTGGAATACTTTGTAGCTTACTAGTTACTACTCGAAAGTCAAAATCCTAGAACAAATTTAGTTTCGATCTGAGTAGTATAGTAAGTTTCAATATTAGGAATTTGAGTGTTAATTTTGTTGCCGCTTTCCATCACCCCGAGTCCTAAGCAAATTTTTTAATATTTTATTATTTTTAAACTTAATATATAAAATATATTTACACATGTATTATTCGGTACGATTTGGTATTTTTTAATTAATTTTTATAAAATAAAAAACCTACCCAATTATTCGGTACGGTTATAAGCTTATATAAAAATCATCAATTTTATTGAAAAAACCTAAAAATCTGTTTGGTATGGTACAGTTCGATCGGTTACGTCGATTTTTAAAAAACCATTGACACCCCTAGGTACCACTATTCTGGTGAGTAAATTGTTCTATCCTGAACGGATATATTCCATTAATATTGGGTACAATGAGGAGAATAATTTTCTTAAGTACACACTGTGAATTCAGTGGACTCGATTTTTATTCTTTCATCTTTTTGTTTGAAATAGTTTGAGTAGTATTTTTTGTTCATATTTCTTTGAATACAGATTTGAAAATAACAGTTGGGACTCTTCTTAGACCTAAATCACTTTCAAAATACCGTATATATTTATCATCACCAGTGATAAAGTCACAAATTTTACTAAGTAGTGTCAAAATATATATATAAAAAAATGCATAAAAAAATAAAGAGAGTCAATATTATATATATATATATATATATATATATATATATTATATATATATATATATAAATAATATTTTAATTTAGCTAAATACTGTAATTTTTAAGTGGAGAAGTGTTAATTGACACCCTTAGCATAAAATGGTTTCGCCATTGATCATCACGTCAAATAATTTTGTACAAGTCTGTCATGCTCCGAGGCTACCACTAGACGTAACACGGGACTTAGGATCACGAGTGACCCCAAGTTAACCCTTGGTCTTAGCATGACTTAAACAATATAATAACAAACATAGCGGAAGCATAAATAACGAAAGTAGGCAATCCAACTAAACATAAGATAAAAGTCTAAGAGTAGTATAATCTGAAACATATAATACTGAATGTCTAGCCATGTCTGTAAAGCCTCTAAATCTGACATAATGAGTTGCTGGAACAAGACCCCGACTAACTCTAAGTACTGGATGAAAAATATCTAATAACTAGGAATCATAACTAGTTCTTGAAAGATGAGGACTCACCAACTCTGACTAAAAATCCTGTTGGGTCTAGCCACAAGTCTGGGAGAGAGCGCTTGAATCTACATCATCAAAGGATGCAGCACAAAGAAATATGTGATCAGTACTATGGAATGTACTGAGTATATGAGAGATGAATAAACCATAGTAAAACATGCTTAAAATATACTTAAAGCTGAAATCATAAGAAAATAGTAAAATTTGTAGTGCAATGACTCAATGCAATAACATAAGATGAAAACATACTTATAATCATAGATAATAATAGAAAGTCTGAAACCTGAAAGCAAAGAGTCATATACGTTTAAAAGCTTGAAACCATTTTTGTGGGAGATTTTTATAACCGATATAGACCATATGAGCTATATGAAATTTGATGTATCCGTCCCATCGAGAGGACCCAATATACTTTGCCAGAGTATAGAGGCATTACTGGCATAATCATAAATTTTGATGCCCAACTGAGGGGCTAAGTAAACCTACAAGAGCACATAATTCTGGGACTTAGGGCGCGAATTTCCTGAATTTGAGACTTTCTACACCAAAAATATTCTCTTAAACGAAGGTATTCACGCTTGGATGGCGGCTCAAGATCAGCCTCATGAAAATCTTATATTCCCCATCCAACTCGGTGCTAAAGACTATTTTCAAAAACATACTATAGCTCATATAAATGCTGGGCATATCTGATGCCAAAACTGATCATAACTCATGGACATATCTACTGTCAAATCTATTTGAAAAGCATATGGACATATCTGATGTCATGTCATTCATAAAACATAGGTCTAAAAAGCTTAGCATAACCATAGTTCAAAATATACTCTTTTCTGAAATTCATAGCTTGAAGAACTAGGCATGCATATTTCATAAATACTTGAGGTCATGCTATCTAAACATGCCAATTTTACTTGAAAACATGCAATAAAGTAAAATCATGCTAGAAATTATTCTCAATGCATGGACTTTGAAAACACTTGAAGAATCTCATATTATAAAATCATGGGTAAAGGATTATAAACCATTAATTGATGCTATTAAATCGAATTCATAAGAATTTCACAAATTGGGTAAGCACCCTAATCTCATAGTTTCATAAATTCAAAGTAAAATCAAGATTTTGGGGCATAAGGGTGAAAATAATCCCTTATTGAATACCCACATACTTGAACTTGGAGAATCTTCAACCTAGGGCTTGAGGATGAAGACTTGAAGGTGGAATTCCAGCTTGGATCTTGGGAGATTTGAGTTTCTTTTCCCTTTTGGAACTTGAATGAGAGATTGGGAGAAGACTTAGGTTAATTGGGGTTAAAACCTGTCATGACCCAACCCATCGTGAGTGGCACCCACCCAACCCCCGGATAAGCGAACTAATAGAGTTCAACCCTTTGCCTAGACTAACAGCCTAAAACCAGCAACAGAAAATAAACTAGCAATCAAAATAAGCAAAATTTTTAGCATAATAATTAACCTACGAAAAATCCCACCTAGGAACTGAAAGTCGTTGTATCAAACATCAATACCAATATCTAGAATACGGGGATGCAAATCCAAAAGAAAATACGAAGTAGTTTTAAGTCCAAAAAAACTGGACTGAAACTCTAAAGATAACTCAAGGTAGCTCGAATCAAGCAGCTCACCCTTGAAAGTCAGGAACCATCGGCCCTAAAGGTGAGGTCGCGTCTCAGCCGCTGGAAGATTTCCTGTACTTACCAAAAGACAAGCAAGTGCAGTATCAGTACACCACCACTATGTACTGGTAGGATCATCAACAAGTTTCTAAATAAACAGTGTATAACAGTACAACAATATCAAGTATAAGGTATGAAAAACATGCATAAATAGCCACAGACACACTTAGATTACCAGTCTCTACCTAGCTTGTTCCTGCATGAAATCCACCACCTAACTCTAAGCCACAACCATATACCATTAACTATACCTTTCCGTCTAGCTCGGACCCACCCTGAGATCCCTTCTAGACTACACACATATACCTTGAATCAACCTGGCCTAAACCAAGACCAACACAAATATCAATGAACAACCCGGCCTAAACCAAGACCAACACAACAGTTAACCAAAATTTCCCTGGCCTCTCAAGGACCACCAAACTAATAACACATTTCAATAAGCAGACCGGTCCACTCAGGAACTAATATCAATCAATGCAACACAATAATAACAATGCAATGATGCAACCAAAGTAAACCCGTACCAGGCGTGGTATCCGTGCCAACCAATTGTTATACTGGTACTAATCGTGGTACCCGTGCCAACCATTTGTTATACTCGTACTAGGTGTGGTACCCGAGCCAATCGAATGTCAATAATCCACAGTCAAATGCATGAACACACAACTTGTAAACAAACAAGCAAATACCGTGCAAATCACAGACTGTAAAGCAGGAACCTTAGACATTCTACACAACTTCCCTAAGCAATGTAATTCATACAATCACTTAGATATGAGTACAATAATATATAACATTCACAGAAATTATAAGCCATGACCTACCTCGAAATGATCCAAGCTCTATTCAACCCGAGCTTTCTCGTGTTCCGGATTCCTCTCTCGTTCTTGGTCTAAAAACAACACACAGTACATACAATTAACACATAAGGCCTGCACATTACCCGGATTATACCAAATCCCCAAACCCCAGGCCACCCATGATCATTCCACCCTTTTCCCGGGCTTTTCCACCGTTAACACTCCTAGTTCTATCATTTTTACGGGTAAAAACAGAGAATTAACCAACCTATGATCATAAAAATATACTTTTATCAACACCCAAGAACGTACATGCTTGGAATCCCCTTTCTTCCCAGAATTCTACCATTCCTAGGTTATTCCAACTTTTCCCAAGTTCCCTTCTAGCAATTCTACCGCATAGGAAACGTATTACAAAGATTGGGGAACAAGAACCATACCTTAGGGAAGAATTTTGACTGAAAAAAGAAGAAAAACGCCTGGAATCGCCTAGCCCTTCTCCCAAAATGAATTGTAGCGGGGGTCGCTACGGCGGACCGTTGCACTCGTCACGGACAGAATATCCTGAAATCTCTCAGTTTTGTCCATTTTACAACACACTTGCTTTCCTCGATGACCCAAAATAACCCCTTCACGTCAAACGCGATTTCAGAAGTTTTACTTACCCAAATTTGATTCCGAAAAGTCCCCCGGACTCCTTTATGTCTTAGCTACGTGGGACACTAGCTCAAAACAAGACACATAAACCAATCCTTACCCAGATTTCCCTAGACTCTACCTCACTCCAAAATCGGCCGAGGCTAGCCTAGCCCAGAATTTCAAACTCCCAAATCCGGAGTTTTCTAACTCTAAAACTTGGCACGATTGGACTACTCATAACGACGGACTCGGTCATTACAACAAATACCAATTTACCCATCGTTTATCCCCGAATGATCAAACCCAAAATTACGGAAATAAAAGGAAGAAAGTGTAGTACCTGAATCCTTAAACAGTTGAGGGTACTTGTCCCGCATGTCCTTCTCGGTTTCCCAAGTGCCTTTCTCAACCAGACGATGCTTCCACTGAACCTTCACCATATCAATCACCTTTGTCCTCAACCTCCGGACATCCCGAGCAAGAATCAAAACTGGTTCCTTCTCATAACGAAGATCTTTATCGAAAAGTACCTCATCCCAGTTGATGATGTAATCCCCATCCCCATGGTATCGCTTAAGCATGGATACATGGAATACCGGATGGACGCCCGACAAACTAGATGACAGTGCTAACCTGTAAGTCACTTGCCCCACAATTTCAAGAACTTCAAACGGACCGATGAACCGAGGGCTAAGCTTACCCTTCTTACCAAACTGCATAACCCCTTTCATTGGTGACACCTTCAACAATACCTGTTCACCAACCTAAAAATCCATGTCCCGGACCTTGCGGTCTGCATACTCCTTCTGCTTGCTTTGAGCAACCAGTAACTTGGTCTGTATGCCCCTTACCTTTTTGTGCGCTTCCTTCACTAAGTCAACGCCCAGAGTCTTTACATCGCCTTTCTCAAACCACCCAACCGTTGATCTGCAGTTCCTCCCATACAGTGCCTCGAACGGTGCCATGTCAATACTGGAGTGGTAGCTATTGTCGTATGGGAATTCACACAATGGTAGAAACTGGTCCCAATGACCCTCGAAGTCCATCACACATGCTCTCAGCATGTCCTCCAATACCTGGATCATCCTTTCCGACTGACCGTCAGTCTGAGGATGGAAGGATGTGCTAAAGGTGAGTTGTGTACCCAACTCTTCATGTAACTTGCCCCAGAACTTAGAAGTAAATTGTGTACCCCTGTCTGAATTGATGGACAGTGGTAGCCCATGCAGTCTCACAATCTCCTTCACGTAGATCTTAGCCAATTGCTGCGAATTGTAATCTACCCTGACCAGAATGAAATGAGCGGACTTGGTCAGCCTGTCAACAATGACCCAAATTGAGTCATGCTTCCACAATGTCTTAGGAAGATCCACCACGAAATCCATGGCTATCTTTTCCCACTTCCACTCTGGAATTGGCATTCTCTGAAGTAGCCCTGCAGGTCTCTGATATTCATACTTCACCTGCTGGCATTTATGACATTTGGACACAAAATCCACTATGTTCCTTTTTATCCCGGGCCACCAGTAACGCTGCCTCAAGTTCCTATACATTTTGGTCACACCCGGATGAATTGAGTACCGCGAACCATGGGCTTTCGCTAAGATTTTCTGAATTATACCATCGACTCGAGGAACACAAATCCTCTCCCTGAAATGCAACACTCACCCAGAGTCTAACATGACGTTTCTGGACTCCCCAGATATTACCTTACCTCACAACTTACCTAGTTTCGGATCCTGAATCTGTTTCGCCTTTATTTTCTCTATGAATGTGGCCTTGACCTCAATGCTGGCCAACAACCTACCTTGATCTGAAACACCCAAGTGCATGAACTTGGCCTCCAAAGCTCGAATCTCCTTAGCTAGTGGTCGTTTGGGACACCCTCAAACAAGCCAAGCTACCCATGCTAACAGTTTTCTGGCTTAATGCGTCTGCCACCACATTAGCCTTACCCGGATGGTATTGAATGGTCACATCATAATCCTTCAATAGCTTCATCCACCTCCTCTGCCTCAGATTCAAATCCTTCTGAGTGAAAACGTGTTGCAGACTGCGATGATCTGTGAATACCTCACACTTGACACCATAAAGGTAGTGTCTCTAAATTTTCAATGCAAAAACCACCGCTGCCAACTCTAAATCGTGAGTCGGGTAATTTCTCTCATGCACTTTCAACTGCCTGGATGCATAGGCTATCACATTCCTATCCTGCATCAACACAGCACCCAAACCAGAATGTGAAGCATCACAGTAAATAACAAAGTCTTCACCTTTAACCGACAAGGACAAAATAGGGGCTGTGGTCAAAAGTGTCTTGAGCTTTTGGAAGTTCTCCTCGCACTTGTCGGACCACACGAATGGTACCTCCTTCTGTGTCAGCATGGTCAGGTGATACTCAATGGAAGCAAAATTCTTAACAAACCTCTGGTAGTACCCCGCGAGCCCAACAAAACTTCTCACCCGGTCACAGAGCTAGGCCGAACCCAACTCTTGTTTGCCTCAATTTTCTGGGGATCCACCATCACCCCTTTTTCTGACACTACATGCCCCAAGAATGCCACAAAAGTCAACCAACACTCGCACTTAGTGAATTTTGCATAAAGCTTTTGGTGCCTCAAGATATCCAGCACAATACGAAGATGATTTGCATGCTCCTCCCTACTCTTAGAGTAGATCAAAATATCATCGATGAACATAATAACGAAGGAATCCAAGTAAGACTTGAACACCCCATTCATCAAACTATTGAATGTTGCCGGCGCATTGGTCAAACCAAACGACATTACTAGAAACTCGTAATGCCCATACCGAGTCCGAAAAGCAGTCTTCGGAATGTCCTCAGGTCTAATCTTTAACTGATGGTACCCCGACCTCAAGTTAATTTTTGAGAACACTGATGCACCCTGAAGCTGGTCAAACAAATCATCTATACGGGGTAGAGGGTACTTATTACGTATGGTCACCTTGTTCAACTGCCTATAATCTATGCACATCCGCATACTACCATCCTTCTTCTTTACAAATAAAACCGGAGCACCCCAAGGCGAAGCACTGAGACGTATAAATCCCTTATCTAGCAGTTCCTGCAGCTGAGTCTTAAGTTCCCTTAACTCTGCCGGAGCCATACGATACAGAGGAATGGAAATGGGACGAGTGCCTGGCTCCAAATCAATACAAAAATCTATATCCCTGTCCGGAGGCATACCAGGCAAGTCCGCTGGAAACACTTCTAAAAATTCGGAAACCACTGGAACTGACTCAATAGGCGAGGACTCCACACTATCATCCCAGAGATGAGTCAAGAAGGCTAGACACCCCCTCCCCCACTAGCTTCCTAGCCCAGACAAACGATATTATCTTAACTGGCTTAGGCCTGTACACACCTTCCCACTCTAGTCTATCCTTACCCGAAATCTCTAGAGCCACAGTTTTGGTGTTACAGTTCAACACAACATGATAAGGAGATAGCCAGGTCATACCCAAGATAATATCAAAATCAGCCATATCCAGAATTACCAAGTCTACCCAAGTATGTAGCCCCACAAACACAACAAAACAATCACGATATACCTGAGTCACAATCACCGACTCTCCAACTGGAGTAGAAACATAGATAGGGGAGATCCCACTATAGAAGTGTCTAGCCGTTCGCCGAAGGAAGGCATTCAAGGATATCACAAGTCAAACCCAGCCCCAAAGCAAAACTCACAGACACATAAGAATACGTAGAGCCTGGGTCAAATAATACCAAAGCCATTTTATCACAGACAAGAATAGTACCTGTGATCACTGCATCTGAGGCTTCCGCCTCGGTCCTCCCTGGAAAAGCATAGCAATGAGCCCGATCATCAATCCGGGCAACTTCCCAGGCCGGCTGCACCGCACCCCTGCCTGCGCCGCCGTTCCCTCGGTCTCCCCGGCCTCCCTGAAAATTACCTCGCCCACCCTGTGGATGACCCCTAACATTACCGCCTCTGCCTGCCGAAACCACTGCTCTAGTCTGCTGCTGACCCTGATTACCTATCTGCCTATGTGGACACTCCCTCTTAAAGTGGACCAGCTCACCACAATGAAACCAACCACGGTCAAGAGTAGGTCTGCTAGCTGATGTATAGGACGCTCCCTGGCCTCTAAGAGCTGAAAACTGAGCTCCCTGACGACCACCTGTAGTAGCTGGCAGAGCTGACTGAATAGGATGGCCCGAGTAAGCCTGCTGATGCTGGCCCCTGGAGTATGAACCACCATAGTTTCCCTCATTCTGGAGCTTCTTGGTTAAAGCCTTAGCCTGCCCCGCTTGCCTGGATTCCTCAATCTTCTTCACATAATCCATTATATCATTAAAGACCTTTCCTGAAGAAGTTATGTGCACTGACAGTACCTGCAGTTCACTATTCAGACCCTTGACGAACAACCGGACTCGTTCCTCCTCGGAACCCAACATTTGTGTAGCAAACGGGACAACGCATGGAACTTAGCCTCATAAGCTGAGACCGACATGCTACCCTGCTCCAAGTTCAGAAACTCATCCTTCTTCCGGTCCCTCAAAGTACGGGGAACGTACTTCTCTAGAAACAACGCATGGAACTGCTCCCAAGTCAGTGGAGGTAGAATAGAAGACTGACACTCAACATGAGACCTCCACCACTCTTGGCATCACCCTGCAGCTGAAAAGTGACAAACTCAACCCCATGCTGACGTACAATACCCAACTTGTGTAAGCTCTCATGGCAATCCAGGATGAACTCATAGGCATCCTCCTTGTCTGTACCCTGAAACGTCGGAGGTTTCAGCTTAAGGAACTTAGTCAGCATCTCATGCTCATTCCCTGTCATCACTAGGCCAACATTGGCCTGAGGAGATCATTTGTGCCCGAAGCTGCGTCCATCCTGGGTGTTGTAGTGGCTGAGTATCCAAGGCCTGATTTGCATAAGCTGCGGGTATGGCTCCAACACCAACCAACCCACTCAGAATATCCCATGCCTGCTTAAAAGCTTCCGGTGTCATAGTAGGAAGGCCTGCATCCCCAACTGGTGCCGCCTCCATTTGAGCCCCTCCATCCCCTACAACCACTTCTTCTACGTCCTCAGCCACATGATCCTGAGGTGGGGGAGGGGTTACCTCACGTGCAGCAGCAGCTCGAGCTCCACCCCTGGCGGGTGCGGCTCCAGCTCGTCCCCTACCTCTGCCATGAACTACCAGGCCCGCTGGCCTTGCTCCATTATTCCTTGTAGTAACCATCTGCGGACAGAAGAGTGAATGAGGTTAGATACCAATTTGTATCACCAGATACCAATTGGAATCGAGTTATAGCACGAAGGAAAGAAGGAATAAATGGTTTTTCCTAAAGCCCCGTAGCCTCTCGAAGAAAAGTACGGACGTCTCCGTACCATTCCGCTAGACTCTACAGTAGACCTGTTTGGTACAACGAGATCAACGAACCTAGGCTCTGATACCATCTTTATCACGACCCAACCCATCGTGAGTGGCACCCACCCAACCCCAGATGAGCGAATTGTAGAAAACTGAACTATTTTGGGGAAGTTTCTGCATTAAAAACCCATCGGCCTGCTATAGCGGTCTCCGCTCCACTATAGCGGTCCCACTATAGCGGACGACTTCTGCTATAACGGTCTAAAGTGGGTGTTGACCGCCTTGAGCACCGCTATAATGGTATGTTCCACCGCTATAGCTGAGGTCGCTACGATGGACCGTTGCACTCTTCATGGACAGAATGTCTGGAAATCTCCCAGTTTTAGTCATTTTACAACACACTTGCTTTTCCCGACGACCCGAAACAACTCCTTCACGTCAAACGCGATTCTGGGAGTTCTACTTACCCAAATTCAATTCCGAAAAGTCCCCCAGACTTCTTTATGTCTTGGATACGTGGGAAACTAGCTCAAAACAAGACACATAAACCAATCCTTACTCGTATTTCCCTAGACTCTATCTCACTCCAAAACCGGCCGAGGTTAGCCTAGACCAGAATTTCAAACTCCCAAATCCGGAGTTTTCTAACTCTAAAACTTGGCACGATTGGACTACCCGTAATGACGGACCCGATCGTTACAAAACCCTTCTAAAATTTTATTTCTAAAATGACTTAACTTAGGAGTTAAAAATATGGATAATTACAAAAATACCCCTAGATAAAAGCTGAAAAATTTCACTAAAGAACCTCGGCTTCAGGTTCCACGGATCCTTTCTACGAACCGTAGATGGAACCACGGCTCGTGGTTCCTAAGTCAAAAGTTAGACTGCGGGTCTGAGATCCACGAGTGAAGTCTACGGCTTGTGAATTGATCCACATATCGTAGAAATCTCTAGTGGTTCCTAAGGAAAAGCTGAGTCTCAGTCTGATTTCCATGAGAGCAAATCACGAACCATGATTCAATCCACGACCCATGAAATCCCCTCATGATCTCAGACCTGAGGAGGACTTCTGCAAGACAGGTTTCGCGAGTTCTTTCTACAGCTCATAGTTCAGTTCACGGCTCATAGTCTAGACTTGTAATTCTGGGAACTTCAACAAATTTTTAGAATTCTAAGTTAAAAAATTGATTTAATTTTCGGGGTGTTACAAAGTCCTTAGTAATCTTTGACACACACAATATTTATTTTAGATATTTATTATTACACTTTAACGCCTAAAAACTTAAGGAAATGTTTCGGAACACTATATAAAGGCATAATCATATATTATTGAAACATTTCATGTTATTAGTAATTTTTCAAACTTCAAAACATATCAAAATCATTTCACTAATTCATTGACACTAGATCATAGATATTATATTAATTGCTTTTAGAAGCACAACATGGTTGCATAAATCATTTGAATCATTCATTATTATTATTGTTATAATAACACAACTTCACATAGCACACATAATATTTAAGCTCATCGATAGATTTATAATATATTGAAATCAAACGCGCTTCGAATGTTAAGTGTCTAATCTAATCGCTAAAACTATATTTAAGTGAATCTCTAAATCATTGTGCATAAAAAGTAAATAGGTTATTTTTGAAACACGCAAGGCTCTAGGATTGAATATAAATAAATAAAAATGGGCTTAAGTTAATTCAATTAGATTGTTAGGTAGAAAATTAATAGGAAGCCAGTAAAATTATTTATGTGTCATTGGGTGGTGAATTTTTGCATATTCCTTGCATATTTTGATATCTAGAATTTACCCGGTGTACGAAGTGAAACTAAGTTTGAAATCAATAGGACATGATTTAGGGTTTTCTTTGTTAGTTATTTCTTGACTATTATTTGTACCTATCCTTTTATTATTCGTAGTTAGTCCCTTCGATCTTATTTACCCCTTTTTTTTAGCAATTTAATTAGTCCTTTTTCTTTGTTGAATTGCTTTAAATTAATTTGATTCAAAAGTCTCTAGTACATTTTGTAGTTTAAAGACTTAAAAGTAAAGGGAATAAAAAAAGGTGAAAAATAATGAGAATTATTTTGATTGAAAAAAAGAATAGAATAAATGTGTGACCAAGTGTGAAAAATATTTATATATTGATTAGTAGAGAGAAGAAAAACAAAAAGATGAAAACAATGAAAGTTCTAGAAAAAGAAGTCTCCTTACTAGCAATGTGCAAAAGAATAAGATGAAAATAGATATAAAGGGAGGTATGAAAAAGAGTTGAATTTGAGAAAACATAAGGAAAAGAGTTTAAAGATAGAAAAAAAAGTAATTTGACTTAAAGTTCATAGGAAAGTAGTCACTATTTTTCCAAATAATTTTTACCCTTCCTTTAGCCGATATTAAAACCTTTAAAGACCTTTTAGTTCTATATTTTTTTAAACTTGTTAATGGAGTATGACACTAATGAAAAACTTATGGTGTGCCTTGTATGCATGTGAATTCATTTCTGAGAGTGAGTGTATTTCTCTAATCATATGCCTTGAAAGTAGTGAATTGATTGTGTGAAGGACATCTCTCTAGAAAAGCAAGTACATAGATAGTTTATACTTGGCGACTTATTCAAAGTCTTTGACTTGATAATATAGTGCTAATAGACCTATGTATTATGTTGGTGAGTCAATTTTTAAGGCTATGTCGTTTTGAATGAACTATCTTCATTTGAATCGATATACGTACTTTGTATGAGGGTAACCTTTATGTTTAAATTATCTTATGTGATCTAGATAGGAGCAAACATGTTTGAAGTATGCACTGTAGTTGGATAAGGTGAGTGAATGTCTTGTAAATTATTCGAGGATGAATAAAAGTTCAAGTGTGGAGTGGTGATGTTGGGTTACACTCTTTTTAGTTGTTTTCACCCTTATTTTAGCTTTATTTTAAATATTTTCTAGCTTGATACTCTTTGTTTTTACTGAATTACATCATTTTGAGCTATGTATGATGTTTTATGCTTTGTAGGTTAATGAAGCAATTTAACTAAGTATGAAGCTTAAAATACAAAAATCTCGCAAAACATAATCTAAAGCAAGGTTCGGAGTCGTCATGTGAGTTAAAAACAAAGAGGGGGATCGAAAATACACCTCCTTTGAAGTCTGACCCTTAATGGAGCCAAACCAAAGTGAGGGGAAGCACCTCATGATGCGAGGACCATAGCAAAGGAACATGCCTCACATCGCGAAGTAGTTCAGACGGGGCCAATTTTCTGTCTTTTCTAATATGATTTGGTGGGTCCTTCAAGATATTTTTAAAAAGTATAAAATTCATACTTGGACAATTTTAGAAGGAGTTCAACATTCTTAAAGGGAGAAATACCATAGGAGCACAAAGAAAGCATATTCATCACAATTCTAAGGTTTTCTTCTATATATTTTATCTTTTGTTTTATTGTTTATGAATTATTTCATGTGTCATCGAATAATGAGTGTCTAAAAGCCCTCATTCTAGGGTTATGGATAATGTATGAATATTTTTATCTAATTATATGATTATTTAGCGAATTCTACCTCACATGTTTTATTCTCTTGATCTTATACTCGACTATTTTGTGATTTCGTGACTTATAAAATATATAAATAATTATTAGTGAAACTGAATATGAGAAAGTTAGGAATAAAACGTGGATTAAGAATAATAGGATTCATTTACGAATAGATTAGTGGCTAGGACAAAAATATACCTAGTTTGCCATGCTTGGATCAGATACAAGATGATATATAAATGCATTTAGAGCGATTTATCACATCTTTGCTCAATAATGTAGGTGTGAGACCAATATGGATAGGTGATTATACGGCTCAAAAGACCATAATCATATTATCAACTTCGTGATTCAATAATTCAGCAGAGATGTTAAATTTGTGATGCAAATCAAGGTAGCAAGATTGATATCAACAATGAGGGTGTAGACTATCTTGGATATAAAAATATTCACAAAGAACTCAAAGTGTCATGAAAGATTCATTAAAAGAGTTTTTAAAGTTCACTATATGCTCAAATGGATTTATAAAGAAAGTAATGACAACAATATAGATCATCTAGAGCTTTTGGAGCATTCTTCCAACCATCATTAATTTGGAGGAATTAAAGGAAACATGGAAAGAAGAGTTCAAGGCCACTAATAAGCTCAAGTGGTTATTTTAGTAATTTGATCATTCTTATAGTTTAGCCATTTTTGCAAAACTAGTATAAATAATCTTTAAGTCTTCATATTAGGGTTAGCTAATTTTGAGATTAGAGAAAAACTCTTTGTGTGAGTTTATGAGAGCATTCCCTTGTATCTCTTCAATAAACCTCTCTTGGATACTTTAAGTAAGATTTTCATGTATGAGTTTATTTCTATTTTTCTCTTGTATTTATGTTAGTAATTAATGTCTTTTAATTGCTAAGTAATTCTTTTTTTATTCTAAATCTCGCCCCCTCTTTTCTTGTTCTTCTTAATCATATCTTTGTTATATTGTCTTGCTTGTTTGATTGTGATTCATTTATTGTTCTTGCATCTAAAATTACATTAATTAGCTTAATAAATCTAATTAGAAAAAAAATAAAATTACGCAAATGCCATAGTTCCAGGTCTTTAAATCTCTATGAACAACTCCCACATTAACTCTCTGCACTTATTTTTTTGTTTTTGTCGAATTCAATAGTAGAAATAATTACTAGAATAATAACCAACTCAACCTCTCTGAAAATGAACAATACTAGTTCTAATAATTGCAATAGGTAAACAGATAGCTTGTCAGTAACTAAGTCTATACGGGATCGATAAATCTGATCGCGAAAATAATTATTTATTACTTATGATCACTTATACTTGCGTGAGTGTTGAAAAATGGAAAAACGGGCATAAGAAGAGGTAGAGAAAAACCAAAAAATTATTAGGGAGAGGTGATTAAATAAGACATGACACACATGCAGCTTACCAAGAACATGACCCTAGATATATAGGAGGATTTGAAGGTCGAGTATTAGGATAGAAAGTTAGTAGGTAGTCGAATGTTGTCTTATTTTCCTTATTGGTAATGTTATTATTACTCTCCTACTATCTTATTCTTAGATTTTATTACTACCTATTATTTTCTTTGTCTCGGTTATCATATTATTTTACTATTGCTACCCTATCTTTTACATTATTTTCAGCATGACTTTTTCACTACTGTATTTTTTTTAATACTTGATTTTGATATGTCTTACTTGAGCCGAGGTTCTATCGTAAACAACTTCTCTACCTTCACAAGTTAAGGATAAGACTACGTACATACCACCTTCCCAAACTTCACTTGTAAAATACACTAGGTATGTTTTTATTTTTCTTCCTGTTGTTGTTGTTGTTGTCGTCGTCGTTGTTGTTATTTAGTCTTGAATAGAGCGAGACAACAATTCTTTTATGGGAGAAAACTTATATAATCGACTTAAACATTTTTCAAGTAATTACTCTTTAAAACGTACTACAAGAGGAGTCTTGCTCTTGTGTCTAAATGTCACATAAGATACGCGCATATCACAATTCTAAGAGTCTGTTTAATGGGCTTATAACTTTAGCTTATAATCTAAAAGTCATAAGTTAGGAATTTTAATTTATGACTTTTGATTTATTTTTATCATTTTGGCTTAAAAATACTTTTTTATTTTACCCAAATATTATAAAAGTACTTAAAACTATTTTGACTTAAAAACACTTAATATAAACCAATCCTAACAGGCTATAGGTCCGAAAGAAGCGCGAGTTTTTTTTTGGATAATTTCAGAAATATACAATCACCTAACTTATATTACAAAAATATAGCCCAAAACTTATATTATAAATTTTTAGCCAAAACTCAATCCAGTATACAACTATATACATCCAATATATAAAAATATACAAAACTTTCGTATATATTTTTTACAAAAATATTTTAAAAACTTGATATACAATATTATACAGGCGATATATAATATTTTACAAAATTATATGAGTTATTTATACGCCCATATACAATAATATATAAATTTATACATTATTATACAAAAAAAATGGACTTCGTATTCTTTCTTGAATCCAAGCACCATTCATCCAAAAACACCTTAAAAACTACACCAGATCACCCAAAATTTTAGATTTGGACTCCTCAATATATAACTGATCTTTTGCAACCATATCCACTTGAAATAGAGCTTATTTACAAAAAAATAATTTTCAAAATTTGAAGCTCGAGCTTCATGAATAGCTGAACATCCAAAAATTTCGTGCTACAACTATTTCAACCCTTTGTTCCTCACTGATGTGAAAAACATTGAAGAATTTCTCACATCTACACATTCAAAATTTAAAATCTGTACTATCAGACACAGAAATTTCAAATTTAGTTATTTGTAGATGCCAACCTATTGGGTGGATTCAACGAACCTCCTGAGCTACTTTTGGTAAAGAAACAAGTCATGGCTGAGCAATTTTTATTAAATCTATAAAGCTGCAAAGGAAGAAAAGAAGAATGATAGAGAGAAAGAGGGGAAAGAAGATGAGAGAGAGAGAGAGAGAAATGTGAGAGACGAAAAGTAACTTTTTAGTTCTATAGACATTGAGCTATTTTTGATAGCATCTTAAAAAATTGGCTATATTTCTAATATAAATTTGTTGTGTGCATTTTTATGTAATTTTTTTTTTCCTTATGAAAAAACTCATTAGTTTTAACAGATTTTTTTTGGTGAAATTGTTAAATTTAGGGCTTTGGATCTAATATGTCATATTCTTACACATATCAAGACTATATCTGTAAAGTAGATACATTAAGGACCAAAATGGTCCAACCCCCACACATAATGAACCATTTTGATCATTTTGTCAAACATTTTCTCAGCATTTTCTGTTACGCCACCGCCCGAAATCAGACACCAAAACCTCTCGTAAGAAGGAAAACACATGTCATCTGCTCGTCATTTTTCTCTATGTATGTAAAATAACAACTCTTTTTCTTCTTTCTATCACTCTTTTAGAAAACCCCTTTTCGAATTTCAAGGTAATTTTTCTTCTGCTGCCTACAAATCTTCATTCTTCTTTTCCATTGCTGTTTTCTTGAAAATCTAATTCTTGGGTTGTTGTTTGAATTTTATGTTAGCTTGTTTATGTTTTTTTTAAAAAAAAATTAATAATTTTGAGGCTCTTTTTACTAATTCAGCTGTAAAGAAAGTCGGTTTCTTTTTCTGTATCTTATTATTTTTTGTAATGACCGGGCTGTCTAGATCAACTTTTATGCACCTCGACTAAATTAACGGGATACCTGTCACCCCCCACCAACAGGTACCAGGTAACTCTGTTCACAAGGATTTGAACCTGAGACATTAGGCCTCATGGTTCTTTAACCCACTTCATTGATCACTAGGCCACACCAGTGCTTGAGTTATGGAAATATTGAAGCTTGCTGTAATTTATGTGAAATTCTTTTTTCTCTTTATTCATTGGCATAAGTGGTAAAGTTGCTACTATGTGATCAGGAGGTCAAGGGTTGAACCCGTGGAAAGCCTCTTGTAGAAATGCAGGGTAAGCTGCCTACAATAGACCTTGTGGTCCGAATCTTCCACGGTGTGCATAGCGGGAGCTTAGTGCACCGGACTGTCCTTTTTTCTCTTTATTCATATGTGAAAATTTGGATTGACAGTTTCTCTGTGTAGTTACAGCTGTAAAGTTTGATTCTTTGCATCTTGTTGGTATCTTATCAGTGGAAAGATAAGTGGCATTAGAATCATGAAGAGGTCTTGGTGTAAACTTATAAGGAATTTAGAAACTTGAAGAGTTTGTTGGGATATTTAAATGCTAGTGCAGGCACCATTAAAAAGTGTTACTGATTTGTTGTTAGGTTTCATATATGATTAGTTTAATAGATATACTCCCTCCGTTCACTTTTGCTTGTCACATTTTGCTTCATGAGAGTAAACTTGACTAATCTTCGAAGCTAAATTGAATTTGATTAATTCAATATTTTAAAGGTAAATTTTAGATATTCAAAAACTATACAAAAAATTCTGTAAGTTGGAATCCTTCTCATATTAATATGACGAAAAAATACATCTCAAAATGTTGGTCAAAGTTCATATAGATTGATTTTCGAGAAGCGAAACATGCCAAGTAAAAGTGAACGGAGCGAGTACTAAGATAGTAGAGGAGGAAAGCTGAAATGGAGTTTAGAATCACAAATAATAGAAAGGGGACTGGTATACTAGAAGAATCTTGGTATTTAAATAGGAAAAGACCCTATCTTTTTTACCGTTCATCCAAACAAAGAAGATCCTACTTTTTTTTCTTCTCTTTTTCCCATATTTTAAAGTCAGATTCAAAGAATAACCTCTTCTCGCTGGGATCACCTTATGCCTCACAATTTGAAGTTTACACTTCTTTTGAGAGCATTGCTGCACCTATGAGGTGATCACCCCTTGTTTTGATTACTCCAACAATAAGAACTTACCTAGTGTCATCCCATAAGTGATGTCTGGGGAGGGTGGGGTGTACAACTGTACGCAGATTGTACCCCTACCTCGTTTTGATTGCTCCATCGTTTAAAACGATGAAATCATGTCTTTTAGCAACATTACCTTTAAGAGCATGGTTTTTTTGCCTTCTTTTTTTCTTAATTGCTAACAGAATGCATTCTATGCTCTATCATTTTCGTGCTTGAACTACATGTTGGAACTTAAACCTACTTTCTTGGATTGCTAGTTCTAATACTTTCCCACCCCAATTGATTTGTAATCAATACATCGTTCCGTATTTAATGCACATACTGTATGTAGTATCCAGCTTTCATTATATAATAAGTTTGTCCTAAAATGGTTGAATTAAATGAATTCGTTGCACTTCTTTGCAGTACTAAGGTAATCCATAATGTTTGGACGGGGTGCAAGGAGGAGTGACAACTCCAAGTACTATGAGGTTCTTGGTGTTTCGAAGAATTCCAGTCAAGATGAACTTAAGAAGGCATACAGAAAATCTGCTATAAAGAATCATCCTGACAAGGGTGGGGACCCTGAAAAAGTGAGTTGCCTTCTCGCTCGTGCAATTAAAATTTTCTGCGGGTTGCTGTTTCAGATATGTTTTGTCTATACCAAGGGAACCTTTTGATTCTGATGCTCATTTTGTTTTTCGTCATATGTTCTTTGTCCTGTTTAATCTCCACTCAGTTCAAGGAGTTGGGTCAAGCATATGAAGTTCTAAGTGATCCAGAGAAGAGAGAAATTTATGATCAGTATGGTGAAGATGCCCTTAAAGAAGGAATGGGCGGTGGTGGTGGTGGTCACAGCCCGTTTGACATATTTGAGTCGTTCTTTGGTGGAGCTTTTGGTGGAGCTTTTGGCGGTAATAACGCTTAACAACTCATCTCCCTCTTGGGAAAGAAACCCTGCAAGAGGAGGGGGCTGCTACATTCTTTGTTTTCATGATCTTTTTAAATTTGTATGGTTGAAACATCTATCTGCCTTGGTTATCCCAGGTGGTGGTAGCTTCAGAGGCAGCAGAAAGAAACAAGGTGAAGATGTAGTGCACACTCTAAGGGTTTCGCTGGAGGAGTTGTACAATGGCACAACAAAAAAACTCTCTCTTTCACGGAACATATTGTGCCCAAAGTGTAAAGGGTATATCTCTGTCTTTAATTATCTTGACCCTTTCCATTTCCTACTGTCTGTAGCACTTTGTGACAGTGATTTTCAAATAAATGCGTTGAATGATGATATTATGTTTAAAATTCTTCTGTTCCCACTAAGGCTGAGAATGAATACCAAGTTCTGTCACTGAACATATCTGAATTGAACTTATTGGGAGGCCAATAGAGAAAGAATGTGAATCCTTTATGTATACAGATGTATAAACTGGTGAATGTGGTTCATCAGGACCTTTTATGTTTCTTCGTGTTATTCCTTTTCTTCTTTTGGTGTTTCTCTCCACTGATTCTGTCTGAAGTTATTTTTAGATTTAAATATAAAAGTCAGAAGCATTAGTTTTTGGTTTGTGCCAAGTAAACCTGGACATCGTGGATAGGTCTTTCTTGTGTAAATGATTCACTACTGTCGAGCCCTCTCTTAATTTTCCTACTGCAGATTGGTTGCATGTATTTCTGAGAAATACAAACACCAAATTTTAGGCAAGCTCTGCATTTGAGTCTAAAAATCGACATTTGGACAGATGTCTGACAGAGAATACTAGATACTTTTGGAATTCTTCGAATTTGGACGCCCTTCTATAGGAAAAATTGGGCTTACTGACTTTCTGCTTGTTTTCTCTCTGTAATAAAATGATTTCTTTTTATAGAATAAAATTAGTCGCTTGTTTTAGACAAGAAACATGTATTAAAGCAGGTTTTCCTCCCAATAGTTTGACCAAATTCTAAATGGGAAGGCAGAAGAGACTTCTGACAAGATAAGATTGTTAAGAGGCTCGACAAAAAAAAAAAGAAGAAAAGATTGTTAAGAGTCAGATTTCTATTTTCTTGGCTCTTTCCACTCCTTTAGATGCTTTACCAGTACTTTGTAGGACATAGAAAGGCTTGGATCTAGTTTTTGCGTTGTTGGAAAATTTGAATTTATGGATTAAAAGATGTGCATGTCTTTGTCATGCTAGTTTCCATTTCTGTGCCCCTCAGAATGGGGTTTGATGAGTAAGTTTTGTTGGATCCACAATAAAGATTTGATATTAGTTCCTGTGTTTGCAGTATATCTATCATCTACACGGATGCACTGAGGTGAATTTAGTGTTGCTGGTTTATATTGCTTTTTCCTTTATTGGTTGGGGGTGGCTATGAGGTTGCTGCATCTTAGTGGGAAATTTAATATAACCTTTTCCAGTTTCAGATAAACAATTTTGAGAAAACATAACATCATTTTTGGTGCAGGAATGACAAAAAAGCGAGTGCTTAGAAAAAAGAATTGTCTGATAGAAATTGTTGTATATTTACCTCTTCTAAAAAGTCACCTGTTTCACCGATCGGTCTGCAATCTGAATGAGAGATTAGAGGGCATTAAACCAATTCTTATTTTTTAGTTTAGCTCATCTTAATCGGCTTTTTATTTGTTGAGTTGCATGCTTATGCATTGACTTGTCCTATGCATGTATGTTTTGTTGAAACTTCACTGGCGCATATTTACGATTTTTATATGATTTACTTGCATTATCAGGAAAGGTTCAAAGAGTGGAGCTTCTGGAAGATGTTATGGATGTCAAGGTACTGGAATGCGTGTTACATCGAGACAGATAGCCCCAGGCATGATTCAACAGATGCAACATGTTTGTTCTGAGTGCCGAGGCTCAGGTAATGAGATTTTCCTGTAATTCTAATTTGCAGTCTTATACGCAGAGGAAAAAAATTTAATTGTAGCTTCGGATCTTTCTTTGTTAATACAGGAGAGGTTATAAGTGAGAGGGATAGGTGCCCTCAGTGCAAGGGAAACAAAATTACACAAGAGAAGAAAGTATTGGAAGTGAATGTTGAGAAAGGGATGTTACACGGTCAGAAGATTGTTTTCAACGCGGAAGCTGATGAAGCTGTAAGAGTTTTTTTCTATGCAATTTGACCAGCTTTTGCAACTCCCCAACAACAACAACAACAACATACCCAGTGTATTCCCACAGCGTGGGGTCTGGGGAGGGTAGAGTGTACGCAGTCCATACCACTACCTCAGGGGTGAGGTAGAGAGGCTGTTTCCGATAGACCCCCGGCTCAAGACAAAACAGTCTAAAAATAGGCTAAAAAGGACGTAACAATGATACAGGGTAAAAATACAAGATAAAACTACAAGAGACGATAGGAAGTAATATGTAGTAACAAACAACAGACAGAAACAGAGCACTGCCACCAAATACTACCACGAGGAATCCAAGAACAAGAAACTATAAGCGTAGCCCTACGATTACTAGTCGGGACAATAAGGAAAAACACTCCTACTGTTAAACTGTGCCTCCACAGTTTTTAGGCAATGGTTGCAAAGAAAAATGGATCCTACTTCGCAACTCTAAATCTGTCCAAATCTATAAATTTTGAAGTCGGTGCAGGACTGTGAAGTGAATATATATCCTCCTTACTAATATACAATATCGTCCAGTCCTATCTGCTTTCCTTTTGCTGTATGTGACTTCCTCTTTTCATTTTGGAAGGTGATATTTCTTTTCTCATAGTTGGTTTTGTGGTTATATGCAGCCAGATACCATCACCGGCAATGTCATTTTTGTATTACAACAGAAGAATCACTCAAAGTTCAGGCGTAAGTCTGACGATCTTTACGTGGAACACAATCTCAGTTTGACAGAAGCTCTCTGTGGCTTTCAGTTTGTCCTGACTCATCTTGATGGCAGACAGCTTCTGATCAAATCTAGCCCCGGAGAAGTTATAAAGCCTGGTAAAGGAATTCTTTAGTTTGTGCTTAATTACTTTGTGGCGTGAGGTGTGATATATATATGAGGATCATTTGGCCGTCTCTTACAGATCAATATAAGGCAATCAATGATGAAGGAATGCCCCATTATGGAAGGCCATTCATTAAGGGTCGGCTTTATATCCATTTTAATGTGGAGTTCCCAGAATCTGGTTCTCTTTCGCCTGAGAAATGCCGCGCTCTTGAGGCTATTCTGCCACCGAGACCAGGGAAGCGCTCATCTGATATGGAGTTGGATGGGTGTGAGGAAACCACTATGCATGACGTCAACATGGAGGAAGAAATGAGGCGCAAGGAGCAGCGACGCAGGCAAGAGGCTTATGATACGGATGATGATGACGAGCCAAATCTGCCTCGCGTCGGTTGTAACCAACAATAGAATTTCCAGATAGTGTATTTTGCATGAGTTCCCAATTTTGTCTATGCTTTGTTGGCTGTTTTGGTTAGGAATTAACTGGCTTTCTTTTTTGGTTCTGCTTCAGTTTGTTATGTCAAGTCCCAATGCTGTAGGTTTGTTTTTGGTCCTAAAGTTCAGTTCATTGCTAGCTCAATTGGGCTCTCTGAGCTCTTTCATACCTTAAGGGGTCGTTTGATTGGGAATAAGTTATCCCGGAATATTTAATCCTGGGATTAGCTATCCTAGGATTTAGTTATCCCACCATGTATATGAGATAATTTATCCCATCACTATGGTATAAATTGTAGGATAAATAATTTCGGGACTAACTAATATCTCCGGCCAAACGCAGGATAAATAATCCTGCATTTTATCCCGAGACTATTGTACCTTATACCTCACACCAAACAACCCCTTAAAAGATTCCTTCAGAATATTGAGTCGTAACATGCATACATGAAAAAGGTAATGCACAAATAGCTCAATAATAAAATAATAAAATGCACTATCTAAGGTCAAATATATTCCTATATTATCAGAAATAGTTTAAATATACTTCTCGTTTATATATTTCTTTCGTTATACTTTTGGTCTAAATATGCCCTTTCCATTATACTTTGACACAAATTCATCTTTAATTTTAAGGATAAACTACATAATTAATCAAACATCCTTATCATAACTACATAATATCCCACTACTTTAAAATAATTACATATATCTCACTAGATTGTATTTTTCATACCAAAACGTGTATCCCAACATACTCCTATTACTTCGCCCAAAATCACTCTTTCCTTCAAATCTCTCCAGCTTCTCCCTCAAATCTCTCTCACTAATCAAAATTTTCACAGATTTTATGTCGATTTTTTGCTTCTTCCACAATCTTTCATTGTCATCTCCAGTAGAGGAGGGAAAATCCATCGAAGCGGACAGTGGTGAAGCTGTCCAGACCAAATAGTGGTGGCGCCACCATCGTACACGATGGCAAGAATGGTGACAGATTCACCCGGGATTGATTCTGCCATTGAAAAGACCTTTTAAAGTTTTTGTTTTTCAAGATTCTCGGATTTTCAGACATCCATTAACAACATACTTTCATGGATAACATTCAATCAAACTTTTTTGGGCAAAATCCAAAAACTCCCTTTTCAGATTTATCCATTAATTTTAAATGGGAAGAAAAATCCTTGGATCAAGAAACTGCAGTATCTGCTAAGAAAAAGGACACAAAATCAAAATGCAGAAAGTAGTCCTAGGAGCACATTGCTGTCTAGAATCAGTCTGGGTGAATAAACGGATCAAGTCTTTTGAGGGATGATTGGTTTGGAGGAAAAGGAGTGAGTAAAGTTATTTAGTGCAAAACGAAGAAGGCTCAAGTGGTCACTTACAAGTTTTTGCCAGGTTAGGTGTAAAAATTTGTACTGGTAATCGGATAGGTGTACATATACATGAAATCACCTATTGGATACATATAAACAGAGTAATAAAAATCACGGGATACATCAAATTAGTACTGGATACATGTACGGGATACATCAAATTAGTACTGGATACATCAAAAATCACGGGATACATCAAAAATCACGGGATACATATACGGGATACATCAAATTAGTACTGGATACATATAAACATATACATGAAATCACCTATTGAAAACATATAAACAGAGTAATAATAATTATTTTATTATTTTAAAGAGTAATAAAAATAAAATTAATCAAATTACATAACCAAAATATATATTAAGTTAATCTCTTGATTTCCACCTTATATTAAGAGATTTATTATTGAAAATATCTTTAGTTACCGAAATTAGTGATTTCCTCCTAATTAATTGCAAATTAGTTACTTCCTTTTAAAGCGCCCCAATTAGTTAGACATGTATAGGATACACGTTTTTTTATTGTAGATACACGTCTAAGCTTGTGAAAGTTCCGGGTAAAATATAATTTTTAAAAATACTGATTTAAAATGTAATTAGGTATCAAACTAGTGTGTTTTATGTTGTTTACACTAATTTTAATAAACGGACATGGGTAAAGCTTAAAATTAAATGACTCACTCTCGATTTATTTAGAAACCCACCTGTAGTCTGACCCGAACCATTTTATTTTATTTTTGTCTTCTTCTTCTTTTCTTTTCAATACTAGTTATCGATAGCCTGTGCTATGCACGGTCTCAATAATATTAAATTTTATATCTAAAATTCATTTAAGTTGTAAGTATAATTTACACTTGATTATAAAATGTAGTAATATTCTCATTAATAACAATAACATAATAGCAAAAGTCACTAATTATGCTTTAATTTTTTTTCATTTAAGGCCCTAAATTTTTGTAATTTGTTTTATTTTATTTGAATTTATTAAGTTAAAATTGTGTTAAATTATACTTTTTACAATATATGAAATAATATTCATATTTGAATGTACTACTCCATCCGTTCACTTTTACTTGTCACTATTTCGCTTTTCGAGGTCAAACTGCATTGACTTTGTCCAATGTTTTAAGATGTATTTTTTCATCATATTGATATGAGAAGAATTGCAACTTATACATTTTTCGTAAGTTTTTCAACCATCTAAATTTTCAATCTTAAATATTAAATTAATCTACTTCAATTCAACTTTGAAGTTTAGTCAAATTGACCTTGAAAAATGAAATAGTGACAAGTAAAAGTGAACGAAAGGAGTACTATTTTAAAGAATGTGTCAAATTAATATTAAATAAATAAAAGTGGACCAAATAAATACAATATAAAATTATCAATGTAATAAATATTCAATGGACCATTATAATCATGATGAACATGGGCCCCTCAAAGGATAATGATGTATGCACAATTAAAAATAAACAAAGTCACTACAATAAACTAATTATAACAAAGCATTTAAATTAAGTTGTTGAATGAGAATAAATGAAAACCTTTGAAATTACAACTTTACTCTTTAATTGATATTTAATGGCAATAAACAAACATGTTGAAGACCTATCTACTTATTGCCATTTATTAGATAGTAATAATATCCAAAGCTTGAAAGCTTGTTCTTTTACAATAAATTTATTTTTCTTTTCTTTCAAATTTTATTTTATTTTAGTATGTCTTTTTTTCTTAGTTCTTCTGTCATACCATATATTTTCCTTATTCTGTTCATTTGAGTTAACACATAAATCTAAAACAAAAAGCTCATAAATAGCAAGAATGTAATGCGTATTTTAAAATTTGATTAAGAAAATGAAATTTATCATGAAAGAATAAGTTTTGAAGCGTGGGGTATTGAAAAGAGAAGAAGGTGAAAAATAAAATAAAATGATTCGGATTGAATTAAATAGGTAGATTTCTAAAAAAATTGGGCATTTAAAATTGAGAGTTGGTGATTTGATTCTAAGCTTGACATGTGTTCATATGTTAAAATTAAGGACAAATTTGTGCCAGTAATATAAGTAAAGGGGTATATTTGGATTAAAAAAATATAAAAAAAAGGGTATATTAGAATTGAAAGTATAAAAAAGAGTATATTCAACTATTTCTCATAGTATAAGAATATATTTGACACTTTATTTTTCTAACCAATGATTAGGCCGTAAAATATGTAGAGAGGTATTTTTGACCCTTTTATTTTTCTAACCAATGACTAGGTGTTAATTACAAACTTATGTTGCTCAAACTCGAAATCTTTGATTAAAGACAGAGGAATCTCAACCATCCTACCAGAACTCAATAATTAAGTTATTCATAAACAAATTCTCTTATTATATAAGAGGGAGTAAAGAGTAAGTAAGCTCCTCCTCGTCAACATACTTGCTTGTTGATGGGGTTATTTACGTCATTTTGCTTGAGAAACATAAAAGTGAAAAAGACACTTCTAGGTTTTTGGTGGATAATAGAGTGGAAATATTCTAATGTTTATATATGGCTTTCCTTTCCTTACTTAGGTCAATACCATCCACAAAAGAGACCAAATTTATTAGTGCATTAATGTATGTTTGCAACCAAAAAGTGTGTGTCTCCCTAAGTTTATTGACGAATTCAAAATTCAAAATTAATGAGTTTAATTTTTAAAAAATATAATATTAATTCATTTTATTTTTGATTTATGGATTTAGAATAATATTCATTTTAGAAATAGTGATTTTTATTAAAAATATTGAATTTGATTTTAACTTATAACACATATATAGATCTATATCCAGATTGACCCCTATATATGCTAGCTAAAAAGGATAAGTTATATCAACCATCTGTGGTGTGAGAAGGGAATATAAATGAGTTATCTTTTTTGAAGTGCCTCTCTACTAGGTCTAAGGACAACACCTAGGATCATCATTTTTGGTGAACGTTACCCCTTCCGTTCCTTGGTGACTTTATTCACGTATTTGTAGGGATAAAGATAAGTACAAATCTTATTTATATTTATATTCTTTTAAAAAAATAAATTAAATGGTTATAGGTCTATATTTAGTGTATAAGAAGTGTATAATTAATGTATAAGACATACATATAAATTATACATAGATTATGTAGTAATTATTCATCAATTATATACTATATATCTATGTATAATGCTTACAAGTAATATACATTAATTATACACTAAATATATTCCTATAATTATTTAATAAATAAAAACTATTTAATTTACTTTATTTAAAGGAATATAGATATAACTAAGACTTATACATATCCTTATCCCTACAAATACGTGGATCAAATCAAAATAAAAAATAAACATGTGGAAGTTGGTTATAATGGGTTATCAAAATAAAGTATGACTATTTAAGTTTAAAACTTATATGGGCGGCTATATGAGTTAATTATTCAATAAATGATTATTTAGCCTTTTCATTTTGTTCCTAAATAAGTGATATTTTAGATAATCAAGAAGATATTAATGATGTTCTTCCAATTTACCCTTCTTTAAATAAAGAGAGTTTTATAAAATCAAGAAACCACTAAAGAGTTACATCTTTTTCAAGGTATTTATTAAGGGCAAATTAGTAAAGTTATTTTTTATTTTCTAGGAATGAGTAGTTTCTTAAAGGGTGTGCCCAAACTAAAAAAATCCACTTATTTAGAAACGAAAGAAATATTATGGTTTTGAAAATTCCCAAAGGTCCACGTATATAATCATCATCACTAAACAAAATTGTGGAAGAGTGTGTTGAAGATAGTTATTGGGTCAGGTTTATTTATAAGGGATACTAATTAGCCCGTTAACTCATTTATTTTATCATTCTTCTAAACCTTATTTTAATAATAACATATAAATACATCATGGGTGATAAAAAATATAGAATTATCCACCATAACATCACTAAATATATAATCATTATCACTAAATAAAGTTGTGGAAGATTTGATAAAGTAAATGGCTCAAGAACTTTCAATTTACACAGAGATATTGCTACTATGAGTCAACGGACTATGTCTGTGTCTGATTACTTCACTAAATTGAAGAATCTTTGGAATGAATTCGAGTCTTTTGTGCCAATTTTTGGATGTAGTTGTGAAACATCTAAGGAGTTTGTGGATTATCTTTAGAGACAAAAATTGTATCAATTTCTGATGGGACTCAATGACTCATACCTACAAGCAAGAAGTCAGTTGCTACTAATGAGTCCCTTGCCAACTGTGAATCAGGCATATGTTATGATCATGAGTGATGAAAGCCAAAAGGCCTCTGCTTCTACCTATATAAGTTTATTGGGTGCATCTCAAAACAGTTGTGATGCTACTGCTATGTACTCCAAAGAAGGACCCTCAAAGTTCAAAAAAGAAAGAGATTACAGTATTCAGTGTGAACATTACAAGATGAAAGGGCACATAAAAGAGAATTGCTATAAACTAGTAGGATATCCAGCTAACTACCCTCCTAGTTTCAACAACAAGAAGTAGTTTGTGTCAAGAAATAGTCAGTCTACATATCATAATGCTCACAATGTTCAGGTTAAGTCTAGAAATTATTATGGAGAAAATGAGCATGCTAGAAATCATGGGAGTGATAAGGGTCAGATAGTAGCAAATGTCACTAGTTTGTATTAGCAAATGTACCAACAATAAATGGGGAACAATGAAAAAAATCAAATGCAATCATCAAATGTGACACAGCCTGGAGATTGTATATTCACTAAAGAACAATATGCACAACTGCTGCAGATGCTGAATAAGTCAAATTAAGCTCAGAATTTTACTAGTGCCAACATAGCCAGTACCAGTGACATCCCAGGTGATCACCAAGGTACAAGTTCAGGTATCAGCAGAGCTTTTTTTTGTGTCTACTAATTCAGGAAATTGGATTATAGATACTGGAGCAACCAATCATATGGTGTCCAATATTAACATGCTTAACAAACACACAATCACAAATGATTGTAAATCTAAAAAGAGTTTACTTACCTGCTGATGATATAGCATTTGTAACACACACTGGTTACATCTCTATCTCTCCACATAGCACACTACAAATTATATTTCACTTACCTCAGTTCAAACATAATCTAATGTCTATATCCAAGGCTACTAAGGAATTACATTGTGCTGCTCTATTCTATCCTGACTTTTGTATTTTTCAGGATCTCTCAAGTGGGAAGGTGAAGGAGATTGGTAGGAAAGAAGAAGGACTCTACCTACTTAACCAACTAGCAAAGCAGTCTCTCAATAATGATGTAGTCATAGCAGCTAAAACAACTGATGACACTCAACCTTTAGATCAGCTAGATATCAATTTGTGGCATAAGATATTTGGTTATGTTTCTATTTCAGTACTTAGTAAAATGATCCCAAATAAAATGCAAACTATTGCTAATGTAGTAGATAAGTGCTCAGTGTGTCCTAGTACTAAACAAACAAGAGTATCATTTCATGTAAGCAGTATACAAAGTAGTGAGTGCTTTTGATTTGATTCATATAGATCTATGGGGACCATATAAAACCCCTACTGTAGAAGAATATAAATACTTTTTGATAATAGTAGATGATTTCTCAAGGATAACATGTATTTATCTTCTTAGATTAAAGTCTGATGTATATGTTGTTATACTATATTTTCTCATGTTTGTAAAAACTTAGTTCAATAAAATTGTCAAAATCTGCAGAAGTGATAATGGGACAGAGTTTGTCAATGAAGTATGTACTAAAATGTTCAAATAATTAGGCATTATATAACAAAAATCCTATGCACATTCTCCTCAGCAAAATAGAGTGGCTGAGAGAAAATATAGACACATACTAGGAGTCACCAGAGCACTTAGGTTACAAGCTAATATACCTATTAAATTTTGGGGATATTGTATACTTACTGTTGTTATATCATTAATAGACTACCCTCATATGTAGTAAAATCATCTCCATATGAGAAATTGTATAATAGAAAACCTTCCCTTATTCATTTCAGGATATTAGGTTGTCTTTGCTATGTAAAAATAGTTTCTCAAACTGATAAACTCTAAACCAAAACCAGAAAATCAGTATTTATGGGATATTCTGAAACTCAAAAAGGCTACATCTTGTATGATCTTTTCACTAAGTAGTTCTTTGTTAATAGGTATGTAATCTTTAAAGAAACTGAATTCCCACTTATGAGGGTGATTCACCTATCTATGACGATGCATTTACTGACTTGTATAGTGTTGATATACATCAAAGCATTTGTCTAACTCACAACAAGTTGCTACAGAATCTAGTGAAACAGTAGTGTAAAATCCTGTGGAACGGGCTCTTGATCTAGTAGAACAGGCTCCTCAGATTCTAATACAAGCTGAAGGTCATGCAAGAGTAGCACAACCTCCTATATCTACTAGAGTGTCATCTAGAAACAAGCAACCTCCAATCTGGATGAAGGATTTCATTTCCTTAAACTCTATTCACTCTCCTGCTCCATACAGTATCTTTAACTATGTGTCTTATGACAACTTATCTACCAAATATCAGTCTTATTTATCTTCTTTTTCTGTTGTCACAAAACCAAAAACATATGCAGAGGCTATAAAAGATCCTAGGAGGGTTGATACTCTGAAGGCAGAAATAGAAGCTCTCCAAAGTAATAACACCTGGACAGTGGTCAATCTTCCAGAAGGGAAGAAACCAATAGGGTGTAGATGGATTTTCAAAATAAAGTACAAGGCATCAGGTGAAGTTGAAAGGTTTAAAGCAAGGCTAGTTGAGCTGAAATTCTTTCTTGGGTTAGAGTTTGCTAGATCAGACAAGGAAATCATAATGCACCAAAGAAAGTATGTGCTTGAACTTATTTATGAACTTAGTTTATCAGCTGCAAAACCTGATTATACTCCTATGGATCCTAACACAAAGCTTATAAGTAAGGAATATGATGATCTTAAGGAAAATAATAGTACTCAAGATTCATTATTATCAGATATCGGTAGCTATCAAAGGTTGATAGGTAAGCTGCTCTACTTAACAGCTACTAGGCCTGATATATCCTTTAGTGTTCAATACTAAGCCAGTTCCTACAAAAGCCTTAGAAGTCACACATGGAACCAGCACTGAGGATAGTTAGATATGTAAAGATGCAACCTGGACAAGGAATTCACATCTCCAGCAAACCAATTGAAGAAGTAAATGCTTACTGTGATGCAGATTCGGGTGCTTGTACACATACTAGAAAATCAGTATTTGGTTACTTAGTTAAACTAGGCAGTTCTTTGGTGTCTTGGAAGTCCAAAAAACAAACTACCATCTCCAAAAGTTCAGCTTAAGCAGAATATAGAAGCATGGCAACTATTGTTTCTGAACTAACTTGGCTTATAGGTCTACTCAAAGAACTAGACATCAAGATTACTCTTCCTATAAAGCTTCACACTGACAGTAAGTTAGCCATGCAGATAGCATCCAATTTTGTGTTTCATGAAAGAACAAAACATATTGAGATTGACTGCCACTTCATCAGAGAGAAGATACAACAAGGATACATCCAAACACAGTACATATTCACTTCTGAGCAACCTGCAGACATCTTCACAAAAAGACTCTTTAAAGCTCAGCATGTGTTTCTTAATTCCAAGTTAGGAGTGCTCAATATATTCACAGCACCTAACTTGAGGGGGTGTATTAAGTAAAGCTAATTAATAGATTAAGGAGTAGTTACAGTTAGTTAGTTAAGTAAGGGTAATTTTGTAAATTATCACATGTCATATAGTTAGTTAGAATAGTAATGGTAGTTATAACTAACTATCTTAGCTTAACAGTAGTCAATCATTCACTAAGCTTAATCACTATATATAGACTAATGATGTACACGCACCACACACTTTTTTGAATAGAAATTAATCATAATTCCTCTCTCTTTGTCTGCTCTCTATTCTTCTCTCCTTCTTTCCCTCTCTCTCAAATATCTTCTCTGTTCATAGAAGTTCATCAAGAACTTCATTATAATTTCAGAGGTCAAGAGCTTGTGTCTTAATCTAATTCTTTTTAGGTACGTTTACTAGTGATTTGAATACTTATTACCTGTTAAAATAAAGTGATTTGAACGAAATAAAGATAATAAAAGCGTAAAAATAAAGGTCTGAATATTCAGTGTGTTTGCTAGGTTTTCTAAGAGCTTTATCCCCAGCTCTGAGAGTAGCTTTGTATGAATATGCTTAGTAAGGGAAAAAGGTAGAAGTAAAACTTGGAACTCAAGAAAATAGTATATTGGTGTTGTATTCCTCAGATTTCAGATCCCCTTATAAATGAACAGACTAAGCTATTTATAGACTACAATAGTAGGTCTTAGCCAATGAAAAAACTCCACTAGACACATAAAATACTAGAGCCAATGTCCTTGTGCCATGTGGGGATGGCGTTGGTGGTGCCAACAAATATTCCTATCATGCCCAGTTTTGTACGATCTTGTCTGCACGCCTATATCTCATGTTTTCTTTGTCCCTTTTGTATTTTCCTCCATGTCATCAGTGGTACAAATATCTTGTTACTTGATTGCAGGAATCATGAAAGATTCGAGGATCAAGTGACTGAATTCAGGAGGATCAACCTCGAGAAGATCAGCTAAGAAGAAGAATAAGAGGTTGAGAGAGAAGAGAGATAGAATTTAGAAGAAGAGGAATGTATTTTCATAGATGATTGTAAGGACTTGATTACAATGCTATTTGTAGACTAAAGCTATCGATTTCCCTTTCAACAATATGACTAACAGAATTAGTTAGTGAGCTATAGTGTTAACTAATTCTACTGTGCTAACAGAATTTCTGTTCTAACAGTGCTAACAGAATAATTGTTCTAACAGATTAACTAATTATAGGACTCAACCCCTTTAATTGTGTATCAGTACTCCCTTCCTATACAAGATCCTTGACCTCAAGGATCAAACAAGGGAAACCTTGTCTTGAGAACACTGACAAACTCCCAGGTAGCAACATCAGCAGGAAGGCCAAGCCATTTAACCAGCACCTGAGCCACAACCTTATCCCCTCTCTTGACCATCCTTCTCTACAGAATCAACTATGGTTCAGGGCAATGGGGATTGGCAAGATCCACAGTAGGGGGCATGCTATTTGGGAGGGCACTGCATAACACTTTTTTAACAAAGAGACATGAACAGTAGGGTGTATCTTCACTGTACTAGGTAGCAGGAGTGTATAAGACACTGGACCAACTCTCTTGAGGATCTGGAAAGGCCCATAATACTTAGCAGCCAACTTGTGAGAAGAGTGATGAGACAAGGTGACCTACTTATAAGGTTGGATTTTGAAATAAACCCAATCACCAACAGAGAAATATCTATCACTCATGTGATGGTCAGTTTGTTGCTTCATTCTAAGCTAAGCACTGTTCAAGTGATGTTTAAGCAGCTATAACTTCAATTCTCTACTCACCAAGGTATTGTCCACTTCAGCAGAAGCTGATTCACCAGGTAGATAGGGTAGATGGAGTGGAGGAGGTCGACCATATAGATCCTCATAAGGGGTGGTTTGGATAGTTGAATGGAAGCAAGTGTTGTACTAATATTCAGCCAAAGGTAAACATGACATCCAATGGGAGGCATCATCACTGCAAAAGCACCTCAGATAGGTCTCTAGACACCTGTTTAGCACCTCAGTTTGGCCATCAGACTGAGGGTGATAAGCTGAAGAGGTATGTAACATTACCCCTTGGAGAGTGAATAATTCTTGCCAGAAGGAACTCAAGAAAACAACATCTCTGTCACTAGTAATAGCATCAGGCATCCCATGCAGCCTGCCAATTGTGTCTAGGAACACTTTAGCAACTGACTGAGCAGTATACGAATGTTTAAGAGGTAGGAAGTGACCATACTTGCTGAGCCTATCCACCACCACCAGTATCACCTCATGCCCTTGAGACTTAGGAAGACCATCTATAAAGTCCATGCTAATCTGAGACCACACTACGTCAGGAATAGGCAAGGGTTGGAGTAGACCAGGGTAGGCTACTAGATCAGACTTGTTTTTTGGCAGACATCACATTTTTGGATGAACTCTTTCACTTCAGCTCTTAAGTTCTTCCAATAAAACAGTGTCAATAACCTTTTATGGGTAGCTTCCACCCCTGAGTGACCTCCATGAGGTCCAGAATGCCGTAAAGTCATGATTTGAGTTCTCAAACTTTGAACCTTTCCCACAACCAGCTTTCCTTTTCTTCTCAGCTGGCCTTGTGCCCATGTAAACTGCCTATGAGCAGTAGGATTTGCCTGCAAGACTTCAATCAATTGCTTAAGTTTAGGATCTGTGATCCAGCTGTCTGCTATAGCCTGGAATAGATCAGTGTTAGTAGGAGAAATCACCAATGCAAGTAGCTCAGCTCCTGTAACTCTTGAAAGTGCATCAGCCACCTTGTTCTCCACTCCTCTTTTGTATTCAATGAAATAGTCAAAAGGCATTAGTTTAGTGAGCCATAGAAGTTGGGAATTAGTATATAACTTTTGCTTCATCAGAAACTTGAGTGCTTTTTGATCAGTTCTAATGATAAACCTTTGCCCCAATAGGTATTGAGACCATTTAGTAACAGCTTGGACAATGGCCAAAAGCTCTCTGTCATAGACTGACAATGCAGCATGTCTTGGAGACAATGCCTTGCTGATGAAAGCTATGGGATGCCCCTCCTGCATGAGAACAACACCTATGCCATGGCCACTAGCATCAGTCTCCACAATAAAGACCTTGTTGACATCAGGAAGGGCCAAGACATGAGCTTCAGTTAAGGCCTGCTTCAGTCTAGTAAAAGCAGTCTGAGCCATGCCACTCCACTTGAATCCATCCTTCTTAGTCAAATCAGTGAGAGGTTTGCAAATAACCCCAAACCCTTGTATGAACCTCCTGTAGTAGCTAGCTAACCCCAGGAACCCCCTTAGTTGCTTAAGAGTGGTTGGGACAGGCCAATCCCTCACTGCTTGTATCTTCTGAGGGTCAGTTGAGATACCTTCTGCAGTGATGAAGTGTCCAAGGTACTCAATTCTCTGGACCCAAAAAAAAACACTTGCTCCTCTTAGCAAATAGTTGGTGCTCCAACATTTTCACAAAAACAGATTCCAAATGCACTACATGGTCCTTCACAGCTCTACTATAGATGAGTATATCATCAAAGAACACAAGTACATACTTCCTAAGGAATTCTTTGAAAACAACATTCATTAAACTTTGGAAAGTAGCTGGGGCATTTGATAGGCCAAAAGGAATTACCAAATACTCAAAGCGGCCTGAATGAGTTCTGAAAGCAGTCTTGGATACATCTTCCCTAGCCATCCTCACTTGATGATATCCAGATCTTAAGTCTATCTTGGAAAAAATTTGGGACCCTCCTAGTTCATCCAGCAAGTCCTCTACCATAGAAATTGGGAATTTGTTCTTTATAGTTACCTTATTCAAATCTCTGTAATCCACACACAACCTCCATGTCCCATCCTTCTTTCCTACCAATACAACTGTTGATGCAAAAAGACTACAACTAGGTTGGATAATTCCCTGTTACATCATCTCCTGTACTATTTCTTCAATAGCATCCTTTGTAACATGGGGGTATCTATATGGCCTTTTGTTTACAGGTTCAGCACTAGTTTGCAATAGCATTCTATGGTCAAATACTCCCCTAGTAGGTGTTACAAGTATGTTTGTTCATTGATTGTGATTGATTTGGACTTGTTATGACATTCAGTTGGCTCGGTTACCACGCCTGGTACTACTAACGGTTGGCTCGAGTACCACGCCTAGTGTGGGAAATACTAGCGGTTGACTCGAGTACCATGCTTGGTATGGAAATTACTAACGGTTAGCTTGAGTACCACGCCTGGTACGGAAAATATTAACGGTTGGCTCGGGTACCACACCTGGTATGGGAATTTCTAATGGTTGGCTCGAGTACCACGCCTGGTATGAGTTTATTTCATTGCTTTATTATTTACTTCGATGGTTCCATGAGTGAATCGGGCTGTATTTTTGAATTTTGAATTCTGCTTATGATCCATAAGAGACCGGGTGATTTTTTTAAAAATGTGAGTTTGGTCTTAGTGTAGATCGGGAATCCATGTCTAACACTTAGGTGTTGTTAGGGGGATCCTTGATGGGTCTGGGTTATATGAAAAAAGGGTATATATTGTTGTTTTAGGTGTGGTCAATGGTTGATATTTGGTTCATGTGTTAATAAGCTAAGAGAAGGACTTAATATTTGGTTATTTATTGACTTATTACATGTTTCTTGTACCTTACTATGTTATGATTTATTGTTTATATTATGTCTATTGGAGTTGGCCGATGATCCTACCAGTATATGGTATTTGTGTACTAACTCTGCACTTGCTTTTCTTTTTATGCGTACAGGCAATCTTTCGACGGCTGACACGCGACCTCACCTGTAGTCCCAGCGCTTCCAGACATCAAGGGTGAGCTGCTTCGATCAAGCTACCTTGGTCTCTTCATTTCAGTTATAGCCCACTTGATTAGGGCTTAGACTTTTATTTATTTTGGGGTTGCATCCCCGTATTTTCTAGATAATTTTGGTAGAATATTTTGGTACGATGACTTTCAGGTCCTAGGGAGGGATTTTTCGCAGGTTATATATAATAGTATTGAGATTGTTATTGAATTGCTAGTTTATTTTCTTGCACACTGATTTTGAGCTGTTAGAATGGTTACATTTGAGATCGTTGATGGTTCGCTCACCCGGGAGTTGGGTGGGTGCCACTCACGACGGTCTAGGTCGTGACACTTATACTTTTACTATACACAAATATATAAACTTATATAATAGTGTATAAGAGGTGTTCATACTGAATTTTATGTGGGCTATGAATGTAATTATGAATGTATAATAGTGTATAAGAGGTACTAGTTAAAGTGAGAATAATATTGTACAAAATATTATGTGAATTGTACTATTATGATTGAATTTATTTAACCTCTCATATGGACACGTGTATTGCACTAACCCTACTTTTATTCCATTTGGAGGACACATATTTTCAATTCATTAGCCTCAATTCACTAGTTGACATCAATTAATATGACAGGTAGCATGTTCTTAGAACACAATGTTAATGCATAGCCAAAGAACCGCCCAAGCAAAAGTGGATTGTGGATCGAAAAAATTGGCTAGTGATGTAATTATTTTATCTCAATGATCATACAATGTAAATTTCTCAAATTTTTAATACATGAATAAATCACCTCCAAACTAGTAACCAAATGACCCCTAAGTGATTATCATAAACTACCTACACCTTATATAGACATTGACTTTGTCACACCTAATCCTAATACTAGGTCCACTACTAAAAAAACTGCGAATACCGACCTCAAAATTACCGACCTCCTATGGAAGTCGGTAATTTCCGACCTCCGGAAGTCGGTATTGTTAAAAACAAAAAATTATTTTATTTTCTTAAGAAAACCGACTTCAAGATGTCGGTTTATTTGGAAAAAAAATGCGGGAAAACCAAATACCGACCTCCGATGGTCGGAAACTTTCCCAGAAAAAAATAAAATAAAGAAAAACCGACCTCTTGTAGTCGGTATCGAATTAGTAAATAAAAAATAAAATTTAAATTTATCTCAATTAAATATAAAAAAATGAAAAAAAGAAATATTTTTAATAACTTTTAAATAAACCGACCTCCGGATGTCGGTTTTTTGAAAGATAAAAAACAAAAAAATAAATTAATACCGACTTCCTGATGTCGGTAATATTAAATTTACATAATTGATTTTATTTACCTTAAATTATTCTCATAGTGACTTCCCGAAGTCGGTATTTATTTTTTATTTTTTATTTAATTATTTTATTTATATTATAAAATAAAAATAATATTAATACCGACATTCAGAGGTCGGTATTATTTATTTAACATAATTAATTTTATTTTCATTAAAATTAAAGGTAATACCGACCTCCGGAGGTCGGTATTTTACTTTTATTTTCATTAAAATTAAAGGTAATACCGACCTCCGGAGGTCGGTATTTTACTTTTATTTAATTATTTTGAATAAAATCGACCTCCGGATGTCGGTATTACCTTTAAAATATTTGTAATAATCACTATTTTTCTATTGTGTATAACACTAAGGGGTCGTTTGGTAGCTAGTTAAAGTTATATAGGTATTAGTTATATTAGTTATGAGGTAATCTATATATTATTTATACATGTATTAGTTATGTAGAGATTAGTTATTCATGTATTAATTATACAAGTATTAGTTATTCCACCTTCTATATCCTGTATAAGATAATACATAGATTCCCTCATAACTTATACATCGTCTTGAATATACATATGTCTCGTCTAGTGATGTATATACGTATATATATATATATATAGTACGTATTCAAAAGCTAATTAACCGATCGATAATACATATCCAAATACGTAGTATGGATACGTCATATATTACGTACATATGAGTTAATATACGATCATTGAGAAATGTAATTAACCAAGTCCTATATATTATATATAATAATGATCCATCGTCTTGAATATATGTCTCGTCTAGTGATGTACGTATATACATAGTACGTATTCAAAAGCTAATTAACCAATCGATATATAATCCATAACCAAGTAGTATGGAATATGTTGTATATTACGTACATATGAGTTAATATACGATCATTGAATATAATTAACCAAGTTATTCTATGTACTATAATGATCCGTCGTCTTGAATATATGTCTCGTCTAGTGATGTACGTATATATATAGTACGTATTCAAAAGCTAATTAACTAATCGATAATCCATCCAAGCAGTGGAATACCATTGTATTACGTACACACGAGGTAATATACGATTGTTGAGTAATGTAAATAACCAAGTCCTATATATATAGTAATGATCTGTCGTCTTGAATATATGTTTTTTTGTGGCGATATTGTACGTATATATATAGTACGTATACAAAAGCTAATTAACCAATCGATAATCCATCAAAGTAGTATGGAATACATTGTATTACGTACATATATGAGGTAATATACGATCATAGAGTAATATAATTAATCAAGTCCTGTATATTAAATGGTCCATCATCTTGAATATATATGTCTCGTCTTAGTGATGTATGTTTATATATATAGTACATATTCAAAAGCTAATTAACTAATCGACAATTCATCCAAGTAGCTAGTGGAATACATTGTATTACGTACATATGAGATACTATACAATGACGATCGTTGAGTAATATAATTAATCGATTGATAATCCATTCAAGTAGTATGAAATACATTGTATAGTAGCATAATCATTGAGTAATGTAACGAATCAATAATGTATTCGAGTTTATGAAATATGTTGATGATTAAATAATTTTTATTAATTACTTTTAGTTTTTTTAAAAAAACCGACCTCAAGTGGTCGGTTTTATCAAAAAATACTTTATTTTTTAAAAAAACCGACCTCAAGTGGTCGGTTTTATAAAAAAATACTTTATTTTTTAAAAATACCGACCTCAAGTGGTCGGTTTTTTTTTTTTTTTTAAAATTTTATTACCTAAAACCCTAACACCCTAACACTAACACTCACACTCACACTCACACCACCCTCACCTCCGGCGCCCCCTCCCTCGAAAACATTCCACCGCTGCCGCTGCTGCCGCTGTTGGTGCCTTCCACCGCTGCCGCTGCCGCTGCTGAAGGTTGCTGCCGCTGCTGTTGCTGCCGCTGCCGCTGCTGCTCCACATTGTTGCCGCTGCTGCTGCCGTTGCTGCTGCTGAAGGTTGTTGTCGCTGCCGCTGCCGCCTATCGCCGTCTCTGTTGCTGCTCCGGTGGGGGTCCAACAAGGTAAGTTCTTGTCTAGAAAGGACTGTTAAATTTAGCCCAGATCCCACGTGCACCTCCTGTGGGACCTGGGACCAAGAACACGTTGCGTCTGAGGGACGATGAAATTGTTCCATGGTCCATGTTTGTGGTTTCCAAACTCGTATAACTGTGAGAAGCTGAAAATAGATTGGAAGTATATGAAACAGAAGAGAAGCATCGTGCGACAGTTGAAGCAAAAAAAAAATAGAAATGGAGTTGATCTCTAGATTGGAAATTGAGCTTGACAAAGAGAAGGAGAAGGTGAACAAACTTAGGAGTAAATTGGTTAAGGCCAGAGTAGAGAGAATGTGCTTTAGTGTATTATTGTGTGGTTTTATTATAGGTTCTATTATATTATCTAGAATGCAACTTGGGTGTTTGAATCAAGGTGTAGGTCAGTTGCCATAGGTTGATGTGTAATCGTAGAATCTTTTATTTATGTAATTGTCGAGCACTGTACGTGGATGATCTTTTTGTTTATGCAATTGTAATGGAAGTTTTTTTGTCATAATATGGTGCTTAAGTAATTAAACACAACAGAATGCACCTAGGTGCCTTTTCTTTCAATCACATAGCAGCTTCTACATCCAATGGAGAAATGTGGGTGAGGCTCCAGAACCTCTATGTGAATCCTTTAGTAATAGTAACGTTAGTGGTGCTCTTCATTGGATGGATCGCGGAAAAAATGACAGCATTTACTCCTTTAACATTTGGACTGAAGAGGTGAAGTCCCTGTCAGCTCTGCATAGTCTGAAAACTCCATCCTACTGCTTGAAGCTAATAGAGTTGGCAAATTGTCTGTGATTGTATCATAATAGGTATGTGAAACGTTGATATATAGTGGATGAGAAGGGGAGCCTTGGAATTATCTCTTCTTAGTGGATGAGAAGGGGAGCCTTGGAATCATAGCCATTAACAAAAATCAAGGCCACTCATTATCTCTTCTTAGTTATTTTTTAAGAGAATAATGTTTATACATGAACAACTTTATGTAATCATATTGCTCTATCACAAGTGACAAGTAAAAAAGAGGTTGAAATTTTTAGTTTATGCTAATAAAGGGCAAATAGCAAATGAAACTTAAAAGTGTAACGTATAACAAGGTTATAAAATAAGTAAAGTGTAGTTAGTTGTTAGTTGGAATTTTGAACTAGTGACTTAAAATAGTGAAGTGTAGTAAGTTAAAATTTTGAACTAGTGACTTAAAATAAGTAAAGTGTAGTTAGTTGTTAGTTGGAATTTTGAACTAGTGACTTAAAATAGTGAAGTGTAGTAAGTTAAAATTTTAAACTAGTGACTTAAAATAAGTAAAGTGTAGTTAGTTGTTAGTTGGAATTTTGAACTAGTGACTTAAAATAGTGAATTGTATTAAGTTAAAATTTTAAACTAGTGACTTAAAATAAGTAAAGTGTAGTTAGTTGTTAGTTGGAATTTTGAATTAGTGACTTAAAATAAGTAAAATGTAGTTAGTTGTTAGTTGAAATTTTGAACTAGTGACTTAAAATAGTGAATTGTATTAAGTTAAAATTTTGAACTAGTGACTTAAAATAAGTAAAGTGTAGTTAGTTGTTAGTTGAAATTTTGAACTAGTGACTTAAAATAGTGAAGTGTAGTAAGTTAAAATTTTGAACTAGTGACTTAAAATAAGTAAAGTGTAGTTAGTTGTTAGTTGAATTTTGAACTAGTGACTTAAAATAGTGAAGTGTAGTAAGTTAAAATTTTAACTAGTGACTTAAAATAAGTAAAGTGTAGTTAGTTGTTAGTTGGAATTTTGAACTAGTGACTTAAAATAGTGAAGTGTAGTAAGTTAAAATTTTGAACTAGTGACTTAAAATAAGTAAAGTGTAGTTAGTTGTTAGTTGAAATTTTGAACTAGTGACTTAAAATAGTGAAGTTGTTAGTTGAAATTTTGAACTAGTGACTTAAAATAGTGAATTGTATTAAGTTAAAATTTTTGAACTAGTGACTTAAAATAAGTAAAGTGTAGTTAGTTGTTAGTTGTTTTGAACTAGTGACGTTAAAATAGTGAAGTGTAAAGTAAGTGATTAAAATAAGTTGTTTAGTTGTTAAATTTTGAACTAGTGACTTAAATAGTGAAGTGTAGTAAGTTAAAATTTTGAACTAGTGACTTAAAATAGTAAGTGTAGTTAGTTGTTAGTTGAAATTTTGAACTAGTGACTTAAAATAGTAAAGTGTAGTAGTGAACTAGTGACTTAAAATAAGTAAAGTGTAGTTAGTTGTTAGTTGGAACTAGTGACTTAAAATTGTGAAGTTTAGTAAGTTGAAATTTTGAACTAGTGACTTTAAATAAGTAAAGTGTAGTAAAGTTGAAAAATTTTGAACTAGTGACTTAAAATAAGTAAAGTGTAGTTAGTTGTTAGTTGGAATTTTGAACTAGTGACTTAAAATAGTGAAGTGTAGTAAGTTAAAAGGGAGATCGGGAAAAAGGCTCGAGCATCGAGCATTAGGGCGGCTCTTTGCACACTGGTGGGGCCATTAGCCAGCTTACTAGAAAGAAGAGAATGGTATATTTTCTTAATTTAGTTAAATAAAATTATCCTTTTTGATAAGTAGCTTTTGGAGATTAATAATCACATTATATGCATGTTGTTTGCAGGAAAAAGACTTGGGTAGGCCTGTAACACAGGAAGAGTTATTCAAAGTTTGTCACACAAAGACGCCAAAAAATTCCACAGATGAAAGTTGGTGTGAGACACGTGCTCAACAGACACATGTAAGAACTGCATTCAAACTATTTTTTTTATTCTTTTTTTTCTTTTATCTATTATATTCATATGCTAAGAGTTATTCATTTAAATATAGGAGTCGTTTGTGCAAAGAATTCAGGAGTACCGTAGTACTCAACCTCCTGAAAGTCAGGACACACCGCTTACAGATGAACAAGTAGAACAATTTTGGCGAGAGAGTGCGGGTGAACCAGTAAGAGGTTCAGTCTATGGTTACACACAAAAGGCTTTTGCGGAGAAGAAACCCTGGTTTTATTGTCCATCATCTTCAGGCTTCGATAATGTGGATAAAGCGGTCGTGTCTGTAATGAAGGAGAAGATATCTATGCTCACTGCCGAGCTTGCTGCATCAACCGAAAGGGAGAAGAAAAGAGACGAGCAGATTGCACAGATTGCAGCATCAAAGGAGATAGAGAACAAGAGGTATGCGGAGCTTCAGTCCCAGTTAAAATCTCTTTTTGAGTCGGGAAAGATTATTCCTCATTGTGCTAGTGATAAACGTCGATGCCTAGTGGATGAGTCTGATATCGAGGGTGAGGAGGGTGAAGAGGATGATGATGAGGATGAGGATGAGGATGAGGATGATGATGCTAATGATGAGTAGTTGTGTTGTACCTAACTACTAGACATTTTGAACTTAGTATATATAGTTTGTACACTTTTTAGATTGTTTGATCGTATTTTAAGTTTAATTTGAAGTAGTGAAACGTAAATATAGAAAAATATCGTCTTGACAGCTATTTGAGCTGGTTTTGGTTGAATATATGCATTATCAATATGCAGGTGGGCAATTCAAATTGCAGCAATTTACTGCCAATTTTATGGCAAAATATCGACAACAAACCGACCTCCTGAGGTCGGTATTTTTGGGAAATTTTCCAGAAAACCGACTTCCTGATGTCGGTATTTTTGGTAAATTTTCCAGAAAACCGACATCAGGAAGTCGGTATTTTTGGTAAATTTACAAAAAATACCGACCTCAATTAGTCGGAATCAAGTGAAATAGGAAAATGAAATTTAAATAATACCGACCTCAAGAGGTCGGAATATCAGAAAAATAATAAATTAAAATTTCATTAATACCGACTTCCGGAGGTCGGAAAATCAAAAAAATAATAAATTAAAAATTCAGTAATACCGACTTCCGGAGGTCGGAAAACCAAAAAAATAATAAATTAAAAATTCAGTAATACCGACTTCCGGAGGTCGGAACACCAAAAAGATAATAAATTAGAAATTAAACAATACCGACCTCCGGAGGTCAGTATATTATATTTTTAATAATATTTTTTTAAAAAGAAACCGACTTCAGAAAGTCGGAAATAAAAGAAAATAAAATATATATTAAATTCTTAATTTTTGGATTTAAAATTAAAACCGACATCCGGAGGTCGGTATTTACCGACCTCACGATGTCGGTATACAAAACCAACCAAGCCTTTTCCGACTAGGTCTTGTGAGTCGATTTTAAGTCGGTATTTCAGGGAAAACCGACCTCCGGATATCGGTTTTTTGAGGTCGGTTTTCCCTGTTTTTCTAGTAGTGGTAATTGCATACTATCTAAGATGATATGCACCAATAGCTGGCCACACTAGTATCATTCAAAAGAGTAGCATTCTTTATCAATTCATCAGCTACTTGATTGGCTTCTTAATAGCAATGGGCTATGCTAGTTAAACAACAACACATTCTTCTAATTAAGGCCACTCTTCTTAATATGATAAAGATTGAGATAACTCATCAATTTGGAGTTATTACTAGAGCTAGAAAAACTCAAAAAGTATACATGATGCATCACCTTCAATCAAGAAACTTATATAGCTAAACAAGATATAAGTGTACTTTGATAATTAATTATTCAAACTACTACGACAATAATAGCTGAGAAAGATGTGTACACATTGAAAATAAACAAAATATAGGTGAACAGTTGCATTCTTACTTTAATGGTTTTCTTTTGTTAAATTACTTATTAATTTTGTTTATTGTAAATCATTGACTTTAACAGCAAGATAAGGTTCTAATTAATTGCTAGATGAATTTAATTTCGGAAAAGAGTGAAAAATATCCTTAGCATATTAGAAATAGTTTAAAATATCACATTTTCATATGTTGGATTAGATTTTGCCCTTCACTTTCACCTATTGGATCAAAAATGGCCTCAACATATTAGAAATGGTTCAAAAATATTCTACTTTCACTTATTGGATCAAATTTACTCCTAATACTATTTTACGGGCTTAAAATTACCCCTCAATTAACGTCATAATGATAATACATTTAATTAAATTTTAATTAGACACGTGACCTTTATTTATTGGTCTATATAAAATTCTACCCCTACCCAAAAAAGACCTAACTCATCCATGACTCAATCCAGCACAAAATTCATTTCAAATTAACAACCTAAGTGAGATTATCATTTTTGTTCTCATAATATTATTTTTTTCCCTTCTATTTTTCCTTCATGGAATCATTGTACGCCTCATCCAGTGAAAACATAAAGGGCTCAAGTTGAACTTTGTTCTTTTTTCTCGAGTCAATTTTATTTTCACTTTTTTTCTGAGTGGACCACATTGATATTCCACATAGGAAATTACATATCATTTTCTTATATATATTGCCTAGTTATCCTTTATTATGCAACTGTTTTTTATCTTATCTCGTGTTATACATAATACATAAATAAAAAATTTCACTCTCAACTCAAACACTATATTTGATTATTAATTATGCAGTCGAAATTGTGAAATACTGTCTCATTAGTAAATTTATAGCTTTGAAAAGTACACACATGAACTAGTGGAAGTCCAATTAAGAAGTACTCATGCAAAAGCTAAAAAGTTTTAAACTTGAATAAGAAAGTAGATAGATGGCATATTAGGAAAAAGAAAAGAGACATTTTCTATTTTAATTTTTTTGAGGAAAATTAATATATGAGATATAAAATTATGAGAAAAAAAAGTTTAATAGGTGGAAGAAGGATATTTTTACGCCATTTCTGATATGTTAGGGGTATATGGAGGTGCAAATTTGATCCAGTAGGTGAAAGTGAAGGACAAATTTGATCCAATAGGTGAAAGGAAGGGATTTAAGTCATTTCCCATAAGTTAACGAAATTTTTGACCTTTTCCGATTTAATTTTTATTAGGTTAATAGCACTTTTGATCCCTTAATTATATGTAAATTCTAATTTTCGTCCTTATGATATTTCATTAAGCACATTTAACCTTCAATTACTTGAAATGTCCATTGTTCTTATCTCATAGCATATGAATGATCACAACTTTTCTGGAGTATTGATCATTTCACCGTTTAATTATTAATGTGTTATGTTAAACTCGTGATTCTACTCTATGTTTGAGGTTTATAAGTACTAAAAAATAATTTTAATATAACACATTTTCTATACTAAAAGAACCAAAAGCACACATTCTAATGAGTTGAAGGTTAAATATGACCAATTACATATCATAAAGACTAAAATTAGAATTTTATTCATAATTGAGGACCAAAAATATTATTATCCCTTTTGATTAAGTTGCTTGGTATGTGGTGGAAAAAATTCAACATAGTATGTCTCTAAGTAGTTGTGCCTTTATCCAAACAATAATTTTTTGACTCAATACATTTAAAGTTGACATGATTTTTCACACATTCAACTAAGTCGTTTATCTATTGAATACTTAATCTATTCAAAAATTGTCTTATTAAATATTTTTTTTGATAATCAACAAAAAACTAAAGAGAGCATAATACACTCACTGTTGATGTGGCAAAATAGTGAATTAACTGATTAGGTGTTTCATTTTCAGTTAAAGAAAAAGAAAACAACTATTTAAAAAATATTTTAATAAATAAAATAATATTCTAAAATAATTTAATTTAATTTACACCCAATCTGGAAATATCTTTTGCAACAGTTAGAAAACAAAAACAAAAAAATTGGAAAAAAAAGAAAAATTATTTTCAAATCTATTTAATAAATAAAATAAAAATAACAGGAAAATTTTAAAATGCAGCTTTTGGAAAAACAAAAACAAAAAACCAGGAAAAATTTGAGGAAAGAAATTCTGAATTCTTTTTTTGTAACTTTTAGGTTTTAATGAAAAAATAAATATGTTTTTTTAGCCTTTTCATGCGCATGTTTGATGTGCAAATCACACAAATCATCAGTCAGAGAAAAGTGTCAAAATAAAATATTTGGATCCAACTATAGGTACTTAAAGGTAGATAGCTTAATTAAGGTGTCTTAAGTAAAATTTCGTGTGCCACTTTAAGTATCTCCAAATGTGTTTAACCCAAATTTTTAGATGACTTATTACACAATTTAACATGATATCATAACAAATAAATATTGTGGGGATCAAGCACGAAACCCCCATTATGAAAAAAAAAAAATCCTTTCACATATTTGACCATGAGAAATAATCAGCCCAACACGTGAAAGAACATGTCAAACACATAATAAGTAAAGTAAACTATATTTAACCATTTAAACTATTAGATGAATGTGTGGTGTTTGTTCTTTGTTGGCCCTTTTGCTTGCCTACATACTTATTTGCCAAACCTGAGCTATATTTCGTATAGGTAAATACTTATTTGTATCAGTACATCAAATTATATAAATTTATTATTGTTAAAATGATTTTATAAAATGAAAATACATGTTAATTAATTATGGTTAAATGCTAAAAGAAAATTGTATACACACATATTGTGCATTTATAAACTTAGGGGTCATTTGTTAGGGTGTATAAGAATAGTAATGAATAGGGTGTATTCATAATCCTGAGACTAATAATGTTGGAATTAGTTATGGTGACATTATTTTTTATCGATTGTTTGCTTTGTTATATTAAATGAAGAGGATGTATTAAAACAACAATAGTATTAAATAGAATGTATTAGAATAAGAATAGTACCACGTTTTGTTAATGTCATGGTTTACTATGTATAAAAATAGTACTAAATATGGTGTATAACTAATATATACATTAGTTATACATAGATTCAAAAGACTACCAATAATACCGAAATCAATACGTATATTATTTTTCTAATACCTCCTACCAAACAATCTCTTAGTGTAAATATCGAGCACCGATAAATTTTTATCCTCGATATACTTTACCTATCAAAATGATTGAATAAAGAATCCATTATTGTGACATGATATCAAAACAAACTCATTTACCTTATAGCTAAAAAGGTGGAAGTGACTATTGAAGGTCCCTATCTAGTACTAGTACTAGTATATTGCAAGAACATGAGTGGTACTTTTGGGTTGAGCACCAACAGAAATATTGTACTAGGGATTTGGCTGATTTAGGCAAATATTTCTTTTTTAGATTATTATTTAAATTTTATTTTTATTTTAAAAAATTGTCTAGTGTAGCCTTTTGAAAACTATCCTTCAGTTTATCCTTAGATTTGGGTCTAATGCTTGCTCATATTTATTCAATCTTATAGATAAAACATTAGACAATACTCTAACGTTTGCAATAATTTATAAATTCTAGATGGTAGTCTAACATTTTCCCATAAAATTTTCATTTTGCTCAAAAGAAACTTTTAGACTGTGGTTTAAAAGGTTCGTAAGTTGTAAGAGAAATAAAAGGATGATCATTCTGATATCATCAAACATGGATATAAGAATACAATAGTTATGCTTTGATCCCAAAATTCGTATTATGAGAATTTATCAATCATCATGAATTATTATTAATCAAGTTTACGCTGACTGTCATCCCTCTGCATTCCTCATCTTTTACTCGTGCTTGAGGCCGACAATATAAACTCTCATAAGAGAAGTTGTGGTCATAAAGACTTTTTGATCATATATTATGGTAGCCCAAAAAGTTAGGTTATGATTTTAAATGAGATGGGTTTATGTGTGTCTTGAAAGCTACAATATTTAGATAGATGAGTTTCATAGATGTTTAGTACCTTTTCTTGGTTGGCATTTCCCAATAGGGATCCCATGAAAGGGTGTAGGGACATGAATGAATCTCCTATTATTAAGCTGAAAGAGACAAACATGTACAACATTTCACTTGAGTTCCTCGGGATAACTACACAAATGTCCCTCGAAGGGAGTGGCTTTGCATTTTTGCCCCCCCATAAGAAAGGTCTTACAAAAATAGTCTTCCTTGTTTTTATGTATAGAACAACTACTATTTTGCCCTTCTATACCTCAAATATTTTTAAACAACTCTCAATGTTCATTTGTCTCTCAACTTTTATATTTATTTTTTTTTCTCTTTTTTTATTTTTTTTGTTTTTTATTTTTTCTTTTATCTTTTTTTTTTCTCAACCTTTATTTTTCTTTTATTTTTTGTTTTATTCTTTCTTCTACGTTTTTCTCAATCTTTATTTTTTTTCCTTTTCTCCTCTCAATTCTATTTTTTTTCTCGTTTTTATTTTTATTTTTCTTATATTTTTTTATTTTTTTTTTTTTTTTATTTTTCTCAACCTTTATTTTTTCGTTTATTTTTTGTTTTGTCTTTTTTCTTCGTTTTTTCCTTTTTTTCTCAATTTTTATTTTTTTCTCTCAAACTTCTATTTTTTTTTTCTTTGATTTTTAAATTTTCTTTTCTCTTTTTTTTAATCATTTTTTTTCGACCTTTATATTTTTATGAGATGTTCTATAATTCTTGCTTTAGAGGCAAGACTTAGCCCAAGGACTTCCGTTCAACAAATTACGCCTCATTAGCAAGACTTGACACTAGTACATTGTATCTTGATTTATGAGATATTTTATAACACTTGTCTCAGAGGCAAAACTTAGCCCAAGGACCTCTCAAAAAATACGAGTTACGCTTCATGGGCAAGAGTTCACATTACTTCATTGTGTCTTAATTTATGAGATACTCTATAACTCTTGCCTTAGAGGCAAGACTTAGCTCAAGGATTTTCAAACAACAAGTTATGCCCCACGAGCAAGGCTTGACACTAGCTCATTGTGTCTTGATTTATGAGACATTCTATAACTCTTGTCTTATAGACAAGACTTAGCCCAAGGACTTTCAAACAACAAGTTACGCCCCATGGGCAAGAGTTGACACTACCACATTGTGCTTGATTTATGAGATGCTCTATAACGCTTGCCTAAGAAACAAGACTTAGCCCAAGGACTTCAAAATAACAAGTTACGCCTGATGGCAAGAGTTGACACTACCACATTGTGTCTTGATTTATGCGATACTCTATAACTCTTGCCTTAGAGGCAAGACTTAGCTCAAAGACTTTCAAACAACAAGTTACGCCTCATTGGCAAGAGTTGACACTAGCACATTGTGTCTTGATCATGAGATGCTCTATAACGTTTGCCTTAGAGGCAAGACTTAGCCCAAGGGCCTCCCAAAAAATAAGTTATACCCCATGGGCAAGAGTTAACACTACTTCATTGTGTCTTAATATATGAGATGCTCTATAACTCTTGCCTTAGAGGCAAGATTTAGCTCAAGAATTTCCAAACAACAAGTTATGCCCTACGAGCAAGACTTGACACTACCTCATTATGTCTTGATTTATGAGATGTTCTATAAAATTTGCCTTAGAGGCAAGACTTGTTCCAAAGGACTTCCAAACAAGAAAGCACGCCCTTAAGTTTACTTCGATTTCAAAGAAAGAAGATTCTCTTTGCGGATTATCCAACTTTTTGTTTATTAGCAAAAAATAATAGAGGTTAAGAAAAAAGAAAAAAAAAGAAGAAAAAAGAGAAAAGGAAAAAATAAAGATGAAAAAGAAAAAAGAGAAAAAAAATAAAAGTTGAGAAAAAAAAAGAAAAAAGAATGAAAAAAAAAAAGGTAAAAAAAAAAAGGAAAAAAAAAAATTGAGAGAAAAAGAAAAAAGAAAATAAAATAAAAACAAAGGTTGAGAAAAAAGAAAACGAGAATTAAAAAAATATTGAGAAAAAAGAAAAAAGAAAAAAATTAAAAAGATAAAAGAAAAAGGAAAAATAAAAATTAAAAGTTGAGAGACAAATGAACATGGAGAGTTGTGGTGTAGATGGGCAAAAAATGTATTTGTTCTATACATAAAAAGGAAGGAATGATATTTTTTAAAGACTTTTCTTATGGGGGGCAAAAATTGAAGACCACTCACTTTTGGGGACACTCCATGTAATTTCCTGCCATTCTGCCACATCTATGACATACTTTCTGAATTTTTCTTTTGCACAGCTTCCTATTTTTTTCACCCTTCTTTTTATACTGCTGGTCATTTTTTGGTTCAAGACGATCATCATGATTGTAATTTTTTTTTTGACCATGACCACGATCGGGGCCACGACCTCTTTCTCGTTGTTGATAATTTGTCTGATTCACTTAAGGGAGTGGCATAGAACCAACGGGCCGACTCTCATGATTCTTCATCAATAGGTCGTTATGTTGTTTAGCAATAAGAAGATGTGAAAGTAATTCAAAATATCTTTTAAAGCTCATTTCTCGATATTGCTCCTGCAGGAGCATATTTGAGGCAAGAAATGTGGAGTATGTTTTCTCAAGCTTAGCATGTTTAGTGATCTCTTCTCGACATAAGTTTAACTGTGATATAATTCTATACATGGAAGAATTATATTCAGTTATACTTTTAAAATCATGTAACCTCAGATTAAACCAATCATGATGTGCTTGTGGAAGAATGACCAACTTCAGGTGGTCATATCTATCTTTCAAATTATTCCACAGTATAAGAAGGTCTTTAATAGTAAGGTATTGCATTTTTAACCTTTCATCAAGATGGTGGCGGAGAAAAATCATAGCTTTGGCACGGTCTTGGCTAGATGCCTGGTTTTTATCTTTGATGGTGTCTACCAGACTCATCGCATCCAAGTGGATTTCAGCATCAAGTGCCCATGACGAGTAGCCTTTGCCCGATATATTCAGGGAAATAAATTCAAATTTAGAAATATTAGATATTTTTAAGAAAATAAAGTTCTTACCCTTTTTACCTGTCTAGCGTAGCTCAAGATTGCAGATTCTCGTGCTGATAACGTGTTAGAAAAACTGAAATCAAAACAAAGCAAAGGGAGAGAAATTAAAATGGACTTTAAAGCTAATATCAATTTTTCTTTTTTCTTCCTCTCTTTTTCCATCATGTTACAAAGGGCATAATATATATATGGGCCTAGTTTTGACCACTAAGACAACTCATGTAGCAATAATCTAAGTTATATTAGTCATTTATGTGATGACAAAAACTTTAATAAAATTATCATTTATTATGGCTCTAACAATATTGCCACATGAGCATTCAACATGTTTACAACAAGATGAAATTTTTATATTTTATGTGAAAATAAGAAATACTATGAGATCTTAATGAATTATAATAATGTGCATAGTGAAACCAAAATTGAAATTCACAATGGGTCCCGCAGTTAAAAAGTGATAGGTTATGGCTGCATTCATTATTGGTCCAGTGGGACCCATATTTTCTAAGAGAATCACTGCTCTCCGTCCTTTTTTTTTTTTCTAATGAAATGACCAATTTAACCAATTTAGTCTCTTATTAAATAAGAGAAAATGCAACGAAATAAAAAATTACATCAATATAGACTTTTGTCCCGGCGGGGCTCGAACCCGCGACCTTCGGCTCATAAGACCAACGCTCTAACCAACTGAGCTACGGGACAATACATTACTAAAATATTTGCCAATTTATAAAATAGAGATAAACTTAATTAACTTCTTTTTTTACCTTAAAATTACTTGCTTTTGAAAGTAAACAATATCGTACATTGAAAAGAGTTAAAGATAAATTAGTAAGAAATCACTTCTTACTTATGATTTCTTAGAGGGCATGCAGTGCTAGAACCCGCACGATGCGCTGTCAATTCAAATAATTATTAATATCACAAGTTTTTAATTAACAAGATGGACAATTTGAAATATTATGCTTTAAATCTTATTCCAGCTGAAATTAGTACTTTATGATTGTCAAGCTTTCAATTCTAATGAAAATAAAATACAAACATGCACAGGTTATAAAACTTGAACTATCTTCCCGCAAGTATTTGCACCAAAAGCGAGAAAATGACAAAAATGGTCTTTTATCTTTGAGTGTAGGTTCTAAATAGTCTTTTAAGTATGCACTTATCAGTTTTGATTCTTTAAGTTTACCATAAGTTAACAAGAATGGTCCCTTAAATATGCACTTAACAGTTTTAGTCCTTCAAGTTTTCCAAAAGTTAACACTTGTAGTCTTTGCCAAAATATTCAAAATTGAACTATATCTATTAAATTTGACGAGAATTATGAAAAAATAATTTAATTATAAGACTAAGATAGTCATATCAAATCCTAAAATATGCAACACAAAAAAATTAGAAGACATTAACAAAATATTTTTTTCAAAAAAAGAGCAGAAATTACACCTCAAAAAATTATACCAGACTTTAGAAATGATTTAGAAATAGTAAAAATTATTTAAAAATTCACTACTAAAACAAGAGAAAAACCAACGGACAAAAATTGAGGGACACTATTGGAAAGTCAATGCTTTTTCTAAATTTATTTTATGACAATTGACGGATGGATCTATTGATTTTTTTCTACGCAAAAGTATGTGTAAATTATAAGATTTGTAAAGAAAAACCTATAGATGTCCGTCAGTTAATTTAACGCAATAACTATGATTATTTTTTATTTTTGAAAATAAAATAGAGGAGTCCATCGGTTTATTTTATGAAACACGATCGACGGATGTTGTTTTTTAAAGTGCTAAACTGTAGTTGAAGAGTATAAATAAAAATAATAAAAATATTTATTTTATATTGATATTTAAATAAAAATTGAGACTAGTATATTTACCTAGACAATAGACTCCCGATTTTTGTGTTTCGAGGTACTATTTTTGATATTATTAAATCTGTTATTTTTTTCTCGATCTTGCCCTATAATTGACAAAGGTTCATCGGTTTTTTCTCTTAGTATTTTTCCTTTTTTAGTAGGGTGCATCTCTAAATGTGACTTCTTGCTAATCTTTTTTCATAGTTCTCGTCAAATTTAATAGATAGAGTTCAATGAGTATTTTGAAAAACATTTTCCAAAACATTTAAGTCAATCAAACATGAGAAGAATATAAAATATATTTTTTTTAAAAAAATTTCCTTCATACCAAACACACCCTAAGGCCTCACTTGTTTTTTTACATTAAAATTAAGACGTCTGAATCTGAGTGCATATCTAAATGATTAAAATATTATCTCTAGATTTAAAAAATGAATGATTAAGATTGTTTTTCTTTCAACATCTGAATGAGTATAATTTATTTATTTTTAACACATTATATATATAATTTATACAAAAAAAAAACTAAAAAAAAAAATTAAAAATATAAATTTAACAAAACAAAATCATTAGTTTGATAAAAAAGATGTAACTTGTACGTTTGTTAGTGATGGTGGAGATAGTTTGTAGTAGTGATAGTTGTAATGCATAATTGATGTTAGTGACTAGTAATAATGGTGAAGATGGTTGGTGTTGTAGTGACTGACATGACAATGATGGTTGGTATAGTGATGGTGATGGTGGTTATGATAGTCAAGTTGGTTTCTATTAGTAGATGGTGGTTGATAACGCTCAAACTACACCTCAAATTAACGAGGCGTAAGCGATCGTTGTCAAGTAAAGAACCCAACAAGGTTGGGGTCGAATCCCACAGAGAATATGGTGAAGATTAAGTCTTTGGTGAATTAAATGACTAGTTGTCAATCGATTCCAGTAAATAAGGGGGGGGTTTTGTAATCAAATTGTAAACAAAACAATAGTAAACGTAAGAGTTTAAATCAGTAGGAGAGAATGAACTAGGGATGTGTTCACCATGGCGTTGTAACAATGTCGATTCTAGGCTTAACCGGGTTCTTTCTATATGCGTGTCACGATGTGATTGCGTCAATTGTATCGTCTAAACGTCTCTCGACCAAATAAACAAATTTCCTTTTATCTTCTTTCGATCTCAAAAAGATGTGCTTTTTAGCTCTCAATCCTAACATCAAGTAGACTAATCCAGTTACGGCATTAATCTTTAAGACGAGAGTTGGTAGTCTCGAATCCTTGTCGTTAATCAAATTTTCCCGGTTTTAACTTCTTTACTCAAGCAAATTAAACCTAGGCATGTTCTAATGTTTGCAACCACTAGAAAACGTGACTAATTGAATGATTAACAACATGACAATACATATATCGAACCCAACGCTACCCGGAATCTATATTGCTACATTTCCATGGCTCCCACAACCCTAGTTGCGGGAGTTCTAGTTACTCATGCTCGATAAATAAGAGAAAATAGTTGTATTCATAATAAAGGGAAGAAAAGTCTTACAATAAAATGAAACAATCAATCTTCCAACATCCAAGAGCAAGAAATACCAAGAACTCACGAAAGAATCAAGAACACGAATTCAAGAATCCGGAAACGTGTTGTTGCTCTCAAAAATGACTTAAAAACGTGTTTAAACTAATGGGAGAATAATCTTAACATAAACCTAACATAGGGTATTTATAGGAGCCAAAGAAACCAAATCCAAAACGGGCTAGGAATCCCCAAAACGCGGGTCGCCGCCTGAAGTCACTGCCTAAGCGTGACGGCCAGGCTTGACGGACCGTCACAGGGTTGACGGACCGTCGCCTGGACCGTCACCCTTAGGCAGTGGACTGCCTGAAGTTGCTGCCTGGGTGTGACGGTCACAGTGACGGACCGTCACATGTGTGACTGGCCGTCACTCAGGCCGTCACTCTTAGGCAGAATGTTGTTTTTCGCGTCTTTTCTTCCGTTTCCGTGTTTGTTTCCATTTCCTACAAATACAACATAAAAACATCAAAAACAACAATGGTTGCTTGAAAACATACGATTGTTCTTAGTAAAAAGGAGTCGAAAGTGACGTAAATTAGCGTCACATCAACACCCTCAACTTAAAACGTTCGCTTGTCCTCAAGCAACATAACATAAAACAATCAAACGACTCAACTAAGAACACAAACTCATGTCTATAGCAACTCATGTTCATTCAAACTTATTCAATTAAATCATGCTCCCTTGTAACACACGAATGTATGAAACACTAACTTGCAAGGATCCAAACATGTCATTCCGTTATGATAGAACATTATGCATACACACACGCAGCTATCCTAACAATCAATAGACCATATAGCCATCTTGATGCCCTCACCACAAAGGAATCCCACACACAAGATTTGGGACTAGATAAGCGCTCACACTCACAAATGATTTCAAACAATGCACATGCGATACCATAGGCTTGCCCTTACTATTCTATTTCGGTTCTTCAGAAAGCTACTCAGGATCACTACAGGACTTGTTTAGGCTTGTAATGAGGCTTTGGGTGCAGGTATGATATATTTAGGGGTTAGTGACTAAGCCCTCCTTGGAACCATTTATATCTTATCACCACATAACTTCACTTTATCCATCCTTATTCGCCTTTTTATTTCCTTGATTCTAGATACAGGTGCGGCCTTTTTATTGACAATTCTTTTTGTTTCTTTTTCGATCTTTTTCATCTTTCTTTATTTTTTTCTTTTCTTTTCTTAGGCGCACACCTGGATTTTTATTCTATTCAAAAACCAATCTTCTCCATCATCTTTTTCTTATCATTCACCTTTGTAGTAGCCACCCCCAACTTAGGCTGATTGCCTGCGTTAAGGTGCACAATGTCCATGCAGGACCAGGGCCAAAACAGGATTTACCTCTATAGTAGCCACCCTCAACTTAGGTTGATTGCCTGCGTTGAGGTGCACGATGTCCAAGGAAGGACCAGGGCCAAAATAGGGATTCAAAGTTAAACAGGAACGGTGACAGGTTATTGAAAGAACAAGGTCAATTATGGCTCAAACAGGGATCAAGGGATTATTTATATTTGGACGGTCTTTTTAGGTTAAGTGGACTGCACACAAAAAGGGCCTGTGATCCTTTCCTAAGCAACCAACTTCAAACTTAACAAAATAGACCGGGCAAGTTCTAGATGCATGCACAGAGTAAGAATTTATGACAATAATCTCACACGCTCTTGGCACCAAGAAACTATATCGCTACCAACTATCAAACAACCGCTCGGCTTAAGCATACTCATTCTAATCATATTCACACAATGACATTCAAGGATCCAGACAGTCAATTGTTTCAACATAAGCTCAAAACCAGAAAATTTTTCAAGGGGCCTCGATTTTAGACAAGAACAACGCATGCTTGCTATAGACACTAAAAAAAAAATTTAAAACAACAACCTAAACATGCCGGTTCTACTAGATAGCACACCGTAGGGAAAAGAAATCGGCAACAAAAACCCTCGGTGGTGACTCACAGGTTTCCCAACACCCTCAACTTAGACTCATGCATTGTCCCCAATGCATACATATGAAAACTAAAAGCTGTGAGAATAAAGGAATACCTGTGCAGTCGATATGACTCAGAATCTGGAATGATGTTGGAGACCGCCTGGGTCTCCAAAACAAGAGACCTCAATGGAGTGTGGCGTTCCAGCTTCCTCTTTGGGCTCCATCGCTAGTCGCGACAACTTCTTCGCTCTTTCTTTGCAGATTCTCTTGCGGTGTTTTCGTTTTCTCGATTTACTTTCACCGCCTGCCTCTACATATCTACGCTCTCGCGCCATACTTTTTACAACAGCTAGAGTCTCGACCAAACACTTCTCCTCAAGGTGCACATCCGCAGGAGGTTCCTCAATGGCATTCATGACCGCGACCACTCTCATGTCACTTGGTCGCTTCATCAGCTTGGTTACATCAAACTTGACCAATTCATTGTTCAATCGGAAGGTCAGCTCGTTTTTCTCCATGTCAACCAACACTCTCGCCGTAGCTAACAATGGTCGCCCCAAGATGATAGGAACTTCAAAATCTACTTCGCAATCCAGGATCACAAAGTCAGCAGGGAAGATAAGCTTACCGATCTTCACTAGCACATCAGACAATACTCCAACAGGTCGTTTTATCGAACGATCAGCCATCATCACTCTCATGGACGTTGGTTTAGGAGGTCCCAAACCCAATTTGTCATACACTGCTAGCGGCATCAAATTTATACTAGCCCCAAGATCACACATAGCTCTTCCGAAGTTGAGCTTCCCGATGGTACATGGAACAGTGAACGCACCTGGATCTCCTTTCTTTTCCACTAATGATCTAGAGGAAATAGCGCTGCAGTGATGGAGGTTGTCTTCCGGCTCAAAGCTTACCGTCCGCTTCTTTGTAATCAAGTCCTTCATGAACTTGGCATAACCGGGCATTTGTTCTAGAGCTTCCACCAAAGGTATGTTTATCGAAATTTCTTTCAACATGGTCACGAAGTTCAGGAACTTGCCATCGTCAGCTTTCTTTTTCAAACGCTGTGGGAACGGAGGTGGTGGTCGAGGCATCATCGTTGGAAGCTTTTCAGCTTCCTTACATTTATTCGCAGGCTTTGGAATGTCCTCTTCCTCTACCGCCTGATCATCTTTTGCAGCCTCACCTTGTGCATGAATTACCGGATGTGATTCCGGTAATATTTTTCCGCTTCTAGTGGTGATTGCCATGCAGCTTGCGTCATTTTTCGGATGGGTGGTGTCGCTCGGCAAAGTACCCGGTTTCCTTGGGTTTAGAGATGCCGAGATGTGACCCACTTGCTGCTCTAGTTGCTTGATAGCGGTTGAGTGTGACTCCACTACCAGACTCAATGATGATAACTCATTCCGCATTGCCTTTACCCCAGAGTCAGTCGATTCCACCTTAAGCAGCATCTTCGCCATCATATTCTCAAGTTTGGATGTCTCAGCCTCGCTGCCTGCTTTGTCCCGATTGCTAGGTGGTATATACAACCCACCTCTATCGGTGTTGTTCCTCCAGCTTCCTTGGTCGCGATTTTTGTAGCCACCATTCTCATAGTGGTTTGGATAGTTCCGACCTTGGTTTCCTTGGCCATTGGCCTGGAAACCCCCCACATAATTCACGTCCTCAGTTTCTATACCTTGGGAACTGGCAACCTGTACCTTCTCCATACTTCCTGACGTCAAGTGCTTTGTCAGGAGATCTAACTGTGTTTTCAGGTGCGCCATGTCTTGGTCGCGTTCCTCCTCTTTCCTACGCTGCTCAGCTGACATACCAACTGTGTAGGTGCTAGCTGCAACCTCTGAATCTCGTGTGTGCCAGGCCCTGTTGGTCTTGGTGAGCCTGTCCAAAATAGCTGTGGCGTCGACAAAAGTGCGACCCATAAACGCTCCACCTGCTGCGTTATCCAATGTCGGCTTGGTAGCCGAGTTTAATGCCCTGTAGAATGTTTGCATCAAGAATTCGTTGTTCAGCTGATGGTTGGGGCACTGTGTCAGCTTCTTCTTAAATCGCAACCAAGTCTCGTGCAGTGCTTCATGCGGTTGCTGCCTAAAGTTGCTGATTTCGTCCCTCAACTGTATCATCCGAGAGGGAGGAAAGAACCTTTCTAGGAAAGCTCCTCTCAACTCGCCCCACGTTGCGATAGAGTCGGGGGTCAATTCCGTCAACCACAACGCTGCCTCATCAGACAGAGACAACGGAAACAATCTGAGCCTGATCGCTGTCTGACTCACTCCTGGCAATTCGAATGACTTGCAGATGCCCACGAAATTCATTAAGTGCTGGTTTGGATCATCCCCAGCGACACCTCGGAACACTCCTCTCAAGTTCAGCAACTGAATCATCGTGCTAGTGATGTTGAACTTGGCTCCGGGCGATAGCGGTGGAACAATAATGGCGCCCGTAGCGCCAGCTCCATCTAACTCGAGATCCTCATCCTGCAGACCACCAGCATTCAGATTTTGCTGGGCCTGCAGTTCTGCAGCGAGCCTTGCTGCTTCTAATTCTGCGGCCATATTCCGCCTCAATGTTCTAGCAAGTTCGGGGTCGTAAGGTATAATTTGTTTCCCCGAACTTCGGGTATTATGCATGCACAACTTTGTACCCTGTCAAAACAAAAACAACAAACAAACGTAAAGCAGGAAATTATAACAACAAGTCAAATAAACACCAAACTTAATCAAAAACCGTATTCCCCGGCAACGGCGCCACTTTTTGATAACGCTCAAACTACACCTCAAATTAACGAGGCGTAAGCGATCGTTGTCAAGTAAAGAACCCAACAAGGTTGGGGTCGAATCCCACAGAGAATATGGTGAAGATTAAGTCTTTGGTGAATTAAATGACTAGTTGTCAATCGATTCCAGTAAATAAGGGGGGGTTTTGTAATCAAATTGTAAACAAAACAATAGTAAACGTAGGAGTTTAAATCAGTATGAGAGGATGAACTAGGGATGTGTTCACCATGGCGTTGTAACAATGTCGATTCTAGGCTTAACCGGGTTCTTTCTATATGCTTGTCACGATGTGATTGCGTCAATTGTATCGTCTAAACGTCTCTCGACCAAATAAACAAATTTCCTTTTATCTTCTTTCGATCTCAAAAAGATGTGCTTTTTTAGCTCTCAATCCTAACATCAAGTAGACTAATCCAGTTACGGCATTAATCTTTAAGACGAGAGTTGGTAGTCTCGAATCCTTGTCGTTAATCAAGTTTTCCCGGTTTTAACTTCTTTACTCAAGCAAATTAAACCTAGGCATGTTCTAATGTTTGCAACCACTAGAAAACTTGACTAATTGAATGATTAACAACATGACAATACATATATCGAACCCAACGCTACCCGGAATCTATATTGCTACATTTCCATGGCTCCCACAACCCTAGTTGCGGGAGTTCTAGTTACTCATGCTCGATAAATAAGAGAAAATAGTTGTATTCATAATAAAGGGAAGAAAAGTCTTACAATAAAATGAAACAATCAATCTTCCAACATCCAAGAGCAAGAAATACCAAGAACTCACGAAAGAATCAAGAACACGAATTCAAGAATCCGGAAACGTGTTGTTGCTCTCAAAAATGACTTAAAAACTTGTTTAAACTAATGGGAGAATAATCTTAAACATAAACCTAACATAGGGTATTTATAGGAGCTAAAGAAATCAAATCCAAAACGGGCTAGGAATCCCCAAAACGCGGGTCGCCGCCTGAAGTCACTGCCTAAGCGTGACGGCCAGGCTTGACGGACCGTCACAGGGTTGACGGACCGTCGCCTGGACCGTCACCCTTAGGCAGTGGACTGCCTGAAGTTGCTGCCTGGGTGTGACGGTCACAGTGACGGACCGTCACATGTGTGACTGGCCGTCACTCAGGCCGTCACTCTTAGGCAGAATGTTGTTTTTCGCGTCTTTTCTTCCGTTTCCGTGTTTGTTTCCATTTCCTACAAATACAACATAAAAACATCAAAAACAACAATGGTTGCTTGAAAACATACGATTGTTCTTAGTAAAAAGGAGTCGAAAGTGACGTAAATTAGCGTCACATCAGTGGTGACTGAAGAATGTGTGGTGATAGTTGGCGGCAATGCTAATTATGATGGTGGAGGTGGTTGATAGTAGGGACTGGCCACAATGATGCTATTGATGATGGAGGTGGTGATAACGGTGATGGTGATAGAGTGAATAAAATTATAATGATGGAGGTAGTAGGTGTGGTAGTGACTGATAGTAGTGGTTGACAGCGATGGTGGTTGTCAGTGATGATTGTGATGACAGAGGTGGTTGGTGGTGGTGACTGGTGGTTGGCGATAATGATGGTGGTTGTGATGATAGAGGTGGTAAGTGATGGTGGCTAGTGGTTGTGACCATAATGATGATGAAAATTATCCACACAAAAATACATCTTAATGATATTAAGACTTATTAAAGAACTTAATGATATATTAAGACCTATTTATACCAAATAATATTAAAATCATAATATAAGTAAATACACTTAATGACCTAAGATTTCAATCATTCAGATTTAAATTTTCATTAAGTGTAAACAAATAAGACAACTATGCTGTCTATTAACATTGTCCAAACATTACCATTTGACATTTCAAAATCTTTTCACTTGGAAATCACATTGCAAATCGCTTATCTTCTTTGAGAACTTTACATAACTAGGCACTATTAAAAATGAAATTGCATATTTTTAGCATAAAAGTTGATATTTTAGAAATACCCAAAAAAACTTAAATGTAACTCCTTCCATAAATAAATTCTTTATTCTCTCACCTAATCCTTTAAATTACCCCCCATAAATAAATCTCTTATTCTCTCACCTAATTCCTTAACAAAACTCATTAAATTACTGTAAAATTTCTTTCATTTATTTTCTAATATCTTTTCTTCTTCTTTTCTTTTTACATTGACAAATTATTATTTTTTTCTTTTAATTCAAATTTTATTATTACACAATATTACTTCAACATATTACAGATCTTGTTGATGGTATTTATATGGTAAAATATAAGTGATAAATAAATTATATATTAAAGTTATAAATTAAATATAATGTATGTATCTTAAATCTATGCATGATATATATTTTTTTGATCTGAGCAAGATGAAAAAATATTTAATATATAGACTTACTTAGTGAAAATAGATTGAAAATCTTTAGCACAATTAATATATCATATATTAAAAATAAATTAAGAATGAAATTGAATAATTGAATAGATGTATCTAGGGAGAATTCGCTTTGTTAACCCCCTTTTATGTTATGAATTTCATTGTTCAAAAAATGATTCGCAGGAAACATCCGCAGCAGACATCTTCAAAAAAGCTGGTTGGAGTTTGGGCAGTTGGTCGGAAGGGAAGGCGGAAGCATCGAATGGCGAAGAGAGGCGGCTCGGCAGGGACAAAAAAAAGAAAAAGAAAGTGCAACATATCAAAGAGCGATGACACTATATATATATATAATATTTTTTTCTCCCCTTTATTCTTTTCATTCTATTTTTTTAATACTATATTTTATTAATACTACACAAATATATATATTGCACACATAATATATATATATATATATATATATATATATATATATATATATATATTATATATATATATATACAGATTATGAAGAAGAATCACTTTGAAAATGGATAAATTTACGGAGAAAGAAATCTGACAAAAATACGTAGAAAAAATTATATATATATATATATATATATATATATATATATATATATATACAATATTTGAGATTATGAAGAAAGAATCACTTTGAAAATGGACAAATTTACGGAGAAAGAAATCTGGGAAAAAATACGTAGAAAGAATTACTTTGATAAATAAATAAGATATAAATTATAGGAGAGAAAATTTGGACTATATAAATAAAAAATATATAAATAATTATGAGTCCATAATTTTGTGTATCCTTCTCTAAATATTTATTTTATTAATAATTATAGTAGAAAAAAATTATACTACATAAATAAGTAAGTATAAATATGATTCCTAATTTTGTGCAATCTTCATTAAATAACTATTTAGTTATAAATGTGCAGATATTTATGTGTATGCTAAAAGTGAAATAAAACATGCTATTTATGAAATGATGCAATAATTATGCTATTTTTATAATTAATTAGATTAAATCTGCTCTCTCACATAAAATTTTCTATCTTTCTTTTAATGTATACTGTACTAACAATAGATATAGAAGCAAAGATAAAAGAAGGGTTATTGCTGCAAAGTGATACTTATTTAGCAATTAAAATAAATAAAAATTTAGCAGATTCTTTCATGAAGCCATATTCATCTTGTCCATTTAATTAAGGGAAAAAGTCAAATATATACTTGAATTATTCGAAATGAGTTAGTTTTACTTTTTATTACATTTTTGGTTTAAAAATATTTTTACTGTAATATTTTTGGCTAAAAAAAAATACCCTCCAACTTGCAAAATAGTTCAAAAATACTCTTCTTACTAACAGATGCTCCAAAATAGGAAAAAATGATTAAAATTTTTACCCTTGAACTATTTAAAATAGGCCTGTTTTGCCCTCTATTTAAAGTTGCAACACATCTGTAAATCACCTAAAGGTTGATCATTTGTTCTTATAATCATTGAAAATTATAGCTGATAATTTAAACGCGTTATTAGGTTTATTTATTTATCAAAAAATAATAAATATTTTTTTAATGAATAGTTAGTAATACATACCATTCGTCCATATAGTTTATCAAAAATGATCAAAGTATACACTATATATATACTCGGTTATATATGATGTATATATATTATGTATACATATGTATATGTATATATATAGACATGTATATTATATATATAGGTATGTATAGTATATGTATATTAGTATAAAATATACACTACCTATATTATGTCTACATAAATTAAACAAAATGGCCACTCGGCCATAATGTTTACCAAAAAAATAGCCGATTTTTAGTTTACACAAGAAATGGCCACTCAGCCTACTTCTCCTCCTCTTCCTTCGCCTTCTTCTTCATCGTCTTCTTGGTCTGCTGCGATTCTTCTTCTTCTTCGTTTGCTGCTGCTTCTTCGTATTCTTCTGCAAATAAAATTAGGGCAAATATTGAGACAAAAGCTGACCTAAAATTGCACATCCAGATGAGAATATGAAGTTAAAAAGTAGACATTCAAAGTTTGGAGAAGAGAGAATTCTAAATACTTGTGAAGGAGCGGATGTTTCTCCATTGTTAGAACTAAAGAGAAGAAGAATGGAGTTTTCTGGAAATGTTGAGAAAAAAGATAAATATCTCTATTGTTCTTGAGCTAAATGACGAATTTGCCTTCAAAAATAATAAAATTTCAAAACTATCTTTGGTCGATCCATTTATCATGAAACTAAAAGGTCAGCAATAAAATTCCAGAAAAAATCAGTAGATAGACAAGAACAAATTACAAACAAAAAATTAAGTACAAAAAAATGAGGAGGAAGAGAAGAACCCACTAATGTGTAGAAAAAGTTGGCAGAGAAAATGAAAGAAAAAGTAGTGAGAGAGGGAAATTGAGAGATACAATACTAAAATATAGTGCTGAAAAGTAAGTAACGTGGGTGTGTTGTACATGTTACACCTGGAAAGTTAAAAGACCCAATTTACATAAAACTCAAATGTTAAATGACAGTACTAACCTTTATCGTCGTCCAAAAATGCCTCACATATTATATAGTGTATAAAATTTATGTTTATACACTATTTATACAATATCGATATATTATATGTACATTACATAATTATCTATACAATATCGATACACGTTTAAATATCATTTATACAATATCGATAAATATTTATACACTATTTTTATAATATTGATACACGTTTATACATCATTTATACAATTTTGATACATTACATAACTTTTGTACAACATCGATACACGTTTATACACTATTTATATAATTTTGATAAATTACATAACTTTTATACACTATCGATAAATTACATATACATTATATATACATACGGCTATTTTTTTGTATTTTTTTTTTTGTGGCTAGTTCATTTTTGGGCTATTTTTTTGTAAAGAAAACTTGGCTATTTATTGTAAACTAATTACTTTATTGTACATATTTGAAATTTGGGAAAACTACACAAATTGAACCCAATTGTGAAACTATTTACCCAAAATAGACCCAACCCAAAGTATTTATCCTTAATAGACCTTCAACCCAAACTAATTACTCACTTGCCCACTTTCTCTTTTTCTTATTTCGCGCATGACGTCAGCATGACGTCAGCGTCACTATCTTGAATTAATCCTCTGTGATACTCTGTAGGTATATTGATACTCTATTGGTATCATATAGGACTGAGCTTAATCCTCTGTGATACTCCATCGGTATATTGATACCCTGTCGATATCATGTAGGACTGAGCTTAATCCTCTGTGATACTCCATCAATATATTGATACTCCATCAATATATTGATACTATGTCGGTATCATATAGGACTGAGCTTTTTTTTTAAGAAATAAATAAGAAACAATTAAGAAACAATTAAGAGAAAATTATTAAAGTCACAAGCTTATTTATTGAACTCAAAATTAGTAAAAATATATTTTTATAATTTTTTTTCTCTTTTTGCAAATTAAAAAAAATTGTATCTAAATTATGATTCTTTTTTTTACTGTTTTTAAATTAAAATATTGAAGAACTGAAACATATCTTAACGATACCATGATAGCATATAGATATACCGTAATGGTATCATGGATGATTAAGTGATTTCATCGAAGGACTAAAGCAAACCTCAATGAAATATTGTTCAGTTACTTTTTGATACCACCTGAGTATATTATACTTTGATGGTATCAAGGAGGAAGAAGTAGTCCTTCAATGAAGACACTGTCCAGTTAATCTTTGATACCATCAGAGTATATATATACTGTGATGGTATCAATGAGGAAAAAAAGCGGGGGGGGGGGGGGGCGCTGATGTCAGCATGACGTCAGCCCCCCCTTTTTTTTTTTTTAGATAAATACAGTTTTAGGATAAAAGGGGTATGAAAGTAATGAGGCATTTGAGGGTAAATAGTTTTTCTTTTTTGGGGTATAAGTATTCTTTTCCCTTGAAATTATCCCTTTTGTAAACTAGATGACCCAAAGGTATTGGACTGTAATTTTCTCTATTATTAATGGACGCATTAATAATTATCAAATTGCGTTAAGCATCATTATGTTTAAAATTAGTATTTTGACGTTCTGCCCAAACGTGAACATCAAGATACACTTAAATCGGTAGGAAATCATTTCTGAATTTTGATAGTATATTTAATATATAACTCAAGACATTCACAAATGAACATATTATACTTATATCACTTATTCTACCTTTGTTACGACCATTAACGGATTTAACTTGTTAGAATGGTGCAAACAAATGATGAAATTTCATCTTGAAATTTTAGATTTTGATATTGCACTATTTATAATGAAAAGTCGGTTGCTATAACTAAAATTGGCAGTGTTGAAAAAATGTCATATTTAAAAATTAGGATCGATTGAAAAAAGATCATATTTAAACATATAAAAATTCTAGTTGTTGATGTTGTTTGAGAATGAAGGGAAAGAAGGGCAATTTGGGGGTTAAAAGATAGGGGAAAACCCATATATACTATATTAGATATTATATTACAAGTCATATTAATAGATTCTAGTTTTCAATACCTATCAATATAATAAATCCTAATAAAAATTAAAAAATGGTGGGAAAAAAAAATAGAAACCGAATTTGTGAAAAAAGTAAAAAGAGTAAATAAAAATAGAAACAAAAATTGAAAAAATCTCTAGAAAAACGTCGAGGGATTATCACCTTTTCCACTAACACTTGTAATTTTGTAGGCTTACATCTATCAACTAACTATATTTTTCCTCTTAATCCGCTATTCTCTCTCCTAAAATGTATTCATTCTCCAAATATACACCATTTATATTTACTCTCTCTCCTAAAATATATTTTAATTTTTGAAAGAAAACTATTTCTCAAATATACACCTTTTTTTCTAACAAGTTTAATTTTTGAAAAGGGATTCATATATTTTTTTGTCTTTATATTAGGGGTGTGCATTCGATTTTTCGGTTTGGTTTTATGTTATTCGATTTTGATTTTGTAAAAGTGCAACCCAATCCAATCCAAAATAAATTTAGTTTGGTTCAGTTTTTCTCTGTTCGGTTTAGTTTTTTTCGATTCGGCTATTCAGTTATGTTAATAATTAATAACATAATCAAAGTTATATTTGCATGTTGAAAAAAATAAAAATTATATACAAGGAGAAGTAATAATATTGAATGAATTGAATATACTTTTTTAATATAAGTCATGAATAAAAAATTAAAATACAATACCTAAAAAGTATATCAACAGATGTCCAAACATAAAATATAAACTAAATTATAATTTCCTTTATAGTTTTTTATTAGAGTATTATATATATATATATATATATATATAAACATAAATAAAAAAGTTGATTGATCAAAATATCCTTCAAATGTTTGAACGACTTTTATAACCTTAATGAGCTCTAATCCTATTTTTTATGGAACATGCTTCTTAAACATACCCAACTTACTCAATCTACTTAGAAATATTATTTTATTACTACTAGCAACGTTACTTAATATGTAGAAATACTATTATCCTATTACTACTAGGTAACTTTTTCAAGTAGACTAAGAAAAAACTTACGTTATTAATTTTAATAAATAGATCTCCTTTTCTTTTTCTAATTGAATTGTACTCTTAACTTGATTAATTAATTAATTTTGATAAAATTATATGCATGGCACAATGCTTTTAAGGAGAGGATAATAGTCAAGTACATTTCAATATCTGATGATCAAAATTTTGATGAAACAAAAAGAACAGGACACCAACCTAAGAGAAGTTTTAACCAGGGTTTGTGCCATCGAAACCTCAAATTCCACGCTCAAATCCAGATATTCCACCACCTCCCAACTTAATTTAATATGGCCGGGAGTTAAACACTTTTATAAAAAAGTCTTATTATTTCACATTCTTCATCATAAATTTATTTAAAAAATATTAATTTAAAGCCTTGATACTGCTTTTTTTTTAAAAAATAACAATAAAAAAAGTTAGCGAAACTATCTATGCAGATGAGCAATTGGAGTTTATGATCATCCTTAATAAGTGTATTTTAAATTGAGATAAAATTACAATTATAAGTTATAAATAATTTTTAAAACTTTATTATTGACTATTTTTGATAAAAAATTTAAAAGTCGAAAGTTTTAAGCAAATAATGCTTTTTGATTTCGGTTGTTTGAACTTGAGATATAAATCAATAACATTGATAAGAAATTAATATGTTGATATTATATATTCTCCAATACAGTAATATTAGTCTGCAAAAAGAATCGACATACGTAACTCTCAAAATATTTAATTTGATATAATATTTATTGCATCGCGTAACTAACATATTATTCCTTCTCTTTCTTTCTCAATATTCTCAAATAATAATTTGCTTATCAGTTAATTTTTTTTAAAATTTATCGACTTTCATTACAATATTGAAGTTACACAATTAAAGTACACTATGTGAGAATTTATCTGCAAATTGTATTTAGTGCAGAGGGATGGAGTTTCTCTCTTTTGATATAGCGAGCGTCCAGTGGGAGGCTCGCACGATGGGCTATTAGCTTAGTGATAGAGTGCACACCTGATAATTGTCTCATTGTGCCTGGTTTGTGAGGGCTCTCAGTCACATAGATAGTTTAATGTGCTCATCGGCGCCTAATCTTGAGATGTGGATCATCCAAGGCACATTAGCATGGCGTATTCCTCCTGTTTGAATTGGGGTTTGAAATCAAACTCCTCCTTAGGAGGATAGATGGGGAAATTCAGGTGAGATTCAACTTTTAAATCACTTGTGAGATCCAGACGGTCCATGGGGGACCACCACAACTTCTCTCTTCTCGAGAATCCATACATCCCTTAATGGTGTATAGACAGCTATCTCTCGAGCACAAATTTTGATTTAACCTCATTTGAAAAATAAAATGGAGCACCTAGCAACGCATCTTCGCAGATCAAGAACTACGAGATCACCCCTTTTTTTTCGGGGTGACCGAGGGATCGTACCATTCGAGCCATTTTTTTTCTTGACCCAAAATCGAAATGGGAGCAGGTTTAAAAGAGGATCTTAGAGTGTCTAAGGTTGGGCCAAGAGGGTCTCTTAACACTTTTTTTTTTCCTCACCGAAATTAATTCACAAAGACTTGCTAGAATAAATCTTATTTTAGGATTAAAACGCTATGATGCATAATGATTTTAAGGATCAAAACTTCTTATAGTTGATCGTTGTTAGTTGGTATGCAAATTTACTATAGATTTTAGAGATAATGCATAAGTACCACTCTAAATTATGGGTTAAATCTCAGAGATACACCTAAACTTTACATAGGTCCTATTAACCTCTTGAACTTATTTTTTGTGTATTTTTGTGCTCCTTTTGTGCTGATGTGACAGAGAGAGTATATCTCACTATCTCAAAAAGAGTGAGAAGCCAAAAATTACTCTTTCTTTTTCTTTTATTTTTCTCTTTTTCTTTCTCTATCCTTATCATCACCTCGCCCACCCCCACCCTCCTCCTACCACCACCCACCCCCTACCCTCAACTTCCACCTCACCTACCACCAATTTTTTTTTGTTCTTCACCCCGATCTCCACCTCCACCTCACCCCCCAATTTTTTAAATTTATTTTGAATTTTTTATAGATAAAAAATTTAATCTTTTTTATTATAGTTTTAATTTTTTTTTGTACCCCCACCCCTACCTTGCGTCAACCCCTCAAACTCCAACCCCAACCCCACCCACCCTAATTTTTTTTAAAAAAATAACTTTTTTTAAAAAAATTAAATTTATTTTGTACTCCACCCCACCCACCTTACCCCACCCCCATCATATTCAACCCCCTCCTCAACCCACCCAAAATTTATATTTTAGAAAAAGAATATATTTTTTAAAAAAATATTTTTTTTGTACCCCACCCACCTAACCCACAACTCACCCCTCCACCTCCACCCACTATCATATCCTATACTCACCGCACCCCCTACCCACCCCAATTTACCCCCTAAAAATATTTTCTACTCTCTAGCCAAATGCTAAAAATATTTTTTGAAAAATATTTTTTCACTTATTAATCAAACACTAAAAAATATTTTTCGAAAAATATTTTTCACTAACCAACCAAACATGAGAAAATAAGTAAGAAATCAACTTATTTTTCATAAAAATATATTCATGAAAAATATTTTCCTTCATACCTAACACACCCTAAGTAAGAAAGATGTAAAAGAAAGGAAGAGATTTAGGTGGGATATAAAGGAAGGAAGAAATAAAGGAAGGAAGGAGAAAGAAATAAAGAAATAAAGAAAAAACATAATTTTCAGCTGGCCGCGCGTGCACGACACCCTGTGCAAATAATTTAGTTATCTAGTTTCAAGGTGTAAATAATTACATTTCAAAATAGTTCAAGGGGGTAATAGGACCTATGTAAAGTCTAGGTGTGTCTCTGGGATTTCGTCCATAGTTCAGGGTGGTACTTATGCATTATCTCTAGATTTTATCTAATTATAATTTTGATACTCTATAAAGCGCCTTTTAATTCAAAGCACTTGCTAATAATTAATATAATATTAATGTGCAACGCACGTTCGTAGAAACTAATATATATATATATATATATATATAATTCAATTTTTTCAGTTTTTCGATTTTTATTTTTCTTAATCTGAAATCAAACCAAAAAATCAAAAAAGTAAATTCTTAATCCGAAACCAAACCAAAAATCCAAAAAAACTAATCCAAATTAAAATTCGGTTTGATTTGGTTTGGTTTTTTGTTTTAATCCGAATTTCCTCCTTTTCAAAAATTAAACTTGTTAGTAAAAAAGGTGTATATTTGGGAAATAGTTTTCTTTCAAAAATTAAAATATATTTTAGGAGAGAGAGTAAATATAAATGGTGTGTATTTGGAGAATGAATATATTTGGAGTAAAACTATCATAATATTTTTTTGGTAAAATTAACGTATACTATTATTTACCAAATAGAGTTATGTACAGACAGAAAAAATGGCTACTCTGGACATGATGCCCCAGAAGTAACCTATGCTAACTCCTAGTTCAACTATCCTCCTCTATGCTATGTATCGTTATGTGGATAAGAATTTCAGTGCTAATGTATCCTGCTAGCTTAGGTATTAAGTTTGCTCTTAAGTAGGTTTCCTGGATGATCCATCTGAGTATAGTGTTTGTTGTGTTGGTTTGCTTTTGAAATATCCTCTTGTTGCGTTCCTGCCAGATATAATAGATTGTTGCTGCCAATGTGATCTTATATATTGCTTTGCCCTTTGCAATGTCTCATTGCCCAGGTTATCTCCTCTTGCCATGTCATATTTACTCTAGGGATCCTTTGCCATAGTAAAAGTTGTGTCCAGATAGTGCTAGAGAAATTACATTCAAAGAACAAATGTTGCACCGTTTCATTTTGATTGCTGCATAGGGACATAGAGGTGTAGTGGTGATGCCCCATCTAGCAATTCTATCTCGAGTTGCAAGTTTAGCACAAATAGCTAATCTGAGGATGAACTTCCATTTAGGGGCACCCTGATTATTGAGAACTAGTTTCCTCCATGGGACCTTTGGGAGCTGACCTTGTAGCCACAATACATCAACTTAATTGAGAAATGCTCCATCTGCTCAAAGTCCCTCATAGAGTAGCCAGCATCTTCTACCCATTGCCTTGCTTTGAAAATCTTTTGAATCATCCAGGATGCACATTTTGAATTTGTCTCCCATACATTGCCATTCTTAACATAGTAGGTATGCACCCAAATTATCCACATTTTCTCCTTTTTCCTGCATACATTCCATTAAAGCTTGCAGATTGCAGCCTTATTCCACAACTCAATATTTTTGAAATTCATTCCTCCAGCTGACAATGGTTGGCACAATTTTTCCCATGCAATTGGGGATTTTCTGGACATTTCAGCATCCCCGATCCAGAAGAACTCTCTACATATAGTTTCTATGAACTTTGCTGCAAAACAACACTTGGCATTTAATGGAAGCTAATCAATTATTGGCCAATTACCATTTAATTACTTACTATTTTTTAATATACAAGCTTATCTTGAAATAGGCAGAAGCAATACGTATTATATATATATACACACACACACTTACATGACTTTGCTTATTCACTTCTTTCCAAATTTTTTTACCTATAATAGATAACATAGCCATTCTCGGTAAGCTTTATGCACACGCATATACACACGAGTTGGGAGAATTTTCGTGAAAAAATTATTTTGACGATTCATTTGATCACCGGAAGGAAATTGATTATCTACGTCAAGTTATTCAAGCTCAGATTCTAGGTATGTCAAGGCTATTTCTTTCTTTTCTTGGCATGATTCCTTGTGCTTAAGGTTTTCGAGTCTAGTGTGTTATCAAAGAGTCATTCGAAAGTCCCTAAATTGGTGTTGGTATTACTTTTTGTTAAAACTCATATTCGGTGAAAATCTTCCCATTTCCAAGAAGATCCCGGGCTCGATCTGGTTTAGTATCAAGGTGATTCTTTTTCTGTGATTTCGTGTTAGGTTGAGTAGGAGGTTGTGTGTATATTTTTATGATTATCATTGTTGAGTTGATTGTGGTATTAAGATTGTGAAATAAAAGAGGCAAAAATGAAAAATATTCTATTCAAATGTAATTCTTTAATATTATATGCTCTTTTTATAAACTCACTGGCAAAACCTTAAAATAGGTATTTACTTAGCTTAGTAATTTAAATGAGAATTTTCCATACTATTCTTGTTAAGCAATCACGTGCTATTGAAATTGAATATTACAAAATGCTTTCCTGCTATTGTTCTTAGATAATTGCCAATTATTTACCACCTATATGTTTGTGAATAATGAATCATACAATTGCTGCTCCTTAAAGAGTTTAGTTGTAAAAGAAAAGGAGGTACGAATCCAATTGCCTTGCACCTTGTGTTGGATAGGGAAGGTGGTTATTTTGTCTCGTATAGTGATTTACCAATTTCTGTTCTTAACTGTTGGGTTAGTTGAAATTGTTGTTGTGCCACGATGTTCGTTTTGATTTTCCACTTACACACACATGATGCATATGCATTACATTTCATGCCTTTGAGGCTAGGATCGGGGTGTACGCCTACACCATGTGCATTGGATCGGGGTGTACGCCTACACCATGTGCATTAGATCGGCGTGTATGCCTACACCATTTGTAATGGATCAGAGTAGCATGCCTGCGTAACATATGCATTGCATTACAATATATTTCATATGATTGTGTATCGTGGATTGAGTCATTGTGATTAGCTGAGTACGGAGGCTATGAAACTTGGTGTGTTGTTGGTACTGTGGTGACGTTCGATGAGTCGGGAACATGTAGGTTGACTGGGAGCTATTAGCAACGGTCTATTTGTATCATAGTGCTACAGTTGGGGTATCTGAGGTAGGATAAGGTAAGAGTGTTCGAGGTTGTTATTTGTTCTGTTCTGAAGTCATTATATTGTATATCATTTATTATCATATGATTATTGTTTGCACTTGCCGAGCTTATAGGGGATCAGGTAAGTTGTTGTTTGATGGTCAACCTATTTGTTAATTGTATGGTTTACGTTAGAAATATGGGAGGTAGGAATGAGCTACATAGGTACTGTGGTTTCAGTTTTGGTTATGTGGTTTTTGGTATTCTGTCACCTTACATATTCGGTATATTATTTCATACCGACGTCTCCATTACTTGGGAGGCGCTGCATTTATGCCTGTAGGTTATTAGGTAGACAGTGGTCCTCGTTGCATGTGGTCGAGTTTAGCTGATGATTGGTACGCTCTGTTCATTCCGGAGTTGTTGAGTCTAGAGTTTCTTTAATTTTGTATTGGTAATGGGTATGCCGGGGCCCTTTTTTGACTCGTGGTTAGCAGTTTTTCATCTTAGAAGCTTATAGACATCTGTTGTGGGTCTCGTATTCAGTTACGGCTTGGTCGTCCTTGTATTAGACTTTTTTTATATTTGAATTTGTTTTCATTGCGTTTCATTCTTCTTGGTTTAGCCGTAAAAGCTCACTAACGGTGTTTGGTTCAGTTTCTGTTGGTTCGCTCGATCAAGTATCGCACTAGGTGCTAGTCGCGCCTCCCTAGATTTGGAGCGTGACAAACTTGGTATCAGAGCATGATCGTGTCCTGGGGAGTCTAAAAGCCGTGTCTAATAGAGTCTTGCTTATGGGTGTGTTGTGCACCACACTTGTAATCAGGAGGCTACAGGGCATTTAGGATTGGTCACCGTCTTTCTTCTTTTAGATCGTGCTACAGTGCTAAGTCTTAAGAGTTGAGTTATTAAAATCATGCAATCAAAATTCGCGATTGTTAGGCCTCGGTGGACCTTATGGAGTAGTTGATTTTGGTTCAGGGTGTCATAGCATTCCTGAGGATGGGGTGTTTTTTTATTTGAGGTGTAGTGTGGTACAGTGTATTGGAGATGTTTTGCCAGAAATTTGAGAAGTTCATTGCCCTACTCGTGCATTCTATTTCACATTCGAGGATGAAGGTTCCCAAGGAGGGAATAATGTAACACCCAGGTGTTTTAAGGTTAACCTTCGTCCCATATCAAAGGTTTGCTAGCCTAAATTTGAAAATATCACGACCTAACCCATCGTGAGTGGCACCCACCCAAGCCCCGGATGAGCGAACCAATAGAGTTCCACCCTTGCCTAGACTAACAGCCTAAAACCAGCAAGCATCAAAGTAAACTAGCAATGAAAATAAGATCAACTACTCAAAATACTTATCATAATTAATAATCTGCGGAAAATCCCACCTAGGAACTGAAAGTCATCGTATCAAATATCAATACCAAATCTAGAGTACGGGGATGCAACCCCAAACAAAATAAGAATAGTTTTTAAGTCCGAACAAATGAACTAAAACTCTAATGATAATCCCAAGGTAGCTCGAATCGACAGCTCACCCTTGAAGATAGAAAATGTCGGTGCTAAATCTGAGGTCTCGTCTTAGCCGCAGGAAGATTTCTTGTACTCACCAAAAGAAAGACAAGTGCAGTATCAGTACACCACCACTGTGTATTGGTAGGATCATCAGCCAGTATTCAAGAAAACACATATAAATAGTACACAAAATCCAGTAACAAGTATGGCAAACATGCAACAATATCACAAGCATCTCTAGACTACAGGTCTCTACCTAGCTTGTTACCGCATGAATCCATCTCCTACAATTTTATTCCACCAACAAGAATAACCATAACCACACCTTACCGTCTAGCCTGGACCCACCCTGGAATCCCCTCTAGACAACTACCACAAGAAGTGATTACCCGGCCTAAACTAAGACCAATTCAACAGTCATACAACAGTTCTGGGCCACTCAAGGACCACCAATCAATAACACTTTTCGATAACAACCCGGTACACTCACGGAACCAATATCAAGTATAACATTTAGTAAAACAACCCGGTCCTCTCACGGAACCAATATTAACCAATGCAATACAATAATCAATGAAATAGTGCAAGATGCAATAAAGTAAATCCATACCAGATGTGGTACCCGTACCAGGCATGGTACCCATGCAAATCATGTGTTATACCCATACCAGGCGTGATACCCGAGCCAACCGAATGCCAACAACAGTAGTCAATAGAATGAATGCACACCCCTTGTAAAGCCAACAAGTAAAAACCATTCAAACATAGACTGTAAACCGAACTTAGACATTCCACACAAATACCCTAAGTAATGTAATGCACATAATTACTTAGACAACGAGTACAATGAATATAAACATTTGCAGAAATACGAAAACCATCACCTACCTCGAATGTTCCAAGCTCTATTCAACCTGATCTTTCCCGTGTTCCGGATTCCTCTCACGTTCTTGGTCTAAAAATAACACATAATGCATACAATTAACATACATGCCTGTACATTACCCGGATTATACCAAATCCCCAAACTCCAGGCCACCCATGATCATCCCACCCTTTTTCTGGGCTTTTCCACCATTAATTCTCCTAGTCTTATCATTTTTTACGGATAAAACAGGATATTAAACAGTCTATGATCATTTTAACGTACCTAAATCAACACCCAAGAATATACATGTTTGGAACCCCCTTCTTCCCTGAATTTCATTATCCCTAGGTCATTCCAACCTTTCCCAATTTCTCTCCTAGCAATTCTACCGCATAGGAAATGTAGTACAAAGTGTGGAAAACGAAAACCTTACCTTAGGAACGATTTTTGGCGGAGGAATGAAGAAAGTCGCTTGAATTCTCCCAGCCCTTCTCCCAAAACAAACTTGTGAAATTCTGATGTTTTGAGAGCTGTTTCTGCATTAAAAATCCATCGGCCCACTATAGCGGTCCCTGCTCCGCTATAGCGGTCCCGCTATAGCGGTCATCTGCCGCTATAACAGTCTTAAGTGAGTTGACCACCCCTTGACCGCCGCTATAGCAGTAATTTCTACCGCTATCGCATGTGACAGTGCTCGTCACGGGCAGAAAGTCCGTAAATTTGCCAGTTTTGGCCATTTGACAACACACTTAGTTCCCCCGACGTCCCGAAATAATCCTTTCATGTCAAACGCGATTTCAGGAGTTTTACTTACCCAAATTCGATTCCGAAAAGTCCCCCGGACTCTTTTTATGTCTTGGCTACGTGAAAAACTAGCTCAATCCAAGACACCTAAACCCATTTTTACCCAGATTTCCCTAAACTCTACCTCACTCTAAAACTGGTCGAGGCTAGTCTAGCCCAGAATTTCAAACTTCCAAACCTGGAGTTTTCTAACTCTAAACCTTGGCACGATTGAACTACCCATAACGACAGACCCGGTTGTTACAACAAATACCAATTTACCCATCGTTCATCCCCGAACGATCAAACCCGAAATTATGAAAATAAAAGAAAGGAAGTGTAGTACCTGAATCCTCAAACAATTGAGAGTACTTGTCCCGCATGTCCTTCTCGATTTACCAAGTGGCTTCCTCAACCGGACGATGCTTCCACTGAACCTTCACCATATCAATCACCTTTGTCCTCAACCTCTGTACATCCCGAGAAAGAATCAAGACCGGTTCCTCCTCATAACAAAGATCCTTATCAAAAAGTACCTTATCCCACTTGATGATGTAGTCCCCATCCCCATGGTATCGCTTGAGCATGGATACATGGAATACCGGATGGACGCCCGACAAACTAGGTGGCAGTGCTAACTTGTAAGCCACTAGCCCCACCATCTCAAGAACCTCAAACGGACCGATAAACCAAGGGCTAAGCTTGCCCTTCTTACTAAACCGCATAACCCCTTTCATTGGTGACACTTTTAGCCATACTTGTTCACCAACCTCAAAGTCCATGTCCCGGACCTTACGATCTGCATACTCCTTCTGCCTGCTTTGAGCAACCAATAACTTGGTCTGTATGCCCCTTACTTTTTCCTGCGCTTCCTTTACTAAGTCTACGCCCAGAGGCTTCACATCACCTTCCTCAAACCACCCAACCGGTGATCTGCAGTTTCTCCCATACAAGGCCTCGAACAGTGCCATATCGATACTAGAGTGGTAGCTATTATTGTACAAGAATTCACACAATGGTAGAAACTAGTCCCAATGACCACCGAAGTCCATTACACATGCTCTCAGCATGTCCTCCAATACCTGAATTGTCCTCTCCGACTGACCATCAGTCTGAGGATGGAAGGCTGTGCTAAAGGTGAGTTGTGTACCCAACTCTTCATGTAACCTGCCCCAGAACTTAGAAGTAAACTGCGTGCCCCTGTCTGAAATGATGGATAGTGGTACCCCATGCAGTCTTACAATCTCCTTCACGTAGATCTTGGCCAACTGCTGTGAATTGTAATCTACTCTGACCGGAATGAAATGAGCGGACTTGGTCAGCCTGTCAACAATGACCCAAATTGAGTCATACTTCCCTAATGTCTTGGGAAGACCTACCACAAAATCCATGGCTATCCTCTCCCACTTCTACTCTGGAATTGACATCCTCTGAAGTAGTCCTGCAGGTCTCTGATGTTCATATTTTACCTGCTGGCAATTCTGGAACTTGGACACAAAATCAACTATGTCTATTTTCATCCGAGGCCACCAGTAATGCTGCCTCAAGTTCCTGTATATTTTGGTTACACCCGGATAGATCGAGTACCGCAAACCAGGAGCTTCTGTCAGAATTTTCGGAATCATATCATCAACTCGAGGAGCACAAATCCTCTCCCTGAAATGCAATACACCACCAGAGTCTAACATGACATCTCTGGACTCCCCGGATATCACTTTACTCCGCAACTTGCCCAGTTTCGGATCCTGAAACTGTTTTGCCTTTATTTCTTCTATGAAGGTGGCCTTGACCTCAATGCTGGCCAATAACCCTCCTTGGTCTGAGACACCCAAGTGCATGAAATTGGCCTCCAGAGCCTGAATTTCCTTAGCTAGCGGTCGTTTGGACACCCCCAAAGAAGCCAAGCTACCCATGCTAATAGTTTTCCAGCTCAATGCGTCTGCCACCACATTAGCCTTACCCAGATGGTACTAAATGGTCACATCATAATCTTTCAATAACTCCATCCACCTTCTATGCCTCAAATTCAAATTCTTCTGAGTGAAAACGTGCTGCAGACTGCGATGATCTGTGAATACTTCACACTTGACACCATAAAGGTAGTGTCTCCAGATTTTCAAAGCAAAAACCACCGCTGCCAACTCTAAATCGTGAGTCGGGTAATTCCTCTCATGCACCTTCAACTGCCTGGATGCATAGGCTATCACATTCCTATCCTGCATCAACATAGCACCCAAACCAGAATGTGAAGCATCACAGTAAACAATAAAGTCTTTACCTTCAACCGGCAAGGACAATATAGAAGCCGTGGTCAAAAGTGTCTTGAGCTTTTGGAAGCTCTCCTCGCACTTGTCGGACCACACAAATGGTACCTCCTTCTGTGTCAGCCTGGTCAGGTGAGTAGCAATAGAAACAAAGTCCTTCACAAACCTTCGGTAGTACCCTGCGAGCCCAACAAAACTTCTCACCTCTGTCACAGAGCTAGGCCGGACCCAACTCTTAACTGCCTTAATTTTCTGGAGATCCACCATCACCCTCTTTTCTGACACCACATGCCCCAAAAATGCCACAGAAGTCAACCAAAACTCACACTTAGTGAATTTTGCATAAAACTTTTGGTGCCTCAAGATGTCTAGCACAATGCGAAGATGATTAGCATGCTCCTCCCTACTCTTAGAGTAGATAAAAATATCGTCAATGAACACGATAACAAAAGAATCCAAGTAGGACTTAAATACCCCATTCATCAAACTCATGAATGCTGCTGGCGCATTGGTCAAACCAAATGACATTACTAGAAACTCGTAATGTCCATACCGAGTATGAAAAGCAGTTTTCGGAATATCCTCAGGCCTAATCTTTAGCTGATGGTACCCCGACCTCAAGTCAATTTTCAAAAACACCGATGCACCCTGAAGCTGGTCAAACAAATCATTTATCCGGGGTAAAGGATACTTATTCTGGATGGTCACCTTGTTCAACTGTCTGTAGTCTATGCACATCCACATACTACCATTCTTCTTTTTCACAAACAAAACCGGAGCCCCCCAAGGTGAAGCACTGGAATGTATAAATCCCCTATCTAGGAGTTCCTGCAGCTGAGTCTTAAGTTCCCTTAACTCTGCCGGAGCCATTCTATACGAAGGAATAAAGATGGGACGAGCGCCTGGCTCCAAATCAATACAAAAATCTATATCCCTGTCTGGAGGCATACCAGGCAAATCCGCTGGAAACACCTCTACAAATTCAGACACCACCAGAACTGACTCAATAGAAGGGGACTCCACACTATCATCCCGGAGATGAGCCAAGAAGGCTAGACACCCCCTTCCCTCTAGCTTCCTAGCCCAAACAAACGATATTATCTTAACTAGCTTAGGCCTGTATACACCTTTCCACTGTAATCTATCCTTACCCAGAATTTATAGAGTCACAGTTTTGGTGTTACAGTTTAACACAACATGATAAGGAGATAGCCAGGTCATACCCAAGATAATATCAAAATCAGCCATATCCAGAATTACTAAGTCTACCCAAGTATGTAGCTCCATAAATACCACATAACAATCACGATACATATGAGTCACAATCAACGACTCTCCAACCGGGGTAGATACATGGATAGGGGAATCAAGGATATCGCAATTCAAATTCAGACCCAAAGCAAAACTAACAGACACATAAGAATATGTAGATCCTGGGTCAAATAATACTGAGGCCATTTTATCACAGACAAGAATAGTACCTGTGATCACCGCACCTGAGGCTTCCGCCTTAGTCCTTCTTAGAAAAGCATAGCAATGTGCCCTATCATCAATCCGGGAAACTACCCGGGCTGGTTGCGCCGCACCTCTGCTTGCGCCGCCGTTCCCTCGGTCTCCCTGGAAATTACCTCACCCACCCTGTGGACGACCCCTGGCATTACAACCTCTGCCTACCGGGACCACTGCTTTAGTCTGCTGCTGATCCTGATTACCTGCCTGCCTATGTGGACACTCCCTCTTAAAGTGGCCCAACTCGCCATAATGGAAGCAACCACGGTCCAAAGTAGGCCTGCTAGCTGATGTATAAGATGCCCCCTGGCCTCTAGGAGATGAAGACTGATCTCCCTGACGACCAACTGTAGTAGGTGGCAGAGCTGACTGAATAGGACGGTCCAAGTAAGCCTGCTGATGCTGGCCCCTGGAGTATGAACCACCAAAATTTCCCTCATTCCGGGGCCTTTTGGCTAAAGCCTTAGCCTGCCCCGCTTGCCTAACTCCCTTAATCTTCTTCACATAGTCCACCACATCATTAAAACCCTTCCCTGAAGAAGTCATATTCACTGTCAGTACCTGCAGATCACTATTCAGACCCTTGACAAACAACCGGACCCGTTCCTCCTCGGAACCCAATATTTGTGTAGCAAAATGAGACAACGCATGAAACTTAGCCTCATAAGCTGAAACCAACATGCCACCCTGCTCCAAGTTCAGAAACTCATCCTTCTTTCGATCCCTCAAAGTACGGGGAACGTACTTCATTAGAAACAAGGCATGGAACTGCTCCCAATTCAGTGGAGGTAAGATAGATGACCGACACTCAACATGAGACCTCCACCATTGCTTGGCATCACCCTACAACTGAAAAGTGACAAACTCCACGCCATGCTGACGTACAATACCCAACTTGTGCAACCTCTCATGGCAATCCAGGATGAACTCATAGGCATCCTCCTTGTCTGTACCCTGAAACATCGGAGGTTTCAGCTTAAGGAACTTAGTCAGCATCTCATGCTCATTACCTGTCATCACTGGGCCTAACATTGGCCTGAGAAGATCGTTTTTGCCCGAAGCTGCATCCATCCTTGGTGTAGTAGTAACTGCCGGCTGAGTATCCAAGGCCTGATTCGCATAAGTGGCGGGTATGGCTCCAGTACCAACCAACCCACTCAAAATATCCCACGCCTGCCTGAAAGCCTCTGGTGTCATATTAGGAAGGCCTGCACCCCCAATCGGTGCCGCCTCCTCCTGAGCTCCTCCATCTTCTACCACTACTTCTTCTACATCCACAGCCACACGGTCCTGAGGTGGGGGAGGGGTTACCTCACGTGCAGCAGCAGCTCGAGCTCCACTCCTCGCGGGTGCGGCTCCAGCTCGTCCCCTTCTCCTTCCCCTACCTCTGCAGCTAACTGCCCGGCCTGCTGCTGGGACCGCTGGCCTTGCTCCGTTATTCCTTGTAGTGACTATCTGCAGACAGAAGAGTGAATGAGGTTAGATACCAATTCGTATCACCAAATACCAATTGGAATCGAGTTATAGCATGAAGGAAAAGAAGGAAGAGATAGTTTTTTTCTAAAGCCCCATAGCCTCTCAAAGAAAAGTAGGACATCTCCGCACCATTCCGCAAGACTCTACTAGACCTGTTTGGTACAATGAGATCAACAAAACTAAGCTCTGATACCATCTTTGTCACGACCCAACCCATCGTGAGTGGCACCCACCCAACCCTCGGATGAGCGAACCAATAGAGTTTCATCCTTGCCTAGACTAACAACCTAAAACCAGCAAGCATCAAAGTAAACTAGCAATGAAAATAAGATCAACTACTCAAAATACTTATCATAATTAATAATCTGCAGAAAATTCCACCTTGGAACTGAAAGTCATCGTACCAAACATCAATACCAAATCTAGAGTACGGGGATGCAACCCCAAACAAAATAAGAATAGTTTTTAAGTCCGAACAAATGGACTAAAACTCTAATGATAATCCCAAGGTAGCTCGAATCGACAGCTCACCTTTGAAGATCGTAAACGTCGGTGCTAAATCTGAGGTCTCGTCTCAGCCGCTGGAATATTTCCTGTACTCACCAAAAGAAAGACAAGTGCAGTATTAGTACACCACCATTGTGTACTGGTAGGATCATCAGCCAGTATTCAAGAAAACAATATATAAATAGTACACGAAATCTAGTAACAAGTATGGCAAACATGCAACAATATCACATGCATCTCTAGATTACAAGTCTCTACCTAGCTTGTTACCGCATGAATCCATCTCTTACAATTCTATTCCACCAACAAGAATAACCATAACCACACCTTATCGTCTAGCCCAGATTCACCGTGGAATCCCCTCTAGACAACTACCACAAAAAGTGATTACCCAGCCTAAACCAAGACCAATTCAACAGTTATACAACAATTCCCGACCACTCAAGGACCACCAATCAATAACACTTTTCAATAATAACCAGGTCCACTCACGGAACCAATATCAAGTATTACATTCAGTAAAACAACCCGGTACTCTTACGGAACCAATATCAACCAATGCAAATACAATAATCAATGAAACGGTGCAAGATACAATAAAGTAAACTCGTACCAGGCGTGGTACCCATGCCAACCGAATGTTATACCCGTACCAGGCGTGGTACCCATGCCAAGCGAATGTTATACCCGTACCAGGCATGGTACCCGTACCAACCATGTGTTATACCCGTACCAGACATGGTACCCGAGCCAACCAAATGTCAACAACAACAGTCAATAGAATGAATGCACACCCCTTGTAAAGCCAACAAGTAAAAACCATTCAAACATAGACTGTAAACCGAACTTAGACATTCCACACAAATCCCCTAAGCAATTTAATGCACACAATTACTTAGACAACGAGTACAATGAATATACACATTCGCAGAAATACGAAAGCCATCACCTATCTCGAATGTTCCAAGCTCTATTCAACCCGAGCTTTCCCGTGTTTTGAATTCCTCTCACGTTCTTGGTCTAAATATAACACATAATGCATATAATTAACATACATGCCTGTACATTACCCGGATTATATCAAATTCCCAAACCCAGGCCACTCATGATCATCCCACCCTTTTCTCAGGATTTTCCACCGTTAATTCTCCTAGTCTTATCATTTTTTACGGACAAAACAGGAAATTAAACAGTCTATGATCATTTTAACATACCTAAATCAACACCCAAGAACATACATGTTTGGAACCCCCTTCTTTCCCGAATTTCATCATCTCTATGTCATTTCAACCTTTCTCAATTTCCCTCCTAGCAATTCTACCGCATAGGAAATATAGTACAAAGTGTGGGGAACGAAAACCTTACCTTAGGAACAATTTTGGCGGAGGAATGAAGAAAATCGCTTGAATTTGCCCAGCCCTTCTCCCAAAACAAACTTGTGAAATTCTGATGTTTTGAGAGCTGTTTATGCATTAAAAACCCGTCGGCCTGCTATAGAGGTCCCCGCTCCGCTATAGCGGTCCCGCTATAGCAGTTTTAAGTGAGTTGACCTCCCTTATAGCGGTAATTTCTACCGCTATAGCGGTGGCCGCTATCGCGCGTGACAGCGGTCACCACGGGCAGAAAGTCCATAAATTTGCCAATGTTGGCCATTTCACAACACACTTGGTTCCCCCGATGTTCCGAAACAACCCTTTCACGTCAAACGCGATTCCGGGAGTTCTACTTACCCAAATTTAATTCCGAAAAGTCCCCCGGACTCCTTTATATCTTGGCTACGTGAAAAACTAGCTCAATCCAAGACACCTAAACCCATTTTTACCCGGATTTAACTAGACTCTACCTCGCTCCAAAATTGGTCGAGGCTAGCCTAGTCCAGAATTTCAAACTCCCAAACCCGGAGTTTTCTAACTCTAAAACTTGGTACGATTGAACTACCCGTAACGATGGACCCGGTCGTTACAGAAAATTTTATTAACATCGCGCGTCTTTGAAAATATTTGATCATTTAAAACTAGAGTTTGGCGAAAAGTTTTATATTTGTTGCCTTCCTAAAATATTTTAAATATTTATGAAAAATACTTTTATTACGATATATTCATATATGTATTTATTTTATAAGAGTTTTATAAGTTATTAATATTTTAATGGAGATAGTAAGTCTAGTTATATGAAAAAATATATTATTATATATAGAAGACTTTATTCAAAATAATTTTTTATTAATTGTGATATATTCAAAATGTTATATTTATTTTATTACGAATATATGCAATATATGAGTACATGCATAACAGGGTAATATATTTTGTCCTCCCCTCCACGTGGAAGTGGAGGAGTGTACACCATTTTTTTTTCAAATGGGTAAATAACCCACACTTGGCATTTAATGAAAGCTAATCAATTATTGGCCAATTACAATTTACTTACTATTTTTAATATACACGCTTATCTTGAAATAGGCAGAAGCAATACATATTTTATATATATATATATATATATATATAATATACTTACATGACTTGGCTTATTCAATTCTTTCTATTTTTACCTATAATAGATAACATAGCCATTCTCGATAAGCTTTATGCAGACGCATATACACACGAGTTGGAAGAATATTCGTGAAAAAATTATTTTGATGATTCATTTGATCACCGGAAGGAAATTGATTATCTACGTCAAGTTATTCAAGCTCAGATTCTAGGTAAGTCAAGGCTATTTCTTTCTTTTCTTGGCATGATTCCTTGTGCTTAAGGGTTTCGAGTCTGGTGTGTTATCAAAGAGTCATTTGAAAGTCCCTAAATTGGTGTTGGTATTACTTTTTGTTAAAACTCATATTCGATGATAATGATTTCATGTCAGGTGAGTAGGAGGTTATGTGTATATTGTTATGATTATCATTGTTGAGTTGATTGTGAAATAAAAGAGGCAAAAATGAAAAATATTCTATTCAAATGTAATTCTCTAATATCATATGCTCTTTTTATAAACTCACTGGAAATATCTTAAAATAGGTATTTACTTAGCTTAGTAATTTAAATGAGAATTTTCCATAATGTTCTTGTTAAGGAATTATGTGCTATTGAAATTGAATATTACAAAATGCTTTCCTGCTATTGTTCTTAGATAATTGCCAATTATTTACCACCTATATGTTTGTGAATAATGAATCATACAATTGTTGCTCCTTAAAGAGTTTAGTTATAAAAGAAAAAGAGGTGCGAATCCAATTGCCTTGCACCTTGTGTTGGATAAGAAAGGTGGTTATTTTGTCTCGTATAGTGATTTACCAATTTTTGTTCTTAACTGTTGGGTTAGCTGAAATCGTTGTTATGCCACGATGTTCGTTTTGATTGTCCACTTACATACACATGGTGCTTATGCATTACATTTCATGTCTTTGAGGCTAGGATGAGGGTGTTTGCCTACACCATGTGTATTGGATCGGGGTATATGCCTACACCATGTGCATTGGATCAGGGTGTTGCCTACACCATAGATAATGGATTGGAGTGGCACGCCTGTCCAACATATGCATTGCATTGCATTATATTTCACATGATTCTGTATCGTGGATTGAGTCATTGTGATAAGCTAAGTACGGAGACTATGAAACTTGGTGTGTTGTTTGTACTGTGGTGACGTTCGATGAGTCGGGAGCAGGTAGGTTGGCTGGAAGTTATTAGCAACGATCTATTTGTATTATAGTGCTACAGTTGGGGGATCTGAGGTAGGATAAGGTAAAAGTGTTCAAGGCTGTTATTTGTTCTGTTCTGAAGTCATTATATTGTATATCATTCATTATCATATGACTATTGTTTGCACCAGTCGAGCTTATGGAGGCTCGGTTAGGTTGTTGTTTGATGGTCAACCTATTTGTTAATTGTGTGGTTTACGTTAGAAATATGAGAGGTAGTAATGAGTTACATAGGTACTGTGGTTTCAGTTTCGGTTATGCGGTTTTTGTTATTTTGTCACCTTATATACTTGGTACATTATTTTGTACTGACATCCCCATTACTTGGGGGGCGCTGCATTCATACCTGAAGGTTATTAGGTAGACAGTAGTCCTCATTACGTGTGGTTGAGTTCAACTGATGATTAGTATGCTCTGTTCATTCTGGAGTTGTTGAGTCTAGAGTGTTCTTTAGTTTTGTATTGGTAATGGATATGTTGGGGCTCTGTTCTGACTCGTGGTTAGCAGTTTTTCATCTTAGAGGCTTGTAGACATCTGTTGTGGGTCTCGTATTCAGTTGCGGCTTGGTCGTCCTTGTATTAGACTTTTGTTATATTTGAATTTGTTTTCGTTGCATTTCATTCTTCTTGGTTTGGCCTTAATGGATCACCAATGGTGTTTGTTTTAGTTTCTTTTGGTTTGTTCGATCAAGTATGGCACTGGGTGCTAGTGGCGCCTCCCTGGGTTTGGGGCGTGATATTTACTATCTGCTTTGGCAGCAAGAATACCTGAGCCCAGTATGTTTGGATGGAAAATAGTACACTCTTGAGGAGTTGGGTTCTGCCTGCGTAGGAGAGGAATCTGATCATCCAGGAGGTGATTCTGTTTAACATCTTATCTATGAGTGGTTCACACTGAGTAATAGAGAGCCTCTTAGAGCTGAAAGGTACTCCAGAAATTTAAAGGGGAGATCACCCTTTATATATCCTAAAGTAGACATGATTTGATCATGTATGTCTTCTTTGACCCCTCCTAAGTATAAAACACTTTTACTAGTGTTAGCACTAAGTCCAGAAGCAAGAGAGAATTGTTGAAACCTCTCATGTAGTGCCTTTACTGAGTGCACATACCCATGAAAGAATAATAGTAGGTCGTTAGCAAAATAAGCTGGGTCAGATTGAGTTTGCCATACCTTGAATGATATTTGAAGTTCCTTACTTGTGCCATAGGTTGTAGTAATCTACTAAGATATTCCATTGAGATGACAAAGAGGAGAGGAGAGAGTGGATCACCTTATCTCAACCCTCTCTTGTCTTGGAAAGGCTTTGTTGGTATCCCATTGATCATCACAGAGTAACTCACTGTTTTGATGCATCTCATAATTTATTGTATGAAGATATATGGAAATCCTAACAATTGCAACATCTGCTCGATATAGCTCCATTCCACTGAATCAAAAGCTTTTTGCATATCGACCTTGATCATGCATCGGTGAAATGCGCTTCCTCCTATATTCTTTTATTAGCTCATAACTCATCACTATGCTATCTATTAAGAGACTTCCGGGGACAAAAGCATTTTGAGAGCTGTCAATAATGGAATTCAGCACTGTTTGTATCCTGCTGATGAGGATTTTGGTTATAATCTTATATAGAGTGGTGCAGCAGGCAATAGGCCAGAATTCTTTTATGATTGAGGGGTGCTTCACTTTTGGAATCAATGTGATGATAGTGTAGTTTATGGTAGTGTACATTTCATTATTGTTAAAGAATCATACTATTGCATCTGTGGTTTTTTCTCCTATAATTGGCCATGATTTTTTTGAAAAACAAGGCATTAAAGCCATCACAACTAGGTGCTTTACTATCTTCAATCCCCATCAAATAAAGCTTTACTTCCTCTCTTGTGACTGGCATAACAAACATTTGTTGTTGTTGTTTGTTTAGTGTTCTGCGCTTCTTCATTATTTCTGCATGGACTGTCGGTATCTGATGTGCAGCAGATCCTAGCGGCCCTTTATAAAATTGCAGAATCTCTTCTTCAATCTCTCTTTCTGTCTGAAGAATCCTCCCATCAGTTGTTGTCAGCTTGCTTATTTGATTTTGTGCTTGTCTATTCTCCAAGCAGGCAAAAAAATATGTTGTGTTGGAGTCCCTTTTTTTAACCATTGCACCCTGGACTTTTGTTATATGATGCTTTCCTCAACTGTTAGCAATTTCTCTAAAGTCTGTTTCAGTTACTTCTCCATATGAGGCTGAGCAGTTCCTTGTATAGGATTAGATTGGCTGGTTTGATAGTCCTTAAGAGCTCTCCTAGAATCTATTATTCTTTCCTCTATGTTTCCATATTCCTTCTTAGCTAGGTTTTTCATTACTACCTTCAATTGTTTTAGCTTGTACCAAATACCCTGTAGATTGTTGCGTCTGCTTATTCTTCCCATCTAATCTTTACCTCTGTTAGAAAGTGCATGTGCTCAGCTATGTAGTTAAAAAATCAAAATGGTCTTGGCCCTCTATCCACATGTTCTTCTATTCTTATGCTCAAAGGGAAATGATAAAAAATAGAGGCTCCAGAATCAATCCTTCAATGTGAGGCCACTGCTGAACCCATTCTGCATTGACTAATATCCAGTCTATCCTACTGTAGGTATGGTTGTTTGTCCAAGTGTATCTCCTGCCCACTATTTTTAGCTCAACCAGATTATTATCTTACAAGAAGTTATTGAAGTCCTTCGTCTCTACATCAGTCACTTGGTTTCCATTGAACCTATCATCCCCCTGAAGGATGGTGTTATAGTCTCCCATCAACACTAATGGTGCATTAGCATTAGCTATAAGTGGTTCTATATCAGTCCATATGGCTCTTCTATCAGCAATAATGTGCAGTCCATATATTGCACCAAAATAAAACCCAATATTGGAGAGTTGCCTCTGACAATATCCACAAAACACTGCTGGTGTATAGAATCAACTCTGAAGACTGGTACAGTGTGATCCCAAAGCACCCATATTATCCCTCTCTGATAAGCACTATAGATTGCTGTCCAGCTCTACCTGTCACCTAGTTTTTTTATGATCCTAGGTGCTTTTTCTTCTTTCACTTTATTTTTTAAAATAGCTAACAGGATTACTGTCACGCCCCGAGGCTACCCCCTAGATGCAACATGGTGCTTAGTGTCAAAAGTAACCCCAAGCTAACCCATGCTCTGGCATGATTAAGCATTTTTGAATAAAATACTAACAGTGTGGAAGATAAACTAGTTTAATACGTAAGTTTGAAAAATAATTCAATAGTCATCTGAATATATATGAAAACATAATAATAGTCTAAATAAACACTAACTGTAAAAGCTAAACCTATTACTATGTCTGAGAGCCTCTATCTGAAGTGAGTTGCTAGGACAAACCCCCAACTAACTCTAAAAGTCTGTAAACTAAAATTAAAGAATGACTAAGTAAGCATAAATCTAGTCCTCAAAGAAAGAGGACTAACCAACTGAGCTGCTGAAGGGACTGGAGAATCGCACTACGTGTAGTCTGAATACTGAACGACTGAACTTATATCATAAAAGGATGTAGCACAGAAGTATGCATCAGTACTTTGAATGTACTGAGCATGTGAAATATATGCAAAACTGTATACATAGATACTGAACATGGAAGATATACTGAAACATGAACTAAAAGATAAATTGATGTAATGACCAAGTATTTAACATGAATTGTATCCTGCTGAACTGAACTGAATAACTGAATACTAAATACAAGGTCAATGCAAGTACTGAATCTAAACTGTGAGAGCTATTATTAACCGACATACCCCAAGCTGAGCTAACTATGGGGCCAATCTGTAACCCTGGCTGGGAGGGTGTTCATACTTTGCCAAGGGTAGAAACATAAATTGGCATAGATCCACTAATCTGATATCCAACAAGGGACTAGTGTGTCAAGCCTGAACTGACGGGTGACCTCTTTAGAACCTACAGTGGCGCCGTAGTTCTGGGACATATGAACTTCTACTAAAGGTTTTAGCCTAGACTAACGGGTGAGCCTTCATCCCTTCATCCGCTCGGTGCTAAGTCTATTCCCAATTGAATATACAAGTGATAAATACAAACTGATATATTGGATAGCTCATATACTGATTTTCTTCTGAGAATGCATAATAATAATACTGACAACTGACAACATTCAAATCCTGAAATATGGCTAACTAAAATACCTGACTAGCATGTATGAATTTAAAGTACTAAAATTAACAACATGCTAGAGTTATAGAATTTTGAGCGTAGAACTATCCTAGATTCCCAAGAAATCATGTGATAGATTCCATACACATCAATAGAAACTGAGATATACTTAGTGCATAGAATCTAGGAAACTTAGGTCTGAAGAACTAACTGAAAATTGAAGAACTGTACTGTATCTAGGGACTCAATAGATGAAAGAAATCCACTGATAAAATCTCACATACCTGGAGGAAAATCCACGAAAGAATTCATTGGATTTGGGGCTTGAACTTGGGAGAACCTTCTGCTTGTTCTTGAGAAGAAGAAGCATTTTTTTCTCCTAATTTTGCTAAGTATCGATAAGCCTGAGGGAATGAGGGGGTTTTGGGTATTTTTAGGCTTAAAATCAAGTTTAGGCTAGTCAAAACTTCATATTTTAGGCTTTAAAATAGATAGAAAAAGTCTAGAATACCCCTACAATTAAATTAGAAATCTGCAAAAAAAATTGTGCCTCAGGTTCTACGGACGGGAATCACGGTCCGTGGCTGCTTCCATGGCCTGTAGAACCCTGTCGTGGTTCCTAAACCTTTTTTTCAAGATGCGGGTCTGAGTTCCACGGACCAGGTTCACGACTCATGGAACCATCCATGGTCCGTAAAACTGGTTCATGGTTCCTGAGGGATTGTTGACCCTCAGGTCTGAGTTCCATGAGTGGAGTGCACGGCTCATGGACTATTCCATGGTCTGTGGTTCCACCTCGTGAACCTGACCCAAAAATATGGCTGGTCTCTATCTGAGTTCCACGGAGGCCTTCCACGACTCGTGGATCCTTCCACGGTCCATGGAAACCATCCGTGGTTTTGGCTGGGACTAAAAAAAATTCATTTTCTTGTTTTTCTGAGCTGGTTCTAGGCTTGGAAGTTCTGGGATGTTACAATCTCTGCCCCTTGGGATATTCGTACTCGAATGAAGACTAAACAAGCTAAGTTTAGAGGGAAGGAGCTGCAATCCCTACCACTGAGTTCTAGAAGCTGATATCTAACTGAATTGGGTTTTAAGGACATGAAAGTATGCTGAAAATGCTGGAGTAGATAAGGAAACATGATACTGAGAATGAAATGCACGAGTGTAAACTGAGGAATTCAGGGGAGGAACTATTACCTCAAGCTGAAGCTGGATCGGAAGGAAAGAGGTGAGGGTACTTGGCCATCATAGTTGCTTCTGCTTCCCACGTAGTTTCCTCAACCGACTGATTTCTCCATTGAACTTTCTGTTGATACCCAATTTTTGTCCTCCACATTACGAATTAATTTTAAGCTATTTCAATTTTAAAATAATTTTGAAATAATCGCTCTCATAAAAGCAAAACGTTTTCAAAATTAATCTAAATTTGGTCATTTTAGGTGAGAATATATATTCTATATTTTATTATATGTGTTGACACCCAATTTTGGCTCTCCACCTGTTAATTAATTAGTCAATCTTCTTGAATTTCAAACAGAGTGAAATAAATATTTCTGAGTTAAAATATTTTCTTAAATTATTTTTTGGGTCATTTTACCATTTCACTTAGCAAAATACTTTAATATATATTATGTATATATTATATATAATATATTTAAATATTAATTATTTTTATAAATTAATCATATTTATATTTTTAGAATATTTATTACCCTAAAAAAAGTATAATTCGTAGTGAAAATAAGTTTTTGATTAAGAACGTATTTTATTCATCCAAACGGGAAAATTCAAACGTTCATTGGCACCAAAGATCTTCAGATTTCTTGAGAATGACAAAACATTTTCAAAATCTGCGGGTTAAGCTTGTTCACATCTCCAAATTTCAGAACCCACTTCCTTTTGGCCGAATTCAGACGTTAAAATCAAAGCCAAGAGTTAGTCCGAGGAGTGAATTTTTCAAACTCAGAGAGCCTTGATTTTCCCTATAAATATGGCTCAACAAGAAACAAATTTAGACATCCAGAGTTATCTTGACAACCTTAAGTTTAGCACTTTTAATACCTTAGTTCTTTTTTTTCTCAAGTTCTCTGCTGTGTTATTTATTCGGAGAGGAGTCAAGTGTGTGAAAACTCATTCCGGCAACTCGTCGTCTTAGTTCACTTCCCCAGAGAAGGTCAGTAATTGTCCTCATCTTTCATTTTTATTTCAGCTTCTAGAATTAATTGTATTCGTTTGAATGTTTTCATCTTTTGTTTAATTTTCTATTTTAAACGTGTTTTAGAATCGGTATCGTTTTGTTTTGGTTCAAATCCAGCCTACGAAAGGTTATTAGAGGAAGTTAGTAATATTAGAAAATGAACCATTAACTCAACTCATCGAATGTATGAATAGTTGTGTTGCTTGTCCAAGTTTTGTTATGCTTATGTGAATCTGTTTTATTAATTGTTAGCTATATAAAAAAAAGAGACAAAACCAGTAGACCGGTATGTATAGTAGCTCGGAGTGCCCTATCGCTTAAGGGATCATTTCACACCATGTTAAGATAAAATTGGTAATCTGTCTGAAGTGGAGAACGATATTTTCTTCCATTTCCTTAGTCGTGTTTAAGCTCTCTTTTGGTGTATTAAGAAATCTGGATACTAAAAGATATTTCTCTACCCCTTTAAAAAGCGTCAAGAGACTAGAATCAAAATATTTCTGTCTGTAAATTTTCAGATTTTGAGATTCCCGACTTTGGTGAATCATGTCATCTGGTTAAATATCTAGTTTTGATTTGATTACGTTCTTATGTGCTCAAAATATCACGAACTATATATCTTACACCTGAATGTTATAAAGTTGGATTCACCATTTTAACGTAGCATAAGAGGCCTGCTCCTTTAACATCTTTTTCTTCACTACTTTAGTCTAGAAGTAAGTGTTCACATATGTTAAGTCCAAGCATGAAATAAGGACTTAATATCACTCTTTTCATGTGCTTACAAGCCACTGTTCCTTGTTTTAAATAATCGTGCCTAAAGTATTTCCTGAACTCTAAGGGATTTTAGTTTTAAAGTGTTCTGTGGGTAGTTAGTATTTCATGTTTTTAATATTAGTCGATGTTCGGCTTCTATCTGTGTTGGTCTTAGCATTCAGAATCTTTAGAGTGATATGTATATGTTAAAAACAAATCAGTCATTAAATGCTTAGTATATATCTACGTGATCGTTTAGGTGTCGTGATTTAAGTTCTGTTGCACTGTAGAGGGTACTTTCTTAATTAACTTTCCTTTTCTTTTTCCTTATATTGCTTCGACATATGAACCAGTTATTACAACTTCAGCTAAGTAATTAGTGATGTTCTAAGTCTTGAAATCATGCTTGCACATTCCCATTAGTTAAAGCGGGCAAATGTTTACAAGAGTGAATAGGCCTTTGAGAAGTGACTTGAATAATTTAGCATAGGCACCAATTCTATGAGTTGGTATAAGGATTTTTGCTTTGCCCATTCACTGATGCATGCTTAACTCTCTGACGTTTTATGTTGTGAAGTATTCTTGTCATCACATAACATTCAAAATGACTTCAAAGGTTAATAAAATCAACTTACACTTGATATAGCATGACTGGAAATACTAAATGGGTCATACTGCATAACGAGCTTTTTATCCCTTTAAATATTTTAGCTATGTTTCCTCTCTATATGTTTGTGTATTTCAAATAACTGATGGTTTCTAACTTCATTCATTTTTGATAATTAATATCCCTGCTACTTATTTCTTTCTCTCTTTTATGCATGATTTCCAACGAGTCCACTGAACTTCAGCCATGCATTGAGTGTTGAGTCTATAACCCAACATAATATTATCCTTCGCATCATCCTCTACTCCGTGATAGGCCAACATGAAGAGAAGACAGGTCTGTGGACCCGCAATACTAGCAAAAAGAAAGGAAACCACATCAACTAGATTTGGACCGAGGAAGCTCAAATCACTTTATATTTCGTTATCGTTGTTCTGCACTTATTTATTTTTTTTGAATATTTGATACTAACTTTCTTATTTGGTTTTTACTAAAGCCTAGATGAATCCCAAGTAAAGTGAAATTCAAGAGTTTCAAAATTATATTTCGACAAGTTTCGCAGGACAGGTTAAATGACAGGCTTTAATTTACTAATGTATTTTTTTGGAATGAAGGATTTTATATGAAAAGTTAATTTTAGTTTCAATGACCTCACAATGTTCGGATATTTTTTTTACAACAACCTCATTTCAATTTATCTTTTTTTCAGATATGTGCAAAAAGTGAAAGTATCTTTAAAACCAACCAATTACTTTTATTAAAATCAACTCAAAAGCTTTACGAGTCAAATATTTTCTTTAAATTACTACTATTATTATTTTGAATCACGTAACAAAAGGAAAATGAGTCAACAAATAACTCGTTAAATTATTTAATCTACTTCATTTCGAGTCTTCAAATAATTTCACTTTTAAAATGAGTCAACAACTAAGTGCTAAAATGTTTCTTTTGAAACCATCCTGAAATACCTTTTTACAAATAAGATATATCTTTAGCCACAAAAATTATTTCAAAAATCCATTGGTCAATCGTATTTGCGAATTTTTTGAGATACATAATACCTTTCTCGGGACATAACCAGAACCCTTACCCTTTTTCTCTGTTTTTTTAACAAAAAATAAGGTTTTTTAAATACTTTTTTAAAAAAATCGATTTCCTAATTCCATTAAAAATTAGGTGGCGACTCTACTCACTCTTTTATTTATTTTTCAAAATAAATTTCGCCAAGTTATGATAATTTGATTCAGTTTAAAATGCGTCGTAATAATATGGATATATATATAATTTTCACTTAATAAATTATTTTAAAAATCATTTTCGAGAAAAATCGTACTTTAATTTAACACATGCTCTATTCTCTCGAAAGTAATTCAAAATTGAAAATAAATTGAATAAATAGTCTCTTAATCTTTAAAATAATTGTGCTATGACAGAATGATTATTTTTATCTTATTTTAATTAAATAAGCTCAAAGAATTAATTTAGTTAAATTTATCTATTCCGATTATGGCCGAATTTCACTAAATTATTTCAATTTGGTCATCCTTTAAATTAAATGTGGCCACAATTGCAATGTGGCTACCCTTTAAATCATTTTAACCCTTCCCTTTTCAACCAATTTCTTGGCCAAAAAATTATCCTAAATATATATTTAAGACTCATTTTTACACTAAATACATCATTTTTTATCTAATTACTGAACTAACTTTTTAATTACAATCCATACCAGAATTTTAAAAACACAGATTTCCTTATTATTATGTATTTTAATTTAATTTTATTTAATTAAAGATAATTTACCTAATATGAGATAATTACAATTACCTATTAACTATCCAATAAATACTCAATTGGTCCCACAGTATCACATTGTTGAATATATCTCTTAAAATAGAATTAAAAACCTTCATTCTTCTCTCTCCAGTCATCGTTTCTATCAATGGTAACAAAATTTTTTTCTTCATTTTCTCTTCCAAATTATCTCTACTCCGATTTCACACACTAAAATCATAACTTTACTCAAATTTTCACACAATATTTCAAGCTTCTTGCGAATTTCATAGTGGGGAATTTCAATTTATGTTTTTGTTGACTTGATTTTGTGAGGTTTTCATATAATTGTTCATCTTTGTTTTTGAGATCTTGTGAGAGTGACACCAATGTCGAAAAAATCAATTGTTTACTCTACTCCAATCCGCAAGAGTCCTAGATTTGTTGAAGAAGATAGTCTCATTATGCTATCTAGACCAACTTTTCACTTGGGTTGTTTCACCCAAACTCCGGAGAAGAATCCTATCATCATACAAAGTGAGAAAATGATTGAAAAATTCGATGATGTTGTTCATGTTGTTAAAGTCAAGTCTACAGATTGGGGAGATAGAAAAAGGGAAAATACGATGATTTCACCTATAATGACAGAGAACTACGACTCTGATTTTCAAGAACAACCCCAAGTTAAAACAAATAAGAAAACTAAGCTTATCAATGCAGAAAGCTCAAAAAAAGGGAAATTCAAATCTACCGCTGCAAGAGTTAATCAAGTTGCCAAGAATTCAAAGGTAAAAAATGTTGTCAAGGTAATTTTTAAAATATCTTTAATTTTTTAAGGAGTCAATGGATATTTATGTAAAAAATCAATGTGTTTTTTCATGCAATTGGTTCATTTATATGAAAACTCATACTCTGAATAGTCCAAGTGTATGAAAATGACATACCGGTCGAATTTGTAATTGCCAGAAAAAATGTTATAAATTTTGGATGAAATATGATGTTCCTGCATCACAATTTGATGCCTTGTTTAATAACAAATATGTACTAAAATGATATAAAATAGTATACCAATTATCTAAGTCAATCACTCGAGGTCATACCTGTTTATATACTCATATCATACTACCTATGATATGTCTAATTATTAGTTGAAAATATATCCAAAGCATATTAAATTAGTATAAATTGATTATTTCAACTTATTGACATTGATTTGGTTGAAAATGTTAGAAGATATATTTGAATAATATATTCATAAAAGTCTGCTAATTTATATCGTTATTTGTATCATTGCAGGAGAAAAAGAAATATACTCACTGGAAATCATACATCAATGTCGGTGTATTTAATAAACTTAAAGATCGATTGGACGACGAGCAATTTCAATAGTTCAGAAATTTGCCATTTGGATTTTTTTAGATATGCCACAAATCAAAGTTCAGCCTCAGCTACTCAGAAGTCTATTATACGTGAAGACGCACAATGACAGAGATGACATATTTATTTTCAAGTTGAATGGCAGAGAGCTTCATTTTGGTTTGAGAGAGTTTGATGTCACGAGTGGGTTGAAATGTGACACGCCAAGTGAGTTTGTTTTAAATTCAGACTCTCCAAATAGGTTATGGAATACCTATTTCGAAGGAAAATAAATGTTAAGAAGTCAGAATTCTTTCAAGTATTCAAAGACAAAAAATTAATCAAGGATGAAGACGTTTTTAAGCTGTATATCATATACTTCATCAACTCATTCTTTATGGCTTCCCAATCTATTAAATCGTATGTTCCATATTCTCATTTTGAATTGGTTGAATCTGGTGAATACACAAGTTATCCATGGGAGAATGATTGTTTTCAAGAACTACTCAAATCATGTAGTCATAAGTTGAAAAATAACCCACAGTCGTTCACATTTGGTGGGTTTGTATTACAAGTATGGATGTACGAATGTTGTAACAAAGTTCCTGGAAATATTGCAATTCGTAAGAGACATCATAGCCCCATATCCTTTAATTGGCAGCCATCAAAGGAATTGATATACTTTCAATATCTGCAGACAACTATGTTCAGAAGATACAGTAATCAGGTATTCGAAAACCTTAACTACATTAATGTGAATCATAATTTTTTTTAATTACAATGCTACCTATATCTAAATCCAGTTTATATTTCATATATCTATTACAAATAAATAAGATCATTGTTTAATCAAAACTATTTTGTATACAAAAGTGGGTGTATGCAGATATCGTCTTCACAGATGAAGAATTGGCCACAAAATGAATTCTGCAGAAATTTCATCAGTTACCATTCATCATGCCGAAAGGTTCAAGGAAAACAATTCAATGCATAAACAAGTGCCAACAGGAACCACATCTCAGCATACACAAAGAGATCAGTCAACTCCAGCAAAGCAAGAATTGACAGGATCGACAATTCAGCAATCCAAAAATGATTGCCAATCATCAATGCCGGGCGATGACAACAGGGAATTAAAGAAGGAACTTCTCAACGTAAATTTGATTTTCATACCTATCTTGTTTTACTTTTATAACACTATAACTTTTCTTTACATTTAAGGCAATTACAACATTTGTGATTAACATGTATGCTTTGCCGTTCGTAGGTACAAGTAGATTTGAGAGATTTACAGACAAAGGTTTGATAAAATATTTTAAAATATATTATTTATATTTTTGATTGCTGTAATTTATAATTGTATATCATTTGGTTGATATAAAAGTTTCAAGAAACAGAAGCATAAACCAATCTTCATATAGAAATCTGTTTTCATACAGCTCTGAAATCAAAATATATACAGAAAAATATTTCACAGTAGGATATGTGATTCATACACAAATATCATAAAACCTGTGTTATATAAGATTTTTCTTCCTTATCAAGTATTAAATTTAAACTATATTATTTTACAATTCTAACTTATGAATAAAAATTATCATTATTTTTTTAAAAGGTTGACAACAATCTCAAGGAGATGAAGCTGTATATAGATGACTCGGTCTTGAAGATTTTGGAAGAGATTAAGTCATTGAAAAGACAACTAATCGAGATTTCAGAAAAAGAGGTTCGTAGCACTACTAACCACTTGTGAATTTATTATTTTCATATAAAAATTAGCCTTTTCAAATACATTTTAACTCCTTCCTCAACAGAAATCATGTGCCAAAAGTGTTAAGGTTGTATTTGAAAGACAAACTTCATCCAATAAGAATGATGGATACTATGGTAATATGTCTGCTCCACAGAAGAATAGTACTATTCCAGTAGATGGTAAAGATCACAACAAATGATTTACAGTATTATTTTCATTGTATTATTTGTATCAATTTCTTAAAAAATTATTTGTAGTTGGAGAAAACATTGAGGATGAACAGTTACCTGATCAACACATGTCTAACATTCAGATTCATTCTCATCTCAACAGTGGTGGATTACAAAAACTCAACTTAATATTATTTAAATAGTTAGAAATATAACATTCTTATCGTACCATTTTATATTATTCATTGAAAATTAATGTCGTTTTCATGTATATTAGATTTTGGAGTTGGTAAAGACCTTACACGCGATAATTCCACATCTAAACTACCTAGCTTGGATGATTTTCCTCCACTGACCGACTCACAGATCATAGCGCTGGATCAAACCATGAGTGAACTTGAATCACCTGAAATTCAACCACGACATCGACTTCCCAGCAAGTATACTACATCTCCATATGTGCGTCTTACTGGAGATGCAACTACCTCACGTAATGGTCTTGTTTATTTCAAGGAAAAATATCCTTTTAAAAATTACCTTGGTTTTGAGGTGGATGTTGATTTGGTAAATCAATTTATGAATTGGGTGTATGCAAATGTTTTGACACGCAAGGACATGCATGTATTATAAAAACACAAATATTTTTTTTTTCCAGATAATCAATTGTTATACAACAACAACTTATATTCAAATATGATGTAGGAAATCGACATACACTATGGTTCATGATAAAATACATCCGGAACTTGATCTTGGAATTACAAAAGTTGGTAAAAAGGATTGGTTCCACAAATTGGTGGAAACAGAAAGGCCATGGCAAGATGAGGTACGTTAGAAATATCAAATTATATCATTTTTTGAACTGTTTAGACATCTTTAACCTTGTGTATAATTTCTGATTTTTCATTACTCTTATGTTATTTTAAATAACTTAGCATCTGATTATAAATTGTGTTTGTCTTTAAATCAACAAGTTGATGTGATTATGTACTATCTCCGAAAAAAGGCAAAGTATTCTTCAAACAATCACACAACATATACTATAACTGATATTTTTTTCAAGAATTGAATTCAACTGGTTAAGAAATAGTATACTGATTGTGCTAAAAATATGAGAGCAATATCTCCTGATCATACTGTCGGACAGTACCTTCGGGGCTTTGTGTTGCTTGCTAATGTCCCTTGGGATACAATTGAGAATGTGATTATACCTGTTAACGTTAGTGATTCTTTTCACTGAATTCTAGTAGTGTTTCGCATCAAACATAGGTGTTTGTATGTCTATGACTCGTTAAAGGGTGGGGCAGTGCACACGAAGAGAGTCACAGAAGTAGTTCAATCCCTTGCAAGTCTAATACCACTGTTCTTGATTACCACTGGATACTACGGCAAACGGCTTGACATTGTCTGACAGTGTGAACCTGCTTATATTGATAAGGCGCAAACTGATCCATTGAAATTTGAATTGGTCCGAAACGTACCACAATAAGAATCCTCCTCGAAGTAAGTTTAAATTTTGAAACGTATGTTTTATATTCATCGATGTATAAACTGGTTCTTACACATATTCTTTTATTTTCAGCAATTGTGGTCTCTACATTTATGTTTTTGTCGAATATATCGGTTATGGTGTTTTTGAGATTCCCTCCAGAAATTTCAATGCAAAACGTCATCATCAAAGATATGGTACTCTACTATGGGATTATGCAAAGAGAAAGCAAAGTGATGGAGCAATCAGTGAAAGCGAAGTAACAAACAATGTTACAAGCAGATTTGCAGGACCTAAAAATTCAAGAGAAGCTGTCATTGATGTTCTACGCTACAGAGGGCCAAAGCTAAAAATAAGAACATATAGATTTGAGATTGTGTTCTTAAACTTTTAACTACTTTATGTTTTCTGGATAATTTATGAACAGTTCAGTTCTTTCTTTTGGAATCAACTTTAATAGTTTTGAATAGTTTATTGTTACATCACTTTTGTGATGCAAGACTACCGTTTTGATGAAGTTGATCAAGTGTGATATTTTAAAGTTTCTTCAAGCGTGCTGGTCATACTTTAACGTGTACACCACATTACCTTAGAAATTGTATGCAGTAAGCATAATTGTAGTCTCACAATTGGTAAAATATAATATACATTGAATCAGTATAAATTTTGTATACGTGTGATTTCATCAATCATATTGATCAACAATATGTAACATAATATTATTTAAATAAATTTTACACACAACTAATGTATAATTGGTATAGAAGTCGGTTCTAGACAACACTCTAGAACCGAAAAAGGTGATACCACTTATTATGCTGTTTTAAAATAAATGTAATAACTTACCTACACATGTATTGCAATAAGTGTTAATACAAGTAACATTGAACTTGAATTTTATATAATAATTAATAATATATTAGTATAACTTATTCGAAATAGAGTGTGAATTTAAGTATTTTTTTCTTCATATTAAGATTAAATCTGCATATATACTAACTTCATACATAATAATTCAAACTCTATTTTGTCTACCCCAGCTAATAGGAAGGTGTGATTGTGAGTATTTATTTGAATTATTTCTAAGACACAAATGTTATAACTAAATAAAATTTATAGTACTAACATACTATTTGTTATATGGTATATATGATCCCGCGCATCATATTTTTAATTTTTATAACGTATATTTTGAAATACATTATCAAATTCGACTATCGTTTTACTTGATATATGTTTATAAAGTGTATGAAACTGTGATTAAACTAACACAATCAAGACTTAAAAAAAAGAAACCAAATATCATTCAAAGCCGTAACAAACGTATCAATTGAATCCCAAAACAATACACACAAACCAACTTTTATCCAATATCAAAACATAAAATAAAAATAGGAATTAGATTGTGATTTCGTGCTAAACAGGAGGAGGGTATCTGCCACATGTCAATCGATTGTGCCCCTCCCGATGACAGGTACTGCAAGTTACCTTCGATCTCTTACTTTTCATTTCATTTGATGCTTTCCATCGTTCGGTACATGGCCTTCCTACACCTCTTTTAGAATCTGGTGGCAAAATAATTTCATCCAACACATCATGTGGTATTTTTCACGTACTTTCACAAGGAAAGGGTTCAACTGGTATTGCATATGCGTCTTGGTAATTTTTATTGCTGTAGTATGCGGATCAATAGTTCTCCCCATGTTGGTTTCTATATGTAATAGCAGCCATAGCATGTCCACATGGTATCTCATCCATTTGAAATCTTTCACAACTACATTTTTTACTACGTAGACAAACAGTGAATCTCTTTGCCCCATCAATCACTGTATGCAAGAACTCATTTGACGCTCTCACCTATAAGATTATTTGTAGTTACATACTCAACACGCCCAAAATACGTAAGAAAAGAAATCAATTATAATGCATATACCATAACTTAATGCAAATACCAGAATCACAAGTAATATACAAACTTACTGTCATGCGGTAAGATAGGTCTCGATTTTCCTTCAAAACATCATTGTAATCTGTCAAATCAGTGAATGTGTTTCTTTCTTCCTCGCTATGTTTCGCATTCCATGTTTCAATAGTTAACCTCATAAAATCCAATGCAGACACCACAGGCAATCTTCTAGGTAATCTATTGGTGTTGTTTATAGATTTTGATATATTCGAGGTCATTGTCCAAATCCGTTTAACTGTTGAATGAACCCTTGCCCATTTATGATAACCAATTCCAAATAAATATCCCCTCACTCTCCTGTCAATTTGATAAACTCTCCCCATCAACTCTTCAAACTGTTGGAGTGTGTACGCCTTTGCCATTGCAAAAAAAAGTGGGTCTAGTACATCAATATCCTTGCGCTAATTTTTTTTAACGTTACACCACAAATGCCAAATACATGCATGATGCGGGAGACTGGGATAGACTCTTGCAGAAGCATTCCATATGCTATCATTCCTATCTGATACAAAACACATACTCTCTCTTTCACCATATGCTTCCCTAAATTTCTCAAAAAACCACGTTCAAGACACATCATTTTCTGAATTAACCATCGCATACGCTAGTGGGAGTATATGACCTATTTTTATACCAAATATAATTTACTAAGTTTATTACATAACATAATTACCAAAACAATATAAACAAGAGACAACTATTTTTTCAAACAATTAAAACTAGATTTACCTCCCGGATCCAAGGTGCTCACAATCAGCATCGTGCCACCGTACAATGACTTTAAAGCCGCTCCATCAATCACTACTATTGGTCTACAATATTTCCATCCCCTAATACAAGCATCCAATGCAACAAAGGCATATAGGAATCGATCTTCCTCTATTTTTTTCCAACTAAAGACTGATCCAGGATATTGTATACCCAATATATATAAGTAAGCTGGTATTCTCTGGTACAATTCAGTTGGATCACCCCGCAAAATTTTTACTGCTTTATCTTTTGCACGCCAAGCTTGCATATAAGTCAATGACACACCATGTTGCTTCATCATATCAGCTGCAATATAATTACGGGTGTATTTTTTTTTATGTCTACAAAATTTCCAATTATTAAACCCAGTACGACCCTTGTCAGTCCTTGACGTCTTGCATATAGTTGATCTTTTATTGAGCATGTGTGAATTTCACAATACTTTCTGATTTTAAAAATACAAGTGTCATGAATACTCGAAGCACGTAGAAATCACGTGCAATCTTTTGAAGGACAGACCAAGTAATAACTGTTTTACAAGACCATGAAGAAGTAGAAATCATTAGATATACCAATTCCATATTAAATTCATTCTTATAGAAATTTGAAATTTATAAATAGTACATAAATTAATACCTTTTCGAACAAGACCTCTCAACATTAAAAGAAAACTTATTGACAAATACGTGGTGCGTCATAACAGCAGCAAGAGTTTTCTTATCCTTGTAATTCTGGTTGATTGCTATTTTTTTTGTTTTCCTCATCACTAATTATTTCAACACTTTTTTTCTCTAACAATTCAACTTCTGGAGTTATTCCGATCAAACGAACAACATTATTTGAATATATATCTTCCATTACCACAGATCCTTCTGTTGATACTAAACTCCTCTCAACACCAACAGATTCCACGCAATATTCTATTGCATCGATAATCCTTTCCCTCAAACATATGCATAATGGATACTATACGAAGAAATCTGGATTACCTTTCCTTTGATCCAAATAGGCTCTCACACCAATATTATTGTGTATAATCATCGGTGGGCATCTATCACTTACGACGTATCTAATTTCAACTTCAAAAATTATTGTATCAATTCCTATCTGAGAAGTCATCTCATCAACAAGGCCTTTGTAACGTGTTTTCACATCATACATGATTCCTTCCATCTTAAAATCATCATATCTACCGATTTAAAAATTATACAACGAAAGTTAATAAAACCAAAAAAAAAATCAAAAAATTATCATCACATATAATTGATATGAAACTAATTTTTCCTGGGGTTGCTCGTAAATTTAGGTTGCAAGATAATCAAAATATATATCACTTGATATATTACAGTAATACTCATATTTTATATAAAAAATACGTACCTGCAACATTCCATCGCCCTCCGTATTGAATCATTATCGAATATAAATTTCCGTCTTCCATATTCAAAATCAATATCACCGTTGAAATTGATATCAGTTTCTATACTTAAAAAACCTCAAAGAGTATCAAATAGTAAACTAAGATTCTATGGAGATGGTGTTGGAAGAAGGAGAAGCTTAATAATGCGTTAATCGTGTTTAAGTAAATTGATGACAGATGGCGTAAAAATTGGAATACAGATTTTTTAGAGAAATTGTTGGTGATTGATATCCCATAACGCTTTAAAAGGGAGTTTGTTGCGCCTGTTTTTTATTTTTTCCCTTTTTCGTTGTTTTTTTATTCTTTCAGTTTTGTATTTTTTATTTATTGTTTATTAAGTTGGTATACTTTGTAAAAAAAGATGTGGTATGAATTGAAAACTACAATCATGTGGTATGAGATGTAATATTCTATCTAATATAGAATATTTAGATTTTTTCCCAATTCGGATTTCATTTAGCCCACACCAAAATAATTTTCCTAAGCCCACTCTTAAACCCCATAACCCGGCCCAACTCCCCGATCCCCTCTATTAACATCCATCAGTATATAACAACACACACATATATTCCCACCGCCTATATTATTTTCGAGAAAATCACGAGGCATAACAAACCTAATCTCTTAATTACAATTCATAACAATACTTTAAAAAAATTACTATCCATAACAAAATAACAATATTTTGACCGGCCCCATCCATAAAGTCTAAATACAATCAGAAGAGCATCAACCTCTTCCTAATATCACACTCAATTTAATATCCACTTTCTTTTTCAATCAAATCTCCCTCTCACAATCCCAAAATTCTCGCCATTACTCCTAGGTCGGTTTCTTCATGATTTCAAATATTTTTATACCATAATTTGTGTCTTTCACAATTTCAAGTAACCACCATATATATATATTTGTATTCTAATTTTGTATATGTATATGACAAATATGAATTTTGCACACAAATTATTGTATATGTATTTTTGATTGAACACAAATACATATTTTTATACTTTTTCAACACGAAAATATATTTATATTCTTAGATTTGTAATCCTACAAACGTATTTTTAATATAAAATATATTTTATACACAATTAGAATACAAATACAAATGATTTGTATTTTTTGACAATTCTGGTATATGTATTTAAATAATGAATCACAAATGTATTTTGTGTTCTTAATTGTATGCAATGCGAATATAAAATATAAATGATTTGTATGTTTTGATTGTTCTGGTATATGTATTTAAACAATGAAATACAAATATATTATGTGTTCTTAATTGTATGCAATGTGAAAATAAATACAAATGATTTGTATAAATTACAGATACTCCATATGTATTCATAGAGTCATACACATACAAATCGAATTTATATATACATATGTATTGTTGAATTTACAGTTTAATCTCTATACGTATTTATGGATTCGAAATGAAAGCACACAAATTACATACGGATTCAAAATTGAAAATGTAATTTAAAAAATGCATATAAGGAGATAATTATACTCATTAATGGTCCTTTCCTTTTAAATGATCATTTTAAGGAGAAAATTATACTCATTAATGATCCTTTCTTTTTAAATGATCCAGAGAATTATACTGATCCTTTCTTTTTAAATGATATAGAAAATTATACTCATTAATAACCCTTTTAAGGAGAGAATTATACTCATTAATGATCATTTCCTTTTAAATGATCCTTTTAAGGAGAGAATTATACTCATTAATGATCCTTTCTTTTTAAATGACAATTGTCAGCTAAAATTACGCTTCACCCTCAATTTGTATTTGTATTTGACTAATAAAACAGACGCGTTAAATACAAAAAATAATAATAATATTTTAACTTAAAAGTTGTTATCGCCCGTAATTAGCAGAAAAATTAGCAACTTTCTGATATCGCCTCCTTGTTTATGATCTCAAGTTTGTTATTGTTGAAAATTTCTCATTATTTTCCCTCGAAAGACACTATCACGCACCCCACGCTCCCACTCTTCTTTTTAAAAGAGCACACCGTACCTTTCATACGTGCCCCTCACCTTACTCTTCTCCGTTCCTTCTCTTTCACATAGAACAGAAACGAACTCAACAACTCCATCCGAATTCAGTTGCAAGAACACCAAAACGACACCCAAAATCCATCTAAATGATGCCAAATCTCCCAAATTCCATCAAACCCCCATTAAATCCTCCGTTTTCTCAAAGCTGAAGAATCGTGAAAGTTCTAGAAGGGGACATGTGTCCCTCTCAACGTTCTTATCCCTCAAATTATGGCAAAATCACCTCAAATTCGTACTAGATAGTACAAGACGTGGCCTCAGATCCTTCGTCTTCAAGAAATTCGAGTTCAAAATTCGAATTTCCCACAAGTGAAAATCCCTAAACGCCCCTCTGTTTTCCCCCTCTTTAGCCCTAGAATTTCCCTATAAATTGGGGTTCTTTTCTCAGAATTAAGGGCTGGCTTTTGGATCTTGAGTTTCTTCTTTGGAGAGTCATTCTCTAGAACTCGAAAAAGATCAAAGGTTGCAGAGAAAATACTCACAAAAAAGGTTCCATCTAATTTTGGATTCGAACTCTGGCGGTGTGGTGAAGTTTTCCGATGAAGCTTGTATTTCCAGTTTGCTGCTCGCAAACAGGTAATCTTTTGGTTTGCGCTCTTTTTCACTTACCTTAGCTATTATGATGAACATTAGTATGGTTTCAATTGGTCTTGTATGATTATACGTGCGGTTTGGTAAAAAATATGTGTTTGATATTGGTGAAGTTTATTTTGAGATTGGGTGCTTTGATTGTGTATTGAAGTTTCATCTTTTGTTCTGATGTGAACTCAAAAATGTGAGATGTATGATTATCTGTAGCAATAAAAAAAGTGATTATTAAGACCATGTATGTGTTCAAATAAGTGTGATGGAGTATTTTCTATCACGAATTGAGTATATTATTAGACCAGGGACTCTCAGAGAGTCTTCTCGATTCAGAATATCGAGTAAGGCTCATGCAGGGACGAAGTCATTCTTTTTTTAAAGATTACCCGCTAGTTCTTCTTTGAAGATTGAAATAATACAATAAATTCGATATGACATTTTTTATCCTAAAGTTCTCAAAAAGAGTATCTAAACAGTGTTCTTCTGTTTGTTCTAAGTCTATCTGCTTTTTCTTAAACCGTAGCAAAAACTGGTGTTTCAAAATAAAAAAAAAAATAGTTTCCATGTTTAGTTCTTCTCCTGAAAAGGTATGAATAAAAACAGAGTGTAAAAAATGTTCAAAACTTTTCTGAGTATTGTCCAAATGTCCTTGTTTTCTGACTCGTTTGATCCGAACACTGCTTTAAGTATATGTGGTACCTTTTTTTGTTATTGTTATTTTCTCCTTTCCTTTTCGAATCCTTACAAGAATCTCGATAGAAATCTAAACCTTAGCTACCTCTTTATTTGAGTTTCTTGAGCAAAATAACCCATTTCTTGCATTACGTGATCTGCATTTTGGAAATTTTTCTTCAAAAATCACCTTTACTCTTGTCTTGAAGCTGATTTGGGATGTGCCCAGCTGAACATGTTTTGCTTTTAAAGATATTGAATTCCGCTGAAATTTTGTGTTTTTGTGTGCTCTAAAGTTGAAGTTGGTTTTAACAAGATATTGAGTCTGCCGAGTTCCTTTTCAAGTTGTCATGAAACGTCGGATTAGTTGAGTTGTTAATATCGCTCAATATCATTGGTTTAACTTCCCTAATGTGTTTGTATTTAGCATCTCTACAGAAGTTTGTTGGGTTATGATATTGTTATGCCTTTTAACATAATAATGATCTGAACTAGTCAGATAAATTACCTTCTTCCCTTTCCAGTAGCTTTATCTCCTCTATTTGGTGCGAAGTTTCGTCTATCCCTTATCATCGAATATGTGTAGTTCCGTAAAGATCAGAATGAACTGGTTTTCTTAAATATCAATCTTCTCTAAAAAATAATTGTTAATTGGTTATCTTGAAAAACTTGTGTTTGAGCTGCTCTCTTTCCGAAAACTTGATTATTTAATCTCAATGAAGCTTTCCACGCCATAGTTTGTAGACATTCTTGATAAGGTCACCAGGTGTTCAATCAATGTTTCAGTAAAAATAAGTATGGGATTTCATTTGTTGTTGCTTCTGCCCACCTTCTTCTTTCTTTCTTTCTTTGCTTGTTATTTCAAGTGTTCTTTGCAACATCCTTCATGTATGGTTTAATCTTTTATACCTCCCTCGTTATTAGTAGTTTTACATTAGATTTTACACATGTAAATCTATTCTTTCGCTCCTGCTGGTGGAATTGTTATTAGTCATCATAGATTGAACATAATTTTTATTGGAATTAAGTCTATTTGGTTTATTTAAGGTTTCTTCGTTTGCACTAATTCTTTCCTCTTTGTCTTTAACACATGATGCATTGAGTCCAATTTGGACTCCTCCAAGTCTAGTTCTCACGTTGGTCGGGCTGAAATTCAACACCCCATTATTTTCGGAGTTTGTCCGCAGTTAAAGTGCAGATTGAAGAAAAAAATGAAGAAATGGGCCAAAACCCACATAAATGAGCAGCAGCAGCCCAAGTGGGCTAGATTTTCCGTTGAAAGGAAATTGGACTAAAGTCCAAGTGCAGCAGTAGTGGTGGGCTAAGAAGCCCACAACTTAGATATAGGACAGGGTCTTGGACAAAGTTCAAATTATTTAGTGTAAACAACATAAAACACAGTAGTTTGGTCCCTAATTACGTTTTATCCCACTATTTTAAAATATTACATTTTTCCCGGTAGTTTAAAAAAGAAAAGGCGTGTATCCTTTGTATTTTCGTGTATCCTGGATACATATAACCTCTTCATTAATGGTAAATTTGTTTCTATTATGGCGCTTTAAAAGGAAATAAAATATTTATAATTAATGAGGAGTAAATCATTAATTGTAAATCTATTACTATTAGGACGCTTTAAAAGGAAATAACAGATTTACAATTAATGAGGAGTAAATCTACAGTATCCTCATCTCCACAAACAACTGGAGAATTCAAATTTCAATTTAAAATTACTTGGATACACATCAAACCAGCAAGTAACTCCATTATACAGGATACATGTAATAATAGATCTCAAATATCTAAGGATACACATTTAAACAGCAAACAACAATAGGTATACTTGGATACACTGTTAACACTGTATCCAAGATTATAAGCTTGGATACATTATAACAGTGTTAAGGATACTTCCCAATATCTAAGGATACCCATCTAAACAGCAAATAGATATAGGTATACTTGGATACATGTTAATATTGAATACAAGTTTGTAAGCTTGGATACATTGTAACAGTGTTAAGGATACATGTTACCAACATATCAAATAGCAGGTTGCAGTAGTATTGGAATACATGTTAACATGAATTAATCTTGGATACATGTAACACAAGATTTGCTTATAATGTTATCCCTGGATACGAAATGCAAGCAACATGATAAGTCTTGTGGTACTCGTGGATATTCACATAAAATCATAAGTGTTACTGTATGCTTTGAAATTTGAGACATATTTTAATTGGGCAGACATAATAATTGACAAAAACCAAATGTTCTTTAATTTGGCACTTCATTGCAAATATTTAAAAGCCTAAAATGCATTTATCCTTTCCATCCTGGTTTAGATATAAGTTGAATGATTTTAGGCCCTTTTTTAAGGATTGTGGTGGATACAATTTTTTAACCATGTAATTTTAATTTAATGGGATAAATGTAATTATTTTAAAGTATTGGGATATTTAGTAATTAGGGTAAGGATGTTTGATTATTTATGTAGTTTTTCCAATTATTTAAGCCAAAAGGCTTTAATTTCTTTTCTCCCTTTAACTTTATATTTTATAGTTTAGAATTATATTGTATTAATTTGACTGGCATTTAACTTAGTTGAATTTCCCTAAAAAAAAGTACCTTTCTTGTTTTAAGTTCTCCTTTTGAAAAGCTTTTCTTTATAAGTAAAAGAAAAACTTTTTTTTATCATTAGTGCAAATTGGTTATTTCTTCAAATTTTAATCCAAGCATGCTTACTGTTTTCCTTAAATCAATTCGCTACATTTTCCAAAAATTGTTATTAAGAATATTTTAAAATTTTACTTACTATTTTAGCCAAGTTATAATTCTTTTATTCTTTTATCAAATATTTTTTAAGTTAGTTAAAATAAGTTAGTTTTTAAACAAGATCGGATAATCGCAAGTTAACTGTCATGCCTCGAGGCTACCCCCTAGACGTAACACGGTGCTCAGTGTCACAAGTGACCCCAAGCTAACCCATGGTCTGGCATATCTAGGCAATTTCAGTTAAAAATATTTACTGTGCGAAAGCTGAAAATAATTAAATATCTGAAGTGAGAAAGCGCCCAAAACACGTCTGAATATAAAATATATATAGAGTAGTGATGAAGGAAAACAACACTAACAACTCAATAGTTGAATCTAGTCTATATCTGAAAGCCTCTAACTGATGTGAGTTGCTGGGACATGCCCCCAGCTAACTCTAATAATTTGAAAACTGAAATGTAAAGACTGAAAGGTAAAGGCATATCTAGTATCCTCGAACTATGCGGACTCACCACTGAAGCTGCTGAGTAAGGACTGGGAATCGAGCTAAGCGCGGTCTGGATGCTGAGCACCTGAACCTACATCATTTCATGATGTAGTACAAAAGTATGCGTCAGTACTTTAAATGTACTGAACATGCGAGATATGGGCTAAACTGAACAACATAAAATTGAACATGAAAATATATACTGAAGCATAAACTGGATAATAAGCGGGATACAATGACCAAGTACTAACATGAACATAAAATATGATATGCTACGCTAGATAAGTGAAATATCTACTGAGTACATGGTCAATGCAATATGAATCTGGCTGTGGGAGATACTATTAACTGACATACCCCAAGCTGAGCTAACTATGGGGCCAACCTGTAACCTTGGATGGGAGAGTGTTCGTACCTTGCCAAAGGTACAAACAAGTCTGACGTGGATACATTAACTGATGTCCACAAGGGACAAGGGTGACCAGCCTAATCTGGCAGTTGACCCCCTTCTATACCTACGGTGGTACCGTAGTTATGGGACTTGGGGACTGCTACTAAAGGTCTCAGCCTAATCTGACAGCTAAGCCTTCATTCCGTCATTCGCTCGGTAATAAGTCTATTCCTAACTGAATATGAGCAATAAAATGCAAGCTGAAGTCATGGATAGCTCAAATACTGATAGTCATATGAGAATGCAACATACATATACTGAAAGATATGACATTCAAATTATGAAGCATGGTTGTCTGAATTATCTGCCTAGCAAGTATAATTTGTGAATACTGAAATTAACACAAGCTAGGATTTTTGAGTCCTGTACATATGACTATACTAATTCTCCAAGGAAACAAGAATTAAATATCTTATAAGCAGTAGAATCTGAATTGCAATGAATCGCTAAGATTTAGGAACCCTAGGTCTGAGTAATTTATGGAGAACTGAAGAACTGACTAAAATCTAGGGACCTAATGGGTGAAAGGAACCCACTAGTGAAATCACACATACATGGAAGAAGATTCTATGGTTGAATCTTTGGAGGTGGGGCTGAACCTGAAGAAAACCCTCTTGCTTGTTCTTGAGAGAAAATACTTCTTTTCTTGCTTGAAACTGCTAAGTGTTAATTTGATTTAGGAGTAATGAGGTAAAAAGAGTAAAAACCCTTTAATTACTCCCAAAATGACTTAGGATCAGAGTTAAAAGAATTAGAAAAAGACCAGGATACCCCCAACTTAAAAATAGAAATTGTAGATTTTCTTTCGCCGAACGAGCCGCCTGACGGGCGTCGAACCTGAGACGGCCCGTCAGCTAGGGCGTCAAAATAGGGAAGACTGGGCTGGTCCTTTGGAAAGTCCCCACGATGGCTCCCACAGCCCGTCGCATCCACGACGGCCGTGGTGATTGCCCGTCGGGATAAGGGAGGCTGGGATAGGACACTGAAGGTTTTCCACAGGCTGCCCCATAACCCGTCGGACCTTTGACGCTCATGGGGACCCCCCCGTCAGGCTGAAATAGAGTCATAGAGCCTCTAGGCTCTTCCCACGAGGACCCCAATGGGCCGTCGTGTCCACGATTCTCGTGGGTAAGCCCGTGGAGCTTGTCTGACAAATGAAGTTTTGTTTAGTTTTTCTGAGTTTTGGATTTTAAATGCTGGTCTAAATTATGGGGTGTTATATTAGTGGAAGCTTTTAATGCCTTAAAAATCTTCTAAAAGCGTTAATATGAACCTCTTACCTCGAATCTCTTAATTTTTTTAAAGTCTTTTTCTGTTTTAAGATTTTAAAGTTTTTTTCAAAGATTTTCTTAATTCCCTTTATAAAATTTAGTGGCAATTATTGCTTTTACTTGAAATTATCTTGAAATTATTAACTTAGTTTCGAAATGATTTTTAAAATTGAAAACCATTTTCATTGTTCAAAAAACTCAAAAACAGAAATGGCGACTCTGCTGGAAAATATTCAACTAGATTCTAACATTATTATTTTTACTAAGTCAAATTATTATTTTTACTAACTTATTTGACTAACTATTCATGTAACACCCCAGAACTTCCAAGCCTAGACTCAGCTCAGAAAACCAGAAAGAAATAAAATTCCAAGTGTTAGCCATTCCACGAGTCAGATCCACGAGCCGTAGAACAGTCCACGAGCCGTGGACTGGACTCATGGAACTCAGTAGAGACCAGCTAAGTTGGGGTCAAGACCACGAGTAAAAACCATGAACCGTGGAATGATCCACGAGTCATGGATTCCACTCGTGAATCTCAGACCTGAGACCCAACTATCCCCATGACAGCACGATCTATTTCCACGAACCATGGAATGATCCAAGAGTCGTGGAATGGTCTCGTGGGACTCAGACTTGAGGGTCATCAATACCTCAGGAACCATGACAGGGTTCCAGGAACCGTGGATGGTTCCACGGGTTGTGAACCCAAGTCATGGAACTCAAACCCGCAGCTAGACAAAAAGGCTCAGGAATCACGACAGGGTTCCACGAGCCATGGAAGTTTTCATGAGTCGTGGAACCCATCCGTGGAACCTGAGTCACAAATTTCAGCAGTTTTGTTTTAAATTTTCTAGGGACATTCCAAACTTTTCCTACCTCTTTTAATGCCTAAGCTATGACATTTTGGTTATTCTAAGCCTAGTTCATTAGTCAAAAACCACCTAAATCATCTATTCTCCAAAAATCACCAGACTTAGAAAAAAAAGAAATAAAAGAGGCGACAATTTTCTCTCAAGAACAAGCAGGAGGTCTTCTTCAAGCTCAGGCCTAAACCCAAGGTTTTCCTCCATAGTTTCTTCTCCAGGATGTGGGATTTCACTAGTGGGTTCCTTTCACCCATTAGGTCCCTAGAATTCAGTCAAGCTCTTCAGTTCTTCATGAAATATTCAGACCTACGGTTCCTAAATCTTAGGGATTCCCTTCAATTCAGATGCTATGATTTAAGTGTAATTAGATACATGTTTCTTGGGAATTAGCATAGTCACAGGTATAAAATTCAGTAACCCTAATTTGTATTAAAATTCAGTATTCATGATTTACACTTGCTAGGCAGATAATTCAGACAGTCATACTTCACAATATAATGCTATTATGTTTCAGTATATATGTACATTGCATTCTCAGATAATTATCAGTATTGAGCTATCCAGCATTTCAACTTGTGTTTCATTGCTTATGTATTCAGTTGGGAGTAGACTTAGCACCGAGGGATGAAGGGATGAAGGCTCACCCGTCAATTTAGGCTGAGACCTTTAGTAGCAGTCCCTGAGTCTCAAAACTACGATGCCACCATAGGTTTTTGAGGGGTCACCCATCAGATTAGGCTTGACACCCTTATCCCTTGTGGACATCAGTTAGTGGATCCATATCAAACTTGTTCGTACCCTTGGCAAAGTATAAATACCCTTCTATCTAGAGTTACAGGCTGGACCCTTAGTTAGCGCAGCTTGGGGTATGTCAGTTAATGGTATCTCCCACAGTCAGACTCATATTGCATTGACCTTAAATTCAATTATTCAGTTCAGCATGCTATATATTCATGATATTTATCTGGTCATTGCATTTCAACTTACTTCTCAATTTATGCTTCAGTATACATATTACCATGTTTAGTCCTTGTGATGTTCAGCTTAGCACATATCTCACATGTTCAGTACATTCGAAGTACTGACGCATACTTTTGTGCTACATCATTATATGATGTAAGTTCAGGCGTTCAGTATCCAAACCACACTTAGCTCGACTTCCAGCCCGTACTCAGCAACTTCAGTGGTGAGTCCTTATAGTTTGGGGATGATAGTCATGCTTTATCTTCAGTCTTTACTTTTAGTTTTAGATTATTAGAGTTAGCTGGGGGCATGTCCTAGCAACTCAGATCGGTTAGAGGCTTTTAGACATAGACTAGTTTCAACTATTGAGTTGTTAGTGTTGTTTTTCATACATTATGATATTCTTTTATATTTCTATACAAACATGTGTTGGGGCTCTTTCCCCACTTCAGTTATTAAATTATTTTCAGCTTCTGCACAATATATGTTTTTACTTGAAATAGTTTAGAAATGCCAGACCATGGGTTAGCTTGGGGTCACTCATGACACTAAGAACCGTGTAACGTCTAGGGAGTAACCTCGGGGCATGACAAACTTAGTATCAGAGCATCATGTTTAAGTGTCCTAAGGTGTCTGAAAACCATGTCAAGTAGAGTCTTCTTCATGGGTGTGAAACACGCCACACCTATGGGGGAGAAGCTATGAGATGTCATTAGGAACAACTTCTCTTCATTCTTTTCCAGCTCGTGCTATAGAGTATGAACTTTATTTAATGTCCTTCTTACTCATGCTTTTTGCATTTCAGAAAATGCCTCCCAAAAGAGCTAACGCCAGGAATCAGCCAGCACCAGCAGCTCCCGCAGACCCATTGAATGAGTAAGTCATGCATGCTAAATTCAGGGCTGAATTCCAAGTGCTTTCTCAGGTCATGACCGCTCAGGTCAATCAGCAGACTGTGGCACCAGCTCCACCTCAAACTAACACTACTGTAGCTAGAGTCTGGGACTTCACTCGGATGAACCCTCCGAAATTTTATAGGTCTAAATAAGAAGAGGATCCATAAGAGTTTCTTGACGACATTCAGAAGGTAACAGATATTATGGGTGTCACTCCAGTCGAGAGTGCATATTTAGCCGCCTATCAGCTGAAGGGAGTGACTTATACTTGGTATCAGCAGTGGAAGGAGTCCTATTGTACTAATGCAGGTCCAGTGGATTGGAATCACTTCAAGACTACATTTCTGGACAGGTTCTTCCCACTTGAGCTCAGGGAAGCCAAGGTCTAAGAGTTCATCAACTTGAAGCAAAATGATATGAGTGTGAAGGAGTACGCACTCAAGTTAACTCAGTTGTCTAAGTATGTTCCGATAATATTAGCTGACTCCAGGGCCCGTATGTGTAATTTGTATCTAGTGACTCCGATGATGTGGTCAAAGAGTGCAAGACTGCTATGCTGGTTAAAGAGATGGATTTTTCCAGGTTAGTTACCTATGCTCAGCAGATTGAGGAAGAGAAAATCAAAGAAAGGGGAGGAGACAGTAAGAGAGCTAGGACAGGTGACTTTAGACACTCTTAGCAGAGGTAAGAGGATGGTAATAGACCTCAGTTCTGTCAGAAATCTTTAGCTCCAGCCCCATCTTCTGCTAGTGCCTCAGTGCCCAAGTTCAGACAGGACTGACGGGATAGAGCGCCAGGCTCTAAGTCCCAAGGTACAGTTACTAGTGGGCGCACCCCTCCAGTTTGTAAGAAGTGTGGTAAGAATCACCAAGGTGAGTGTATGGAGGGCAGTGGTAACTGCTTCGAGTGTGGTAAGCCAGGCTATAGGATGAAGGAGTGCCCTGTAAATTCTCAGAAGGCAGGGATACTCGTTCATAGAATCAGGCCAGTTCTATAACAGCTTTAGTAGGTCACCCTACTCAACAGGGTGACTCATCTAGTACTGGTGGTGGTAAGCGCCAGAGTATGCTGTATGCCCTTCAGACTTGACAGGACCAGGAGGATTCTCCCGATGTGGTCACAGGTACGTTACAAGTCTTCCATTTAGATGTTTATACATTATTAGACCCAGGGGCCACACTTTCTTTTGTAACTCCATCTATAGCAGTGAATTTTGGTGTCAGTCCAAAAATCCTCCCAGAACCCTTATCAGTCTCTACTCTAGTTGGTGACCCAGTTATTGCCAGACGGGTATACAGAAATTGCCCTGACACAGTTTCCCAGAAAGTCACCTCAGCTGATCTAGTAGAGTTAGAAATGAATGACTTTGATGTTATTCTAGGCATGGATTGGTTACATTCCTGTTATGCCTCAGTTGATTGCAGAACTAAGATCGTTCGGTTTTAGTTTCCAAATAAGCCAGTCTTATAATGGAAAGGTTGTACCTCAGTGCCAGCAGGTCGATTCATCTCTTACCTTACGGCCAGAAAAATGATTTCCAAGGGGTATATCTACCATCTTGTTCGGGTTAAGGATTCTAACTCTGAAACCCCAACTCTTGAGTCAGTGCCAGTGGTGAGTGAGTTCCCAGAAGTGTTTCTAAAATATCTTCCCGGAGTTCCTCCTGAAAGGAAAATTGACTTCGGAATAGATCTCTTTCCAGATACCCAGCCTATTTCAATTCCTCCTTACAGAATAGCTCTAGCTGAGCTTAAGGAATTTAAAGAACAGTTGAAAGATCTTCTAGATAAGGGCTTCATCAGATCCAACATCTCTCCATGGGGTGCTCCAGTTCTCTTCGTGCACAAGAAAGACGGTTCTCTCAGGATGTGCATCGACTACCGTCAGTTGAACAAAGTCACAATCAAGAATAAATATCCCATTCCCAGGATTGATGACTTGTTCGACCAACTTCAGGGTGCTAGTTGTTTTTCTAAGATAGACCTCACATCCGGCTATCATCAGCTCAGAGTCAGAGATAGTGACATCCCAAAGACAGCCTTCAGGACTTGGTATGGTCACTATGAATTTGTAGTTATGTCTTTTGAACTAACCAATACACCTGCAGCTTTCATGGACTTAATGGACAGGATGTTCAAACAGTCTTTGGACTTGTTCGTCATCGTCTTCATTGATGATATTCTCATATATTCTTGGAATGAGAAGGAGCATGCGACTTATCTGAGGGTTGTTCTGCAAACTCTCAAGGATCGTCAGCTATTCGCTAAGTTCAGCAAGTGTGAATTTTGGTTGCAATCTGTCACTTTCCTTGGTCATGTGGTGTCCAGTGAAGGAATTCTAGTGGATTCTCAGAAGATAGAGGCAGTAAAAAGTTGGCCTAGACCCACTTCTCCATCGGATATTAGAAGTTTCTTGGGTTTGGCTGGATACTACAGGAGATTCATTGAAGGATTTTCATCCATAACTGCCCCATTGACCAAGTTAACTCAGAAAAAAAGTCAAGTTCCAGTGGTCAGATGAGTGTGAGAAAAGCTTCTTGGAACTGAAGACCAGGTTGACTATGGCTCCTGTTTTGACTCTACCAGAGGGTTTAGATAGCTACGTGGTTTAATGCGACGTATACAGGGTTGGCCTGGGTTGTGTTTTAATGCAGCAGGGTAAGGTCATAGCTTATGCTTCCAGAAAACTTAAGGTCCATGAGAAAAACTACCCGACTCATGACCTCAAGCTTGAAGCTATTGTGTTTGCCCTAAAGATTTGGAGACATTACTTGTATGGTGTTCATGTTGATATGTTCACAGATCATAAGAGCCGAGTATGTGTTCACCCAGAAAGAGTTGAATCTTTGTCAGCGGAGATGGCTTGAGTTGCTCAAAGACTATGATATGAATGTTCTCTACCATCCGGGTAAGGCTAATGTAGTGGTTGATGGCCTCAGTAGACTGTTTATGGGTAGTGTATCACGTGTTGAGGAAGAGAAGAAAGAATTAGCCATAGATGTTCACAGGCTTGCTCGTTTAGGAATTTACCTTATGGACACGACAGATGATGGTGTGATAGTCTAGAATGGGTCAGAATCTTCATTGGTAGCGGAGGTTAAAGAGAAATAGGACAGTGATCCCATATTACTTCAGTTGAAAGATGCAGTTCATCAGCAGAGTCTTGAGGTTTTCTCCCAAGGGGGAGATGGTGTGCTTCACTACCAGGTCCATTTATGTGTACCTAATGTGGGTAAGTTGAGGCAACAAATCCTTACAGAAGCCCATAATTCCAGATATTCTATTCATTTGGGTGCCACTATGATGTACCGTGATCTATGGGAAGTCTATTGGTGGAACGACATAAAGAGGGACATTGCAAAGTTTGTGGTTAAGTGCCCAGACTGTCAGCAGGTTAAAATAGAACATAAAAAACCAGGAGGTGTGACTCAGGAGATTAGCATTCCTACTTGGAAGTGGGAAGTGATCAACATAGATTTCATTACGGGTTTACCTCGCATTCGCAGACAACATAACTCCATTTGGGTGATAGTGGACAGAGTTCTAAGTCAGCTCACTTCTTGGCTATCAAGACTACAGATTCTGTGGAGGACTATGCCAGGCTCTACATCAGCGAGATATTCAAGTTGCATGGGGTTACCTTGTCTATCATCTCAGATAGGGGTCCTCAGTTTACATCTCATTTCTGGAGATCGTTTCAGAAGGGTCTTGGTACTAAGGTGAACCTTAGTACAACATTTCATCCGCAGACGGATGGTCAGGTAGAGCATACCATTCAGACCCTAGAGGATATGTTGAGAGCTTGCGTGATTGATTTCAAGGGTAGTTGGGATGATCACCTAAATCTTATAGAGTTTGCCTATAATAATAGTTTCCACTCCAGTATTCAGATGGCCCCATATGAGATACTCTATGGGCGTAGATGCAGGTCACTGGTTGGTTGGTTCGAGTAGGTGAAGCAGCCTTAATTGGGCCAGATTCAGTTCATGAGGCTATGGAGAAAGTTCAGCTCATCAAGGAAAGGTTAAAGACAGCTCAGAGTCGTCAGAAGTCCTATGCTGATGTGAGGAGGAGGGACTTAGAGTTTGAGATCGATGATTGGGTCTTCCTGAAAGTGTCACCCATGAAGGGGGTAATGAGATTTGGAAAGAAAGGGAAGCTCAGTCCCAGGTATGTAGGTCCTTGCACAATCTTGAAAAGGGTTGGTAATGTGTCCTATGAGTTATAGTTTCCAGCAGAACTAGCAGCAGTTCATCCAGTCTTTCACATTTCTTTGTTGAAGAAGTGTGTGGGGGATTCGACATAGATAGTACCTTTAGAGAGTATGGCTGTGAAGGATAGCCTCACCTTTGAGGAGGTTCCAGTTGAGACTCTTGACCGTCAGGTGCGTAGGTTGAGGAATAAGGAAGTCACTTCAGTGAAAGTTTTGTGGAGAAATCATTCCGTAGAGGGAGCTACTTGGGAAGCAGAAGCAACCATGATGGCCAAGTACCCTCACCTCTTCCTCTCCGATTTAGTTTTAGCTTGAGGTAATAGTTCCTCTCCATTTTCTCAATTTACTCTCTTGTACTTCAGTCTCAGTATCATGTCCTCTCAACTATTCTTGCATTTCAGCATATTTGCATATTCATAGGACTCAGTTCAGTTAGATGTCTCTTTTCCTCGAAACTCAACTTGTTTAATCTTCATTCGAGGACGAATGATCCCGAAGGAGAGAATTGTAACATCCCAGAACTTCCAAGCCTAGACTTAGCTCAGAAAACTAGAAAAAAATAAAATTCCAAGTGTTAGCCATCCCACGAGTCAGATCCATGAGCCATGGAACACTCCACGAGCCGTGGACTGGACTCGTGGAACTCAGTCACAGACCATCCAAGTTGGGGTCAAGACCACGAGTCGGAACAACGAACCGTGGAATGATCCATGAGTCGTTGATTCCACTTATTGAACTCAGACCTGAGACCCAACTATCCCTATGAAACCACGACCTATTTCCATGAACTGTGGAATGATCCACGAGTCGTGGAATGATACACGAGTCGTGGAATGGTCTCATGGAACTCAGACCTAAGGGTCATCAATCCTTCAGGAACCACGATAGGGTTCCATGAACCATGGATGGTTCCATGGGCCATGAACCCAAGTCATGGAACTCAGACCCGCAACTAGAAAAAAAGGCCCAGGAACAATGACAGGGTTCCATGAGCTGTGGAAGTTTCCACGAGTCATGGAACCCATCCGTGGAACCTGAGTCGCGAATTTCAGTAGTTTTGTTTTAAATTTCCAGGGGCATTCCAGACTTTTTCTACCTCTTTTAATGACTAAGCTATGACATTTTGGTTATTCTAAGCCTAGTTTATTAGTCAAAAACCACCTACATCATCTATTCTCCAAAAATCATCAGACTTAGAAAGAAAGGAAACAAAAGAGGCGACAATTTTCTCTCAAGAGCAAGAAGGAGGTCTTCTTCAAGCTCAGGCCGAAACCCAAGGTTTTCCTCCATAGTTTCTTCTCCAAGTATGTGGGATGTCACTAGTGGATTCATTTTACCCATTAGGTCCCTAGAATTCAGTCAAGCTCTTCAGTTCTTCATGAAATATTCAGACCTAGGGTTCCTAAATCTTAGGGATTCCCTTCAATTTAGATGCTATAGTTTAAGTGTAATTAGATACATGTTTCTTGGGAATTTGCATAATCACATGTATAAAATTCAGTAACCCTAGTTTGTATTGAAATTCAGTATTCATGATTTACACTTGCTAGGCAGATATTTTAGACAGTCATACTTCAGAATAGAATACTATCATGTTTCAGTATATATGTACGTTGCATTCTCAGATAACTATCAGTATTGAGCTATCTAGCATTTCATCTTGTGTTTCATTGCTTATGTATTCAGTTGGGAGTAGACTTAGCACCGAGCGGACGAAGGGATGAAGGCTCACCCTCCAGTTTAGGCTGAGACCTTTAGTAGCAGGCCCTGAGTCCCAGAACTATGATGCCACCGTAGGTTCTAGAGGGGTCACCCGTCAGATTAGGCTTGACACCCTTTTCCCTTGTGGACATCAGTTAGTGGATCCACGTCAGACTTGTTCATACCCTTGGCAAGGTATGAATACCTTCCCATCTAGGGTTACGAGTTAGCCCCATAGTTAGCTCAGCTTGGGGTATGTCGGTTAATGGTATCTTCCACAGTCAGACTCCTATTGCATTGACCTTAAATTCAGTTATTCAGTTCAACATGCTCATGCATCAGCTTACTTCTCAGTTTATGCTTCAGTATACATATTTCCATGTTTAGTCCTTGTGTTGTTCAGCTTAGAACATATACCGCATGCTCAGTACATTCGAAGTACTAATGCATACTTTTGTGCTATATCGTTGTATGATGTAGGTTCTAGCATTCAGTATCTAGACCGCGCTTAGCTCGAATTCTAGCCCGTACTCAGCAGCTTCAGTGGTGATTCCTCATAGTTCGGGGATGACAGTCATGCTTTATCTTTAGTCTTTACTTTTAGTTTCAGATTATTAAAGTTAACTGAGGGCATATCCCGACAACTCATGTCAGTTAGAGGCTTTCAGACATCGACTAGTTTTAGCTATTGAGTTGTTAGTGTTGTTTTTCCGTCATTATGATATTCTTATATATTTCTATGCAGACATGTTTTGGGGATCTTTCTCCACTTCAGTTATTAAGCTATTTTCATCTTCCGTACATTATATGTTTTTACTTGAAATAGTTTAGAAATGCCAGACCATGGGTTAGCTTGAGGTCACTCGTGACACTAAGCATCGTGTTACGTCTAGGGGGTAACCTCGGGGCGTGACAATTCAGAATTGTATTAATTAGTAATTTTTATCACTTTCCTTATTTGTTTACTTTTTGCAACTTATAAATTGTTCATGACATATTCCACCTACCTTGGCAAAGCATTAGTTTGCATTAGGAAAAAGGGGCGATTATGCAAGTATTTGCAGTCGTCCTTCATTAAAAAATACACTTTCTTAAAACAGACAAGTGGGTAGTTGACCTGCGGTCGGTTAACGGTCACTTGTTGTTTTAGTCCATAGTTGTCCATCCAGATTCCCGGTTATTTTCCAATAAACAAATTCTAGTCAACCTTAGATAAAGCAAAACCAAATCCCAGAAATAGGAATTGGCCTAAGATTTCTTAATATCTAAGGGATATTAAGTCCATTAGTAAGACCACCTTGTGTTTGAAAGGGCCCTCGGCCTGAAAGAACAATCATCTCTTATGTGTTTAATTGAAGGATTTGATGTCAAGTTGTACGAACCACTATCCCTCGGGGTTGAAATTTTTTAGATAGTTCTTTATTATTATAATCAAAGGAAGATCGTCACCCAAAAGGCATTCAGAATTCCAAGAATCTCAAGAAGTATGAGAATGAAGAATCCATGGTTACCTAGTTTAAAAATGTACCCCTGCGTGGGACTGATATTCACTTGTATTCCCTTTTCCTTATTTTGTATCCCCATTCGATTTATCCATAAAGTTTATATATAATATATTTTTAGGGAAATGGAATGTCTTACAAATGACATACATATCCTTCAATTCGTTAGGCCTACCTTTGACATGAAAGGTCACATATCTGTATAGGACGTGCTATAAACTGTTATGTGATATAACTGTCTTATGTGCTTATGTGTGTTGATCAAATCAAAGGTGAATTGATCCAATCTTATTTGGATATTTTAGAACCCCTAAGCAAGATATAAGCGTACTACACAAAGTCTGACCAAAAACTCAAAGTTTTCCAAGTTTCTCCGAAAAATCCTAAACTCTCTTCTTTTCACAAAGCCTCTAAAGCTTACTTGCCAACTCAAACTACGTAGGGCCTGATTTTTCCTTTGTGAGATATGTAGGTAGACTTTCAGGGCCCGTCCCCTATCCTTAAGAAATTCTTATTTCCCCCACTTTGACTAAGATGCCAAAAGAATTCAGCAGCACAACAGAAAAAAGTATCAGAAGATGAAGACTCAGCAAGTCAACTTTCCTGATAAAATCTACTTATCCAAAATCAATGGGCAAATTCTTGTCCATTGAAACCTCGAGTCAATAATTACCCGTGGATTAATTTGCCTTGATAAAAAGCAACTTTATGTGTTTAAAGCAATTCTTATGTGTTTATTTCTAGTCAGATATCTTGCGTTATTTGTCACTAACGGAATTTAACATATTTGCCTTTGAGTTGTTTTTACTTTAACAGGTAACAGAATATATATAGAAACTCATCTGTGTTGACAAAACTGGCCGAGCATCCTTATTTCACTCGTTCAAAGGCACACAATGATTCCTCCCATAATCATCGCTTCTCTAAAGGCAAGATGACTGATAGTGAGAAAGAAAATGTCCTGGCAATAAGAGATAAAATAAACAAAGCAAAATGATTGCCAAGCTTGCAAGAAAGCTGGAAAAGATGCAAGCGGAAGTACAGAAAACAATGGACATGGCAAGTTTGTCCATCGCCGCTAATACCCCAACTCTGGGAAACTCCCAACCCTCTCTACAAATCCCTCCTCTCAATTCCCCATTAATCAAAAACCGTCCAAAGATGTCCCCTCCACCTCCAACCCTAGACCTTCCAAAGAACCTATATCCAACAACCCTCCCCATATCGGATCCTCATACCAGACCTATACTCCCCATATCCATCCTAACAACCCTAACACCTACAATCCACAAAACCTCCCTCTGAATTACTAAAATACACCACAAAACACCTACAACTCCTAAAATAACCACCTCAATATCACTAACCTACAGAATTATACCCCTACATACTCAAATACCGTTCCACATGTCTAGCCTCCACCCGTCCAGAATATGCCACCTCCTATTTTTCATGCCATGGTAGAGCCTTCTATTGCTCTTCCAGAGAATCCCAAGCTTGACCACTATAAGGAAAAGGAGAACACGTTGAGGGCCACAAAGAAGAAGTGTGATCATGACTTGACACTGATGAAAGAAGAAATTGCCAAAATTAGGGAGTCCTGTGGCCATTCTGATGAAAAGGGATATGATTATGATGACCTTTGTATTCACCGAGAATTAGACCTACTGGAGAGATTTAAAACTCCCAAATTTGAGACCTTCAATGGTGTTGGGAACCCTGATGCTCACTTAAGAAGTTATTACGACCAAATGATGGGCGCAAGGAAGAACAAGACTTTGTTGATGAGGTTGTTTAGCTGGAGTTTGAGTGGGGAAGCTTTAGAATGGTTCACCACTGAAGAGTTAAAGAAGTGGTCTAGATGGAGTGATCTAGCCAGAGATTTTTCTTAGAGGTTCGCGTATAATGTGGAAGTTATTCTGGATCGATACTCTCTGGATCGTATCAGACAGAAGTCAAATGAGCACTTCCAAGATTATGATTATTATGGAGAAAAGAGGCGGAAAGGGTCCAGCCTCCCATGATCAAAGAAGAGATTAGCATGGTGTTTATGCGCTCCCAAGAATCTGAATTCTATGATAAGATGATATCAACGGTTAAGGCTATGTTCGCCGATTTAGTTAAAATTGGAAAAATTGTTGAGAAAGGCCTTGGAGTGGTAAAATTGCCAAAGTCTTAGCATCATAGGGATCAATAGAATTCCCTAGAAAGAAGAAAGAGGATGTGTCTTCAGTGTCCTCTAGTCCAAGCACAAGACCAAGAAGACCATTCGGAGCCAATTATAAGAAATCACTTATTCCGTCGACCCCTTCCTCAGCTCCACAAAACCCTCAACCTGTTTTCTATACTTAGCCTACTTACCAAGATCCATTACAAAAAATGCAGCCCATTTACCAAACTCCACAACCAAATGTGCATCCCACTGACCAAGCTCCTTCCCTAAAATTCCAAGTGTATCAAAAGGCTCTTGAAAACTAGAATTATCACTAGGTTCCCCATCCTGCCAATGCTAATTTCTCTAGTCCTAATTTAGAAAGGAAAGTTCCTCAGACTTTTACCCAGTTAGATGAAACTAGAACCCAGCTATACGAGAGATTGAAGACTGCTAGATTTATTCATCCCATACAACCCAAACGAGGCAACACTGACTCTCATTTCTTCAGGGCTGATCGACATTATGATTATCATTCTGGAGGAGCTGGACATGATACCAAAGATTGTGTTAAACTGAGGCATAAAATTTAGGATGTGATTGATCAAAGGGTGGTCACGCTGTAGACAACACCGCCAAATGCTAATAACAACCTATTCCCAAATCATAGAGGAGCCACGATTATCATGATAGAGTTTGAAGAAGAATGGATGGTGAGAAAGTCAATCGTGCCAGTTAGTCCTAAGAAATAGGAAGTGTTGGAAAAGGCTGTAGCTATTTTGAGTATCGCTGAATTACCCTTTGAAGGGTTAATGCACAACAAGGCCTTGCATGTTACTATCAAGAGTCAAGAAAATATCATGAATAGAGTGTTGATTAATGATGGATCAGGTCTAAACATTTGTACCTTATCCACACTTACCCAGTTAGATTATGATTTGGGGAAGATTCTCCAGAGCAGGATCAATGTGAGAGTCTTTGATAGGGGTTAAATGAACACTATTAGAGAGGCCTGTTTGTACATTAAGATCGAACCTACTGAGTTCCGCACAGAATCCTAGGTCATGGATATTACTACTAGTTATAATTTGCTCTTAGAAAGACCGTGGATTCACAAAGCTGGAGTTGTGCCATCGACCCTACATCAAATGGTGAAGTTTTTCTGGAAAGATCATGAGGTGGTAATTCATGGTGAGGGAAGTCACTTAAGCCGTACTAATGGTTGTGTCCCTATAATCGAAGAAGTTCTGAGGGGAAACGACTTTTACACCGTAGAGATTATCAATGCCACCGGAGAGGATCTCGCTCCTCAAGTTCCAATGCCACCTATTTATAAGATGCTCGCAACCACAACGTTAAAAAGAGGATTCAAACCAGGTTTTGGACTGGGAAAGAATTCTAATGGTATAATCGAGATGATAAGGCTCCTAGGACAATTTTCCAAGCGTGGAATGATGTATGTGTTCCAAGGAGTCAAGGCAAAAATTGAAGAGAAAGAGAATTCAGGGTTGGCAAAGCCACTTCCTCACTTATACCAGTCAATCACGGTGCGAAGCAGTCCCCTGAGTGATGGTCCAGGGGATGGAATATGAGATCTATTCAAAGAATATGATGCTATAATAGAAAAGTTCCCCGAAGCTGCCGTGATCAGGAAGGCTAGGCCAGACGAGCAGTTGCAGAATTGGGCCGCTACTCCTCTTATGACTCTCCATTTGTCTGGGTAGACAAAAGACTTTATTTTTATGAAAATCACTGATGGTCCGAATGAGGCCCATGACCTACCCTTTATGTCTTTAATTTCCTCGTGCTGTCTTTTCCATTTTCCAAATGGCATAGATTTGCACTCGTGCGAGTCATAGCCATAGTTTATAAATATTTTGGATTTCAATGAAAAGCCTCCCTTATTGCGAAAACTTTTCTATATATTTGCTTGTCATTATCTAACTTGTTTTGTTTATGGTTTCAGTAATAATAACTTAAAGCATGCCAATGTCATGTCATGTCAAAAGTTGAACAAACAAATCAGGGTAAATGATATTGGAAACTGTAACACCTCGAAATTTGAATTAGTATTTAAACTTAGAATCCCTAAAAAATTTGATCTTCTAGAGATCACGAGCCTAAACCATGAGCCATGGATTAGACTACGAATTGTGGAATGGACTCGTGGAATCTATTATGTAGGTCCAGTCTCTGACCTGAGAACCATGATTGGGATCTACGGATCGTGGAATAAACCAGAGACCATTGTTTTCTTTCGTGGAATCAGACCTGAGGGTTAGAAATTCCTGATGAACCACGAGTGGGTTCTACAGACAGTAGATTGTTCTGCAGACCGTACTATTCACTCGTGGAACATGACCTGCAGCTGAGCATTTGTCCAGAAACTACGAGAGGCAACCACGGGCCATGATTTAGTCTACGGTCCGTAGATCTCATTCATGGAACCTGAAATCGAGTTCTTAAATTAGTTCTTTTTCAGCTTTTACCCAAGGGTATTTTTATAATTACCCACTCTTTTAACTCTTAAGTGAGGTTGTTTTGGACTCTTTTGGTAGGAATGCATCCATAATTAGCCTAAGTCTCCTCCTAAACTTTCATTCACCTTCCAAAAGTGGAAAAAGGTCTCTCAAGCTTCAAGCTCCAAGTTTCAAGTCTCTATTTCTCTTCATCCTAGATCAAGCAAGCTTCAAACCAGGTATGTGGGTATCCAATAAGGGAATTCTTTCACACTTATGCCCAAAAACTCCAATTCTTCAAATTGATTTTTATGAAGTTCTAAGTTAGGGTTCTTACCCAATTCTCATGGACTTTTATATTAAGTGTTTTCTCATGATTCCTCAATGAATCTAAAGTTAAATTTCATGATTTACATGGGTTTTTCAAATAATTATTTATCTCATAATTTAAAGGCTAACCCTAGCCCAATTTTAGATGATGGCTTGATTTAAGTAAAATTGCATGTTTTGATATTATGATCTCAAGTATTTTATGAAATTGCATACCTAATTCTTCAAGTTATGAATTTAGAAAGAAAATTATGTTTTGAATTATAGTTATGCTAAGGTTTAAGTCGTATAAATTAAAATTGCATGACATTAGATATGTCCTTATGCTTTTCACACAGATTTGGCATTAGATATCTCACAAGTATTATATGAGCTATATGTATATTTTTAGGAGTAGTATTTAGCACCGAGCATTAAGGGTTATAGATAATCCAAGTCCAAAACTATATTGTCAGCATAGGTAAAGAGGGTCCTCGTTAGTTGAGAGTGTCTCCTCTAGCCCGATGGGCTTATGAAAGTGGTTCCACGCTATGATATGTATGGTACCCCATGCCTTGGAAAGGTTCGGGGTAGCTTTTCCAACTAGGGTTATATAGTTGGATTCCATGTAGCTCACATAGTCTATGTCGATTATAAGAAACTCCCGTACGAAGATTTTCAATCCTTTAAGTCTTATTCTATCCTATTTCTTATGCTATGCTTGAATTATAATATTTACTGACGATACTTCTTATTGTGCATGAACTCATCTTTAAACATTTTAAAGTATGTTCTTACCATATTTATGCATATCTCACATATTCGGTATATCTTATAATACTGAGCACAATTTATGCTGCATCCTATTATGATGCAAGTTCAGGATCCTTTCTCAGACTCGTGGCTAGACATCGCTGATTATCCAACTTCTATTGGTGAGTCCTCATCATTCGAGGGCTAGTGATAGACTATTACTATCATGTTCTTCTTTCAGATTTCTAAGTTAGCTGGGGTCTTGTCCCAGTAACTCTTATTGTCAGTTTAGAGGCTTCAGACATAGCTAGATTCTTGTATTTCATATTCTGGATTTGGTGTTCTTAGACCCTTGTCCTTATTAGATATGGTTGCCTATTTCTACTATTTATGCTTTCGCTATGATTCTTTTTGTATGCTTAAGTTATGCTATGACCAAGGATTAACTTGGGGCACTTGTGGTCCTGGGTCCTATGTTATGTCTAGGGGGTAGCCTCGGGGTGTGACAAACTTGGTATCAGAGCATCAGGTTCAAGAGTCCTAGGGTGTCTGAAAACTGCATCGAGTAGAATCTCTTTCATGTGTGTGCAGTGCGCCACACTTATGAGAGAGAAGCCTATGAGATGTCTTAGGAAAAACTTTACTTCTTTTATGATCAATATCGTGCGATAGAGTTTAAGTCTATTACTCCTCTAATCCAATCTTTATGCATTTCAAATTATGCCTCCTCGTCGTGCCATGCCTCAGTGGGCCAATGCCCAAAATGCTAATCCTCCAACTCTAGAACCCGAGGTCACAAATGTAGAGTTTAGGAATGCCATTCATATGCTGGCTCAAACTATGGCCTCTCAGGCCAATCAACAAGCTCCTATCCCCATCCCCTTCAAGGTGGAATTGCGACCCGAGTTCGAGGCTTTATTCGCATGAACTCACCTGAATTTTGGGGTTCTAAGGTTGGTGAAGATCCATAAAATTTCATGGATGAGGTGAAGAATATTTGGGATGTGATGCAAGTTATTGGTATTGATGGCGCCGAGCTAGCTTCCTATCAACTCAAAGATGTGGCTCATATTTGGTATACTCAGTGGAAGGATGCTAGGGCTAGGGATATGGTCCCTATGACTTGGGAATATTTTAAGAGGGATTTTCTTGATCGGTTCTTTCCTAGGGAGTTGATAGAGGCTAAGGCCGAAGAGTTCATGAATTTAAGGCAAGGCTTTATGTCGGTTTAGGAATATGGGTTAAAGTTCACTCAGCTTTTGAGGTATGCTCCTTCTATGGTGGCCGATCCGAGGGATTAGATGAGCAAGTTCATTTATGGAGTTTCAGACTTGGTGAAGAATGAGTGTAGGTCTTTTATGCTTTTGGGTGACATGAATATTTCTAGACTTATGAATCATTCCCATCAGATTGAGGGAGATAAGTTGAAGGAAATGGAAAGAGACAACAAAAGGGTCAGATCAGAGAGTTTGGGTTTTAGACATTAGAGGTCCGGAGGCAAACACTACTCTTCATTTCAGAAGAAGTCATCAGGGCCCATTTTTTTTCCAGCTAGTGCTCCTACTCAGGCCCTAAGGCCTCTTCATAATCAAGCAGGTAGAGGATCAGGTGCTTATTCATAGTCTTAGGAGAGTGTTGCAAAATGGCCTTCCTACCCTTTTTGCAACAAGTGTGGGAAGAGTCACCTCGGTGAGTGTCTAGATAGTTCAGGTAGATGTTTTAGGTGTGGTCAGGTTGGACACCGGATTAGAGATTACCCTTCAACTAAGAAGGGACAAGGAGGTGGTAGGACTCAGTCTGCTCCAGTAGCCCCAGGTGGTCGACCGACTCAATAGAGTATTGGTTTTGGTTTAGGTGGTGGTCAGCGCCAGAACCACATTTATGACATGTCTTCTCACCAAGACTAGAAAAGTTTCCTGGATGTTGTTACTGGTATGTTGAAAGGCTTCTCTCTCGATGTGTATGCTTTATTGGACCCCGGTGCTTCCCTATCTTTTGTGACCCCTTATGTTGCTTGCAAGTTTGAAAATTAGTCCTAATCAGCTCTTAGAACCCTTTTGTGTTTCTACTCCTGTTGGTGAGTTAATCTTAGCCAAAAGAATTTATCATAATTTCCCTATCTCAGTCCTTCATAGAGTCACTTCAACGAATCTAGTAGAGTTGGATATGACTGATTTTGATGTTATTCTTGGTATGGAATGGTTGTATGCATGTGATGCCTCGATTAATTATCGTACCAGAGTCATCAGTTTCAAGTTTCCAAATGAGCCTGTTTTAGAGTGGCAAGGTAGTCCTCCATCCTCAAAGGGTTATTTCATATCTTATCTCAAGGCTAGGAAGATAATTTCTAAGGGTTATGTCTATCATATAGTTTGGGTTATGGACAACGGAGTCTGAAACCCTTCTCTCCAGTCAGTTCCTATGGTAAATGAGTTTCTCAAGTGTTTCCCGAGGATTTGACCAGAGTCCCTCCCAAACGAGAGATCGACTTTTGGATAGATCTTCTTCCAGATACACATCCTATCTTTATTCCTCCCAATAGAATGTCTCCAGTGGAACTTAAGGAATTGAAAAGGCAGTTGAAGGATCTTCTTGATAAGGATTTTATCAGGCCTAGCATCTCTCTATGGGATGCTCTAGTTCTATTCGTGCAAAGAAAGATGGTTCTCTCAGGATGTTTATCGACTACTGTCAGTTGAACAAGGTCACAATCAAGAATAAGTATCCCATTCCTACGATTGATGATTTGTTTAATCAGCTTCAGGGTGCAAGTTATTTCTCCAAGATCGACCTTAGATCCGGTTGTCATCAGCTCAGAGTTAGAGAGTGTGACATTCCAAAGATAGCTTTCAAAAGTAGGTATGGTCATTATGAATTTGTGGTTATGTCTTTTGGACTAACGAATGCCCCTGCAAACTTTATGGACTTGATGAACCGTGTGTTCAAACAATATTTGGATATGTTTGTGATTTTTTTCATTGATGATATTCTTATCTACTCTCAGAGTGAAGAGGAGCATGCAGACCATTTTAGAGTTGTGTTGCAAACTCTCAAGGATCGACAATTATTTGCTAAGTTAAGTAAGTGTGAGTTTTGGATGCAGTCTATTGCTTTTTTGGGTCATATTATGACTAGAGATGGTATTCGAGTTGATTCACAGTAAATAGAGGCAGTTAAGAACTGGCCTAGACCCACTTCCCCGTCGGATATTAGGAGCTTTTTGGGTTTGGCTGGTTACTATAGGAGATTTGTGGAAGGGTTTTCTTTTTTAGCTGCCTCATTGAATTGATTGACTCTGAATAAGGTAAAATTTCAGTGGTCTGATCTATGTGAGAAGAACTTTCTAGAATTGAAAACTAGGTTGACCACAACCTCGGTTTTGGCCCTACCCGAGGGCTTAGATGGCTTTGTTATGTATTGTGATGCTTCTAGAATTGGTTTGGGATGTGTTTTGATGTAGTGTGGTAAGGTGATTGCTTATGCTTCTAGACATCTTAAGATTCATGAAAAGAACTACCCTATTCATGATCTTGAGTTAGCGGCTGTGGTTTTTGTTTTAATGATTTGGAGACACTACTTGTATAGTGTTCATGTGAATATATTCACCAATCATAGAAGTCTTCAGTATGTGTTCACTCAAAAGGAATTAAATCTTCATCAGAGGAGATGTCTTGAGATTCTTAAGAATTATGATATGAGTGTGCTTTACCATCCAAATAAGGCCAATGTAATGGCGGATGCACTTAGTAGGTTGTCTATGGGTAGTGTGTCTTCGGTTGTGGATAGAAAGAAGGAATTGGCCAAGGATGTTCATCGACTTGCTTGGTTAGGAATTTACCTTATGGACTCGACAGATGGTGGTGTTATTGTTCAGGATGGGTCCAAATCATCTTTGGTAGCTGAACTGAAAGAAAATCAAGGCAGTGATCCTATATTGCACCAGTTGAAGGGTGAAGTCCATCATCAAAGGGTAGAGGTTTTCTCCAAAGGGGGATATGGTGTGCTTCATATCAGGGTCGATTGTGTGTTCGTGATATAGATGGGTTGAGACAGTGGATTTTGAAAGAGGCTCATAGCTCTAGGTATTCTATTTACCCCAGTGCCACCAAGATGTAACGTGAACTATGGAAAGTCTATTGGTGGAATAGCATGAGGAGGGACATAACAGGTTTGTGGCTAAGTGTCCCAATTGTCAGCAAGTGAAGGTAGAGCATCAAATACTGGGTGGTATGACTCAGGATATTGATCTTCCTACTTGGAAGTGGGAAGCGATCAATATGGATTTTATTAAAGGTTTGCCTCGTACTCGCAGGCAACATGATTCTATTTGGGTGATTGCCGACAGGATGACTAAGTCAGCCCACTTCTTGGCTGTCAAGACTACCGATTAAATAGAGGAGTATGCCAGACTCTACATTCATGAGATAGTCAGATTGAATGGTGTTCCATTGTCCATCATTTTAAATAGGCGTACTCAGTTTACATCCCAGATTTAGAGGTCGCTTCAGAAAGGTCTTGGTACTCAGGTTAAGCTTAGCACATTTTTCCACCCCCAGACGGATGGCCAGGCAGAGTGTACTATTTAGACTTTAGAGGATATGTTGAGAGTTTATGTGATTGATTTCAAAGGTAATTGGGATGATCACTTACCTCTTATTGAGTTTGCCTACAACATCAGCTTTTATTCTAGCATCCAAATGGCTCCTTATGAGGCACTTTATAGGCGGAGGTGTAGATATCCTATTAGTTGGTTTGTGGTACGCGAGGTAGATTTGATTGGTCCAGATTCAGTTCATGAGACTATGAAGAAGGCACAGATCATTAGGAAAAGGTTGAAGACCACTCAGTGTCGACAGAAATCATATGCAGATGTGAGGAGAAGAGAGTTGGAGTTTGAAGTTGATAATTGGGTGTTGCTGAAGGTGTCACCCATGAAGTGTGTGATGAAGTTTGGTAAGAAAGGGAAACTTAGTCCTCGCTATGTAGGTCCCTATAGAATTCTGAGAAGAGTTGGCAGTGGCTTATGAGTTGGAGTTGCCAATGGATTTAGAAGCGGTTCATCCAGTTTTTCATGTTTCCTTATTGAAGAAGTGTGTTGGTGACGCAACCTTGATTGTCCCTTTAGAGGATGTAAGTGTGAAATATAGCCTTAATTATGAGAAAGTTCCCATGGAGATTCTTGATCTTCAGGTTCGGAGGTTTAGAAACAAGGAAGTCACTTCGATAAAGGTCCTTTGGAGAAATCAACTAGTTGAGGGAGCTACTTGGGAGGCAGAAGCAGTCATGAAAGCCAAGTACCCTCATCTCTTTCCTTCCAATCCAATTTCAGCTTGAGGTAATAGTTTCCTCCTTAGTATGTCCCTCTGGTCCTAATCCATCATCTTTTCTCACCATCCTAGCATGCATTCATGTTTTTCGAAGATAGTTCAGTCATGTTTTAAGATAAAAAGTCAATTTTCATGCTTATTTATCAGTTTTCATGTTTTGTTGGCTGGTTGGGCTGTTTTCTCTCTAGTTATCCTTACTTAGTCTTTATTCGAGGATGAATGATTCCAAGAGGGAGATATTATAACACCCCAGAATTTGAATCAACGTTTAAACTTAGAATCCCTAAAAAATTTGATCTTCCCAAGAATCACGAGCCTAAACTACGAGCCATGGATTGGACTACAAGCCATGAAATGGACTCGTGGAATGTATTCTGCAGGTCCAGTCTCTGACCTGAGAACCACGATTGAGATTTATGGATTGTGGACTAAACCACGGACCATAGTTTCCCCTCATGGAATTAGACCTGAGAGTCAGAAATTCCTTATGAAGCATGAGTGGGTTCTACGGACCATAAATTATTCTACGGACTGTACTGTTAACTAGTGGAACATGATCTACAACTGAGAACTTTGGCCAGAAACCACGAGAGGCAACCACGAGCCATAATTTAGTCTACGGTCCGTAGACCTCACTCGTAGAACCTGAAGCCGAGTTTTTAAATTAGTTCTTTTCCAGCTTTTACCCAAGGATATTTTTGTAATTATCCATCCTTTTAACTCTCAAGTGAGGTCATTTTAGAATCTTTTGGTAGGGTTTCATCCCTAATTGGCCTAAGTCTCCTCCTAAACTTTCATTCACCTTCCAAAAGTGGAAAAAGGTCTCTCAAGATTCAAGCTCCAAGTTTCAAGTCTCCATTTCTCTTCATCCTAGATCAAGCAATCTTCAAATCAGGTATGTGGGTATTCAATAAGGGGATTCTTCCACCCTTATTAACAAAAAACCCAATTCTTCAAATTGATTTTTATGAAGTTCTAAGTTAGGGTTCTAACCCAATTCTAATGGGCTTTTCTATTAAGTGTTTTCTCATGATTCCTAAATGAATCTAAAGTTATATTTCATGATTTACATGGGTTTTATAAATGATTATTTATCTCATGATTTGAAGGCTAACCCTAGCCCAATTTTATATGCAAGGCTTGATTTAAGGAAAATTACATATGCTGATATTATGATCTCAAGTATTTTATGAAATTGCATGCCTAATTCTTTAAGTTATGAATTTAGAAAGAAAAGTATATTTTGAATTGTGGCTATGCTAAGCTTTAAGGCTTATGAATTGAAATTGCATGACATTAGATATGTCCTTATGCTTTTCACACAAATTTGGCATTAGATATGAGTAGTATTTAGCACCGAGCATTGAAGGTTCTAGATAACCCAAGTCTAAAACTACGTTGCCAGTGTAGGTAAAGAGGGTCCTCGTTAGTTGAGAGTGTCTCCTCTAGCCCAATGGGCTTATGAAAGTGGTTCCACTCTATGATATGTATGGTACCCCATGCCTTGGCAAGGTTCGGGGTAGCTTTGCCAACTAGGGTTATATAGTTGGATTTCATGTAGCTCACATGGTCTATTGTTGATTATAAGAAACTCCCGTATGAAGGTTTTCAATCCTTTAAGTCTTACGCTATCCTATTTCTTATGATATGCTTGAATTACGAGATTTACTGACAATGCTTCTTATTATGCATGAACTCAGCTTTAAACATTTTTTAAGTACGTTTTTACCATATTTATGTATATCTCATATATTCGATACATCCTATAGTACTGACGCACATTTTGTGCTGCATCTTGTTATGATGCAGATTCTTGCTCCTTTCCTCATCTTCGTGGCTAGACATTGCCGGTTATCCAGCTTCTGTTGGTGAGTCCTCATCATTCAAGGGCTAGTGCTAAACTTATTACTATCATGTTCTTCTTTCAGATTTCTGAGTTAGCTGGGGTCTTGTCCCAGCAACTCTTATTGTAAGTTTAGAGGCTTCAGAGATAGCTAGATTCTTGTATTGTGTATTCCGAATTTGGAGTTCCTAGACCCTTGACCTTATTAGATATGGTTGCCTATTTCTACTATTTATGCTTCTACTATGATTCTTTGTGTATGCTTAAGTTATGCTATGACCAAGGGTTAACTTGGGGCACTTGTTGTCTCGGATCCCGTGTTACGTCTAGGGGGTAGCTTTAGAGCGTGACAAAAATAAAGAGTATGAAATCATGGTCCTTGGACTAACCAAAGAGTCAAAGGATTTTGAGAACTAGGAATGGCCCTACCTAGAAGAGATTGAGGTAGTTTATCTGGGAGACGACCATCAAGTCAAATAAATCAGCATCGATGTTCATTTGGCAAAGGCGCAAAGGAAAGAACTTATCAGTCTGATCAACACATACATCGTCATCTTTGACTGGTCAAGAATGAGCATAAACATCATCTCTCAAAAGTTTTTGGTCAATTCGGTATTTAATCCAGGGACTGGACAGTTAATCCTTGCCTCCCCCGAGATAAGCACAAGGAAAAGTTTTCACCAAATTGGCAAGGACCGTATGTCATCCAGAAAGTGCTATCTAGAGGAGCCTTGATCTTGTCCGAGATGGATGGCCAAATATGGCCCATGCTGATCAAATTCAATTCAGTGAAGAGATACTATGCGTAAAGACAATTTCTTTTCCTTTTATTTCTTTCCATGTAATCGTATTTTCTGATTATAATCGTTTTACACTTTGTAATAGCTTAAAATTTCCCTATCCTCTTTGTATGAACTACGTTTGACCTGAATTCTAAAAAAATGAGATACATAGGTGGCCTGTGTCGGCTTTGGTCAACCCCTTAGAAAAACTTATCTATTTTCTTTGATATCTATGAACTACGTTTGACCTGAATTCTCAAAAAATAAGATACGTAGGCGGCCTATGTCGGCTTCGGTCAACCCCTTAGAAAAATCTACCTTTCCCTTTTTTATCTTGAACTATGTGATGCCTGAATTCTCAAGAATGAGATACGTAGGCAGCCTTTGTCGGCTTCAGTCACCTCCTTAATTATTTTCATTCTCCCACTATGATTGTGGAAGCTACGCTTGACCTAATTCCTGCTTCAACGGGATACATAGGCGCCATAACGGCTCGGTCATATTTCCTAGGAAATGAAAACTGGGCTGAATCTTTGAGAAAGGAATCTCAAAAATTTAGAAGGAGAAGATCGTCTCCGATAAGTCAGAATGCAGAATGTGCCAAAGAGCGACTGAGATGAATATTGAGAGAGGATCTCAAGATCCCCACAGAGTGTCAAGTCTCTTGCCAAACAATACATGATTTATCATAAAACCTTTAACTAGGGAAATTTTTTTGAAGGAAACCTCAAAATTTCCACCAAGCTTCATTTAAGAGTTCAAGGGACAACTCCAAGAATTTTCCAACACCAAGAGATCAGAGTCTACTTTAAAAATCTCCAGCTGCAACAATTTTCAACGTACACTAGCCCCGCGACAAATTTCTTGAAAGATCATTTCCAAACTCCCCAGCCAAGATGATAAAGGATCTCCAGAACCCACCAGCAGTATGTCAGATATGTCATGTCCTCGAATAAAGGACGTTCGTTGAGCTATTACATGACATGACAAAATGGGCAGAGACCTTTCCAAACTATGTTTTTCAAATATTTGTTTTCCAAGTAACTTTCCAAATTAATTTTGCTTCTTTATAATTTGATTTTGTCTTATGTCTACCGTGACCCAGGGAATCGAGGATGACAAGTACCCGAGGGTGGAAAGTACCCAGAGAAGACAAAGCAAGGGGCAAGAGATCAAAGGAGGTCAACACAGATCAGTTTCGCTGAAAAATTAATAATTTTTTTGTGGATGCAGATTATCCTAAGAAGTGGCGAGGATCGGTGGAAGTTTATATCTTCGGCGTATTCAAAGCCAATACGATAAAATTGAATTTCCAAAATCAACAAGAAAGACCCAAACATTGGAAAAAATCCAAAAATGGCAAAATCTCCAGAACTGACGATTCTTCTTATGTGTTGGCAGGGGTCATCAGAGAGAGATAGATTGATGACATCTTCCTCAAACCCCCAGCAAATCAGAGATCACAACAAACACACGATGTTCAAAATTGGTATTTTTAGTTTTCCCCAGAAATGGGTACAACCAATTTATTCACGTTTGAAATAACCCCTTATTTGTCTATCCGCCTCGAAAAAAGGATGATGATTGCAAGCAAAGTTATTTTGATTAGCTTTATGAACACTGTCTTTAAAGTTTTGTAAAATTTGACTGTGGTTGCTAGTAAAAGTGATGCTGTGTATACTAATCATTTGCCTTGAGTGCATGTACACACAAATGAGTCAACGTGACAACATAAAAACTAAAGGTGATGTTTTTTGCAATTGCTACGCATGCCATTGCATGACCATCCATATCATTATCATATTTGCATCTCACAAGGACCATGTCATGAGGATCATATCACGAGGACCATGTCACAAGGACCATGTCGAGAGGATCATGTCAAGAGGATCATATCACGAGGACCATGTCAAGAGGATTATGTAATGAGGACCATGTCACGAGAACAATGTCGCAAGGACCATACTGCGAAGATCATGCTACAAGGGCCATCATCATCAAATAACATAGATACACATTTACTACAAAGATTATTTCCCTCTACCGGCCGGTTTCAAAGAGGATGACATCCAGAGGCATCCCTAAGTCGTATTTTTAATGCACAAGATTGACCCAATAGTATTCATAACCAATATCGCATGGAGATGACATAGTCTAATGTTGAGGATATTTATGCATGCATACTTATTGTCATGTAGAGACAATACAGTCTGGTATTGAGAATATTTATATATGAGATATCGCATGAGATGGCAGATTCTGATGTCGAGGATATTTATGCATCCTTATTTATTATCATGCAGAGATGACAAATTCTAGCGTTGAGCCCATTTATGTCCATTATCGCATGGAGACAGCGGAATCCAATGTTGAGGTTATTTATGCATCCTTATTTATTATCACATAGAGATGATGAAGTCTCACATTAAGGGATGTTTATACATTCAAGAGCACCGATCACCAGAAAATGCAACTATATTTGATCAGGTGGAAAAGGCCTTGTCACCCCCGATGATCAAATGATGCTTGTTGTTAGGGTTGAAAACATAAATTCTGAGGAACGGTTGTAAGGCACCATCCAAAATCAGATGATAAACTGGATTTTCCCAAAAAATTGATAGGCCAAAGGTCGTCTGTAAGCCGCAACAATATCTGAAATTAGATAGTGCACAAGATTGCCCAAAACTTGACAAACTGAGAGTTATTTGTAAGACGCAGTGATATATGAAACCGTATAGTGTGCAGATCACCCAAAGGTTGATAGTTCAAGGGTTATTCGTAAGTTGCAACAATATCCAAAATTGGATAAATGTGCAAGACTACCGAAAGAATTGACAGACCAAGAGTTATCTATAAGTCGCGACATATCTAAGTTGATATTGTGCAGGACTACCCAAGGGCTAACAATTCAAGGGAAATCTATAAGTCACGTTACATCCAAAATTGGATAAAAGTGCAGGATAACCCAAAAGCTGACAATTCGAAGGATATTTGTAAGCCGCCTCTATCCAAAGTTGGATAATGTGCAAGATTACTCGAAAGCTATCAATTTAAGGGACATCTGTAAGCCACCTCTATACAAAGTTGGATGGTGTGCTAGATTACCCGAAGCCTGACAATTCATGGAATATCTATAAGTCACGTCAATACGGATGATGCGCGAAACTTACCCCAAAGTCATATGCAAAGACCACTACCAATAGCTACGAAGGCTATCAGATCAATAGAATGCTATAAACGGTTATGAGAACTGTTACATCACAAACGACTATGAAGTTCGTCATATTTAAAGATCATCATGTCCAACCGCCACAAAGGCAATCCAATCAGATGTCTAGGAAGGCTATCATGTCTGTGCGTCATGGAAGTCGTTATTTTCTTAGATAGGGACAAGAAATGATGGTATTTTCTTCAGAAATCAACAGATGCAGAAATGAGGTACAACAACTATCTCACCTTATTGAACTACATTACTACTAACAATCTTATTTTAAGATATTACCGAGAGCACTTGAGAGGATGAAAATCTCAAACCAGAACAACAGTTAGAGATCACATCAAATGGACATCACAACACAGGATTTGAGCATAATCCAAGGATGAGGTATGGACTACGCCAAAAAAGATGCAGCACAATGTGGAACTTTTTCTTAGCAGGGAATTGTGACATAGTCCGAAGAGGAATACCAAACTCTTTGGATACAAGCTGAGGAATGACTTCCACCACCATCAAACCACACCCTTTATCAGAAGGCATATGGATTTTCCTATCGTTGGTTCTTAGTTTCACATCTAGAGTACTTTATGAACCTACACTAGAAACAATATTCCTTCTCTTCAAATCAGGGTGACAATACACCTCGAGCTTGGAAATATGTCCAGGTAGTGAAGAGGTCCATATTCATGGTTGAGAGGTTGCAAGCCTCTTTTCCATAACTCAACTATTTGTCACTCATCCTAAACCAAAGGTTGTCTTAACATAAAAATTACCTTTTCCACCAATTGAGTCGAACTACAAGTAGCCTAATTCCCTGAGTCTTAGGATATCTAGGCGGGCTCTGTGTTGAAAATTCGGCTGCACTCTAACCCCCCCCCCCCCATTCTCTTACTCCCTAGCTTTCTAGTCTCTTCTTAATCCGAAGTCAGAATAGCTTTTGAATTCCTTCAAAATCGTGCATAAAATCAAGCATCTTAAACAACAAGTGGTCTAAATTCTCATGTAACATGAGATATGTAGGAAACTCAATATCGGGGTCCAGCCATAATTCCTTGAAATTCATGCTAGAACCAATCGCTTCTTAGATATGAATTTATGGTCGGACAAAATTGGGAACGTCAATTTCCTTTGCCCAGAATTCCTTGAATCCACCCTATCCAAAGGGAGGGACAATTGTTGACACCCAATTTTCCCCTCCATATTACAAATTAATTTTGAGCTTTTTCAATTTTAAAATAATCGCTCTCATAAAAGTAAAACATTTTCAGAATTAATCTAAATTTGGTCATTTTAGGTGAGAATATATATTCTATATTTTATTATATGGAGATATAAAATTTTCACTTAGAAAATTATTTTAAAAATCAGTTTTGTGTAAAAACTATACTTTGATTTAACACAAGCTCTATTCTCTCGAAAGTAATTCAAAATTGAAAACGAATTGAATAAATAGTCTCTTAATCTTTAAAATAATTGTGCTATGATAGAATGATTATTTTTATCTTATTTTAATTAAAGAAGCTCAAAGAATTAATTTAGTTAAATTTGTCTATTTTGATTATGGCCGAATTTCACTAAGTTATTTCAATTTGGTCATGCTTTAAATTAAATGTGGCCACAATTGCAAAGCAATGTGGCTACCCTTTAAATCATTTTAACCCTTCCCTTTTCAGCCAATTTCTTGGCCAAATTCGGATTCCATTTAGCCCACACAAAAATAATTTTCCTAAGCCCACTCTTAAACCCCATAACCCGGTCCAACTCCCCAATCCCCTCTATAACCTCCATCAACATATAACAACACACATATATTCTTACCGCCTATATTATTTTTCCTCAAAAGAAACTCTCACGCTCCCACTCTTATTTTCAAAAGAGCTTGCCGTACCTTTCATACGCGCCCTTCACCTTAATCTTCTCCGTTGCTTCTCTTTCACATAGAACAGAAATGAACTCAACAACTCCATCCGGATTCAGTATCAAGAACACTAAAATGACACCTAAAATCCATCCAAATGATGCCAAATCGCCCAAATTCCTTTCAAACCCCCATTAACTCCTCCATTTTCTCAAAGCTGAAGAATCATGAAAGTTCTAGAAGGGGAAAGGTGTCCCTCTCAACGTTCTTATCCCTCAAATTATGGCAAAATCACCTCAAATTTGTACTAGATAGTACAAGACATGGTCTCAGATCCTTCGTCCTCAAGAAATTCGAGTTCAAAATTCGAATTTCCCACAAGTGAAAATCCCTAAACGCCCCTCTGTTTCCCCCCTCTTTAGCCATAGAATTTTCCTATAAATTGGGGTTCTTTTCTCAGAATTAAGGGTTGGATTTTGGATCTTGAGTTTCTTCTTTGGAGGGTCATTCTCTAGAACTCGAAAAAGATCAAAGTTGAAGAGAAAATACTTACAAAAAAGGTTCCGTCTAAGTTTAGATTCGAACTCCGATGGTGTAGTGAAGTTTTCTGACGAAGCTCGTATTTCCAGTTTGCTGCTCGCAAACAGGTAATATTTTGTTTTGCCCTCTTTTTCTCTTACCTTAGCTATTACAATGAATATTAGGATGGTTTCAACTAGTCTTGTATGATTATACATGCAGTTTGGTGAAAAATATGTGTTTGATATTGGTGAAGTTTTTTTTGAGATTGGGTGCTTTGATTGTGTGTTTAAGTTTCATCTTTTATTATGATGTGAACTCAAAAATATGAGATGTATGATCATCTGTAGCAATAAAAAAAGTTATTATTAAGACCATGTATGTGTTCAAATAAGTGTGATGGAGTATTTGCTATCACGAATTGAGTATATTATCAGACTAGGGACTCTCGGAGAGTCTTCTCGATTCAGAATATCGAGTAAGGCTCATGCAGGATGAAGTCATTCTTTTTTTAAGGATCACATGCTAGTTCTTTTTTGAAGATTTAAATAATAGAATAAATTCTATATGACATATTTTATCCTAAAGTTCTCAAATAGAGTTTCTAAACAATGTTCTCATGTTTGTTCTAAGTCTATCTGCTTTTTCCTAAACCGTATCAAAAACTAGTGTTTCAAAAAAAGAAAAAAGTAGTTTCCATGTTTAATTCTTCTTTGAAAAGGTATGAATAAAACATATTGTAAAACATGTTCAAAACGTTTTTGAGTATTGTCCAAATGTCCTTGTTTTCTGACTCGTTTGATTCGAAAACTGCTTTAAGTATATGTGGTACCTTTTTTTGTTATTGTTATTTTCTCCTTTCTTTTTCAAATCCTTACAAGAATCTCGATAGAAATCTAAACCTTAGCTACCTCTTTATTTGAGTTGCTTGAGCAAAATAGTCCATTTCTTGCATTATGTGATCTGCACTTTGGTAATTTATCTTCAAAAATCACCTTAACTCTCTTGTCTTGAAGCTGATTTGGGATGTGCCCAGTTGAACATGTTTTGCTTTCAAAGATATTGCATTCCGCTGAAATTTTGTATTTTGGTTTGCTCTAAAGTTGAAGTTGGTTTTAACAAGATATTGAGTCTGTCGAGTTCCTTTTCAAGTTGTCATGAAATGTCAGATTAGTTGAGTTGTTAATATCGCTCAAGATCATTGGTTTAACTTTCCTAATGTGTTTGATATTTAGCATCTCTACAGAGATTTGTTGGGTTATGATATGTTATGCCTTTTGACATAATAATGATTTGAATTAGTTAGATAAAAGAATTAAGTCTATTTGGTTTATTTAACGTTTGTTCATTTGCACTAATTCTTTCCTCTTTTGTCTTTAACACATGATGCATTAAGTTCAATTTGGACTCCTCCAAGTCTACTTCACACGTTCGTCGGGCTGAAATTCAACACCCCATTATTTTTAGAGTTTGTCCGCAGTTAAAGTACAAAATGAAGAAAAAAATGAAGAAATGGGCCAAAACCCACATAAGTGAGCAGCAACAACAGCTCAAGTGGGCTAGATTTGAAAGGAAATTGGACTAAAGTCCAAGTGCAGCAGTAGTGGTGGGCTAAGAAGCCCACAACTTAGATATAGGACAGGGTCTTTGATAAAAGTCTAAATTATTTAAGTCAAAAGGCTTGATTTCTTCTCTCCCTTTAACTTTATATTTTGTAGTTTAGAACTATACTGTATTAATTGGACGGACATTTAACTTAGTTGAATTTTCCTAAAAAAAATATCTTTCTTGTTTTAAGTTTTCCTTTTGAAAAGTTTTTCTTTATAAGTAAAAAAAAACTCTTTTTTATCATTAGTGCGAATTGGTTGTTTCTTTAAATTTTAATTCAAGCATGCTTACTGTTTTCTTTAAATCAATTCGCTACATTTTCCAAAAATTGTTATTAAGAAAATTTTAAAATTTTACTTACTGTTTTAGCCAAGTTATAATTCTTTTATTCTTTTATCAAATAGTTTCTAAGTTAGTCAAAATAAGTTAGTTTTTAAACAAGACTGGATAATCGTAAGTTAGCGGACACTTCTAATGCCTTAAAAACCTTCTAAAAGCGTTAATATGAACCTCTTACCTCGAATCTCTTAATTTTTTAAAAGTGTTTTTCTGTTTTAAGATTTTAAAGATTTTTTTAAAGGTTTTCTTAATTTTCTTTATAAAATTAAGTGGCGACTCTTGCTTTTACTTGAAATTGTTTTGAAATTATTAACTTAGTTTTGAAATGATTTTTAAAGTTAAAAACCATTTTTCTTGTTCAAAAAACTCAAAAACACTTTTGAAGCAACTTTCTTATTTCTCAATCTACGAACCTGACGGTCAAGAATCTCAACTGGAACCTGTTCATAGGTGAGGCTATCTTTTACACCCATATCCTCTAATGGTACAATCATTGCCGGATCACCAACACACTTCTTCAACAATGAAATATGGAAGATTGGATGAACCACTGCCAGTTTGGCTGGCAATTCTAACTCATAGGCTACTTTACCAACCCTCTTCAGTATTCTGTAAGGACTTACAAAACGGGGACTGAGCTTCCCTTTCTTGTCAAATATCATCACACCCTTCATGAGTTATACCTTCAGGAAAATCCAATCATCGATCTCAAACTTTAAGTCCCTTTTCCTCACTAATAAGCCGAACCTTCTCCATAGATTTATAAACCAAATCCAGTCCAATCAAGGCTACTTTACCTACCTTAAACCAGCCAACCAGTGATCTACACCTCCGCCCATATAGTGCCTCATACAGGGCCATCTGAATGCTGGAAAGGAAGCTATTATTTTAAGCAAACTCTATAAGAGGTAGATGATCATACCAACAACCCTTGAAGTGGATCACACAAGCCCTCAACATATCCTCTAAGGTCTGAATGGTATGCTCTACCTGACCATCTATCTGCAGATGGAATATTGTGCTGAGATTTACCTAAGTACCAAGGCCTTTCTGAAATGATCTCCAGAACTGAGATGTAAATTGAGCACCTCTATCTGATATGATAGATAAGGGAACCACATGCAACCTGACTATCTCACGGGTGTAGAGTCTGGTATAATCCTCTGCTGAATCTATAGTCTTAACTGCTAAGAAGTGGGATGATTTAGTCACCCTGTCCACAATCACCCAAATAAAGTCATGCTGTCTGCGAGTACTGTCATGACCTGAGGCTACTCGCTGGACGCAACACGGTGCTTAGTGTCACAAATGACCCCAAGCTAACCCATGGCCTGACATAACTAGACAATTTTTGATAAAACATACACTATGCGGAAACTGAAGATAATTCAATATCTGAAGTGGGAAATAGCCAAAAATATGTCTGAATATGAAATATATATAAGAGTATAATGAAGTCTGGAAAAAAACAACACTAACAACTCAATAGCTAAATCTAGTCTATGTCTGAAAGCCTCTAATGATATGAATTACTGGGACATGCCCCCAGCTAACTCTAATAGTCTGAAACTGAAATATAAAACTTAAATAAATAAGCATATCTATCGTCCTCGAACTATGAGGACTCACCACTGAAGCTGCTAAGTAAGGACCAGAAATTGAGCTAAATGTGGTCTGGATGCTGAGCGCCTAAACCTACATCCTACAGTGATGTAGCACAAAAGTATACGTTAGTACTTTGAATGTACTAAGCATGTGGGATGTACACTAAGCTAAATAACATAAAGACTGAACATAGAAATATATACTAAAACATAAAGTGAGAGATAAACTGAATGCAATGACCAAGTAAATAACATGAATACTGAAACATGCTGAGCTAAGCTGAATAACTGAACACAAGGTCAATACAAAGATGAATCTGACTGTGGGAGCTACTATTAACCGACATACTCCAAGTTGAGCTAACTATGGGGCCAACCTGTAACCCTGGATGGAAGGGTGTTCATACCTTGCCAAGGGTACAAACAAGTCTAACGTGGATCCATTAAAAAAATGTCCTTAAGGGACAAGGGTGACTAATCTGACAGCTGACCCCTTTCATACCTATGGTGGCGCTCTAGTTCTGGGATTTAGGGACTACTACTAAAGGTCTCAGTCTAATCTGACAGCTAAGTCTTTATTCCTTCATCTGCTCGGTACCAAGTCTACTCCCAATGGAATGTAAGCAATAAAATGCAAGCTGAACTACTGGATAGCTCAAATATTGATAATCACCTGAGAATGCAACATATATATATATATATATATATATATATATATATATATATATATATATATATATACTGAAACATAATGGCATTCTATTCTGAGCAATGATTGTCTGAATTATCTACCTAGCAAGTACAAATTATGAATACAAAATTTTAGTGCAAGATAGGGTTACTGAATTTTGTACATGTGACTGTACTAATTCTCCAAGAAATATGTAATTAATAACACTTAAACAATAACATCTTAATTGAAGGGAATCCCTAAGATTTAGGAACCCTAGGTCTGAATATTTCATGGGGAAGTGAAGGACTGACTGAAATTTAGGGACCTAATGGGTGAAATGAACTCACTAGTGAAATCCCACATACCTGGAGAAAAATCTATGGAGAAATCCCTTGGATTTTGGGGATGAATTTGGAGGAAACTTCTGCTTGTTCTTGAGAAAAACTATCGCCTCTTTTCTTCTTTTCTTCCTAGTCTGATTAGTTTAGGGAGAATGGAGAAATAAGAGTTAAAATCCCTTTAATTACCTCCCAAAATGACTAAGATTCAGAATTAAAAGGGTAGGGAAAAGACTGGAATTCCCCTAAATTAATTAAAAGAAAACTGTTGAAATTCGCAACTCAGGTTCCACAGACGGGTTCCACGACTCGTGGAAACTTCTATGGCTTTTTGTCAAGCTGCGGGTTTGAGTTCCACGACTTGGGTTCATGACCCGTGGAACCATCCACAGTTTGTAAAACCCAATCATGGTTCCTAAGGGATAGTTGGGTCTCTAGTCTGAGTTCCACGACTTGGGTTCATGACCCGTGGAACTATCTATGGTTCGTGGAACCCAATCGTGGTTCCTGAGGGACAGTTGGGTCACAAGTATGAGTTCAATAAGTGGAATCCATGACTCATGAATCATTCCATGGTCTGTGGTTCTAACTCGTGGTCTTGACTCAACTTGGATTGTCTCTGTCTGAGTTCCACAGATACATTCCACGGTTCATGGACTATTCCATGATTTGTGGAAACCATCCATGGTTCCGGCTGGGACTTGGAAATTTTTATTTCTTTCTTGTTTTTTTGAGCTAAGTCTAGGCTTAGAAGTTCTGGGGTGTTACAATATCTTCCCCCTTGGGATCATTCGTCCTCGAATGAAGACTAAAAAAGTTGAATTTGGAGGGAAAGAGCTGCTATCCCTACCAACCGAGTACTATAAACGGATATCTAACTGGACTTAGTTCCATAGATATACAAACATACTGGAATGTATGGATAACTGAGGGAACATGATACTGAGACTGCATTACATGAGAATAAACTGAGAAACTGGAGAGGAACTATTACCTCAAGCTGAAACTGAATCGAAAGGGAAGAGGTGAGGGTACCTGGCCATCATGGCTGCTTCTACTTCCCATGTAGCTCCCTTGCTGGACTAATTCCTCTGCAAAACCTTTACTGAAGTGACTTTCTTATTCCTCAACCTACGCACTTGACAGTCTAGAATCTCAACTGGAACCTTCTCATAGGTGAGCCTATCCTTTACAGCCACACTTTCTAAAGGTACTATCGATGCCAGATCACCTACACACTTCTTCAACAAGGAAATGTGAAATACAGGATGAACCGCTGTTAGATATGCTGACAACTCTAACTCATACGCCATATTACCAATCCTTTTCAAGATTCTGTAAGGACCTACATATCTGGGACTGAGCTTCCATTTCTTGCCAAATCTCATCACCCTTTTCATGGGTGACACTTTCAGGAAGACCCAATCATCGACCTCAAACTCTAAGTCCCTTCTCTTCACATCAGCATAGGACTTCTGACATCTCTGAGTTGTCTTTAGTCTTTCTATAATAAGCTGAACCTTCTCCATAGCCTCATGAACTGAATTTGTCCCAATCAAAGCTGCTTCACCTACTTCAAACCAACCAATTAGTGACCTGCATCTATGCCCATAAAGTGCCTTATATGGGGCCATCTGAATACTGGAATGGAAACTATTATTATAGGTAAACTCTATGAGAGGTAGGTGATCATCCCAACTACCCTTGAAATCAGTCACGCAAGCTCTCAACATGTCCTCTAAAATCTGAATGGTACGCGCTGCCTGACCATCCGTATATAGATGAAATGCTATACTGAGATTCACCTGAGTACCAAGACCTTTCTGAAATGATCTCCAGAAATAAGATGTAAACTGAGGACTCATATCTGAGATGATAGACCAGGGAACCCTATGCAACCTGACTATCTCACTGATATAAAATCTGGCATAGTCCTCCGCAGAATCTATAGTCCTGATAGCCAAGAAGTGGGCTGACTTAGTTACTCTTTCCACTATCACCCAAATGGAGTTGTGCTATCGACAAGTACGTGGTAAACCCATAATTAAATCCATGTTGATCACCTCCCACTTACAAGTAGGAATGCTAATATCCTGAGTCATACCTCCTGGTTTCTAACGTGCTACTTTAACCTGCTGATAGTTAGAACACTTAGCTATAAAATCTGCAATGTCCCTCTTCATGTCGTTCCACTAATAGACTTCTCGTAGATCATGGTACATCTTAGTGGCACCAAGATGAATAGAATATCTACAATTATGGGCTTCTGTAAGGATCTGCCGCCTCAACTCACCCACATTAGGTACATATAAATGACCCTGGTAGCGAAGCACACCATATCCCCCTTGGGAGAAAACCTCTACTCTCTGCTGATGAACTGCACCATTTAACTGAAGTAATATGCATCACTGTCTTATTTCTCTTTAACCTCTGCTAGTAATGAAGATTCTGACCCATTCTGGACTATCACACCCCCATCTGTCATTTCCATAAGGCAAACTCCTAAACGAGCAAGCCTGTGAACATCTCTGGCCAGTTCCTTCTTCTCTTCCTCAACTTGTGACAACTACCCATGGACAGTCTGCTGAGGGCATCAACCATTACATTGGCCTTACCCGGATGGTAGAGCACATTTATATCATAGTATTTAAGGAACTCAAGCCATCTCCTCTAACAAAGATTCAACTGTTTCTGGGTGAACACATATTGGAGGCTTCTATGATCTGTGAACACATCAACATGAACACCATACAAGTAGTGTCTCCAAATCTTTAGGGCAAACACGACAACTGCAAGCTCAAGGTCATGAGTCAATTAGTTCTTCTCATGAATCTTAAGCTGTCTGGAGGCATAGGCTATGACTTTACCCTACTGCATCAAAACACATCTCAGGACGACCCTGGAAGCATCACAATAAACCAGGAAGCCATTTGAACCCTCTAGCAGAGTCAAAACAGGAGCTGTAGTCAACCTAGTCTTCAATTCTAGGATACTCTTCTCACACGCATTTGACCACTGGAACTTGACCTTTTACTGAGTTAACCTGGTCAATGGGGAAGCTATGGATGAAAATCCTTCAATAAATCTACTGTAGTAATAGGCCAAACCCAAGAAGCTCCTGATGTCTGTTGGAGAGGTGGGTCTAGGCCAGTTCTTCACTGCCTCAATCTTTTGAGAATCAACTCGGATTCCCTCACTAGATACTACATGACCAAGGAACGCAACTGACTTCAACCAGAATTCACACTTGCTGAACTTAGTGAATAATTGGCGATCCTTGAGAGTTTGCAGCACAAGTCTCAAATGATCAGCATGCTCCTCTTCACTCTGAGAATATATGAGTATATCATCAATGAAGACAATAATGAACAAGTCTATATACAAGTTGAACATCCTGTTCATCAAATCCATTAACGCTGCTGGAGCATTCGTCAATCCAAAAGACATAACTACTAATTCATAGTGACGATATCGAGTTTCGAAGGCTGTCTTTGAAATGTCACAATTTTTGACTATGAGCTGATTGGTGCGCCCAAATTACACCTCCTTTTAGAAGCGTAAGAGGTAATAAAATCTAATAAAGGTTGGGATCGATCCCACAGGGAATATGGTATGACTATGGTTGATTAGTGTTTACTTGCACTGTTAGCCATTTATTTCCCTCGAAAGGGGGAGGGGGGTTAAGTAACAAGACTAATGGTAACTTAGATTTGTAAAAAGTAACAAGTATCAGTTTTAAAAGTTGTTATTAATCAGAGAAGTGACTAGGGTAGTGTTCCCCATGAGATCATAACTTAGTAAGGCCTTTGTACTTAGTAAACTAGCTTGGTGCTTAGCATGCAAAATCGGTAAGTTAGGGTTCACCTAAATCCTTGGTCCAATAGATAGATGAATTTCACCACACGCCTTGGTCCGGCCGTGGGTGTATGATTTACTAACCTTTACCCTGGATCCCAGATTAGCTATTCCTGGATAAGGTCAAGCTATTAGATGAGGGTTGATAGCCTCAAATCTCCACCGCTGAATAATCTTTTTCCCATCCATTACCTCCTTGGTCTGGAAAGTAAGAATAAGGCGAGTTCTAACATTGCGCACCATTAAAAAGCAATCAAAATGAAGGGAAGAAGAATACATACATAAACACCACCCTAGAATAACCAAGTACTTTGCCTTCTTTGTTAATCCTTCATGGTTCCCACAACCCTAGTTATGGATCTAGCTACTCATGTTCATAAGTAAAAAATTAATGGTTGTTGGAACAATCATCCGTAGATACTTACAAGAAGAAGTAAAGAAATCCAAAATATTGAAGAAAATCTCAAGAACACTTCAATCAATCAAGAACAATCTTTAATATCAAGAACTTATGTATGAAATCAAAACCAAACGTAACAATGTAGTGGTTGTCTGAAAATAATGAGTAACAACTGAAAATAAAACCTAAAGGGAAGTATTTATAGACAAAAGACCAAATCCTAATTATTCTAGGAAAGCTGGATGTGGCTGCTGTCGATGGGACACCCCACGGGCCATTATAGATGCAACGGGCATCGTGGGTGCCCATCGGGTCTCTTTAGGTCTTAATTTTAGGCCTCATTCCTTGATACCATGGGCGACTATGATGGGATTTAATGGGTGTTACGCCCATCATGGTTGCCCATCGGCTGCACTTGCCTTCTTCACATCTCCGCTGCCTTATTTCTACGGGCGTCTATGACGGGGCATCGTAGGTGTCACGCCCGTCATGGATGCTTGTCGCCCTGCCTTGGCTCCTTGCATTTTCTCTTCCTCATATTAACGGGCCCTGTGACGTCCCATCATGTATTTCACGGGCATCATGGCTGCCTATCAGATTTCAATGCCTTAGCTTCTCCTACTGCCTCATTCAGACGCCTTGTCCCATGGGCCATCATGGGTACGACGCTCGTGGGGCATGCCTTTTTGCCTAGAAATATGAAAAACTTTGGAATTTTCATCATTTCAATACTTTTCCCTGTATATGTAACAAACAACATCAAATCCAACAAAATGTACTTAAGAACTCTAAAAAATCCTTAGTTTTAAGTGTCGAAAGTGCCGTGAAATCCCAGCACATCAACACCCTCTACTTAGAATGTTGGCTTGTCCTCAAGCAACCAACAAAAAGAAAAACTAAAAATGATGCTTAAGTAGAAGGAAACCAGAAATTACAGTAGCAACATGACTCATTAAACTTTCAAACCTCAAAATAGTACCCACTCTTTAACAGCTCAAAGACCAGTGCATTTTTGTAAGTTATTAAAACAACATACGACGGATCCATGAGTGACAACATGATATTCATGAGTAAGCTAGCATACACAGCAGATAGTCAAACCAAGTAATCAGTAATCGTAGTCTACTCTAGTGCCCTCATAAAAAAAAAGTACCGATCACACAGAATTGCAATTAAACTCACAGGTATTGGAAATCCGCTCACTCTCACACAGAAATGCAAGCTGTACATGTACAAAACCATAGGCTTGCCCTTATTTTTTGTGCGTTGGCTTTCAAATAGTTCAGTCATGATCACTATAGGACTTTGTTAAGCTTGTAATGGAGGCTTAGGAACGGGAATGGTATATTTGGGTAAATAGTGACTATGCCCTCCTTGAGACTACAATTACTTCTTTATTTTCTCTATTTTTCAGACCTTACAGTTTCCTCCCTTATTCTCCTTTCTTTCAAACCTTTTTACTTTTATCAAGCTTTGGGTGTGGCTTCTATTACATTTTTGCACTTTTCTTTTCATTGATATTTTTCTTCACTCTTTTCTTTTATTTTCTTTTTAGCACACAAACCACACCTAGTTTCTTTGTTGTTACCATTAACCCAATCTTTTCATACCCAACACTTCCTGCTTACCCCTACAGTAGCCACCCTTAACTTAGGCTTTTAGCCTGAGTTGAGGTGCACAATATCTAAAAAGGGACCAGGGCCAAAACAGAGACTTATAGGAAACGGGGAAGGTGAATAGGTTAAAAACAAAAAGGTTCACTTTAGTCTCAAATTCAGGGATCAAAGGGATTACTTTTCATTGGGTAGGTCATTTGGCTGAAGTGGACTAATTCCAAAATGGCCTATGATCATGTCCTAGCTAAACCATTCTACAACCACAACATGACTAACCAGGCAAGTTCTAGATTGCACAGTACAACAAGAACAGATACTAGGCAGCTCACTTCACACATGGCACAGAGTTTAGAGTACAAGTTAGCTAGTTACCGGTTTATGCCTTAGCTTAAGCTAATTATCTCGGTTATATACATGCTGTCATTTACAGATCCATCAAGGTCAGTTCTAACACCTTATTTCACAAAAATGTAGAGGGGTTTCCATTTTTTTTAGAAATTAGACCATGGCTGCATTCAGTTTCTAATTCACTTTTACAAACACACATCCTATACTAAACATGCCAGTTCAACAAAAATTAAAGGTCCTTAGGGAAAGAACACAGGCAAGAAAACCCCAAGGATGCGGATACCATATAGATACTCTCATGTGTTGCCTCCCATGCAGTGCTTGATTTAACATCGCGGCACGACGCGAGTGTTTTGGCTACTTAGACTTTGCCAAAATACTCTACAAAAACAAACTAGATGACCACAGCTGCCCCCACCCCATATAAAAAGTTGTGCATTATCCTCAATGCACTAAAAGATAATAAACAAGGGATACTAGGTATACTTGTGGTGCCTAAGCGCGATCATCGGGTGTAGCAGAAGTCGAGCCTACTGGATCGATGCCCACAGTCATATCTCCAATAGAGGTTGCCTCCACAATCCTCTCAATTACAATATCAACTGCCCGAGTAGCATCATCACCATGAAATACCACAATGGAAGCTAAAGAAGTTATATCAATAATGTCAACAACATCACTAGCTGAACCACCCATGCCAATGCCATCAACCTCGATCTGTTGCATAGCCACGAACTCCTTTGTTGCCCTCTCTAACTCTTTCCTGACTCTCTGTGCGTCTCTCTCCTCCCTCTTCTTTTGAGAATTTGGGCTAAATGAAGCTTCACCTACTTGGACATGCTTCTCTTTTCTCTTTCTTTTTTTTCTGAGGCTCCGAAGACTCTTTTTCCTTTTCTGGTTCAGCCTTTTTTTCCTTGACCAGTCTAGCCTGCCAAAGCTCGGGGTCCACAAAGTCCTATAAATCAAGTGTTGGCTCTGAAGTAACCTGTGGTAAGACTATTGGAGACTTAGCTTGAGAAACTGAGGGATTCATCAAACCATCGACATCGACCCTAAGTTCTGCTATCTTTTGTTTTAGTTCTATGAGCTCAGCTGCACCCATCTCCTGCAGATTCTCATCAACCCTATTTTCTACTGCATCAATCTAGTCATTTATATTAAGAAATGGTGCTATGGATCTCTGGATTGAGGCATCAACAATCGGCTAAAACTGCAAAGCAAACTTTTTCATTTGTTCCTTCAACTTAATGGTCGTCTGAACTATGTTGGCAAAATTTGCCGGATAAAAAGCAAATATGGACTCAGTTTCCTCTGTAGGAGGTACTGCAGAAGAAGATGGACCAGCTGTGGTGCACTCGGTATGGCTACCCTGTGGGGTGGGCAAAGTATTAGGGGACGGTGTCACCTCCAGAGTCGGTATATGTGCCTCTAGGGTGAGAGCGAGTGGTTCTGAAGTACCGCTCAGACCCATAACTCTGGACTCATCCTTGGACCTTTCTGGATGATATTTCTGGGAGGCTTGCTCCGCACGGTCAATACTCGCATACTTCGGGACATTAGCTTCATCACACAATTCAGTTATGAAGAAGGGAAATAGATAGGATAAACTGATCTTGGTGACTCTGTCCTGGATTTCTTTAGCAATAATGTGCCTAAAGTTGAGACTGTACTTGGACATCACACTAGCCACTAGGATAGCCCATTCAAGAGTTAACTGATTGTCGGCACCCGTCGGCCTGAGCTAGAGTCGTATCAGGGCCTACTAGAATTCGACCTCAAATAATAGTGAAGCCTTTGTGATCTGCGGCTTGTCCTGGTCGAGCCACTTTGCTGTCGCGGTCATTGTAAGTTGCTTGGCCAACCACTTAGTCTGTTTTAGCTCATTCTTGACCCGATAGTCATAATCAAAGGTATCTGTGGTGATATCATATCCCAGACCAAAGAGAAATCTATTAATAGTTTCAGAGGAGATGTTCACACGGACACCTCGCATCGGTATGCTCTCAAGAGCAGGCAAGTCGACAGCTCTTTGGCCCTTCTGGCATCTACTTTCCAATATGGCTTGGTAGTTTGCATAGAACTCCCTCACAATAAGCGATTAGTAGTCCGGGAGTGGCTTGCTAGTCCAACCCAATTGGCAGTACTGAAAATATTGATCAAGCTTAGGGAAGTTCTTTATTTTGAAAGGATCATTCCTCCATTCCTCAGTGATATCCCATCTCAGATTTCCCCGTGCTATCACCTCGAGCCCATAATCGAATATTTTCTTTGACTCTTTGATATTCCACCTAGCTTTCTCTCGAGTGAGTACCAGCATTGTACTAGGGCTTGTTGGAGTGGGTGAAGATGTCTCCCTTTTGGGAGTGGTGGTCTCTGTATCAGACCATGATCCATTGCCATTTCCTGACTTAGTCCCAGTTTTCGTGCCACTAGAGACCTGGGTGGCTAGTTCTTTCCCTCCTTTAGCTGGTGAAAGGGCATGGTCCTTTTCTACGCTAGAACTAGCTGAGCCAAAAGATAATCCTTCCTCCTATGCAGGTGCTTTTCCTCCTTCCTCTTTAGACTGGGAAGGAGATACGATCATCTTTCTCCTAGTTGCCCGGAAGAGGGAGGTGTTGTCTGAATCACTCTTCTCGACTTCAGAATCAGATTGATCCTTTAGTCGAGACTTGACTGAAGTATCTTTTACTTTCCTAGCCCCCCCGCATTGGAGTGGTGTTTTTAGTGCGATAGTACCTGCAGGAAATCATCGATAGCACAAAGTTCAAAAATTGAAAAACAAGAAAAATTTACACTTAGAAAAAAAATGCAGTAATTTAAGTCTTCCACGGGCGTGGGAGGTCCGATGTCCTGTGGGAATGGGCTTCGGATCTTGATAGTGGTATTTTTAAGGACAAGTTGTCCTTCCAAGAGCTCCTTCCATGGGCGTGGGAGGTCTGACGTCCCATCGGATTGGTCATCGGATCTGGCCAGAGGCTTTTTTCAAGCCTTGAACTATTACAAACGCCTATCGTGCCTCAGACGGCCCGTTTGCTGGCCCATGGGATCAAGTTAGGCACAGTATTCTCTCTTTTATTCTATGTTGTCCTGAGTTTCACCTCTCAACATACATCAAACCATTTCATTCACCTAAGCATATAACCCTAAGTTCTAAATTTTTACACAAGCCTACTAAAACTAGGGTTCACTTACTCAATATTGGACTCAACAATACCGGAACCTATAGTTAGTGTCTTCAACTTCTCACAAAGAATATAACATCTTCAAGAAGAAAAAACACTTACTTCTTGATTGTTAAAAACTCTTGGGGAAGAAAAAGAAGCTTTGGAGAACTTGGTGAGAACTCTTTGGCTTGATGCTTGCTTGAGATCACTGTAGGGATGTGGGTTGAGTGAATTGGGGAGGTTTGATCATGGGTTGAGTGAATTTTTAGGAGAGTAAGTCAATTATGGTGGAAAGAGAGAGCTTTTGTGATGTTTGACTTCAATTGGACGAGGTTAAACGAGTTAGATATGCAGGGAAAGAGGGGAAAACTAATCTGGGTGGGGTCGGGTTTAAAGAACATAAAACTTTAAAACATGCAGACCCAGTTGACCAACCCAGATGACGGGCCACGCGATGCCCATCGAGCAAGTGATGGCTCATCAGTGCATAACTTACCTGGGCATCTGAACTTATTTCCCATGCCCGTCAGAGATAAGATGTCTCATAACGTGGGATGTGGGAATGAGCCAGTGGTTCTTTTATCTTTGTTCGTGGCTTCACGCTCATTTCCCATGCCTATCGGAGCCATGACGGCCCGTCATGTGGGGCGTGGAAATAAGGCAGACCATATTTCTTCAACACTTGATATCTTTTCAGCTTGGATGCCCTAGTCCCACGGGTGTCACACCCACGACGTACCATCACAACTGCCCATGGTATCAAGGAAGGAGGCCTGGAACCAAGACCTGAAGAGACCCAACGGGCACCTATGACGCCCTTCGCATCCACAATGGCCCGTGGGGCATCCCGTCGACAGCAGCCGCATCTAACTTTCCTAGAATAGTTAGGATTTGGTTTTTTTGTCTATAAATACTTCCCCTTAGGTTTTATTTTCTGTTGTTACTCATTATTTTCGGACAATCACTACATTGTTATGTTTGTTTTGATTTCATACATAAGTTCTTGATATTAAAGATTGTTCTTGATTGATTGAAGTGTTATTGAGATTTTCTTCAGGATTTCGGATTTCTTTACATCTTTTTGTAAGTATCTACCGATGATTGTTCCAATAACCATTAATTGTTTACTTATGAACATGAGTATCTAGATCCACAAATAGGGTTGTGGGAACCATGAAGGATTAACGAAGTAGGCAAAGTACTTGGTAATTCTAGGGCGGTGTTTATGCATGTATTCTTCTTCCCTTTATTTTGATTGCTTTTTAATGGTCCGCAATATTAGAACTCGCCTTATTCTTACTTGCCGGACCAAGGAGGTAATGAATGTGAAAAGGATTGTTCAACGGTGGATATTTGAGGCTATCAACCCTCATCTTATAGTTTGACCTTGTCCAGAAATAGCTAATCTAGGATCCAGGGTAAAGGTTAGTAAATCATACACCCACGGCCGGACCAAGGCGTGTGGTGAAATTCATCTATCTGCTGGACCAAGGATTTAGGTGAACCTAACTTACCGATTCTGCATGCTAAGCACCAAGCTAGTTTACTAAGTACAAACGCCTTACTAAGATATGATCTCATGGGGAACACTACCCTAGTCGCTTCTATGATTGATAACAACTTTTGAAACTGATACTTGTTACTTGTTACAAATCTAAGTTACCATTAATCTTGTTACTTAGAACCCCCCCTTTCGATGGAAATAAATGGCTAACAACGCAAGTAAGCAATAATCAACCATAGTCCTACCATACTCCCTGTGGGATCGACCCCAACCTTCATTGGATTCTATATTTGAATAGCGACCGCTTACGCTTCTAAAAGGAGGTGTAATTTAGGCGCATCAAATTTTGGCACCATTGCCGGGGAATACGACTTAGGATTAAGAGAGATTGTATTTGTTTCACTATTAGTCCTTATTTCTTGATTTTACTTTTTCTGTTGTTTTTGTTTTGTTATGCAGGTTGCACACTTGTGCATGCCTAATACAAGGAGTCAAGGCAATCCCTTGATCCCATACGTTCCTGAACTCCTTAGAACTTTAAGAAACATGGCTAAAGAGGGAGAGCATGAGACACCGGAGCAGATCACTGCTCAGTTATTGGCAGAAGAAGAGCAAAGAAAAAAGAACGAGAGGATGCCCTCGCTGCTGAAAATGCTAAAATTGCAGCAAAACTCATAGCTCGAAATGAGGCAGCTGAGAAAGAAAGGCAAGCTCAATAATAGGATGCCCATCAAGTCGCACTCGATGCACAAGCTGTGAGAGACGAGGCAGCAGCTAGACAAAATTTGTCATAGAATAAGGGTCGACTGTCACGACCCAACCTACTAGGCCATGCGGGCGCCTACTCTATGCACCTAGATAGACGAACCCTTACCACCCGTCCAACAGGTAAAATGCAGAAAAGAGAAAATAAACCCTGAAATAACCTTTTTGATATACGAAAACCCTTTAAAACCTTGTTTTCAGAAAAACATCCTTTTTGTGAAGATTACAACCAGCAGTTTTACAATTTAAATTACCCTCCCTAGGACCTAGTCTAAAAAGGTACAAGAGCTACTATAGGATTTATGTAGAGTGATGTGAATGAGACACAACTTCCATCATGGAATCGAAGGACAGAAGCTGTTGCAGATCACCATCGTCATGTACCTATGAAACATCACCAACCCTGCAACCAGACTATACCTAAAAAGGGTATAACAAGAGTAGAGTCAATACAACCACACGTACTAAGGCATCATCGGTCAACCCGAATCCACACGTACTATCATATAGGAAAATAGGGACACCATGAAATAAACAGTATAGCCCTATCCTCCACCATTACCTTCACCAGACCCGATATCAACCGATCGTCTACTCACACCCCTTACCTCACCCCTTTTTATTACTTCCGCTGCCAACTCCCTTCCTCTCAAGTCTTCCGGGTCACGCTTAGCTTAGACTTCCTAAGTCACACTAACCTTAGACTTCCCAAGGCACACTCACCTTAGACTTCCCAAGTCACACACCCCTTAGCCCAACCGCTAAATCTGGCTCTGATTTCCTCACCATTATTCTAGTCAACCCCCATGACTATGCATCCAGAAACGACCCAGTCCCTGTCAATAAAGACCCACTACACCCCTGGCACTACCCACAAGTACCCAGATCCCTAGACAACTCTTTACAAGATAACACCAACTAGTCACCCAAGGCCAGACGCTTAGTCATTTCCCTAGTTTATCAACCACATATAAACCACTTCACAAATATAATCAACAATCCACAACCAACGATCCTTACACCTCATTATATATTCCGAACCCACCCTGTATCCCCTCTAGACAACACCTAAGTATCAGACAAACAACTCGATCTATACCAAGACCAACTCGTAAAGCAATGTAACAACCCGGCCTCTCAAGGACCCAAATACACAACCACAGTTTAAGTTCACAACCCATCCCACTTAGGGAACCATTAAATAAAGATGCAAAAATACAAGAAAGTAAACCCGTACCAGGCATGGCACCCGATCCAACCTTTAGTATTATCCCGTACCAGGCGTGGTACCCGAGCCACCCATTAGTATATTTTGTACCAGGCGTGGTACCCGAGTCAACCATTAGTATTATCCTATACCAGGCATAGTACCTGAGCCAACCAAGTCAAATAATTTACAGTCACAAAAATGATTAATTAACTTGTAAACCAACAAGCACAATACAACATTCAATTTACCAGACTGCTAACAGGACTATTAGGCATTTATAATCATTACATAAGCAATGCATTTCATACAAATACTTCGATAAGAGTACTTAAATGCACAAAGCATACAGGAAGCAAACTATCACCTACGCTTGTTCCAGGGTATGTAACTCAATTCCTAACCTGTCCAAAGACTAAGTCCCGTTTCCCCCTTTTTATTAACACATCTTAATAACTACATAGTTTTCGAACACTTTCGAGTTAATTACAATATGGGGAAAACCACCCTTTAACCTTGGTGATTTATCCACTCCTTATTATCCTATTCATATGCCCGAAACCTTACCTAGGAATTTCTCCATTTTTATTTCCCATGTAGTTTCCCCAAGCATTTCCCGGTTCCCTGAACCTTTCCGACATCCCATTCCCCAAAATACTATCATCTCCCAGATAGAGACAACATGTACAACCCACAAATACATAGTATCAACTCGCCATTTCAACCAACCAATTCCTAGTTCACACATAACCAATACCGAATCCGCTAGACTCCGTGCCCGGAGGCCTAATCATGGATTATCCTTTTCAACTATACAATAGTACGAATATAAACAGGTCTATCTACTCAAGTGAAAACCTAGCCTACCTGGATGCTAAACAGCTGCAAGGATGCATTTCCAGCTCCGTGAAGGTGTTCCCGGCTGAATAATGGTCCTGGAATCTACTTTTCTACGTCCCTTAAGCCATAGTCTTTTGTCCCATGGTTCCCAAGTCCTGGAGCAGCATAAGAGGGTTTTTGGAGAAACCCTCGTATGTCTCTCAACTGAGGAGGAGAAATCTTTTAATAAAACTCATTCTGAGCCTACTGCCTCCCATCATTCTGCTATAGTGGATGGCCTTCCACCATAGTGGTTCTGCTATAGCGGATAAAATATCGCTATAGCAGAGTGACATCAGCCTGGATGATTTCCCAAAATCTGAAATTTTTCATCACATCACCCCACTTAATACCAAAAATATTTTATTCATTTTCAAAATCTCATGACATCGTGGTTCCTGAAATAACGATGGATCCGATCGTTACAACAGATACCAATTTACCCATTGTTCATTCCTGAACGATCCCAAGAATCAAGAGAATGAAAAAATAGTCAAGGACCCTCACTATACCAAATGACCATGTAACGTACGAACCTACACGAATTACCAACCTTCCCTCGATTATTCACACCGATTCGAAGGAAATTAGCTGATCCTACTCCCTCTGAGAATTTTTGAATTACCCAAGAAAATTTACACGTGACCTTCCTGAGTACCCAAGGAATTTGAGGTCTCGGACAATGTCGGAGCAAAAGAATTTGAAATTACCCGGGAGAACCCTTTTGTTTTACAAAAGAAACTAATTGACCTCCACTATAGCGGATATTACTCTGCTATGGTGGTACCACTATAGCAGAGTACCTACCGCTATAGCGGTTAACTATAGATCGAAATAGGGGAGAAACAAATTTCTTTCCCCATTCTCCCCATATTTCTTCCAAAGAAAATACCACATTCTCTCCCGATCACCTTACTCCCAACGTCAAAATTTCCAGGTAAGACTCGTTTCCTTACTTTCTTGCACAAATTTAGACATGATTTTGGTAGAAAATGAGGGTTTGGGGTATACATTATAGTGAGTTTTGAACTTGAACCTTAGGTTAGATTTTTTGTTGGATTCCTGAAGCATGGATGTTCCCCTTACGTCTATAATGCCTCCCAGGCGTTATGGGCTTAAGGATTGCACTATTTTTGGCCAAAAATAGGCCAAAACGAGGTGGGAGGTGAAGGGTTGTTCTTGAACAAAAGTTGCAATTTAGACGGAATTTAGGGGTTATAATGCCCAATTTTTTGTAAAAAATAATAATAGAATGTTTTAGGAGCACTGATCTGAATTGGGATTGTCAAAAATGGAGTTTTGGGTTAAGGGGCGCCATCGTTGCACCCCTTGAAGCTTCTGGGATGATGAATACCGCTATAGAGATTGGACTCCGCTATTGCAGTTCTGCTATGATGGATATTTTTCCGCTATGGCAGACGATCGTCCGCTATAGCTGAAGGTCGGGAACCAGTATCTCCCCAAGATGACACTTAGAAAATATTTCCCCCCTTTTCTAAACCTTTTATGCCTTATTGAGTTCTAATCTAATTTTCTCACTACATTACAGGTTATACTTCTAATGGATAGAGGACAAACATTGCCCATGTATTCCTACGAGTGTTTCCCCGGTGAAGCTAGCCGGGAGAGGTTCTTGGATTACAGGAGACTGGGCATTTGTCATGAGAGGGTGCAAGCTGACAGGGGTGGACGGAAAAGTAGACGCCTTCCACCGCAAGGTTAGAGAGTTGGGTTGGGATTCCTTGTTGGTATCTCCTATTCCTGCACAGACAGGCTGGGTGCGAGAGTTCTATGCCATTCTTCCTAGAGTCCATTGGGATAAGCCCAACCCCACCATCCGTATCCAAGAAGTAGACGTCCCCGTGGATGCTCAGACTATCAATGGGGTGCTTAGAGAGCCTCCATCTCCAATGAATCCTACGAGGCTAAGTTCCGGCTCTGGGACATGACTTGGTTGAGGGACACTCTGGTGGATGAGACATGCAAAGATCAGGTCTACTGGGTCAGCCCTGAGGGCATCACTAGTACTTACTTTTCTTTGAAGGCTAGGATGTGGCTCAACCTGGTGTCTCAGAAGATCCTCTCGTCGGGTAACAAGACCGACGTGACCTATGCCCAGGACCTGGTGATTGCTTATGCCATGCAAGGCATTATCATGAATGTGGGGGAGCAAATCATCTCCGAGTGGAAGGAATTCTACCGGGGTCACATGAAGAGCCCCTATCTTCCGGGCTTGGTATCTGAATTGTGTAGGTGGGTTGGGGTTCCTGAGGACCATACTGACTTGGAGGTGGCTATGGATGACCCCTTTGATCCTGTCCGAGTGAAGGTAGTCTCCAAGAAGAAGAGAAATGTGGACGAAGTAGGAAGCAGTCAGCCGGTCGAGGACGCCACCGATGATGATGATGATGACACTTCTGCCCCTTCCAAGCCTCAGCCCTCTATCAATAGCACCCAGCTAGACGAGACCTTGGCCGCGATCCAGAGGTTCAAGAAGGGCACCGCCGCTGGAGGTACAATCCTGCCCCTACTACTCAGGACTTTACTGCACTCCGAAGGGAGTTAGAGGAGGAGAAGAAGAAAAGGCGCTCCCGGGACCGTATGTTTGCCCGGTTGTCACTCCGCCATAGCGGTATCACTGTAGCGATGAAAATTCTACTATAGCGGCATCGCCATAGTGGTATAGTTCCACTATGGCGGTCCCGACGGTGACAGCTCAGAAAAATTGAATTTTCCAGCAAGTGTACCCTTCCCCTTTCCCCGTTATCATTATCTAATCCCGTCGATCCTTCCATGGTCTTACACTACCCCCAAGACCATTATTGGCAATTCATATATCAAAACTCAGCATCAATCACAAAAGAAATTACCAATCACAATAGATTTTAAAAGGACAATTGTTCCCAATAATACCTTCCTGCTATTAAACACGAATAACTCCCTTGTTCTCATGGTTCCCAACCAAGTCCCGACCATCGTGAAATCGAAGTTTCCCTATAGTCACAATTTCCATTCCTTTATCATCGTAACCAATGATAAGTACTTTTTAGGACAAGATACAATTTCAGTCAATACAATTAACAGCTATGCACAGACCCAAGACACACTACCTTCAACTTATGACCCTCTGCAGACTCATCATTCATTTCAAGGTAACCAAGTTCACACAATTCAAATAGGTCTTACAAACACAGTAATACATAAAATTTTCACTTCAGGCCACAACAAAAATTAAGTCACATAAATTCCCCTTTTATTCGTATTCATGGATGACCATTAGCTGGTTATCCGTGTTTTACCATAGCCTCTCAGTCTAGATACCAATTGGAACCTTCCTGGTTCTGATTTCCCTTGCTTGTCTTATCACAACCGGAGTGCAAAGACGCCATTTTACTTCATTGAGATACCAATTAGGATCGAGAGATTCCAATTGGACTCAACCCATAGAAGTAAGCAAAAGGACCGCACGAAAAGGAATGAAGGAAGAGAGATGTTTCCTAGAATGCTTCATAGCTTCCCAAAGATTAGGTGTGGACGTCAACACACCAATCCGTAGGACTCTATTCGACATTTTGCTCTTGTACTGGGAGACTGGTAACCTAGGCTCTAATACTATCTGTCATGACCCAACCTACACGTGTGAGCGCTTACTTTATGCAGCTAGATAGATGAACCCTTACCACTCGTCCAACAGGTAATGCGGAAAAGAGAAAATAAACCCTGAAATAAACTTTTTAATATAAGAAAACCCTTTACAACCTTGTTTTTAGAAAAATATCCTTTTTGTGAAGATTACAACCAACAGTTTTACAATTTAAATTACCCTCCCTAGGACCTAGTGTAAACAGGTACAAGAGCTACTATAGGATTTATATAGAGAGATGTGAATGAGACATAATATCCATCATGGAATCGAAGGACAGAAGCTGTTGCAGATCACCATCTTCATGTACCTATTAAACATCACTAACCCTGCAACCAGAATATACCCAAAAAGGGTATAGCAAGAGTAGAGTCAGTACAACCACACGTACTGGAAGGCATCACCGGTCGACCCGAATCCACACGTACCATCATATAGGAAAACAGGGAAAACATGAAATAAACAATATAGCCCTATCCTCCACCATTTACCTTTACCAGACCTGATCTCAACCCATCGTCTACTCACACCCCTTACCTCACCCCTTTCTATTCCTTATGCTTCCAACTCCCTTTCTCTCAAGTCTTTCGGGTCACGCTAAGCTTAGACTTCCTAAGTCACACTAACCTTAGACTTCCCAAGGCACACTCACCTTAGACTTCCCAAGTCACACTCCCCTTAGCCCAACCGCTAAATCCAGCTCTGATTTCCTCACCATTATCCTAATCAACCCCCATGACTATGTATTCAAAAATGACAACACAGTCCCTGTCAATCCAGACCCACTACACCCCAGGCACTACCCATAAGTACCCAGACCTCTCTCAGATCCCTATGCATCTCTTTATAGGATAACACCAGCTAGTCACCAAGGCCAGACGCTCAGTTATTTCCCTAGTTTATCAACCACATGTAAACCACTTCACAAATATAATCAATAATCTTCAACAAACAACCCTTACACCTCATTACAATTCCCGAACCCACCCCGTATCCCCTCTAGACAACACCTAAGTGTCAGATAAACAACTCGGTCTACACCAAGACTAACTCGTAAAGCAATCTAACAACCCGGCCTCTCAAGTACCCAAATACACAACCATGGTTTAAGTTCACAACCCGGCCCACTCAGGGAACCATTAAATAAAGATGCAGAAATACAAGAAAGTAAACCCGTAACAGGCGAGGCACCCGAGCCAACCTTTAGTATTATCCCGTACCAGGTGTGGTACCCGAGCCAACCATTAGTATATTTTGTACCAGGCGTGGTACCCGAGCCAACCGTTAGTATTATCCTATACCAGGCATGGTACCCGAGCCAACCAAGTCAAAATATCCACAGTCATAAAAATAAATAATCAACTTGTAAACCAACAAGCATAATACAACATTCAATTTACCAGACTGCTAACAGGACTATTAGGCATTTCTAATCATTACCTAAGCAATGCATTTCATACAAATACTTAGATAAGAGTACTTAAATGCACAAAGCATACAGGAAGCAAACCATCACCTACCCTTATTCCCGGGTATGTAACTCAATTTCTAACTTGTCCGAAGACTAAGTCCCGTTTCCCCTTTTCTATTAACACATCTTAATAACTACATTATTTCCGAACCCTTTCGAGTTAATTACAACATGGGGAAAACCACCCCTTAACCTTGGTGATTTATCCACTCCTTATTATCCTATTCATACGCCCGAAACCTTACCTAGGAATTTCTTCATTTTTATTACCTATGTAGTTGCCCCAAGCATTTCCCGATTCCCCAAACCTTTCCGACATCCCAATCCCCAAAATACTATCATCTCCCAGATCAAGACAACATGTACAACCCACAAATACATATTAGCAACTCGTCATTTCAACCAACCAATTCCTAGTTCACACATAACCAATACCGAATCCTCCAGACTCTATGCTCGGAGGCCTAATCATGGATTCTCCTTTTCAACTATACCATAGTACGAATATAAATATGTCTATCTACTCAAGTGAAAATCTAGCCTACCTGGACACCAAGCAGCTGCAAGGATGCATTTTCGGCTCCGTGAAGGCATCCTGACTGAATGATGGTCCTGGAATCTGCTTTTCCACATCCCTTTAGCCGTAGTCTTTCCTCCCCATGGTTCTCAAGTCTTGGAGTAGCATAGGAGGGATTTTGGAGAAACCCTCATATGTCTCTCAACTGAGGAGGAGAAATCTTTTAATAAAACTCGTCCTGAGGCTACTGCCTCCCATCATTCCGCTATAGCGGATGGCCTTCTGCCATAGCGGTTCCGCTATAGCGGATAAAATACTATTATAGCAGAGTGACATCAGCCTGGATGATTTTCAAAAATCTAAAATTTTCCATCATGTCACCCCACTTAATACCAAAAATATTTGATTTATTTTCAAAATCTCGTGACATCGTGGTTCCTGAAATAATGATGAATCCGGCATTACACCGACAGATACAGCAGCCAAGGTATACCCCTTACTTCTATGATGATGATGATTATGAGGTGGAGGAATTAGGCATTACTGGACCCATAGTGTTGCCACCACTGACTGAAGGAATGAAGTTTGACATCACTAGCACCATGATCCAGTTGCTGAACCTGAAGGGACTATATACTGGGAAGCCTACGAAAGACGCGAATCTACATGTGAAAAATTTTATGGGGATTTGCAAAGATTATAATCTACCAAGAGTTGGGAAAGACGCTATTAGACTGAGACTGTTTCCATTCTCATTGACTAGAGAAGCAACTGTGTGGCTTTCAGAATTGCCCGATAATTTGATATACACATGGCACGAGTTAAAAAGTTAGTTTTTGGAGAGGTTCTTTCATCCATCAAGGATGTTGCAGCTGAAGCAAGAGTTCTATAATTTCAAGTAGGTACCTGCAGAGGCATTATATGAGACATGGTTGAGGTTCAATAAGAAGTTGAAACAAGTTCCAAAACACGGAATCCCTTCAAGGCATCTGATAGAGATCTTCTACAAATCATTGAGCGCTAAAACAAAATAGTAGGCGACACTATAACTGGTGGAGCATTCATGGAAAATTCGTATATTGAAGCTTTTGAGATGTTTGATAGGGTTACCAAGACCAGCAGAGCATGGCATACTAGAGAGGCTGAGAGTCTAGCATGTACATATGCAGTTGGTAAGTCCATTGATTCTCAAGAATTGCAGGAGTTCAAGCAAAAAGTTGTTGAGATGAAGACGAGCATTGGGTTGATTGCAAAGAAAATCCTAGATGAGGGAGTAGAAAAGGTGAAGGTAATTAGTTCACAAGGAAGAGCTCCAAGGCAAGATGAGTATGATTCTGATTAGGAAGTTAGTTACCTGAATGATCAAGGAACGCGTTTCCGCGCCAATGGCCAAGGAAATCAAGGTCGGAATAGAGAGGACAACTACAATCGGTCCAGATACAGAGACAGGAGCAGGGGTAGAGATGGTGATTGGCAAAAGAGAGATTGCTACAAGAATGATAGGAGCGACCTATATGTCCCTTCTAGAAATTGCAAAATAGGTGTTGATCAACCACTCCCACCCATGAGAGAGCTGATGAATAAGTTATTGCAAAAGGTTAATGCTATATAGGGAAGCTTAAAGGATATATACGCAGATCTTTCTTGTATGAGTCAGAAGGTGGAGTCTCATTCTATAGCGATAAAGAAGCTTGAGGCACAAATGAGTTAGATGTCTACAACCTTGAATTCGGGTCAAAAAGGTACTCTCCCAAGTGATACAATTCAGAATCTAAAAAATAATTGACAAGTTATAGTTGTAACTACTCAAAGTGGAAAATAGACTGTTGATCCTCCCTTGCTGATGGTTGTTGATGAGCCGGTCGAGCCTGAAATTAATGATGATTAGATTGTGGTAGAGTCTGAAGAGAGAGACAGCGGTGAAGGTCCAAGTTAGAAGAAGTCTTCTGAGGCAAAAGCGAAATATAAAGAGGTTGTGCCAGCCTTGAAGCCCATCCCATTACCTCCTCCACCTTACCCACATAGATTGAAGAAAAATGTTGAGGACGGTAAATTTCACAAGTTTGTCTCTATGCTGAAATAATTTTCAGTCAATATCCCTTTAGTTGAAGTACTGGAGCAGATGCCTGGATATGCTAAATTCATGAAGGATCTGGTGACTAGGAAGAGAATGGTTAGCTTTGATCCAGCTGATAATTTACACCATTGTAGTGCAATAGCCTCCCGTTCGTTGGTGCAGAAAAAGAAAGATCCTGGAGCTTTTACTATTTCTTGCATAATTGGAGCATTTTACTTTGCTAAGGCATTGTGTGATTTGGGTACTAGTATAAATCTAATGGCACTAGGAGTGTTTAATCAGTTGGTCTTGGGAGCCCCTAAACCAACTACAATGCGGTTTCTTATGGCAGATCGCACAGTGAAAAAACCTATGGGAATTCTCTATGATATGCTTGTGAAAGTTGATACTTTCATCTTCCCTGCGGACTTTGTTATTCTTGACTATGACGTTGACTTTTAGATTCCTATCATCTTGAGACTACCTTTCCTTGCTACCATACGTGTGTTAGTTGACCTAGAGACTGGGCAGATGAAGTTTAGATTGAATGATGAAGTAGTCACTTTTAATATTTTCCAGTCTATGAAGCATCATGATGACATGCGTGTGGTTTCTGTTATTGATGTGGTTGATGAGGATCAACTAATTTTGCCTGTTAAGGAGAGACTTGGTGTTGAAGCACTTGTGGTTGTGATTATGAATTTTGATGGAGATGACATTGAAGAGTATGGTGATATGGTTTAAGCACTTGCAGGTATGGGGTCTTATACGTACGCTCCAAAGAAGCTTGATTTGGACCTAAATAATAGACAGTTACCACCTGCCAGACCACCTATTGAGGAGCCTCAAGTCTTGGAGCTCAATGCGCTTCTGTCTTATCTTCGATATGTGTTTTTAGGAGCTAATGAGACCTTGCCAGTTATTATTGCTGCAGACTTAGGAGAAGGGCAAGTTGAAGCTTTAGTTTCTGTGTTGAGAAAGTTCAAAAGGGCCATTGGTTGGTCCATTACTGATATCATTGGGATTCCGCCTGGAATCTGCATTCATAAATTCAGCTAGCCCTAGATTGAATTCTGAGTATTGAGCACCAGCGTAGGTTAAATCAGCCTATGCAAGAGGTTGTCAAGAGATTACCAAGTGGTTGGATGCAGGTGTGGTTTACCTTATTGCGGACAGCAAGTGGGTGAGCCCTATTTAATGTGTGCTGAAGAAGGGTGGGATTACTGTAGTCCCAAATGCGAAGAATCAGTTGATCCCAATGAGGCCATTTATAGGCTGGTGTATATACATAGATTATAGTAAGTTGAAAGCTTGGACTGAAAAGGATCATTTTCTGATGCCGTTCATGAAGCAGATATTAGACCATTTTATTAAAAGAGGATGGTATTGTTTTCTTGATGGTTATTCGGGCTACAATCAGATTTTGATTGTGCCTGAAAACCAAGAGAAGACCACTTTCACCTGTCTATATGGGACATTTGCATTTAAGAGGATGCCTTTTAGTCTGTGCAATGCACCAATAACTTTTCAGCGTTGCATGATGTCTATCTTCTATGACATGGTAGAGGACACTATTGAAGTGTTCATGGATGACTTTTCAGTGGTGGGTAATTCTTTTGAAGATTGTTTGGCTCATCTCAGTTGTGTACTAAAGAGGTGTGAAGAATACAACTTGGTACTTAATTGGGAAAATGTCACTTCATGGTGAAAGAGGGTATAGTGCTTGGCTATTTGATCTCCAAGAAGGGTATTGAGGCCGACAAAGCAAAGATTGAGGTGATTGAAAAATTGCCTCCACTAGATTCTGTGAAGGAGATTCAAAGATTTTTGGGCCATGCTGGTTTCTATAGGAGGTTTATCAAGGACTTCTCCAAAATTGCTAATCCATTGTGCAAATTGTTGGAGAAGGAGGTAAAATTTGCATTTGATGAAGCATGTCTGAAGGAATTCGAGTGCCTTAAAGAAAAGTTGGTCTCTGCTCCCATTATTATTTCTCCTGATTGGTCTTAACCCTTTGAGGTTATTGTAACTACCGGGTCCGTCATTATGGGTGAATCATTCATGCCAATTCTTAGAGTTAGAAAACTCCGGGATTGGAAGTTTGAAATTTTGGGGTAGGCTAGTCTCGGTCGGTTTTTGAATGAGGTATGGTCTAGGGAAATTCGAGTAATAATTGGGTTAAGTGTCTTGATTTGATATAGTTTTACCTTTATCTAAGACATAAAGGAGTCCGAGGGACTTTTCAGAATCGAATTCGGGTAAGTAGAACTCCCAGAATCGAGGTTGACGTGAAGGGTTTGTTCCGGGACGTCAGGAAAATAAGTGTGTTGTAAAATGAACAAATTTTGGGGATCTTAAAATTTTTTGTCCCGTGTCAACCTCTACAGAGGTTGACACACTTCCATAGCAACCTCCGCCGTAACGGAGAAAATACCGCTACAGCGGAAGTCAACATCGGTCAACCTCTGCCATAGAGAATGACTCCGCTACAGCGGTACCGTTATAGAGGAGTAGACCGCTATAGCGGAGCATGATGGGATTTAATGCAGAAACTTCCCCAAAATAGTTTAGTTTTTCTTCAAGACATTTTGGGAGAAGAGAAGGGCGATTTTGGGTGATCTTCATCTGTTTTTCACCTTTTTCATCCTAAAGGTAAGGATTCTACTCCCCAAACGCCGTACTATCTATCCTATGCCATAGATATGCTAGGCGTGGACTTGGAGAAAGGTTTGGAATGACCTAGGAATGGTGAAATCTGGGGAAAAAGGGGAATTCTAAGGGTAGAAGTTCTTGGGTGTTGTTAAATTTACTATATTATGATCATGTGATTTTTAATTCCCTAAATGTATCCATAAAATTGGTAGAACTAGGTGAATTAATTGTGGAAAAGCTCGAGAAAAAAGGGTGGAATGATCATGGGTGGCCTGGGGTTTAGGATTTTTTATAATCCGGGTAAATTGTAGGTTGTAAAGATTGATTCTTGGTTATTGTGTATTGTTTTAGACCAAGAACCGGCAAGAACTTCGGGAAAAAAGGAAAGCTCCGGCTGAGTAGAGATTTTGACTAATTTGAGGTAGATGATGGTTATTGCTTCCTATATGTATTGTATATTGTGTACTTTTGTCTAAGTAATTGCATGAGTTGCATTGCTTAGAAATGGTTTAGGAATGTCCAAAAGTCCTATTTTCAGTCTTGTGAAATGAACTAGGTGTTATTGCTTGTTGGTTCACAAGTGTTGATTGTTCATTGTTTGTGATTGTGGATTTATATGACATTCAGCTGGCTCGGGTACCACGCCTGGTACGGGTATACTAACGGTTGGCTCGGGTACTACACCTGGTATGGGATATACTAATGGTTGGCTCAGGTACCATGCCTGCTACGGGAAATACTAATTGGTTAGCTCGGGTACCAACCCTGGTACGAGTTTACTTTATTGCATTATTGCATTTTGATGTTGGTTCCACGAGTGGACCGGGTTGTGTTGCTGAATTGTGATATTTGCTTATGGACCTTGAGAGGACAGGTTATCATTATTGATATGTGAGTTTGGTCTTGGTGTAGACCGGGTTGCATGTTTAACACTTAGGTGTTGTTTAGAGGGATCCCAGGGTGGGTCCGGGATATGTGAAATGGTATAATTGTTGATTTCTGTTGATTGTTGATCATGGATATAAAGGTGGATTACATGTGGGTACAAGATAGGAAAAGACTTGTAATCTAGGGATATCTGTTGGATGGTTACATGTTTCATGTACTCTTACTTGATTATTGTACTATTTATATGTTGTTTATTTAGAGCTGGCTGATGATCCAACCTATACACGGTGGTTGTGTATTGATTTTGCACTTGCTTTTTTTTAGAGTACAGTCAATCTTCCAGCAGCTGACACGCGACCTCACCTGTAGTCCCAACATTTTCAGACGTCAAGGGTGAGCTGCTTTGGTTGAGCTGCCTTGATTTTTATTTGTTTATGTTATAGCCCACATGTTCTGGGCTTAGACTATTTCTTATATTGGGGTTGCATCCCCACATTCTAGATTTTGGTAGTGTTTTAGTATGATGACTTTCAGATTCTAGGGGGGGATTTTCCATAGGATAGTATTGTAAATTGATTTACTGATGATTATTTCTAGTTTACTTTTTGCACACTGGTTTTGAGCTGTTAGAATGGTTAAGTTTGGGGTCGTTAATGGTTCGCTCACCCGGGAGTTGGGTGGGTGCCACTTACGACGGTCTGGGTCGTGACAAAGATGGTATCAGAGCCCTAGGTTCATTGATCTCGTCGTACCAAAATAGGCCTAGTAGAGTCTTGCGGAATGATGCGGAGACGTCTATACTTTTTTTCGAGAGGCTATGGGACTTTAGGAAAAACTATCTCTTCTCTCTTTCTTCGTGCTATAACTTGATTCCAATTAGTATCTGGTGATACAAATTGGTATCTGACTTTGTTCACTCTTCTGTCTGCAGATGGTTAACATAAGAAATGGCAGAGCTAGAGCAGCGATCCCAGCAGCGGGCCTGACTATCAGAGGTAGAGGCAGGGACAGGGGCAGAGGTCGAGGTAGAGCTACACCCTCCAGGGGTGGAGCTTAAGCTACTGCAGGAGCGCGAGAAGCAACCCCTCCCCCACCTTAGGAACAGGTTGTCGAAGATGTGGAAGTTGTTGTGGAAGATGATGGGGCATAAGCGGGGGCAGCACCGGCTGGAGGTGCAGGCCTTCCCTCAATGACGCCTGAAGCATTTCAGCAGGCTTAGAACTTCTTGAGTGGTTTAGTTGGTGCTGGAACCACCCCCGTGGGTGTTGCAAATCAGGCTTTTGGCACCCATCCAGCAGTCACTACGGCTCCTAGGATGGATGCATCTTCAGGCACCGGTGATTTCTTCAGGACAATGCTACACCCAGTAATGGCAGGAAATGAACATGAGATGTTGACCAAGTTTCTCAAGCTAAAACCTCCTACTTTTCAGGGTACTGATAGGGAAGATGCTTATGAGTTCATATTGGATTGTTATGAGAGGCTGCACAAGCTGGTCATTGTGCAACAATATGGGGTTGAGTTCATCACATTTCAGCTACAGGGTGATGCCAAGCAGTGGTGGAGATATCATGTGGAATTTCGATCATCTGTTTTGCCCCCACTGACTTGAGACCAGTTTCACGCTCTCTTCTTAGAGAAGTATGTACCCCGTACTCTGAGAGATAGGAAAAATGATGAGTTCTTAAATTTGGAATAGGGTAGCATATCGGTCTCTACTTATGAGGCTAAGTTTCAAGCTTTGTCTCATTTTACTACACAGTTGTTGGGTTCCAAGGAGGAGCGGGTTCGATTGTTTGTGAAGGCTTTGAATACTGATCTTCAGGTATTGTCTGTGCATATGACTTCATCAGGGAAAGGCTTCAATGAAGTGATGGATTATGTCAAGAAACATGAAAGGGTCAAGCAAGTGGGTCAGGCTAAAGTGTTAGCCAAGAAGCCTCGGAATGAGGGAAATACAGTGGTTCGTATTCCAGGGGCCAGAATTAGCAGGTATACTCAGCCTGTCATGCCCCAAGACTAGACCCTAGGCGTAACATAGGACCTAGGATCATAAGTGACCCTAAGCTAACTCTAAAACTGGCATATCACAAGCATACTGAATATAATTCTAAGCAATCGGAAGCATAACTAAGAAATGAATAAAACTAAAAGAATGTATCTTAAAATATCAGAAAGAAACGACTGAGTTCAAACAATACAACCCAAATCAACTGAATACTGACTCTATGTCTAAATGCCTCTAATACTGATGAGCTGCTGGGACAAGCCCCCAGCTAGCTCCAAAATACTAGAACTAACAATATCTGACTAAACCAAAAAGCATAATGAAAATGTCCTTGGAGGATGAGGACTCACCCTTGACTAAGCTGATGTGGCGCCGGTAAGAGCTAATCACGTGGCTGAAGCCGGCATCATAATAGGATGCAGCATATAGAGTATGCATCAGTACTTTGAATATACTGAGTATGAGGGATATGTAATGCGGACTGAAAAGTAAATATGCTAAAATATAGGAAAACAGTATACGGGACTAAACAGTAATACATAGGCCCAAAATATAATCATTCATAAACAACTGGAATGCAAGAGTAATCTGAAAGTACTTGTCTAAAGCTGAAGTGAATATAACTGAGGCTCTAATGCACTTAACTGAAACTAACACTGTAGGAGAGTCTATTAAACGACATAAACCATATGAGATAGACGTGGAGTCCGATGTATACACCCCATCGAGAGGACCCAATATACCTTGCTAGGGTATAAAGGCATGACTGTGGCGTGATCACTGAATCTGATTCCCGACAGATGGGACTTATAAACCTATGTTGGCACGTAGTTCTGGGACCTTAAGGGTACGCTGAACCCAACTCGGTGCTAATACTACTCCCAAACTGAAGACTAATAGCTCGTTAAAACTGAAGTCCTAAGTTTTCTGAGATAGGACTAAAATGGTCTGACATTGCAAATTTCTGAAATAATGAAATAAATTGAAGTCTGACTAATGCTTGTATTTAACTCACATCTAGTAGTCTAGGATATTTTTTAAGGAAAAACTATTACTTTGGGAAATACTGCAACTTAGGGCAAAATTCATAATTTCCTCAAATCACGGTAAGAACTAATGCTAATCAGTAAAACATAGTACAATTCACAGAAAATGGGGTATAGTTCATATGGGGATCATGATTATGAAATTTTGTAGCAATCTATTAAAAAAGGCAAGAACCCTAGTTCCAAAACTATGAAAATTTACTTTAAAAGCCTGAGATTATTGGGCATAAGGGCGGACTAAGCCCTTAATGAATACCCACATACCTGGTGGATGAAAATACCTGCAAGAAATCTGAAGTTGAGCTTGGAGGAGAGAACCCTAGGCCTGGAACTTTGGAGAAGACGCTCTGTTCTGACTTGAATTGACCTTTAGAAAATCTGACTAGTTTTGGGAATTAGAATTAATAAAATAAGCCCAAGATTATTTATAGTCGGAGAAAAATTAGAAAGGAAAAGTCTAAAACACCCCTGAGAAATTAACTTAAAAGTAGCTGGAAAATTCGCATCTCAGATTCCACGGGTCTCTGAAGTTGGTTTACACGACTGAGGTTCACCACTCATGAAAACTTCCACGGGTCGTGGATCTCACTTGTGAACCCTGGGAGCTAAATATTGGGCTACTATAAAGGGTTTCCACGAATGGCATCTATGGTCCATCGAAACTTCTACGGACCGTGAACATGAGTCGTGGTCTAGACTTCAAATGAGTATTCCTCTGTTCTGAGTTCCATGAGTCCAGTCCATGACTCGTGAACTATTCCACGGCTCGTGGAAGTGACTCGTGGTTCTGCTAACAGTTGGAAATTTTATTTTTTCTGGTTTTCTGAGCTATGTATGGACTTGGAAGTTCTGGGGTATTACACAGCCCTTCCTATTCAGTCAGCTCTGCCAGCTACTACAAGTGGGCATCCAGGAGCTAATCAACAATTTTTAGCTCCTAGAGGCCAAGGAGCTTCTTACACATCTGCCAGCAGGCCTACACTTAGATGTGGTTGCTGGCCTACATCTGCCAGCAGGCCTGCACAGACAGACTGGTAATCAGGTTCAGCAGCAGTCTAAGGCTGTGGTTCCGGCAGGTAGAGGTGGTTATGCTAGAGGTCATCCATAGGGTGGGTGAGGTAACTTTCAGAGAGGCCATAGAGACAGAGTGAATGGCGGCGCGGGTAGGGGTGCGACGCAGCTGACCAATGAAGTAGCTGGGATTGATGACCGAGCTCAGTGTTACTCATTTCGAGGAAGGTCCGAGGCTGAGGCATCAGACGCAGTGATCACATGTACTATTCTTGTCTATAATAGAATGGCTTCGATACTTTTTGACCTAGGTTCTACATATTCATATGTGTCTGTGAAATTTTCTATGGGTCTGGATTTGATTTATGATATCCTTGATTCCCGTATCCATGTTTCTACCCCAGTTGGAGAGTTCGTGATTGTGACTCATGTTTATCATAGTTATTCTGTCGTATTTTTGGGGTTGCATACTTGGGTAGACTTGGTAATTCTGGATATGGTTGACTTTGATGTCATTTTGGGCATGACTTGGTTATTCCCTTATCATGTTGTGATGAACTGTACCACCAAGACTGTGGCTCTAGAGATTCCAGGTAAGGATACACTAGAGTGGGAAGGTGTGTACAGGCCTAAGACAGTTAAAATTATCTCGTCTATTTAGGCTAGGAAGCTAGTGGGAAGAAGGTGTCTGGCGTTTTTGGTGTCATTATGTTTATTGATGATATTTTAATCTACTCCACGAGTAGGGAGGAGCATGTTGAACATCTCTGGGTTGTGTTAGAGATATTAAGACACCAAAAACTTTATGCAAAGTTCTCCAAGTGTGAATTTTAGTTAACTTCAGTTGCATTCTTGGGGCATGTAGTGTCAGAAAAGGGGATGATGGTAGATCCCCAAAAAATCAAGGCAGTCAAGAGTTGGGCCCGGCCTAGCTCTGTGACTGAGGTGAGGAGTTTTGTTGGACTCGCAGGTTATTGCTGGAGGTTTTTCAAGGATTTTGCATCTATTGCTACTCACTTGACAAGGATGAAATGGAAAGATGTACCATTTGTGTAGTCCAACAAGTGCGAGGAGAGCTTCCAAAGGCTCAAAACACTTCTGACCATGACTCTTATTTTGTCTTTTCATGATGAAGGTAAGGACTTTATTATTTATTGTGACGCTTCACATTCTGGTTTGGATGCTGTGTTGATGCAGGATAGGAATGTGATAGCCTATGCTTCTAGGCAGTTGAAGGTGCATGCGAGAAACTATTTGACTCACGACTTAGAGTTGGCAGCAGTGGTGTTTGCACTCAAGATTTGGAGACACTATCTCTATGGTGTCAAGTGTGAGGTGTTTACTGACCATCGTAGTTTGTAACATGTCTTCAGTCACAAAGACTTGAAGGTGAGGCAGAGAAGGTGAATGGAGTTGTTAAAGGACTATGATGTGACCATTCAGTACCATCCGGGTAAGGCTAATGTGGTGTCAGATGCATTGAGCCAGAAAACAGTTAGCATGGGCAGTTTGGCTTGTTTGGGGGTGTCCAAACGACCACTTGCAAAGAAGATTCAGGCATTGGGATCTAAGTTCATGCACTTGGCTATTTCAGAACAAGGTGGGGTATTGTCCAGTGTTGAGGTCAAAACCACTTTTATAGAAGAGATAAAGGCCAAGCAGTTTCAGGATCTGCAACTGAATAAGCTTCAAAGTAAGGTGATATTCGAAGAGTCTAGGGATGCCACGTTGGACGCTGGCGGGGTAATGAACTTCAAGGGGAGGACTTGTGTTACTTAGATTGATGATATAATTCAGAAAATCTTGGTAGAATCTCATTGTTTGCGGTATTCGATTCATCCGGGAGTAACCAAGATGTACAAGAATTTGAGATAGCTTTACTGGTGGCCCAGAATGAAAAAGGCCATAGCCGATTTTGTGTCCAAGTGTCAGAATTGCCAATAAGTAAAGTATGAGCACCAAAGACCTGCAGGACTACTTCAGCGAATGCCCATTCCAGCGTGGAAGTGGCTGATGATCCTACCAGTACACAGTGGTTGTGTACTGATTCTGCACTTGCATTTTTTTGTGAGTAAATGCAATCTTCCAGTAGTTGACACGCGACCTCACCTGTAGTCCCAGTGTTTCCAGATGTCAAGGGTGAGTTGCTTTGGTGGAGCTGCCTTGATTTCTATCTGTTTATGTTGTAGCCCACTTGTTTCGGGCTTAGACTATTTCTTATATTGGGGTTGCATCCCCACATTCTAGATTTTGGTAGCATTTTGGTACGATGACTTTCAGTTTCTAGGGGGATTTTCTGCAGGGTAGTATTATGAAATTGATTTACTGATGATTATTGCTAGTTACTTTTTGCACACTGGTTTTGAGCTGTTAGAACGGTTAAGTTTGGGGTCGTTGATGGTTCGCTCACCCGGGTTTGGGTGGATGCCACTCACGGTGGTCTGGGTCATGACAAAGATGTTATCAGAGCCCTAGGTATGTTGATCTCATTGTACCAAAATAGGTCTAGTAGAGTCTTGTGGAATGGTGTGGAGACGTCCGTACTTTTCTTCGAGAGGCTATGGGACATTAGGAAAAACTATCTCTTCTCTCTTTCTTCGTGCTATAACTTGATTCCAATTGGTATCTGGTGATACAAATTGGTATCTGACTTCATTCACTCTTTTGTCTGCAGATGGTTAACACAAGACACGATGGAGCTAGAGCAGCGGGCTCGGCTATCAGAGGTAGAGGCAGGGGTAGAGGCAGAGGTCGAGGTAGAGCTACACCCGCTAGGGGTAGAGCTCAAGCTACTGCAGGAGTGTGAGAAGCAACCCCTCCCCTACCTCAAGAATAGGTTTTCGAAGATATGGAAGTTGTTGCGGAAGATGATGGGGCGCAAGAGGAGGCAGCACCGACTGGAGGTGCAGGCCTTCCCTCTATGACGCCCAAAGCATTTCAGAAGGCTTGGAACTTCTTGAGTGGTTTGGTTGGTGCCAAAACCACTCCCGCATGTGTTGCAAATCAGGCTCTGGGCTACCAGCCAGCAGTCACTACGGCTCCTAGAATAGATGCAGCTTTAGGCATTGGTGATTTCTTCAGGCCAATGCTAGGCTCGGTAATGACAAGAAATGAACATGAGATGCTGACCAAGTTTCTCAAGTTGAAACCTCTTACGTTTCAGGGTACTGATAGGGAAGATGCTTAGGAGTTCATATTGGATTGTTATGAGAGGCTGCACAAGCTTGGCATTATGCAACAACATGGGGTTGAGTTCATCACATTCCAGCTGCAGGGTGATGCCAAGAAGTGGTGGAGATCTCATGCGGAATTACGATCATCTGTTTTTCCCCCACTGACTAGGGAGTAGTTTCACGCTCTCTTCTTAAAGAAGTATGTACCCCGTACTCTAAGAGATAGGGAAAAGGATGAGTTCTTAAATTTGGAATAGGGTAGCATGTTGGTCTCTGCTTACAAGGCTAAGTTTCACGCTTTATCTCATTTTACTACACAGTTGTTGGGTTCCAAGGAGGAGCGAGTTCGATTGTTTGTGAAGGCTTTGAATACTGAGCTACAGGTATTGTCTGTGCACATGCCTTTATTAGGGAAAGACTTCAATGAAGTGACGGATTATGTCAAGAAACTTGAAGGGGCCAAGCAAGCGGGGCGGGCTAAAGTGTTAGCCAAGAAGCCCCGGAATGAGGGAAATTACAGTGGTTTCATACTCCAGGGGCCAGAATCAGCAGGTATACTCAACCCGTCCTGTTTAGTCAGCTCTGCCAGCTGCTACAGGTGGTCTTCCGAGAGCTAATCAGTAATTTTCAGCTCCTAGAGGCCATGGAGCTTCTTCCACATCTGCCAGCAGGCCTACACTTTATCATGGATTCTTCCATTGTTGTGATCTGGGCCATTTTAAGAGGGAGTTCCCTCACACACAGACTAGTAATCAGGTTCAGCAACAGTCTAAGGCTGTGGTCCTGGCAGGTAGAGGTGGTTATGCTAGAGGTCGTCCACAGGGTGGGCGAGGTAACTTTCAGAGAGGTTAGAGAGACAGAGGGAATGGTGGTGCGGGTAGGGGTACGATACAGCCGTCCAAGGAAGTAGCTTAGATTGATGACCGAGCTCAATGTTATGCATTTCCAGGAAGGTCCGAGGGTGAGGCATCAGACGCTGTGATCACAGTAACTATTCTTGTCTATGATAGAATGGCTTTGGTACTTTTTGACCCAGGTTCTACATATTCATATGTGTCTATGAAATTTGCTATGGGTCTGGATTTGATTTGTGATATCCTTGATTCCCCTATCCATGTTTCTATCCCGATTGGAGAGTCCGTGATTGTGACTCATGTTTATCGTAGTTATTATGTTGTATTTGTGGGGTTGCACACTTGGGTAGACTTGGTAATTCTAGATATGGTTGACTTTGATGTCATTTGGGGCATGACTTGGTTATCCCCTTATCATTCTATGATGAATTGTACCACCAAGACTGTGGCTCTAGAGATTCCGGGTAAGGATAATATAGAGTGGGAAGGTGTGTACAGGCCTAAGCCAGTTAAAATCATCTCGTCAATTCAGACTAGGAAGCTAGTGGAAAGAGGGTGTCTGGCCTTTTTGGCTTATCTCAGGGATGATAGAGTGGAGTCCCCATCTATTAAGTCAGTTTCAGTAGTTTCAGAGTTTTGAGAGGTGTTCCCAGTGGATTTGCTTGGTACGCCTCTGGACAGGGATATCGACTTCTGTATTGACTTGGAGGTGGGCACTCGCCCAATTTCTATTTCTCCATATCGTATGGCTCCGACGGAGTTCAGGGAACTTAAGACTCATCTATAGGAACTCCTAGACAAGGGATTTATTCATCCCAGTGCTTTGCCTTAGCGTGCTTCGGTATTGTTTGTGAAGAATAAGGATGGTAGTATGCGGATGTGCATAGACTACACACAGTTAAACAAGGTTACCATCTGGAATAAGTATCCTTTAACCCGTATTGACGATCTATTTGACCAGTTACAGGGTGCATTTATGTTCTTGAAAATCGACTTGAGGTCAGGGTACCATCAGTTAAAGATTAGGCCTGAGGACATTCCTAAGACTGCCTTTCGGACTCGGTATGGGCATTATGAATTTCTAGTAATGTCGTTTGGGTTGACTAATACACCGGCAACATTCATAAGTTTTATGAATGGGGTGTTTAAGTCTTACTTGGATTCATTCATCATTGTGTTTATTGATGATATTTTAATCTACTCCAAGAGTAGGGAGGAGCATGCTGAACATTTTCGGGTTATGTTAGAGATATTGAGACACCAAAAGCTTTATGCAAAGTTCTCCAAGTCTGAATTTTGGTTGACTTTAGTCACATTCTTAGGGAATCTAGTGTAAAAAAAGGGGGTGATGATAGATCCCCTGAAGATCGAGGCAGTCAAGAGTTGGGCCCGGCCTAGCTCTTTGACTGAGATGGGGAGTTTTGTTGGAATCACAGGGTTACTACCAGAGGTTTGTCAACGATTTTGCGTCTATTGCTGCTCACTTAACAAGATTGACATAGAAAGATGTACCGTTTGTATGGTCCGACAAGTGTGAGGAGAGCTTCCAAAAGCTTAAGACACTTCTGACCATGGCTCCTATTTTGTCTTTGCTGGTTGAAGGTAAGGACTTTATTGTTTATTGTGATGCTTCACATTCTGGTTTGGGTGTTATGTTGATGCAAGATAGGAATGTGATAGCCTATGCTTCTAGGTAGTTTACGGTGCATGAGAGAAACTATTCGACTCATGACTTAGAGTTGGCAGCGATGGTATTTGCACTCAAGATTTGGAGACACTATCTCTATGGTATCAAGTGTGAGGTGTTTACTGACTATCGCATTTTGCAACATGTCTTCACTCAGAAAGACTTGAAGGTGAGGAAGAGAAGGTGAATGGAGTTGTTAAAGGACTATGATGTGACCATTCAGTACCATCCGGGTAAGGCTAATGTGGTGTCAGATGCATTGAGCCAGAAAACAGTTAGCATGGGCAGTTTGGCTTGTTTGGGGGTGTCCAAATGACCACTTGCAAAGAAGATTCAGGCATTGGGATCTAAGTTCATACACTTGGCTATTTCAGAACAAGGTGGGGTATTGTCCAGTGTTGAGGTCAAAACCACTTTTATAGAAGAGATAAAGGCCAAGCAGTTTCAGGATCTGTAACTGAATAAGCTTCAAAGTAAGGTGATATCCGGAGAGTCTAGGGATGCGACGTTGGACGCTGGCGGGGTAATGAACTTCAAGGGGAGGACTTGTGTTCCTCGGGTTGATGATATAATTCAGAAAATCTTGGCAGAAGCTCATAGTTCGCAGTATTCGATTCATCCGGGAATAACAAAGATGTACAAGAATTTGAGATAGCTTTACTGGTGGCCCGAAATGAAAAGGTACATAGCCAATTTTGTGTCCAGGTGTCAGAATTGCCAGCAAGTATAGTATGAGCACCAAAGACCTACAGGACTACTTCAGAGAATTCCCAGTCTAGAGTGGAAGTGGGAGAGAATAGCCATGGATTTCGTGGTAGGTCTTTCTAAGACTTTCGGAAAGTATGACTCTATTTAGGTCATTGTTGACAGGCTGACCAAGTCATCTTATTTTATTTCGGTCAGGTTGGATTTCAATTCGCAGCAATTGGCTAAGATCTATGTGAAAGAGATCATGCGATTGCACGGGTTACCACTGTCTATTATTTCAGACAGGGGTACGCATTTTACCTCTAAGTTTTGGGGTAAGTTACATGAAGAGTTGGTACACAACGTGCATTTAGTATAACCTTCCATCTTCAGACTAATGGCCAGTCAGAGAGGATGATTCAGGTATTGAAGGACATGCTGAGAGCATGTGTGATTGACTTCGGGGGTCATTAGGACCAGTTTCTACTGTTATATGAGTTCTCATACAACAATAGCTACCACTCCAATATCGACATAGCACTGTTCGAGGCACTGTATGGGAGGAGCTGTAGGTCACCTATAGGGTGGTTTGAGGAAGGCGATGTAAAGCCTTTGGGTGTAGACTTGGTAAGGGAAGCTCAAGAAAAGGTAAAAGGCATTAAAACCAAGTTGCTAGCTGCCCAAAGCAGGTAGAAGGAATATGCGGATCGCAAGGTAAGGGACATGGATTTTCATATTGGTGAGCAGGTATTGTTGAAAGTGTCACCAATGAAGGGAGTTATATGTTTCGGTAAGAAGGGCAAGTTCAACCCTCGGTTCATCAATCTATTCGAGGTTCTTGAAATTATAGGGCTAGTGGCTTACCAATTAGCACTGCCACCCAGTTTGTCGGGTGTCCATCCGGTGTTTTATATATCCATGCTAAAATGATACCATAGGGATAGGGACTACATCATCAAGTGGGATAAAGTTTAATTTGATAAGGATCTTCGCTATGAAGAGGAATCGATTTTGATTCTTGATTGAGATGTTCATAAATTGAGGACAAGGGTGATCAGTATGGTAAAGGTTTAATAGAAGCATCGTTCGGTTGAGAAAGCCACTGTGGAAACCTAGAAGGACATACGGGACAAGTAACCTCACTTGTTTAAGGATACAGGTACTACTCATTTTGCTCTTTACTTTTCATATTTTCAGGTTTGATCATTTGGGGATGAACAATGGGTAAATTGGTATCTGTTATAATGACCGAGTTTGTTGTTATGGGTGAATCATTCGTGCCAATTCTTAGAGTTAAAAAACTCCAGGATTGGGAGTTTGAAATTCTAGGCTAGGATAGTCTCGGCCAGTTTTCGAGCAAGGTATGGTCTAGGGCAACCTGGGTAAATATTGGGTTAAGTGTCTTGATTTGAGCTATTTTTCCCTTTAGCTAAGACATAATGGAGTCCGAGGGACTTTTTGGGAATCGAATTCAGGTAAGTAGAACTCCCGAAATTGAGGTTGGCGTGAAGGGGTTGTTCTGTGAAGTAGAGAAAATAAGTTTGTTGTAAAAAGGACTAATTTTGGAGATTTTACTACTTTCTATCCCGTGTCAACTGCTATGGCAGTTGAAAAACTGCCATAGCAACCTCTGTCGTAGCAGAGAAAATACCACTATAGCGGAAGTCAACGTCGATCAGCCTCCGCCATAGTGGATGACTCCTCTACGGTGGTACTGCTATAGCAGAGCGGACCGCTATAGTGGAGCGCAATGGGATTTAATGCAGAAACTTCCTTAAAATAGTTCAATTTTTCTTCAAGATATTTTAGGAGAAGAGAAGGGCAATTTTAGGCGATTTTCATCCATTTTTCACCATTTTTCTTCCTAAAGGTAAGGATTCTACTCCCCAAACTCCTTACTATCTTTCCTACGCCATAGAATTGCTAGGAGTGGACTTGGGAAAAGGTTTGGAATGACCTAGGAATGGTGAAATCCGGGGAAATAGGGGAATTCTAAGGGTAGAAGTTCTTGGGTGTTGTTAAATTTACTATATTATGATCATGTGATTTTTAATTCCCTAAATATATCCATAAAAATGGTAAAACTAGGTGAATTAATGGTGGGAAAGCCCGGGAAAAAGGGTGGAATGATCATGGGTGGCCTGGGGTTTATGATTTTTCATAATCCGGGTAAATTATAGGCCATAAAGATTGATTCTTGGTTATTGTGTATTGTTTTATACCAAGAACCGGCAAGAACTTCGGGAAAAAGGGAAAGCTCCGGTTGAGTAGAGCTTTTGACTAAATCGAGGTAGGTAATGGTTATTGCTTCTTGTATGCATTGTATGTTCTACGTTTGTCTAAGTAATTGTATGAGTTGCATTGCTTAGGGAATGGTTTAGGAATGTCCAAAAGTCCTATTTTCAGTCTTGTGAAATGAACTAGGTGTTATTGCTTGTTGGTTTACAAGTGTTGATTGTTCATTATTTGTAATTGTGGATTTATTTGACATTCGATTGGCTCGGGTACCACGCCTGGTATGGGTATACTAATAGTTGGCTCGAGTACCACACCTGGTACGGGATGTACTAATGATTGGCGTGGGTACCACGCTTAGTACGGGAAATACTAACTAGTTGGCTCAGGTACCACACCTGGTACAGGTTTACTTTATTGCATTGTTGCATTTTGATGTTGGTTCCATGAGTGAACCGAGTTGTGTTACTGAATTATGATAGGCTGGGTTATTATTATTGATCTGTGAGTTTGGTCTTGGTGTAGATCAGGTTGCATGTTTAACACTTAGGCATTTTTTAGGGGGATCCCGGGGTGGGTCTAGGATATGTGAAATGGTATAATTGTTGATTTCTATTGATTGTTGATTATGGATATAAATGTGGATTACATGTGGGTACAAGCTAGGAAGAGACTTGTAGTCTAGGGATATCTGTTGGCTAGTTATATATTTCCTGTACTCTTACTTGATTATTATACTATTCATATGTTGTTTATTTGGAACTGGCTGATGTTCCTACCAGTACACAGTGGTTGTGTACTGATTCTGCACTTGCATTTTTTTTGTGAGTACATGCAATCTTCCAGTAGCTGACACGCGACCTCATCTGTAGTCCCAGCGTTTCCAGATGTCAAGGGTGAGCTGCTTTGGTGGAGCTGCCTTAATTTCTATCTGTTTATGTTGTAGCCCACTTGTTTTGGGCTTAGACTATTTCTTATATTGGGGTTGCATCCCCATATTCTATATTTTGGTAGCATTTTGGTATGATGACTTTCAGATTCTAGGGGAGATTTTTCGCAGGGTAGTATTATGAAATTGATTTACTGATGAATATTGCTAGTTTACTTTTTGCACACTGGTTTTGAGCTGTTAGAATGGTTAAGTTTGGGGTCGTTGATAGTTCTCTCACCGGGGGTTGGGTGGGTGCCAGTCATGGCAGTCTAGGTCATGACAGTTATGTGCGATACTAGTGGAGTGGCGCTAGGAGCAGTCCTAGGCTAAAGGCGCGAAAAGATTCTTCATCCCATATACTACGCTAGCAAAGTACTTAACCCGACTCAAAAGAATTATACTGTAACTGAACAAGAACTTCTTGCTGTGGTCATTGCATTTGAGAAGTTTAGATCCTATTTGCTTGGCACCAAGGTGGTGGTGCACACAAACCATGCAGCTCTTCGCTACCTCATAGCGAAGAAGTATACAAACCCAAGACTGATTAGATGGGTGTTGCTACTGCAAGAGTTTGATTTTGAGGTCAAGGACAGGAAGGGCACAGAGAATCAGGTAGCAGATCACTTGTCTAGATTGGATGAAGAAGTTATGCTAAAGCTTGATGATGCACAGGAGATTGATGATTGGTTCCCAGATGAGCAAGTGTTAGCCGCTTCCCAAGATCTGATTCCATGGTTTGTAGATTTTGCCAACTATTTTGCAAGTGACTTGGTGCCTCATGATATGTCTGTTCACCAAAGAATAAAGTTCATGGACGATGTCAAGAAATACTTCTAGGAGGAGACATTCTTATTTCTTATATGTGCTGACACTATGATCTGTAGATGTGTGCCAGAAGCTGAGATGATGGAAATTCTAGAGGCTTGTCATTTATTCCCTGTTGGGGGACATCATAGTGGTATCTGGACCGCACACAAGATCTTATAATACAGCTACTATTAGCCGACCATTCACAAAGATGACCATGATTTTGCTAAAGCTTGCAGCAGGTGTCAAAGAGAAGGAGGTATATCAAGGAGGCATGAGCTTCCTCTTAATCCCATCCTTGTGATCCAGCTATTCGACGTTTGGGGTATTGACTTCATGGGTTCGTTTGTGTTATCTAATGGAAACCGGTACATATTGGTGGCTATTGACTATGTATCAAAATGGGTGGAGGCGGTTGCGCTTCCATTAATGAATGAAATTGTGTCACAACATTCTTGAAAAAGAACGTCTTCTCCAGATTCGGTACACCAAAGACAATCATTAGTGATAGAGGCAAGCACTTTTACAACAAGCTATTTCGGGCTTTACTAGAGAAATATGGAGTGGAGAACAATGTTGCAACCCCTATCATCCCCAGACTAGTGGGAAAATGGAAGTATCCAACCGCGAAATCAAGTCAATCCTGTCCAAGATGGTCAATGCCAACAGAAAGGATTGGTTGCGGAAGTTAGATGATGCTTTGTGGGCGTACCAGACTGCATTCAAGACCCCCAATAGGTATGTCACCATATTAGCTTGTGTTTGGTAAGGCATTCCATCTTCTGATTGAGTTAGAGCATAAGGCCATGTAGGCGTTGAAGAAGCTGAACTTAGATTGGTCTGAAGTATCGTTGCAGAGGCTTGGGAAATTGAATGAATTGGATGAGTTCCTCCTTAATTCATATAAGAGTTCAACTCTATAAAAGGAAAGGATGAAATTGTATCATGACCGAAAGATAGAAAAGAGAAACTTCCAGCCGGGTGACTTGGTCCTGCTTTTCAATTCTAGACTTTGCTTGTTTCCTAGCAAGTTGAAGTCCAAGTGGATTGGACCTTTCAAGGTGGTACAATTGTTTCCTCACAAGGCCGTTGAACTTGAGAATCATGAAGGAAAAAGGTTCAAGGCTAATGGACAGTGGATTAAAGCTTATTTTGGTACAACAGAGGAGATCAAAATAATTGAAGCCTGGAGCCTTGATGAGTTTGTCCCACCCAAGGAGCTTGATGAAGCCTGAGTAATCAAGCAACCTGCGTCGTGCCGCGATGTTAAATCAGGCGTTGCATGGGAGGCAACCCATGGATTTTTCTTTTTATTTTTGCTTTTATAAAGTGTTTTGGTGAAGTCTTTGTAGAAAAAACACTTGCGTCGTGCCGCGTTATTAAATCAGGCACTTAATGGGAGGCAACCCATGGACTAATGTGTGTTGAATTTGCAGGAAATGGTGAGATGAAAACAAAATTTCAAGAATTGCAGGTAAAAAGAGGTCCCACGGGCTCTGTGATGGGCTATCGCAGGTGCCACGCCCATGGGACTAGGGAATCCAAGCTTAAAAGATGCCAAGTGTTAAAGAAATGTGTTCTGCCTTATTTCCATGCCCCACATGATGGGCCATCATGGCTTCAACAGGCGTGGAAAATGGGCGTGAAGCCACGAATAAAGATAAAGGAACCACTGGCTCATTCCCACGTCCCACGTGATGAGACGTCTTATCTCTGATGGGCGTGGGAAATAATTTCTGATGCCCAAGTAAGTTATGCACTGACGGGCCGTCGCTTGCCCGACGGGCCGTCGCTTGCCCGACGGGCCGTCGCTTGCCCGACGGGCATCGCGTGGCCCGTCGTCTGGGTCGGTCAACTGGGTCAGCATGTTTTAAAGTTTTATGTTCTTTAAACCCAACCTGACCAGGATTAGTTTTCCCCACGTCTCTAACTCGTTTAACCTCGTCCAATTGAGGTCAAACATCACAACGAAGGGAAGAACAATACATGGATAAACAGCACCCTAGAATTACCAAGTACTTTGCCTACTTTGTTAATCCTTCATGGTTCCCACAACCCTAGTTGTGGATCTAACTACTCATGTTCATAAGTAAACAATTAATACTTGTTGGAAAAATCATTGGTAGATACTTACAACAAGAAGTAAAGAAATTCGAAATCTTGAAGAAAATCTCAAGAACACTTCAATCAATCAAGAACAATCTTTAATATCAAGAACTTATGTATGAAATCAAAACCAAACGTAACAATATAGTGATTGTCCGAAAATAATGAGTAACAACTGAAAATAAAACCTAAGGGGAAGTATTTATAGACAAAAAATCCTAACTATTCTAGGAAAGTTGGATGCGGCTGCTGTCGATGGGATGCCCCACAGGCCATCGTGGATGTGACGGGCATTGTGGGTGCCCGTTGGGTCTCTTCAGGTCTTGGTTCTAAGCCTCCTGCCTTGATACCACGGGCGGCTGTGATGGGACGTCGTGGGTGCGACACCCATCATGGTTGCCCATCGGCTGCACTTGCCTTCTCCATATCTTTGCTGGCATTGTATGTGTCACGCCCGTCGTGGATGCCTGTCGCCCTGCCTTGGCTCCTTGCACTTTCTCTGGCTCATATTGATGGGCCCTACAATGTCCCGTTGTGACTTTTACGGGCATCGTGGTAGCCCGTTAGATTTCAATGCCTTAGCTTCTCCTGCTGCCTCATTCAGACGCCTTGTCCCACGGGCTGTCATGGGTGCGACGCCCTTGGGGCATACCTTTTTGCCCAGAAATCTGCAACACTTTGGCATTTTCATCTTTATACTTTTCCCTGTACATGTAACCAAAGACATCAAATCCAACAAAATGTACTTAAGAACTCCCAAAAATCCTTAGTTTTAAGCGTCGAAAGTGTCGTGAAATCCCGACACATCACTGATGATAGCCGAATCTGAGGTCTATCTTAGAGAAGCAACCATCATCCTGAAGTTGGTCAAACAAGTCATCAATCCTGGGGATGGGATACTTATTATTGATCGTGACTTTGTTCAACTGATGGTAATCAATGCACATCCTGAGGGAATCATTTTTCTTACGCACGAAGAGAACTGGAGCACCCCATGGAGAGATGCTGGGTCTAATGAAACCCTTATTTAGAAGGTCTTTCAACTATTCTTTCAATTCCTTAAGCTCATTTGGAGCCATTATGTAAGGAGGAATCAAAATAGGCTGGGTATCTGAAGGAGATCTATTCTGAAGTCGATTTCCCTTTTGGGAGGAACTCCAAGAAGATCTTCTGAAAACACTTCTGGGAACTCATTCACCACTGACACTGACTCAAGAGTTGGGGTTTTAGAGTTTGAATCCTTAACCCGAACAAGATGGTAGATATACCCTTTGGAAATCATTTTTCTGGCCTTAAGTTAAGAGATTAATTGACCTACATGCACTGAGGCACTACTCTTCCATTCTAAGACTAGCTCGTTTGGAAATTGAAATCGAACGATCCTAGTTCTGCAATCGACTGAGGCATAATAGGAATGTAACCAATCCATGCCTAGAATAATATTAAATTCAGTCATTTCTAACTCTATAAGATCAGCTGAGGTGACTTTCTGGGAAACTGTGAAAGGGTAATTTTTGTATACCCGTCTAGCTATAACTGCATCACCAACTGGAGTAGAGACTAAGAATGGTTTTGGGAGGATTTTTGGACTGACATCGAAATTCACTTCTATAAAAGGAGTTACAAAGAAAAGTGTAGCCCCTGGATCTAACAATGCATAAACATCTAAATGAAAGACTTGTAACATACATGTGACCACATCGGGTGAATCCTCCTGGTCCTGTCGAGTCTGAAGGGCATACAACTTATTTTGGCATTGACCACCACATGTACCAGATGAGGCACCCTGCTGAGTGGGGTGACCTGTTGGAGCTGCTTTAGAACTGGCCTGATTCTGTTGGCGAACATCCTTGCCCTTCTGAGAAGCTGCTGGACAATCTCTCATGATGTGGCCTGGCTTGCCACATCCAAAGCAATTTCCACTATCTTCCATGCACTAACCCTGGTGGTTTCTACCATACTTCTTGCAAACTGTATGAGTGCGCCCGCTAGTAACTGTACCTTGGGACTTAGAGGTTGTGCTCTATCCCGTCGATCCTGTCTGGACTTAGGCACTAGGGCACTGGCAGAAGACGGAGATGGAGCTGAAGATTTTTGACGGAACTGAGAGCGGTTACCACCCTTTGACCTCTGCTGAGAGTAGTCGAAGTCTCCTATCCTAGATCTCTTAATATCTCCTCCCTTCTCTTTGATTTTCTCTTCCTCGATCTGATGAGCATAAGTAACTAACCTGGAAATATCCATCTCCTTAATCAGTGTAGCAGTCTTGCACTCCTTGACCATGTCATCAGACACACCAGGTATGAACTAACTCATACGGGCCCTGGAGTCAACTACCATTTCTGGAGCATACTTAAACAACTGAGTAAACTTGAGTGCATACTCTTTCACACTCATATCATTCTGCTTCAAGTTAATGAACTCTTGGACCTTAGATTCTCTGAGCTAAAGAGGGAAGAACCTATCCGAAAATACAGTCTTGAAGTGGTTCCAATCCACGAGACTTGCATTAGCATAACGGGACTCCTTTCACTGCTGATACTATGTATACACCACTCCATTCAACTGATAGGTGGATAAATCTTCACTCTCGATCGGAGTGACACCCATAATATTTGTCACCTTCTGGATATCATCAAGAAACTCTTGGGGATCCTCTTTTGATTTGGACCCATGAAATTCTAAAGGGTTCATCCGAGTGAAGTCTCAGATTCTAGCTGCGGCAGAGTTGGTCTGAAGTAGAGATGGTGCCACAGCTTGCTGATTGACCTGAGTGGTCATGGCCTGAGCAAGCACCTGAAAAGCATCCCTGAATTTAGCATGAGTGACTTGCTCATTTAGAGGGTCTGCGGGAGCTACTGGTGCTGGCTGATTCCTGGTGTTTGCTCTTCTAGGAGGCATTTTCTGTAACATGAAGAGCATGAGTTAGAAGGAGATTAAATAGAGTTCACACTCTATAGCACGTGCTAGAAATAAAAAAAAGGAAAGTTATTCCTAATGACATCTCATAGCTTCTCCCCTACAAGTGTGGCACGCTTCACACCCATGAAGAAGACTCTACTTGATGCGACTTTCAGACACCCTAGGACACTTGAACCTGATGATCTGATACCAAGTTTGTCACACTCCGAGGCTACTCCCTGGATAAGACACCAGTATCACAAGTAACCCCAAGCTAACCCATGGCCTGGCATAACTAGACAATTTTTGATAAAACATACATTGTGCGAAAACTGAAAATAATTCAATATCTGAAGTGGGAAAGAGCACAAAACATGTCTGAATATGAAATATATATAAGAGTATAATGAAGTCTGAAAAAAATAACACTAACAACTAAATAGCTGAATCTAGTCTATGTTTGAAAGCCTCTACTGATATGAGTTACTGGGACATGCCTCCAACTAACTCTAATAGTATAAAACTGAAATATTAAACTTAAATAAATAAGCATATCTATCGCCCTCGAACTATAAGGACCACCACTGAAGTTGCTGAGTAAGTACTGGCAATAGAGCTAAATGCGGTCTGGATGATGAGCGCCTGAACCTACATCATACAATGATGTAGCACAAAAGTATGTGTCAGTACTTTGAATCTACTGAGAATACGGGATGTATACCAAGCTAAACAACATAAAGACTGAACATGGAAATATATACTGAAACATGAAGTGAGAGATAAAATGAATGCAATGACCAAGTAAATAACATGAATACTGAAACATGTTGAGCTGAGCTGAATAACTGAACACAAGGTCAATCCAAAGATGAATTTGATTGTGGGAGCTAATATTAACCGACATACCCCAAGTTGAGCTAACTATGGGGCCAAACTGTAACCTTGGATGGAAGGGTGTTCATACTTTTCCAAGGGTACAAACAAGTCTGACGTGGATCCACTAAACTGATGTCCTCAAGGGATAAGGATGACCAGCCAAATCTGATAGATGACCCCTTTCATACCTACGGTGGTGCCATAGTTATGGGATTTGGGGACTGCTACTAAAGGTCTCAGCCTAATCTGACAGCTAAGCCTTCATCCCTTCATCCTCTCGGTACTAAGTCTACTCCCAACGAAATATAAGCAATGAAATGCAAGCTGAAATAATGGATAGCTCAAATACTGATAATCACCCGAGAATGCAACATATATATATATATATATATATATATATATATATATATATATATATATATATATATATATACTGAAATATAATGGCATTTTATTCTGAAGCATGATTGTCTGAATTATCTGCCTAGCTAGTACAAATTATGAATACTAAATTTTAGTAGAAGCTAGGGTTACTGAATTCTGTATATATGACTATACTAATTCTCCAAGAAACATATAATTAATAACACTTAAACAATAGCATCTGAATTGAAGGGAATCCCTAAGGTTTAGGAACCCTAGGTTTGAATATTTTATGGGGAACTTAAGGACTGACTAAAATCTAGGGACCTAACGGGTGAAAGGAACCCACTAGTGAAATTCCACATACCTGGAGAAGAATCTATGCAGAAATCCCTTTGATTTTAGGTCTGAAATTGGAGGAACCTTCTGCTTGTTCTTGAGCAAAACTATCGCCTCTTTTCTTCTTTTCTTTCTAAGTCTGATAAGTTTAGGGAGAATGGGGAAATAAGAGTGAAAATCCCTTTAATTACCTCCCAAAATGACTAAGGTTTGGAATTAAAAGGGTAGGGAATAGACTGGAATGCCCCTGAATTAATTAAAAGAAAACTGTTGAAATTCACGACTCAGTTTCCATAAATAGGTTCCACGACTCGTGGAAACTTCCACGACTCGTGGAACCCTGTCGTAGTTCCTGGGCCTTTTTGTCAAGCTGTGGGTCTGAGTTCCACGACTTGGGTTCACAACTCATGGAACCATCCACGGTTCATGGAACCCAATCATGGTTCCTATGGTACAGTTATGTCTCAGGTATGAGTTCCACGACTTGGGTTCACGACCCGTAGAACCATCAATGATTCGTGGAACCCAATTGTGGTTCCTGAGGGATAGTTGGGTCTCAGGTATGAGTTCCACGAGTGGAATCCATGGCTCATGGATCATTCCATGGTTTGTGGTTCTAACTCATGGTCTTGACCAAACTTGGCTGGTCTCTGTCTGAGTTCCACGGATGCATTCCACGGTTCGTGGATTGTTCCACGGTCTGTGGAAACCATCCGTGATTTCTACTGGGACTTGGAAAATTTTATTTCTTTCTGGTTTTTCTGAGCTGAGTCTAGGCTTGGAAGTTCTGGGGTGTTATAAGTACAAGGTAAACCAATAATAAAGTCCATGTTCATCACTTCCCACTTCCAAGTAGGAATGGTAATATCTTGAGTCACACCTCCCCGTCTTTAATGTTCTACCTTCACCTGCTGACAGTCGGGACACTTAGCCATAAAATCTGTGATGTCTCTCTTAATGTCATTCCACCAATAGACTTCACGTAGATCATGGTACATATTAGTGGCACCGGGATAAATAGAATATCTAGAATTATGGGATTTTATCAGGATTTGCTGCCTCAACTCATCCATCTTAGGAACACATAAATGACCCTGGTAATGAAGCACGTCATATCCCCCCGGGAGAAAACCTCAACCTATTATTGATGAACTGCACCCTTTAACTGAAGTAAGATGGGATTACTGTCCTGCTTTTCTTTCACCTCAACTACTAAAGAAGATTCTAACCCATTTTGTACTATCATACCGCCATCAGTTGTGTCCGTATGGCAAACTCCTAAGCGAGCAAGCCTATAAACATCCTAGGCTAATTCTTTCTTATCTTACTCAACATGAGACACACTACCCATAGACAGTCTGCTGAGGGCATCAGCCACTACATTAGCCTTACTCGGATGGTAAAGCACATTCATATCATAGTCTTTGAGAAACTTGATCCACCTTATATGATAAAGATTCAACTCTTTCTAGGTGAACACATACTGGAGGCTTTTATGATCTGTGAACACATCTACATGGACACTATACAAGTAGTGTCTCCAAATTTTCAAGGCAAAAACAACAGTTGCAAGCTCAAGGTTATGAGTCGGGTAGTTCTTTTCAGGAATATTAAGCTGTCTGGAGGCATAAGCGATGACCTTGCCCTGCTGCATCAAGACACAACCCAAGCTGACTCTGGAGGCATCACAATATACCACAAAACCATCTAAACCCTATGGTAGAGTCAAAATTGGAGCTGTAGTCAACCTAGTCTTCAACTCTAGGAAGTTTTTCTCACATTCGTCTGACCACTGGAACTTAGCCTTTTGAGTCAATCTGGTCAATGAAGCAGTTATGGATGAGAATCTCTCAACAAATCTCTTGTAATAACCAGCCAAACTCAAAAAGCTTAAGATGGATGTCAGAGAAGTGGGTCTAGGCCAGTTCTTTATTGCCTCAATTTTATGATAATTAACTTGGATTCCTTCACTAGATACCACATGACCAAGAAAAGCAACTGACCTAAACTAGAATTACACTTGCTGAATGCGATCCTTAAGAGTTTGCATCATAACTCTCAAATAGTTTCCATGCTCCTCTTCACTTAGAGAATATACAAATATATCATCAATATAGACAATGATGAACATGTCCAAGTACTGCTTGAACACCCTGTTCATAAAATCCATAAAATTTGCAGGAGCATGAGTTAGTCCAAAAGACATAACTACAAATTCATAGTGACCATATTGAGTCCTAAAGGTGTCTTTGGAATGTCACAATCTCAGACTCTAAGCTGATGATAGCCGGATCTGAGGTCTATATTAGAAAAGCAACTGGCACCCTGAAGCTAGTCAAACAATTTATCAATCCTGGCGATGGGATACTTATTCTTAACCGTGACTTTGTTCAACTAACGGTAGTCAATGCACATCCTGAGAGAACCGTCTTTCTTATGCAAGAAAAGCACTAAAGCACCCCATGGAGAGATGTTGGGTCTGATGAAGCCCTTATACATCAGGTCTTTCAACTATCCATTCAATTCCTTAAGCTCGGCTGGAGCCATTTTGTGAGAGGGAATTGAGATAGGCTGGGTATCTAGAAGGAGATCTATTTCAAAGTTGATTTCCATTCGGGAGGAATTCCAAGCAGATCTTCTAGAAACACTTCTAGGAATTCATTAACCACTTGGATTGACTCAATAATTGAGGTCTCAGAATCTTAATCCTTAACCCGAACAAGATGGTAGATGCACCCTTTAGAAATTAATTTTTTGGCCTTAAGGTAGGAGACAAATCGATCTACAGGCACTGAGGTATTACCTTTCCATTCTAAGACTGGTTCATTTGGAAACTGGAACTGAACTATCTTGGTTCTACAATTAACTGAGGTATAACAGGAATGTAACAAGTCCATGCCGAGAATAATGTTGAAGTTAGTCATTTCTAATTGTACAAGGTCGGCTGAGGTGACTTTCTAAGATACCCGTCTAGCTATGACTGAATCACCGACTGGAGTAGATACTGAGAAGGGTTCTGGAAGGATTTCTGGACTGACACCAAAGTTTACTGCTATATATGGAGTTACAAAAGAGAGCGTAGCTCTGGGATCTAATAATGCATAAACATCAAGATGGAAAACTTGTAACGTACTAACTCAAACTTGAAAGTTTACAGAAGAGATAATACTAGACCCAACAACATCAAGATTTCAGAGCTTTTAATCAGTCATTGGAATGAAGAGTTGGTGAGGCAGATTGCTCCATCTCAACTAATTCACAAGATTCTTAATACTAAATTTCATTTCCAGGAAGGGATTCCGGATCAACCAGTGTGGAAACCTAATGCTAATGGAATATTTACTTGTTCTTCTGCATGGGAAATTGTGAGACAAAAGAAGAACAAGACCTTAACTAATGCACTCACTTGGCATAATCATATTCCGTTCAAGGTCTCCTTTCTTCTTTGGCGAGCTCTTAGAGGAAAGTTACCCATAAATAAGAAAATTACCTCTTTCGGACATGAACCAGCTGAATGTTCTTGCTGCTACACATCGGGTCTAGATAATATAGAACACATTTTTGCTACTGGGAACTTTGCGAAGCATATTTGGAAAAGATTTTCTAATTCTATGGGTATCCAATTTGATAATGCTCCGCTAAGAATCATTCTGATAAGGTGGTGGATCTCTAAGCATAATAATGATTTACACAAGCTTCTTCTCCAGGCCACCCTTATTTTCATTTGTTGGAATCTTTGGAAGAATAGGTGTGCTAGCAAGTATGGTGGGAAACAATAGAATTCTTCTAGAGTTAAATTCTCCATCTTCAAGGATATATCCAACCTCATTGCCACTATTTTTCCCTACATTAAAACTCCTGCTAACTGGACAGATTTGGCTCTAGTTGTAGAAAAATGCAAGCATGAAATGAGTGTTATCAAAGTTCTCTGGAACAAACCTCTGGCTACTAAGGTAAAATAAAATATTGATGGAAGTGCTATGGACAATCCGGGAAGCACTGGAGCAGGGGGAATTCTTAGGGATCACTTGGGAAATTTCATATATGCTTTTGCAACTCCTTTAGGCATTGGCACTAACAATCAGGCAGAGATACACGCAGCTATTTTCTGGCTCAATTGGTGTATTCAACACGGTTATAGTCGGGTTATACTTGAGGTCGATTCTGAACTTCTTATCAAATGGATCAAGCACTACATCAAACCTCCTTAGAGCATTTAGGAGGACTTGGTTATTCTTCAGGACCTTAGTAATTTGCTAGAAAGCTTTCATTGTAGGCACATTTATAGAGAAGCAAATTACGTTGCCGACATCTTTTCTAAACATAGCCACTTGATTGATGCACCTCAACATTTCTTAAACCAGTAGCAACTTCCAGAGGAGGCAAGAGGGTATTTTAAATTGGACAAACTTGGAATTCACAACTTCAGAAGGAGAAAAATGAAAAGAATTAAGAAACTACCTTGAGTTTTTTATTATTCTTGGATAATCCAAGTTCTTACAGGTTTGCACTTGTATTTTTGGTGTTACTAATATTCTTCACTTAGGCTTTCTCTTGTTTAAGTTATAGCTTTTATGAATAAGTTCTTAGTTAGTTTGGGTTTTTCTTCTTACTTTGTAAGGGGAGAGTCTCCCTTATTTACCATTTTCCTAGATACTTTGTATTGAGAGGAGTCTTCTCATAGGTGCATAGTTTCTAGGTTTCTATTCTAGTATCGGGAATGAGTTAACCGGCCTTAGTAGGCTAGTCGACTTATGAACCACCATAGGATCGGAGGTAAGGTTTATATCCCCCTTCTTGTATTTTCTGCTTTGTCTTTATTTATGTTAAGGACAGGGGGTGTTTCTCATCCCCTGACCCATCCAAGGGTCGTTAAAATAAAAAAATAAAAAAAACTTATAACATACTTGTGACCACATTGGGAGAAACCTCCTAGTCCTATCGAGTCTGAAGAGCCTAGAATTTGTTTTGGCGCTGACCTCCACCTACACTAAATGAGGCACCCTGCTGAGCTGGGCAACCTGCTGGAGCTGCTGTAGAGTTAGCCTGATTATGTGGGGAAGTATCCCTGCCCTTCTGAGAAGTCGTTGTGCACTCTTTCATTATGTGGCCTGTCTTGCCACATCCAAAACACTTCCCACTACCTGGCATGCACTCACCTTGGTGTTTCCTACCATACTTCTTGTAAACTAGATGAGTGTTTAGATCTTGGTGCCCTATCTCATTGATCCTGTCTAAACTTGGGCACTGGGCACTAGCAGAAAATGGGTCTAGAGCTGAATATTTCTGGCAAAATAAGAGCGGTTACCACCATCTAACCTCTACTAAGAATAACTAAAATCACTTGTTGTAGCCCTCTTGCTGTCTCTTCCCCTTTCCTTGATCTTTTCTTCCTCAATTTGCTGGGCATGAGTCATCAACTTGGATATGTTCATCTCTTTCACCAGCATAGCGGTCTTGTACTCCTTGACCACATCATCAGAAATACCTGACACAAACTTACTCATATGGGCTCCGGAGTCAGCTACCATTGCCTGAGTATACTTGGACAATTGAGTAAACTTGAGAGGATACTCTTTCACAGTCATATCATTCTGCCTCAAGTTGATGAACTCTTTAACCTTGGCTTCCCTGAGTTCAAATGGGAAAAACCTGTCCAAAAATGCAGTATTGGAGAGATTCCAATCCACTGGGCCTGCATTTGTACCATGAGACTCCTTTCATTGTTGATACCAGGTATGAGCCACTCCTTTCAACTGATAAGCAGCTAAGTCTGCACTCTCAACCAGGGTGACACGTATAATCTCAATCACCTTCTGGATGTCCTCAAGGAATTTCTGTGGGTCCTCCTCAGACTTGGAACCATGGAACTCTGGTGGATTCATCCAAGTAAAATCTCGGACTCTAGTTGTTGTGGAGTTATTCTGAGGTAGGGCTGGTGCCACAGCCTGCTGGTTAACATGAGCATTCATGGCCTGAGCAAGCACCTGAAAGGCAGCCCTGAACTCAGCATGAGTGACTTGCTCATTCAAAGGGTCTGCTAGAGCTGGTGGTGCTTGTTGCTTGCAATTTCTTTTCTGTTTCCCCTTCCATTCGCTTTTCTAGGAGGTATTTTCTGTAATGAGTAAACACAAGTTAGAAGGATATTAAATAGAGTTCATACTCTATAGCATGATATGGAAAAGAAAGAAGGGAAGTTTTTCCTAATGACATCTTATAGCCTCTCTCCTATAAGTGTGGCGTGTTTCACACCCATGAGAAAGACTCTACTTGACACGGCTTTCAGACACCCTAGGACTCTTGAACCTGATGCTATGATGCCAAGTTTGTCACACCCTAAGTCTATCCCCTAGATGCAACACGATGCTTAGAGTCACAAATGATCCCAAGCAAACCAATGGTCTAGCATGACTAAGCATTTTTGAATAAAATACTCACTGTGCAGAAGCTAAACTGGTTTAATAGGTAAGTTTGGAAAATAATCCAATAGTCATTTGAATGTATATATGAAAATATAATAATAATCTGAAACAACACTAACTGTAAAAGCTAAAACTATTACTATGTCTGAAAGCCTCTATCTGAAGTGAGTTGCTGGGACAAGCCCCCAACTAATTCCAAAAGTCTGTAAACTAAAAGTAAAGACTTACTAAGTAAGCATAAATCTAGTCCTTGAAGAATGAGGACTCACCAACTGACCTACTGAAGGTACTGGAGAATCGCACTATGCGCAATCTGGATACTGAGCGCCTGAACCTACATCATAAAAGGATGTAGCACAAAAGTATGTGTCAATACTTTGAATGTACTGAGCATGCAGAATATATGCAAAACTGTATACATAGATAATGAACAAGGAAGATATATTGAAACATGAGTTGAAAGATAAATTGATACAATGACCAAGTATTTAACATGAATTGTAACCTGCTGAACTAAACTGAATAATTAAATATTGAATACAAGGTCAATGCAAATAGTGAATCTTAATTGTGGGAGCTACTATTAACCAACACACCCAAGGGTGAGCTAACTGTGGGGCCAACTTGTAACCCTGGTTGGGAGGGTGTTCCTACCATGCCAAGGGTACAAACATAAGCTGGCGTGGATCTACTAATTTGATGTCCAACAAGGAACTAGGGTGTCAAGCCTGAACTAACGGGTGACCCCTTTAGAACCTACAACGGCACCGTAATTCTGGAACTTAGGCACTTCTACTAAAGGTCTCAGCCTAAAATGAGTTCATTTGCTTGGTGCTAAGTCTACTCCCAACTGAATATACAAGTAATAAATCCAAATTGATATACTGGATAGCTCAAATACTGATTTTCTTTTGAGAATGCATAATAATAATATTGACAACTGATAGCATTCAAAAGCTAAAATATGGCAAACTGAAATACCTGACTAGCATGCATGAATTTAAAATACTAAAATTAACAACATGCTAGGGTTATAGAATTCTGAGTATAGAACTATCCTATATTCCCAAGAAATCATGTGATGGATTCCATACATATCAATAGAAACTGAGATATACTTAGTGTATAGAATCTAGGAACCCTTGGTCTGAAGATGTCATGACCCAACTACCGAGTCGTGTGGGCATCTACTCTAATCCACATAGACAGGAGAACCCTTACCACCCGAACCAACAGGAAAAGCGGAAAAGAACATAAAATCATAAAATAAAACCCTTTTTAATACATGGAACTTCCTTTACAAAACTTTAGGAAATAAATGACTTATAGAACTTGCAGAAAAATCATTTACAGTATGAGACAGCCCTCCCTAGAACCTAGTCTAAGCCGGTACAAGAGCTATTACAAGAAGGTACATAGCTGAAGAGGACACAACTCCCATCATAAAAAAGAAATAGGAGTTGCTGGAAGATCACCGCCATCCTGAACCTGTGGAATATCACCAACCTTGCAACCAAACTATACCCAAAAAGGTATAGCAAGAGTAGAATCAGTACAAACACACGTACTGGTAGGCATCATCGATTGACCCGAATTCACTCCTACCATTATATAGAAATCAAGATAAAATACATCAGTTAAATACTTCAACCCCTTTCACAATCGTCTTTATCAATCCCCCCCCCCCTTCGAAACCAACCTTCCTAACCTTTTGCTGCCAACTCCACCACTCTATTCTTTTACCTGACATCTAGGACTTCCCAAGTCTCACTTACCTTTACCAATATTCGTGTCCATGCCTGGACCACCCTTCCCTTACCCAAGTCAACTGCCTTGACTAGACATTTAGACTTAACCTGGCTAACTACCCAACCAAACCACTTATACCCGTAGTATTACTTACCAATGTCCGGACACTTTACGGACCTCTAGGACAACCTTCCAACCTGTTTATAACAACCTGCAACTACAACCCACAATCTCAGTCTTCCTCCCAATTTATCAACCATACCAAATCCACCTAACCACCATTGACACATTTTATGACAACCATAGAATTACATCTAAATCCCTTTTTTAATCACATAACTCGGACCCTCCAAGAATCCCCTAACCACACCTAAGTGTTCAAAACGCTACCCCAGTCTACAGCAAGACTGAGCCTTAGCTTATTAACCACAAGTAATCCCTGACTGTCATTGACATGCTAATTAACAACAATATGTGTATAATTAACCTCCATTTTTACATAGTTCGGACCTACCCTAGATCCCCTAATAACATCTAAGTGTTAGCATGACAAACCCGGTCTACACCAAGACCAAATATAAATCAATATAATATCCCAGTCTCTTATGGACCATATGCAATTTTCACAGTTCAAGAATACAGCCCGGTCCGCTCATAGAACCTTCGCAAGAATACAACAATGTAATAAAATAAACCCATACCAGGCGTGGTACCCGATCCAACCGTTAATATACCCGTACCAAGCATGGTACCTGAGCCAACCATTAGTATACCCATACCAAGCGTGGTACCCGAGCCAACCAAATATCACACAGAAATCCACAGTCACAAATAATGAACAACTAACACTTGTAAACCAACAAGCAATAACACCTAGTTCATTTCACAAGACTGATAACAGAAACCTTAGACATTCCAAAATCATTCCCTAAGCATGTAAATCATACGATACCTAGACAAAAGTACACAACATACAATGCATACAGAAATCAATAATCCTCTCCTACCCTATTCTGGGCACACAATGAACCGTTAAGTCCTGTCCGAAGACTAACTCTGAATCACCCCTTTAACATGCCATTAAATACCGAAGACTAACCCCGAATCACCCCTTTAACATGCCATTAAATACCTTTATTCTTGACCCTCCTCCTAGGACCGAGGTACAACATGGGAAAACCTCCCCTAGCCTTGGAAACACATCTATTACGATATTTAAATTGTATCAATTCATTTCCCAGAACTTCCATTCCTTACACATTAGTTAATTACTAACCCCTCCGGTTCCCTGAACCTTTTCAACATTCTAGTCCCTGTATTTTATTAGAAAAACCATACCAAAATAAGTATACACCCAGAATATCACAATGCATTATCACAAATCTATTATATTCCAGTTCAACTAAATAACCCAACCATCTTCCTCCAGGCTCCGTTCTCGAAGGCCTAAATATTGATTCTCCCTTTTATTCTACACAATAAATAGGAAGTGGAAGCGGTCAAATCTACTCTGTCAAGAAAACATAGCCTACCTGGATGCCGAGCAACTGTTCCATGCCCTTTTCTGGCTCCGTAAAAGCGTTCCCTGATGATTCTGCAGGCCTAAATCCATAGTTTCACATCCTTTTAGCTGGAATCCCTCCTATTCATGGCTCCCAAGCCTTGGAGCAACTTAGGAAGGTTTTTGGAGAATCTCTCGTATAGTTTCCAACTGAGGAGGAGAATTCTTTTATTAAAAACCCGTCTTGAGGCTACTGCCTCCCGTCCCTCTGCTATAGAAGTTGACCTTCTGCTATGGCGGTACTGCTAGAGCAGAATAAATACCGCTATAGTAGAGTGACGTCAGCCCAGACAATTTCTAAAAATTTAAAAAAATTCATTACGTCACCCCACTTAATATAGCCGTAATTTTTAATTAATTCCCAAAAATTTTGACTTTCGTGATTCCTAAAATAATGATGGATTTGGTCGTTACATAGATACTAATTTACCCATAATTCATTCCCGAATGATCCCGAATATCATAAGATGAAAAGAACTAGCCCAGGACCCTCACTGTCCCAAGTGACCGCGTAATTACGAACCTATGCAAGCTACCAAACTTTCCCCTAATTAGTCGCACTGACAAAAAGGAAACATTAATATTATCCTGCTCTGGCGAGGAATTTCCAAACTACTCAAGGAATATTTCACGTGTCCCTCATTTTGGGTACCCAAGAAATCCAGGGCTTTATATCACGCGGAGTGGAGGAACTCGAAAAGACCCGGGAGAACTTTTCCTTTCAAAAAATTGACTGCCATTCGCTATAGAAGATATTATACTGCTATGGTGGTTCCGCTATAGTGGAGTACCGACCGCTATAGCGTTTGGTAACAGATTGAAGTAGGGGAGAAATGAGTTTTCTCCCTATTTTCTCCTATATTCAACCCAAACTCTCCCTTTTTCCTCCCGATCACTACGCTTCCGACGTTAAAATTTCCAGGTAACAATCATTCTCACTTGCTACTTTACTTCCCCGCACGATTATAGTAAGGATTGTGGTAGAAAATAGTGACTTGGGGTATACATTGTAGTTAGTTTTTGAACTTGAACTAGAATTGGTTTATTTGCGATTTCCCGAAGCATGAGTGCTTCCCTTATGTTTACAACGCCTCCAAGGCATTCAGGGCATAAGGATTATACAACTTTTAGCCAAAAATGGCCCAAAAATGATGTAGGAGGTGAAGGGTTGTTCTTGAGTAAAAATCGTGATTTGGACGGAAATTAGGAGTTATAATGCCCAAATTTTGGTAGAAAGCAGTAATGGGGTACTTTGGGTATGTAGATCTGGACTTGGAATGTCAAAAATAAAATTTATGTCAAGGGGCACCATTGTTGCATCTCTTGAAGCTTCTGGGATGATGAATACCGCTATAGCGGTTGGGCTCCGCCGTTGCGGTCCTACTACGGTGGATATTTTTCCGCTATGGCAGACAATTGTCCTCTATAGCAGAAGGCCGCGAACCAGTAGCTCTCCAAGATGACACTTAGAAAAAAATTCCCTTTTTTCTTAATCCTTTATGCCTTATCGAGTTCTAACCCCACCCCTTATTACATTGTAGGTTACCACACCCAATGGCCGAAGGACAATTGCCCATGTATCCTTATGAGCATTACCCCGATGAAGCTAGCCGGGAGAGGTTCATAGATTATCGGGGACTGGGCTTTTGCTATGAGAGAGGGTGCAAGCTGACAGGTGTGGACAGAAAGGCAGCCACATTCCATCATACAGTTAGAGAGCTCAACTGGGATTCATTGCTAGTGGCTCCCCCTCCCGCACAAAAAGGCTGGGTGCGGGAGTTCTATGCTATCCTTCCTGCCATCCATTGGGATGAACCCAACCCAACTATCCGGATCTGAGGGGTAGATGTTCCGGTGGACGCTCGTACTCTCAATGAGGTACTAGGAGTGCCTCATATTTCGAATGCTGCCTACGAGGCCAAGGCTAGACTTTGGGATATGACATGGTTGAGAGATACCTTGGTAGATGCAGAGTTCAGATATTAGGTCTACTGGGCCAGTCCCGAGGGCATCACTAGTGATTACTTCTCTGCTGATGCTAGGAAGTGGTTAAACTTGGTATCCCGAAGAATCCGCCCGTCGGATAACAAGACTGATATGACTTATTCCTGGGCCTTGGTGATTGCTTGTGCTATGCAGGGAATCATCATGAATGTGAGGGAACAAATCATCTCCGAGTAGAAGGACTTTTACCGGGGTCATAGGAAGGGCCCATATCTTCCGGGTTTGGTGTTTGAGCTATACCGGCGAGTTAGGGTGCCAGAGGATCACACTGACTTTGAGGTAGCTATGTATGACCCCTTCGACCCTCTCTGGGTGAAAGTGGTCTCTTCCAAGAAGAAGAGAAAGGTGTATGAAGCAAGAAGCAGGCAGTCGGTCGAGGATGCCGACGGTGATGATGATGATGAACCTCTTGTCCCTTCCCAGCCTCAGCCCCCAATCACTAGCACCCAGCTAGAGGAGACTTTGCCCGCAGTCTAGAGGTTCACGAAGGGCACCACCACTAGAGGTACAGCCCCGCCCCGTTCTGCTCAGGAATTTGCAGTACTCCGCAGGGAGTTAGAGGAAGAGAAGAAAAAAAGGCGCTCCTAGGACCGCATATTTGCCCGGATATGGAAGATCGTCATGTTCATGTTCTCTTGCATTGCCCCGGGCCAAGATCTTCCCATTCTAGAGCCCGAGGACAGGAAGTAGCTCCTATTCATTAGCGATGATGAGGCTTAGGACCTCCCCTCCCCCTTTACTTTCAGACATTTACAGCTTTTTGGGTTTTGCCCCCGTTTGGGACTAATTAAGAAAATGTTCCCTTTCCCCTTTCTCCCTTCGTTTTGAAGCACATGGATGCTAGTTTTAGACACTACTTCCCTTTTTATGCAATACTAGATTATTTCTATAGCCAATTTCTGTGCAATTCATAGCTTAACTATTGCATTTTTTAGCCCCGGGAATGAATGAAAAGCAGGGGAAAACAGGGCAGGCGTTCTGACCTACGTCCCTCCGCTATGGTGGTTGTCACTCCGCTACAGTGAAACTGCTATAGCAGAGAAAATACCGCTACAGTGGGATCGCCGTAGCGGTGTTGTCCGCTATGGCAGTCCTGACGATAACAGTCCGAAAATTAGACTTTTCAGTAAAGTGTGCTCGTTCCCTTTCCTGGTTATCATTATTTAACCCCATTTATCCCACCATGGTCTTAAACAAGCCTCAAGACCATTCCTTACAATGCACAGACTGAAATTCTCACAAATCATGAATGAATTACACCAGTAATTTGTTCTCAATAATACTTCCCCGCTATCAAGCGTAAATAACCCCTTTTTCCCATGGTTCCCAACCAAGTCCCGACTGTCCTGAAATCGGAGTTTCACCACAATCGTAATTCATTTCCCCTCACCATCTTGACCAATGATGATTCCTTTTTCCGAAAACTTATATGAAAGTCTAACTCCACACACACAACACTTAATCACACTCAATCATACCAAGAATCAATTATAAATACCTTCAGAATCGCAATTTCATAACAAGGCAACCAATCATATACAAATCAAATAAGTCATGCTAGCATTGTAATACACAGACAATTCAGTTTCAGGTTACCACAAAAATCAAACCACATCAATTACTCTATATCCGTCCTATGGATGACCCCTAGTCGATCACACATGCCTTACCACAGCCTCTCAGGCCATATACCAATTGGAACATTCTCGGTTCCAATCCTTCTGCTTGTCCATCATATTTAGAGTCCAACGACATCCTTCACCTTGTTGAGATACCAATTGGAATCGAGAGATACCAATTGGACTCGACTCATATAAGAAAGTAATTGAACCGCATAAAGAAGAATGAAAGAAGAGATATGTTTCCTAGAATGATTCATAGCTTCCCTAGGATTAGATGTGGACGTCAACACACCAATCCTCAGGACTCTATTCGATATTTTTGCTCTTGTACTGGGAGACTGGTAACCTGGGCACTGATACCATTTGTCACGACTCAACTACCGGGCCATGCAGGCACTTATTCTAATCAACCTAGATAAAAGAATCTTACCACCCGAACCAATAGGCAAAGCGGAAAAGAACATAAATCATGAAATAAAACCCTTTTTAATACATGAAACTTCCTTTACAAAACTTTAGGAAATAAAAAATTAATGGAACTTGTGGAAAAATCATTTATAATATGAGACAGCCCTCCCTACAACCTAGTCTAAGTCGGTACAAGAGCTACTACAAGATGGTACACAGCTGAAGAGGACACAACTCCCACCATAGAAAAGAAATAGGAGCTGCTGGAAGATCACCGCCATCCTGAACCTGTGGAACATCACCAATCCTGCAACCAGACTATACCCAAAAAGGTATAGCAAGAGTAGAATCACTACAAATACACGTACTGGTAGGAATAATCAGTTGACCCAAATTCACTCCTACCATCATATAGAAATTAAGATAAAATACATCAGTTAAATACTTCAACCCCTTTCACAATCGCCTTTATCAATCCCCCACCCCCTCGGAACTAACATTCCTAACCTTTTGTTGCCAACTCCACCACTCTAGTCTTATCACTGATATCTAGGACTTCCTAAGTCTCACTTACCTTTACCAATATTTGTGTCCATGCCTAGACTACCTTTCCCTTACCCAAGTCAACTGCCTTGACTAGACATTCAGACTTAACCTGGCTAACTGCCCAACCAAACCACTTATACCCGCAGTATTACTTACCAGTGTCCGGAATCTTTATGAAACTCTGATGTGCCGCCATTCTACGGCACTTTTTGACTCCTTTAACTAAGAATAATCATGAGTTTTCAAGCAACCATTGTCGTTTTTGATGTTTTAGTGTTATATTTGCAGGAAATGGAGCTAGAGATAGAAACGAAAGAAAATATGATCAAAAGAGCACCTCTGGTTAAGGGTGATGGCCACCATGATGGTCCATCAAGCATGTGACGGTCCATCAGGTGGACCGTCAAGTGAAGCAGCACCACTGCCTAGTAGCGACGGCTGCCATGACGGTCCGTCACACTTGTGATGGTCCGTCAAGTAGACCGTCAAGTTGAGGCAGCACACTGCCTAGTGGCGATGGCCATCGTGACGGTCCGTCAAGCTTGTGACAGTCCGTCACCCCAAGCCATCAAGTTGAGGCAGTACGCGACGCGGAGTCCGAACGTTGTTGGGTTTATTTCCTGGACTCCTATAAATACCCTATGTTAGGTTTATTTTATTGATTGTCCAACATGTTGTTCAACATATTCAATTACCAATTGATTACCAAATAGTTTTAGGAGAGTTTTGAGCAAGAAACACGTTTTCTTCTTCTTGAAATCGTGTTCTTGAATTGTTCTTGGGATCTTGGTTTCTTGTTCTTGGATAATTGAAGATTGTTTTCATTATATTGTAAGAATCTCTTTTCTCTTTATTATGAATACGATTCTCTTCTCTTTTCTTAATAGCATGATTAACTAACTTCCCACAACTAGGATTGTGGGAGCCATGGCTAAAGTAGCGATATAGATTCCGGGTAGCGTCGGGTTTAATATTTATGAGTGTCACGTTGTTAATCATTCATTCTTCACGTTTTCTAGTGGTTGCAAACATTAGAACATGCCTAGGTTTAATTTGCTTGAGTAAAGAAATTAAAACCGGGAAATTTGATTAACTACGAGGATTCGAGACTACCAACTCTCGTCTTATGATTAATGCTGTAACTAGATTAATCTACTTGATGTTTAGGATTGAAATATAAAAGCTCACCTTTTCAAGTTCGAGAGAATTGAAAAGGAAATTTGTCTATTTGGTTGAGAAACGTTTAGATGATACCATTAATTCAATCACATCGTGACATGCATATAAAAAAGAACCCGGTTAAACTTGAATCGACATTGTTACAACGCCATGGTGAACACTTCCCTAGTTTTCTCTCATATTGATTAAAACTCGTACGTTATTAGTTGCTTTGTTCAAATATTGATTTCACAACCCCCCCCCATTTACCGGAAACTATTGACTACTAGTCATCTAATTCACGAAAGACTAAATTTGCACCTTATTCCCTGTGGGATCGACCCCAACCTCTGTTGGGTTCTATATTTGGCAACGACCGCTTACGCTTCGTAATTTGAGGTGTAGTTTGGGCGTTATCAAATTTTGGCGCCGTTGCCGGGGAATACGGTTGTTTATTAAGTCTTGTGTGTTTATTTGACTCTTAGTCACATTTCCTGCTTTTATTTTTATTTGTTGTTTTTGTTTTTACAGGGTACATAGTTGTGCATGCCAAGTACCCGAGGCTCGGGTGAACCAATATTACCCTACGACCCCGAGCTGGCAAGAACGATAAGGCAAAACATGAATGAGCAACAACAAGAGGCAGCGAGACTCGCTGCAGCGCAGCAAGCCCAACAACGTTTGAATGCTGGTGGTCTTGAGGTCGACATTGAGTTGAATGATGAGGATATCGATTTGGATGGAGTTGGTGCCACGGGCGCCATTGTTCTTCCTCTGCTAGCGCCCGGGGCCAAGTTCAACATTACTAGCACAATGATTCAGCTGTTGAACTTGAGAGGAGTGTTCCGCGGTGTTGCTGGTGACGATCCAAACCGACACTTGATGAATTTCGTGGGTATCTGCAAGTCGTTCGAACTGCCTGGAGTAAGTCAGACAGCGATCAGGCTCAGGTTGTTTCTGTTGTCTCTGTCTGATGAGGCAGCGTTATGGTTGACAGAGCTAACCCCCGACTCTATCGCAACTTGGGGAGAGTTGAAAGGAGCTTTCCTAGAAAGGTTCTTTCCTCCCTCTAGGATGATACAGTTGAGGGATGAAATTAGCAATTTCAGACAACAACCCCATGAGGCATTACATGATACCTGGTTGTGATTCAAGAAGAAGCTGACGCAATGCCCGAACCATCAGTTGAACGACAATTTTTTGATGCAGACGTTCTACAGGGCACTGAATTCGGCTACCAAGCCGACATTGGATAACGCAGCAGGTGGAGCATTTATGGGTCTCACTTTTATTGAGGCCACAACTATTCTGGACAGGCTCACCAAAACCAACAGGGCCTGGCATACACGTGATACGGAGGTAGCAGCTAGCACTTATGCAGTTGGTATGTCAGCAGAGCAGTACAGGAAGGAGGAAGAGCGGGACCAAGATATGGCCCATCTGAAGACGCAAATGGACCTACTGACAAAGCATTTGATGTCAGGAGGTATTGAGAAAGTGAAAGCTGTGGGTTCCCAAGGTAGAGCAGCAGAGTTTGAACCTGATGAGGAGGCAAATTATTTGGGTGGTTTCCAGGCCAATGGTCAGGGAAACCAAGGTCGGAACTATCAGAAGGACAACTACTATGAAAAAGCTGGCTACAGAGATCGTGATCAGGGGAACTGGAAGAGTAACACTGATAGAGGTGGGTTGTATGTACCACCTGGTAACCGGGAAAGAGCTAGCACCGAGACAGGGACGTCCAAACTAGAGAGCATGATGGCTAAGATGCTGCTGAAGGTGGAATCTACCGACTCCGCGGTGAAGGAGATGAGGACTGAATTATCAACAATGAGTCAGGTAGTGGATTCACATTCCACCTCGATCAAGCAATTGGAACAGCAAGTGGGTCAAATCTCGGCATCTCTAAATCAAAGGAGGACAGGTACCTTGCCGAGTGACACCGTTCAAAATCCGAGGAAGGATGGGAGCTGTATGGCAATCACTACAAGAAGCGGTAAAACATTACCAAAATCACATCCGGTAATTCAGACTCAAGGTGATGTTGCGGATGACAATGTGGCGGAGGATGCTATGCAAAGGCTCACGGATAAAAGCAAGGAAGTTAAAAAGCTTCCAACTATGATGTCTCGGCCACCACCTTCTTTCCCACAGCGTTTGAAGAAGAAAGCGGACGATAGCAAGTTCCAGAACTTCATGACCATGCTGAAGCAGATATCAGTCAACATCCCTCTGGTGGACGCTCTTGAACAAATGCCCGGATATGCCAAGTTCATCACCTAAACAGTTAATTCCCGTACTAGGCGTGGTACCCAAGACAACCGTTAGTATACTCATACCAGGCATGGTACCCGAACTAACTGTTAGTATACTCGTACCAGGCATGGTACTCGAGCCAACCGAATGTCACACAGAAATCCACAGTCACAAACAATGAACAACCCACTTGTAAACCAATAAGCAATAACACCTAGTCCATTTCACAAGACTGATAACAGGACCCTTAGACATTCCTAAATCATTCCTAAGCATGCAACTCATATGATACCTAGACAAAAGTACACAACATAAAATGCATACAGAAATCAATAACCATCACCTATTCTATTCTGGGTACACAATGAACTGTTAAATCCCGTCCAAAGACTAACCTCGAATCACCTCTTTAGCATGCCATTAGATACCTTTATTCCGGACCCTCCTCCTAAGACCGAGGTACAACTTGGGAAAACATCCCCTAGCCTTGGAAACACAGCCATTATGATATTCAAATTATATCAATTCATTTCCCAAAACTTCTGTTCCTTGGATTTGGGTCCTAAACTTGGGAGAACCTTCTGCTTGTTCTTGAGAGGAAGAAGCATTCTGTTTCTCCTAATTTTGCTAAGTATCGATGAAGTCTGAGGGAACGAGGGGGTTTAGGGTAGTTTTAGGCTTAAAATCAGGTTTAGTCTAGTCAAAATATTGTAGCTTAGGCTTTAAAAGAGATAGGAAAAGTCTAGAATACCCCTAGAATTAAATTAGAAATCTACAGAAAAATTTGCGACTCGGGTTCCATGGATGGGAAGCACGGTCTGTGGATGCTTCCAGGCACGTAGAACCCTGTAGTGGTTCCTGGTCGCTTTTATCAAGCTGCGAGTCTGAGTTCCATGGACCAGGTTCATGACACATGGAACTATCCACGGTCCGTAGAACTGGTTCATGGTTTCGAAGGATTGATGACCCTCAGGTCAAAGTTTTATGAGTGGAGTCCACGGCTCATGGACTGTTCCATGGTCCATGGTTCTACCTTGTGAACCTGACCCAAAAAAATGGTTGGTCTCTGTCTGAGTTTCACTGAGGCCTTCCACGGCTCGTGGATCCTTCTACGGTTCATGAAAACCATCCATGGTTCCGTTTGGTACTAAGAAAATTTCCATTCTTGTTTTTTTGAGCTGGTTCTAGGCTTGAAAGTTTTGGGGTGTTACAATTACTTTATTCTCTCTATAAAAACTACCAACTCCTTTTGCTTATACATTTGGTTTATGCCCCTTACATTCCAGGCAATAATGCTTATTACATAGTAAGATTGTGATGGGGTGGGACTCCACTATTTTGTGTATTCACCTCATGTTGTTGTATATTTTCCCCTTCCTGGACTAGAACCTAGGCAATCTGGGCAAGTGTTTGAAATATATTAGTTGTTGTCACCTTGCCTTTTGCACGCGAGTCCTTTTAGCTGGCTATTCTGGTGGCATATGCATTGACTGCGACGTGCCATGCTTCCTCCTGTGTAGCAATGACTTGAGGATCCTCCAATTGTGCTAGTTCCCTCCCCTGAGCATCAACGTTTGGGTTGGTGGGAGGATCAAAAATTCTGAGTTTTTGCCATTCTTTCTTTGGCTGGACTCTTGGGAGTGACTCATGTTGATTATGTGCCTTATAATCTTGTCTACCATTAATACAGTTGTGCCCAATTTGGCAGCATTTTGGGCAATAAAATGGCTTCCAATCATCCATCACCTATTGATCAAAGCTTCTTCCCTTCGTGCCTCCTATTTTATTAGTTTTAGGCAAAGGTTTGGCTACGTCCATTTCGACCAGAATGCGTGCATAGGATATTCTATCAATCGGCTAAGGTTTGGCTACGTCCATTTTGACCAGAATGCGTGCATAGGATATTCTATCAATGTTAGTTGCACAAGCATCTGCATATAGTAGTTTCCCCAAGCCGCTCCCAATTTTACTAAAGGCCTTTTCACTCCAACAGTTCAATGGAAAATCTGACAGTTTAACCCAAATAGGCACTGCGTTTAGCACTTCATCCTTGAAATTAAATTCTGCAGTCTATGGATTAATGATTATGGGTCAATTAAACAGAGTGTAAGGTCCAACTAGCAATACCTCATAATTATCAGTGACACTGTTGAATTTGAGCACGAATTAGCCGTCATTATGATAGAAAACTTTGGGTTTAAGCACAAAATTCAATTGACTTGTTGCAAATCTCCCAATAGTGCCAATAGATTCTGTGTTCCCAATCACATAGAGGACCGATGCATGTTTCCATGTAGCATTCCCTGCATCTATATCTACATCATCCAATTAGACTAGTACCTCACCTTCTTGCATCACCGGTGGTACATAGTCCAGATTCATGCCCTTACTTTCTAGCTTATTCCGATCAAATAGCCCTGCCCAGGCTCTTCCCTCCATTGCAGGCTGAGCCATGGTTGTTTCCTCTGTTGTCTCCTTGCGTGGGATCTGAATAATTAGCCCCGATGTTTTTCCATTAGCTGGTGTGTTCTTTAGTGCAGACATCATGGATCCTAAGGATATACCAGTCTCAATTGGTCGAATTGGATAGTGACCCTCGGATTTTCCTGAGATTGAATGAAAACCAAAAGATCTGGCCATCCCTTATCATCATCAGTTTCAATCGCGTCCTCATGGAGGTCCTCTTTTGCTTTGCGTCATCCCCTTCCTCTAGCTATTGGTTTAGCTCCCAAATTCAGTTCTACTGGTAGTATCTTAGTAGTGGGTTTCTTTACCGCCCCCTCCCCATTGCTGAAGAAGGCGCAGGTTAACTATCACTTAACATGTGCTGAGAGATATTCGAAAGTTTTGTTCTTGTTCCTACAATTCTTAATTCTTAATTTTGTTATTTTTTCTGAAAATCTAAAAAAAAAAATCCAAAAAAAAAATCAAATTGAAAATTAAAGCAATTTTCGAATGGGTGTTGTTGCGCTTTATTGAAAATAGTCTAAAGTGATTGCATATCAAATTTGAGAGCATTTAGAGATAATTTGGAATTGATTTTGTCCATTTTCCCTCCATTTTCGCAGTCAAAATTTCTGCACTTTTTAAAGTGCAAAAATTTAAGTTTTTAAGCTCTTTTATGTAAATTTTGGCACCATCTTTTGGATCTAAGTTGAGTTAATTATGAGTAAACTATATTACATTTCAATTTTGGGATCTAAAGATGAATTCAGGGTCAATTTTGGGTTCAAAATTGGGCTACTTTTCCTTGTACGAATTTTCTTGAAAAATTTAAAGTTTGAGTTGATTTCTTACTTCAAAAATTATTGAGTGATGATTTAGAAATTCTCTATATTGATTGGGTAAACATGATTCGAGATGGGTGTTGATAGATTTGATGGTAATTTTGAACGACTTTCTTGTTGATTCTAGATTTTACTCGTCATTTATAACTAATATTTATTAATATATTAGGATACTTGTTCTTATCCTTTGTATTAGTAATTAAGTGCTTTAAATTTATTTCGTTCTAATTTATTTCGTACTTTTTTTCTTTTAGTTTCGTTGTGTGTTTATTCATTCCTGGTCCATTAGTGTGTTTTGTCCTTCTTTGTTATTGACATAAACTTCATTTCGAACCGATACTAGAATTCGTACTTTGAGCTTATTTGAGATTATAAAACTGTGAAGAGATTAAGGGATATCCTTAAGTGATAAAAGGCTTGAGTGGTGAGATCATTTGAGTGTGGTCCTAAAAGCCTACGATCTTTGAGTGTATACACGAGTAAAAAAAAATTGAATGCAATCATTTGAGTGATACACATGAGAAAGTGACTTGTGAGGTCCATTATTTTTACTAATCACTTTTCTTGTTTTAATTATGCCTTACACAAGTTCAAAAAGTTATAAGAAAGGTTTGGATGACTACGGAGAAAGGAGAATGTCATCTTATGATTCTACTTCTTGTAGAAGTTATTGTAAAGCATTCTATAATAATTATAGCAGTGTTTCTATAAGAAAAGTTAGAATCTTTCTCTATTATTGCATTTTCTTCCAGGATACAGAGCAGAGTCTATTGATACAAGAAATTCCTTAGAAAGAGTTGCCCAAAAAAAGAGCATGAGCGTAATGAAAGCTTGACTAAATTTGAAGTCATTGTTGAAGGATATGAGTGTGGTTTCACATTTAATTGCACTTTAGGTGTAAATGAATTATAGTATACCAACTTCATTGATCTATCTTTGGTTGAATGATTGTATATACCTTGTCATACAAAAAGTTCCCCATATAAATTTGATGGAAGGTGGGCAGACAAGGAGGTGAAGATCATTGTTTGTCATGAAATCTATCAAGGAGGAATTTGGTGTGATGTTTATCTTTTGTCTACTTGTTTAATGTGTTTAGGAGCTCCTTGGTTCAAACATAATAAATTTTGATTTGATAGAAATTTGAAAAAATTTATTGTAGTAGATTCAATGGAACAGAAGCATGTCCTAACTCCTATTGTCATTAAGAAATTTTTAACAACAAATGAGGAAGTCAAGCAAGTGAAAGTGAAGGCTACTAACTTGAAATTTGATATACAAAGTTATTTCAACAATTCAAGTAGAGTCTTTAAAGCTTCTAGTGATGCCAAGTTGGAACTTGATGTGAAGAGTCATTCCAATGACTCAAAGGGGATTCTTGGAGCTTATTGCACTCCTAATAAAATTAAAGAGAGAGAAAAGAAAGAGAGGAGTGAGGGAGTGAACAGTGGCAACTCAAAAAATAAAAAAATAAAATATATTTTGAATGAAGTGAATGAGTGGCTACAAGCCCAAAAGAAAAGAGAGTTGAAAAATGAGATTGAGTTATCACAAGAAGCAAAAAAGATAAGTGAGACAAATCAGAGAAAAGGAGATGAGATAAGAGAAAAATAAGAGAGTGTGAATGAAAGATTTTCTTATTCTAATTTTAACCTTTTGGATTCTTATTCTTCTAGTGTTTTCACTTTTTTTATAGGTATTATTGAAGAAGAGCACAAAAAAAATGACTCAACATGAAAACAAATTCAAGAATTGAAAGAAGCAAGTCAAATTGGGACTACTTCATCAAGTGAACAAATGAGCTTAATCTTAAAAAATCAAGGTAAAAAAAAAAATTTAAGTGCTTATCAAGGTAAAAATGCTAATTTTAACTCTCTAGTTACTTCAAATGAACTTGCTAGTGATATGATGTGAATCTTAGACTATTTTTTGATGAGGTTGATGATTCTTTACTTTGTGCTAATATGTAAATAGATGATGATCATACACTAGTTGAATATGATTATGGAGCTAAAATTATTATTGATTGTAAGCATAAAGGGTTTCAAGCTAGTGGTATTTCGATTATGAAAAAACATGAGATACAAAGTGTTTCCTTGGATTCTTGTGAATATGAATTTATTTCTTCTTTAACTACTAAGAACACTAAAAATGTGATTGATGAAGAATGTCTCTTTACAAGTGAATTTGATTGTAATAATTATGTATCTTGTAAGGACATGAATATGCTTTGTGGTATTACTCTTGAAATGGAGTATAAAAAGTGTGATGATATCCTTTTTGAGCCTAAAGAATGTCAATATTTCAAAATATTTGACAATCTTTTTTGGTGAATTTATTCAAGATGGTTTGAAAGGTGATTCTTGTGTTGATAATTTGATTCATTCATTGAGTTGTCCTAATCTTGATTGTGTGATTCACATTGATCATAATTTACAAATCGAGTTTAAAAGTGTGAACACTATTGATGAACTCCAATTGAATGATTCATTCCTTATTAACTTGTATGCACTTGATGAAAGTGATGATTCAACATTTAAAGAGTGCATGACTTGTGAAAATAACTCTTGTGACTTAATTGAGCGTGCTAGTTATTTAGATATTAGCAAGCTAACTCTCAAAATATTTGTTGAAAGCACACTTTTTGATTGAAAAGTCCTCTAAAAATAAAAAAATATTCATTAAAGAATGAGGAAAGCACAAGTGATAGTAGTAGTAAATTGATAGCTACTAATTTTTGTGTCAATTTATTTACTTACTTTAATCTTGCTTTTGAAGATATTTTTTGGGTAGAATTTTTGAATGCTTATAGAAAAAAATGTAAACATGATTTATTTGAAGCATTGTCAAATATCTATGGGCGTAAATATGATAAAAACAATTATGATGAGTTTACTAATCTTCTTGATTTATTTGTGAAACACCATCAAAAGAGGATCTACAAAGAGATAAGATACTTGAGAGGATCTTTTTTTTAAAAAAAATAAAGATTGGGCACAAGGACCTTTTTATTAAAAACAAGAGATATGTACAGGTGACCAGGTCCAATAGTGACCTGGTCCAAAAAGGGGATACCTGAGAAGATCTTCTTGGGTTACAAAAAGGTTTGAGGTATCTTTATCTTCTAAAAAAGTCAAGAATGATTTATTTGAATGATGTTTATTTTTGGGCTTTCTAAAGTCATAAAGGTAAATTTTATACCTTTGACTTTAATAGTAGCAACTTTGTTATGATTAGTGAAAATTCTTTAATGTTGCTATTTGATTCATGTTGTGAGTTACTAAATGAGAAATTTAAAAAAGTTTTGAGATTAATATTTGTGTTTGATCCCAAAAATGCATACTTGTGTTTAAGAGTTGTGAATGATAGTGTTAGTTCTCTTAATCTTGTGGTTAGAAGAGTACAATCTAATTGTGAATTGAGAAACTACTTGATCCAATTTGTTGAAGAAACTAGTTTTGACTTGAAAGTTTTAGTATTTAGAATTATTGGTTTCTTTAATCTATTTTATGATTGTGATATATTTTTTAGTCAAGTTCTTGATACTATTCTTGAAAAGTTAATTTTTATGGGATTTCTTGATTCTTGGCTCTATCACAAAAGTGTGTATTTTTGAAAGTGATATGTAACTTATTTGGAAGCTAATTTTTTGGCTTGGGTACTAATTTCCTTCTATGTTTTGCAAGGTTCAAATTCAAGATCAAATTCTTTTCAAGAAGGGGAGAATGATGCAAGTTCGAAAAGTACTTATTGCATGGAAGGATTTCTACTTGACATCAAGAGTTTAGATTGTTTCAAGAGAGAATGGAAACTAAGAATCAATCCAAGAAAAGATTAACATTATATTTTGGGTTCTCTTTATCATAGTATGATATACATGTAATTAAGAGCATTTATGTCTTTTCTTATCTAAGTAAATTCTAGTAGTATAAATAGAATAGGAAAAGGATTATTTGAGATAGACAATATTTTTAGGTGAACACTCTTGGTGAGTTGTATGAGTTTTATCCCTTTATCTCTACATTGGATTTCTCTTTAATATCTTTTGGTAAAATTATTAATGTATGAGTTCAATTATCTTCTTTCTTGAATTTAATCATATTGTTTGTTCAAATTAGAGAATTGTAAATCTATTTTTGTTGGTCTCTAATTTACTTTATTTGTGGGATTATTCTTTCTTTCTTCTCTATATTTCTCCCTTAATTTCTTAATTATCTCTTGAATCTATCTATCTTGTATCTCGTTATACATCAATGATTCTTGTATAGAGTATCGTAGCATAACTTGAATACCAATTTTATACTAATTTTTATACCAATTCTATACCAAATTGAATATCAATTTTATACCAAATATAATAATTTTGTGCATGCTATAAAATAAATTAATTAAATAAAAAAATTAACTTATCTATGGGTAGCATCATCCATGATTTTTTTGGCTGATTTAACAATATTCTTGTCCGAAATTTATATAAAACATCTCAAGTCAAAACTTGGTCTAAACTTGGTCTAGAAAGCATAATGGGACTATCTCCTTCAATAAATCTAGGGCTTTTATGAGTGAAAGTAAAATAAAGAATGAATATTTTTCGACATGCTTCTCCCAAAATTTTAACAAAAAAAAAAAATTAAGATAAAAACCCAAAAAACAAAGCACCAAACTAAGAAATTGAATCACATCGGTATGAAATTAGAAGTATGATTTTGAATAGTGAAATCAACCAAAGGGAAGAGACATTTTGGGGAAGAAAATCTAATGGGGAGATTTGAGGGATTGTGAGTAAAAAATGTGATATTCGATGGATACGAGGGAATAAAGGAATTATGAGTAGTTTAAAATGTGATATTTAGTGGTTCCAATAGGTATTTGTTGTAAAGTTAATAATTAATATTAACTATATTCCTTAATTATAATGAGTTATTTTGTGGATCTCAGTTAGAATGTATTAATTAATTAATTAATTATCATTAATAAAAAATTATAATTAAATGCAGTAAATAAAATAATAATTAATTTTAAGATTATAGTATGAATTATAATTAAAATAATATTTTAAAAATTAAAAAAAAAGTGATATATTTGGTGTAATAAAGGATCTTAAAATATTATCTAAGATGATTTTCTCTAAAAGATATTTGGGCTGGATGTGACTTTTTTGGGTTGAAAGCATTGGGACAAAATGGCTGATTTGGAAATCCGAAGAAAGATGTAAAATGTGATAAGGAAAAATGAGATTGAAAAAGAATGGCCAAATATTGTTGACTTAGCCAAATCAGTAATCAAATTGACTCAAATCGATTCAAATTGATACAACTAGAATAAATTATTTACTTAATTAAATAATCAACCTTCTTAATTTAACAGGGTGAAATAGATTAGTTATATTTACTGAATTGTGAAGCAATAGCACTTTGTTCCATGTTTGGCTTTCATGGACAAAGCAGAAAAAAGTTTTTTGTATCCTACTATCGTCATTTTCATATGTTATGCATGAATCACCATTATCGATCATAGTAAGACTAAGTTCTTGATTAAAATTTTATTCATTTCTTCTTAATTAGTACTTCTTTCGTGTTCCTTTAATAGTTTTGTTAATCATATACTAGTTTACGTACCCGCACGATGCGCGAATTATTGTTAAGAAAATTATCACATCGTATATATGCAATAAGGGGTCATTAGATAGTTGATTTGGAGGTGAGTTATGTATGTATTAAATCCTACTTAAGTAATATCATGTGTGGTAGCTAGTTAGGAGGTAAGTTATTCATGTATAAAATTAATACAATATTTGGGTTGCAATTTAAAATTTTGTATAACTAATATATGTATAAGTTATGAGGAAATCTATATTTTTTTTTATGCAAAACAAAAGATGGAATAACTAATACATGAATAACTAAACTCGGCATGACTAATACCTGCATAAAATAATATATAGATTTTTTCATAACTAATCACTGGATTAAAAATACGTGTATAACTCTAACCAGCTACCAAACGACTCCTAACTACAGTAAATAACCTAACAATTACTTCTCTTATACATACCTCTGCTATTTCATCTTTAAATTAAAATGGTAACAGTAATAATAATTACACCAATTAAAATTTTATATCCTTCACAATCAAATTCAAAGAAACTTGTCGTCTTCCTTTTTAAGATTATCCATTTATTTTATTATATATAGCTACTTTTAATTGGCTACTTCTAGACAATTGTTTTGTTTTAATAGTAAGAAAATAACAATAATATAAATAGTGGATAAGTGTTTCAACTTATACACAGAATGACAACTAATAAGTAAAATTTTATGTTGTAAAAGAGAACCGGTTGTTTTAGCTCGATACCGTCAAGAATTCTTGATTATTGCATGAGAATAGGTTCATCTTCAAAGTATTTCTCCGTTTCAATATTTTTCTATTGAAACTTTCCTCTCTCTTTTTATCGAAAGCTTATTAGAAAAGATATAATCTCTATTTTATGTTAGATAGTTATTCATTATACCAAGTTTGATTGTTTTTTTTAAAAAAAATTCTTCATAAAAAATTTATTCTTATCTTATCCAATGTTTCAACTATCTTAAATATTTTCATTCTCAAAAAAATAACTATGAAAAATAATGGTATCATGTATGTATGAAGGAAAGAAAAACATCAATAAACGAATACATACAGACCGTCTCTTTCGGATGAAAGTCTTTTCTGGGCGTACTGTAGGATTAACTATAAGATAAAATTTGTTAAGAATCCTAGAAAACTAAGTAAACTATTCAAAATTCTCTATAAAAAATTATGAAAAGAAAGAATATGAGGACCACCCCCCAGTTTGGTATCAGAGCCATGGATGAATTAAAACATATTAAAAGAAAGATAAGGAAATCAAAAAGAAGATTAGAAAAGTTATATCCAGTTTATAAGCAACTCAGTATAACACAAACAGATAATGATAAATTACAAAAGATAATAGATCTTATATCTAAAACAGAATATAAATATGTTAAATACTTAAAATATAAACATCTTAAAGAAAATGAACAATAATAACGAATATAGACAAGAACTTAACAAAATAATCACAGAGAAAAGACAAGAGTTAGAACATAGACAAAATAGACTTCACTACAATATGATTGCAGGAGTTTGTAAAGAATCCTTAAAATCACAAAGAAAAATAATATTTTACCTACAACTACAAATAGATAGTCTAGAATATAAATTACAACATAATCTATAAGATGAATAAAGAAGAATTTGCTATAGATGAAAAAACATATGAAAATCAAGATGGATTAAAAATAAAAATAGTATTTTCAAATCTAGGAAGACGTTATAAAAAGGTAGGAGATAATTTAAGTTTAATGCTAGAAAAGGAATCTTTAAGGTTAGAAGATAGTTTAACAGCAATGGTAAGAGTAGCTAAAGAAAATGAGGAAATAGATAGAAAAAAGGAAATAACTATTATTAAACAACAAGCAAAACAAGAAATACAGCAAATTGAAGAAATAAAAAATGAAAAAATATTAATGTTGGAAAAAGAATTAAAAGGGTTAAAGGAACTATATGAGGCAAAACAAAAAGAAAAAGAGATTGAGACAAAACTAAGAACAGAAATAGAAAATTTTAAAGAAAAATTACAAATGGAAGAACCAATTAATGAAGAAATAAGTATAGATGAAATAAATGATAATGAGCAAACTGAAAGAAATTCAGAAACAAGTGAAACTTATACAGAAATGATAGCAAATATAGAAAAAATAGATGAAGATATTGAAATAAATGCAGGAGATGTTGAAAAAGATAAAAAACAAGAAGCTAGTACATCAGGAGTCAAAAACCCAAAAATATTAAATCCAATATATTATACAGTTGACTATAGAGAATCTGATAGAGAAAAGACCTTATGGGATAAAAGATTAAATAGAAAATGGACACCAAAAACAACTAATCCAAATAATAATTTCTTAGAATTAGATTGTGTAGCAGATGTAAATAAAACAATACAATTATGGATAGGAAATATAGCAAAACAATTGGTAGATAATAAAATAAGTATAGCAGATACACCAGGATACATAGAAAGAACATTTTTAGGAACAGTAAAACTATGGTTACTTAATTTATCAGAAGATTATCAACAGGCATTAAGAAATAGTAAAAATATAAATAATGAAAATGCAACTACATCTATGGACATCTTATATAAATATGAGATAGCTATAAGAAGTGAGTTTAGTAGTACAACTTCAGAAGTAGAAGAACAAAACAAGGATAAACAATATAATAGAAATTTAATGATAAAATTATCAATATGTAATATGTGTTATATAGATGAATATACATGTGTATTTAGAGAATATTATTATAAAGGTAAATATACGCCAGAAGAAGCAAAGGAAGTAAGAAAATTATATTTTACAAAATTACCAGAACCATTTAGTACAAAAATAATAAAAGATTGGAATAATGCAGGATTACAAGATACATTAGGAGCTATGGTAAAATTTTTGCAAACATGGTATTCAGGAATATGTGAAAAATACAAAACAAAAATGAAGATGGAAAAAACTATAATAAAAAATTTACAATGTTGTAGAGATAAGATAGCACCTCAATTTGGATGTACAAATAATTATTATAAAAAGAATAGAAAACCAGGAAAGTTTAAAAGATATAAAACCCAATTTAGAAATAAAAGGCCTAGGAGACAATACTATGTAAGAAATTATAATAATAAAAAACAATTTAGACCACAAAAGAAAATAACAGAATGTACATGTTATAATTGTGGAAAATTAGGACATTTAGCTAAAGATTGTAGATTACCTAGAAATCCTAAAAGGAAGCAAATAACAGAAATAATAATAAATAATGAGGAATATATGCCATTAGAATATTTAGACTATGAAATAAGTGATAATGATAGCATATATGAATTATCTGAAAATGAATTATATGAAGAATCGGAAAACGAAGAAGAATTGGAATTAGAAAATGACTGAAAAAGAAGTAGAAATAATAACAGAAGAACATATGGATGAAGAATCCTCAGAGCAGAAAGTCATATTTGATGTAAATATATTTGAACAAATAAAAGGAAAGGAATTAGATCTAAGTGTAGATAAAATATTAAAATTACCAAAACTAAAAAATATATTCAGGAGACAAAAAGAGGAATACTATGTAGTAAGTCAAAGAGAACATATAATAGATTGTAAATATACTAAAGGAAAAGCAAGAATTCCTATAATAAATAAGAGGGAAATAAATAAAGAAATACAAGCAATTCAAACTAAGGAACCAATAAGATATGTACACCTAGGAGGAACAGAAATACTAATAAAAGCATGTTTTAGAGAAGGTATAGATACACCTATAGAGATATATTTAGCAGATGATAGAATAATTGAACCTATAGAAAAAAGTGTAATAAGTGCGGTAAAAGGAAATCTAATATACCAAAAGTTTAAATTCATAATAAGCGCAAACTATTCAGTAGCTATAAAAGACTATAATATAGATAAATCATTAGTATTATATTGGAAAATGACAGGAATTGAACTAGCCCCAGGCAGTAAAATATTTACAGCAAGATGTAAAAATTTATATGTCCTAACAACTAAACATAAAATAACGGCAAAAAATAAAATCAACAGAATAAAAATAGAGAATCCATTTGAACAAATAGTCTCAGTAATAGATAACAATGATTATAGTTATAAAGAAATAGATGCAGAAGAAAACTTAGAAATTATAAGTGATAGGATAAGCACATCTAAAAGAAAAAGCTATGGTGATACACCACAATCATCAAGAAATTCGGTAACAATAAAAGAGATAGAACCAAACCATTATTACATAACAGGAATATTAGAGCAAAGAAAATTTATTATAATAATAAATACAGGACAAGAAGAGAATTATATAATAAGAGAATTGGTAACAGAAGAAGAAATAAATTATATAGAAAACTCGGATTTACCAAAAGAATTTACAGCCTTTAAAGAATCAGTAGAAAAGGAATTAATTATTGGTGGAATACCAATGATAATAAAATTTAAAATATATCAAGGAAATAATAATATTATATTAGGTATAAAATGGCTAGAAGAAATGAAACCCTATAAATTAGAAGATACACAGTTAACTATTACATATAAAGGTAAAAAAGTAATAATTAAAAGAACTATGTAAATGAAAATCCATATACTTGCTAAAATAATAGTACCAGGATATTATAATAGATATTATACTCCAATGATAGATACAGGATCAGAAGCTAATGTATGTAAGCATAATTGTTTGCCAGATGAGAAATGGGAAAAATTAACCACACCAATAGTAGTAACAGGATTTAATAATGAAGGAAGTATGATAAATCATAAAGCGAGAAATATAAAGTTACAGATATGGGATAAAGTATTAACAATAGAAGAAATATATAGTTATGAATTTACAAACAAAGATATACTTTTAGGAATGCCTTTTTTAGAAAAATTATATCCACATATAATAACAAAGACACATTGGTGGTTTACAACCCCATGTAAACATAAAGTAGCAGCTAAAAGAGTATATAATAAAATCAGAAAGCCTACCCCATGGATAAAAGGGAGTGAAAAAATTAGTCAAAAATTAGAAAATATAAAGACAAATGAGCATAAAATAGAACTAATTATATTCTCTATAGATAAATTAAAATTAATCCAAGAACAATTAGAACCATTATATAGTGAAAATCCCTTAAAAGGATGGGAAAAACATAAAACAAAAGTAAAAATAGAATTAATTGATGAAAATAGTATAATTACCCAAAAACCTTTAAAATATAATTTTGATGATTTAAATGAATTTAAAATGCATATAAAAGAACTGTTAGAAAATGAATATATACAAGAAAGCAATAGTAAACATACAAGTCCAGCATTTATAGTAAATAAACATAGTGAACAAAAAAGAGGAAAAAGTAGAATGGTCGGGTCTTCTAGATTCCTCTTATTACTCCAGCTGCACTTCTGGAATTACATCATTCTCTCCTTGGCACTTTGTACACTTGTGATCTGGATATTTATGGTTAATTAATTTACAATATCTTGTTAATAAGTCTTCTGAAATAAAATTTTTTCTTATAGCTCGTGTTAATGGCTGTTCTTCTGGTCTTAGTAGGCTAAATGCCCACTGTCTTATTTCTTCCATATCTGTAATACGTTCTTCTCGGCATGTTGAATAAATCATAGTTTGTTCTCTTGAGTAGTAGCTCCATATAGGATTCCTGTGCATATAATTTGTTGATAATTCTTGTAATATTGTAGCTATTCCAATAAGTCTTTTCCCTGCATAAAATTCTGGTATTTCTTCTCTTGTGATTTCATCATGCTCTTCTATTTTTTCCGGTATAATCATATCTCTTGTAAGTCCTATCTTGATAACTTGAATAACTGGTTTAATCTCGTCATATAATATTTCTGCAGTAGCTGAATAGATTCTGATGTAAAATAATGTTCCTTTGGTTATCTTCTTGTACTGAGTAAATGCTCTGTGTAGTTCCGGTAATTTAGCTATTTCATCACCTGTGCTCGTATATACAGTATGTAATAATCCATAATGGTAGCATGTAGCTACTAGATTAGCACTAGTTTTTGGTTGTGCTATTAGCTTATTATATCCTTGTAGACTCTGGGTTATATAGTCTTCTGCTGGGTTAATGGTATTTTTGGATTTTGGATTTTTGTTTAGGAATAGTTGGATTTTGTGGATATTATTGATATATGATTGGGTTATGTGGTTGTAGGTCTTTTTATTTTGGTTCAGACTTTCTTTATACGTATTTATCTGTGGAGGTATAAATGGAATTCTTTGGTCTTTCGGAGTAGGAGTATATGGAGTTTCAAATAGTTTATTTAGATTTGTACTGACATATCTCCTTTCCTCTTTTGTAGATGTCCTGCTAGATGCTTCTCCTGCATAAATCAAAGTATTTTGGGTTTTTAGGTGTTTCCCAACGTCACCTTTTAGCTCTGGAATTTTAATGTCTTCCGATCGACATAGATCCGCATTTTTACCATGCTGCTGGCTAGCTTTAATTTGTAATATCTCTTTGTTCAAGTTATCGACTTCTTTGCAGAGAGTCGTCATAACTTTAAGTATATCATCCATAGTAGTTTTTTCAATAGTTTCTTCAGTCTGAGTAGACTTGTCTTGATATGTAATCTGCAATTGCATTTTTGTTAGTACCAATCACTTCAATTGTAAATGTAAAATTCAGTATATTTAATACAAGTCTTCGTATCTCCTTTGTAGTAACTGAATCCTGTACTTTTCTCGTCAACCACCATTTTACTTGTGTATTATCTGTTCTAATCACAAATTTATTATATACAATATATGGTTCAAAGGCTAACAAACATTTATATATCGAATATAGTTCTTTACGATTTATTTCCCATTTTATTTCAGGATTTGTAAATGTTCCTGAATAATATCTGCAATGATGTTCTATCTTTTTTCCATCATATCTGTATTTTAATACTCCTCCGTAACTAATTTCACTTGCATCTGATTCTACTATATAAATAAATTTCTTATTTTCATCTGGAAAACATAGTTTTGGTAAATTCTTGCATAATGATTTTATTTTTCTTATTTGTTCTTGGTCTTTATCATCAAAGTGATATTCTATATCTTTCTTTAATTTCTTATGTAATGGTTTTAGATTTTCTGCTAGTTTTGGTATATATTCCCTTACTTGGTTTACTAATCCTAAAAATGATTGTAATTTTTTCTTTGTATCTATCTGTTCATCAGAATTTATTATTTTTTGTACTATGTGTGGCTGCATTTTTATACCATTTTTATCTATTTCTATACCTAAGAATTCTATCTGATTTTTCATTATTTCAGCTTTTTTCTTGCTTAAACTTATTCCTGAACATGTAACAATATGTATAAATTTTTCTAATAATTTTATATGCTCGTCCTGTGTTCTTGAATACAGTAGTATATCATCTATATATACTATGCAATTTTCTAATTGGTTAAAATAATTATCCATAAAATGTTGATATCTACCTGGTGCATTTTTATATCCAAAAGGTAATACATTCCATTCATAAAATCCTTGGGGTACTGTAAATGCTGTTAATTTTTTAGATTCTTCTTCTAGCTTAAGGTGGTAAAAGCCTGATTTACAATCAAACTTACTGAAATAATTATATCCTTGAACTTGTCTTATTTTTAATATCTTATTGGGTATTGGATAATTGTATGTTTTAGTTTTTGCATTTAAATTTCTATAATCAATAACCATTCTACTTTTTCCTCTTTTTTGTTCACTATGTTTATTTACTATAAATGCTGGACTTGTATGTTTACTATTGCTTTCTTGTATATATTCATTTTCTAACAGTTCTTTTATATGCATTTTAAATTCATTTAAATCATCAAAATTATATTTTAAAGGTTTTTGGGTAATTATACTATTTTCATCAATTAATTCTATTTTTACTTTTGTTTTATGTTTTTCCCATCCTTTTAAGGGATTTTCACTATATAATGGTTCTAATTGTTCTTGGATTAATTTTAATTTATCTATAGAGAATATAATTAGTTCTATTTTATGCTCATTTGTCTTTATATTTTCTAATTTTTGAGTAATTTTTTCACTCCCTTTTATCCATGGGGTAGGCTTTCTGATTTTATTATATACTCTTTTAGCTGCTACTTTATGTTTACATGGGGTTGTAAACCACCAATGTGTCTTTGTTATTATATGTGGATATAATTTTTCTAAAAAAGGCATTCCTAAAAGTATATCTTTGTTTGTAAATTCATAACTATATATTTCTTCTATTGTTAATACTTTATCCCATATCTGTAACTTTATATTTCTCGCTTTATGATTTATCATACTTCCTTCATTATTAAATCCTGTTACTACTATTGGTGTGGTTAATTTTTCCCATTTCTCATCTGGCAAACAATTATGCTTACATACATTAGCTTCTGATCCTGTATCTATCATTGGAGTATAATATCTATTATAATATCCTGGTACTATTATTTTAGCAAGTATATGGATTTTCATTTACATAGTTCTTTTAATTATTACTTTTTTACCTTTATATGTAATAGTTAACTGTGTATCTTCTAATTTATAGGGTTTCATTTCTTCTAGCCATTTTATACCTAATATAATATTATTATTTCCTTGATATATTTTAAATTTTATTATCATTGGTATTTCACCAATAATTAATTCCTTTTCTACTGATTCTTTAAAGGCTGTAAATTCTTTTGGTAAATCCGAGTTTTCTATATAATTTATTTCTTCTTCTGTTACCAATTCTCTTATTATATAATTTTCTTCTTGTCCTGTATTTATTATTATAATAAATTTTCTTTGCTCTAATATTCCTGTTATGTAATAATGGTTTGGTTCTATCTCTTTTATTGTTACCGAATTTCTTGATGATTGTGGTGTATCACCATAGCTTTTTCTTTTAGATGTGCTTATCCTATCACTTATAATTTCTAAGTTTTCTTCTGCATCTATTTCTTTATAACTATAATCATTGTTATCTATTACTGAGACTATTTGTTCAAATGGATTCTCTATTTTTATTCTGTTGATTTTATTTTTTGCCGTTATTTTATGTTTAGTTGTTAGGACATATAAATTTTTACATCTTGCTGTAAATATTTTACTGCCTGGGGCTAGTTCAATTCCTGTCATTTTCCAATATAATACTAATGATTTATCTATATTATAGTCTTTTATAGCTACTGAATAGTTTGCGCTTATTATGAATTTAAACTTTTGGTATATTAGATTTCCTTTTACCGCACTTATTACACTTTTTTCTATAGGTTCAATTATTCTATCATCTGCTAAATATATCTCTATAGGTGTATCTATACCTTCTCTAAAACATGCTTTTATTAGTATTTCTGTTCCTCCTAGGTGTACATATCTTATTGGTTCCTTAGTTTGAATTGCTTGTATTTCTTTATTTATTTCCCTCTTATTTATTATAGGAATTCTTGCTTTTCCTTTAGTATATTTACAATCTATTATATGTTCTCTTTGACTTACTACATAGTATTCCTCTTTTTGTCTCCTGAATATATTTTTTAGTTTTGGTAATTTTAATATTTTATCTACACTTAGATCTAATTCCTTTCCTTTTATTTGTTCAAATATATTTACATCAAATATGACTTTCTGCTCTGAGGATTCTTCATCCATATGTTCTTCTGTTATTATTTCTACTTCTTTTTCAGTCATTTTCTAATTCCAATTCTTCTTCGTTTTCCGATTCTTCATATAATTCATTTTCAGATAATTCATATATGCTATCATTATCACTTATTTCATAGTCTAAATATTCTAATGGCATATATTCCTCATTATTTATTATTATTTCTGTTATTTGCTTCCTTTTAGGATTTCTAGGTAATCTACAATCTTTAGCTAAATGTCCTAATTTTCCACAATTATAACATGTACATTCTGTTATTTTCTTTTGTGGTCTAAATTGTTTTTTATTATTATAATTTCTTACATAGTATTGTCTCCTAGGCCTTTTATTTCTAAATTGGGTTTTATATCTTTTAAACTTTCCTGGTTTTCTATTCTTTTTATAATAATTATTTGTACATCCGAATTGAGGTGCTACCTTATCTCTACAACATTGTAAATTTTTTATTATAGTTTTTTCCATCTTCATTTTTGTTTTGTATTTTTCACATATTCCTGAATACCATGTTTGCAAAAATTTTACCATAGCTCCTAATGTATCTTGTAATCCTGCATTATTCCAATCTTTTATTATTTTTGTACTAAATGGTTCTGGTAATTTTGTAAAATATAATTTTCTTACTTCCTTTGCTTCTTCTGGCGTATATTTACCTTTATAATAATATTCTCTAAATACACATGTATATTCATCTATATAACACATATTACATATTGATAATTTTATCATTAAATTTCTATTATATTGTTTATCATTGTTTTGTTCTTCTACTTCTGAAGTTGTACTACTAAACTCACTTCTTATAGCTATCTCATATTTATATAAGATGTCCATAGATGTAGTTGCATTTTCATTATTTATATTTTTACTATTTCTTAATGCCTGTTGATAATCTTCTGATAAATTAAGTAACCATAGTTTTACTGTTCCTAAAAATGTTCTTTCTATGTATCCTGGTGTATCTGCTATACTTATTTTATTATCTACCAATTGTTTTGCTATATTTCCTATCCATAATTGTATTGTTTTATTTACATCTGCTACACAATCTAATTCTAAGAAATTATTATTTGGATTAGTTGTTTTGGGTGTCCATTTTCTATTTAATCTTTTATCCCATAAGGTCTTTTCTCTATCAGATTCTCTATAGTCAACTGTATAATATATTGGGTTTAACATTTTTGGGTTTTTGACTCCTGATGTACTAGCTTCTTGTTTTTTATCTTTTTCAACATCTCCTGCATTTATTTCAATATCTTCATCTATTTTTTCTATATTTGCTATCATTTCTGTATAAGTTTCACTTGTTTCTGAATTTCTTTCAGTTTGCTCATTATCATTTATTTCATCTATACTTATTTCTTCATTAATTGGTTCTTCCATTTGTAATTTTTCTTTAAAATTTTCTATTTCTGTTCTTAGTTTTGTCTCAATCTCTTTTTCTTTTTGTTTTGCCTCATATAGTTCCTTTAACCTTTTTAATTCTTTTTCCAACATTAATATTTTTTCATTTTTTATTTCTTCAATTTGCTGTATTTCTTGTTTTGCTTGTTGTTTAATAATAGTTATTTCCTTTTTTCTATCTATTTCCTCATTTTCTTTAGCTACTCTTACCATTGCTGTTAAACTATCTTCTAACCTTAAAGATTCATTTTCTAGCATTAAACTTAAATTATCTCCTACCTTTTTATAACGTCTTCCTAGATTTGAAAATACTATTTTTATTTTTAATCCATCTTGATTTTCATATGTTTTTTCATCTATAGCAAATTCTTCTTTATTCATCTTATAGATTATGTTGTAATTTATATTCTAGACTATCTATTTGTAGTTGTAGGTAAAATATTATTTTTCTTTGTGATTTTAAGGATTCTTTACAAACTCCTGCAATCATATTGTAGTGAAGTCTATTTTGTCTATGTTCTAACTCTTGTCTTTTCTCTGTGATTATTTTGTTAAGTTCTTGTCTATATTCGTTATTATTGTTCATTTTCTTTAAGATGTTTATATTTTAAGTATTTAACATATTTATATTCTGTTTTAGATATAAGATCTATTATCTTTTGTAATTTATCATTATCTGTTTGTGTTATACTGAGTTGCTTATAAACTGGATATAACTTTTCTAATCTTCTTTTTGATTTCCTTATCTTTCTTTTAATATGTTTTAATTCATCCATGGCTCTGATACCAAACTGGGGGGTGGTCCTCATATTCTTTCTTTTCATAATTTTTTATAGAGAATTTTGAATAGTTTACTTAGTTTTCTAGGATTCTTAACAAATTTTATCTTATAGTTAATCCTACTTATTTTTTGCCATACTTCAAAATATTTTTTCATCTCTAAGTTGTTTATATCAAGGTTCCCTAAATATTTTTCCATTAATCTGAGTCTATCTCTAGGCAGATATGGAGCAAGATATGAGTAAGGTATATTTGTTCATAAATATGCATAGCTAAAATTTTGGTTCCTGAATATCATAGCATGTATAAATAATTTATATTTGTTATTAATTGCTAGAATTATTTAATCATATTTTTGAATTGTTGACATGAGGAAACAGGGGAAACAATCCGAAAATAATATCCAGAGGTTGAAACCAAGGCGAAAAGATGAGAATGCCGTAATGGGAGTAGACAGAGTGATATTATCTAGGAGGGGAAAGTACCTTGAAAAGTACGGTGTTAACAATAAGAGAGTATGGTTAAAATAAATCTAGTGATAATAATCAAGTGTAATGTTATTAACATGCTATGATATGAGGGAATTAATCAAAAGCAAAGCATAAAATCATGAACATGAATGACGAAATAATACCTACTTATTTCACATATTTGCATGATAAAGTAATTTATGATTATAAAATATTGATTTTGTATGTACTTAAAGACATAGAAATTACAGATATAAGGAAACTAATATGGGAAAAAATATTTAATAACGAAGACCTAGAATTAATAAATCAAGAATGGTATCAAATAGAGTTGCGTGAATTAGACTTAGAGCTAGGAAATCTTGATATAAACTGCCTAGAGATAGACTCAGATTAATGGAAAAATATTTAGGGAACCTTGATATAAACAACTTAGAGATGAAAAAATATTTTGAAGTATGGCAAAAAATAAGTAGGATTAACTATAAGATAAAATTTGTTAAGAATCCTAGAAAACTAAGTAAACTATTCAAAATTCTCTATAAAAAATTATGAAAAGAAAGAATATGAGGACCACCCCCCAGTTAAAGTAGGTTGAGAAAATAGTTAAATTGACAGCCCAAGTTATCCACCAATTTCGTAGTTCCTACTTGATTCCCCAAGTACTTATTTTATTTACTCCAAAATATCCTGTAATAATAAATAACATAATCATCGGATTACTATTTAGCATAAAACGACATTCTATGGGGTCACTATTTCAGGTAAAAATTTCATTCACCTAAACTGATAGAGTAATAAAGAGTTTATTTGAGATAAAAACATCCATGTTGATGCTCCATTCTCCAATATGCTCCTCTTCGCAATGATCCTTTTAGAAAAAAAAATTCATTATTAAAATTGACGGCAAAAATGGTAAGTATTAAATGGAGAAAAGTGTGTATGTACTGGTGAGCTCAATACAATATAAGACAAAACGCTTGTCGTTCACATCTATAATTTGGCTAGTGAACTTGAGATGATTGTTCTTCTAATTTGAAAAATATGCTCTTAATAGTCTCACTTCAAAGTATATTATAGCCAAAAAAAAGACAAAAAAAAAAGTGGGACCATGAAGATTCATTAACTTTGTAACTAATCTCAAATAATAATATTTGCACAGATAACTTTGAGAAAACGGAGCAAATGTACCGTACCTAGACCATTCCTTCTTAAGCAATAATTAGATACAATAAAATTAGATGTAAATAAGAAACCAACCTTCTTCTATGAGTTTTTGATGCTTTGAGGCTTTTACACTTCCCATCTTGTTAGCAAAATTATTTATGTTGGAACTTCCTGCTATTTGTGTGTATTAATTAGCTATAATGTGAAGAACCATTTGAATGAATGTCATTCAAGCGTACAAAATATAATAGTTTTATAATAAATCAAAGTTTTTTTAACATAACACAAAAAGAAATCTTTTCAATAAAGAGAGAGCAAAATGAATGGAGAATAATAAGTGTAAAGGCTAACCCAATAATTTTGCAGCTTTTTCAAGAGTAACTTCACAATTGACAGCATAACCACCCATAGTAACATGTCCAAGGCCAATAGGCATCAACACATGACTTTGTCTTTGATTGATAGTATCAAAACTTCAGGCCAAACTCAACGCCACTCTATAACTGTTTACATACATAACCCTCCTTCCATGAGCCTTTTCATTATAAAATAACATTATTAGTTCAGTCATAATAGGTCCGTGAAGTTCTAATTTACGTCCCACACAGTAGCACACGATTTTGCCTATAATAACTCATATTGACAGCGATAGTTACAATTCAAATTCATTCTCTGACTTCGACTATAGATAAATTGCTTTCATGGGCCATTTTGATCATCAAGCAGATAAATTTAAATATGATTTTTCACCATTACTTTTTAATACTTGATTCATATATAATAGAAGTTTTCCAAATTGACATTTTTCCTCTAATTTTTAGTCTTTTATTAGAAAACACTTGATACTATCTCAAAAATGGAGTTTTCGATAGTACTGCCTTCACATATGCTTAATGAAATTTACCTGCTTTTTCAGAGAATAATATCAAATATAACAAAGATATAATAGATAAAAATATCAATCAAGCAGAGAAAGTTTTATACCTCAATTTGTTACCGTAAAAGCATTTTATGGTCGTATAATTGATCCTTATGAAAACTAAGATTGTTGGCACCTAGATATTGAAAAAGAAGAAAACCACATGATTGTGAATATTGAGCAAAGAGCATAACTACTAATTGATCTTTTGGTGATTGTTCACTCGAAGTCTGATCTGAGTGCAAATGGACATAACTTCCCATTGTACTATAAGAGGGAGGAACTGGAGCATATTCCAGGGACCTGCAAGCAAGACCCATTGTTTAAACTTTTTTTCAAGAGTTAGAAATTTAATAAGAAAAAAATAAATTATCCTATATTAAAATAAAGTAATATTAAATATTGAACAAATAAATTTTTAAGATAAATGGCAAATTAACAATATACATGAATTGAACAGCTAAAAGTGAACATAAAGATGACCGGCTGAATTCCGAACTATGTATTGAGAAGCAAAATGATAGAACTTAATTTTCAAGTTTAAATATAGAAAGAGAGAGAAGAAAAACATACATCATACAAAAATAGCAGCAGTCTTGCCACCATTTTGTTGGGTTTGCAATCTGTCGTAGTACCCATAGACACTGTTGATTTAAAAAAAATGACAGATTTATTTTTACTTTAAAAAAATCAACAGTTAGTTGTGATAACAGAAAGTAGTGATTCCATTCCATTTATTACTATTTTTAGGCTATTTACCTGAACAACCCTATGACAAAATCACAAAGATATCGTAAAAAATACAATGAAGAAATACCGTACGTTGAGGGCATCTGAGTTTTGGGATGGTTTTTTCGAGTGACAGAGAGTTATTGTAGCATTAGATACATATAGATCGCCGCCAGAAAGAATGAGAGAAATCTAATATAAATATTAATATGAATATGAATAGCATACTCAATAACTCAAAGGGAAAAACTCCAAAATTCAATCTTCAAGTTTCAATGAAAATATTGAGGGTGATTGCATAAACCTACATGTATAAATAAACTTTAGGGAGTACATATCAGTTGCACAACATAAACCTACATGTATAAGATATTTATCCTGATAAAATGCTCAAAAATCCTCGAATTCTAATTGTGAGTACATAAATACATGTATAGATAATTCAGTTTACAAAATACCTACATCTTTTGAAATTACGAAGGGGACAACTCTATTATTAAATAATTGATTATGGACTCAAGAATAACTATAATATTTGCAGTAAAAAAGCAATGTATCCATAAACGCTTGAATCCTAATTTGTGAATGTATACATGTAGAAAATCAGAAAATTGTGTAAATAGAGTTTCGAAGAGAAGCATTACACAAAGCAATGTGCAATGAAAAAAATCTTGTTTAAACATTACACAAAGCAATGTGAAAGGGAAGAAATTATTACCAATCACAAGAAATTTAGCAATGACGTCAATATAAAGAAAACAAAGTTCAATATCCATGTGCCTCATAGCCTTTCTTCTACTCCTGTTTAAGACCTTTAGAGCATGGGCATCACCTTACGGGAAATAAAATTTAAATTGCTCGTCTTTTATTTCAGTGATGACAATGAGATCAATGTTAATCCACCCGATTAGCTAAAAAATGAATTTATAATTTTTACAACCTTCAATAGAAGATTAATCCCGAAACAGTAATTTTCTACTATGTAGGTTGTTCAAATTCGAAAGTAAAATAATACATAACTCAAGTTTCATAGATCAGAATAAAGAACGTTAACATGAGGATCAGAATCTGACTTGATTAAAGAATATTTTTTTCTTGAAAACATAATTATACACAATTTGAAAAAAAGTAAAATTTACCGACTACAATCTCTAAATATGAATCCTTGTTCTGTAATGTCAACTACTAATTTGAAAGAGATACGTTTTGTTAGCCGAAAACAGAAGAAAAGGGGGAATTACAATTCAATTGTGATGAACAAAGACAAATCTAAATATGAAAAAAAAACTAAAATAAATTGGGCAAAAATTGAATGGAAGGTAACTCTCAAGTCTCAAAATTAATTTTGGTGACATTGACCAAGAGTAATGGTCAAAGACACTTAAAAAATTAGTTAAGTTAATTGGGGACTCAATTGATATTTTTAAAACTTCTTAATCTTTTTAAAAATACAAAAAGACCCAACTCACCCACCCACCCAACTCAACTCCCCCCAATTCTTTTCTTCTCCCTTAACCGATCAAATTGGTTTCAAATTTTAAAACATTTCATCTCCCAAAAGCTCTCAACTGGTTAAGGACGATTTTGCTCTCTTCTTCTTCTTCTTAGTCTCTGTTATTTTCCCGACGAACCCTTTGCTCTCCTCTTTCTATCTCTTTTCAGGTAAAGTCTCTACCCAAGTCTCTTTTATTTGGTTCAAAAAGTTGAAAAGTTAGGGTTTTTAAAAAGTTGGGGTTTTGATTAAAGAAGAAAAAGAAGAAGAACTGAAACTGTGGGTTGATGATTTTGTTGTTTTATGCTTAAAAATGAAAGAAACCCTAATTTGTGGTATTTGTTAACACTTGATATGATTGTATATTTGTAAAATAGTATGTGTATCTTCAGTGAAATATAAATTTTTGTTGTTGTTGTTATTCTTGTTCTTCAACATTGTTGTGAAAGTAGTAAAATTTTAATTTTTGCAAGTAATATGTTGCAACATATTAGTTGATCTGTTTGAGCAAACAACTGTTGAGATTTGAATTTTTATTGTGTCTTGTGTTATTTTTGTTGTGTCTGGTTGTTGTTCTTGTCTTGTGTTATTATTTTTGATAGAAGTAAATTTTTTGTTATTGTTGTTGTTGGAATCTGTTGTTACAGTTGTAGAAGGGTCTTGCATCTCAAAAAGTTAGGCTTTTTGAAAATAATGCTTTGGTTAATGAATAAGAAGTGGACTGGACTTGAACTGAGTTAAGAAGAAGAAGATTTGAACTGAGTATTCTCCTCAAAGTTAGGGTTAATGTTGTTGTTGTTCTTGTTCTTGAACATTATGTTGGTGTTATTGGTAAATGTTGTATTGGTAAATGTTGGTGTTGTTGTTGTTTTGTTGATTTTATTGAATTTTGTTGGTGTTATTGATGTTGTTTTATTGGTAAATGTTGGTGTTGTTGTTCTTGTATGGTGTTGCTCTTCAAAATTGTTATTCAAGTGATAAATGTTGATTTATGTTGATGTTCTTGGTGTATTATGTGGTAAATTTTTTGTTAATACCATAACATATGTATAATATGTTGCAACATATTAAGCATATGTTGGAAATAACTATACCATCTGTTGGTTTACTCTTATTATGTTTCCAACAGATGACCCATCTGTTGGAACATATGAGTGATATGTTGCAACATATGACTCATCTGTTGGAACAGATGAGTCATATGTTGGATGAAATCAGAGCAGTAGCTACTGCTTTAATTTCATCCAACATATGACTCATCTGTTGCAACAGATGAGTCATATGTTGCAACATATCACTCATATGTTGCAACAGATGACCCATCTGTTGGAAACATAATAAGAGTAAACCAACAGATAGTAAATGTTGGTGTTGTTGTTGTTTTGTTGATTTTATTGAATTTTGTTGGTGTTATTGATGTTGTTTTATTGGTAAATGTTGGTGTTGTTGTTCTTGTATGGTGTTGCTCTTCAAAATTGTTATTCAAGTGATAAATGTTGATTTATGTTGATGTTCTTGGTGTATTATGTGGTAAATTTTTTGTTAATACCATAACATATGTATAATATGTTGCAACATATTAAGCATATGTTGGAAATAACTATACCATCTGTTGGTTTACTCTTATTATGTTTCCAACATATGAGTCATATGTTGCAACATATCACTCATATGTTGCAACATATGACTCATATGTTGCAACATATCATCAACATATCATCATATTGCAACATATTATACATATGTTGCAACATATCACTCATATGTTGGTGTTGTTGTTGTTTTGTTGATTTTATTGAATTTTGTTGGTGTTATTGATGTTGTTTTATTGGTAAATGTTGGTGTTGTTGTTCTTGTATGGTGTTGCTCTTCAAAATTGTTATTCAAGTGATAAATGTTGATTTATGTTGATGTTCTTGGTGTATTATGTGGTAAATTTTTTGTTAATACCATAACATATGTATAATATGTTGCAACATATTAAGCATATGTTGGAAATAACTATACCATCTGTTGGTTTACTCTTATTATGTTTCCAACAGATGACCCATCTGTTGGAACATATGAGTCATATGTTGCAACAGATGACTTATCTGTTGGAACAGATGAGTCATATGTTGGATGAAATCAGAGCAGTAGCTACTGCTTTACTTTCATCCAACATATGAGTCATCTGTTGCAACATATGACTCATATGTTCCAACAGATGGTAAATGTTGGTGTTGTTGTTGTTTTGTTGATTTTATTGAATTTTGTTGGTGTTATTGATGTTGTTTTATTGGTAAATGTTGGTGTTGTTGTTCTTGTATGGTGTTGCTCTTCAAAATTGTTATTCAAGTGATAAATGTTGATTTATGTTGATGTTCTTGGTGTATTATGTGGTAAAATTTTTGTTAATACCATAACAGATGTATAATATGTTGCAACAAATGCTTCATCTGTTGCAACATATTAAGCATATGTTGGAAATAACTATACCATCTGTTGGTTTACTCTTATTATGTTTCCAACAGATGACCCATATGTTGGAACATATGAGTCATATGTTGCAACAGATGACTCATCTGTTCCAACAGATGAGTCATATGTTGGATGAAATCAAAGCAGTAGCTACTGCTTTAATTTCATCCAACATATGGGTCATCTGTTCCAACAGATGGGTCATCTGTTCCAACAGATGGGTCATCTGTTCCAACAGATGACCCATCTGTTGGAACAATTATTTGTACATTTTAAATTCATTGTTATCTTTTTTTTTAATGATGCACAAATCAATCATTGACCTTTATTTTACTCTTGTTTGTAGATAAATGGATCCCACTAAAAGGAAAGGAAGTGAATCAACTCCAAAAACAGGAAGAAGAAAAATAGCTAGGATACATTCACCACTAAAAGAGCTTGCTATACAAGCAGTATCTCAATTAGAAGAAGAAGTCTCTTCTCAATCAGCTTTAAATATAGAAAAAGAGAAGGAAATAGAAAAAAGTCAAGAATCTGGAGATTCAAGTAAAGATGAACAAGGAGATGAGGAAAGTGAGGAATATGAAGGAAGTGAGGAAGATGAAGGAGAAAGTGATGAAGATAAAAACTCAATAGAGGAAGAAGGTGTAGATAAAGAGAGGGATGGAGAAGATAATGAAGTAGAATCAGAGGAAGGAGGAGATAATGAAAGTGAAGATGAGGAAGAGGAACACCTTCATCCTAACAGTCCTTCCACTGAAGAGTGTGTCAAAACATTCTGTATTGATAATTTTTCTGTGACAATGCAGTGTGATGTCATAAATATAACTGGTGATTGTGTGATAAAGTCAACCATGGGAAAAACTTTTGACACCTTCAGACAAATACTTCAAGAACAAAAATTGGATGATTATTTCAGAAACAGCTGCTTTGGGCAATATCTTGATTTGCCAGAGGATAATAATGCTCGTTTTCAAATGACCATGGTGTATGGTCTTCTCAAACGTAGATTTATGTATGAGAACAATAATAAGATGGATGAAGTCTGGATCAACTACTGTGGCATGCCACTTTGTTTTGGGTTGAAGGAGTTTGCCATAGTTACTGGACTAAAATGTCATCCTCCTTCTCAACCTATTCCTGTTGTTACGCAAAAGAAAGCACCCCGCACACCAAAGACAACAACAAAAAAAGGATCTAAGTCAGCAGCCAAGACTGTCAAGAAAATTCAAAAGGGCAAGTCAACTGATGGTGATGACTTGGTGTCCCTTGTTGGTTCAAGCTTCAAAAATGTAAATTTACTTCAAGAGTTAGAAGGTAAAAGGCTTTCAAAGAAGCACAAGCAATCATTGTGCTTGGTTTGGTTTGTACATAATATTCTTTGGGCGAGAGACGTTAACAACAACATACCACTTGGTTTAATAAAGCTCTCGGAAGATCTGGAGGCATTCAATAACTACCCTTGGGGTCATGAAAGCTTCATAATGACTGTCAAATATTTGTTGACTCCGTTAACGCCAAAGACAGTCAACTTATATGGCTTTCCATGGGCTTTCATGGTAAATATTTTATTTTTGTGTTTTAATTTTTTTTATTGAATAATATTTTTAATTTTTAGCATAATTTTTACAGGCTTGGGCATTTGAAGCCATTCCTTATCTCCGACAACAAGTGAAGGACTATCAAGAAGAGGTTTCTAGTCCTAGAATTCTGAGATGGTTGTCGGTCAAGAACGATAAAAAAGCAAAAGTTCTTGATCTTTTCAAACCACCCGAGGAAGCAGTAAGTCTACTTTTATAGAGATTAATTCAATTATGAGTTAAACATTATTTTAATACATTTAATTGTTGATTTTAGATTGTGCATCCATGGCTTATCCTGACTAATCGAGAGTTAAAGATGCCATTCCTTGTTACTTTAGGGTCTGTGGAAACTCTACCAGACCCTAAGGTAAATAGGATAAAAAAAGAATTGGCCGGAGCAACAGCCATCAGAAGAAAAGCACTTGGGAAGGATAATTTGGTTCTTGATGAGGTTATTGTTGATACTGCTGGTGTTGGTGTTGGTGGTGATGGTGTTGTTGTTACTGTTGGTGGTGGTGATGGTGTTGGTGGTGGTGGTGGTGATCCTCTTATGATTTTTCAACCAAGAAATGACCATGACTATGGTCATACTGAAGATGCTGATTTTGGTGGTGGAAACCTCCCTGACTTTGGTGATGGACACACCCCTGACTTTACTGGTAGACATACCCCTGACTTTGGTGGTAGACATACCCCTTTTAGTAGGCATGCTACAGATCTACCACACAACATAGGTAGACAGTTTGGTGGTGTTGCCTCTTCAAGCTCTTGTTCTGCATGCAAATGCCAAGAGTGCAAGGAAAAACACAATGGAGTGATTGATGCTATTAAGGGATTAACTAATGCTGTAAAGGAATTGACATCTAAAAGGGGTGTCATCCCATCAAGAAAGATTACAGAGCCATTCACTCCATTGCAGGTTAAGATTAAGAGGACAAAAAAAACAATTTCCAAGGCAATTTCAGATATTAAATCAAGGAAAATTACAACTCCTCTTTCTTGCACTGTTGGGGAAGTTCCAAGAGCCATAGGAGAGCAAGGAGAGCTGAAGAAGGTAAATGTCTACAAGTTGGTGTCTGCCACAAGAAAGGCAAAGCTGAAAACTCTGATGAATTCAAAAAAGGCCCCAGAAATTTACTCTATGCATAAATTTGGTCCACAAGACTTCAAGAACATGACTGATATGAAGTTTTGGTATGTGGACTGGGTAAGTTACTTTTACTAACCTTCTATTTATTTAATGATTTTGTACTTCTTATTTAGATGATCCATCTGTTGGAACAGATGTCTTATATGTTGCAACAGATGGGTAATCTGCTGCAACATATGATCCATCTGTTGGATGAAATCAAAGCAGTGACCTACTGTTTTGATTTCATCCAACAGATGGATCATATGTTGCAGCAGATTAATCATCTGTTGCAACATATAAGACATCTGTTCCAACAGATGGATCATCTGTTGGATGAAATCAAAGCAGTAGACCTACTGTTTTGATTTCATGCAACAGATGAGTCATCTGTTCCAACAGATGGGAATAGATGACTCATCTGCTGCAACTTATCAAGTATTATAAGTTGCTAACTTATATAAATTGTATTATTATTTCAGTATGTTGATGAAATTCTTCTTCTCATGCGGGAGAGACATCTAAAATTCATTCAATTCTATGATCTTGGAGATAGAATAATGGACCTCAATTTTTATGGTAATTTCCTCTGTCGGTACAACAAACTCAGTGAAGAAGCAACAACTCCTGGTGGAAAAAAATTAGAGGAGTTACTTGCTGAGTTTGAATGGGATGATGACATGATTGACTATGTCAGAGGAAAGAGACCATATCCAGGTGCCATGGATTGGAGAGAGGCCAAGAGAATCATAGCAGTAATGAATTTGGAGAAGAAGCATTTTGTGACTGTTGAGATCAAAATAAGTGAGGGAGTCATGAATGTCTATGACTGCAACATACCAGTGTTTGAAGAGTTTCAATTTCTGATATTCATGGAGGGTTTGTTGGAGTTGTTCCCTAAGTTGTTGAAGCAAAGTGGCCTAATGAATCACTTGCCGGAAAAATTGCTCAACGAACGATGGGCTTTTGAAGGTCGAAAACAGAACCTTCCAAAGAATGAGACATTTGCCGCGTGCGGGTCATACTCGCTTGCTTTCATTGAGCATTTGATAACCGACACTTCTATGATAACTCCTAAGACTCTAATGAATGATAATTCAGTTGCAAGAATGCAAGAAGTTTGGGCCGCTGGGGTGATTTTTAAGAGTTTGGAGCCCTGATATGGGTTGCATTTTGCAGACAATATTTTTTATATTTTGTATTTTATTTAATTATATTATGGGCTGTAATTTGCAGACAATCTTTTTTATTTTTAGTATTTTATTTAGTTATAATATATATTTGGTGATGACAATATTTCATGTAATTATTATGTAATTCATTGAGATTGTAATTGAAGTTGTTAATTGAAAGCTAATTATGATTAAATAACTTAGTTTATTACTAATCATGAGTTAATTAAGCAATTCACACCAAATAAGTCAACAGATGAGTCATATGTTGCAACATATCACTCATATGTTGCAACATATCACGCATCTGTTGGGTTACTCTTATTATATTGGAACATATGAGTGATATGTTGATCATGCAATTATTGTGTATTCATTGAGATTGTAATTGAAGTTGTTAATTGAAAGCTAATTATGATTAAATAACTTAGTTTATTACTAATCATGAGTTAATTAAGCAATTCACACCAAATAAGTCAACAGATGAGTCATATGTTGCAACATATCACTCGTATGTTACAACATATGAGTCATATGTTGCAACATATCACTCATATGTTCCAACATAATAAGAGTAAACCAACAGATGAGTCATATGTTGCAACATATGAGTGATATGTTGCAACATATGACTCATCTGTTGGAACAGATGAGTCATATGTTGGATGAAATTAAAGCAGTAGCTACTGCTCTGATTTCATCCAACATATCACTCATCTGTTGCAACAGATGAGTCATATGTTGCAACATATCACTCATATATTGCAACATATCACGCATCTGTTGGGTTACTCTTATTATGTTGGAACATATGAGTGATATGTTGCAACATATGACTCATATGTTGCAACATATGAGTGATATGTTGCAACATATGACTCATCTGTTGACTTATTTGGTGTGAATTGCTTAATTAACTCATGATTAGTAATAAACTAAGTTATTTAATCATAATTAGCTTTCAATTAACAACTTCAATTACAATCTCAATGAATACACAATAATTGCATGATCAACTAAGTGTAGTAACCATAAATAGAGGTATCAATTGACTTATATGATGTAAATTGCTTAATTAACTCATGATTAGTAATAAACTAAGTTATTTAATCATAATTAGCTTTCAATTAACAACTTTAATTACAATGAGTGATATGTTGCAACATATGAGTGATAATATGTTGCAACATATGAGTGATATGTTGCAACATATGAGTGATATGTTGCAACATATGACTCATCTGTTGACTTATTTGGTGTGAATTGCTTAATTAACTCATGATTAGTAATAAACTAAGTTATTTAATTATAATTAGCTTTCAATTAACAACTTCAATTACAATCTCAATGAATACACAATAATTGCATGATCAACTAAGTGTAGTGACCCTAAATAGAGGGATCAATCGACTTATTTGATGTGAATTGCTTAATTAACTCATGATTAGTAATAAACTAAGTTATTTAATCATAATTAGCTTTCAATTAACAACTTCAATTACAATGAGTGATATGTTGCAACATATGACTCATCTGTTGCAACATATGACTCATCTGTTGGTTTACTCTTATTATGTTGGAACATATGAGTGATATGTTGCAACAGATGAGTCATATGTTGCAACATATGAGTGATATGTTGCAACATATGACTCATCTGTTGACTTATTTGGTGTGAATTGCTTAATTAACTCATGATTAGTAATAAACTAAGTAATTTAATTATAATTAGCTTTCAATTAACAACTTCAATTACAATCTCAATGAATACACAATAATTACATGATCAACTAAGTGTAGTGATCCTAAATAGAGGGATCAATTGACTTATTTGATGTGAATTGCTTAATTAACTCATGATTAGTAATAAACTAAGTTATTTAATCATAATTAGCTTTCAATTAACAACTTCAATTACAATGAGTGATATGTTGCAACATATGAGTGATATGTTGCAACAGATGAGTCATATGTTGGATGAAATCAGAGCAGTAGCTACTGCTTTAATTTCATCCAACATATGAGTCATATGTTGACTTATTTGGTGTGAATTGCTTAATTAACTCATGATTAGTAATAAACTAAGTTATTTAATCATAATTAGCTTTCAATTAACAACTTCAATTACAATGAGTGATATATTGCAACATATGAGTGATATGGTGCAACATATGACTCATATGTTGCAACATATGACTCATCTGTTGACTTATTTGGTGTGAATTGCTTAATTAACTCATGATTAGTAATAAACTAAGTTATTTAATCATAATTAGCTTTCAATTAACAACTTCAATTACAATGAGTGATATGTTGCAACATATGAGTCATATGTTGCAACATATGAGTGATATGTTGGATGAAATCAGAGCAGTAGCTACTTCTTTAATTTCATCCAACATATGACTCATCTGTTCCAACAGATGAGTCATATGTTGCAACATATCACTCATATGTTGCAACATATGACTAATCTGTTGGTTTACTCTTATTATGTTGGAACATATGAGTCATATGTTGCAACATATGACTCATCTGTTCCAACAGATGAGTCATATGTTGGATGAAATCAGAGCAGTAGCTACTGCTTTAATTTCATCCAACATATGAGTGATATGTTGCAACATATGACTCATATGTTGCAACATATCACTCATATGTTGACTTATTTGATGTGAATTGCTTAATTAACTCATGATTAGTAATAAACTAAGTTATTTAATCATAATTAGCTTTCAATTAACAACTTCAATTACAATATATGTTGCAACATATGACTCATATGTTGCAACATATGATTGATATGTTGGATGAAATCAGAGCAGTTGCTACTGCTTTAATTTCATCCAACATATGACTCATCTGTTGGAACAGATGAGTCATATGTTGCAACATATGAGTGATATGTTGCAACATATGACTCATCTGTTGGTTTACTCTTATTATGTTGGAACATATGAGTCATATGTTGGATGAAATCAGAGCAGTAGCTACTGCTTTAATTTCATCCAACATATGAGTGATATGTTGCAACATATGACTCATATGTTGCAACATATGACTCATCTGTTGACTTATTTGGTGTGAATTGCTTAATTAACTCATGATTAGTAATAAACTAAGTTATTTAATTATAATTAGCTTTCAATTAACAACTTCAATTACAATCTCAATGAATACACAATAATTGCATGATCAACTAAGTGTAGTGACCCTAAATAGAGGGATCAATTGACTTATTTGATGTAAATTGCTTAATTAACTCATGATTAGTAATAAACTAAGTTATTTAATCATAATTAGCTTTCAATTAACAACTGCAATTACAATGAGTGATATGTTGCAACATATGACTCATCTGTTGCAACATATGACTCATCTGTTGGATGAAATCAGAGCAGTAGCTACTGCTTTAATTTCATCCAACATATGATTCATCTGTTCCAACAGATGAGTCATATGTTGCAACATATCACTCATATGTTGCAACATATGACTCATCTGTTGGTTTACTCTTATTATGTTGGAACATATTATTTCCAATATTTGTAGTAACATATTTAATTATTCCCAACAGATTTCACCATCTTTTGCAATATATAAATCAGTTAAGTTCACAAACATCACCGATTGAAATATCATAAAAAAGTACTAAAAGTTCAGAATAACAATACTATTACTATTACAAGAATGGAGAAATGAGTGCAACATTAACAATTATGGAGCATTTCGATCTGGGCATGTAGTTCTTTTATGGCCAACCGTCTTACATATAGAGCACTTATTTTTTCTTGTTGGAAATGATTCTCCGACTCCACGCCTCCTCTTTTTTCGCCTTCTTCCCGGTTTGCTTGGGTCAATATGTGGAAGAGATATTTCTCTCTCTAAAATCTCCAAAGGAACATTCCGAGATTCTTCAGAAGGCACAGGATGAATTTCCTCACAGTATGCAATGATGTATCTCTCCACCGTATAATATGAGGATGAGTACTCATAAATCCGCCTACCAAAATCTTCACCATATTGGACTCGAAGCGCTGCCATAGCATGTGGACAAGGTATTTTATCTATGTCAAATACTCTACATGTACAAGATCTTGCTTGCAAATCGACCGTAGCAACTTCACCATGACCGGTGACACTGAACTTGTAGTTGGCAGTTTGATGAGCCAATAACTTGTTTCCCAAGTTGACGTACTCTGTTATTTTCTTTTCCATTTCAGGGACAAAGATGGTTGGTGAGTTGATGAACTCCGTACGCCTCTCGTGAAATTTTTGTGCAAATCTCCTATTTATTTCATTAAATAGAGCGACAATGGGAAATTCTCTTTCAACGTCGAACATTGCATTCACCGACTCAGCTATGTTTGTCGTCATAATGTTATACCTATACAAATAAATAATCACCAGTAAGATATAATTGACAATAAACTCAAATAAATCACTCAATTTATAATATTATACCTATTTCCCGGACAGAATGCTCTACTCCACCTGTGGAATCCAACACGTTCAAGATGTTCGGCTGCTCCTGGTACCATGTCTCTTATTTGATTGAAATGGTCATTGAACTCATCAATTTTGTACGCTTTTGCTGCTTTATAAAAATGAGATACGACCTTCGCATTGTGAAAGTTGTTTCGAATATTCTCCCCAAGGTGCCTTATGCAACAACCATAATGAGTTGTAGGGTAGACAATTGAAACCATCTTCTTGATACTTGGATGCCTATCAGAAATTATGCACAAATCAGCAGTATCATCTAGATAGCTTCTCATTTGTTCAAAAAAATATCGGTATGAGGCATCGCACTCCTTGTCAACTACACAAAAAGCAAGCGGAAAAATATGATTCTCCGCATCTTGTGCCACAGCTGACAATAAAACTCCTTCATACTTGCTCCTCAAGAATGTCCCGTCAACGGCTATGACTCTTCTCATTTGCTCAAAACCACGTATCCAAGCTCCATAGGATACAAAAAAGTACTTAAACTTTCCATTTTCATCAATTTTCAATGCTGTCTTACTTCCTGGATTTGCGGACTGAAGCATATAACGGTAAGCATCAAGCACTGCATACCCGTGCTCATGTGTTCCCCTAATCAAAGACTTTGCAATCTCCATGCCCTTCCAAATCTTCCAATAACTCACCTTAACACCCAATTCTGTACGAATTTGATGTTTCATGTCTTGTGTAGATGGGCCTTTACCTTCGGGGAACCTATTTTTGAAAATTTCACCGATGACTTTTGCTGTGGCGTACGGATTATGACTCGTGATATGCTCAGAACCACACGTGTGATACTTTACATAGGTTGTAATACAGAATCTATCAGAACTTAAAAGCTTCACAGCCCTAATCCACCATTTGCACTCCTGATATACACATCTAAAACAATACACATTACGCGAATTAATCACCTTCTTGAGTCTAAAATCTTTTTTCAAGCAAGCAATTTTCAACGAAGTTGCTAGTTCTTGCTTGTTCTTGAATGTCATTCCCTTATAAAAACCTGTTTCATCCTCTTGTACATGGATAGACTGTGTTGATTGAGAATTGCCCACTGTATTGCTCCCAACATCAGGTGTAGGAGTTTGGTCATCCCCACAGCTTGGACCATCCAATTCTGCCCCACTTCCATTATCTGGAATATTCATATCTACCCTATCCTCCAACTCATCATTTAACATATCTTGTTGGTTTTGAGCTAAATTGGGGTTCTCTATCGGCTTTTCAATTACGTATACCCTTAAAATGGGCCTAGCTGCATCACTCAAATAAGCACGCAAACGAACTTGATCCCTTATCTTAAAAGGCAAGACCCTCTGATTTTCAAAAGAGCTGTGCATGTAACTGATGACAAGATCTTTCGGTTGGCAATTTAATTCACAACAACTGATGATTAAGTTAACAAAATCATCATACAAAATATCTTGTTGGACTGTCATCGCTATCGTTTCTAACAAGTCACCATCCTTCCAACGCCAAATAAATCGATTGTTCTTCTCGATCCATTCACCATGACAATCAACCCCTATTGTTATTGATTCCTCCATAAATGATACCTAAAGAGTTTTGTTAAAAAAATCAATAATAGTATAGTAAAGTTGAGTATCTATATAAAACAATAAAATTATATCATTGTCCCAACAAACGTGTTGGATACATGTTCAGAACCAGAAGCTTAATCCAACAGATAAGTCATCTGCTGCAACAGATGAGATATATGCTGCAACAGATGAGTTATATGTTGCAACAGATGACCTATCTGTTGGATCAAGCTACTGGTTCTGAACATGAATCCAACAGGTAAGTCATATGCTGCAACAGATAACTCATCTGTTGCAGCATATAACTCATCTGTTGCAGCAGATGACTTATCTGTTGGATTAAGCTTCTGGTTCTGAACCAGCTTTGCCAGCTAATGTAATATGAATCCAACAGATAGATCATCTGTTGCAACAGATGGGTCATCTGTTGGATACGCTACTGAAAATTGCAGAAAAACAGCAGATATACCCAGATGAGAAATTGAACTAAAAATCATTATTTTTACTTACCAAAATCACCTATGAAGCAATGCCCAGTGATTACGAACAAATTTGGTCCAAAATTTTGGTCCAGTACCAGCAGTTGTGGCAGCAGCAACAACAACAATGGAGGGCAGGGGAGTAGAAGAAAAAGAAGATGATGATGATGAAGAAGAAGAAGATGATGATGATGATGAAGAAGAAGACAACAACAACAACAACAATGGAGAATGCTCTGAAAATGGCGAGAGGAAGAGAAGCAAAAAGAAGGGGAGGCGGTCCTTTTTTTCCCCTCCCATTTTAGAAAATTAGGGTTTTATTTAATTATCCCAAAAGGGGAATGGGTCCCATGGGTCAAAGTGTAAAAATAAAAACTTGAGGGCAACTCAGAAAATGAGTCAAAACTCATTAATTCCTAATCTAATTTTTGTCACCTCTACTCAATTAAAATAACTTAAGTCACTACAACTTAAATTTGAAACATTTTTGTCACCCTTAATTCATTCACCCAAGCTACACACTACAGAATTCACGATTCTCAATCATTTCATTGATCATTAGGCTAGACACTTTAAAATTCAGCGACTTCTTACATGTATATTTTATTTTATGTAAAAGAATATTGTGTTTGATTAAATCCACAAGATGTATATTATATTAAAATTATATACTCCATCCGTCTCATATTAGTTTGTCACCTTACTAAAAATAGTTGTCTCATATTAGTTGTTCACCTTACTAAATCAAAAAAATATTAATTAATTTTTTTTGTATTACTCTTGCGATTAATTCTTTTTGAAAGAGTTCACACTTGTTTGTAAAGTTTCAAAAAAATTTCTTAAGGGGTGAATTAGTAAAACTACATTCTTATTTATGATTTTGTAGCTAATATGGGATGTATAAAATATTATTATTTTTTTAAAAAAATTTCATGATAATCCGCAGCCGCTACAGCCTCTGTCACAGCCTTTACTTTTCGGATAAGCACTTTGTGTGCACTGAATTAACTCTAATTGTGTAATAACATGGAAACCTGATAAGTTATGTAAATCGATAATCAACCTTCAAATCAACTAAGTCATCCTGAATGAAGTAATATTATTGTAGGTCAATTTAATTCGACAAACAAATATATATTAAATGAGTGGTACGAAAAATTGGTAAAAAAATACAAGAATGTACGTGTAAGGTAATGTGAAGCCGCGACAAGTTAGGGTCAATAACAAATTATCGGGACCCACTTTCTTTATTTCCCCCAAAAATCTTCCCTTGGCCGCCACCACAAGTTGACGTTTGGCAATAGATTTAATTGAAATTTAGAAATAATAATTAAAATAATATTTTCTCTTTTTTATTCTTTTCGTTTCAAATTATTTATTGTAGTTTTATTTTAGGAAAAATTATTCTCTCTCAACATTAAGATAAAATTATTACACTTTTTAACCCAAGTTTTTATATAACACAAAATGAACAATTTTTTTGGTGTCATTGATTTAGAAAGTATCGCCAAATGTGATGACAAAAAAAGTTGTCAAAATTGTGATTTGTGATGGCTGCTTCTAAAATCAACAAATGTTTGAAAATGTCAAGAAAATTAACTTTATACAGGAAAGGTCTTAAAAAAAATTATTAATTATTATGATGACTTGAAAGGTGTTTGCTTGTTTAAATATATATAATCAATGTTTATACATACTTATACATGGTAGATATATTATTTAAATATTATATATGTGTATATATATATATTATATAATCATGTATAAAATAAATAATAATATAAAAGTATGTATTAAATATTTTTTATACCCTATTATACAAGTTTATACATTTGTGTACGGTAAGAGTATAATGTTATATAAAGATGTATAAATATGTATAAATACGTATAAAGATGTATAAAGATGAATATCGTGTAAAATTGAGCTATTGCGGGTGTAATTATTTTTATGGGCTATGTAAATGTAATTATTTTTCTTAAACAGTTTATTTTTGAAATTATCCCTTTATTTTATACGCCTCTAAAGATGTCTCATAATTAGGAGATTTTTTTTTTAACTATTTTATTTTTATTTATGTCTTATTATATAATTTCCTTTTATTAAATATTTACTATATTTATATGTCATCTTTTCATAATTGAAATGCTTGTAATTTAAAAAAAAAAAAAAAAATTAATAGTAAGGATAAAATAAACAAATAAACAATTATCTTAAACTTCTAATATAGCCCAAAAAAGGATAGTTCGGTGTACGCATTGTGCGAAGTCTTACCTTGTATTTTTGTAAAAAAATATTTTTAGGATTTGAATTCATGACTTTTTAATCACATGACAATAATTTTATTAGTTACGTTAAATTGTTTCCTTCAAAACAAATTATTTAAAATAATTATTTAGAAAAATTAAGATAAATAATTTGAGACGGAGAGACGAGAATACCTAATTAATTTCTTCCGCACAAATGGCAATGTTACATTCGTATATTCGTTTATTTAAAGTATATTCGTTTATTCCCTTTAGAATAATAAAAAATTTAAAACTTTTATTTGTGATTATTTACAACAAATTTTAAAATGATGGAATGAAAATCTTATTGATAAATATTCATGAGTATAACTTTATTTATCTCTTGAATTTGCTCTCTAAAATTTCTTTTTGTAGCTTGAGACTGACGTTAGTAAAACAATGCTCGAATATAAAATGATTTGAACACTCTTGTAATGTATTTGATCATCAAGAATACCAAGTAAAACTTTACTTTTGTGGAAGAAAATATTTAATATCTTAATTTTTTTAAACAACTCAAGATCTTAAGAAATATTCGAGATGCCTTTACAAAAAAATTTGTGTCCAATTTTATAAGCGTGAGCTAAGGTTTACGATAAAATGGACTATAAAATCCTAACGACATTAAAGTTTAAAGAACCTAACAACATTAAAGTTTAAAGATAAATTGAACATGTCTGGTAGAGTTTCATTTTAAACTCCGTAAAAATTTCGATAGCAATAATTTTGTGTTAAGATGTTCAGTAGATAATGAAAGTTGAAGAAGATAATGACATTTTTTGGTTAAAATGACGAGTAATAGTTGGCCAAATAAATGTTACTCTCTCCATTCATTTTTACTTATCAATTTCGCTTTTCGAAGTCAAATTGTATGAATTTTAATCAATATTTTAAGATATATTTTTTTATAATATTAATATGAGAAAGATTGTAACTTATAGTATTTTTTGTATAATTTTTTATCATCTAAATTTTAAATTTAAAATATTAAATTAATCTACTTTAATTTAATTTTAAAATTTAATTAAATTAATATTTATAAAATAAAATATGACAAGTAAAAATAAACGGAAGAAGTAAAAAGATTAATTGCATTGGTACTCTGCAGGAATTGATGGGAATCAATTTCTTGTTGCCGCATTTACATTTCCACATGGGTGGAGCCAACTCGAGGTTACTGTCTTATTCGAATTCTCTTTCAATAAAAAAATAATATTATTTATATATAATTAAAATTATCTCTCTTTAATTAATTTGTGTGTTTATTTTCTTATATTTTAAATTATTTAGTAAATTTTTTTGACTCCATCACTGTCTGTTCATGTCATTTACACATCAAAAGTTTATTGTAAATTAAGTCTCGTCCCTGTGTTTAATGAATTTTCATTGGTTATAAACTATAGTGTTCAACTATCAAATGTAATAAAATATTTTTCAATCTTATTATTTTAAATATGTCATGTGAAAAGTTTAAATAAAAAATTATTATGAAGAAATAAACTAAAAAAAATATGACAAACAAATTAAAAATGAAATATATTAAATGAGTGGTACAAAAAGTTGGTAAAGCAAATTACAATAATGTACGTGTAGGGTAATGTGAAGCCCCGACAAGATTAGGGTAGTTACAGAATAGGAAAGTTTGAAACTTAAGAAAACTTTTGAGAAAAATTGATCAAATTTTGTGGAAAAAATCATTTCTTTTCTACTCCCTTCATCCCATTTTTATGTGTCACTTTCCTTTTTAGTCTGTCCCAAAAAGAATGTCATATTTTATAATTAGAAAAAATTTAATTTTGAAATTCTCCTTTTTACCCTTAATGAAATGATATACAACCACACAAATATTCAAGGACTATTTTGGACCACAAGTTTAAAAAAATCTTCCTTTTTTTCTTAAATACCGTGCCAAATCAAAGATTGCCACATAAAATGAGACGGAGGGAGTATTATTTTTGTCGTAAATTATTTATTGTGTTTTTATTTTACACACTTCTTAGAAATACTTAATTAGGAAAATTTTGGGATTATTTTATTCTTATTTATGTTTCATTAAATATTTATTATCTTTTTGTATCAATCTTATAGTAATTGAGGTGTTTCTAATCTTTAATACCAATTAGTACTGATAAAATGGAAAGAAAAACAATTCTATCTAGAAGTTCTAATATTTCAAATTATTTTGAATAATCTAGCCAAATAATTTGCGATAAATGGCAATGTTGCATTCGTATAATGCTTGCAGTTTCAAAGTATATTCTTTTGTTCCCTTTATAATTTTTATAATTCTTAAAAAGATATAGTATATATTAATAATTATTTGCAGTAACTTTTAAAGTGGTGGAATAAAGATTTTATTGATAAATATTTATGAATATAATTTTATTTATCTTTTGATTCTATTTTTTGATTTTTTCTGAATCAAGGATCATTAATAACGTATTTTTGAACATAAAATAATTTGAACCTCCTTTTGATATATTTCATCACTAAAAACATCGGCTAGCATTTTACTTTGAAAAAAATAATATTTAATATCTTGATCTATTAGCGAATACTCTAGATCTTATGTGATATTCGAGATATAAACGTGAATTAGGATTTATAATAAAATAACCTTCAAGATTCTAACAATCTTATAATTTAAAAATGAATTGAAATCGTCTTATAAAGTTCTATTTTAAATCCGATAAAAATTTCAATGTCTACATAAACATGTTTTGCTTAATTTTGAAATGTTAAGTAGATAATGAAAGATTCTGGCCAAAATAAATGAGACAAAGGATTAATTGCAGGAATTGATGGAAATCCAATATCAATTTCTTGTTGCCGCATTACATTTCACACAGGAAAAAAATAATACTTTATTTATTTCTGTTTTTTTTTGGGTGTATGTGACAAAGAGAGAAACACACCTCGATTATAAGTATATTTAAGTGTTAAAACTAATTTTATAAATAATTATAAGAAATTTTACGTGGTTATCGAATATAATAAATTAATTTAATCCGCTTATAAATTTAGTCAAATATATTTCGACTTTAATGTACAAAATCCTTTGTCTGTTCAATTGGGGTAGATTTTTAAGTTGGAAAAAGTACAGTCACAAGCAAACTGCAAATACAACATGTGGAAAATATTATGACCATAAACGTGGAAAGTAGATAAATCAAAATAAGTACAGATTAGAAATCAATGGCAGTGGCTGTTGGAAAAATTAAATATAAAAAAGACAAGAGTTGAAAAAGTGATTTTAAACCGTACATATTCACTGTCCTTAAAGTGATATTATTCAAATATATCAAATAAATATAAATAAGACTTACTAAAATGATTTACTCTTGAATTTTTACTTTTATAGGTTACCATCTAATACTCCGTAACAATTAATTTTCTTCACTCTTAAAAACACCACTTGAAAATCATCGTTATCACTATTTTATCTTTGCCAAAAGAGTATCGACCCTAAACCACCACAACTCCACCTTGATTGGCATAATATAGCTACGTACTTTGGAAGCTAAATATCGAATATCTAGGTTTGAGGTGCAATTGTCAATTGTTCGTTGTTAGTTTACCTTGAGGGATTAGGACCTTTCTATGGAAGGTTTTAAGTGTTGAAAAATATGATGTTGTTGCAATCGAAAAGTGACCCCCCTTTATTTGGATCATTTTCATATAATATAAGGACATATTTGATTATATTTCCTTAAAAAATCCTTGTATTTGAATTCTTGACGGAAAGTAAATTTGAATCATTTTGCGTAATTTAAAGTTAATTTTTGATATTTTTCCTATTTTGAATAAACATTTTATTTTATGAATAGATCACATTCATTTAAATCTAAATACAAATTTTAAATAAAGTTCTACAAAAGAACACAACATTTTTTTTTCTTTTTACATATATAAATACCTTCAAAGTCATATAAATTAAAATGACAAACTATATATTTAACAATTATTAAAATATTACTTTGGACACGACCTTTAAAGAAGGTACTCCAAACTTGCATTAAATACGATGCGTGAAAATCGCAAATTAATGATAATAGTAACTAGCAACGTGGTAAACCTTGATAAAAGTGGTCCAAAACTTTTTTCTCTCTGAACCACTTTACTAGTTTTATTTTTCGTTTACACGGTCTTTAAAAAAATATTAACTAAAATATAATTTGACTAAATTATTATTATTTATTAATCATATCTCATTTGCACTATATTAATACTCTTTTCGAACTACTTTACTTATCACATTTTTTATTTATACGACCCTTAAGAAAAACAATAACTAAAGTATAATTTGACTAAACTATCTTTATTTATTACTGCTCAATATTTGATACTTCTCTCTTTTGCACTATCTATTAACTAGATAGAAACATTAACTAGATAGAAACAAATAAGTAATTATATCTTAATTTTTAATATCTATTTCTAATAAGGAGGGCAAATAAAATAGTCCGAAAAACGTACAATTTATATCTATTTTACATTAATATACTATAAACTACGAAAGAAACTGCCAATGAACATTAAAATCCAGTAGTTTATCTCTCTCACACCGGGTAGATGTAGATCGTAAATAATTGTAGATTCATCTGAATACATTTAATAGCTTTGACTTTATATATATATATATATATATATATATATATATATCCTTATAAAATTTTAAATTCTGATTATTGATTTTGACATTACGTGTGCACATGTATACACTGTCTTGAAAATAATATTAATAGTCAATAAGTCTATTAAAGTTTGGCAGAGACCATTCATCATTTACTGAAATATCATAAATAATTTCAATAATTAATCATGCATCATTATTTAATTTCGAGGGGAAATAAATGGACAATAATTCATAGACAATGTTGCACCAGCCAGTTGTTTAACTATTCTTTTATTTTTATTTTATTTTTTGATTTTTATTCGGTGTCCGATACCATGGGGTTCGACTAATTCAGATTGGCGCCAGAAAGTCACACTTTTGAGGGAAGGATAAGCTTCTTACCAAAGCCGATTTCATGCTTTGAGTTCAAACCCAGAATCTCTGATTAATAATAAAACAATGCACACTTATCATAATTTTTTGTGGTGTTTATTAGGGTCCGTCAGAGGACCAAGCCACTAAAGCGAGGGCTTTAGGCCGGCCCTAATTATTTTTTTCATCCATTATTTTATACTTTATTGAATTTCCTGACTAATTCGAGTTTGGACAAGCAACACCAATTAAAGAGCTAACAAGGTTTTTTCATTTTTAAACTCGAATTCAGATGAGACTCGATTTTTACGTATAATAGATTTATAAGTTATTTTTTTTAAAAAAATATAAATAATTAAAAAAATAAAAAATTTTATTAAAATTAATTTTAAGTCACTAATTTTATCGAACCACCTCATGTTTATCTCTTCTGAATATAATATAATGGAAATTTGAAGTCTGCAAACACATTCAAAATGTGAGTGATGTTAATATTGCAGAGACCAGAGGGGACCATTGATTAGTGGTAGAACTGAAACTTTGACAGATAAGATTTCAGATATACATATCGAAAAAGAATCATATTTATCTTTTATATTTTTGGGCTATATTTATCCTCATACTTTAATAAAAGGTCATATTTATCCTTACACCACTAAATCCTCATTTCCTCAATATATTTACCCTTTTCATCTTAAATTTATAAACTGAACCTAATATAATGGAGAGGAAACTCCACAAACATATTCAGAATGTGAGTGATATTTTAAGATTTTTTAGGATCGAATTTATAGTATTTTTAAAATTATAAGTTTAGTTTTATTATTTTGTTGAAACTTTAATGACTTTTCTCATTTATTTCCACTTTAAATATACTGAATTCAGATAAATGTATATGGTATTAATTAGTTTTGGTGTCTATTAACGAGAGACAAAATAGATATTTAGCAAATTTTTTTTTTCTTTTTTAAGTTCTAGAATCTCCAAATTTGACATTTCATTGGCTTAATAAGCTTGGATATTTTGAAAAACAAAAAGTTTATGTCTATTTAAATTGACTACCCATAATTTTTATTACTAAACTTAATTTCCAAAAACAATTTTTTTTTAGTTTAAAAACATAAAAGTAATAAAAGTAGAATTTAAACTCGCATAAAGATGACGCTTACTCCTTTCATTTCAATATAAGTGATAGTTTTTTGTTTCAGCACATATCTTAATAAATTATTTTTTTTAAAAGAAAAAAAATATTTTTACTAACTTGCTTTTATAGTACCTTGAAAAAAGATGTAAGTCTTTGCCTTTTCTTGGTTATGTTTCAAGGACGGATAAACTTGGGAGAATATCATTAATACCTTCTTGATTATCTAAAATATCATTTATTTTAAAATAAAATAAAAATATCACTTATTTTCAAACAAAAAATATATATTTTCATCGACAGCAAAAATTCGCAATGCAGAAATACATGTGATATTGATTTCTGGGGATAATTTTATGGATGATATTTCCCTCAACTTTTATTTTATTGTGCTAAAGTTATTAAACTACATAATGTCTTTTAAACAAAAAATTACGAGCACACAACTTTGTATAACAGTCGCAAAAAATCACAAAATTCACTAAAATGGCTTATTTAGATTATGTAAAATAATTTAAAATGTTTATTGTTATTTAGATAAAATCGACTGAATTACAAATTTACAATATCATATGTATCTATGCACCACAATGTATCTCCTTTAATGGTAACCAAATAACATAACAAAACAATAAGTATCATTTATGCACCACTATTCGTACACTATCACTATGTATGTAATAAAAGAAAACAAGCAAGAAAGCATGGGGACTAATATTGTGGCTACATTCATCCTAGCAGACCGGCTCAATAAGATTGGTGGCTTAAAGCCAATTTTAATAAGAGACTTTTTGTTTTAAAAAAATCAACTTATAAATTTAAAATATGTAAAAAAGAGATTTTATCCTCCCTTAACTAGAGATCTTGGATTTGAGCCTCAGAATAAAAAGAAAAAATCTACCAAAAATAAATTAAGAGGAAAATTTATTACAAATATCAAGCACATGATGCAAAAAATTTGAACCCTCGCTTTCGCTTGAGTGGCTTGACCCTCTGACAGGCCCTATTTCCTAGAAATAGTATGCATGGACTTTAGTGAACCATAACTAATTTATATGGCGCAACTGAAATTTCAAAATTCAAAATTTTAATACTTGACCATGAATTAGGACATAGAAGTTTTAAGTGTTTTAATAGAAGTGTTTTAGGACATAGAAATTGAGACGGGATAGTACCAAAACCAACGATTGGGAGAGACAGCCCACCCCACTACTTCTAATTTAGTGCATGCATATGTCTCATGTTAAAATACACTAACATTTTTTTAATACATTTTCTGAGTAGCTAGCGTGAACACAGTTCCACGTTATAGTTAAAAAGAAAAGAAGTATACACATATATACGATGTAAAATGTGCACTTTTGGTTAAACGATTTGGTTAAATATGCAATTCGAAGCAGCTAAGTCAATTTTCAAGGCATTAAAATCAAATTAAATTAATTAAGTCAATTTCTTAATTTCTTATTGATTCGATTAAGTCATACTTTTAGGCTTTTTAAATTAAACATGTGACATCACTGTTAGGTACATATCCTAACGATTATATTCCAGCACGAGATACTTTGATAAAATAATTGTATAGACAATAATGAATGATTAAGAATTCAATTTAAGATAAATTATTTTTAACATTAAATAGATTCTTAAATTTATCAAAATAAAGATAAATCAAAATATGAATATACTCCCTCTGTCCCATATTAGTTGGTCATTATACTAAAAATAGTTGTCACATATTAGTTGATCACCTTACTAAATCAAGAAAGTATTAATTAAATTTTTTTCATATTACCCTTGCAATTAATTCTTTTAGAAAGTGTTTACACTTGTTTTTAAAGTTTTAAAGAAATTTCTTAAGGGATTTATTACTAAAATTACCTTCTTATTTATGATATTTTAAGATGCGTGTAAGAGGGAAAGTGCTCAACTAATATGGGACGGAGGGAATAAATATAAACAATTAATGTCTTGAGGCTGTTTTATTTTTTAACTTTATATGTCTTGCTAGTACATTATTGATAAAGTGAGATATATCAATAACCGAACTAAGGCAGCCCCACCACCACATTAAAGACCATTTTGGTAATTTTCACTCAATAAGTGAATAGTACATTTGTTTTGTCTATTTCATCAAGGCTATCAATGGGTGCCATAGATGTTGGTAGATAAGAAGGACATTAAAGTTTGATTTTCAAATATGTATACTGAATACTCAATTGAACCAATTCGATGGACAATAACTTGTAGACAAAATTGTATCATCTAGGTCCTAACCACATGTTTTATTTTATTTATTTTTATTCTTTTTATGCATGCGCAAAGATAACAATAATATAATAATAATAATGGAAAGGATAACAAAAATTAATTTGGAAACCGATACTTTGCATACACATTCAGAATGTGAGGGATATACTAACATTATTGTAGAGGTTTCAAGTCAATGTATCGGGGTCGATTTCAATATTTATATCGTTATAACGTTAGTTGTTTGAATATTTTTTAATCTTGGAATCTTAAATACCTCATGTAGAAAGTTGAAATTGAAAAACTGTCAAAAAAGTAAAAAAATATTTTTTTTTAAAACAAACTAAAAATGAAAATCAAAAAAATAAATTAAAACGAAGGAAAAAAACAAATTCAAAATTTAAAATTTATAGATTTTCACGATCTCAAATTTAAAAAATTATTTATATGTTGAAGGGGAATTAAACCCTTATTAAAGACCGGGAAGACAATCAAGCTTAAACAAGTTTTATTTTTATTACTGGACCCAAACTTACTTTATTATTAGTTTCCTAATAAACAGTGTGTTTATATATTTAATAAAATTTCAATATAGAATATAAAATCTATGAAAAAACTATAATATTTTTGAAAATTCACACCCGATATCCTAAATCCGTCCTAATAGATGGAGTATTATTTCCCTATGTCGTATCTCATGTGTGATGTGACTAATTATAATGTTTTAATCCTGCATTTTGGTGTCCACAAAAAATGAATCTAAGTGGACAGGTATAATTAATTCGCTGAATTTCAAATATCGTGTTGCCGCGTGTACACGTGACAATAAGAATATCTTCCAATTTTTCGATATAATGATACGTAACAAATTTATACTCTCCGTTTCATTTTATATTCTTTCCTTTTTAACCTGTCTTAAAAATATATATTATTTTATTATAATTAAAAATAATTTAATTATAAAATTTATTTTATTTTTAATGAAATGATTTACAATCACATAAATATCTAATAATAAATATCATATCAAGTCAAATAATGTCATATAAAATAAAATGGAGTGAGTAATATATATATATATATATATATATATATATACGGATAGTTCTATTTATTTTAATATATATAACAAATTTTAGAAATTTATCTTTTTTTCTTAAATTTTATGTCAAATCAAACTGTATCATAAACCGGAACGGGGCGAGTATAAAATGTTTCGGGTGAACGAACAAAGGTAATGATTTGAGAATGCTTATTAGGTTGTTTACGTGTTGAATTATCTTTGCATATACATAAACGTTTTACTTTTAAAATTTATGTTTAGTAAGTACAATTTAATAACAAATTATAAAAATTAGTGAACCAGAATTGTGTGAGAAATTAAAATCTCTTGATCACTTAGGGGTCAATTGGTAGCTAGTAAGAGTTATGCAGGTATTAGTAATGTAGGAATTAGTTATAAGGAAATTTATGTATTATTTATACAGATATTAGTTATGTAGAGATTGCTTATTCATGTATTAGTTATACATGTATTATTTATTCCACCTTCTATCCTGCATAAAATAATACATAGATTCCCTCATAACATATACTTGTATTAGTTATGCAGGTTTCTAAATTGCAAACCAAACACTGTATTAATTTTATACATGAATAACTTAATTTTTAACCAGCTACCAAATATGGTATTACTTCTGTAGGATTTAATACCTGCATAAGTCACTCCCAAACCAGCTACCAAACGGCCCCTTAATGAATAGAAGAAAATAGATATAACTTTTTCTTAAATGATCTAAAAAAACAATTCTCTCGAATGTGTACACATTGAAAAACACTCGGGGTCGTTTGGTAGCTGGTTAGAGTTATGCAAGTATTAGTAATGTGAGTATTAGTTATGCAGGTATTACTTATGCGGGTAATAGTTATGCGGGTATTACTTATACATGTATTAGTTATATCAGTATTAATTATTTTATCTTCTACTCCGCATAAATAATATACAAATTTCCTCATAACTTATACATGTATTAGTTATGCGGATTTTAAAATTACAACCAAACGTCGTACTAATTTTATACCTGAATAACTTATTTCTTATCCATCTACCAAACGTCGTACTAATTTTATATCTGAATAACTTATTTCTTATCCATCTACCAAACGTCGTATAAGTTATACATAATTTAATACATAAATAACTTTATTCTTATCCAACTATCAAATGACCCCTTGGTGTTTTGTCGGGTTCAAACATTTAATTTCACCCTCCTTAATTTAAGTTCCTTTTTGAATATTCATCACAAGAACAAAAGAAAATAAAAAGGCCGGTTCCCTTATGTAATTATAAGATGTGTAAATAATATAACTTACTTAACATCATTAATTACCAGTCCTAAATTTATTTTCAAAAATCCTTCGCTACACTCGACTTAAAGGCACTTACAAAACTCAATACGTAGAATTGAATATAAAACATTTTTTTTTAAATCTTCATACACCCAAGAATATGTAATTCAAAATTTGATATTTAATCCGAAATTCACAAATTTTAAAAAGAAATTAAATAAACAAAGCTATATTATAGTAAAGCAACCTCTTCAATTATTTGAACGAATTTATTATGTTTCTGCTTTTCCATACTTTATAGCAACTAAAGCCAACTTTTACTTGAGTAGGTTAAAAGCCACTCAACTGTTCAGAGGTTTTGTCGTTGATGACAATTTTCCAATACTGTCCCTTGAGTGTCAATTTATGTGATATCATTTGATTTAATATATATATATTTTTTAATAAATATAGAGTTTTAAAATTTCTGTTCTCAAATTAACTTTACATATTTGTAATGACTATAAATTATTTTATTAAGAATAAAGAAATTTTAAAGTAAAATTATTTGTACATATAAAAAATATTATTCTTAATTTTGAGACAAACTAAGAAGAAAAGAGTGTCGTATAAATTGAAAGAAAAGGAATTTTATATTAGAATTGTCACGATTCATCGTATTAATTTTTAAAACTATCACTTTTTAAAAATCACGATACATATAATTAATGTTGATTTTGGGAGATACTCCCCTCGTTCATTTTTACTTGTCAGTGTTTCGTTTTTCGAAGTCAAATGCATGAACTTTTATCAATATTTTAAGATGTATTTATTCATCATATTAATATGAGAAAAATTACAACTTATAAAATTTTTCTTATAATTTTCAACCATTTAAATTTTAAATATTAAATTAATCTACTTCAATTTAGTTTTGAAGTTAAGTCAAATTGACTTTCGTAAAATGAAATGTGGCAAATCAAAAAGACAAATGGAGTAATTTCATGGATGATCAATCAGCTTTTATTTTATTGCACTAAAGTCAAAATGACCAAAAGAGTCACAAAAATTTACTGATTTTTTTTAACAGAAGAAATCACTAAAAATACTTGGGCAATTTTGAGTGATTTTTAGGTTATGAAAAATATTTAGTTGCTCTTCACCGCACAAAGATAAAGATAATATTTGCGAACATTTTATTCTTTTCAAATCTTATTCATGAAATTACGCTCAATATTTATACAATCTGTATATAAACATATTAAATTATAATGATAGTGTAAAAAATTACTCCTAATATTAATATAGGAATATTACTATATACAGCTAGGGAATATTTTTGTGAAAATTTCAGTACTTACAATAGCCCACCACTATATGTCTCATCTTAAAATATACACTATGCTATATATAGTAAAAGATTTTTTAAAATATTTTTTGGGTGCACAAACACAATTTCACGTTATATTTACAAAGAAAAGAAGTCTACATGGTATGCAAGACGATGTAAAATGCACTCTTAATGGTACGAGACTTTTTTGAAAAGAAATATACGGACTTGGTCTAAACGAACGGTGATACTGCACCATATTAGTAATTAGAAATATAGATAATACTTTTAGTATATACTTATAATTTAAATCCTACTATTCAAGTTTCACTCTCGATAGTTAATTATTATAATATTGTTGCTAACCTAGAAGTAACATCATATTATAATCAATTAACATACATTCATCGTGTAAAAGTACGTCTTTTATACGATTAACATATATAAATTAAATTTTCCATTTAAATTATAAATGATAAATTTATAAAAATTCGATCAAACGTCTATTTTGTTTTAAAAAAAGTAATTTCTGAAGAAAAAAAATTAAGCACTTTTAGTTTCCCAAATAAGCACTTCACCTTTTCAAACTTTTAATTATACCTTTAACTAATTACATATTATAAAGATAAAAGAACCATGCATATCACGTGGATTCGTTTTTTATATTTACGTACAATTTAAATAAACAAAAAATCCCACATGAACTAAATGAATAAACAAAGCGACATTATAATAAATCAAGCTCAATAATTATTTACTGTAGTACGAAATTATATATTCAGCTTTTTCATAACCTTTACAGCAAATTATATATTCAGCTTTTTGTCGTTGAAAATTTTGCAATTCCATCGGTAGGGTTGGCAAACGGTGCGAGGGCGGTGTGATTGCGGACATATATATATAATTATAAATTTGTGAAAATTTTAATTCGTCCCGTCCTTTTTCACGCAATATATTTTTCTGTTTATAAGTTCCGTATCCGCCCTGGATAATTTACTATTTTTTTTTTAAAAAAAAAAATTAAACTTTTTTTGAACGAGTTCTCACTATTATATAACGTTCTAATAATACTGGTTAGTAAATTTAATTATCACTTAGATAAAGTATATTTTTTCGTAGTGCATGTAAAATAATGTATGAGCCTTTACCTAACAATTTCAAGATTATGATCATTTGATAATAATCAATATTTAGAACTCATGACTAATCTGATAAGATGATATTATTTATAGAATTTAATATTTCAAGTTTCTTTATAAGAAATTCCTTTTTTTTAAATCATCAGAAAGCATTAGGTTCCATTGATATAGCAAAATACAAGAAATTGATCAGTATCACTCTTGTTTGATAATAACTTTTCGAGAAATTGATTCAACGGTAAAAAAAAGATAGCCCAATGTACTAAGCTTCCGTTATACATGAAATTTATAAAAGAGTCGAACTACAAGATCAATTATACGGATTCTTACCTTATATTTCCGCAAAATATGTACCCATAGCTCATAGAAAGCAAAAACTAATGAGTTCTGTATGTATCAAGATAGCTATTAGTATATCATTGTTGAACATATTAGATTCACATTCCTCTCGTTTTTCTTTATTTATTTTTATTAAATAAGTGTATACGTTGAAATATAATGCATCTCTTTCAAATACTTAGAGAAACCACGCTTCCAATTTCTTATTTACATTATGTCACAACATGCCCCTTTACGAGTAAATGCGGTTCTTTTTTCATGAACCAAATATGTAAAATACTTTTTTATTTTTTGATGATGATGAGATTTCAACGCAAGATCTTGCAGACTCTGGTACCATATTGAAATTTGTAACAGTCTCAGTTAATTATATATTTTGTGTAACGATCGGGTCCGTCGTTACGGGTAGTCCAATCGTGCCAAGTTTTAGAGTTAGAAAACTCCGGGTTTGGGAGTTTGAAATTCGGGGCTAGGCTAGCCTCGACCGGTTTTGGAGCGAGGTGGAGTCTAGGGAAATTGGGGTAAGGATTGGGTTAGGAGTCTTGTTCTGAGCTAGTTTTCCACGTAGCCAAGACATAAAGGAGTCCGGGGGACTTTTCGGAATCGAATTCGAGTAAGTAGAACTCCCAGAATCGAGGTTGACGTGAAGAGGTTGTTTCGGAACGTTGGGAAAACAAGTGTATTGTAAAATGGACTAGTTTTAGAGATTTTACGACTTTCTGTCCCGTGTCAACTTCCGCTGTAGCGGAGAAATTACCGCTACAGCGGAAGTCAATGTCGGTCAGCCTCCGCCACAGCGGATTACTCCGCTACAACGGTACCGCTATAGAGGAGCGGACCGCTATAGCGGAGCGTGACGGGATTTAATGCAGAAATTTCCCAAAAAACATTCAGTTTTCACAAGTTCGTTTGGGAGAAGGGCTAGAGCGATTTCAGGCGTTTTTCCTCCATTCTTCATCGTTTTTCTTCTCTAAGGTAAGGTTTCTACTCCCTGAACTCCATAATACTTTTCCTATGCGGTAGAATTGCTAGGAGTGGACTTGAGGAAATGTTTGGAATGATTTAGGGAGGGTAGAATTCGGGGAAAAAAGGGGATTCTATGTGTAGAAGTTCTTGGGTGTTGCCAAATTTACTGTTTTATGATCATGTTTATCCGTAAAAACGGTAGAACTAGGTGAATTAATGGCGGGAAGCCCGGGAAAAAGGGTGGCATGATCATGGGTGGCCTGGGGTTTAGGATTATACGTAATCCGGGTGAAATTTAGGCCATAAAGATTAATTATTGATTATTGTGTGTTGTTTTAGACCAACGTCTCTGTTGTATTTACCAATGTATGATTTGCTTTAGTTGGATGTTCAAAGGTACATATATCATGAAACTGTGTTGCAATTACACATTTATAGGCTCCTATTTTTGCTCTGTTTCAATGTCAACTTGTATAACTTTTTCCATTTCTACATTCTTGGCAGCTAATAAAAATGTAACAAGTGTCGGATTACACTGGGTATGTTGTTGTTGTATATACCAGCAGAAAGTATAATAAGTAAACTTTTATACAGTCCATTACACTTTTGAAATCATGAGTCAAAATCCATTACACTTTTATTCATCAATCCATATTAAGCTTAAATCAGAGCTTGTAAAACTGAAGTAGAGCTTCAAAATCGCCATTATTCGATGCATAGGTGTGCAAGAACTCCTTGTACTGGTAACCCTTGTATACTGGATTTTTATTATTAACCAAAGGTTCAATGTGACAATCTGAAGAAGGGATTACAAAAGTACCCACAGAGACTCTACCTTCTTTTGAATTTGTCACTGCTCTATGAACAACGCTTTTTAGCTTATCGTTACTGATAATCTGGAAACGAAATAGAGTTTAACTTATATACATCGTCAATGTATCATCGATAGGATGCAAAAACGTTTCAACAATGAGGTCATACCTGTAATTGGCAACCGATGAGGACGACAAATGCATTAGGAAGAGGTTCAACACCAATCCATTTTCCATCATTGAGGATTTGTAGGCCATAAACATTGGCTTGATGCAAAATTGTGAACAAGTTTGGGTCACAATGGCTATGCATTCCAAGTGCCAAATTTGGGTTTGGGCATGGAGGATAATAGTTCACTGATAGAATTTGAATTTTGCTTAATTCACCTCCAAAATACCCCTTTTCAAGTCCTAATCCTTCACTAATCACATCTGAAATCTTTGTGATTAGCTTCTTTGTTTCAATTGAATACGCACTAATCACTTCTCTGAAAAACAAATTAAATATAATGGAAAAAAAGTCACATTAAATTTGACAACCAAAAATACAAGTGTACCATGTCTGTGTGAATTAGATGAACTATATGCATATTGTCTCGTATCACCAAGGGTTACGGTGGAATAAATAGGAATTTCCTTCATCCATAATCAAAGGTCTCTAGTTCAAATCCTGAATATCTCCTTTCAATGCGGATAGCGTGTCTCAGACACATGGTGAAAAACCAAAAAAACAAAAGTAGTCTCAATATTTTTTCCTTTTGACATTAAGGGAGCTCAAATGTGAACGGAGAGCTTCGAACTCGATTGGAATCTTGTATAGATCGTAGATTCCACGTGTCAAACTATTTTTGAAAGCGATCCAAATTTAACCCTTCTATTTGCTCACTATGTTTTCAAAGTAGAGGGGTAAATTTAAAATTCTACCGGCATATTTTGACACGTGGAATCTTCCACGCATATCAAGATTTTATTAGACAGGTTCAAAGCACCCACGTTGTAACTCCGTTACAATGAAGAGAAAATACGAGATGATTCCTAGAAAGTCTAACGGAAAGGTAATTTTAAATCATAATCGAAGGTAGAGAGATACACACACAACGAAAAAGTAGAAGAAAGTACCGGTAACGAGTTGGTTTTTCTGGCCAAAAAGGCAAGTAATCTTCAAGAGGATGACAATTATGTGTTAAATTATCCCTCCAATAATGTCTATCTTCATTGGAATAATTATAAGTACTTGTGTAGAGTCTGCATTTGCTATTTGGATCAACAGAGTAATAGCTTGCTTTCTCTTCAGCTGCCATGTTAAAAAATTCTTTCAACACACTTACTGTCTCCTCCAATAATTCTTCTGAAATTCCATGGTTAATCACCTGTTTTTCACAGTAATATCAGTGCAATTTTACCCGTTGTAGCTGGTAACATGTCTTATTTTCAGACTGCTAATCGGGGATAGTGCAAAACTTTTTTTTATATTGTAGCGTATAAAGGTTAAACTCCGGAAGAAAACATAAAAGAAGAGGGAAAAGAAACCTGAAAATGCCCAAATTTCCCATTGGCTTTAATTATTTGCAATTTATCTAGTTATAACAAGTAACATGCCTTATTTTTTGTGTTATTAATAGTGGACAATTACCTATAGACTTGATAGTGAAAAACATTTTTTTATATTGTCAATGTATAGAAGTGAAACTCCAGAGCAAAACACAAAGAAGATGGGAAATTTGAAAACCCGAAAATATCCAAAATCCTTACTGGCTTTAATTATATGCAATTTAACCTGTTATAGCAAGTAGCATGACTAATTTTTCAGATTACTCTAACTGTGGACGATTACCTATGGAACTAATAGTGCAAAATATTCTTAATATTATCAGTTTATAGAAGTTAAACTCCATAGGATCGAAACACGAAGAAGAAGGGAAAGAAAACCTGAAAATACCCAAAATCCTATATGGCTTTAATTATTTGCAGTTTAACCAATTATCATAACCAGTAGCATGTCTTATTTTTCTTCGCACCTCGGAACGCACCCTCCTTATAGAGATAAAACGCACTTTCACATTATGGCTGGGGAGAGGAAAAATTCCTTTTTTTGTGGGTACTCCCGGGAACAGATCCAGTGGAGACGGGGTGGGGATTGTAGCTCAGAGGATTAGAGCACGTGGCTACGAACCACAGTGTCGAGGGTTCGAATCCCTCCTCGCCCACAACCAGCCCAAAAGGGAAGTACCGGATTGTAGCTCAGAGGATTAGAGCACGTGGCTACGAACCACAGTGTCAAGGGTTCGAATCCCTCCTCGCCCACAACCGGCCCAAAAGGGAAGTACCTTTCTCTCTGGGGGTTGGAAAATCATGATCGGAATAGCAAACCAAAAGCTATGGAACTTGGGTGTGGGTCTTTTGTCGAAATAGATGGTGAATGATTACTTATATATCTGATAATGTAAAAACTTTTGTTTTATATTGTCAGTGTACAAAAATTAAACTCGGGAGGAAGAGACGAGAAGACGAGAAAATTAGAAAACCTGAAAATACCCAAAATCCTGACTGGCTTTAACTATTTGCTGATGTATTTCAGCTTGGTCTTCAGTACTGAAGTCTATAATTGGACTGCTACCACTTGAAGGAACAATAGGTTCTCCAGGTCTTTGATCTGGTGGGAATATGTAACTCTCAGGCAAAGTTTGAACATTTTTACACCAGCTTGACACAAGTTTATTTTCCATATGAAATGTTGTACAGTTTTTTCTAATAATTCACCATACTCTATGATTATATTAGTGCTGACAAAATTAATAGGAAAAGTTGTCTGTCTAGAAAAATAAAATAAGATATGGCTTTGATGTGTGCATATTTGGATTCTTGCTGCCAAATTGCCATATTTTTATTTTAGCTTTTGACTCTCAATCAATCAAACATAATGCAGTTGAAAGGAATCAGATTCCATTACAAGGAATGTCCTACAAGTTTGTTTCTACTTGCCAACCCCATCTTCTTTTTTTTGGTTACGTCAGACATTTTCGAGACTCAATGACGTACAATTCGAAACTCAGTAGATAATGAGAACTCGCCCTCTTGCAATTTTTCACGTAAATACAAAACTTAGGTTCAAATCCGTGACGTACACTTAGGCCACACATCACTTGTTGCGCTCTTACCACTAGACCAATTTGCCAAAGTTTCACTTTAAGTTGAAGCTATTAAATAGAATGGAGAAACTCATTTCAAAGCATGGGCAACAATCAATCTGTTAGTCCTTGGATCATCCCAGTGATTGAACTTCAGGAAGAAGTTAATCATGACCATTGGTCCAGAAAATTGTTTAAGGCTAGCCAAGAATTTGGATTCTTTCAGGTCATTTCCCATTCATGAAAATTTAGTTACTGTCTCTCAATTAGGGTGCTTTACAGAACTGATCATCTGCTATGGTAACCAAAGATTAAAGCCACCGCTATACCTCAAACCCAAGTAAAACTGGGGTCGGCTATATGAATCCTTATTGACTATGTGTTCCATTTAAGCTCCTATCAGACCACTGTCATGGGGAATGCTCTGCTGAGTTGAAGAAGCCGAGGTTGTTGCTCTTAGATCTAATTGGTGAAGGCTTAGGACTTGAATCAGGATATTTTGCAAATGACCTAAGAAAAGTTCAGATAATGGCTCATGATCAATATCCCACATGCTGAGAGGCAAGCTTAACTTTGGGGTTACCTAAACACTGTGATGTAAACCTTATTACCCTTCTCAATCAAGGAGGAGTCCTTTGGTCTTCAATTTTCGAACGATGATCATAAGTGGCTTGCACTTGATCCTATTCCAAATGCTCATGTAGCTCAAAAAAATTAGGAACTAGTGTGGGCGTACCTTGCCAATAGGAAAACGCCAAAGTTAGCATATTTTGCTTGCTTAACTTCTTCTTGATTGTGAAGTTTAAAGGCCCCGTTAAAAAAAAATAAGTGTAAGGCCTCAAGCAGAGTTGAATGAGAGTCAACCACGCTTAATTCTATCAATACTGACCCGACAAACGAGTAAGAATTCATTTAGAGAGCAGAATAACATAGAAAAACATAAATGAAAAATTAAAGTAACACTGGTGGAACGTCATTGAGATTTTTTCAACCCCACAGTAAATACAACAAAGTATCCTCACACAATAAGAGAGAAATTCAAGCTTACCATATAAAATTAGAAACTATACTTTATATGATATCATCCACGCTAAAATAGTACTCTTAACTCACAGCTTAAAATGGGGAAGGGCTGAAGTACGTTCTCGTACATTCTTCTGGTAATAGGCCATATATTCGAGATTTGACACGGACTTGTACAATGGAGGATCTTTCTCTGATAAGAGCTCTTTGATCGGTCCATATGGCTTTAACATACATACAGAACTCGGGAAGAAGAAACATACTGCTGACACCCTTGATCCAACAGGTCTAGCCAATACTCGATGCTCCACGCTCTTGAACTTATCGTTAGTAATAAGCTGCGAAGTACATTTCGAAATCTTGTTACTAAGCTCTAAAATACTTGCAAATGGAAAGATGTTGCAGACTTGACAGTACTCTCAGAAAATTACCTGCATAAGGTCTCCAATGTTTACTACTATAGCACCAGGTGTAGGAGGCACATCAACCCAATGATTTTGATGAAGAACTTGGAGGCCACCACTAGAATCCTGAACTACCATAGTTAGAAAGGTCGAATCTGAGTGGTTGATTGTGCCTAAGGCCAGTTTTGGCTCAGGGCAAGGTGGATAGTAAAGGCATGTCAAGTATTCACTTTTCAGACAATCCATCTGTGCAAGGTAGTCACTGCTTAGCCCTAAGGCTTCTGAAAGCAACTCCGAGAGGATTTTTCTGACCTTGGTCATATTTTCCATGTATTCCATTATTTCCTTTCTGAAGCAATTAGATTATACATCAAGATGATGGCCCATATAAATATATCTTGTCTTAGCATCTCTTAAAGGTCATGCTAAGTGCTAAGTCTTAATGTCAACAAATAAACAATCCAAGACAGATAATACAAATGCAACAGCCACTTAAGAGAATGATGATATCTGGAAATTCCCTTTGTGATATAAATATCGAAGCATATCATACTTAATACTAGCACCAAAAAAAGGGCTTGACATTAATATCGTCATGAATATTCATAGCCTATTCTACTAAAAGAGGGGCCAGCCTTTTTATGGTAATTAGATGACACTTCCAATAACTCACCTCTAATTGATACATATACTTCTAGTTTTTTTTTCTTTTTGGATAAGTCGTTTACTTCTAGTTATATGATCAAATGAGATGACTTATAGGGCAAAGATAATTCAGGTGTGTATGACAGTATCATTTGGCCATTTTGGTGTCCAGAGTCAAAAGTCAAGACAAAAAGACACTTCAACTGCAAACCACTAAGGATCGACAACAACTATGTTTCAGTCCCAAGCAAGTTTGGGCTCGGCTACATGCATTTCTGCAAGAGGCTACTTTCACAGCTTGAATCCGTGACCTCCTGGTCACATGACAACAACTTTACCAGTTACACCAAAGTCGTTTCTAATGCTATTGAACTTAGATAAAATTTGTACCTGCAGATGAGAGGAATAGTATCTGGATCCAATGTGCCATCAAGGAAAGTACAAGCTAATGCATCTCTCCAACTAGCCACATGGGTTTCACTAAAAGATCCATTAATAGTAAAAACCCTAACTTTATGCCTATTATCAGAAGAATACAAGTCCATTTTATCCTCCTTAGGCTGTTCATGAAAACTTCTAGTGCTTTCAAGAATTGAATCCAAAATACTAACAGGAACCCCATGATTGACAATCTGAAAAAAGCCCCAATTTTGAGCAGCACCTTTAATCTCCTCAACTATTTCCTTTCTCCGAACACTGTCACTTTCAATTCCTTGCAAATCTACAACAGGGATTTTCAGCTGAATTTGAGCAGTCTCAGAGAGTGATGATGGGTAAATGAAGAATTTTGGTATCTTTGTGATACCAGAATCTACAAGCCCTTTTACACCAGCCTTTGTGGACTCAAATTCCTCTACTTCTTTAGCCCAATCATAATTCGAATCCGCCATGAAAATAAATTTAGGATGCAGGAAGGTGCAAGAATCAGTTTACAGGTGTTATTTTCTTTGAAATGATTGTAACTGAACAGTTGTAGTAATTTATGAACAAACACATGCCCCATGTGGGAGGTTGACTTGCCATTCGTGAAAATGCTGTGGGGAGCAAGTAAAACTAATTTAACCATCCACTTTAGTAGTAGAAGAAGACACCCAAGGATTTTTTTCATCATAATAGGGGTGTGCATTGGTCGGTTCGGTTTGGTTTTGTATATTATCGGTTATCGGTTTGTAAATATGCAAAACCGATAACCAAACCAATAAGATATTCGTTATCGGTTTTCGGTTAATCGATTTTTGGTCCTTAACGGTTCGGTTATCGGTTTAACCGATAAGAAAATGCTCCTATAATATTTTTGATTTCTCTTATTTTCTTCTTCATATATAGACTACTTTCATGCATAAACATCTATACAAATTACAAGCATAAGCAAATTCAAATACGTTATTACTAAAATAAACTTATTTTCTTTTTTATTAAATAGAAAACTTGAATACAGTAGCAACGATAGCAATTTCTCAAAAAGAAAAGCAACACTGATAGGTAGAATGCTATCAAAACAATGACTTTAGAAAGAAAACAACAACACTAAGACAATAACTATAAAATACAAAAAATAATAGGGTATATATTTAAAATCTAAAGCCACTATTATACAATTATGAATAAAAATATAATCTAAATATAATCTTATTGGGTTATCGGTTTAACCATTAACTAAAACCTTAAAACCGATACTGAATCGATAGCCCAATAAAATTTTTTACAAAACCGTTTAAAAACCGTTAACCCAATAACCCAATATCAATAAACCAATAATATTTTTATCGGTTCGGTTTATCGGTTAAACCGATTTTTGCACACCCCTACATCATAAGCTTATTAATATGATCCAAATTGTGCCAATTCCATTTCGCCGGATTGAAAGAGCCATCAATCACTAGAAATCATTTCACCGCAATTTATACTAATGTATTTGAATCTCTTTAAATGACATGTTTACGATTTACATTACAACTTCTAAATATATTTTGGTATAGATAAAGAATTTAATACCGTAAGTTAAATCTTTATAAAATGAAATAGTGGAAGAATAATCCTTACATAAAATCCAACATTGTTAATATAATAGTTGGTTCATAAGTATAATGTTTGGCAGTATCACTTTTATTGACGTAATTGATAAAATTAATGCTATGTGATTAGGAGATCATCAATTTGAGATGTAAAAATACATGATAAATCTACATACAATAAGGAATATACTTTTGTGATCGGGTCTTTTACCAGAATCCATGCAAAACGAAAACTTAATATAGTAGACTGCCATTTAAATAAAAACATAATTTGAATCTAAACCATCTTTATTTCAGTAATACTTGCATAACATGCTTCAAAACAAAAAGCTTTCAAAGTGAAAAATATGACTATAAAGACCATAATGCCCGTACTAAGTAGTCTTTAATTTCTTCTGCGTACCATTTTTGACCATCAGCCCAATTAGCCGCACCCCTGTGCAGCGGCGAAGCTCCACCGCCCATGCCCCCAATTATATAAGATTTTGTATACTTACTCCGTTTTAATTTATTTGATCTACTTTTCTTTTTAGTCCGTTTAAAAAAGAATAATTCTTTTATTTTTTAGCAACTTTTCAATTCCAACTTTTCACATGACATGTTTACAACCACAAAATTAAAGGGTATTTTAGTACATTTGATATATTTTTAATTTAAGACAAATTTCTTTATTTTCTTAAACTCCGTACCAAGTCATAATAGTTCAACTCAATATGAAACAGAGGGAGTAATACATTACTGATTACTCTCCCATAATCTTATATTGCCGCAATTTTATCCCACTTGATGCAAAGTTCAATTCTTGACTAGCTATCTTCCTTTTCTTCATTCTTGCATCGAAATTGATGGCTAATCGATCCCTGAAGCGTCTTTTCAACAACATAGGTCAGTATAACTAACCCCTTATGTTTTTTTTCCCTTTGGGTTTCTGAAGTTTTATCACTGTGCATTTCCTAATGGCTGCTGCATCAATTTATGGGATTGAGTATGAGAAGATAAAGATTAAATTTTTTTTGTTCATTTTGTGAATTCTATTATCTTTGGTGCCTGAATGCACCCAAATAGAGCTGAATGGATATATATCTGACACCAGCTACGGGTATAGAGGCGTAATTTATTGATTGATTGATGTTTGGTAGATAAATCAGCTGATAAAAGAATTGGGGAAGAAAGACAGTAGGGGGTTGGCCTTCCGGGTCGAGCTCGTTGTCTAGTGCAATTTACCTCTTTTATGTGGTTTGCGAGCTATTATACAGGATGGGGTTTACCCTGTGTGCACCCAAAGGGTAGCGGCCGTGGGTACCCTTGTCAACAGAAAAAAAAAGAATTGGGGAAGAATAATATCCACGGTCCAAAGCAAAGATTTTGATTAGATACTTTTTTTTTTTTTTCCATCCTTAGAAAAAGAAAATGACACTTATAACTTAGTATGTACACAGTTGAATAGGGAGATGTGCAGGTAAGTGTAAGGGTTACTGAAGTGCATGTGATGGATAAATAATCTGTTGGTATTTTGTTGTTTGTTCTTTTAATTTAGAATATCGTCTTTCAAATCATTGTCAAGATAATTGTAATTCTATCTGGCAGATTTCAGTATTGGTATCTCAAGGAAACATGTATCCAACAAGAGATTTGGCTACAACATTCTTAACCGGTGTCAATCGAATTATTCAAACACAGACGGTCATAAGCCCGAAGAGAAGAGCATAAGCCATGCTCCAGCGCGCAGTAAATACGATCTTGACAATGATGATTTTCATGATAATAAGTGGAAATTAGAGCTTGCTTGGCTCTCTAAAGCTGTTGAACCTGCGGTCCAACTCTGCAGATGGGCTTTGTCAACAGGTTCGTTTAACCTCCCTTATTACAAGGCATCGATCTTGCCCTATGATGCTCCATCCCTGTAGTAGCTTTGAGAGTTTGGACCTACAGAACAATGTCATGTTGCAGAAGGCGAAACATTTAGAATGAACTAGGACATTCCTCAACTTGTTTGTTGCTGTGAATATTTAATATGAATCAATTTTTACTGTGGTTTTTACCGGTTGTTTGACCTTACGACTACGTATAGGATATTTAGGATTCATCTGTCACTTTTAACATAGTGGTTGCGATTGAATTTGTTGATCTAAAAAAAGGATTCATCAACTTGGCTTGGATACTTGATTAAAATGAATTCACATCTTGCTTTAAGTTCTGAAAACCAGTCGAAGAGATCTTCGATTCTCGAATCTGCTGACAGACCCTTCTTACAAATAATTATCGCACATTGATGATTTGGGGGGGGGGGGGGGGGTAATTTCAGGTCCTTAGGATCAGCTTGATAATCTGAAAAAAATAATCAGAAGCTCAGGATAGATTTCAAGTAATTGGTTTAAATCTGTACTCTAATTCAAATTTGATCTCAAGTTTAGGAGGCAATGCTTTTGCGTCTTACCAAAACTAGCTCCAGTTGTGAAGGCTGATTTAATTCTTTGCAGGAACTGGAGATGGAGACAAACTTCCACCAACCAATAAATCTCTTGCCGAGATATTTGCCAGCATTCAACGTAGTAAATTGGGACTTCAGGATTGGAGTCTCACTGATCTTACCATAGGCCTATATCTCATATATCTTCAGCAAGCATCCACCAGTCCTATTGAGGATGTTAAGGGTGAACAGATATGCTCTGATCTGATAGTAAATACCAGAACCTTATATTTAAAGCGTTTGGATTCTGACTAAGCCGGCCTTCTCAAAATTTATCTTTCTCGTATTGCTATTCGTGACTCTAATAAGATAAGCCTTTCTGATTAGGTTCAAGATCTTATCTACCACACTGAACTGGCTAAGGGTGCTTATAAAGATTGCACTACAGCACTTGCAAGGAATTGTATGCTCCGGGAAAGTAATGTTGTCAAATTCATAAAAAATTCCAGTGTGTTGAGACCTGGATATTATATAGGAATTGACAAGCGGAAAAAGCTTGTAATTCTCGGAATTCGTGGAACTCATACAGTATATGATCTTATAACTGACATTGTTTCTTCAAGTCATGAAGAAATCACGCTTGAGGGTTACTCCACTCACTTCGGAACTTCTGAGGCTGCTCGTTGGTTCCTTATTCACGAGATGGGCACCATAAGGAACTGCCTTGAGAAACACAAGGTGGACAGCTTTTCATTTGCAAATTGTTTTCGTTACACTAACTCACCAAGGAGCAAAGAAAAACAAAAAATAAAAACCTCAGACTAGTTTTCATGTTTATGTAACCTCTTTTGTATCCCCCTTCAGCATGACTAATTCATCTACAGGGATTTAGGTTAAGGCTTGTTGGTCATTCCCTTGGAGGTGCAACAGCTTCATTGCTGGCTATCATGCTTCAAAATATGTCGGCCCGAGAACTTGGTTTTAGTCCTGATATTGTTTCAGCAGTTGGATATGCTACACCGCCATGTGTTTCTAGAGAACTTGCTGAAAGTTGCTCTGAATATGTCACAACAGTAGTAATGCAGGTCAGAAACCGATACAGTCCATTTTGTCATTTCTTTCTTTTTTTTCTTCTTAAGATATTTTAATAATGAATCTATAACAGAATATTTTTCTCATATTTTTGTTTTCATCAACTTTTACTATATTTTCCAGCTAATTTTTTCTTGAGCCATATATTGATTGATTGCTGGAATTCCACTATGTTATGTGATGCAGGATGATATAATTCCAAGGTTAAGTATCGCCTCCCTCACGAGACTTAGGAATGAAATTCTTCAAACTAACTGGTAAGCAAATGTAATGTTAAGGATGGTCCTAGGATCCTCTTAATTATTCTGCTGGAGTTACATTAAACCTGATATTTGTGGCCCTAGATTGCATACAAATGTACTTGCATATCATGCAATTATAGGTTATATTTCAGTGTTTCATGCCTGCTGTTATTTCTTCTCCCCTTTCCTTTCAGCATTTGTAATTCATAAATTCTAGAATCAACTGTTTCTTGCTAGTTGCTACAGTATATGAAAGTCAGAATGACTTTTTCATTAAGGACATTGTGCGAGTAACAATTTATAGGGCTGTAAAATGGTGTTTTGCCTTTTTCCCCACCCCCACCTCCCGCATTGTTTTTTTATGAGACAAAGGTAACTTTACGTCCACAAAATCTTCATCCACATTTGTGGATGAAGTGGGGTCTTACAAGCCACCAAAGAGTGGGATATCTTCGAGGAAAAAAAAGTTTCTTTACAGGTTGCCTATGAGATCTACTAAGGCTATTGTCTCCCCCACCAATTCCTGTTTACACGAAAAAAAAGAAAACCGAGGCATTTCATTGTAATCTCCTGATTGTTGCTGCATTTGCCTTCAAAAAATCTAGCATTCCTTTCCTTCCATAGGGTCCACCAAATACAGACTAGAATGCTCTGCCACCCTTCATCACTTTTCCCTCTTCTTCCAATCTCTTTCCAGTTGTTTAGCAGCTCCCAAGTAGTCCTAGGCATTACCCAGCTCATACAAAAGAACATGTTCCACAGATTTGCAGCTGTTTTACAGTGCAGGAACAAATGATTATTTACCTCTGCCTCTTTGTCACACATAAAACACCTTGAGCAAATCTGTAAACCTCTTCCTTGTAAGACCTCATCTGTTAAACAAGCTCGTCTGATCATCAACCAAGCAAAACAAGAGACTTTTAGGGGACATCTGACCTTCCATATTAGTTTCCAGGGCCAGTTAAGTGTCAATGACTGCCTGTTGTTCATCCTCCGATAGCATGATTTAACTGTAAAGATACATTCGCTGTGAAGTAAACCCTGAACTCGTGACCCTGAAAGATCAAAGCAAAGAAGGAAAGAAATAAATAGAAGAAATAAAGGAGCAAAAAAGGAACGAAATAAAGAGGAGAAATAAAGGATTAACCGTTGAGTTGAGGTATTAGAGTTAGTCCCTTAGATTATCGAGTTGTTATCTGAAACCGCTCTTGAGTTAGTGACGTTTGGTTGGAAATCCTACTCATCGTAGGTCGTGTTTTTTACTTCTTTGAGCAAGGAGTTTTTCCACGGTACATCATGTGTTCTTTATTGTTTTATTCAGCTCTTCATTTCAGTAGTTGAACCTGGTTCACGTAGCTCAGATTTATTGCTTATACGAACTTAAGGAACCTGGTTTCTAAGATCAGTAGTTTGTGCTACAGTTTTTTCATATTGATACAATACAATTAATATCTGATACAATATAATACATAACTGAGTATTATAAAATATTGATATAGATATACAATATAATACATATTCGATACATATTAACACACGACAATACATGTATACAATACAATACAATCATGATAGATACATTTTTATACAATAATGCTACAATTTCTATACATATCCTATACAGATAAATATTTTGTACAACAATTGTACAGTTTCTATAGAAATCTTATAACAAATACATATTCTATACAACAATATAAAGTTTCTATACACATCAATACAACCTTCATTTCTCCAATTACCGAGGAAGAAATTGAAAATGGAAAGCAAAATCTGCTCTTCATCCTTAACTATCTCCATCATATTTCGAAAAAAATAAGAAACGCTAAAAAATTATATTTGATTGTTAAAAAAAAGAGAAACAATTAAAAGAACAAAAAATTTCTCTTAAAAAAAGAGCAGCGAAAAAAGAGTAGCAAAAAATAAAGCAACGAGAGAGAAAGAGAGAGGGGGGAGAGTGCGATAGAGAGAGGGGGTGAGAGGCGAGAGAGAGAAGGGGAGAGAGAGAAAGAGAAAGTTTGGCCATAAGTTGTCATTATTTTGGGCCTAAAGTATATTTAGCTGTGTATGGGTCAAACTTGGGCCCTTTTTTTTTTCTACTGGCCGCCTCATGTTTTTTATCCTTTTTGTTATTTAATGTGTGGCCCAATCAATGTAAAACCCTAATTGATATTTTATAAAGAACAAATCTCATCCGTTAGATTGGTTACTTGATGGACGTACCAGCTTAAGTCTCAATCTCTATAAATTGGTTCTTCCTCTTAGGGTTACCTGTATATTCTATACATGATTTTCATCCCTGACGGCGCTGATAACATCACACTAGGGGAATAAAGTTGAAATCAATTTCAATTAACACTTCTGCCTTTTCTGTGATAACATCTTTTGCTTCAGGTATATTCTCATGTAACACCTTCTTATAATGTTCAAGATGGGATAAATAATTTTCTAGTTTTTTTCAATTTTCTTCTAGTTTAATGTCATTTTTAAACTTAAGAGATCTTCAATTTTTTCACATAAGAGATCTGAAAAGGTCATTTTCTTCTATTCAAATTACAAGAGGACAAGAGATTTCGTTTCCTTGTTCAAGATCCTGATGTGCATTAAATTTGAGTTTATATTTGAAACTTGAAAATTTAAGTTTGATGTCATTTTACACGTAAGAGATCTTTAATTCTTCACATAATTAAGAGATATGAAAAGGTCATTTTCTTCTATTCAAATTGTAAGAGCACAACATATCTCATTTCCTTGTTCAAGATCTTGACGTACATTAAATTTAAGTTTACATTTGAAACTTGAAAATTTAAGTTTTTGAAGTTGTGATGTTTGAAATTAGAAGTTGTGTTTGAACATACATTTTACTTGAAAATAATTTAAAGTTTTGTGAGTGGAAGTGAAATTTCTCCCAAAACAGATTGAAAATATTTGAAGATCGGATTTTCAAAATTGATCAAATTTCATGACTAAATAGATATTTAAAGATAAAATTTTAAAAGCTAATCCAAAATCTATAGTCAAACATAATTTGTGGAGATGAATTCTTATCTTTCAACAAGACCCTTATATTAGTATTTTTGTAAAAAATTATTACCTAAAATATATTTGTTTTTATCAATTTTCTACCTAAAATAAAAATATTCACTTATCTACCCTAAAATTTAAATACATGAACTTTATAATATATACTTGAACTTTTGTAGTGTTTTTTGTCAGACTTTTGGTGAAGTAGAGTCCCTATTATGATTCAGATGGAAAAAGAATCTGTGGTAGTATCTAATTATCTAAAGATATTTGGTGTGGAACTCACTCCAGTCCAGTCAATCGGTGGTGCCACGTCAGCTCCCAAAGAAAAAACATTGGATTATGCTGAAGCATCGAGGAAAGGAGCCACGACGCCCTTTCCTCGATGCGGCTCCTTTCCTCGATGCTTCAGCATAATTCAATGCCTTTTCTTTGGGAGTTGATGTGGCACCACCGATTGATTGGACTGGAGTGAGTTCCACACCAAATATTTTTGGATAATTAGATACTACCACTGATTTTTTTTCCATCTGAATTAAAATAGAGACTTCACATCACCAATTACAAGTCTGACAAAAAACACCACAACTTCAACTATAAATTATAAAGTTCATGTATTTAATTTTTAGGGTAGATAAGTATGTATTTTTATTTAAGGTAGAAAATTTATAAGAAAAGTATATTTTAGGTAATTATTTTTGACAAATGTACTAATATAAGGGTCTTGTTGAAAGATACGAATTTATCTCCACGGATTATGTTTGACTATAGATTTTAGATTAGATTTTAATATTTATTTTTAAATATCTATTTAGCCATGAAATTTGATCAATTTTGAAAATCCGATCTTCAAATATAATAGTCTGACAATTTACCCAGCTCACACCAAGTATACAAAAGAACATGTTCCACAGATTTGTAGCTGTTTTACAGTGCAGATACAAATGATTATTTACCTGTGCTTCTTTGTCACACATAAAACACCTTGAGCAAATCTGTAAACCTCTTCCTTGTGAGACCTCATCTGTTAAACAAGCTCGTCTGATCATCAACCAAGCAAAACAAGAGACTTTTAGGGGACATCTGACCTTCCATATTAGTTTCCAGGGCCAGTTAAGTGTAAGTGACTGCCTGTTGTTCATTCTCCGATAGCATGATTTAACTATAAATATACATTGGCTGTGCAGTTTCCAGATTGGTTTATCTGATCTCATTGATATACCTGAAAAGATCTCAACACTTGAAGCAGATTTGCACTATCTACTTCCCAGCATTCAAAGCTCTTCTAAAAATTAGGTTCCAACCTTGTTGATTCCATCTGTGATACAGTGGCAGACTTTTGTAAACTTAGGATGTACAGGTGAGGAAAAAGACCTCTCAAACTATCCTCACCTATCCATATTTCATTGCAGAAATGAGGAAAAAGACCTCTCAAACTATCCTCACCTATCCATATTTCATTCCAGAAATCAGTTCTCATCCCATTTCCCACTCTGATGGAGATGTTAGCATTGTATTGAATCCACAGCCTTCTGATAGTCTTCCAGACACTACACCCAAAGGTTCCCATAATTTCTTCAGTTATCCACTGGTTGAGTAGTCCATATTTTCAGTGACGAGTCTTTTCCACATAGCCATGTCTTCTGTGCCAAACCTCCATAACCATTTCTATAGCAAGCATTCGTTCTGCATACTGAGGTTCTTTATACCCAGGTCCCTTGCTTTCTGTTAAGAGTTACAACTTCCCATTTCACCAGATTATAGCCTCTCTTCTCCTTACTTCCTTGCCAGAGGAAGGTCCTTCTCATTCTATTGATTTTTCTTTTCAATACTCTTGGGGATAGGAAATAAGCTCATCATATATGTGGGAAAGCCATCTAACACAGACCTAATGAGTGTCAACCTCCCGCCTAAGGATAAGTACTGGATTTTCCATCTTGCTAGCCTTTTTTCACATCTTTCCACCACCTCATTACGGACCTCCAATTCTTTGTTATTAGCACCCAGTGGCATTCCCAAATACTTAGAAGGAAGAGAGGATAACTGGCAACCCAAATTCTCAGCTAGGATCTGCATATCATCAACTTGATTAATGGGAAATGGGGAGCTTTTGTTCCAGTTTACATGTAAGCCAGAGATGCCTTCAAATATGGTTAAGATTTCCCTTAGATGCCTGATCTGACTGACGTCAGTATCACAAAATATCAAAGAGTCATCAACATAGAATAGGTGGGTACTTTCCGGTGCATCACCTCTAGTTGCTTGAGCTTTAAATCCTTTAGCTGTCCTGAGCATGTGATTCAGTCCTTCCATGGCTAGTAGGTGTAAGAAAGTTGATATAGGATCACCCTGTCTCAATCCCCTCTGTGACCGGAAAAAACTTTCAGCACTACCATTGATAATTAAGGAGAATTTCACACTGGATATACATAATTTGATCCAGTTCATCCACTTGTTGCCAAACCCCATATGTTTCATAATTTTGAGCAGGAACTCCCAGTTGACATGATCATATGCCTTCTTAATGTCAAGTTTGCATAGTAATCCAGGTGTTTTCTGCTTCACCCTAGAGTCCATAACAACTCCTTTCTTGCTTATGTCTCCACGTACATCTCCGAACACATGGAATATACAAAACTTACAAGTCGAAATGAGTCGATCAGCATGAATGCCTAAGAGTCATTGGATTGTGAGTTTGAACTAGAAATAAGCCACAGGATGCAATACACCAAAACTCTGTTAGATTTGGTCTTTAAGGTCATCCAATATGTCCGAAGATTAAGCTAGACTGGTAATATTTCTTATCTTCCCTTTGTTATCAGTAGTGGAATCAATCCCTAATTCCATACCGTAATCCTGCAGCAACACTCTATATGTTTGGTAGTAAATTTGCCAGGTTGTTTTTTTCATCGGTTATGAGAATAAATTTTTTTTTGGTTTGAATGGTCTAATATACTTTTATCAAACGTGTACTGTGAACTGTTCTACTACTTGAAAATAAAATACATAAGAATTGAATAAAGTCTTGAGGCACCTGGTTATTTGTTGTTTGGATTGGATTGAGTTTTGCTTATTTTGGCTGGATTAGACATGGATGCCATTTAAACAAAAGAATGAAAAATCTGCAATTGTTAATGCAGTAGCTTTTTTTTGTCCCTTTTATTGCTTTGTGGGGGTGGAAAAGGGTGTGTGTGTGTTAGTCAAGTAGTTCAGTATGTTACATGATGTTAATTGTGAATTATTATTATCCTTACCTTTTAGAAGTTCAACTTGGCACAGCAATTGTCCATTGCCCATTGATTCTGTTATCGCTTCTGCGGTGAATTCTAGCAGCCCAAGTCAATACGACATAAGTTGGCAGATCTTGATTGGGGAAAGAAGTGAAGTGGAAAGAAGGAGCAGTAGTAATAGTCATTTGATATTATAGTTAATGATATAAGTTAACTTGTGTGTAAGATGTAGCTTGCATGGTTTCGAAAGGCACATGTAATGTTACCAGCCAATACAGGAAGTTCATAAAACCATAGGGAGGTAATGTGAATCTTATATTTTTTTATAAGCTAGAGAGAGATCGAGAATGCTTTGCTACAAAGAGTAAAAAGGAAAAAAAAAAAAGGGCACAAGGAAGGGCATAGCAATCGACGAAATGCTCCGGGGGAAGTGCTTCGAGACCTAGCTTTGCTGTGTGTTGAAATCACAAGTTCTGTTTCTTCTTTTTCTTTTCCTCTTTGTTGGGTTTCATCTTGTATGACCTGTAGGATTTGGGGGGGTCAAAAGTTTACAGAAGGACAAAAATAAGCATTTTAATGTATGTAAATGAAGAGATATCGAAGGAAAATGATAGAAATGAATAGGTGATTTGAGGGAGATCACATTCGCTAACCTTTTTTTTTCCTCTTTATCTTTTATAGGGTGAGTGTTCTTCAGAAGGAAGACTGGAGAGGTGTCGTAGACTTGTTTACAAATGCAAAACAAGTCGTATCTTCTGTGCAAGATGTAGCTCGGAGACTTGCTGATTATGCTACATTACGAGGCCAAACTAAGCACTCTGGTGTGTTAATGAGCATTGAAAGGCTTTTATACTTCAATTACACTCGAAAATATAAAATGTTCCTGTCATATTCACATATTTTCGTCAGTTTTGGGGTGTGTGATTCTAGACATCCTTACTCCAATATTTTCAACATACTCAGATGTTAATATCACCTGTACAGGGTCTACGGTTCCACGTGTTCCTAATACCTCCAACTCCGAAAGCAATACATCTTCTCTTGTGAGACAGGAAGGTGATGCTGAGTTGTTTGTACCCGGAACTCTTTATATTTTGAAGAGGAATGCAACAGTGAGAAGTGAAGGTAACAGTGCGGAATGTTTCACACTTTGGAAGAGACACTCAGGGGAGCATTTTCAGAGGATACTGCTCTCCAATAACATAATTTCTGACCACAAGTGTGATAGCCATTACTATGCATTGAGGGATGTTCTTAAAGGTTTGCCTGGTTCAGCCGATGAAGCTGTTTTCCGATGAATAAATTTCAAATATTTGCTCTGCTCATGTAAAATAATGGTCTCATTAGTCCACGGCTTGTGGGAGATAGCTGGTCCCCTTGATAATAGTTGAGGTACGTGCAAGTTGACCCTTATCAAAAAGAAGGAAATAAATACTGGCCTCATTAGCCGCGTCACGGGGTAAAACATATATACATTGTCCTCAAAGATGAGAATTGTTGTAATTTTCAGCTTATAATTTTCCCCCCCTGTAGTCTTGGTCTTACATAATACCAGGAAATCTTCCTGTATTCTTAACTATATCTTCTTGATTTTCATTAAAGGTGTTTTTGTTATTACTTGTACTGCTATTACAAGCATAGCCAAAAGGCAGGTTACGAACGACCAACAGCTATAATTTGACAAGCTAGTGGAATCTTTTGAATTTTTTTTTCTTATACCATTTCTGAAATTGATTGTATTTCTTGAAAATATAGGAAGCTACAGCCTGCCACTAAATGTTTCATAAATAACTTTTCATTATTTCTTAAGGCAATTGTATAGATTTAAAGCTTCAATTCAAATGTCAGGAATAACAAAGAGAACCCACATCATCTAAAGCATTCCTTTAGATCTTGTTTCTCTCTGGACTACGTTAAACTTAAGTTTAATATTGGGCTCATACATTTTTCAACCCTTCGTTTAATGTTTGTAATAACTATAAGACTTTAGACTGATTTAAAAGATTCATAAATTACAAGAGAAATAGAAAGTTGGTTAAACAGCTGTCTTAAATAGCAAATTAAAAGGCTAATACCATGATTTCTTGAGCATTGAATATTAACATGCTAATGTATGTTACTTTTTTGTCTTGAACTGCAAAGAGTGCAAGACCAACTAGATGATAAAGTGATGGCCTTTTTCTCTTCTAAGCTAGTTAGTCTGCTAATAGACAAATTTGTCTCCCTGCTTTTATTCACTTTCATGAAAGTTCACTTTTGTATTTTCTTTTGTCTTGGTCATTGTTACAACTTTTGGTAAGACCTTGCCTTCTTGAACTTGAAATCTAATCTAACAAAAGGCCCCACACCATCATGTACTTGTTTAACTAATAATGGCTTCAAGGAATAATTACTTTTTTACTTCTTCCTTCTCATTTTAACTGTCGTTTTAACTCAAAAAATTTATCTCAAAATAATTTTCATTTTAGAATTCAAGACTAAAGTTGACGTCAACTATTAAAGAAATATGCACAATATTTAAGAGAAAAAATCAATCTACTTTTATTAAATAGGAGTAATAACTAATTAGTGGACTATCGGTTGTATTTATTATTTTCTTAATGGGCATGAAAAGAATTAAAACAACACCTTAAATGGGACTGAGGGAATATTTTCAATTAGTGGAGTCTATACGGTAAACAACTTTTAGAAATCCGTCTATATCATCTCTAAACATGTTTAAGAAACTTAATTTGTTTGGTAGGTAAAACAAAACCTTAATGTTGCATGGGCCGTGGAAGGTTAGTTTGACCTAAAGCTAGGTAGAGCTAATTAAATTTGTTCATCATTTTACAAAAGTTGCAGTCAATCCAGAGGACATTTTGTCTAAGAATTTGAGTACAAGAGCTTATGATTACGGTATATTAAAGTTGTAAATAGCACTTAATGTTATACTTAATTAATTACAACTTTCACCCTAGGTAATTAGTGGAACATTTGATTTAGTAGACACTTCTCACCTCCAACCTGTGTTATATTCTTTTGTTATGTGCATTAGCCGGTTCCAATTGAGGCTAATACGTATAATTAAAGAAGGTGACACATACTAAGTGGTTAACTTATTTACGTAATGAGCATTTGAAAACAACACAAAAGATTTTTCAAAATTTGATCCAAAAACGTCTAATATAAACACTACTTCATCATGTGTTCAGATACTCAATTGGAACAAATCATAATTTGAAAAATGCCTATTTTAGGCTTTGGTAACATCAAACATAAGATAGAACAAGTGACTCTTTTTCCTTTGTTTTGCCTTTGCACCACACCCCCACCCACACACCACTAAATGTCTATATACAAATGATTGAGACTGAAAGTGTTGATCAAAGAAAGAAGAGGACTCATTCTTTTAACAATGTCCGGACTAACTTGCGTGTACAACTATTCCACTAGATATATACCTACTATTTCTTACTAGTACAATATCGTTATCGAGTAACTTTGTCCATTAAGTAGAGGAATTAATTCCTAGCTACTAGCTAGTATAAGGTTGATACAAGAATTGGTCTAGGCTTTGTATGTCTTGCATTCTCATACCATGGCCATCACTAAAATGATCAGCAGATTCCAGTGAGCTACTTTGTGGTGATGAGTTGGACTTCACATTAATATAATTATTTGGATGATTAATAGCTGGAAAGGATGAAGTTGTCATTTGTCCACTTGATGCCACATTATTGTTGTTGATCCATTCATGAGGATTATAAGAATTGTTTGAATTGATTAAGCTTTGAGCTAGCTGGGCTTTCACTTGCATCACTTGAGACTGTAAGTATGCTACCTGACAAATATATCCAAAAAAATAAATCAATTTAATTTCCCAAGAAAAAATAAATGAAAAAATGACCCATTATTAGAGCATTTTGTGTGTATCCATGCAGGCAATTTTGTTTATTTACTATCATGGGAGTAAGAGGTAAATGATGGTAAAAAAATCTTCTATATATATTTTTTTGTTAGGGTAAGACTCCGTGCACACCACCCTCTTCCGAACCCCACTGGTGGAATTATATCGGGTGTTTATGTTGTTGTAGTATTGGAGAGAGATTTTCCCATTGAAACAGTTTTGGTTAAATTGAAGTTTGGAGAGGATAGAGTGTATACCTCTATCTCGTGGATTAGAAGACAGAAAAATTGTTTTCGAAAGACTCTCGACTCAAAGTGCGTGTTACATCTTTTAGGCAACGTAATAGCATCAAAATTCTTTTAAGGCCGGTAAAATTGTTGTCATGTGACCAGGAGGTCACGAGTTCATGCTTTGAAAACAGCTCTCTTACCGAAATGCAAAGTAAGGTTACGTATGTGGTCAGCCCCTTCCCGGACCCTGCGCATAGCGGGGAGCTTTAGTGCACCGACGGCCCTTTTTACCCCGGACCTCCAACATATAGAATTAAAGAAATTGAATCTAAAAAGCAAAAAATTACATTACCTGTTGTTGTAAAGCAAAGATGTTGGCAACACAACCATAGACAGGATCTTTAATCCTAGCTTGTGCTTCATAAGCAATTGTAACAACAGCATCACAACGATCATCCATAGGAACATTATGCAACAATTTAGACACATTACTTGCTCCAAACACTTTATGAATTGCAGCAAATTTAGAAGGACCTTCTTCTGAGTTAAAATAAGGTGCAAATATACAATCAACAACACATTTTCTCCTTAGAAATTTGCATGCACCACATGGTGACCCTGTACTACTTGCCATAGCCAAATGTAGGATAATGTGAAAGATAGAAATAAATAAATAGTAGTAGTACTAATAATAGAAGCTAGCTAAGGTTTAATGGGGTGCACGAGTACACTAGGGAAATGATGGAGAAATGAAATGTAAAGTGGAGAAAAGACTAGTTATATAAGTGGGAAAGAGGGGACATGGAAGGTCTATGTGTAGGGTTTTAAGGGGACAATTATTAATGGCTTATGCCATAGTCAACAATATGCATTTTTATATTGTTCCATTTTTGTACTTACTATATACATATATGATTGCTTTTTAAAGTTCTTAGCTATGAGTTAGTTCTCCATTAGTATATTAGTTCCAAGTAGTCTAGATGATAAGCCTTTTAAAAAGGGTTTTTACAAAAATATATCATTGTCAATTTTTTTTTCAAAAAAATAGTTATATGTATATTGTACGTATATCGCATGTATATATAATGTATATGCATATATATTGCCAAAAGAATTTTTTTTAAAAATAGCGAATGTATACCGCATGTATACCAAATGACTATTTCGGATAAAGACTCTGATCGAATGGCCATTTTAGATAATAAATGATAAGTGAGCTATTTTTTTTTGTATAAAAAATTTGACATAATAATCATTTTGTCTAAATTTCCCTTTTAAAAATGTTTCCTATGAAGAAATTGTTTATTTTTCGATTTCAAACTCGAAAATTCTGAAAAATTATGATGTTGGGGAAGTGGCGGGGCCTAAAGTAATTTGTCATGTTGTATAATTGAACGGTTACGTTTTATTTTAAAAGGTAGATAAATAATTTGTCCATGTTTATTTGTTAATTATTTTCCCCGCCGATCGCCGCACCTGGGAACTGCTGCTTCTTTTTTGTTAATATATTAAACTTTTTGGATTTTTCTATTTGATATCTTGTATTAGAGTTCAACTAATTAATTTACATCACGTAGAGCCTATTTAAGGATATCGCTCTTTATCAAGGATTTTTCTATGACCAACGTTTGAAATTAAAATATCTAATTAAAAAGGAGTAGCCTTATCCACGATACCACATCCTTTAGAGTCTTTGATATTTCTGGAGTTTTATTATTATTATTGCTACTATTCTTTTATAACAAATGACACGTGGAGATAAACTTACCGACAGCTTTATTTGACTTTTAATACTTTCATTTGTTCATATGGTATAAGTAGAACTCTTTAATTATTTTAAATAGTTTGGAGGGTCAAATATGGAGTAACTTCTTATTTTTTTAATCTACTCATAAATTCCTTCGAGAAGAAGAGAAGCAATATTATATATGGTCTCCTCATTAAAAAGAGTTTTTGACATAAAAGAGGACACATGGGTCATTTTTGACATTACACTAGTTAAGTACTACTACATCAACTACTACTACTATATATAAATTATGTGAACTTTTATACAATATAGCAGCTCAACAAATCAGTATGTAATATATAATTAATGTAGTACTATATAATTTGTGTATAATCAGTGTGATTATACAATTGTTATACATACAAGTGAGTATATACGTCCGACAATTACAAACTATTGCGGTTTGATGAGTATATATATATATATATATATTTATTTACGTCACTTGACTAAGTAGACATTTGGTTATAGGATTTTGGGGCTCAAATTTAAAGTTTTGATTAGAAATGAACGTTGTTTGTATATAAAATGTAACCCATTATTCTATAGGCCTATTGGGCTTCTATTTGTTTTCAATGGGAATGTTTGCTGGCCTACACTTATTTAATCTGTCTTCCCTGCCTTGATTATATGTTGCTTAACATGACCTGTTTCTTTGCTTTTTAAGTGTCTCATTTGAGACCAAATCTAAGAATGTTTACACTTGTAGCCTCCTTTGCTGTTCTTTCTTTGCATGGTGGTTTACTATCTGTTGTGAACATGGATAACTCACATAATTTTTATGGGCCAGTTGTTCGGGCAGAGGCTAGCCAAGTTGTTGGGCCAGGGGCTATGAAGAGGCCAAGAAATTAGTCAGCCCAACAAGGGATTTACTTGGGATCCGAGTTGAGTATAGAAGCACGTCACAAAAGAATAAAAGGACTTTGGGATCATGCGTATTGTATATTGTGCTAATTAGGCAAAGTCTATGCTGAATTTTGAGTTGTTTTTTTTGGTTAGACAACTTTGAGTTATGATAGTAACAATTTCTCCCACTTCATTATATGTGTGAAAGTTATAGCCTGTTGGCCATGCTTATTTTTTGTCAAAAGTATTTTTTTTTTCTTCAAAAGTGCTTATTTTAAAAAAATTAAGGTGTTTGGCCCAGCTTTTGAAAGAAAATAAGTGTTTCTGGAGAGTAACAAAAAGTGTTTTTCAGAAGCTAAAAAAAGTAGTTTCTTCCCAAAAGCACTTTTTTAAAAACTACTTTTGATAAAAATACATTTAAAAGCACTTTTAAAAAGCTTGTCCAAACACTAATTGCTGCTCAAAAGTATTTTTTAGATTTATTGGCCAAACACAAATTATTTTTCATCAAAAGTGTTTTTTTGAAAAGTATTTTTCAAAATAAGCTGATTTTGAAAAGTATTTTTCAAAATAAGCTGATTTTAGAAACTTGGCCAAACAGGCTATTACAATTCTGGCTTAAAAACGCAAGAATAAAATTTAATGCACCAGCCGGGAATCGAACCCGGGTCTGTACCGTGGCAGGGTACTATTCTACCACTAGACCACTGGTGCTAGTTGATATATCTTTCAGTTAGTTTTATATATCAACAATAATCCGTTTATTAACTGATCCTTTCATGTTTTATAGTATCATATAATTAAGCTGTCTAACTAATCATGGTTATTTAATTGTTGAGAGGTAGAACTTGACTTCTGGTCAAGTCAAGGTGTAGGACCCAGACACAAATAATTACTATAGTATATATGTTGTTTGAATCACTGCAGGCCAAATGGAACATTTCCTTTCTCAGGTTCACCAGTTCGACCAAGTCAAGTCAAATTAAGGTGACATATTTTTGTTCAATTAAGGTTCCCACAATATCCCTGTGTAAGAAAGGTGATTGTAAATTAAGTGCCTAGCAATTTGAATCTTGAACTTGCACTTATATGGCCTTCAACTTTTTCTCTCATTCCGATGCGAGATTTGTCTAAGATAAGTTTCGCAGCAAATCTCCTTCCAAGTTCAATCATCGATTGTATATGGGATGTTATATTCACCCCGGCTTTAGGGATCCACGTCTTCGTTGAGATATGTTCCACTATCGTATTAGAGGAGACACCAACTATATATATAATACCATCTGTAATGACTGAGAAGTAACTATCAAGGTATTGTCCATTTAGTGGCTCGACTTTTTTAAGCCACATTATGGTTTATGTGCCTCATGGTTTGGTCTTTTGAACTTTAACTCAAAAGGTGCATCAACAGTTAAATTCTGAACGCACCCTTAATATATTCCAATATGAGATTTGTCTTATGAGGTAATTGCACAAACAAACTCCCTTTCGAGTTCAACCACTTGCAATGGATTACCATAGCTTCTCCATATTAGAGTTATAGTGCTGAGGAAAATCTAAAACTACATAAAATAGATTACCATAGCTTCTTCATATTACAAATCCAAAATCCAAAAGGAATGTTATTTTATGCAACAATTAAAGCACCATACAAATATGAAAAATGATGCTTGTGCTCACGAAGACACGTAATTGTACAGATTACATTACGTATAATTACAACAATAACTAAACCTCAATCCCAAGCGAATTGGATCATCACTTACATGATCTTCTACTTGTTAATATCGTTCCGTTTAAGCATGTCTTAGTTACAACAATAACAACATACCCGATATAATTCTACGAGTGGGATTTGATCAAGCATGTCTCAATTCCGAAACATCTGTTTCAAAGGATCATGGCCAAGTCGAAGTTCCAAATCCAAATCATCTTCTTCTCGAACCTTATTTTCCATAGTTTCTATCACATCATGTGTAGCTGCAGTACCAAATTGCGAGCCCCAATTCTCTCCAAATAAATTCAGGCATTGAATATTGTTATAATGATCATCACGAGAGCTACTATTTCTACTTTGATTCAAGAAAATCTGGCCATTTGTGGAGGTAGATGCAGATGCTGGAAAATATGTTACATAATTTGATTGTGCTTCTGTCACATGGTAACATCTTAGATTATTAGCACCTGCATGCAGAGGCGGACCTATAGTATTACAAGGTACGTAGATTCAATTGAACTCATCATTTTTCACTTAATTAGATCGACGACCACATATATCAGCATGGACGAATGCAACTTATAGACAACAGGTTCAACTGAATCAGTAATTTCAAAAGCGTAAATATAAAAGCGAAAAATTACAGAAATTTCAACAAATTATACTTAATTCTGAACCATAATTTCAAAAGTACAAAATGTCAAGTACTAAGAATAACTTTTAAGGTTGAAGGCAAACTGCTTTTATATATACACACATAAAATTTGTACAGTGTTAGAAGGTAAATTCAATTGAACTCATCATTTTTTACTTTGACTATATATATACACTAGGGTGGATGCAACTTACAGACAACATGTTCAACTGAACCAATATTTTCAAAACGTAGGAATGCCGACCACTACATAAGCCACTAGTGGCTGAGAGAAAGCGAGCAGCACCTTGTATAGGTTGGGCGGAGCTTAAAGAAGCAAGCCCCTATCAGAGAAAGCCATTGCGCGCTAAACATAAATATACAAGTTAAATAATTATGGAAATTTAAACAAATATATGTGTATATATATATATAAGGTTGAACCTCAATCTGCCTCTGTATATATAATTTTACAAATTGTATGTCGTGGCTGAGTCACATATATAGATGGAAGGGTGGTTAGTTGAACACCCTTCGTCGAAAAATTATAATGTGTATATATGTCAAAAATTATAATGCATTAACAAGTGAAGTTTTTAAATGCATTTTTTTTCTTTTGTTTTGTAATCTTATTTATTAGATCCCCGGATCATGAAACTTCATAGGATATAAGTTAATTTTTGTCCAAAGATGTGAAAGGAGGTTAGGTTGTATGTCCCCCTCCATTGATTTGTATCTTTTTCTTCTTTGAAGCACTATTGATGCGGTAGGGATCTTTCCAAACCCCCATCACCACGGGAGGTGAAAGCCCGAGTGAATGGATTTTGGGGAAAAAAGTCAATTCTTAATAGGTACTTAATTAGCAAAGTTTTTAGTTTCGCAACTGATTATGTGTGTGAGGGAGAAAAACCCTAATACGGTATAAAATGGATAATACTTCCTTGAAATACATATTTTTAATAATTCAGAAAGTGTTTAAATTTTGGATCCGACTCTGAGTACATACCTGATGATAAGGTGTCGTGGATTTCATGCTTATTATTAGTATTGGAGCTGAGCAAATTGTGAGTAGTAGTACTAGGTTTGTTCCTGGTGGATAATTTGTCTTTCCTATGAATATTCATATGACCACCTAAAGCTTGAGCTGTGTTGAAACCTCTTTTGCAAAAAACACACTCATAAGATCTGCCAACACCTCCCATGTAGTACTCTTGTTCTTGTTGATCTTGTTCTTGCTGGTCAACTTCTTGATCAATCGATGAGATTAACGAGTAATCGTCTTGATTAGAGGACTCCATTAATTAAATCAAGCTTAAATGTGTGTATATATATATAGATCATCAATATTGTTTGATCTCATATATATTGACTTTGGAATATAATGGAGTGAAGAAATTATATGGAAGATGAGGAGGTATATGAGTCGGAAACAGCAGCCGCTCTACCCCGCAAAGGTAGGGCAAACTCTGCTTATACTTTATCCTCTTCAGACTTCACTGGTGAAATCACGCTGTTATTTGTTTGTTTTTATAGGGAGGTATATGAGACAATTTAAATCATTTTGAGGAGAGAAGTCAATATACTAGATAATCTGTAATTCCATGCCGGCCGTTTATATAAATTAAATATATATTTACCTAATTCAAGGGTTTAACTTCTACACACTAATATTATTGTAAAAGAAATGTAAATTTAACTTATATACATTGATGATGCATTTTAACTTGTTATAACTAGTAACCTACTTATTTTCTAGGTTACTAATTTGTAGATGTATACTACTAAAAAATTACTATTTTCGCATTGAAAAATGTCTAGTGGCTATTTCCACAGATATTTTGATTGAATCGGTGGGAAAAAGAAAAATATAGTAATGTCATACAGAAAAAATAGGAAGTATCTCACTATTTTAGTGAGAATCTGTTTCCCACCATATATTTTTCTAGTGAGCTGGTTCCGGGGAAAATGAGTGAAAAATCATGTTCTGTATCACAAATTTCTCCTTGATTCACAGTGGAAAAAACCTTTATTTCTAGTAAAAACAATTATTATTGATATAATATATAGTGTGAAAATTCTTTTACACTATCAACGTATAAAGTTAATTAGGAATAATGAGGAGTAATAACCTGAAAAATAATAATGCAAGTGACATGGTATATATAGCAACAAATTAAACTATAGTGATAGCGTAAAAAAATTATATGGTTTGATCTAAGTTGCATAGACTTTTTCATTTCGATGCTGTACCCGTATCGAATTCTTCAAAAATATACTATTTTTTGTAAATTCAACACACACTCGTTGACATTTTTGAAGAATCCGAGCAATATAAAGTCTGATCAACCCTAATTTAAGTTAGAGTAAGAGACAGGAAGCTTCCTCCATGACCAGGGGACGCTGTAAAACGACTCAATCAATATTCAATATTGCAGTTTCTTGTAGTTTCATTTTGTCTCTTCACAAGTGCTTCTTTTCTTTATTTTTAAAAAAATTAGGTTAAAGATAAACAAATACAGACACCCCTTTCAATTATTCAAATAATTTTCTGGCTGCTTTTATCTCTAGAATATGATAAAAGACATGATCTCAGATGCATCAAAATCAAGCTGAGATATATCATAAGGGGTAAATAATACTCCATCTGTTTTACTTTATTTATCGTAGTTTAACTTGACACAGTTTAATATAATTAAAAAAAGGGGAAGAGAAATATTTCAAAAGTCCAATGAATTGATCATGATATATATAAAAATGATTAAATCAATCAAAATTTAAATTTTGAATTCGCCTAACAAAAGCGTCTTTGTTTGGGATGTAATTGTTCCTTTTATTGGATATTATTTCTCTCTTGCAGGCCAGGGCATATTATTTATAATTAGCAAGTGCTCATATATTTAGCCTAAACAAAACATGCTATCTATTCTTAGCCAATGATTATGACCTTAATTATAATCATATAGTATTTCAATCAAGGATGTGTACTGCGTAGTTAATTTGTTGTAAAACCTTTTAGTTGGCGATTCGAAAAATTTATTCTTCAAAAGACACGAGAAAATAAGAATATGTTATCTTATCAATTGAATTCTGTCGAAGCTCTTTGTTCTTATTCATCTGAAGTTTGTGGATTAACATTTTATCGTGTTTTCCCTTGACAAAGGAATTGAAGTAGTTGAAAAGAATGAAAAGACAAGACAAAACAAAACAAAATGAACAAAGTAGCTGCTCTTGGTTCTCGAATGGCATTTTCTGTAAGAGATTTCGAGCCAAGCGTCTATCGGAAATAACCTCTCAACCCCACTAAAGTAGGGGTAAGCTAAGGTCTGCATACATCCATCCTACCCTCCTCAGACCTCACTTGTGTGATTATGCTGAGTATGTTATTTTATTGACGGTTATAAGGAGTTGAGTTTTATGAATCAGTAGTGCAGGCGATAGATCACCTAATCAAGTTATTTAAAAAGTAATTGTTGCATAATTGATAAATAACATAATGTAACATGTTAAATCACACTGATGGTGTAACATTTTTAACGCTGACAATATAATAACTTGAATCCTTTTAAGGTATTGTTCAAGGTACTGACAAAGTCTTACCTTATACAAAGGTTATTGTCAGTGTGACTGATCTTAACTGCTGCACTCTTACCAAATCATCTGTCATTTGGTACAAACGTCAACTTATTTTTACATTAGCTAGAGATAAAGGATGAAGGGGTTCTCGGGAACCTAGTAACTTTTGCGCGGATAATTGAAAAAATCCAGTAAATATATAAGAAATACTTGGGAAAGAAACCTTTTAAGCTTTGCTGCCTCTTGGTCAAGGGTTCGAATCCTTGGTCATGGGTGAGAAACCACAAAATTCAAATCATGAACCCGCCTCTGGGTTGATAGCCAATGTAAATATAATTAAATTATGATGGATCCTCTAAACATATACAGAGGATTTATATAATTTACTTCAGCTATATAGTTTTGGATACAGGTGTAGTTGATTGATTGTTTATTGAACTTTTTAATTTGATTCTGCTGCAAAATTGTGCTCAGAGTTTTACTAAAAATTCTGTAGCAAAATTTTGCTTAGAGTGTTCTTTCTCAAGTCTTTAGGCATTCCCAAGTTTACATATGTTTATTGGCACATCCGGTCTCTCCACAGTTTGCAATTTGCCAGCAATAAACCTGAAAAGAATTTGGTGAACAAACAAGAATTTCATATGAATCAAATCGAAAGCTTTCAATTAGAGAAAGGGAAAAACTTTCAATCAGAATGATGGACAATCAAACAACACCATATCTACAAAATCAACATAAACTACTAAAAGAAAAGGCCACAAGATTAAGCTGGAATTTGAAGTGCGCAGTCGATCATATGAATTAAGATCAAGGTGAAGAGAGATTTTTCAGGATGTATACTATTTCCTAGAAGAAGATAGTGGGTATACTGATGCAAATTGGGAAAGGTCGTTTTCAGATAGACGCTCTACTTTATAATGCGTTCTAATTGGAGTAATTTTGTGTCTTGTAAGAGCAAGAAGCAAAAAGTAGCTGCTAGATCCAATGCAGAAGCAGAATATCAAGCTACAGTTGTGGAAACTTGCTAACTCATATGGATTAAACAGTTTCTCAAGGTATTGACATTTGGTGAGATCTGCATATTCAAACCGCTCTTCATATGTATTGAATACGGTTTTCCAAACTAAACACAGAAAAATCAATTGTCACTTCAGCAAAGAGAAATATGCTCAATGAATACTGTAGAGTCCCAGGTCCATATCTGTAATCTCTTCATATGGTCTTATACAATTGTCACCTCATGAGCTAGCTTTTAGAGTTGAGTCAAGTCCAAAGTCCATTTTTCATGATATGAGATTAGAGCCAAACCTATCCCAAATGTTCGTTTACTCAGGCTCCATATAATGTTGTCTACGCTCTAGATGCCCAGCTATGGACGTAGAGAGAGGTCTTAAGGTCCTTCATTAATTAAGGATATAGGTTGCAGTCTCTTTATATGATTTTGGACAATTGTCACTTCATAAGCTAGTTCTTGGGACCGAGTTAGGTCCAAGGTCCATTTTTCTAAACAGACACTCTCACAAATTATTTTAAAGCTGAATGATCAACTTACATATATATTCACAATTGTTACATTAGATCCTTCATTGGCCTTGATGTATTAGTAGAAGGGGTGTGGTAAAGGTGCGGGTATACTTCGTGAGGATCCTTCAAATAAACTAGATATTCGCAAAAAATACCCGTTTCGAATACTTATACACGCCAGTATCAGATGTGTACCCTAAACGAGTCCATGTAACATAATACTCATGAAGTCTGTCACTAGCATGTTGTTTACCTCCCACCTACGTGAAAGATACTATTCTTGTTGGGAAAGGGAGGAAACAACAGAGTAATTTCTAAAAAGGAAAAAATGCGACATATAGGAGCTGATTGTGCAAGTTAACGCATGAAGATAAAAAGAGTTTATTAGAGCAGAATGCAGATAATGATATAGTAGTAAATATGATTGCAGGGCGATGATATTAGTTAATTCATAATGTAGTTAAAGGACAAATAATCTACAAGTACAAGATACAATGTCAAATCAGCATGCAATTATGAAGCAAGAAACAAGAAAAGGAAAGAAAATAAATTAGTGTGGAAGAATAACAAACTTTTAGATGAAGCTCTTACATGATTGGATTTCAGCATGTTCAGATAGATTGCAAGGCTCTTGACATGTTGCCAGTGAGCACTCAAAATTCCTGAGAAACAATGTCAAATCAGCATGCAATTATGAAGCAAGAAACAAGAAAAGGAAAGAAAATAAATTAGTGTGGAAGAATAGCAAACTTTTAGATGAAGCTCTTACATGATTGGATTTCAGCATGTTCAGATAGATTGCAAGGCTCTTGACATGTTGCCAGTGAGCACTCAAAATTCCTGAGTAGCAGCATTGGCGAGTGTGTTTGCAGTCTCGTTGAGTATGCCTGGTCTGGATAATCTCTAAGCCTAAATCAGTCATTGAAACACCAAAATGCTTCAGGTAACCTCACATCTTATGTCCTGTTTTACATTTGTAGGATTATATAGAACAATGTTAATAGCTGAACCTAGATGCAGAATCCAAGTAGCAGAATCATCACAGATTAGTCCATAGATCTTCTTTACTTTTGATGTTAGCTGCTAATCAAACAGAAAAGCTGGATATTTGCCTTCAACTTGGCACCGGGGTATCCAGCACGCCAGCTGAATCACCATCAATGGGAGAAAGATTAACTCCTTGAGGGGTTCCCTGATAGATCTGGGAAAAATACTTGTTATCAAAGGGAGTTATATGCTAAAAGATAACAACCAATGTTCAAACTAAGCAAATTTTACCTGTTTCCTTCTATGGAATAGAGTAACCAAAGTGACCGCCGTAGGGTAGCCAATGTGACTGCCTGTAGGGTATCACCCACCAGTACACCAGCCTCCAATGTATGTTCCAGCAGCACCAACAGAGGATGTAACAGCTAGCAATAGACTATTATCATAATTTCTTGAGGCTTTAATAACTACATTTTACATGGGAAAGCCACCTGCTTTTATCAAATTGAGTCCAATGATCAATGCGGTCTTCCCTCGACCTCTGAATTAACACTTGAATTCAGAGATGTGCTATGCTGATCCTATTATAAATTCAGTTCTTAGTCAACCGATAGAACAACAAGTAAGCAAAATACTCTAAGGACAATGTAATCTGCAAGGCTTTGAATGACTATGGTACAATTTCTGCTTCCGTACCTCTAGCAATATCACATAATGGGTAAGAGTAAGCAAGATAACGATTCTAAAGTCAAATATGAGGAAGATTTTGTCCAGGGTTACCTGAATAATTGGTCTGGAGCATCCAAACAGCATCTGTTGTTCTGAGCCATTGACAGAGCCTGCTGACTCTTTTCCGAATCTAGGTTGGTCATCTTTTCATCAACCTATTGAAAAAGGACAAATAGTTTTTCCATAACCAACTCCTGCAATATTCAACGATTCCAAGATGTTCATTTTGTAGTTCAAGTATATCAATAATAAACATGATTTTGGTGCATCAACAACTTTTTTTATTGGAGACTTACCAAACTAATGGTCCAAACAAAGAATAAAACATGGCTGCTTTGGCAGGGGTGGTTTAAGGGTGAAGCTCATAAAGCATTTGCTTTAGCCCCCAAAATTTGAGGCCCCAAAAAATTTTAATGGTGGATTTTATGATTTTACTTAAAACAATATTGAAGATGGTAAGAAGATTTCAGAAGAAACAGAGGGAAAATGAAATTTGAAGTCATACGACGAAAGGGTAGTTAAGGGTTCACATCCAAAATGAGTGACTCTAACTCACGGAGAGCAGCGGACTCGCAAAACAACCCTTGTAAGTATACATCAATTGACTACTTTACTTGCATTACCCACTTAATCACATATAAATTCAGTACATAGGACAGTAGTTCATGGAAAAACTTCAATACCATAATGAAATCTTTGTTTGAGAGAAACCGTACCTGAATGTTACTGTACAAAGGGAGTTGTTTAGATCTTGAGATGCCTGGTAAAAGCCAAATAGGCTATCCATCTAGGGTTAGCATCTCTATAGTGTGTATAGAGATATAACACATTGAAGAGCGTTTTCCATCAGAAAAAGTCATCAAATACTCCATCCCGATCATTTTCCCAGTTTCCAGAACCTGCACAATGCAACCAACCAAGAGAAAGAAAGGATACTTAATACAGTTTTCTATAGCAGGTTCGGTTTACCCAAAAACATAAAAGAAACCAAACTATGTAGCTACAACTAAGCTATCAATATCTACGGATGAAAGGGATACTTCTACTAATGAAGAAAAATCTTATTCCTCGCAATGAGAATAAGTGTAATTTAGCATTCTCATTTTGCTCGTGGAGAAAAGGTGAACGTCACACTACTCTTTTTTTTTTAATCTCGGTAAATGTTGCCGTATTTTAGAACTAATAAAATTGATCAAGCCACCCTAAGGGACACTACACTGACCTGAGATTTCACCTGCTGCCAGATCCTGAACTATTAGCTGGAAAGCACGAGGATCGGGGGAAGAAAATTGGCTTGGAGTTGAACCAGGAGCTGGAAATGTGAAGTCAGAGTTGGTAGACGTAGCATCAGCTGAAGCAGCTGTAGCATCATCCGGATAACCTCTAGAAATGAGTCCTGAAGCTGAACTCTGGTTGGAGGACGGATGTAATATCATTTTCAGCTCTGAGAATTGGTCTGATATGCTGTAAATCATCCTGAAGCACACTAGATCATATCTAACATTAGTCATATGACACGAGTTTCTAATGTTAAAAAGGAAGCTACAAGATATAACTCCAACTTATAATAAAAATCTTAAAGAAGTTTTCAAGGTGTTAATAGCTTAATGACCCTACTTATATTTACTTATCCTCTCATTTGTCTACTATGGTATACCTTTCCTTGTTTCCATTCCGGTCTCTTTTCCAGACGCATCCTAAGAGTCACTAACTTTGTTTTTTATCAAGAATTCAAGATCCTAAGAGTCACTAATTAAAAGATTTAGGTGATTATATCCCATTTCACCAGACTCAAAAATTCTTTCCTCCGTAAAAAGAAAATATTCATAAAAGGTTTCCAGAGTAATTCAACAAAAAGCACTTCATAAGAAAAAGAGCTAATAGATACCAAGCTGTCTAAGTATTTTATTTAGAGCTTAGAAAGGAAATATCTTTCCCAAGATAAACGGTTCTGCTTTCTTTCCTCAGTAGGAGGGAAAATGCTGCCTTTTAAGACATCACCAGCCATACAAAAACACAAGATATAAAAAAACAGTAAAATGCAAAATAAAGACGAAATTTAATATGCCATAGATAGTAATATGTTTCTACTCCATTCTGGTCTGAACCAAAATTTGAAAGAATCTTCCTCTTTATTACTAAGAAAGTAGATAAAAGTGAGAGGGTAACAAAGAGATCTTTTTCTGTTGTCTCTTACTGGGAGAATGCAAGAGCTGTCAATAATTTGAGGCAATCTTATCCATTATATTCTAAGATAGAGATCAATAACATCAAAGGTAATTCTGAAATGAAATTCTATGGATGTCTTTGCACCAATGGATAGCTCGAAAGCTTCATATAACTCAATAACTAAAAACATCAACATTATGGAATGCATGCAGCACTCCAGATTCAGTTTGAACACAATGAATCAGCATACATCTGTCTTAGTAAGATTGTTGCCAATAACAATCTTCAAAACTGTATGTTGCCAATAACCAACATATGGATCCCCGACTACAGTAGGATCTAACATCTTCAGAGTTACATGATTAAGGCAAAACTACTAAAGATGCAAATGTTTTTCTATATTTATTTGGAATTCTCGAAGCAAGATGCAACACAACTTCTCAAGGGGTCATCAGTCATATTCTACTCTGGCTAAAGAATGCTTAGATTTGGAGTTCTGGTGGAATAATATGCACTAGTGATCCTATGATCACATTCAATGATCCAAACTTTCAGTGAAAACAAAAGGGACAATATGAAGGAGACCCCCAATTCAAAAATAGAAGGTTATAAAGGATTCCCAGCACTGCATTCAATAAAAAAGACAGAAAAGAAATATGCAATTATACAAGCTATGATACCACAAGTCGAAAATCTATGGGGGAGGGAAGAAGATAAAAGATTGGTAAATTCTTCTTCCAAATACACCTATTCCTAAGTATGAAAATACTGTTGAAAATAAAAAGGCAAGTATGAATTATAAATAAAAGGCATTGCATCGCTTGACATATTTTGTTACATCATCACCTTTCACAGCCAATTTTGAGTCACAACACCACAGATATGAGTGATAGCAAATGAATCATCTATAATGCATACTTTACATGATGCTTCAAATATGAGTTAGCAGTTCACCACAAACACTAAAGCTTATGAATCTAATGCAACAGCAGCTAGGAAAATGACAGGAGAAATAATTCTTCATGTGAATAAACATCCATTGGAAGTGTTTCCAAGATATCACCTGGATCTGGGACTTCGAAAATTTCCAGAAGACCTACCGGGAGAACTTGACAAATTCTAGAAACTTCCCCAACATAATTGCCACTGTACCCTTAGATAACCCCAGCCCGATCTTGCAAAAAAGGAAGTTGATCATGTTTAAATAATTATTTCCATCAAGTAGTCCACAATGATTCGGCCAGTTCTATATGACCAATTCAGTTCGTTAAAAGATAATCGTCCAGGCTGAGTGGTTCAGTAATTCTTTTTTCTTTCTTTTTGTCTGATGAATCAAATAAATCATTTCATTAATAAGCACCAAGGTGATGCCGAAGTTACAAGAATTTCGAAGGTGTTTGAAAAATCCATTCCATTGTCTATACATAATGGAATGCTTTCTTTACACCGACAGTATAGATACAATAAGCTCTTGATCATCCATGTGATTTTCGACTCCTTCAAGCATCCCTTTTTCCTTTCTCTTCATATTAACCAAAAGATGTACAGGTTGCTAACCTCCGTATTTTCCTCCCGTCTCTCCCCACTTTCATCCTCCAAGATGCTAGTTTCTGCATTAGTTCTAGGGAGTACCCAAGAAATATTGGACAAAGAATACACCACACTCCAAGGTTCTGTTGCATAGTTGGAGTGAAGGAGCAAATGATTGGTGTCTTCTCAATTCTTCTTGCACATACAACACTGGTTATAATGATGCATCCCCTCTTCCTCAGGTTATGCGCCGTGAGTATAGCATCCCAAGCAGCACTCCTTGTAAAAGATATCTAGAAAATATGATATTAAGACTAATTTGTTTATGTTATCTTATATGTGTATATTATAAGCCAATATAAATATATGCCAATTATTTGTCTTGGCTGAGCATTTTGCCATGATTAGCAGTTCCAATGCAAACGAAGTTAAGCAATCTGAAGTTTACTGAACTGCTTACAGAAATCTATCAATCAAATAGTATCATGTCATTTAGAATCAACATCAAATATTGAACTCAAATAGCATCATGTCTTTAGAATCAAACTGGTAATTAAAACTTTTATCCAAAGCAGATTTTCGAAAGAGAACTCGACTGTCCAAATTCATTGGGTTCTGATATATTGTATATTTTTGAACTTAGAAAATTCCTACATGAGTAAAAGATTCCCTAGATTTCTGTAAATTGGAACCCCCGGTCCCCCCTCCAAACCTTTGGATTCCTTTCGTATACACTTTGATACTGATTGATCCTTGTTTTGTCAAATAAATTTAAATGTCTGTCTTCATCTTTAACAAACACATCTTCCTGAAGGGAACATATCACATTGCTTCAGAGAGACACTAACTTAAGGACCCTTTTTCAGGCACATTTTGAGCAATTTACCTATTAATCACATGACAACTCATCTGAGGTTTGGACAATTAAAATCAGAACCTGATGTTAGAATTTGGTAAAAGAGTCCTGATCAATTTCTGCAGTTAATTTCTGAAATCTAACCCTCACATGAAATGGGTAAAAAGAACAGCCAGTAATTTCACTCAGAAATATAACTCTCAAGTTTGGATTTCAGTTTTAGATGGTTCAGAAAGAAAGAAAAAAAGGATACATGCCCCACCCCCACCCCCAAAAAAGTATATTTTAAAGAGCATTATCACAGGTTATAAGTTTGTCAACTCAAAAGTTGGTGATCTATGTTGTTAAAAGATGAAAGGACTAAATCTGGTACCAATTATTCGAGTAAAGCTACCTGTTAACTGAATCCTGAAGTTGCTGAACTTTTCTTTCAGTTTCTTCCAACTTCCGGCACTTCTCTTTAATTGATTCTTGAGCTTCAGCACATTTCCTTTCAGAATCATCAGCACGTTGCTTTTCTTTTTGATATAACAGCTATCAATAGGTATAAGCATGAGAACATCAACATTCAACCATATGTAACTGGAAAAAGATGAATGCTTTCACCAATTTTTCTCTATCTTCTCTACTCATTTTACGATTAGGGTGAGGGAATGTGAAGCTGAAAAGGTGTGGGGATCACTCTGTGAGCTGACTGTTCATACCTTAAATTTTTTCACTTCTGCAGTTAACGCTTCAATGCTTTCTTCATCTTCAACTGGAACTAATTTCTTTTCAACAATCGAAGAGTCTCCTTCAACTGCTTTTGGAGCAGCCTCGTGTTCCCTGATGGGCAGCGTATTTGTTTCACTCAGTTTGCTTTGCATGTCTCGCATTGAATTCTGCAATTTTGCAATTTCCTGATCCTTTGCCTCTTCCAAGTCCATCTGCAAGTTATTTTCCTATTTGTGATTTGCCGAATGCTTCAAATAGTTCAACTTTCTCAAAATGGAAAACTTGTAGTAACTCACAAGCCCAGGATTGGCAAGACTCTATAAACTTTCATGTAATATCTCATTTTACCAATGCTATCCAAGTAAAATCCCCAAATGTGTCATAAATATAGTGCAGGGAAAAAGAAAGATTTTATCTGCTTAGTACAAGTATATCACCCTTAGACGTTTCTCCAACTGCAACTGCAATCTAAGTTCTTCAACCTGTTTTTCAAGCTTATCCTTTGCCTCTATAAGTGCGCCTGTTTCTTTTGAAGCCTGAAGTATTTGAAATGTATATTAGCAATCCATAGATTTTAATGGATATATTTGTAACGTTCAACAAATTAACCTATCAAATTGCAAGCAACAATTTATGCACTTTCTGTATTTCACGTGGAAAAAGCCAATCCAATTCCCGCAGCAGGAAATTTAGGGGAATCATGTCACGAAAATGAAGCTGGAAAAGAATTGAGAGAATCCACTAGCTAAGACTAATGACTTACGCAGTTGTGTTAACCCCATGTAACCACTTACACTAATAACTACTTGCACTTAAATATCTAACAATTAGCATGTGACTTATACATTCAAAGTAAGTGACACGTACATATGATCTTCCAATTTCTACAGTTCCTGTATTAAAAAGATATGACTACTTCTGATCTATCTTTAATACTCATTCATGCATTCTAACCACATGTCTACAAGGTTTACTAACAGGAATCTTCATAGACACTTCTTACTTTCCACTAAAAGCTTCAGAGAAGTAATTAAACAACCCCTTCATGTACTCTTGTTATGTAAATAATAGTAAAAACAAGTGAACCATGTACCACTTCATCAGTAATCAAGCCCTATCTAGCATATAGATCATTCAGGTCATTCATATCGTCGCCCCATTGCTATGCTAAGGAAATCAGAAACATATAACACAGGTTATAGAAGAGTATAGTAATCCAGAACTTACCATCTTTAGTTTGCGAACCTCCCTCCTTGCAACAATTCCCCTCCATCTGCATTGCATTAGAATTGATGCCCATATGAGTTTCTTATAATATGAAAAGACTTTGTGACGACGCTCATAGGCCTGCAAAAATCTTATCTTGTCAACACTTGAGAACAAACTTTGTAAGACCTCGGAATCAATACATTATACCCAATAAACTAACCTGTATAATCAGAGCTCCCCTGGTTTGTTTTTCATATCTGAACTTAGCTCGTGCAGCTGCCACTCGAATTCCAGTCTGAAGAGCAATGACTGCTAATTTAAGTTTTGTGTAGGATTTTCTGGCCAAGTGTCCACGCAACTTTGTCTGGATTTTGAGAGAAGCAGACTCTCTTTTCAAGGTAACATACAATTTGAAAGCAAACCTTGCTGAAGAACATGCCAGAGTGAGCACATAAATTTATTGAAGGCAGAAAAATTGAGCAGCCTATTGGAATGGTAGACTAAGCTGAAAAGCCTTTTTCAAATGTGCGTTCAGTTCTAAAAGGGAGAGAAAATAAAGCTATTATTTCCATGGTGCTCATTTTTACAACCACGAAACATGCATAAGTGATTTAAGTTTAAGCACCTACCGAGGAGGAACAATCAAACATACATCAATATACATAACGGCATATTGATAATCCCCTGCCCCCTACCCACAAAAAAGAAAAGAGATGGTCTATTTTTTCTGGGATGTAAATCTTACAAAATATGACTCCCATCATTTTCTTTAAAGTTTTAGTTTCCACTTTCCCCAAACCTTTGCCCCATTATTTTAAAAATAAAACAAAAACTGCTGCTACATCTATATGGGATACAATTCCAGCATGTATTTGGTGGGTGGTGTGAAAAGAAAGGAACCAAAGATACTTTGAAGGAAAAACAGAGAATATACAACATGAGAAAAAGGAGTCAAAGATAGTAGGAACAAAACAGAGAATATACAAAACTAAGCCTCAATACTAAGCTAGACCTAGTTGAGGTCGGCTAGACGAATCCTCATTATCCATTTTGTTCTAATTAAATTCAACTTATTCCAACATTCAATAAATTAGCTTCTCTAACCCTAGAAGTTTTCAACATTTTCTGCTGATATACAAACCACCCGACAAGATTAAGAAGACACATTACGAATATTGGACTTGACTCATAACTTTAATGCTCTCCTTTATTATCAATATATCGGAATCAAGAAACTCTTGCTCCACTCACTTGGAATCCTTCCACTCCTTAGTATAGCATGAGGTAGCTTGGTAAGCCATGCTCCTCTGACCTTTCCAAGGAACTTTCAGACCATTATAGGGATATCATCTGGACCACATGCTTTTTCCAATCCTCGAGTTTTTCATGGCATCCTTCACTTTTGTAGGCCTAATTCTACTAGGTGTAGCTAAAGTCTATCATGCACAGATATATGGAAATCTTTAAAGCTATCCTACTGATTCAAGTTGAACAATCAATAAAAATAGCATCTCCAACTCTCTTTGATCTTGTTATCTCCTGTAAAGTATCATCTTTAATACACGTAAGCTGGTTTATCTTTATCCATCTTCTCCCAAATGTGAAAAACAGAAATATACTTAGACTAAAATAAAAATGCATTCTCTTGTTAGCTTTACGTTGCAACCTGATCAATGTACAAGAGGAAGACTCACTACTGGAATTCTTTTTATTTAACTGGATAGTAAAGGAATTCAGGGAGCAACAGATTACATTATTAAGCTACCAAAATGCCCCAGTAAGTGGAAAAAATGAAACTTAGTACATGGGTAAAACATCTAACATTCGAAACAAAGTCCATAATGCGCGATAGAAAAAGCAAAGAGATAATGATAGACAAACCTCGACACAAGGATTGTAAGCAAATTGCAGCCTTCTGCAAAGAAACATAATCTCTCCTAGAAATATGAGATCTAGCTTCCTTTTGTATTGTCTTAACTGCAGTGGTTAGCTTTAGTGTTCTGTGTGCATCTAGCTCGGCCATCTGCCCTGCTCTCAGAAAAAGTTTTGTTTTTCCAATCTGCAAAACAATTGTAGCAACCCTATGTGAAGTATAACTTGATTCATAAATTTGGGAAGTTATTTTAAATGGAAAGAAAAAGAATGGTCAAGCTTAAAATGCTCCTTGTAACATGTAAATGGCAATATACACGGAGAACTTTTTCAAACATCAACTCAACTACAGATATCAGTAGCACTTAGTAACAGGAGAAAAGCTCTCCATGTCTCAGATTAGGAATTTCGATAGCAATGCTTAACTATATGCAACTATCTATCAGCAAAAAGAACATACAATGATTGCAAGTAAAAGACAAAATATCAGTAAGTCTAGCAATTGAGAGCAATTTAACACCCATGCTCGAAGTGCAACAGCATGTACCCCCCCCCCCCCGCACCCCCGGGAAAAAAAAAGAACTTTATTAAAATATCTGAACTTGCTGCTTGATAGATGCGATTTGTTAACTGAGGAAGGCCTTGCAAGGTAGGTAAAATTTTGATATAAGCTTTAAGGATTGGGCTACATTCATCAAGATGATGGTGAAGGAAATATACATTTTCTCCTAAACTACAAACAGGTACTGGATGAAATGGCACATACACACACAAATGTGTACCCATAAAAGTGAATGATTTGATACTACTGATCTCGACATTTAAGAAATAAAATTAATTTTCCAAAATAGCAAGAGAAACATCAAATAACCTGATAACCAGCAAGCCCTATCTTTTTTAATAACTTTTCACACGCAACTTTTTCATCATCCCTGCCCACAAACAAGTTAAAGAAAGATAAGTATATCAACTTCTAATGATAAATTTTTTTGAGGAAACAACAAAGATCCTTTCTTTACTTTTTTTTGGGGGGGTGAGAAGGAAGGGATCAGGAACAAGACCAGTACTTACTGCTCTTCCAAGACCTCTGGAGCAAGAAGACCAAATCGATTCATAAACTCAGAGAATGTCTTATGCGTAGGATAGCCAGCACAACTAATTCTAATTGCCTCTAGAACACCCTTCAAACAACAAAATATAAGCACATAATTCAAGAATTAAAAAGAAACTTCTTCATAAGAAACTGTGAAATTTACTCACACCACAACGTAGCTGCTGCATAATGTTAACGTTCTCAAATATTGCAGGTTGCAAAAGACTGTTAGGCTTCACACATCTAATGTAATGAGGTTCAGTAGAATTCAGAGTTTCCATCAATGATTGGAGTTGTAACTGCAACAGTGAAATTGGACCATTAGGATCTTTCACCTACTTAAAGTAAAGACTTGGAACTAGGCGGTTAGTTCTTTGATGAAAAATATTCTTAGATCACAAAAATATAAGAGGACATAATGGATAAAGTAATATATAGAATTAAAACTTGATGGTTGAAATGGAGAATGATATGATAGTGATATGAGACTGGTGATACCTACCAAATATAAGGAAAGTTTTATATTATGGTTATTGATTAGCAATGTTAATGAGAGTGGGCGTTGGACCTCTAAAGTGTAACATATCCATGAGATGAATGTCAAAGTCGCAGAATTAAGATGGATTTGCAATGATACAAGAATAGACAGGATTAGCACGACCATATCCCTGCACTTTGATACCTGATATTCCTTAATGAGTAGATACTTAAATAGGAAACACAAAGGATAAATTGATAGAATGTCGCCAGAGATGGTCTGGCCATGTCCTACATGGGCCTTTACATGCACGGATTGCAACTGTGATACTATGATGATTGAATGTACTAAAAGTGGACGGTAGACCTAAAATCACACAAAGGGAAGTTGTCTCAAAACACCAACAAACTTCCAACATACATGAGGACTTAGCTTAGAGCATAACACAATGGAAACAAACAATTCATATATGAAATACCAATTAGTTGTGAGGCTTAATTATTGTTTTTGCACTTACATTAGGTCTTGTGTTTGTCAAGAGTCTTTTTAGTATGTTTAGAGATTTGTACATCATTTAAAGAAACCGTAGTTTTACAAAAACTCTGATTTGGATTAAACTACAAATTATTAAGCATTGAGATGAAATGAAATGGAACTGAAAGGATATTGCGGACTCATATAGGCGATCAAACTGATTTTCTAATGCTTAGTTGATTGATTGATCACCAAAATTCATAAGAAGTATATAAGTTAGTAACTACCTTGAAACGAGAACCAATGGATGAGAACTTGGAAGATTTGGATGAAGATTTAGTTGACTCCTCAGCAACAGGAGGAAAAAGGCCCACTACAAATGGGCATTTAGAAGCACTTAACAAATCCTGATGCTCAGGAACAACATAGTCTTTGTTCTTATCCAAAAAATGATCAGACTGGTATTGAACCTGGTTAAAAAAAAAAGGGAACATTTAAAACAAGTAGTAATAATGCATTAATGCTCCATATTCACTGTAGAAGCAATTGACTAGAGTTCTACGGAAAATACACATATCATATTACCTCTCCAGCATAATGAGCAATGGTAAAATCAGTGCGGGACAATTTTGGTTTGACAAAGCGTTTGTTAGTCTTGAATATCTGATAAAGCTTTTGTGAGAATGTTTCGTGAGTTGACTTGGGGAACATACTGGAAAAGTCCATTTCAAAAAAAAGAACAATTAGAACATTCGCCTCTCCCACAGAAGCTCAGATGAATTGTTACATATCTTACTGACTGACCAGGCTTCATCAAGAAGAGCAATGAGGCCTCCAGGTTTCTGTAAACAGCAACACAAATCAACTCATCATATGCCACTTCAAATGGTACAGTAATTTGAAAAAAGTGTTACGATTTTAAAGCAGTGTTGGTAAGGGATGAACCAAGGTAATCAATTCTTGCTAACAAATGCATGGTGCTTTTGCAGAATATGAACTCACTTAAAACTTCAGAGATACTCCTAAGAATATATATATATATATATATATATATATATATTTGCTATATTAGATGTCCTAGTTTCAGATTCTTAATATGCTTATCTTAAAAGATATGATAAATATGCTATGTTCTAAGTTCCAGGTGAGCTGAAGAATAAAGCAGAGAAATGCATGTACAGTTTATCGGGGAGATAGGAAATGGCCATGGACATGAATTCAGATAAAGAAATGTCAACTAGAGGGCTCTTGGACCGCATGACAGCTATTCTCTAAGAAATGCTTATCTATACTACTGATAAAGAACAAAATATTGGTCCTCAGCCTCAGTTTTCGTATGCCGATATTGCTCCTTCGTTTTAATTTAATTTTACATACCTTTTTCATAATTCAAATATTTATTAAAGTTACACCAAGTTGGTAGTGTATTTGCAAAAATTAAATAATAAAAGCATGCATTAGGCCCTAGGGCATAAGGGAATAGATTGTAGTTGGGTACAAATAATACTGGACGAGTAGGCAGGGTACGACGAAGCCCGCGGGGTGACACATGGTTGTACTGGTCAGCCTTGGGCTGGAGATTGACTGCTTTGGCAGCTCGTGGTGGAGTGCTCTCGGACGGATTTGCTCTATTATTGCCTCCTATTCTTGAGGGTGTGATCGGGATTAAGCCGTGTGGCGAAAAAGCACTATTCTCTCTTTGGGAAGCCTCCCAAAAATCTATCTGATCATCCATAAAAAGCTGATCTTCCTATTTGCAAAAAAAACCAAAGAGAAATCTTGAAACACAGGAATTAATTCTCGACTCTTTTAAAAGCCTTTTATTCATACTCTCCATATAGCCAATAAACGCAGAAGAGAGTGCTTTCTTTCCAACCTCATTCTGTTAACTCCCAACCTGCTTATCCTCCAACTTATCACCATTTCTGCTGAAGGAAGTTGACAAGTTCAGAGGCACTTCTCCAGTTCCAGGCGGAAACATAACAGTGATGGGAGGTTCTTAGTAAATAGTGTGCTGGAAATTTTGGGGCAACCTGGAGGCAGAACAGGTCCAAGGACAAACGTGTGGAAAAGCATGGTCCCATCCAAAATCAAGTGTTTCACTTGCTTAGTGACCAGAAGAGCCTGTCTAACACATGAAGCTTTACAGAGGAGGGGTATTCAAATAGCCTCAAGATGTTTTCTTTATAATGAGCTGCAGAGACAAATAGTCATTTGTTTCTCCATTGCAAAGTGACAGCCCACCTGTGGTCACTCTTCTTCAGCCTCACAGGCAACAAGTAGAACACACAACAGGTCTTCTAAGCTGTTGGATCAGGAGAAGGGGTAGCAAGTCTCAAAAGAGATGGTGGAGAGCAATTCTTTCATGTATTTGGTGGACAATGTGGAAGGAAAGGAATAATCCGCAACATGATATATTTGTATATATGAGGAGAAAAGGATTCACTATAAACCAAATGATATTACCTTTTCAATAAGATCTAGAACATCCTGGTTGTCCACAAATTCTATATAGCTCCAATCTATCTCTTCCTTAGTGTATTCCTCCTGTTCCATCTTGAACATGTGCTGGAAAAAGATGATTTCACAGTAGCTGAGTTGTGCTTAGCAAAATGGTAGAACTGCTTCTATAAAATTTCAACTAGCATACCTGGTTAAAATGTTGCTGCAGCTTCTCATTAGTATAATTAATGCAGAATTGTTCAAAACTGGAAATAAAAGTTAGAAGAGTTAAATGCAAGACATCGTATTTACTATTTGTTTTGTTTGTCCACCAGTGCCTACCTGTTACTTTTGAAACTTTCAAAACCATAAATGTCAAGAACACCAATTAGAGATTTTGAGGTAGGATCTTGTCCAATCGAGTTATTTATTTTGTCCACCAACCTGTTAACAGTAGAAAGAATGTGCTGTTAGTGTCAACGTAAGCGATAAGAACCACAGTAATCTGGTTGTGACAGTAGAAGCATACCAGTCGAATAAGCGAGAATATATTGTTTTAGCTAACCCATCTCTGCTTACTGCTGCAGCTTCAGGATCAAGACTTCTCTTTATAACTTCTTCAGGAGTGACCATTACACGTCTCAGTAGGGCATCCTCCAGTGCAGTAACATCACACCTTATAAAAAGAATTCAATCAAATCAAAAACTCATGTAAGAAAGAGAAAAGGAAGAATAGTGAAATATGAAGGACAGAACATACATCAGAAGCTCTGCAGTGGTTTGAAGATGAAACCTAGATTTGTCATCTTTCACAACTGATGAATCAATATCATTGCCCTTTGCGAATTCTATATTACCAAGATGAAGAACAGAAGCCACAACACTAAAAATTGCCTCCTGAAGAAGAAACAGAGTAGCTTATTCGAATCAGAAAGGAGAGTTGCAGGACAGACAAAAGCAATTAGAGCATTACCTGCTCTTTCTCGCTAATTCCAACAATATCCATTGCCCTCCTTATCTCAAGATAGTCATGAGCATCATTAACACCTACTAGTTCGTAGCAGTTTGATTGATTGAGATAGCGAAATGATTTGGGATCACCCAATTTGTACCTTTTGATCTCCTGTTAAGATTGGGAAAATCTCAAAAGGAGATGGCGACAATCAAATTAACTCGGAGTGATGAAAGATGTAAAAAGGAATAGCACTAATGCAAATTACCTCCTGTGGTGCTGCACATAGAAGGTAGAAACAGTGATAGTTCCGTTCAGGGTCTGAAACTTGGCAAACTCGAGATCTTTCAAGCAGATATGTTCTAATTGCTGCACCAGATATTCTTCCATTCTTGTCAAACTGAATCTCCACAAATTTACCGAAACGGCTGTAAACAACAGATTCTAAGTAGTTTTCAGAAGCAGAAAAAAATTCAACTGAGTGTTGAAGCAATTATGAGTATTTTTTTTATTGGAAGCATGCGTAGAGCAGTATATCTCACCTTGAATTGTTATTTCTAACTGTTTTGGCATTGCCAAATGCTTCAAGTACTGGATTTGACTGGAGATGTAACAATTCATGAGTTAAAAGAATAATATAGCCAATAGAGAAGGCTCTAAGAGAAATAGACAGAGACACCTATCAGTTTGAAGCCCTATCCACATGATTTAGACTTTTTAGACATGAAACAGAGCCTCTAGGAAATTATTTAATTCAAATGGATGTGAAAGCCTTCAAAATACTATGAAATTTTCACATACACATTGACCCCTCTACAAACTTTCAATTAAGAAAACTACTATCAAATTCATTAAAACCAAATTTTCATCTCTTGACGAGTGACATTTCAAAAACTTCAATATACGTATTATAAATTATTTAGTTCATAAGTTTTACATCAACTCCACAGATTCTTTTCCAATATAATCTTTTCTTATCTGTATTCTATATCACTTTTCATTAAAGTAATGAAATCGTTGAATTTACTTCGAAAATTTACTGTAACAGTTTTTGAACCACATCATTTCTTAGTTTTAATACTACATTAAACTCCGCTTTTTATGTGAATATGATACTTCATTTCTTTTCCACGCATTAACATCTCCGACAATCAATCAATCAACCCTAACTAGTTGGTGTTAGTTATATGAATCCTCTGTATCTATTCCACTCTATTTGAGTTCCATCGCTGACATTCACATTACAAAGTCTATATAGCAGAAATTATGCAGAATTTAAGCCTCGAAGTACAAGTTCCTAAGTACATGTCTTATAATTTTAAGAAGTAAAAGAGTTTAAAACAGTAGTCCAAGCATTTAGCTTACCTCCAGTACTTGCTGTTCCACAGTCCGCCTTTGAGTGCCTTTATGGCCGCCCAAATAGGCAAGATATCGCATAAGCATTTTAGTAGTTTCAGTCTTACCAGCACCACTTTCACCACTAACCAATATAGAATTGCTTTTACCCTCGTTGATCATTGCCCTGATTCATTTTCAAGATTTCAGTTGCAAAGCATTATTTTTCATGAGAAAAATTATGTAGGGTAGAAGTGGTATACAGGAGTACCTGTAAGCAGTATCAGCTATAGCAAAGACATGAGGATTTAGTTTACCGAGTGGTACTCCTTTGTATTTTGCCATCATGTGGCCATCATATAAATCAGGCAGTTTTTGGAAGGGATTAATGGCTATAAGAATACTTCCAGTATAAGTCTGCCAAAATGTGAGAGTATGATTTATATTATAGCAAAGCCATCTGTAGCTTCAGTTTCAGACCTTTTATTCACCAAAATGAACATAAATTAAATAAAGTTTTGAGCATTGGACTATAAACATACATAGATTTCGTTGAGTTGATATCGTGTTGCCAAATTATGTAAGACTCCAGGCTCATGCAAATATGAAAGTTCAGTCATGTCATCCACTCCTCCATCAGGAGCATCTTCATCCTTGGGGTAAGTTTTTGATAAAGTTGCTACAACCTAGACGAAATGAAAGAAAAATGTGCAATAGTAAAAAGCCAGGTCATTGCCAGGTTAGAGATGTGGATTGTCAATTGGGAATTGCGTCAATGTGGCTTAGCAGAAAACTAGAGTTAGATAGCAGTATATTAGAACAAATGCAGTGAATCTTTCTTTTACCACTAGAATATGATAAAAATAGTTACAATAATGTGCCAATATTTGTGGAAAGAAGGATAAATGAAAATACAGTTCAAATACAAAAGGAAGATAATGGATACATATGGGTATGGAAGCCAGAAAAACCATACAGTTGCAAACTATGTAACGTTGCATCAAACAAGGCCAGGTGAGTCGTATAGAGATATAAAAACCAATAACTCAAATGAGACTAGAAATTAGATCCATTGGGTTCTTAATATTTGAAAGACATTCTGGATTCCTTCATCAGAATACTGTATTTCACGTCATTTTAGAAATTTAATCAATTAGGCTATAGGAAAACCAGCTTTTCAGTTAAGTTAGACTTTGGTCACACAACTGAGTCCAGAATAAATACTAAAATGCTATTCCAGAAAACAAATAAAGCAACAGTAGTTTCATGAATGAATACTATTCAATGTAAAAGAGTTTGTTGTACCGTCCTCTCATCAGATGTCTGAACCTTAACTTCCTGTCCATTAACCTCTGATACTTGTGCATCAATCCAAGCAACTGATGGATCCTCAATCCACACATGAGAACCTACAGTAATATTTATTGGAATGCCCTGCATAGATAATTAAGATTCTTTTTGACTGTAGGAAAAGAATATAATTCGCATCCTTATAAGAAAAACATAATTTGCACAATCTATGGATATACCAAGATGACTCGTCTAAACTGACATGCAGACATAAAATCAGTAAGTGTTGTAAAATGCTAAGGGTATAATAACAACTTTATAGCCCCAGAATGTTTCAATTTATGCTCCTAAGTACAAAGGAACAGGACAGCAAACTTTGCAATAGTTATTGTAAACGTTCACTTGCATTACATACACACAAAAAGTCTAAAAACAGAACAAGAATGTAAGATATGTTGTACATCACTAGATGTCCTGCTTTAACAATCCAACTTAGCAAAAGCCTGAGCACCTTCTCACCCCTTACTCAACATAGCCCGCTCCCCACCCAACAGAACTTTACTGGTTAAAAATTCTCCAACAACTTTTCAGGTTCACATTTTCTGACATAAAACAAGTTAATATTACTCTTTTTCTAGTACAACTGTTCTGTTGATCAGTCACCACTTTGATACTACTGCAGCATTCTAACATGCCATCCTTAGTTTCCTATAACTAACATGGAGTATTAGAATAGTTTTGAATGCTAATTTGAGTTACTCCACTTAGATTGATTTTCTCCTCTCTCCGAAGTAGCCACAGGATATTCGCTGATTTTTGGCTCTCCCTCTATCTCTCTCTTGCGCACACACACAGACACACACCTTTCTTTGCAGTTGTGGCTTTCGACACATAAAAATGGAAGTACAATTTCAAGAACCATAAGTCTTCAAACTACTTCAAATAATTGGTTCAAATTAGCATCCACATACAAAATCACTATAACCTGTTGTCAACAAAGAGCTACTGTCCCAAAATAGCTGGGATTGACTATATATACAATCTAACAAATTATCCACTCAATCTAAACTCATTTAGTGAAACTGTCTTCTTTTGGGCTTTTGGATTATTTCTCAAAACATAAATACACTATTAATCAGTATACAGGAAAGATTACATTCTAGATGCTGAATTCAAATGAATATAATTACTACTCCCTCTATTTCAATTTGTTTGTCTATTTTTGACTTGGCACGAATCGTGGTCTTTTTAACTAAAGATATGTTGAATGTACCAAAATGTCATGTAATCTTGTGGCCTTAGAAGGTGTTTGGATTGACTTAATTTTAAGTGTTTTTGGCTTTTAAGCACTTTTTAAGTTTTTTGGTGTTTGACAAAGCTAAAAAGAATCTATACTTGTAGCAATGAAATCCTATATATTCCTCCACCAAGTGATAAATGATTGATTACAAATATTTAGGATATATTTTTATTTTATCTGTCTTTAAGCACTCACTTTTAGGCCAAAAAAATATAAAAATACCCAACTTTGGCTTTTAGCTTTTACAATCAGATGATTGTAAAATTCATTAATTGTCTTTTTTCCAATTAATAGCACTAGAATTGCAGGAGAGATAAACAAAAACATTTCTTTTAGCAAAAAGGGGGGGGAAATAGAGTTCAAAGTATGGAAAGAAAGACTCACCATTTATATCCGAGAAAAAGCTAATGAAATTTTCGAGGCATTGAGAGAAATTAAAATTGTGAAAATTGCAGATATCAAAAAATCGCCGGAATCGCAGCACCGCCGTAAGGGAGAATCGCGTAATAATAAAATAATCGGCGTCGATAGAAGAGGGGTGATTAATGTTAGAGAGAATATTGATATTGATGTCATGGAATAATCGATGAATAGACGCGACAATCATCGTGACGAGAAATAGGAGTTTTAGAAATCTTCGCCGATTTTATTGTGCTTCTTGTGGCTCTCTCACTTCCTCTTCTCCGTGTGTGCCTGCATGGCTCACCATTATAGACGTTCCAAATCCTTGTTACTATAAAAATGATGTTGTAATGAATTGTATACCAATAATGATCCGTGCCACATGCTTGTGAGTCGCCTAGGATAATTGAAAAGTAAAGTAAGTATTCCGAATGTAATTTATAAGTTGTATCTCACAATTAATATGGCGCATAAGTTATAACATTAAAATATGTCAATAATAATAGAATAATATTACTTCAATTAACAAACGAGGAGATTAATTAGATTCAGTAATTGAAGGTCTATGGCTGATTCATACTGTTCATGTTCATGTTTTCTTAATAGCCAGCGGATATTAGTCATGGACTAAAACATATTTTAGTAAGTTCAGTTCAATTAGGCGTGTATATTCTAGATTTTCACAATTTTGATTTGTATACTCATGATATTACCATAAGTGCTTTAGGGCGTCCTCAAAAATTGTTCTCAAATACCTATGTATAATTATATATGTAGAGATTAGTAACAACAAAGTTAGTTAGGAGATAGGATTAGAGGAAGTTAGTTAGTTAACAAAATTAGCTACTGTTCCAGAATCTATTAAGAAGGAAGTTAGTTACTTCACTTCACAAAAGTAGTTAATAGTTAACTAAGTGAAATGTATATATATACCTCCTTGTAATTCATTAAAAGATCAGATGAATAAGACTCAATATAGAATGTTCTCTCTAGCTACAATCTTCTTCTCAATCTCATCTTTCTTCTTCCCACTCTTTCTTCTTCTCTGTATCTGTGAAGTTCACACAAGAACTTTCATTACTCTACTGTTTACTAAACTACAATATACAGTTCATTTTTGTTCAATAAAATACAAGACACTCGCGCTTTATCTTCTGGTGCAACAACAAACACAGTTTACTTTGGAGTGGGGGTGGGGGTGATGATTTAGTTAGGGTGGGTGGCAAGGTGGCCGAATACGATCTATAAGTACGTACCTCACATTTTCATTATGGGATTTACACGTTGTATTTATGAAATATGATTTATTGATTTGCACAAATATGATAGTTTTGCACCGGCATTTGAGTGGCCCCATGATGGATAAGATGAAGAAAGTGAGGCTGAGATGGTTTGAGCATATGATGAGGAGGAGTGTAGATGCCCCAGTGAGGAGGTGTGGGCGTTTGGCAGTGGCACCGGGAGAGAAAGAGGTAGGTCAATGAAGTATCGGGGCAAGTGATTAGACAGGGACTGGTGCATCTTGACTTTATCGAGGACATGACCTTAGATAAGAGAGTTTGAAGGTCGCGTAATAGGGTAGAAGGTTAGTTGGTAGTTGAACGCTCTCTCACTTTCCTGCGGGATATGCTTGAATTGGTCCTCATTCTTAGACCTCTCTTCTTACCAGTATTATTGGCACTATGCTTGTAGTTCCTTGATCTTTGATTTCAGCTTTCATTGGCGTTTTGTGCACCGGTCGATTATTGCATTATATATTTCATTTTCGTTATTGTTCTTTTTTACTGTTTGTTATGTAGCGCTTTTCATTTCGATTAATTTGTTGTTGCGATTATTCTCATATATGTAACCCCCTCTTTTCAAACTGTTTGACAGGTATCATGTAAGCTGAGAGTCTACGAGAAATAACATCTCTACCTTTCTCAAAATCCGCTTGTAAGATCACGCTGGTTGTTGTTTGCATTATATTTGATTTTGTCCCTACTTTTAATTTTTATTTTTTATTTAGCAAATAACCTTTTTAAGTTTGATCTAAAAAAAAATTAAATTAAAATAGTCTTCAACCTAAAAGAAGTCATCATTTCCAAGTTCAAATACTCTATCAAGTAGTTACCTTATTCTATCTGTCTATGGTTCCTAATTGACAAGTTTTTGCTCGAAATCCTTATTGCGGATGAAGAAAAGGCACAAAGAGAACTCAAATACTTCTTAAAAATTATTATTATTATTATTAAAAAGTTATATAATATTTTGATGAATATTTTGCTTAATATTAATTATTGATAATAACATTTAAATGCTGACTATGAGAATGAATTTATGAGCGGCAATAGTTAATTTCGTTGAAAAATGAGTCCAGGCTCTTCATCCCAAAAGCAAGCCTAGTCACTTTTTTCCCTTTTGCTTAAAAATGTTTTCTTTGAGAAAAGAATCTTAACAACCAAAACAAAACAAAGAATAAAATTACTTTTTTGTGTTTGGCATGGGAATAATTCCGATTTTAATTTTCTCATATTTGATTGACTAAAGTATTATTTTTAAAAATAATTCTACAAAAATAAGTTCTTCAAAAATCAGGGAAATGACTTTGAGAATAGGAAAATAAATTTTATAAGTAACATTTCACGTCGATTGTCTTACAATCTTGCCTAGTACTTTCAATGCGTAGCAAAAATTATGTTAAAAAAAGTTCACTAAAATTGTAGCAAATAATAAAATATAATGGATACAATATTAAAAACCTTAAAAGTTGAAAATTGTTAAGTCGCGCATAGAGCTTAAATCTAGCTTAACCCACCTTTCCGCTCCACCCAATTAGTTATCCATCCCACACAATTGGACCAGAGAATGCAATTGCATTATAAGGTTTTAATTGAATAGATTGAACAAGCTTGAATTGACGTAACATAAAACTTATTAGGCCAAAAGCTCTCTGAAGAGCAACAAAAGTCCACGGACCCCCCCTCCCCCTACCACCCCACCCCACCTTCACCACCTTGCCTCTTGAGTTTAAAATTTCGGCATACTTAATTATAATTATATAAACATCAGAAAATAAATTAAAAAATTATTTATCTTTTACAGAAAAATATTACTATCATTTTTTTTGTGAAAAAAATTCCTTGGTATGAAACACACCATTTTTGAAAAAAAGGTTTTCTTGTCATATATTTTCTGGTCGTGGACATGAATTTCTAATAATAAAAAAAATTCTCCGTTATAACGGGTTATGACCCGTTCAATTCTAAAATGTTCGTAGCATTAAACCCTGCCGTCAACAGTCAAACTTTCTTGCCATGACTCAAAAACAGCTCGTCAAAATAGAAACTCAGAGTCCCTCTTACGTACCAAACACAGCCTATTTCATGCATATAAATACTCCTCTATTTTTGCAAATATATTCATATATTCCATCATAAATTCTTTAAAACATTTTCTTGATTCAAAATAACCCTACCCCTTCTCTGATCCATTCGACACGTGCAATTTCTTTTCTGTCCATACGCCTCCCAATTTGAAAAAATATCATCGATCAACATGATGAAAACTCAAATCAGTGCTGTTTTCTTAATAGTTAGCATGGTCATTTTTGTACCACATGGAGAAGCCACTAGGGTTCTTTTAGAAAAAAGAGTTACAGGGACAAATGACGACAATATATTTTTGTTCTTGTCATCTTTGTACAATCCCGTTCCTACCCCTACGCCGAACCCCGGTACCGGAAGTAGCGGCACCGCCAGTAAAACGATGGTCATGGAGAAGAATTTTGCTGGTCGGAGTAGAGTTAAGGTTCATTCTCCTCCCAATCAGACACCGACTACTCGTCCTACTACGGACGAGTATTATTCACAGACAGCATAGATCGAAAAATGGAGAGACATGAATAGTAAATATTCAAATATTCGATCTCAACTTACTTGGAAATATTGAGACGTAATTTATAAGCAGATATGTTGTCGATAATACAAGATCATTCATTCTTTTTTTCATTGTTTTTAATGTTTTAATTTATATGTCATTCCTGATCATGCTTCATAATAGAAGCAAAGTCAAACAATTAAAAGTTTATTACTATAGTATCTATTTGAAATTACCAAATTGTTTTGATTTATAGAATTTACTGTTATATATAGTATACTGTTACTCGATCCATTGTCCCGGTTTTAATGTATGTTCAGTTTTTGCATTAGTTATGTATTGTTGTCGCCTTTAATAATTTCTTTATTAATTGCTATATCACAATTCTATTAATAAAAATTAGTACTATCAAATCTGATTATACATGAAAAGAAAAAGAGGAGAAGAATTAAGAAGATTTAAAAAAAAAAAGAGAGAGAGAAGGCCAACATATATACTGTATATTAAGTACCCCCTCCGTCTCAAATATTTGAGTATCTTGTTTTCCTTTTTGGTTTGTCTCAAAACGAGTGTCTCTTTCTATATTTTGTAAATTTTTCAATTCCAACATTCTACATAACAAGAACTACATACGTCAGACCACAATATTCAAAAGTCACTCTTTATTTCTTAAAATTCCATGTTCGGTCAAACTAGGACAAATAATACATTTTTCCCTCCATCCTATATATATTCCTTCTCTTTGACATTTAGCTGGCACGATTGGCTACATGAAGTAGGTAATTATTTTAATTAGTTCTGTTATATGTTACCAATTTAATAAACCTTAGATCAACTACTTGTCTTACTTATACGAGGTCAAAAAAGGAGGTATGGAATTCAATTTGAAATAATATTTCTTAAATCCTTTAGCTTGTGTACGTAATTGATCATAATTACGACTGGAGGAAGCCGTTTTAATTAATGCTTCAACCGACATTTGCATGCAAACTCAAGGGAAACACGTGATTTTTGAAGTTATATTAATTCAAGCTTAAAAATTATTTCACTCTCGCATATGCTTTACTTTAATTGAGAGTATCGAAAATTCCTTTCTTCATAAAGTAGGAATAAGACTGTGCATGCATGCACCACTCTTTTAAGAGTTCACGTATAAAATTACATTGAGTATATTATTATGTATTAGAGAGAAACTATTGAAAGTGGAAAAAGAAAGTTTCTTTTTTTCAAAGTTGGAAACAGTAGTAAAAACCAAAACCAGTGTGATTAGCTTAATTATATTTTTTGTCAAACATTTTGACCCAAACAAGAAGAAGATAGAAAGAATATTAAGCTAATTGCAACTCCATTTGTAAGCTTGCAAACTACTCTTATTAGTCTTTCCGCCCAACGTTAAAATGCTTGTTTAATTTTTCTCTCCAATTTTTTTTGGTATTGTTCAATTAACATTACAAGAAAATGTGAAATTAGCTACAGAATTATCGGTAATTCCGAGCTAATCCGTCGCTAAAAAGCTTCTAGCTAACTAATTGAATTTTCTTATAATTCATCGTTAATTCATAGCTAAATGAGATTAGCATGAGATTTTTGCTATTTAGATACAAAAGTTTGTCGGTCGCTGATTCCTTATATTCTAGTAGTGTAAATACGTCAAGTTGAGTCTGATTTCCCACTGCTATTGTTTGAGTTCAACTAACATACATACATGGTGCATGTAAGTTTTAGTTATTTAAAAGCGTATTACAAATAACTTTATTATAAACATGTATTAGTAACATATTAATTTCTAAAGTACGTACCCTATTTACACATGTACAACGTCATTTAATGCGCAAATACTTTTTGAATTTTTTTCGAAAATTCGACCCTTATGGGTCACGCTTTAAATAAAAATGTCTTGGAAGTTTTAAAAACATTCAGCTAATTAATACAAATAATTACTACTTTTTTATTATTTTTCACTTGGGTACCCGATTTGGGGCCCAATTAATTCTAATTCGCATTAGAAGGTTCTCTTTGAGAGTAAAGCGCTCCCTACCAAAATCAACTTCATATCTAGCTGGACTCAAATCTGAAAACTCTGATTAAGCATGGAGGATTATTTATCACTCCACCACAATAATTAGGAATGTACATATGTCGTCATATATATATATGTGAAACTCTTATTTAGTTATTACGATAGTTTTAAAAAAATTACACGTCATTTAAATCTTGTTCCCACAGAACACATATCACTAATAATAGTATTCAGTTTTCTTTATGTTTACCAAAAATATATGACCAATTCAGTTCAATTTTTTCTCAAATTTCATTCCTACACCCAGCAGTCAATGGTCAAAGCCCTACCATGCATGAAACTAGTAATTCTCGAAAAATCAAAGTCTTAAAACACGCTATATATTATGTCAGTATATATAAACTACGTACATTAAAGTTTCTTATATAGAGAGAGATAAAATCATATTGGCAAATTCATCAAAATACAATTCCTTTTTCCAACAAAATCAACACGATGACAACTCAAAGTAACAATTTTCCCTCTCATTTTCGTATGATAATCATATTATTTCTAGTACTTTTTCTCACAATTTGCATGAGCCAAACAAGTGAAGCAGGAAGAGTTTTAAAGGAAAAACAAGAATTTCTTTTATTACCATCTCTGCAGAAAACTCCGATTCGTTCCCCTGCACCCAATCCAGGTACCAATGCCCGTACAACTACTGTCATGGCTAGTCAAATTACAGAAAGGAACTTTGCAGGTCGTAAAGAGATTGCAGCTCGTCTCCCTCCTCTTTCTTCTTCCAGTAATATTGATGAGCATTCACAACATAAGGTCACAGTTGCAGTTAGCTAATTGGCTGCTCATTGGAGATATAAACCATTAACAACAAGCTAAGAGTGTTGTAAATTCTAATTATTATAGGATCTTCATTTATTTTATTTTGTTCTTATATCAATTTCATTTATTTTAATTAATTAATGTACGTATAAAATGAGATGCTAATATATATATGGTCTTCGATATGCTGATGAGTACAAATTAAACCGTCTTTTCCTTAGTACAAACGTGATATGATATATATTGAGGGAAAAGTATACCTTATTCGTATGAGACACACTAAATCATATTAATTAATTTATCATGGTAAATGAGAAATTGATCTAAGAGTGCATTAATTGAAGTTGGTTGGTGAGAACAATTTTAAAGACATATATTACGTACCCATTGAAGTGATTTAAACATCGAGTGTGAATAAGTTTGGAAAATCTTATCATGACAATGCCCTTATCTTTTTAGTGTGATGATTCAAAGTCATCGTGTACACTCCCCCCCCTCCCCCCGCCCCCACAAAATAAATAAATAAATAAAATAACTAGCACCCGATGGCCTAAAGTAACAGAAGAACTACTATAAAAAATTATAATCAAACTTTAAAGTTTAGATCACTTATTCTAAAATTGTCTGAATATAATAGTGTAAATTTCTCATTCTTTTAGTGTTAGTGAAGCTAACTTTTACTATAATTATATTAGATTGGGGTGGGTTTAAGTGGAGCGACATGAATATTGTGCAGTACAAAGTCTTCACATACTTACCCCAATTTATTTGCGATTGAGGGATAATTATTATTGTTATATATGCGTTAGTACAAGGAAGAGAAGAAGCAAAAGTTAACGTCTTCACAACCATATGTTATATGGTAGGTATTTATGTTACTTCAAGATTTAAGACATAAAAATATTTGACGAGGTATCATGTTGCTATTTAGTTTAGTTTTTCAATTTTTTTGCATGTCTACCTAATTTGGAATAACTTTAGACATGCAGTCTCTAAGGTTTTATATGAACGAAAGTCTAGGAAAAAATAATTAAACTTCAGTCATATTTGCATGAATTTCAGACAAAATTGCACGATCTTCATTCTTCAGTCATATGAATAGCCTAAAGTTAGACTTTGTCAAGATTAACTTCAAATACCGCATATGTCTTAAGTGGTTTCAAAATAGATAAACGTGAAAAATTTATAAACTTAAGACATAACTTAAGCAGTGGCACCAAAATCAGATATTCGTGCACTTCAAGCTAATTAACGCGTCTTTAGGTTTAGACGATCGATTAAAAAGGCGAATGACTATTCATTTTATGATTTATTCTCCATTAGAAAATTTCAATTTCTAAGTTCACGTGTAAGCAAATACACATATTATTGTATTTGCTTACCATGTGATATTATTTTTTACAACAACATTAACATGAGGCTTATAATAACACCCTTTTTCCTCCTCCTCTTTCTTCTTTCAAGGATTGAAACAAATGAAGCGACAAGAATTCCTCATGATCATCATGAAATTCATTTTTTATTGCCATTTTTACATCCCCGTCCTCCGGTTAAGGCTCCAACACCCAATCCGGGAACCGGCCCCGGTGGGAATATAGCAAGCAGAGTTACTAAAAAGGAAGTTTGTTGGTCGTAAAAGAATTTCTTTTGCTCCTCCTCCTCCTCCTACCAAACAGACTAATGTCTTTTTTGTTGCGACCGGCCACGTCTATTAATCGTGAATTAGTGTCTACAATGAACGTTTAGACAACACGATAACTCATTTTTGTAACAGTATTTTATTACTCAATGTGCCTGCCCGTATACAATATGTTGGTATTGTGGATAACAGGAACAATTTTGATTAATCATCATTTTATTTTATGATAATTTGGAATATATATATACACATAATAATTATTTCTTTCAATGCCAATGCTGTATATTTTCAAATGTTAATTGTCCAATGGAACGTCCTTACAGATGATCAATATATAAAAACTATACAAAATATAATCAATGCAAACTTAGTTACAAACAAGGACTGATGCTCATACACAATTCATCTAGGAAAGTATATCAATCTGACCACTCTCATACTAATTAACCACAAGTTTGAAAAGAATTAATTTGTAATATTTCCCCGTTTTATTTTATGTGTCTTGTTTCTATTAGACATGAACTTTAAGAAAGTAATTAAGGAAGACTTAGTTGATTAGACATGGACTTTAATATTTGCAAATCTAGTGACCATCTGAGAAATTAACTTATTATTAATTTTGAAATTATGGTTCTGAAAAAAATATTTAGTACAGAATTTTGGCAAGATTATAAGATTAGAAGCTAGAACTCAAATTATTCTATTGAAATGAAGTGTGAATTGTCACGTGGTTCAGCAGTGTGTGTATAATATATGTGTGTGAAAAATGGAAACAAAACGTGAAGGGTGCCAAGTGATTTTGTGTTGTGCTTGGTGATCAAGTGCACTGTGCATGTGGGGCGTGTGTCTTGTCCCCCCCTTTCTCACTCGATGTTCGATATTCACATTCGAAAGCAGAGTAACAATCGGCAAAGAACGATTAGTTTAACAACTTTCATCGGAAAATCATACTTCTATAAATAAAATAAATATTAATAGAATTTCATATATGAATGATTGAGTGCATACAATATATAATTTATCCGTTCGTTTTTCGCCTATTCCATATAAGTGGCTTCACTTATTATTCTCCTCTCACATGAATATGTGAATCATTCAATTTCTCAAAACAAAATTTCTTTGTACAAGCCTAGAATAGTCAATAGTCAAAATCCTTTAAAAAGAAAAAAAAGTTCAAGACCTAATAATAACATATAAAAAGGTTCAAGTTCTACCAACATCTAAAAAGGTTCAAGTCTATGGCTAAAAAGGTGAGTGAACTTCAAAAAAATATATTTATTCTTCATTATTAAACAAATTCAATTCTTTATCCAAAATAGTCAATGGTCAGAGCCTTTCACCAACAATATAACTTGCTCCAACAAAGACTTGATTGTTTGTAGAAGTCACAAAATGTTTGTTTAGTTTCAAAATTTCATGTGTATAAAATACACATACCTTTGTTCACAACACTACATCAGTCTTTCTCATCATCCTTATTTTAGTACAATTGTGCAATAATAATATTAACTGAGACTTGTAGAAATCGATCAGCATATCTCTAATTAATAATTTATAGTATCATGAAACCATTCTTTATTCCATTTCTTGTTCTTCTTGTTCTTTCAAGGATTGGAACAAATGAAGCTAAAAACTCTTGATGAAACTCATCTTCTATTACCATCTTTGCAAATCCGTTCTCCAGTTAAGACTCCAACACCCAATTCAGAAACTGAGGTCAGTGTGAATATGACAAGCAAGGTTACTAAAAGAAACTTCGTTGATCGTAAAGAAGTTGGTTTTGCTTCTCCTCCTCCTCCTCCTACTAATGCATACCCTCTTGATGAAACTCATCTTCTATTACCATCTTTGAAAACCCGTTCTCCAGTTATGACTCCAACATCCAATTCAGGAACCAATGACAATGTGAATATGGAAAGAAAAGTTATTGAAAGAAACTTTACTAGTTGTAAAGAAGTTTTTGCTTCTACCCCTCTTCTTCCTTCTACTAATGCAAACCCTCTTCATGAAACTCTTTTATTACCATCCTTGCAAACACGTGCTCTAATTAAGACCCCAACACCCAATCCAGAAACTGGCGACATTGTCAACATGGCAAGCAAAGTTATCGAAAGAAACTTTGTTGGTCGTAAAGAAGTTGTTTTTCTCCTCCTCTACCTTCTCTTCCTTCTACTAATGCATACCCACAAAATAATGTCCTTTTGATGTATCAATTGCTACTACTCAGAAATAAACTTACATGTTGGATAACAAGAACTCCTTATTTGTAATAGTATTCAATTCATTCATACACTTAACAAAGAATTAATAAATCAAGGATTACATTCTAATATATAACCTAATAGGTGTAGATTCAAATTCAATTCTTACTATTGTTTTGTTTTTACATGCTATCATACACCATAACTCAGGCCACAACATGCTTGGACAGTTTGTTGATAAAAAGAAAAATGTTGACCAATTATCTTTGTTTTAAAATATTTAGAATTTATTGACATGATAAAGCGCCTTTAAATGCAATTTGAACACTAGTATATAACAAAGGTCATATAAGGGAACAAGCACTCGATGCTACAGGAACTAACAAGAAGATATGATATAAATGCTCAAAACATAATGCAAACTGACAAGCTAAACATTGACGTTCATACGCAAATAATCGACGTACGAAAGTATAATAGTATGACCACTCTCATAATTATCACCAGTAAACAAGAACTAACTTGCATTAACTATAAAACAACATACATATCTAGCATGATTGACCTCATGTTGAACAAGAACTAAGGCAAACTTTTTCGTTAGCTAATTTACTTGTTCTTAGATGTGCGGGGGTTGGCTTGTAGGTATTAATCTCCTAACCCTCCTTTTGCGAAGGATAAATTATTTATCATTGTGTTGTATTCTGAGGTAAGGCCAAGCCCCCCTCTTGTACTTATTCTCATGATATATAACACCCCTACTAAAAAAATAAAAAAAATAACCTCATGTTGAAACACCTATATCATTTTGATAGAACAGTTGTCAACTTCTCAGCTTGTCTCTTACCATCTCCTTCTTAGCTTCTAAAACCCTTATTCTCCCCTCGAATTCTGTGATGTAAGTAGTTGCATCTTCAAGCAGCGATGCTTTATTCTTCTTCTTTGAGATATTTGGAACAACTGCTCTTAAAGCATTAAACCTCTTGTTAAGTTTCTCACGCCCTTTCGTTGATGTTTCAACATGATTCAATGCTTTTTCTTTGAGACCTGACTTGGCACCACCAATTGACTGGATTGGACTGAGTTCTACACCAAATATCTTTGGATTAGATACCACCAATTTTTTTTCCATCTAAATCAAAATAGAGACTTGGGTAATCCAATAGCAAGATTCACTTCAAAGCTTTATTTCACCAATTACAAGTCTGACAAGAAACTACATGAATAACACTACGATTACTAGCTAGTATGGAAAGATAAGCGAAACAAGTTGGCTGATCTCTTTGTTTTATGACTAATGTCACGTGAATAATCCCTGCTGGATTTCTGGCACTAGTAGCATTTTACATTGTTGATTGTGACTCTCTCTTTTGGCATCCTTCGTATCATCTTCTCGATATCATATTACCTATCAACTATCACTTCACTTGTAAGGTCTTTTGGCAATTTTAATGCTAGTTTGTTAATACTTGAAAATGCTTCATATAACAAGTTAAGTTATGTGGCTCTATGGATTTCATACTTAAAATATGTGATATGAACATCGGTAGATCTTATTAATGCAGGAGAAAATGCTTTTATAAATTAGCTAGCTCATAATCTTTTTACAATATATTTGAAGGGTTTAAAGGTTATATTAGTCAAGAATTGGCAAGCTCATGTTTTTACTTGGATTTGGGAGCGTGACGATCAAACTTTTTGCAACTTATCCAAAAGCATCACTCTAAATGTTCTCTCCTACTCCCTCCGACCCAAAATAAGTGACACATGAAGTCAATTTGACTAATTTTACGAATCTAAATTGGATTAGGTAAAGAAAATATTTTTAGGTGCAATTCTTCTCACGTGATGAATAATTGCTAAGTGAATTTCATGGAGAAGAGATATAATGGAGGTGAATGGTTGCTAATAACGTGGCACGCGCTCAATAGCAAGTGCATATCTCTTATTGTTCCACATTAGCGTTAAGTGCTTAATACATATAATTTATTAAGGTTAGAGTGTCTAATAGAAAAAGGGGTTCGCTGAGGTGTCAAAATGAAATATGCGGACAAGTTTAGGAGGTCTTTTATGACTTTAGCCAAATTGAAATCACTTTGAATAAAATAAGTTCTAAGTTCTAAACCATCTGAGTTGTCCCTTCTCCTTTTACATCAGTATGAACAACTAAACTACCATGAATAGTTTCTATACTTACAACAATATGAGGCATTTCATAAGATTGGGCACTATTTCTGTGGTACTTTAATTTGGCCTATAGATCGATCGGTCATGTAGGTCCAGTCTAGTCTACCTTTTGATGCACAAGTATCAAGATCAGATGAAAGTGCATTCTCTTTCTGGCAAGCAAAGATATACTTTTAATACAGGGAAAGCATACATAGAAAGGAAAGAAGGAAAACTTCAAAGCTGTTCTCCTTTGTTTTAATTGATCACAAGAACCATTGGGTTTGTTTCGCAGTTAAAAGGTTCTTCAACAAACCTACTTCTAATTTCCTCAAACTCATCCTATGTTGAAATCATCCTCCATTTGAAGCATTTTCCATATTGTGCTGCCCGTATGCTCACTGATGGATTGGTTGCCACCCTCGATGCCGTCTGTCAACATAATAATCTAGCTCTGTTATACTCCAATCAAAAGCTAGAACGTCTAAATGATTAGAAGGAACACAAATTAGCCATTGGAATCATTCTAGAAAGGAAAGATGCATGTGAAGCCTTGGATTAGCAAGACTAAAGGAACTAGCTAGCAAGAAGATATGATATAAATTCTCAAAATATAATGCAAACTGACAAGCTAAACATTGACGTTCATACGCAAATTATCGACGTACGAAATAAAGTATAATAGTCTGACCACTCTCATAATTATCACGGTCAGTAAATAAAAACTAACTTGCATTAACTACAAAACAACATACATATATATATATATATATATATTGCATGGTCGACCTCATGTTGAAACACCTAGATCATTTTGATAGAGCAGATGTCAGCTTGTCTCTTAATTACCATCTCCTTCTCAACTTCTATAACCCTTATCCTCTCTTCGAGTTCCGTGATATAAGTAGTCGTATCTTCAAGCAGCGATACTTTATTCTTCTTCTTTGAGATATTTGAAACAATTGCTCTTAATGCATTAAACCCCACGTTAAGCTTCTCACGCCCTTTACTCTATGCTTCAGCATGATTCAATGTTATTTCTTTGGAAGCTAACGTGGCACCACCTATTGATTGAACTGGACTGAGTTTCACACCATATATCTTTGGATTAGATACCACCACCAATTTTTTTCCCATCTAAATCAAAATAGGGACTTTATTTCGCCAATTACAAGTCTGACAAATAAACACCACAACTTCAAGTATATATTATAAAGTTCATCTATTTAATTTTTAGGGTAGATAAGTGAGTATTTTTATTTTAGGTAGAAAATTGATAATTTTATCTTTAAATATCTTTTTAGTCATTAAATTTGATCAATTTTGAAAATTCGATCTTCAAATATTTTCATCGGGGTTTGGGAGAATTTTTTCTTTCACTCACAAAACGTTCAATTTTTTCAAGTAAAATGTATGTCCAAACACAACTTAACGTTTCAAACATCACAACTTTAAAAACTTTAATTTTCAAGTTTCAAATGTAAATTTAAATTTAATGCACGTCAGGATCTTGAACGAGTAAATGAGATCTACTATCTTCTTATAATTTGAATAGAAGAAAATGACTTTTTCATATCTCTAATATGAAAAGATAAAGATCACTATATATTAAAAATCATAATCAAACTTTAAATCACTTAGCTTATTCTAAAATTGTCTGAAGATAATAGTGTAAATTTCTCATTCTTTTGGTGTTAGTGAAGCTAATTTTTATAATATTGGATTGAGGTGGGTTTAAGTGGAGCAACATGAATATTGTACAGTACAAAGTCTTCACATAACATGTTGTATGTCATTTTTAGTCATAGGTGCATAAACTTTAGCTGTATGAATTACCTGAAATTAAGTTTGGTCGAGACTAACTTTAAATATTGCATGTTTGAACTTTGAAGTGGTTTCAAAATGGGTAAATATGCAAAAATTATACAAATTTAAGGCATAACTTAAGCCGTGGCACCAAAATCGGATATTCGTGCACGTCAATCTTATTAACGCGTCTTTAGGTTTTTAAACGAATAAGAAGGTAAGTGAATTTCACTTTATGATTTATTATCCATTAGAAAAATTTAATTTTCTAAGTTCACACGTAAGCAAATACACATATTTGTATTTGCTTATGATTTGTGATATTATTGTTCACAACGACATATATAACATGTGCAACAACATTAACAAGAGGATTATAATAACACCCTTTTTCCTCCTCCTCCTTCTTCTTTCAAGGATTGAAAAACAAATGAAGCAACAAGAATTCCTCATCGTGAAGTTCATCTTTTATTTCCATTACAAACCTGGCGCTCGATTCGGCCTCCGATGCCCAATTCAGCAATCGCCGGCCATGACAATATAGCAAGCAGAGTTACCGAAAGAAATTTTATTGGTCATAAAGAATAATAATGTCCTTTTTGTTGCAGACACGGCCCCACATATACTACTCATGAATAAGTGTCAACGTACTATCACTACTAAAAACAGCTCAAAAAGGGACGGATAGAAAAGCGACGGACGTCGCTATTGAAAAGCAACGGAAAAAGCGACGTTGTCCGTCACTTTTCCTAATTTTTTTAATTTATAATTATTTTTTACAAAAGCGACGGGCAACGTCTCTTTGTCCGTCGCTTTTTTTGGCGGATATTTGCGCCAAAATTATTTATAATTAATTATTTTTTATTTTTTATTATAAGTGATGGACAGCATCGCAAAAATTAAAAAAAATATAATAATTTTAAAGAAAGCGACGATGTCCGTCGCTTTCTTTAAAATTTAATTTATATTAACAAAAATAGAAAGCGACGGACAGCGTCGCTTTTGTCCGTCGCTTTTCGGTCAAACGCGGTCAACTCATTTAAAGAAGCGACGGACAAAAGCGATGGGGTCCATCGCTTCTTTAATTATACAAAGACCTCATCGGGTCTCTTTTCCCTCATTTCTCTCTTTCTCTTTTTCTCTCCTCCTCTCCTCCACCATTGCACCATTGCTCCGCCGCTCCTCCACCGCTGCTCCTCTACCACTGCCCCCTCCACCACCGCTCCCTCCACCGCTGCTCCCTCCACCGTCAACCTCCTCCCTCCAACCTCCTCCCATTTTGAGGTTAGTTATTTTGTTGATTTGAAGGTTAGGGTTTAATTTGGTATTTTTATTTTTGAAAATTGATAAGGTATTCTAAACTAGGGTATGTTGTTGTTGTTGAATTTAGACTATGGTGTATATGTTGTTGTTGTTGAATTTAGACTATGGTGTATATGTTGTTGTTGTTGTTGTTGTTGTTGTTGTTGAATTCTAAACTAAGATTTTGAGAAATTGATATTGAAAATTGATATATGAAAAAATTGAGTGAAAAATTCTTTTTTTAGATTATAATCTTAATTTATGAACTTTAATTAGTTTAGGATTGTTAATTAGTTTGTGAACCTTAGTTTAGGCTTGCTATTAGTTTGTGAACCTTAGTTTAGGCTTGCTAATTAGTTTGTGAACCTTAGTTTAGGCTTGCTATTAGTTTGTGAACCTTAGTTTAGGCTTGCTATAATTAGTTTGTGAACCTTAGTTTAAGCTTGCTATTAGTTTGTGAACCTTAGTTTAGGTAATGCTTGCTATTAGCTTGTGAACCTTAGTTTAGGTTCTTTTTTTAACTTGAATTATATAGGTTCTTGAATTAAGTACTTGAATTAGATTATTAGTTTTCAACTTTAGGTTCTTTTTTGAACTTTAATTAGGTACTTGAATTTTGAACTTGAATTTGAAATTAGGACTTGGAACTTGAATTTGGAATTAGGATTTGGAACTTGAATTAGGATAAGGTTCTTGAATTTGGAAGTTGAATTTGGAACTTGAATTTGGAATTAGGATTTGAAACTTGAATTAGGATTTGGAACTTGAATTAGGATTAGGACTTGAACTTGAATTTGGAATTAGGTTCTTGAATCTTAGTTTTTTTAAGTTAAGCTTTTTTAAGTTAAGTTTGTTAGTTTAAATTGTTAGTTTTGAGTTAAGAATTAGCTTTCAACTTTAGGTTCTTATTTGAATTTGAATTAGGTACTTGAATTTGAAATTAGGATTTGGAACTTGAATTAGGATAAGGTTCTTGAATTAGATTATTAACTTGAAATTGGAATTAGGATTTGGAACTTTAATTTGAAACTTTAATTTAGAACTTTAATTTGGAACTTGAATTAGGATTAGGACTTGAACTTGAATTTGGAATTAGGTTCTTGAATTAGAGTATTAACTTGAATTAGGTTCTTGAATCTAAGTTGTTTTAAGTTAAGTTGTTTTAAGTTAAGTTTGTTAGATTAAATTGTTAGTTTTGAGTTAAGAATTAGTTTTCAACTTTAGGTTCTTTTTTGAACTTGAATTTGGAACTTGAATTAGGATTAGGACTTGAACTTGAATTTGGAATTAGGTTCTTGAATTAGAGTATTAACTTGAATTAGGTTCTTGAACCTTAGTTTTTTCAAGTTAAGCTTTTTAAGTTAAGTTTGTTAGTTTAAATTGTTAGTTTTGAGTTAAGAATTAGTTTTCAACTTTAGGAATGATTTTTTGAACTAGAATTAGGTTGGTTCTTGAATTTGGAATTAAGTTCTTGAATTAGATTATTAAATTGTTAGTTTTTGTGAACGTTAGTTTAGGTTAATGTTTGCTATTAGTTTTCAACTTTAGGTTAGTGTTAGTTTTGAATTAGTTTCTTGAATTTGAAAATTATGAATTAGTTTTGGGTTATGCATACAGATGTCATTAGGTGATGGTGATCGAGGTCGTCCTAGTAAAAGTACTAGCAAGTCTAGTAAGTCTAGGAAGAGCTCTAGAAGGCCTATAGAGCATGAGGATATTCCAGGTCGTCTTTCATCTTCGCCACAGATTCGCTCTACTCCACCAGTGTCTATCCCCTATGGCACTGGGAATCCCGCAGATTATCATGGTCCTAGACCCACTACTTCTCATCATCACATGACTTTCATGTCTACACCCTCTATGCCTCCGCCACATGGCAGCGGGACTACCAGATTACCATCTGGTACGCCATCCCCACGTGATTCTTCTTCCCCCCACTTATCAGGCTTGCGACTTAGAGATACCAGCTTTGAGTCTGGCACACAGACCTCTACACCCCCATTGACTCAGCGTTATAGACTTCCTCCATTACCTGCATCAGCACTTTCTGAGAGGGAAGAGGACGACGTGAATCTGAGACCCCGCGAGAAAGACGTCATTGGTAGAGTCATGATTAGCCCTGAAGGATCATCGTAAATTTTTTTCTAATTAATTGATAAGTTTGTTTTTTCATATTAATATTTATCACTTGATGACATGCTTATTATGTTCTTTACAGGTGGTATCCCACGAAAGAGCCCCGACGTGCTCTAAAAGAGGCAGTTAGGAGGCTTTTTACAGAACCTTGGAGCTCCTGGTCAGAGATTCCAAGATCGATTCAACATGCCATGTTTGATGAGTTTAATGTATATATATATATATATATATTAACTTTTCATAATATACATACATATATATATCATCTAGATCATTTCCACTACTTTCGCGAGGAAGGCCAGTGCCAGGCTACGGTAATGGCTTAAAAAAATTCGGGATAGTAAGAAGTGTGGATCTTGGCTTCTACCTCATCTTCATGAGCAGCTTCAGAAGTATTGAGATTCGGAAGAGTTCAAAGCATTGTCTGAATAAGGTAAGAAAGCCAGAGGCAGTGTTAAAGGTGGATCGTTGCACACTATAAGTAATAATATTAACCTTTTAACTTATATATATATTTATATAAACTTGATTAAATAATATTAATTATATGACTTTATTATGTTAAATTTATTTTATTTTGCAGGAGAAGGGCTTGGGGCGCCCTCCGACTCAGGCTGAGCTCTTTAAGAAAGGCCACATACGAGATAAAAAATGAGTCAGATCCTGATGTATGGGTCAAGCAGAGGGCTCAAAACGCCTATGTAAGTTTTAAAGTTTAAATATAATTAAAGTACTAACATATATATATTTATATATATATTATGTATAAATTATAATTTTTATTTTTTTATATGCAGGATGAGTTTGGACATATTTTGTCTGAGTATAGTCAGACTCAGCAAGGTCTGGGCTTGCCGAATGAGCATACAAACGAAGAAGCAACTCAAATATGGACCGAAAAAGTGGCAGGGGGAGACAAAATGGGAGAGTCTATGGTCTAGGCTCTAGAAATGATTTGCGATGAATCCAGTCAGAACTGGATGGTATTGGATCCTCGCGGCAGGCTGAGGCGATTGATGGTGTCCAGCTTGCATATATGTCGCAGCAAGTCGCAAATCTTACTAGGGCCTTGGCAGAATCCGAGAGAAAACGCATTGAGTGCACTGATGATTTGTCCAAGACCGTCCAGGCTCTTCAACAACAAATGTCGTCCTATGTTAGCCATCGCCGTCGTAGTATAGATCGTACTCCTTCCTCCTCGTCATCAAGTGACGACGTTACTGAGACTAGTGAAAATGAGGAGGAGTAGGTGGATACTACCCCCCATTAGGATTGCCTCATTTCCTTCTATATTTTGACATTTTTTGACACTTTTTTTACTGTTATTGAATACTTTATAGGTCCTTTTGGTGGACCTTTTATGTGATTAGTAGATTTTTACTTCGTTTTTAGTTTGTTGTTGATGTTTTAATTGTTTTATGAATGTTGTAATTGCTGGTTTGGGCTGTATTGAATAGGTTTTTGAAATGGCAGGTGGTGCATATTGAAAATGCAGATTTTTGCAGCTGGAAAAAATGCAGAAAGGACAGCGTCACTTTTGTCCGTCGCTTTTCTGGAATTTTTAAAACAATTACCCAGAAAAAGCAACGGACAGCGTTGCTTTTCTGGAAAAATGAAGAAAAAAATCGTTGCTTTTGCCTTTGCATCGCTGTCCGACGCTGTCCTTCGCTTCTGGAAAAGCGACAGGTCATTTTCCCACGATAGTGAGGCCATCGCTTTTCCGTCGCTTTTGGCCAAAAAAACGACGGATAGCGTCCCTTTTGGCCGTCTCTTTTTGGCCTTTTTTTAGTTGTGTATGAACATTTTAGATAACACGTTAACTCATTTTTGTAACAATATTTAATTAGTTCATATACTTTTTGAGAATTATGTGCCTGCACATACGTTATGTTGGTAATGTGGATAACAGGAACAATTTTGATTAATCGTCATTTTATTTTATGATATTTGGAATATATATTTACATGATAAAACGCATTTCTTCGATCTGTCAATGTCAATAAACCTTACAGATATATATTTTATATAAAAACTATACGAAATATAATCAATGAAAACTAATTAGTTACAAGCAATAATTTTTACTCATGTTTATTTCGTTCATATTTCTTTGTTATTCAAATATCAAAATTGGCGTGTATTCCATGAGTCACTTTACTTATTATTCTCCTCTCACATGAATATGTGACCCATTCAATTTCTCAAAACAAAGTTTCTTTGTACAAGCCTAGAATAGTCAATATCCTTTAAAAGAAAAAAAAGTTTAAGTCCTAATAATACCATACAAAAAGGTTCAAGTCTATGGTTAAACTGTTGGGAAAAAAAGTCTATGGTTAAAAAGGTGAGTGACTTCAAAAAATTTATTTATTCTTCATTAAACAAATTCAATTCCTATGTAACTCAAAACAGTCGATGGTCACAAAATATTTGTTTAGTTTCAAAATTTCATGTGTATAAATACACATACATTTGTTCACAACAACACATCAATCTTTCTCATAATCCTTATTTTAGTAAAATTGTGCAATAATAATATTAATTGAGACTTGTAGTACACTTGTAGACTTTCTAATTAATAGTATCATGAAACCATTCTTTATCCCATTTCTTGTTCTTCTTGTTCTTTCAAGGATTGGAACAAACGAAGCTACAAGAACTCTTGATGAAACTCATCTTCTATTACCATCTTTGATCAATTGTCTTTGTTTTAAGATATTTGGAATTTATTGACATGATAAAGCACCTTTAGTTTCTTTTGTCAATGCCAGTGCTGTATAATTATCAGATATCATCCATTAAAATGCAACTTGAACACTAGTTTAACGAAAGGGGTTCTTACGAAAATGTACCACTGCGGAAAAAAAATTAACAAAGATCTGCATGTATACCGCATATATATCACATGTATATGCAAATATATATGTAATGTATCGATCGAGTATAAAGTGTGTATATATGATGTATAACTATGTATCAGAGATGTATACACATCTATATATACTGTTTATACAACACTTATATATTGCAACAAGAGAAAATTATGGAAGGTAATAAAAAAATAAAGAAAAAGGAAGAGTAAAGAAGCAATATACACTTCGGATGCAATAACAAAGGCCGAATGACCATTTTTCGTAAATATTTTTGGCCGAATGGCCATCTTCTGTAAATAAGTTGGCCGAATGACCACTTTTTATAGTAAAAATAAGTGAACTATTTTTTATGTAATAAATTTAAGTCAAGGAATATTTTGTCTAATTTCCCTTAACGGAAGTCATATAATTTAGTTTTGGCAATCAGTTAGACCTTGGAAGCTGTTGCAATGGCCCATAACTGTCAAGTCCATTGGGCCTCTTTAGTTTTATGGTCAAGCCCAAAACTAAGATACTGATCCAACCCATGGAAAATGTTATTGTATTTGGAAAAGATAAATTGTGGTTGATATACTACAGCACCAGATCATGCACAACTACAGTTTAAGTGAGAAAAAAGGGCTTCTGGTTTAGGAAGGGAACAAGCACTCAATGCTTCAGTACTTTGCTCGGACTCTTTAAAAATGTCATCGGATATGTATCGGATCTTCATTTTATGATTATTTTTTTTCTCCATTAGAATTAAAGATTCAATTTCTAAGTTCATTTGTAAGCAAAATATAACGTACAACACATCAATCTTTGTCATCATCTAGTACAATATATAAAAACTATACAAAATATAACCAAATGCAAACTTACAAGCAAGACATTGACGCCCTAGGAAAGTATAACAATCTGACCACTCTCATACTTAACCACCAGTTAACAAGAATTAATTGTAAAATTCCCCGTTTTATTTTATGTGTCTTAGTTTGATTTGATATAAACTTTTAAAAAGTAAGAAAAACTTGTGAATCTTGTGATCGAGTTGTCACACCCCTTTTAACTCCAAAAAGATAAAAAGATTTTACGTATTAAATCAAAGGGTTTCAAAATGAAAGTGACAAAGTTTCACAAAAAAAAAGGATTTATTAAAGAATGTTGTTGACCGAAACAAATGTGTGAGCCTACCTATTGAATGAATCTTAAATTTATGCGTTTTGAATAATTATTTATTCATATTCAAACTTCAAAGATTTCTTATACTAATACAAAATTTAATTTGACAAAATTATTGAATTCTATGGAATCCCCACGAGTAACAATATGTGTATATTGTGAGTGATATATGTGTGGGGTCTGTCTTGTTTTTTTTTGTTTTTTGATTTTCACTTGGTGTTCCATATCCATGTTGAAATTCGATTAAATTTGGATTGTGCATTGTAGGATCCATTCCTAGGGTCGGTGCGCTCCCAACAAAAAAAATTCATTTTGAGAAACACGAACTCGAGACCTCACGGTTAAGAATGGAGGGATTCCAACCATCCACCACAACCCATACCCATGTTGGATTGTTGGTGCGTGTCTTGTTCTTTTATACTTCTGTGTCATTTGTTTTGTTTTGTTTTCTTAAATATTAACTAACTAATTTTATATTAAGAAAGTCAAATATTTTGACTACAATTTGAATATTATTAAGAAAAAAAAATTAAATTCATTGGCTTATTTATAAAAATTTAAATGAATATAATATATATCAAAAATTCTTTTGAAAACGTGAACAAAACTTGTATCTTAAAATATGATTCTTTTTTGTTGTTGTTGTTTTTCAATTTTCACAAATAAAACTTATTAAAAATAAACTAAGAATCAAAATGTCCAAATAATTAGACCTCGAAGAAATATCTAGATGCTAAAATAGTGTGAAAATTAAGGAGAACTGTCAAAAAATTATGTGTCTATAATCTTAAAAAATGTGTATAATGGATCAAAATACTCTTTAAATCATGTGATCTTAAAAATAACACGTGAAATGTTAAAATAAAAGAGTTACTAGATGATGAGTGCATAAAATAACTTTTACTCAATATTTTTTCGCAGTCAAATCTTTTAAAAGGAAAAAAAGTTCAAATCTAGTGACATCTTAAAAGGTTCAAATCCTAGTAACAAACCTATAAATTCAACAAAAATCCTCCAAATACCTAACACTTTTAGCTTGTAAATGACTTCAAACTTTTAATTTATTCTTCATTAGAAAATTTTAATTCCTCTATAAGGTCCTCCTTAAATCAAAACAGTCAATGGTCAGAGTTTCCATGCACCAAAAAGAAAACTTGCTCCAAGAACAAAGACTTGATTGTTTGTAGAAGTCACATATAACTTATTTAGTTTCAAATTTCATGTGTATAAATAGACACATACTTGTATCACAATGACACATCAATCTTGATTCCTCATCATCCTCATTTTAGTACAATTGTGCAAAACATTAACAACTTGTAGAAATCAATAGCTGCAATAGTATCATGAAACCATTCCTTTTTCTTGTTCTTCTTGTTCTCTCAAGAATTGAAACAAATGAAGCTACAAGAACTCTTGATGAAACTCATCTTCTTTTGCCATCTTTGCAAACTCGTCCGCCTGTTAGGACTCCATCAACCAATCCAGGAACCGAGGCCAGTGTGAATATTGCAAGCAGGGTTACTGAAAGGAACTTTGTTGGTCGTAAAGAAGTTGTTTTTGCTCCTCCTCCTCCTTCTACTAATGCATACCCTCTTCATGAACCTCTTTTATTACCATCTCTGCAAACCCGTGCTCCAGTTAAGACTCCAACACCCAATCCAGGGACCGAAGCCAGTGTGAATATGGCAAGTAGGATTATCGAAAAGAACTTTGTTGGTCGTAAAGAAGTTGTTTTTGCTCCTCCTCCTCCTTCTACTAATGCATACCCTCTTCATGGACCTCTTTTATTACCGTCCCTGCAAACTCGTGCTCCAGTTAAGACTCCAACACCCAATCCAGGGACCGAAGCCAGTGTGAATATGCCTAGTAGGGTTATCGAAAAGAACTTTGTTGGTCGTAAAGAAGTTGGTTTTGCTCCTCCTCCTCTTCCTTCTACTAATGCATACCCACAAAATAATGTCCTTTTTGATGTGTCCAATGCTACTACTCAGAAATAAGCTTAGCATGTTTGACAACAAGAACTCCTTATTTGTAATAGTATTCAATTCATTCATACACTAATTAACAAAGAATAAATCAAGGCTTACCTTCTAATAGTATCTATGAGAATCTCTCACATAATAGGTGTAGATTCAAATTCAATTCTTACTATTGTTTTATTTTTGTCGTACAAGCTACCATACACCATAATTTGTGTATGGCACAGGCCACAGTATGCTTGGACAGTTTGTGCTACGGTGGATAAAAAGAAAAATGTTGATCAATTGTCTTTGTTTTAAGATATTTGGAATTAATTGACATGATAAAGCGTCTTCCGTTTCTTCCGTCAATCAATGCCAGTACAGTGCTGCATAATTATCAGATGCCACACTTCAAAATGCAATTTGAACTCTAGTTTTCAACATACCCGCTATAATTCCACGAGTGGGGTCTGAGAGGGTAGGATGTAAGACCTTACCCTTATAGACCCTCGGCAATTTGAACACTAGTTTGGAGTAAGGAATACACACCACGCTCTGTCTAAGACCTATCCATGCAATCAGTTAGACCTTGGAAGCTGTTGCAAGGGCCCATAACTGTCAAGTCCATTAATGGGCCTCTCTGGGTCTAACAAACATGGCCCAAAACTAAGATGCTCCAATATTCACAGCACCAGGTCATCCGTAACTATAGTTTAAGTGAGAAAAAGGGCTTCTGGTTTAGGAAGGTAACAAGCACTCGCTTCAGTATGTTGTTCTGACTCTTCAAAAATGTCATTGGATGTGTGTCAAATCCTCCGAAAGTAGTGCAATTTTGGAGATCCAAATGGGTAGTGCAATTTTGGAGATCCAAATGGGTATGACAGTATTTTTGAATAGTACAAGCAACATACTGCTTCTTGTAAAGACGCATGTGAAGCTTTGGATTAGCAAGACTACAGCAACTAGAATGGATAGTGGCATAGAATCGACCAATACCAGATTTAAGTCTCTCAATTTGGTAAAGCAGAAAGAAGACAAGACCTCCTAGGGATAAGAGACATAGGGCTAAAGAGAGCCAAAAAAAGATCTTTTGTGTATAATCCTGCATAATCTCGATATAAACTCTCAAAACATAATGCAAACTGACAAGCTACACATTGACGTTCATACGCAAAGTATAATAGTCTGACCACTCATAATAATCACCAGTAAACAAGAACTAACTTGCACTAACTACAAACAACATACATAGCATGATTGACCTCATTCTCTAAGCACCTAAATCATTTAGATAGAGCAGCTGTCAGCTTTTCCTTCAGATCCTCAGCAGCAGGACCAGGGGCTCGTATAGAGAATGTGTGTACAAGTTCGCCGTTTTCTGTTAATGAGACATTGGATTCTTGTGCAACTACTTGATGTTCCTGAAATGTCTTCAAAACTCTAGAAACAGGGTGAGCATTCAAAGGGCAGCCTACTCTTACAACTGCATCATCTTGTCTTTGATGAAAATCAATCTCCGGGATAGCCTGCTGCTTTTGCTTGTCGCTTACCATCTCCTTCTCAGCATCTAAGACCCTAATTCTCGCCTGGAGATCCGTGATATAAGCAATTGCATCTCCAAGCAGCGATGCTTTATCCATCTTTGAGATATTTGGTACAACTGCTCTTAAAGCATAAAACCTCTGGTTAAGCTTCTCACGTCTTTGCCTCTCTGCTTCAACATGATTCAATGCTTCTTCCCTCCCATTAGCAGGCTTTCTGCCCCTCTTTCTTGGTTTCCGTTCATCTAATTCTTCCTTGTAAAGTTTCCCTTCACCTTCATCACTTCGATATCCATTTGATGAGTTCCCATAAACTTGAGAATTACCTAGCGCTGCCTGTACTTCATAAGAATCTGAAGCAAAAGGCAGATCATCTTCCGTCTTTGGAGAAAAATTTATGCTGATGGGACCTGACTTAGCACCACCTAGACTGAGTTCCCGGCCAAATATCTTTGGAATTGCTTTGGGCTGCGGAGGATTAGATACCACCACCGATGTTTTCACCATCTGAATCAAATTCTGATCTTCTGGAATAGACTTCACAGAACCAAGCTCCACAACCCCTGATTTCAGCGGAATGAACACTAGTGTCTCAAATCGAGCCAACTTTGCTAAATAAGATCTTGATTGGAAATGTTCTAAGCAACCTTTTAAATCAGAAACCCATATTGATCTAGCAGAATTAAATGATTGAGAAGGACTAGAAGGCTTATCAAATGGGAAGATATAATACATGGATGTGAGATAAAACACCTCCACCTCCAAAACAGAATCCAACTTGGCAGCAATATTATCATCTTCTGACCCTCCAAAGCAAGTGTGTATCTTTTGAAGAACCATTTTTTTCTTGTTTCCATCCATCATTTTCTGATGCGCGGAATCATTTCCACCTTCACTTTGCCCCATCTTTGCTTCTCTGCAATGTCCATCGCCCCATATTAAAGCTGATTTTCCTGATTTCGACTTTGCAACTTGCCAATAGATTGCATAAGTCCAATCAGACCCCTCAACGATCTTGCAGAGCGCCTGTTGCACTCCCAAATCCCCCCTTGATGAGGTAAATTCTGTCAGCATGTGATTTGAAGCTGACCAGGAGAAAAATTCTACTGCTTCGCTACCTAATACCCCCTCCATAATAACCTTATCCTCTCCCTTCAAAAAAAGTTTCTCCCCCATTTTAAGCCACTCAACTATCCCCAATTTGAAAGCACTTGAACTGCCACTCTTTACTTGGACCACTACTTGGAGAAAATTTATCCTACAAAAATCGATTCCTCAATTCACATACAATGCTTGCATCAACCCAAATCTTGATGGACTACTATGACATAGCACTCCCAGAATCATAAAATACCTCTGGCAAAGGCAAACCTAGAAAAAAAAACATTCTCAAGAAGTTCAATTTTTTACCCCAAAACACCATAAATTCAAGAATTTGACTATAAGTTGAACCACAGGAGAAGACCCACAAAGAGAAAAACAGACAATTCTAGAACAGAAGGTCACTTTTATTAACAAACAGAAAAACACTCAAAAAAAAATAGGCACTTTGGTAGTCCAATAGCAAGATTCACCTCTAAAGTATACCCTTCAAAGCTTTACTTCACCAATTACAAGTCTGAAACAAAAACCAACACCCAGAGCTGATCTATATAAGTTTTTGTACCCTTCAGCTCACAAAAAAACCCTAGAGAAAATCCTTCTCAAAAAGTTCAGATTTTTAATCACTAAACATACCACAACTTCAAGAATTTTGAATATCAGTTGAGAAGACCCACAAAGAGAAAAACATTTACTAATTCTTGAACAAAAAGGGCACTTTTATTAGCAAACAAAAAATCCCAGAAGAATTAGGACTTTGGTAATCAAAGAGCAAGATTGATTCACCTCTAAATCTCTGCCCTTCAAAGCTTTACTTCACCAATTACAAGCTGAAGATATAAAAACCCTGCATCCAAAGATGAATTTATATAACTTTATTTTGTACCCTTGAAGCTAAAAAAGAATTATGCTTTCAGAAAAAGGAGAAATGGGGGAATATAAAAGAAAGCAAGCAGAAGAAAGAGTTGCCTGAAGCAGAAATGAAGATGGGGATAGGTGCATGTATATGAAAGATTGCTCGTGTTTCATGTGGACTTCATCACACACTTGTGTTCAACTTTAGAATTTTAGATCTGAATCACATCAAGTTTATGTATTTAATTTTATAGGGTACATAAAGTGCATATTTTTATTTTTTTGGGTGGATTGCGTGCTCCTTTTCTTTAGAGTAAACATTTTCTTTTCTTTTTTTGTAGGATTTTGGAAAATTGATAAAAGTATATTTTAGATATTTTTGACATATGTATGTATTAGTAATCATAGCGTTTTACTTGGAATTTTGGTGATATTTGTTATTTGGGTAGATTTGACTGTAGTATTATTTGGGTAGATTTGACTGTAGTACAACAACAACAACAACATACTCAGTGTATTCCCACAAAGTGGGGTCTGGGGTAAATTTGATTGTAGTACATAAGTGAATATTTTATTTTTGGGTGGATTACGTGCTCCTTTTCTTTACACTTAAGGACCTGTTTGGCCATAGATTTCTCAAGTAAAATTTGAAGAAAAAAAATTGATAAATAGTGTTTGTCCATATAATTTGTCATTATTTGGCAAAAAAATTTTACAAATAACCCAAATTCTCAAATACTAGAAAAAATTAGTATTTGAGTCAAATTTCATTATTTGGGAGCTTTTAAAAATTTAAATTATACATCAAACTTTTATCTTTTACAAAAACACCCTCTATTTTAACCAAAAGAATGGCAAAAAAACGTAGATGCCTATTGAAAATTTAAGTGCAAAATGCAAATAAAGTCTCGGGCTCTATTGTCTATATATTTGCTTAAAGGATTACTAGAAGTTATACAACAGAACTGTACATAAAGTCCTTGTAGGAATGCTTTCTCAAAGTATAAGAAAGGCAATTGATTTCAGATGAAAGGAACAATAGTCGTACTTCATTACTTGTTATTTGCTGCAACGAAGATCCATCTGACTTATTACGGAAGTCATGAATCTTGTTACGTCGATGTTTCAATCTTTCTATGTAATACAAACTTATGGTTAGTTTTGATAGTTTTTAAAACTTATGGGTATAAATCATATACTCTTAAAAAAGTGATATATGTTTTCAAATACTATGACCAAACACATGGTGAAATTTCACCCAAATCTTCACCCAGATAATATTTGTCAAAAATATTTGAAAATCTATGACCAAACGCTAGCTTTGTTTGGATCATTATTACTCATAGTATTGTATTGTATCGTTATTATCAGTATCATATTTATTTTAATTGTTAGTTTAAAATATATTGTATGATATGGTTTGATTTGATTTCATGATTTAGGTATGAAAAGCCTCATTCTATCTAACCACCTATTTAGTGGCATCGTGTTGTTACTTTATATTTTTTTTTCTCATTTTACCTTTATTTATTATTTAATAATCTTATTTTATCATTTATCATACCTTTTTATAGTAGTCTTACCCGTATCTTACTTTTCTAGTAGGTTTATCCTTCAAATTATTGATGTGTGAAATTATATGACGACGAAAAATGATACAATTTGTCAAATATTTTATTCATTAAAATAATACAATACGATACATTATGAAACAATACGTAACAACCATTCAAACAAAGTGTTAGAGTAGACCTTTTTTTTGGTAGGATTTAGGAAAATTTGATAAAAGTATATTTTAGGTAATTATTTTTTATTGATGTATTATGTGGATCTTGTTGAAAGATAAAAATTTATCTCAAATTTGATCAGATTTTTTTCAAATAATTTCTATCATTTTTTTGGAGAAATTTCATTTTCACTCATAAAACTTTAAATCTTTTTCTAGTACAGTGTATGTCTAAACACAATTTCAACATCCAAAAATCACACCTTCCAAAACTCAAATTTTCAAGTTTCAAATGTAGCTTAAATTTAATGCACATCAGGATCTTGAACGAAGAAATGAGATCTCTTCCCATATTACGATTTGAATAAAAGAAAATGACTTTTCAGAACTCACGTGACAACAACAACAACAACATACCCAGTATATTCCCACAAAGTGGGGTCTGGGAGGGTAAGATGTACGCAGACCATACCTTTACCCCAGAATGAAGTAAAGAGGTTATTTCCGATAGACCCTCGGCTTAAAGCAATCCAGGAGATAAAACCAATAAACAAAACAACAGATAAACACAAAACTATACTACAACAAAATAATATAAAAATCTAACTACACAAGGCACTAGCAAGTAGCCGGCGCAGAAGAAACAAAAGCTACAAGCGTAGCCTTTCCACTACTAAAAAGACAACAAAACCCCGCACTCCTCCCTACAAAGAAACCAACCAACCTACTAACCTACTACCCTAATCTGAGCCCTCCACACCTTCCTATCTAAGGTCATGTCCTCGGTAAGCTGCAAATGTACCAAATCCCGCCTAATCACCTCTCTCCAATATTTCTTCGGTCTACCACGACCTCTCGTAAACCCATCCATAGCCAGCCTCTCACACCGCCGCACATGGGCCTCTGTGCCTCTCCTCATCACATGCCCAAACCATCGCAACCTCACTTCCCGCATCTTATCTTCCACGGAAGACACTCTCACCTTCTCTCGAATATCCGCATTCCTAAGCCTATCCCTCCTAGTAAACCCACACATCCAGCACAACATCCTCATCTCAGCGCAACATCCTTATAAAAATGACATAATTTAAACTAAAAAATATTTGTAATTACATATTTTGACCTATTTAATTCATGATCTGTATTGATATTTTCATTTAGAAATAAAAGTAAGTTGATTTTTCTTTTTGGTTACTGGATAAATGTAACAAAGAGAAGTAAACAAGGACCAAAATAGTCCAACCCTCAGACATTAAGGACCATTTTGATAATTTTTCTCCAAGTTGGCCACGCCTTGAACCAAATCGGCTTACACAGAGGTTTAGCAAAGTAGCTGCAAAATCTGTGATTTAACGTTGTTCCAACTTTGTTTCGTAGGTTTCCTTCTTCACTGTCCGAACAAGTTTTCATCATGAAGCGTTTCTTGAAAAATTTCACTGTAAGTGATTTATAAACTTTTGTAAATTTTCCAAGTTCTCATTTTTAACCCCAGAAATTGATAGTTTTGGTCTAATTCTGTATCGCAGCTTGGAGGGGTTAGGGATTTTTCTATCCAAAATGCAAGAAATCCAAATACCCAAAGCCTCAAAATTGAAGGGATTAAAGATATTATAGCAGTTGCTTCTGGGAAAGGTGGTGTTGGCAAGTCCACTACAGCTGGTACTACTACTACTAATTTCTCTTCACTCCATTCTGTTTCTAAAACGTAGAATAGTTTTATCTTATGAAATGGACTTGAATAAAGTGGAGTTTTTATATAGAGGAACCCCAAATAATTAGGGATTTAGGGGTGGATGCAGTTATATAGCTGCGGGTTTATCTGAACCCAATACTTTCTGATGCGGAAAATAGATTTATGTCTAAAAATTCATTAGAATTGCAAACAAATAGTAGGTCTGAACCCATGACTTAAAAAATACAATAGGTTCAATGCTCTACGAGGTAAGAGTAAGGTATGTGTACACTTTACCCTCCCCAGATTACACTGGCTATGTTGTTGTTTTTGTTCAATGCTATATTTTTTACAGGTAACTTAAATCCTGGATCTGCCATTGGTGTAGTTGATTGATTGATAAATTAGTTGAATCATGTATTTTTGTTGTTGATGCTAGTACACTTAGTATTGCGATGCCAAAACTTTAGGAGTTGCTGATTGAACTCTAGAAGATGAAGATTCAGTTAAGGAAAACAGAGACTTTGAAATACTGAAGTGAAAATTGGGAGGGAATGGAAGAAGGAAAAAGAAGTAATGAGCTAATATTGACTGTGTTCGTTCACGTGTTAGCAGTCACATTTGAGTGTATTTATACAAAGCGGAGCAATGGATAACTACCAAAAGAAGTTACCAACTAACTATCAAAAGCACGTGCTACCTCTAACAAATTGAGCTAGTTGAAAATAAAAACTAGATTTTTGTGTATTACTCCCTCTGTCAAAACAATACTTGTCCACTATTGACTTGGCACGCACCTTGAGAAACAATAAATAATAAGGTAATTTTACTATATCACCCTTTGAGTATGATAAATTTAATACTTTCGGAAATGCACTGGATAATGAATAGTATTTAATACCAAGGGTAAAATGGGCACAAATGGGTAAATTATCCATTGGTTTTCCAAACTGGATAAGTATTGTTGGACATCTATTTTTAGTAACATGGAGAAGTAAAGATGGACGGAGGGAGTATAATGCAACCGAACCGGATGCTTGAGATATTTATGGTGGAAATGTTGATCATTCTTATCTTTCCTATGGTTTCTGATACTGAATTTAACTAGGTATGAAGATTTTGAGTGTTAAATAAAGATTTCATATATATGGTGCACCAATAGTATATTTAGCGTTGCATACTGATTTTAATTTGATTCCCAGTAATCGTTTCTTGATCAATGACCATGTTTTGTTTGCAGTTAATTTGGCTGTTTCACTTGCCAAAAGGTGTCTACTTAAAGTTGGGTTGCTGGATGCGGATATTTATGGGCCTTCAATTCCTTTGATGATGCGCCTCCAGGGAAAGCCAGAACTGAGCAATGGTGATTCTTTAACTACCTTCATTTTAGTATAACATTCCCTATCCTCTGAGATAGTAATGTTATTGTTGCTGTAATTGTTGTTATTCTTTCTAGTTTTGCTTGCTTATCATGTTATTTGGGCAGATAGGAAGATGATTCCAATTGAAAGTTATGGAGTTAAGTGTATATCAATTGGATCTCTTGTAGACGAAAGGGAAGCAATTGTGTGGAGAGGGCCGATGGTATGTTTCTGCCTACAAATGATGACTAATATTATAGATTTTAGCACATTTAGGGTTATAAATTGAGCGAAGGATTTTAATGCTTGATGAGACACTTTGAGGAGGTAGAATTCAATTGTCTAAATCCAATTAGACCCAAATGTACACTTGCAGGTAATGAAAGCCCTTGAACAGTTGACAAGGGGAGTTGATTGGGGTGTTCTAGATGTTCTTGTGATAGATATGCCTCCCGGTACCGGTGATGCTCAGATTTCTATTTCCCAAAGGCTACAATTATCAGGTATCTCAAGAATTTTCGGAAGTACTTCTAAAAGAATTTGACTGTGAAAATAGGCCATGAGGATGAAGCTATTGCATCATGTTTAATTTGACGTCAAAAAGCGCAAGAAAAGAAAAACTTACTGTGCACCCATGAAGAGAAAATTGAATGATCCATCATTTCAGCCTGTAAGTAGATATTCATAATGTTAAATGACTGATGGTGTAATCAGAACGATGACCCCCCACTTTCACAACCATTAGGTTTCTAAATGTTGAGTATGGCAATTGAGATTTTTCGATGCTGGGTGGCCTTTAGATTGGATTGAGTGAAATTTAGGCTTGTATAATGCATTATCACATTGGTTCATTAAGATTGAGTTTTAACATTTTATACAACAAAGGTCAAACGTCAAATGATGGTTACTTCTCTTATAGTTTATTGTTTAAAGTAAATTCCAGCTACAAATGTCATCATCCCTTCTATCTTTTTTCTTATTCTGTTTGAAAGTTCACGTTTTCTTAGCATCAAGGTTCATCCAATTTGAGAAGATCACAAAAAAACACGAGGCTGTAATTTAACATATTCAGTTGTGTGTTCTTATATATCCATGCTCTTCTAATAAACATTTGCATAACATCTCAAGTCATTATAGCATCACAGAATAGTGCTATCAAATTAATTCCGTTCTCACGCATTGACTGTTCAGAATTAATTTATGGTGAGTTTTCTTTTGTGCTACTTTTCTGCGCATTATCATCCAAATCACTTGATGATGCTGGCAGGAGGGTTGATTGTTTCAACTCCTCAAGATGTTGCTTTACTGGATGCTCGCAGAGGGGTTAAAATGTTCTCCAAAGTTAATGTTCCGGTATGATCCTTAGTGAGCTTTCTGCTTACGAGTTTATGTCTTACTAGAACTATGGAAGTGCTACTTCATTTCTAAAGGTTTGAGTTTAACATTCTATACTCACCCACTCACATCCTCACATCCCCCGAAGAAAAAAAGAAGAACGAGACAATAGGATTAAAAGAGGGGTCTGTGAAGCATGATTTGGGACTCTCTTTGGGTTAGTTGTGAAGTATAAATTTGAACCCCCTGATAAAATTTAAACGAGTATGTGTCTTATTAGATATATCCCTCATAAATAGTGAGTTAGTGTTTAAATGGCCATCAACCCGATAATCCTAAGAATGACAACCATTTCAACGTGGAAATTATTTATTAAATAAACTTTAAGAAATCAAGTTTTATATATGATATTTAGGTTCTCCTGGCATATATTTTTTTTAGTGCTTTAAACTCCTCTTTATCTTGCTGATGCGGAATCTAATAATCAAAAAAGTGTTACCTTGATCTAGTTGATGATGACTCCTATCATATGAAATATGAATGTTCATTGTTATCAGAAGTCAAAATCTTCATCTTTTTTCATGTTTCATAGAATAATCCACACACAGAGACACACATACACACACAAGATCCTAGGAGATGAACTTGATAATCTTTTCCCTGGAGTAGATAATTAGTGTGGAGGACAGCTCTTCTGTGTGTTTTATGGATAATATGGGTTGGAAATAGGGTCTGCTTTAAAGGGAAGAGACAACATGATCCCACGATTAAGAATATATGCCTTTTGAATTTGTATTTCTGGTGTAGAAAAAAGTATTACGGAAAAATGGAGCAATACATGGATTTTCTAGAAGAGTTAGGAGATTTATAGTTGCCATGTTAGTGATAGATGCTGACTTTTGTAATTTGTACCATTTTGATGAAATAAGTGGTATATTGATAAACAAAGCATCCAGCAGATGCATAACTACAAAAGTAGGAAGAGTCAGCTCAAGAATGGACAAAAAAAACAACCTATCAAAGGACTAGTGAGCTGGCAAAATCCAAGAAAACATCAGGGAACAAAAGAGTAGAACTAAACATCTGGCCTTAAGCTTGGAGTTGGCAGTTGAAGTCCCGTCAAAGCATCTTTGATTTCTCTGTCCATAAGCACCACAAAATAGTAGCTGGAACCATAGACCAGATTCTTTTGATGGATTTCTCAACTAACCAGTAGTTCCAGTTAACAAAAATCTCTCTGATACTAGAGGGCATAATCCACTGTAGGCCAAAGGGGGATAGGTACATAAACCAGCTGTCTGAAGCAACAGGGCAATGTAAGAATAGATGATTGACAGATTCTAGACTGTTGAGGCACATGTAGCATCTGTTAGCTAGGTGAAATTTCCTTCCTTTGAGATTATCTTGAGTCAGACAGGCACTTTTTAAGGCTAACCAACAGAAGGCACTGATCTTGGGAGGCATTTTCACCTTCCATACTAGCTTCTAAGGCCATTGATCAATGATAGCTTTATTGGAGCTCATCAGTTGATAGTTGGCTTTGACTGAGTATAAGCATCCAAGTTGTTGCCCCATCTGAGCATGTCCTTCTTCTGAGGATTGATGGCAATATGCTGTAAAATGCCAAGGAGGCCTGATAATTCTTCAAACTCCCAGTCTTGGTACTGTTCGGAAACAGTCTCTCTATCTCCATGAGGTAGGCGTAAGGTCTACACTGGGTATGTTGTTGTTGTTGTTATCAAAAAAGGGTTAAAGGAAACACTTGAATGAATTTGGTTGTATAGCAATTAGCAAGAGTGATATCATGTACCTAAACACAAGGCTCCCTTTCCCAAGAGGAAAACAAAAGAACAAAAGGGATAACATAAGGACTAACAAAAACCCGAGCACAATCATAACAATGTTGATAATTTTTCTTCTTTGAACTGGAACAGTGTTGATACTGTTACTTTGAGACAAATTTCTGACTATCATTAGTAATTGAAGCTGGATTCAGAAAATGTCGTTTCCTTTGTTCTTGTTACCCCTACCAACCTGACGTACAAATAGAAAAGGTATTAGAATAGATGTACATTGAGATATCATGCAGATGCATGCAATAGCTTAATGCTTCTATAATATAGTTATAATTAAACAGTTTTACTTACCACAGATATTGGGAATTTTGGAGAATATGAGCTACTTTAAATGCCCAAAATGCAATGAATCATCCTATATCTTTGGTCAAGGAGGAGCTCGTAAAACAGCTGAGGAGATGGGTCTGAAATTTCTTGGTGAGGTATGTTACCAGTTCTCCTTGAATACAAACACTCCTGGGCCATTACTATTAGGTGCTGCGGCTGCTGCCCTAAAGAAAAACCAATTTCTTTTTATACATATCTATTTGAATTATGCCTACAGAAGCATTCTCTATTTACTTCTAGAAAATTTTCAATGAAAGGAAATGGTCCATCACATTTCCGGTGCTGCTTCTTTGTTTCCCTCTTTTGTGCTGAACAATCTTTACTCATTTTGTTGAGATACAATTAGATTGTTGATACCTTTTATCAACTTCAATTTTCTCCATTTATTCTGTTTTACTTATTGTGATTTTCCTTTTAGTAGATACCACTTGAGGTGGAAATCAGAAGCGGTTCCGATGAAGGTGTTCCCATTGTTATGTCAAAGCCTGATTCTGTAATATCTCAAGTATATGGCGATGTGGCTGAAAAAGTTGTCATGAGGCTTGAAGAGGTAGATAAGGAGCAACATTTCAGGCCAGATATATCTCTTTAAATGCGTTGATCAAGCTCTCCGCCAACTTGAGTGTAATAGTAAGCATTAGAATCCGCCCTTTCTAACAAAATCAGAGGAAAATCTAGTTGGCTCTGGATATAGAGCATGAGTAAGGAAGTCCATTATCAGGAGAAGTGGAGACCTCGTTGTGCTTGCTGGAAGGGAGCAATCTTGTGGACTATCTTTCTGAGTTATCACTCAACAATTAACACAACTGAAAGTTGCAGGAATGACTATGTATCCCTTTTGAGATTTGAACCCATCTCTTCAACATGAAAATATGATGAACATAGCTGTGGATCGAGACGGTACACGCCATTGTCATCTTTCTAGGAAAAAAAGGAAGAGAAATTTTTTGTCTTTTATTTTTTCCATATTGGATGCTGCTTGTAATTGTTAGTTGGATTGGATGGTTCAATTCAGTGTTGGTAACTTGACTTAAAGGATTGGTGAAAGTTCCATACAAACACAATCCAAATACGATCTCTTTTGAACTTGTATTTTGTTTCGGAAAGGGCTCAAGTTTTTAGCTTTTTAGAAATAATTTTTTTTTAATATTATTAGTCATTTAATTGTACAATTTCTCCTTCAAATGAACTTATTTTTTGTTTTTGCCCAGGGCAATCGAACTTATGATTGGCGGGAATAAGTTTTTTAAAAGTGCAGAGCATAACTTAAAGTATATCATATGGTGCAAAAATATAAACTTACTCCCACGTGAGCAAAATATAACGGAATCTTTAGCTTCATCTAAAGTCTTATCTTCACAAATTGATTCTTCTGCTGATGACCTACAAAGTTATAGAATAATTGGGTGTTTTCCTGATGAACACCAAGTTATTTTCCCTCCAGAATCATCCTCACCCCAAGAATTGTACATACAACTATATCAAATTGCCCTTCTGACATTCTTGCTTATTTCTTTTTTCTTGTGGTGTGCCAAGCAGCCAAATTACTTTTCATGATAGTGGCTCATTGACCCACATGGTTAGTGTTGTTTATCGGTTGACACAGAGGTTTAGAACAGTGAAAGAGATTCTTAAATAATTGAAGGAGGTTGGTTGTGTGGTGATAAAGCCACAAACTTTGCTGTTTTTGCTGGAGAATTTATTGGTTTGGTGGAATGTACGATATGGTTTTCGAGTACCGATATTTTAAATTCCGGAATCCTTCCTAGGAAAGAATATAGAGAATTGACTAGTGAGATGGTTCATTAATCTTGTCCTTTTCCCTTGTATTCTTTAGGTGGAGATCAGAAGGTGTTCCCATTGTTGTGTCAAATCTTGATTCTATCATCTCTTACAGTATATGGCGATGTTGTAAATTAAACGTTGTCACGAGCCTTGGAAGAGATACCTAAGGAGCAACATTTCTGGCCAGATATGTTTCTTTAAATCCAGTTGAGTCCAGATATAGAGTTCAAGAAATCAACTGTCTAATTCCTACCTATGCTAGATTTCGTTTTACAGTGTTCACATGCAAATATAAAGAATTTATCACCTTATTTTGGTCATCTAAAAATAAATTCCTCCCGATCTGAAGATGATTTCTCGGCTTCATAGTGGCCATAGAGCTACTGGGGAAAAAGAATAACTTACATCTGTTCGGAGCGCCATTTGTTTTAATCATCACAGGACTTCCTGATCAATATATATTTCGGAAATATGAGCAATTTTTGACCAGTACTCCCCCTTGTCAAATTCTAGGAGTGGTTCGACCAATGGGCAGCTGAGAATAAATAGTACAGAGAGGGAAGAGGGCATCCCATTTACCGGAAGGGATTGGAGATTAGGGCAATTCAGGATGGTCAGCTCAGAGAGAGAGGAGGGCAGCACTGATTCTGCAAGAGATTGGAGTTGATAGCAGGAGCTGATGTATAGACGCCGAAGCGAAGTGAGGTGCCTAAGTCCTTCTGTCCGTAGTGAATGGAGCTCATGATGGCCAGATAAACATAGCTCGGAAAGAGACGAGGGAAGCCCTTCATCCAGCAGTGACTGAATTTGAGGTAAAATTCCAGTAGATAGAGATTCAAGAGAGCTGAGAGCTTTGAGAACCTGGCTGCTTAATATTTTCAGATTGGATATGGTAAACCTTCGAATAGAGCAAGGCAACTCCCAGCTCTCATTAGCAAGAATTTCTTCGTCACTGCCATCATGTTTGATCCATAACTCTCTGAGACAGGGGAGTCTCTGTAAATGCCACTCCTTTCGGCCGTTCACCAGTTTCTCGCAATTGCCTATCTCAAGGACTTCCAAATTGAAGGGAAATCCTCTTTCAGGAAAGAATATTTCTGGACAATCCCACAGTTTCAGTTCCTTAAGAGATGGAAGGTGTTCCTGCATATGTTCTGGCAGCCGCTTCAGCTTCTTGCAGTTGTTAATACACAATGACGTTATCTGAGTCTCGCGTGCCACCGAAAGTATTTCAAGATTCTCACAGTTACTAGTTTCAAGTCTTTCAGTCCAGGAAGAAATCAAAAGCCTGGTAAGGCTGTGGCAACTACTTACACTCAAAGTGCGTACTCTTGGGACCAACTCATGTGATGTATCATCTATAGAATCACATCCTTCAAGTCTCAAATCCTCGAGAAACATGTTACAATAACCACTAGAAATCATCTCACCAACTGGTGTCTCCAATTTCAATTTCTGGCAACGAGATATGCTTATTCTCTTCAAGGTACTCGGCAGAGTGCTAATAGGTAAGGAGGCAAGAGAGTTACAATCATTAATAGATAATTGAACAATCAGCTTCATTCCCTGAAGTTGAGATGCAAACAGTTCAGCGTCATCAAAAAGAACTCCAACCTTAGGAGAACCAATAACTTCAAAGCTTTTTAAACTGGAAAGTTGTATAGGTGTCTCCAAACTGATTTCAGGACATCTTGAAATTCCCAAATCTGTCAGTAAACAAAGATTTTCAGGCAACTTCCCAACCAACTTGGGGCAATCATCAATCGAAAGGTTTTGACGTGCAGGGAACTCTCCGTTCCCTAGTACATGCCACTGCTTCCACTCCGGCATCTCAGCAAATTCAAGCTTCTCAAGAGAGTTAAAAGGCTTTTCAGATGACGAACTGCCATAGAATTCTTCAGTCACCTCTGTTATTCGATGCATCCTTCTAATGGCAAGGAATTTCAAAGAAGGAAGCTGTCCTAGTGCTGGCAAGGAATCACAGTCCTTGCAGTTGCTAATAGACAATTGTACTAGCAGCTTAAGAAACGAATGATCAGCTAGCCAATTTGGAAATTTTGTCCCTCTATATCCGGTGATTTGGAGTTCTTTTATGTTTGTGTGTGGGTGTAGCTCATCAAGTATGTCTCTTTCAGTTTGTGAATTGTCGGCAATACTTTCCCTCATCTTGGCCTTCAGAGCTTCCCTTCTATCGACCACATTTTGCAACTTTACAACTGATAGAGATCCATACAAGTTATGCAGCTCACCCAAATCTTCCATTCTCGATCCACAGCTACCACATAGAAGAAACTCGGCTCCCACTAGCACTTGGAGGCTTTTCAACTTGCTTAGATGTAGTGGCATCTTCAAGTGAGAACTGTTGCTTATGTCAAGATGACGCAAGTTGATCAACTTTTCCATCTACGGCGATAGCTCCTCAAGATATGTACAATATGACAGGAGAAGTGTCTCTAAGTTATACAGTACACAAATGGAATCTGGCAATTTCTTAATCTCTGTCTGAGAAAGGTCCAAAAATCTCAGGAGCTTTAATTTGATAAACAAGTCATTTGACAACTCCACAATCGAATAATGAGACAATGATAATGCCCTCAAGGATGTTAGGTTTGGCAATATGTTATGCAGCACCCTCTTGCTTAGCTGAAATGAGTAACAGCGCTGGATATTGATTGGAAGCAATGTCCTCAGCTGCTCTAATTTGGAGAGTGGTTTCAATTTCTCAGTCACCTTCTCCCATTGAATAGGACATGTGCTGACCTTGTTCCAACATATGAGATCCTTGGTTGTCTTCCAACCTAATACAAAGATTTGAAGATGCAATTTGGGCCATATCGTTGACAAGATCATGCATTAAGAATCTCTCTGGATTCCATATAGAAGACTCTCGGACCCTTTCAAACAAAGATCTAGATCTCAGCTCGAGAAAGTATTGGTTGCCTGAATGCAACTGCTGTACCAGACCATTAGCAATCCACAGGTGAATAACTTGGTGTTTGCAAAATTGATAATCCCTGGGATATATTGCACAATAAGCAAAACATTGCTTCAAATGTGCAGGAAGATCATTGTAGCTCAACATCAACGCTGGTAAGATGCCATTCGAACAACTTGGGAGCTCCCATATTTCACTTCTTAAAATGTTTCTCCACTCATCCACCTCTGATTTGCAGCGTAAAATACCAGCAAGTGCCTTTAGAGCTAAAGGCAACCCTTTGGACTTGTCTGCAATTTGTTTTCCAACCTCTTCAAGTTCTGGATGTTCCTCAGGATCCCTATTTTCTAGTGAATGTCGTTTGAATAAAGCCCAAGAGACTTCACTAGACAGAGTCCCCACGTTGATTGCCCTACTACCCATCATCAAGGCAACATTCTCCTTACGTGTCGTCACAATGATCTTACTTCCTGTATCTCCTTGTACAAAAGTATTTCTCAAGTCATCCCACTCATGATAGTTGTCATTCCAGACATCATCTAAAACAATAAGAAACTTTTTGCCTTTTAAGCTTTCCTTCAGTTTGATCTGAAGCTGATTAAGATTGTTATTAACTATACAGTCAGTCGAGCTGATTTCTTGAAGCAACTCTTTTGTTATTTTGACAGCATCATATGGTTCAGACACACAGATCCAAGCTTTCAAATCAAAATGGTCTTTCACCTTCTCATCATTGTAAACAGCTTTAGCAAGTATTGTCTTTCCCACGCCGCCCATTCCAACAATAGGAACTACAGTCAGATTATTTCCATTTGCATCCTTATACAATAAACGGTCACTCAATTCCTCTATTTCATTCTGCCTACCAAAGACGGCAGATTCATCAACCAAAGAAGTTGAAGGTCTTCTAGTTTCTTGTTTATCCGAATCAAAATGCTTCTGTAAGCCAAGGCGACGAATTTGCTTTTCCAACACCTCCAATGTTTCAATGGCGTCTTCCAACTTCTCCTTTATGTTAAGAAGAAAATCATCACTCAAGCACAGGTTGAGGTCACTTACTTGATGTTGACCTTCCACCTTAAGTCTCAAAGCCTCGTAATTGACTTCTTCGATTAAGTTTTCAGCGCTGTCCACAGCACACTGAAGCTTATTAAACCACTGGCTCACGTATGGATTTGATGTTTGCTTATTCTCTGCATCACTTAGCACAATCTGAAGACCAAGCAAAATGTCCTCCAGCTTCTTTAAGAGCCGAACATGATGCTTATGCTTCTGAAACATGTTGAGCAGATCACCCTTAGGAGAAAGCCTATCAAAGAGAACATTCAAAGCTGAAGAGAGAAATGCACCACCAACTGCTAAGCCAATCTCCATTTCTGAAATCTGCAAAGCAAAACAAGGAACCACAATATGATTTTACGAATTTTGAGGAGATAAATATTTCTATCTTCAATTACTAAAAACTTTATTTCACCTGTTGAATGCTAAGAGTAACTTGCTAACAAGAATGATCAATGATTTCTCTCTCTCTCTCTTTTGCTAGTGGTCTTACTTGTAATTGGTACAACTATAGTTTTCTACAGTCATAGAAGAAGAAAAAAACAATCAAAACTGTTCTTTTTTCTCTTTTCCATGAGTATGACTTTTCACCCAACAAGAAGACTTTCTTCTTGACCATCTCATTTGATAATTGAGGCAAGGAAAGAATCAAAGCTGTCCTTTTTTCTCCTTTCCATGACTCTGACTTTTTCTCATATTTAATTAGAGTTTTTGAGTTTAAACCATTGCGATGACAGAGGGGATTGCTTAGATAGTAAGCATACTTCACCTTCAACCGTAAAGTTATGAGTTCGAGTCACCACAAGATTAAGTTACCACCTCAATCTTTATAGGGTAGTCGGAAGAAATGGATGGTTTTCGGGCTAATGTTGACTTTTAAGTATAGTGGGAATCATGTACGTGGAAAATGTAAGGTAGAACCTAGTCCTCTTTTTTTTCTCCGAATGGACGGCGTAGCTGCTGACGTAATCAATTGCCCTCTAGGCTTTAGAGTAAGCTGTCGTGTACTAAGAATTGTTTATGTATTATTCCTATTTTAAAGGAGAAATATAGTTGAATATTTGGGTGTGTTTGGTACGGAGAAAGATATTTTCTGAGTTGACTTTCCTAATGAAAGTAGTGAAAACAAGTTTGATAAGTAACATTGTAAAGTGGAGCGGATAGTAGAGGCAAAGAAGATATTAGGACTGATGATAGTTTTGGGTGTTCCCATGTCTGAGAAAGTTTGGGGCATGTTAATAGATATAGTAAAACTGGCAATATGGATGCTGCGAGTCACTTGTTTGAGAAGATGGTAGAGAGTGGGTATTCACCAAATGTTGTAACTTGCACATGTTTTCCCTTGTATTCTTTAGGTGGAGATCAGAAGTGGTTCTGATGAAGGTGTTCCCTTTGTTGTGTTCAAGCTTAAGTATATCATCTCTCAAAGTATATGGCGATGTCGTCGTAAAAGTTGTCACGAGCCTTGAAGTAGATACCTAAGGAGCAACATTTCTGACCAGATATGTTTCTTTAAATCCAGTTTGAGTCCAGATATAGAGTTCAAGAAAGTTCATTTATAAGAGAAGTGGTGATATCATCTTTGCTCGCTTGGAAGAGAGCAATTGTGTGGGTCGATAGATAGTTAGTAATCACTCAACAACTAACACCAGCTGAGAGTGGTAAGGAATGAGTAGTATGTATTCCTTACGAGAATTGAACTCATATCATTGACATGGAAGAAAATAATGTTTAACATATGATGTTACTAGACATTGTTGGGGTGGTGGGGATGGGGCTACACGGGTTAGAGTGAAGATGAAGTGTATTGAAGAGTGGGAGGACACAATCAATGTAGAATATCACTTGCGGAACTTGTTTTCCCTACTTACACTAGAGAATTGACCGAATACAGCCATAAAGAATTAGTGAAAACAAACTGTGTAATTGATATCAAGCTAATCTCAGAGGCATGCAATTCAACATTATATGAAACTGAAGATATGAATATCTGCAAAATAAACTGAAAACAACTACTTGACTGACTCGTCTATGAAGCCTCTAATATACTGAAAATAGTCTACCTGGACAAGGCCCGGGGCTACCATCATACTCTACTAGTAACATGTAATAACCAATAGATAAACTGGAGCCCTCCAAAAGCAAGGAGGTCTCACCAATGTTGAATGAAAATTTTGCTCCCAGCAGATTTAAACATTGCTGCTTGTAAAAGATCCTAGAATTTAACAGAAATTTCCAGTGTGCCAAATAAATAAATAAAATAAGAGAAGCACCTACACAAGTTTTTGAATTTGATTTCACTAGTTATATAGAGTATGCCGTCAAGTTAAGAAATGTGATGGCACAGTTCAGAGAATGCAGAAGACTAGAAAATGAACAGGACAAAAAGATTACTAAAAGGCAACCAGCAATTCACTTCTCAACTATTATAAATCATGATACAGCTAACTAAAGAGAGCTAAAATTTTCCAGCAGCTGAAGACTCGGTTCTTGTGATAGCAGGCATGACTGGTTTGAGCTGGATATCCTTTAATAACCGTAGTTGCCTCCATAAACAGAACCATAATCTGCAGCTGGCGCATGACCACCATGACCAGTGGCAGTGGATGAAGAGTACACAGGACCCTGAGAAGCATAGGGATTATAACCTTGGGAAGGTGGTCCAGCAGCAGTGTTCTGCATTGAGCTGGTAGCATCGGCAATGGAATTCTGCACCATAAGGAATAAGGGTAGTCAGAATGACATGCATCTAAACATCTCAGTAGTAAGACCGACAGAATTTCAATGATAATTAAGCCTTTTGTCACAAACAGAATATTACAGAGACGGATTCCTAATAATAACTGCTGAATTTCATCAATCCACAGGCCCTAATATCCAAATGAATATGTTCAATATTTTATCTGCTGCTCTGCATCCACATTGAACGTGTCTTGTGAATTGGCCTAGCATTTTGGGCAGGAAGCTTTTTTATCCAGGAATACTTCATTTTTTAGGCAGGAACATGAACTACCTAGCGTTCATAAAAAATAAGAGGAAAGTTGCTGGTGATCGTTAAGCATCTTGCTTCATTTGTTTGAAAATGGAAGCATGAAATTGTTTAATACTAGAGAAGTGGAGAAGGGTAAAGGGGAAGACCCATTATCCACCAAGTTTCGAATGTTGCGCCACTGAGCCTCAGGGATTTCTTGGTTAAGCAACCCAAAAAACCTCTTTTGGGGGGAGGGGGATAAGTGGAGCAAAAGCAAACTTGCGATGGAAGATGCAAAATTCCAGCACAGAAGGGCATCTAAATGGTAAATCAAGGAGCAAACTACACTCAATGGTATTTGCACTAAACCACATCAAATGTCAGCTTTTGCATGCAAAAAAAGTAACTTTCTACCTTACAGAGGAATATACATATAGTAATGGAATAATTGCAACTTTCTTCAAACTGCAAAACTTCAGTGTACGGGTGTTAATCAACAGCTTTCTTCAAACAAAAGAACATACTGAGAGCATGTCTATATCATATAGCCAGAAACAGATTCAATTTAAGAGAGCAAGCAGAAATGCAGTAACAAATTTGTTAGTCACTACCACCCATGCAGACACAATCACGAGAACATTGACTAATTTAATTGTCAATTGAAGCTCAATATAAAAATGATCAGAAACATTTACAATACTGTAAAAGATAATACCTGAACTAATTGCTGTGCTGTTTGGACTTGTGATGCAGACCCGTTTATCTCAACGGTCATCTCACCAGGAACACCCCTCGTTTCCTGTACTGCAATACTTGCACCACTGGCCCGGCGAATATAACTAATATTTGAACCAGAAGCCCCAATGACAGCATCAGCATATGACAAGGGAATTTGGATGTTTTGTGTGACCTTTATAGAGAAAAAGTTATTAAAAAAACAAGGAGCAAAAGTAGAATTTTTTGCTGGAGGAATGTAGATTTTAAAAAAGAAAAAACAAATCGGTGTAATCAACAAAAGATACTACTAAAGGGCGCGAGATTCTAATAACGTGCAACATATCTGAGATGAACAGATTAGAGGAGGAGAAAGTGCACCTTTGAAACTATGGATTGTTGTGGTTGTGCATTTCCATGAGCTCCCACTGAAGCATCTCTGCCATAAACAGGGGGGCCCTGATGAGGCTGCTTTTCTAGATGCATGTCCACTCGCGGAAAATAATTGTCAAATTGACGTGGTGGCGGCATATACTGACGGTTGGCTCCATATCCAGGCCCCCCAGCACTCATGGAAAAACTGGACGGAGGTGGACCCCAAGGTTGGGCAGGTCCGGGAGGGGGCATATTCTGGTGTGCATGAGCATTTGGCATTTGCATCTGAGAAGAAGAAAATATGAAATGTGTTCTCTAAAGAAATGTCGCTAAGATCCTAAATTCTTTAAGACCAATAGTATGCTTACTAGTTTCTCAAATACTCCAATTACACTGCGATCAACTAAAAATTTCCTTAGATGACCTGCAATCATTTCGACTGCTTTATGCACGCCTGCTGGCTCCCCTTGTATCTCAACAATACTATCATCAGGCAAGGCAAAAACAGGCAGATGCTCTGTAGAAAAGAACGGCAAACAAACACCAAATTACAATTCCAGGAGGACAAAATGGATTGCAACAGATCAAATAAAGACAACAAAACTTAAAAACACATGACTTTTGCTACCATTTAAAAGTCATAACGCAGCGGTATATTCAGCTTATGAGCTTTTGTGAAGTCCAAAGTGGGTCTTTCATTGATTGTTACATGTCTCAAAGAAAAAAATCATAACTCAAAAAGGAAACTAAACAAGTGAGGACCCAGAACCTAGTTACACCTCCTTCCGGAGTGCTTAGATTCCTTGAGAGAAAATACAATATAACAAGAGGGAGATGCTCACTGTCTTTTTTCCTTTTTCGAAGGGGCAAACATGCAGAAGAATATTTGATCTCTACGAGTTTCTGCTCTTATTTGGGTGAGCTAGGATGGAGGGTGTATCCTACTACAGAGAGTTATGCTATGAATACTGATTTTCAAAATACAAGTGTGTTGATCATTAAGAATTAGAGATGCATTTTGTATGCTTAATGACAATACTGGCAACTGACAAAGAGAACCGCCAGTGAGAGCCAGTAAAAGACCCATAGATCGTCAAATTTGAGTTAACAGCATTATAGGGTTGTTTAGGACAGCAAGCAATACATCCAGTAGATTCTCAAGGAAACAACACAAGAGAAGACATAGAAATTAAAGAATCACCTCCTCCAAGGACTCGAATAGTGCAACGAGATTCGTCTTGAATAGACTTAACAGTTGCACCCTGTTTTCCAATCAGGATTGCAGCCTGTGTAGCAGCCACAAGTAGTCTAGTAGAAGCTGGTTTCCCAGCACCAGAATGAGCATTGGTTGAGTCATGATCCACATCAATAATCCGCTTATGGACCTTTAAAAGGCCATCCATAGCAGGCGGAATGGAGAGGCTAGGCTCTTCCTTCGCAGATATCATCACCTACAATGGAAAAGAATGAACAATTCAAGGCCAGCACAATAGAGAGTTACAAATGAACACCATAACTTCCAACAACTCACATCACACCAAACATAAAAGTTTGTGCCTAGAATGTTTTGGGCCTTTTGGCTTAGATTAGAATCATAGTAAATAAACAGAATGCAGAATCAGTGCACATATTCTATCAACAGTTGTGCACATAAGTAGATTGGGACGTGTGAAACACAAAATGCCAAGACAGACATGTGACTTAGCACAGGCTCACAGATATAAGCAAGCACAAGTATTGATCGAAAATGGAACAGCAGTTACCAGATAATCCTTCCTTGGCAAAGGATGCATTGACAATGTTTGAACCTTATTCATGATATAAGTGTGCATTCAAAGTCTGCTATTACTAGGGATCATAATGTAAGGATCTATTTATCAGGGGTGGCTCAAGGGTGAGGCTAGTAAAGCATTAGCTTTAGGTCCCCAAAAAAATTTTAATGGTGAATTTTATGATTTTATTTTCACATAAAACGATATTAAAGATTGTTAAAAAAATTACAAATTTTATATAGAAAATTATTCACTTAAAACAATATTGAAGATTGTAAAAAAAGGTGCAAAATTTATATTTAAAAAAAAAAACTATCTACTTATTAACAGAAATATTTTAAGACTTCCAAGAAAATATATTGCAAACAAATGATATTATTATTATTTGAGGTTAAAGGTTTTATGTCTTTTAAAAATACTACATTAAAAACATGTCGTATATAAGAACAAAAAGATACAACTCTAAATTATTATTATTATTGTGTGTATGTGTATATATTTAACGTTTTTTTTCTAAAATTTGCTTTTATAGATATTTGATGACTCATCAGCTTAGCCTAGAGTGTGGGAATGTGTTATTAATTACAGAAAATTTGCCTATCAATCGGTCAAGGTCAAACTTTCTTCGTTGGATTTTTTCGTTTGTATGAGCAATTGTCCACATTTATACCACGAAAGAGTGCCTATAAATATGCAAACTCATTAGCATACCTCTTTCAAACTTTTAAGTATTATGTGGAAGACTATTCTATAAAGATTTAATGTCATATCTTATTCATGACCACTTTGCAGTAGCTCTTGCAGAAAACAGAGGAGCAAACATTGGATCTCAGTGGACATAGTCAGTTAGGATATAACACTACTAGCAGATTTCAGGCAATTTTCATTAATGAAAATATTAGATTCCTACTCAGTTGATATTCCTTTTTCCCTAGTTTGTTGTTAATGACCCAACATGTAGGCACTAGTTTAAATGTACCAAAATGTTTTATTGTGGATATTATGTACTGCAAATTGTTTGCTCTACAAAATTTCCTCTTTTACGGAGCTTAACACCTTCTGGTAAGATACCAACCGACCAAGTTTTGAAGTTACCAGACACAATGCAATCTTCAGGGTATTGATGTCCGAATAAGGTAATTTTGACAGATTGTCAGAAGGACTTCCAGCACTTGTAATGCTCAATGTTGATGGCTGTCGTCTGGATCTTTGGTTCTTCTAGTATAAGTCCACTTTTATATGGGCAAACCTGCACACACTCATGTTGGTTATGATGATATAGAAATTCCCTCAAGAGTTTTGGTTGTTTGATGGATTGATTATTAACACATTCAGCAAATTAGTTTTACTTACAGATTCATTAGTTTATCATTTATCAACTTATTTCTTCTTTTATTTTAGAATGGAATTGTTTATCGACTTATTCAAGTTTTTGAGAAAGTTTTATCAACTCATTTTATCATCTTATTTCTAACAGTTCCCTTTCAATTTTCACAACAATTATTGTTGACCTTAAGTGAATAGTTCATGTAAGTTCGACCACTATTACATCATTTTTTATTTGACAATTAAGTCGGCCCCAAAACGTAAAGAATTACAGAAGGTGTAGGTAATGGAATTAGCTAAATATAGCATACTAGAACAGGTTGCTGGAACCATAAAACTCACTCTCCATAAGAGAGCAACTTCAACTATGGACATCTTTATAAACACTAGACAAGCACCAAGCCAAGGACTAATTTAAGTCGAGGTTTATAGCAACTCCAAACAATAAAAAATCGTAATACTCCTGCAAGAATTGAGGGGTAGAAACTGGAACGAGCATGTACTCCTTCCGTTCCTTTTTAGTTGTCATAGTTTCCTTTTTAAAAGTCAAACAATATAAACTTTGACCAACATTTTAAAATATAACTTTTCATCATATTGATATGAGAAAAATTGCAATTTATAGTACTTTACGTATAGTTTTTGAAATATCTAAATTTTAATTTTAGAATATTAAATTAATTTAATCTAATTTAGCTTCAAAAATTGGTCACATTGACTCTCGAAAAGCGAAACATGACAACTAAAAAGGAACTGAGGGAGTACTTTAATACTTTCCAATGCCTAAATGGTTGGAATATATGAAAGTATCCAAGAAGATTTAACAAGAGTAGCAAAGCAATAAATTGAGAACTTCAGATTTCTGATCCAATGGCATCAATTTTTTTATAAAATAATAGTGGTAATCGGGCTACCTTGCCCGCACTTTGACTAATCCACCGGGACCTGCTATCTCTATCCACCATGGCTTAGATAGATAAGAAGAAATCACCTAACGTTTTTTGAACAACGTTTGAACCATGGTATCCCATGGTCCATCCCACCTTCATTGACCGGTAGACCACACCTTTGGGTGTTGATTCATCTCCATAAGTTGAAATATTCAAGGCAAATGTCACATTATCCTTAGTGCATAACATGATAGTAGACAATAGCACTCCATATAGTCATGTAATCATAAAAGTTTCAAATAACAAGATATAGTAGCAACTCACAGCTCTTTCTGTAGTACCAGGAGGACCATCAAGGACCTTAATGCGAGCTTTTGTTTCTTCGCAGGTTTTCTTTATATACTCTCCTTTGCGGCCAATGATACCACCAACCTTCTGAGAAGGAACTAACATTCTGAAGACATTTTCTCCAGGCCAACCAGGCCATCTTTTTTCCTCACCACCTCCTGAACCATTTTCAGCAACTTGTACCTCTTCTGGTTCTGATTTTATCGTGTGTCCTTGAAGGGACTCAACTTGTACCTCCTCTTGTTCCAATTTAACTGGCTGTTCCTGAAAGAATGCAACTTGTACCTCTTCGTTTTCCAACTTTACCTCTTCTAGAGGCAAGTTCTCATGTGCATTGTTCATTTCCTGGATATTCTCCATCGTATATGCATCCGTTGTGCCGTGCACATTGTCTGTGTCGTACACATTACCAAGGTCATGTTCCTGGTAGCTTTCATCTGCCATTTGCTGGAAGAAAAAAACAAAATCAGCTATGAGAACATAACCAAAGGATGGAAAATAGATCAAGCCACTGTCGAATCTTTAAATTTCCCTAGGAAATTGACATGTCCAAAAACTAACATGATATAATAATTTGTCTTTGTGATTCCAAAAGATTATAACTTCAGAATTGTAGAAAATGAAAGCTTTTATAAAAGGAAATGCTGGCCCAACAAGAGAAAAGTCCTCACTAGCTTCGGAGGAAACCAATAACTTGAACTTCATGCAGATACCCAAAAAATATACCAAGGAAACCCGCTTACATTATCCTGTGCATGTATGATTGTTACTCATGCCCAGAAAATTCTCTAGATTCCTGCTGCTCTAGGAATCCTTTTTTAAGATAAATACCTCAAAATAGGGTATTTCCCCACAATCCCCCGCCCCCTCCTTGAAGTATTGGCCACCGCACCAATGACAAGACTCAAAATTCTTAAAGAATGATTATACCCCTACCACTCCAAATAGAATGACGGAACAAAAATACCAAGGGTAAAGCATCTAATTATAGGTGTGAGCTTACATGATTTTTGTTTAAATGAATGTTCAAATGTAAAACTAGATAAAGGTGCTACTTACATAATCAAATATATAATAAATGTTCCGGAAAAAAAACATAGTAGAAAAAATTCGTCCAACTCACTAAAATTCGAGGTGGAGAGAGAGAGTATATCATTTCTCTTTTCAAATTACATTCTAATACATAGCTCAGAGTTCACAGATCCATAACCTCCATAATTCACTTCATCTTTTAATCCAATTATGCTGTAACTAAAAACACAATTAACCTAGTGAAGAACAGACAACTTCTGCAACATCTCTAGCCCAAAAGCCAAAACAAAAAACTACATTCACACACGCAAGTATAAACACATACAATGGTGGAACCAGGATTTTAACTATGCGGTTCAACATCTACTATATATACAAAAAAAAAAAAAAAATTAACCATGTTTCCATGTATAAACAGTGTAATTTTCCGCCAAAGGAAGTTCGGATGAACAATTTGGCCCTACCTGGCTCTGCCCCTAAATTTTCACATAGAAACCTTAAACACCCGATAAAAATTGGAACAAATTAACGAAAAATGAAGAACAGAAAAATTACCAATGGATAACAAAACCTAATTATCAAATTGAGCGAGAATTAAGCGATTAATTCAGATTAATTTTATTTATTTCAAATTAAACTTACATGAATTGAAGAGGTACCAACAATCAGAGAGCAAGAGCGGGAGCTGCGAAGGTTATGAAAGCAAGGGCGGGACATAAACTATTCACTAGCTAGGTTTTATTGAGGACTGGCCGCCATTTTTGGATAATTTCTCCCTAGTACCTATTACTTGTTGTATTCATATTTTGGGCAACGAAGAAGGGAAAACTATACATTACAGTCTATTACTTTGCAAAATTATCAATTAGACCTACCTTCTTTTTATAATTGCACAAATAGTGTTGTCAAATTACTTATCTTTTGTTTACTATTCAAACATCTTCATGTATCAAAATATTACATTCTACAAAATAAAAAATTGATTTGATTTTGTAGCCGTTTATAAAAAAAAAAAAAAATTAGGTCCTATTACAATAACAACAAAAAATCTATATGCGTAAGAGATTTGAATAGGTTATTTTCTTCTATTTAATTTGTAAGTGACTTTAAGAAATCATTTTTTTCCTGGTATCTTAATGGTACAAATAAAATGAAACACATGAATTCAACTCTTCATGTAAATAAATAGTACCTTTTTACCGTGAAGATTGTCATGTTTGCATGTTGTTGTCGAAGTACTTGAATCGGTAAATAATAGTTTAGAAAACTTACGGGTTTCTTCATTGCGAAAATGGATTTTTTCAAAGCTAAAAATTAATTACCTTTGTTTAAAATTCAAACAACTTTCATGTATCAAAAAATTACATTCTATAAAATGAAAAATTGATTTGATTTTGGAGCCATTTATAAATTTATTTTTAGTTTCAAGTCATATTATAAAAATAAAAATAAAATTACACATAAGAGATTTGAATATTTTATTTTTTTCTATTTAATTTATAAGTGACTTTGAGAAATCATTTATTCCTTGATATCTTAATGGTATAAACAAAATAAAACACATGAATTCACCTCTTTCTACAAATATATGGTACCTTTTGCCGTGAAGATTGACGAGTTTGCTTATTATTGTTGTAGTATTTGAATCGGTAAGCATAATTTAGAAAATTTATGAATTTCTCCATATCGAAAGCGAATCTGTTATAATCACGACTCGTGTTATCGATCATTAAAAATTCTCACAAAGCAGATAAACTACCTTTATCCATAACTTAGATATCCCTCTAATGGATGAATGATGATACATAGATTCTTTCTTGGTAGACCTAGTTGTCATATGAATATGAAGAAGAAAAAAACTTGTTTTCCAACATTCATAATAGTGTATCTATCCGCTAAGGTAGTAGGATTTATGAGGAGGACAAATTATGTGCTAACAGGTTAATTAACACTCATTATGGGTTGATTCAACTCAATAGCAATTTTCAACATCTCCCGCTTATATATAATGGAGACATCAAACTCCATCGAACTACGAAAAATATACTCTCCTTTAAATTCTCTTGTATTATTTCATACATGATAAATAGGTTGTGCGATCGGCATAGTAACACAAAGTCCAAATGAATCTATTGCAGTGAATATTCGATTCTATTATAGTTATCAAATGATTTTGTAATTGTATTTTCAAACTAGATAATACTCACAAATAGATTTATTCACTTGTCTTAGGCCCATATGACCAAGTCTAACATGTTAAATGTACATCATTCTTAAGATCATGTGATAATTTAATTGAGAAAAATTAACAATTGGATTAAAGGAATTAATATCAAATCCATAAAATCAAAACCAAAATAAGTTATTCGTATTCTTTACTGTCATGAAAATTTCACTTGAAACTTAAATGTAATAAACCAACCAATACCTTTAAAAGTTTTAAGGAGCAATTAAAGTATTTTGTAAGATAAAATTTTAATTTTCACATAAAATCAATTCACATGATATGATTTTTTTAAACAATCGGAGTGATATTTTCTACATATGTCCACATTGTCCTTATGGGACCCATTGAAAGTCCACAATGCTTCACGTTCTTCACTATGTGGTACATGACTCTTAAGTTAATCAGATAATAGATTAATTTTACAAAAAGAAAAAACACGACTAGTCACACATATATTACTAGCATAAGGAACACCAAAGTATTGTTTTAGACTCATTATAAAGTATATTAATAGGATTAGTGCAATCACTAACATAGAGACCCTTTTGATCACAAATAAAGCATTTTACTTTAGTCACATTTTCTTGTTTCACACTTACTATTATTTTATTGATTGTCATTTTAGGATTCTTATTTGGTTGAGCCTTTAACTTTTCAATTTCATTTGGTTTTTCGTTTAAAGCCATTCGTTGAGCTAGAAGTAGTAAACATGTACACTTTTGCACCATATTTGGCAACCTAGAGTCGATCTTCTCCTAACTCAAGATGTCGCACATCCTCGAGCATCATAATACGCTCATTATGAGTTAAAAACAATTTTATATACTCCTAATTACTCTGGTGTAGGAAATAAATAATCGCTTGAATTTGATGCTCAATGTCAACTTATGATTTTAATATACTATTTGACTAATCTTTCAAAAGCATTTATTTTTCTCAAAAATCGTAACTTTTTTCTCCTCAAGCGTGTTGGATTGATTTGTTGGCCAAAATTATATTTTTGGCCTATTTTATTAGACTAATTTACGTCCTAATCGTATATTAGGACTGAATTAAACCATCAAAAAGCAAAATCATTCAAAGATCGATTCATATGATCAAAAATTGATGGGGTTTGTTCTAAAAATTCTACCCAATTATTTGATTATATTCACAATTGATTAAATGATTTCGCTCAAAAATATATGAGTAACAGATTACCCAACTTAATTTGCACTGAAACTTTATAAAACATATACTGATTTTTTGGAGTTAAATTCGTGTTATTTAAATCAAAAAATTTAAAATTCAACATCTCACAAACTATAACTCTAAAAAATATATTCTACATATCGTCGGAAAGCTTTCGACGAGATCTATAAAAATCCTAACGTTTTTTTTTAAAATTAAGCACTCACAGACATGAAATATCTAATTAATTATGAATTTAACCTTAAAACCATAAAAAAGTACGTTCTCCATACTAATCATGTCAATCATCAAACACAAGCTTATAGCTCTGATATTGATATAGTACATGAATCGATAAACACTAGTTTATAAGACTTACAAATAAGCAGATATACAGCAACCACGACTCATATCACCGATCGTCGAGAATCCTCACAAAAAGAATGAACTACTTTTGTCCACAACCTAGATATCTCTCTATAACAGATGATACATCAATTTTTTTATAAATCCTAGCCATTGTATGAAGATGAAAATAACTTATTTTTTAATATTTATAATAATGTATTTATAAGCTAAAGATTAAGGTTTATGAGAATAATAAATTAATGAGTTAACAGGTTAATTATCATCCTTCGTGAATGGGCCTGGCCCAATAGCTATTTTCAACATTTATAAACACTTTTAAGGAAATGCTCACTTAGAAGCCAAGCCCTCCCTTTATTTCTCGAAATAGAGCGAACATCAAAAATTAAATCAACCTATATAATATTTGTTCTCACTCCACAATGCTAAAAGACTGAGCAACTCCAGTTTATTACCACCAACCTTGAAGCATAATCATGAATCTATTAACTAGCTTTTGTAATATTACATGCTTTATTCAATTCAAAATGAGGTCGGGAATTATATTTGGACTGACTAGTGTATAGTATATGTTTATATGATTTATATGCTTCTTTTACTGATGATGCGTAGCGTCTCCTCCAATTCTAATTTAGAATTGTTTATTTTGTCCATTTTTATTTGTCCAACATTGACTTAACAAAAGAATAATTTTAAAAATAAATTATTTTTTAAAATTGGATAATTAAAAACAGAAGGAAGCTTAGTTTGTGTTTTGGCTGGTAGCTGAAAATCTTTATAAAAATCATGTGACATTTTATAATAAATAAATACACATTTAATACTGTGTTTCAATATTTAATGAGCCGAGAAATTAGATGCTTGTAATAAGTAAAATCATAGACAAATTTTAAAGGTTTGTGTTATTGCGAGTTGAAAATACTCGCAAGGGAGTTGTGTGCATCATAAATAGTTGATAATTTAATGATAATGCATTTCAATATTTGACATTAAGATGGGTTATAGTAATAATTAAGAGAAGATAATAGGGCATAAACTCAACTAAAAAGGATTATTATAAAACAAAAAAAGGAAATTACAACTGGAACTTAAAATACTATTCTCTATATTGGGCCGCACCATACAAACCACCCACAAACATCAGAAAATTTACAAGGCTACCCCCTCTCCTCCTACACTCGATCATTTCTTGGCCTTTCTGGCAGATGCCTTCTTCGCCGGCGACTTCACGGTCTTGGATTTTACACTCTTCACCGGAGCTTTCTTCACCGGCGCCTTTTTAGCAGCTGGCTTCGGTGCCGGTGCCGCTTTCCTTGACGGAGTCGACCTTGTAGATGTCCTTGCTACCTTAGCTGGTCTCTCTTTAGCCGCGGTCCTTGGCTTTACAGCAGCCTTAGCTTTCACAGGTGGTTTAGCCTTCTCAGCTGTTTTCGGCTTTGCTACGGCTGCCTTAGGCTTTGCAGCAGGTTTAACTTTAGTAGCAACAGCGGCAGCAGGCTTTGCCTTAGGTTTTGGTTTGGTGACGGTTTTAGCCTTTGGAGCAGCAGCCTTTGGTTTAGGCTTAGGCTTTGCCTTGGTTGCCTTCTTTGCTGGCTTAGCTGCCGGCTTCTTCTTTGCAGGCGCAGTAGCAGCAGCGGCCTTTGGAGCTGGAAGTTTGTAGGAGCTCTTAACCTTAACAAGTTTACCAGAAGCCACAAGCTTCTTCAATTGAACAAGCAACAGTTTCCTGAAATTTGATGGAAGATTCTTCTGCTTATCTTCAATGAACTTTGTGATCGCGTACTGACTCGATCCAGTTTTATCCTTCAATGTTACAATCGCCTCCTTAATCATCTGCATAATTCAACACAAAATTAACTAATCGGCAAATTTAACAACTAAGATTAACAAAATTGAGTATATTTACAATCGAATTACCTCAAAGTATGAAGGATGAGTGGGAGGATTCCTCTTCTTCGGAGCAGCAGATTTCTTAGCCTTGATCTCCTTCTCTTTCTTTGGTTCATCGGTCTCGGCCGGTGGATTCTCTTCCTTGGCCGGTTCAGCTACCTCAACCGGTTCATTCACTGGCTCGATTGCTACAACTGGTTCTTCAGTGGCCATTTCTTCAAATCGCTAAAACAAGATCTAGGGTTAGGGTTTGTAGAACAGATCTATTGGGATTTCTATTAAGCTTTGTTATGAATTTCAGATGAAAATGAGAAGACCATATATAGTAAGGTGAAAGAGTTAGTATCCAGAATTCTGAAAGCTGATTGGTTAATACCCTATTGACGCGGATTAATACTTTAAACGAATTTTAAATATAAACCGTTGGATGAAACTTCATCTACGGTTATTAAAGGTAGGTGACTAAGACATGGATTGAGATTGAAACAAGAAACCTTGTTTTTGTTCCATAAGTTGTGTTTTTGTGCTCAATTAAACTAGGCATAACATGAGATATACTTGATGAATTCAACCAAATTTTTTTTGTTTGATAGAGAATTTTGTAAGCTTTCTATAAAGTATTTATTTGGATTTTTTGGACTAGAAATCTGGGAGATATTTAATTTTGAATAGCAAGTGGTCTGATCATTGAGTTTCGTGGAGTCTTTTGCTGTTTTGGTTAATTTTAGGTCAATGCTTTGAGTAAAATACTTTTTTCTTCTTCTGATATTATAGTAGACTAAATAAGGAATCCATCAAATCAAGAATCACAAAAATCCAATCAGATTTAGTCATGTAACTATTAGTTCAAAGGTCATTGAAGATGAACACATGCATGCACAAACTATTTGTACTTCTTGAAGTATAAAGCAAATGTATATTGTAATTTCTTAAAAAATCTCATTTACCTCTGTTAATATATTTAACTTTGCATACTTACACTCTTGACCATTGAATAGTTACTCGTTTCTTCAAAGTTACAGCGTAAAATTTATTTTACTATTAGTATATAATATGTGTCTAATTAAGTGATGTCGGTCACAGATTCGTCTCCTACAAGTTTTGTTCTTGATTTGAACTCTCATGTTTTCAACTTTGGTTTAATGCGCTATGATATTATATACGTCGAACATTGTTGTTTAACATTAAATCATGTTAACACAAAGTAACATGTTTCATTTTTCACCTGCTACATATACTTAATGTTTATATGTCTCTCTTTATACTAATAGTGATGCATTTATCATCTAGGTTGGTTTATTGTGCCAACTAAAAGTCCAATGCTTCTATGTATGCTAAAAAAAAAGTCTCTCAACCTTTGAGAAACTAGAGTTCACAAAGACTTACTTTTGCAACATAATCACCATAGTGAATACATGCAAGTAAAATTTGGTCTTCTTAGTGACATTAATTCGAGGTACCAATAGTAGCATAGTTACTTAGTCGTCTTTCATATAACATATCATGATCTAGGCTCTTTTCACGATACCTTTAGATGAAATCGAAGTACCTTTAGCTGAAAACGAACTTAATGAATGACAGGTAAGAATTCGTTGTTGAACTCTAAAGAAGAAGATGAAACTAACTTGTACAATTGAATATGACAATTAGGTGAAACCAACTTCCTGGGTATAAATTTATGTACTGCATGTCCTATATCTAGTGAATTTAGCATCAATAGCTTGTGCTAGATGATTTCATATTCTAGATTTATTGCTGCTAAAATCAAAAGCCAAAGAGTTAGCAGTCAAAATGTTACTTAAAACATTCATGTAATAAATTGGTCCCTCTCAATTTACTCAACTTTAAAACATATCAAGAAACTTTCTTGAATGTGTTCTTGCAAAGATTTGAACCCTTAAAATATACATTTTCTGATATGCACAAAGCATAAATTATAATACAACATCTGACATTTCCACTTTATAAGATACTATCAAGAATACAACAGCTACTACTGCGCCTCAAATCCCAAACAAGTTGGAGTTGGCTACATGAATATCGATATCCACAGACCATGTCGTTGTATTTAAACTCATATCACTCCAATGCTGCCACACAATACAAATATAAAAACTTGTCTCTTTACTGGTAAATTGTGATGCATAATTCTACAATAGCTGATGTTCCCTTGCTGTCCGGGACAATATATTATGCAGCTGACATATGCTGGGGAGAAGCTTCAATATCATGAGCAGATTCACCAAGACACCATTGTAAACACTTGGATATATCTAGTTGCGAGCTATGCCAATGATATGAGGATTTATCAGCGAGGCAGTTGATAATACAGCTTGATGAATATCTACATCTGAGAAACCGGCTTTAGTGATATCCTTTCCGGTTTTCCTGGTAAGATGGCAACCATCTGCAAGAGTCTGCTGCAACGGATCAAGCAATCCTTGAATGAATCTGAGAACTGTTCCATCTGTCCAATTGCAGTCGGAAAAAGTACAACTTTTACTTGATGCAGAAAACACACTCAGGAGAGACATAAACATTTAACACAACGAATGTAACTATTATCTTTACCTGCTGCAGCCACATGTTCAACAAAGAGGTAAATGCCACCAGGCTTGAGCACCCTTCTGACCTCTAAGAGAAAAGTGAGAAAGCATTATATATATTAGGACTTCATACTTTTCAAGCTTCCTATCAAAGAAAAGAAAGTAAACATAGAGGTCCAGAGGGAAAGAGTATATCGACAACAACAGGAAAATACACACATATATCAGCATCCTAAGAACCTTACTTTTTCGTCTAATGAAGACAACGTGATCACCGTAACATTTTGGACTAATAGCTCAGCTGCTTCAGGAACCAATGGAGATAATTATCAAAGAGAAGGTCGAGGTTCTATAGACCAACATGGTTAGGATTATGTGTTAGACCACAGTACAAGATATATTTTGCATCTACCAGAATAATCAGACTTGACATTTTCAGAAGTCTTAGGGTCACTGTGAGTTTAGATGAGCGAGAAGATTTTAGTAGAAATTAGAGCTGCAGCACAAATAGAAACGACACATAATTCTCCTTCATCTTTGGTAATCATTTGCAGGGTCAACATTTTAAGATAAGGTCATTGAAGTCCTATGCTGAAGCCACTTTTGCTCGCTGAACAGAAAAAAATTAAATGTTCAAAAACAGTGCATTCTACACCAAAATGAGCAAGTTTAGTAAAGGGCCAAGGAAGTTAGCCTGTTTTGGTTATATATTTATAGTGGAAAACTCAAACATGTCATAAGTACATCAAACTTCATCAGATAAGGATATCACCTAGGATAAGATTGTTGCTATACATGAGATAAGTACAAGATAATGTGTGAGATAAATGTAAACCGTCCTAATACAAAGGCCTGATGGTTTTACGACATATGATACCATGACAATCAGAAGAGTTAGGTTTATATTTATGAGGTTTACTGCACTTCTTGAGCAGTACAATAATATGACTTGATTTGCTGTGTTAGACAAGTCCTTCTGCCACTAAAGCAGACAAGACAAATGGAAGCCTATCATTTGAACAGGAATATAGAAGCATAAAACAAAATGAGATTATATACCCTGCAGTGTCAGATTAACATCTGCGACAGAACATAACACAAGGGTGCCAATGACAGCATCAACTGAAGCATCACGTAGTGGCAAGGACTCAGAGACCTGCATGAAATCATCAACTTCAACTTTAAAATTTCCTATTACGTATTCGATATATCTCCTGTTAATGACGGGTAAGTAGCTAGGTGCCTGCTCATATAAAGTATGTCACTGTACCAGCTAAAGAAAATACAACAATCACACTCTTGAGGTATTTGCATTACATATATCGGCTGAAAATACACACAACGAAAAGCCCTGATAAAAAGTGTAAGCAAAGCAATAAAAAGAAGAGAGAAGAATGACTAAAGTGAAATACACGAAGAAAAGTCTGGTCTCGAACAAAAAAGATAAGAATGCCTAAAAAGGAGTCGAGTAGAACAAGGTGAACCTGAAGGAAAAGCTAAGAGAAAGGATATAGCACGTGAAAAAAAGTCATAAGAGGGAAAAACGCAAGAATTAATGGAGACTACACAAAATTTATTACATCCATAACCGAAAATAAAACAAAAGAGTAATGCCTAAAAGGTACAAAAAAAGGAACGGTTACGAGGGCATAGTTGAATTACCATATACTAGTTGTATGCTAGCTGATATTGTGATGTAGAAGCATTAAGCTAATCAGTGAACTAGCAAAAACACATCATAGGGAAAGCCATAGAAAGAAATGTTTTATCCTAAAAGGTTTTTTATGCCTACAAGTTAACCTGCAGCTGAAAGTATGTAGGCTTAACAATAAAGCAATTCCGCTGTAACTTCGCATTGCATTCTCCAAAAAAGCTATATAACTTAAACACCATAATGATATAGACTTATCGAGTCTTCTTAAAGATACACACATATAATAGCCGAAAATACACACAACAAAAAGCCCTTATAAGAAGTGTAAGCTAAGCAATAAAAAGAAGAGAGAAGAATGACTAAAGTGAAATACACGAAGAAAAGTCTGGTTCGAATAAAAAAAACAAGAACGCCTAAAAAGGATCCGAGAAGAACAAGGTGAACCTGAAGGAAAAGGAAAGAGGAAGGATATAGAACGTGAAAAAAAGTCATAAGGGGGAAAAAGGTAAGAATTTATGGAGACTACTAAAAATTTATTATATCCATAACTGAAAATAAAACAATAGAGCATTGCCTAAAAGATACAAAAAAAGGAACTGTTACGAGGACATAGTTCAATACCATATACTAGTTGTATGTGGTGTAGAAGCATTAAGCTGATCAGTGAACTAGCAAAAACACATCATAGGGAAAGCCATAAAAGGAAATGTTTTTATCCTAGAAGGTCTTTTATGCCTACAAGTTAACCTGTAGCTGATAAAAGTATGTAGGCTTGACAATAAAGCAATTCCGTTATAACTTTGCAGTGCATTCTCCAAAAAATCTATATAACTTAAACACCATGATGATATTGGCTTGTTGAGTCTGGCTAAAGGTACAAACCGCTTGCAAGAATTTGAAATTTGCAGGTGGAAGGCCTGCAGCATCTGCTGCTGCTTGTGCGTATTTCTCCATCTTCCTGTTTGGATCAACGCCATAAACGGAAGTGCCCCCCTCACTGGCATAATACTTCAAATTTGGACCTGTCCCAATGCCAATTTCGAGGATTTGTTTGGCCTGACCTCTCAGATTAGCAAAAAGCTCTGACTTGTAACCTTCAATCTTACAGAAAAATGGTATAAGTTCAGAAAATCTTATGCATTTCCATCAAATACTAATTCAAAACAATATCTGCAGCTCTCAGTGGACAATATATGCTAACCTCTGCTTCGTAAGATTTCATACTTGTGTTCATGGCTGTTGCATAAAACTCCTCGTACCAATCTGGCCTAGGAGGATGCAACCTATTCAACATTGCCTACATGTATGATCAGTGATTGATAAAGTCACTCATGAAGCACGTTGATGCTAAAACTGCAACATTTGTTGAATTGCGATTGAGCAAATACAATATGAAAAAATCTAGCTCACAGCAAATTTTGTCACATTGTTCTTACTTAATCAGTTCCGATAACTCTTAGGAAAGAGCAACCTAAATTACTACATTGAAACTTTCAATCCTACTCGGTCCCTCATAGAACATTTCATGCAATAACTTGGATTAGTTGTACGTAAATCGTGCTTCATCCATATAGACGGTTTTCCTTACTGTTAAAACTTCCCCGTAATGATTACTTCCACAAACTTGTCAAAATAAGTAGAAAAGTCCTTTTGCTCTTGAATGTTCACAAACTATGACAGCCAGCATCCAACTTTTCAACTTCAATAACCAAATTCTACCGACTGTCTACTTTATGTATGGTAAAATTACCAATTTTATGTCGGACAAGTTAATCAATCAAGTTCGCCTCAGTTCCATTTTATATGATACTCTTCCCTTTTTAGTTAGTTCCAAGAAAAATTGCACCTTTTCTATATTTGAAACCTCTTTAACTTTAACCCTACCATTTTACTATTAATGACATGCCTTTATAGTCATATAAATCTCTTGACATGTTTAAGCCAAAAAAACTATCTTTTTCTTGTAAGAAACGGCCCTTGGGCTTAACTCTAACATCAAAAGTTAGCTCACGAAGGGATGATTGCCCACGTCAATATAAGAAAACCACCAGCCCATTCCCTAACAAGACCGCAACTGGAGCATGGACAATATGACATGGGGCGCAAACGGGAACGAACCTTGCTCTAATATCATGTAAGATATGACATTTTGGCCTAACACCACCGCAGAAGCTAGCTCATAACGGGAGGATTGCCTGTGTCCACGAGAACATTTTTCTAACCCACTCTAACAGTTCTTAAACTCCGTGCTCAGTCAAACACGACATATAAATGGTAAAAGAGTACTAAAGTGAAGCATTATATATTTTACCATGGGATCAGTAGGAGATGAATCATCAGAAGCATATGAGGGATGAATAGGCAATAGAGCAGCTGCTCCTGCTGCTGCCATTAAGTCTCTTCTACTGCAGCAAAAGCAAAATCTGTTACTACAACTCAAAGGGTCTTTAACCCTTTTCTTCAATTGATTCAATTCATTTTGCATTTGAGAATGAAAGGTAACATCTTTTAAAGTTGTGCTTTCAGAAGCAGATGAATTCACTGCTTTTAATTTCTGGGTAAAGTGAATCTTGGGATACAAAAATGTGGAAAAGACCGTATGTGTCAACATATTATAAATTCTTTGAATTCCTATAATTTTGGTCTCTGGGGTTTGTATCAGTTCAGTTAAAAGAGACTGGAATTGCCATGTAATATTCACTAGTCATGGGGTCTCAGGGAGATAAGAAAGTTCTTTTCTTGTTTTTTTTTTCATTTTCTTTTTTTCTACCCGACTTCCGGTATCTGCTTTCAAACAGAATTAATCCAAGTTCGTGCCAAAGTATCTCATGTTTGGCACAAAAAGACACTTTACTCTTTAGAACTCGAAACCTAAACCTCTAATTAAGGATAAAAAGGTACTTATCCGGGTTATCCACAACATTTTTTTGTGGTTTTCTTGTTAATTTTGCTACCGGAGCATTTGGCTTCTTACTTTTTTATAGTACGAAAAAGTAATGTTCTTATAAAACTTATGTCTTGCTACAACAACAATCTGTTTGATTTTTAAACATAAAACACGGTATATTAATATACCATTTGATTTCTGACATAAAACTCATCATATAAATTTTGCATGCATTAATTAACTGAACAAGAATTTATGGACAGCTTATGTGGAACAAAAAAAGGAAATAAAATACATGTGGTAACAATATTTAACAAGACTTTTAGAAGGATAACATACCATAATTAAAATGTGACCTTGTTTTAGTAAATAATAATAAAATTATGATGCCATCATAGAGTAGCAATAATTTTTAAGTTTTAATGCAATGAAATTCATATATTAAAACCAAAACGAGTATACTAATTAGGAAAATTAGATTTAACTTTGGTATCTCACTCACAACAAAACGATTCCTATAGATTCTTGTTTACATACATGACAACTCACACGTACTATTATTGCATAATACTAATTCATTTATTTTAACTTTTATATAACTAATACATAAACTAAACAAGCCTTAAGGTTCGAGTTTATTTATTTATACATTAGGCCTGTATATTTATTTGGTTAGCTGTCCTAAAAATCTAATCACAATTTATATAGAGATCAAGATGAAAAAAAAATGTTTCTTTTTAACAACGAACAGTTAGGCTTATGAAATAGTAGGAAATAGAGGTAATAATTAAGTGACAATTATTCAGTTCAACAAGTTATTACCAATCTTCGGTTAATTTATTATATAGAATCAAAATTAAACTTTATTCGTAGCATTTCAATCATCTCAATTTCTCTTTAGTTTCATTTCTATTAAATTTAGATACTATAATTTTAAAACATCAATTAAGAACATTAATATCACTAGGATTCTCATTTAAGTCCTAAAACTATAAAACTTCAATAGAAGTATATACTAACATTTAAAAGTTCCAATTCTCATGTTAAAAAAATAATAGATGAAATGAACGACGCTAACTTTCGATATATACCTGCATTCAAAAAGTATGTTCACATTACTTTTGTAGGTGCATTATTTTTACTATACAAATGAACATTTAAAAGCATTGCCTCTTGTTGGTATTGTTTGGTTGAACATATTGATGACACTATTTTATTTTCATTCATCCTAGTCTCATTTGAGACAACAAGAAAATATATGAAAAAACTAGAAATCCAAATAGTACAGAGCAAAAACAAAATACAAAATGTGAAGTTCTAAAATTTTCAAATTGAAATAGATCTCTACTATTTAACTTGTTGCACTTTCTAAATTGTGAAAGCATAGTATCATATATCACTACCTATTTCTTCCCACGCAACAGACAGGCCCCAAACAAGGGCAAACCGAGAAAACACACACAAAAGTTTGACCTAAATACATGCTACCATGAATCTTGACAGTTAACAAGACAGATGTAACTTCTCTCAAAATTCACCCCTTATGACAGTACAAGGTAGTGTACAATCATACAACATCGGATAGCTCGTCGAGAGCAAGCTTGAGTTGTTCTGCACCCTGTCAAAGGGCATTGCTCATTTGCTGCTGATTTGTAATTCTAGTTGTAAAATAACTAATTATCTTACTCACAATATGCCCATATGGGACACATTATCGGGCTGATACTTCAACTTATGCCGGATATTACATGGATTATTGAAGGCAGAAAGGATAACTCAAGAAGCTGGATGGCCGGGGACCTTACGAGCGTAAACCAGCACCATCACAAAATCCTTTGCTGATGAACCAGTTATAACTGGTACTCTTTCTGATGTAGTAGTTTCAAGCCACATATCTACCAAAGTATTCACTTGTAAAGTGGGGACAATCAACTGGCCCATACATCTAATTTCAACCTACAAAACAACATAAACAGTCAGCAGAGCATAGAACTGGAACCATCATGATATGCTTTCTACATTGGAATCTACTCAAGGATAACAGACTCTTTTTTTATGATGGCAGTGTCTGCCTCGACTTTTCCACCGAGTACCTGCAACCTCCCCACCAGCACAGGTACTGGATAATTCTGCCCACTAAGGCTTAGGCAGATGAGAAGAAATCACCTAGTATTTTGCCTCCGCTGGGATTTGAACCTCATGGTTCTCCTTCCACTTCGTTGACAAGTAGGCCACACCCTTGGGTGCAACAATCTCTCTTTCCCTCCTTCGATAGATACAAGGTGAAACAGTTGGTTTACTTCTAAGAAAGACAAATGGTATCTGTTACAGTTGTCACAGATGCTTCCCAAAATAACACCCACTTCTTGAGTCACGGATCGTGGAAAACATGTAGAATCAGTAATGCATGAGAAGATACAAAATTGGTTATTGCAAATGCTAAAACTCATCATAAAAACACAACACCCTGAAACTCACCTGCTTGACTTCGTGTTCACTTGTGCTGAAATACACTAAACCTTGAGAAAACCCTAGTCACTGATAGACCCTAGAACCAAAACTATTTATAGCTGTCCAGCTCTTTTCTAGTACAACCTCATTAACGACTTGATATAGTCCAGCTTCCATTTGTCTAAGTATTTTTGTATAACTCACTTGAAACTGCTACCTTCTTCCAACATTAAAACTAACACGGATTACTAATTTTACTATGTATGGTGTAACACAAAATGCTATGGTGTGCCAACTTCTACTCCCTACTTCCCAAAGGACCAGAACCAACTAAACCAAAATCACACCCAACAGGACAAAGAATTACAAAGAAATCAAACCCCTCCATATTTAATTTGAACATTTTGACCAGAATAATGTTGGATTGTTTAGTGCATAAATGTTGACAACATTCTTTAAGTGCTAAATGACAGCCAAAGAGCAACAAAATACCTCATCTTCGCTCATAAGATCTAACTTCCTCATCAGATACTTTTGGATGTAAGAAACAGGAATATTGCCATTCCTGCAACAGAATGAAACAGAACGTGAATACCATCATCAGTACTATAAGGAAAATGTGCAAACAGTCGCACAACGCTAAACTAGTGGCTGTATCCTTCTATAAGCAGACGAGTTGTATCTTAGTTTTAGTGCACCGCTTTTTATAGGACTAAAATTCTTTCACAAAATAATCCATCTTTTCCGGTTTATTAGTTTTTCTATTTTTCCATTGACTTCCTATAGCCCCTCTCAATGTCAACAAGGACCAATCAATTGGATATAGAAAATCAGAACGGCTTGATGGTGGTACTCATAATACCAGAAGAAATTGGTAAAAGGGGGATTATTAGTATTACATCCCATTCAATATTTTCAAATTCAAAACTGCGCCAATGAGATGTTGAGAAGACTACCAATACATTGCAACATTGATGAGTTAGTGGAAGTAAGAAATTCTATGTGAGATATTTCATATAGAGGCAATACATTCGTTGCTATATAACAAGTGAAGGGGAAAAAAGGATCGCCAAAGCTAAAAGCTCAATGGGGAAAAATGTTTGCAAAACAGCATGCAGTATACAGATATTAATCTTCAAGGTCGTCCAAGGAGCCCCATAGACAAAGAAACGCCATCTCAGCTTATCCCTAACAGAACAAAGAGGAGGAGCTAATGGTGTTAGATGAGTGACTTAGTCTTACCCTTATCAATTCTACCAAGAAGCACCATTGTAGTTCACAACCATGTCTCTTTTACCTTGCACTCAAGCAAATTTTGTAGGTTGAACAACAGGAATTTGTCTTAACTAGTTGCATTATGACAGAACACTGTCCTAAACCACTTATGCTGAAAGGACAGACCAGCTTCTTAATGGTTCAAAAAACAATACAGTTGTTTCTAGAAAGTACTAATCCCTTCGGATCTTAGCTGTCTTCTGCATCTTTTGCTTAGACTCCAAAACTTGCATCCTCCACATCTCTAGAAAGAAATCCAATTGGCAACATAAGGGCACTTGATTTATCATAATGGCTTTGGGAGTGAAGTATCGGACTGAATAAGAATTCCAAGCTAGTTGAGGTCTATTATATGAATCCTCAATATAAAGTCCACCAAATTTGGGTTCACTTCAACCTAATACACAAATAAAGTAAGGGTTCTCATACACTAGAGGTTCTTACACCAGCCTGATGTAAGTGTATCAAGGAGACAATGCCATGATCACAACTAATTGGTATCACCTATATATCATCTGCTTTCTTTCTTTTCTATTCTTCTCTAAGTCAGCATGAAATTTGAGAGATCGTAGGCCACAACTATCCCCATGTAATCTTAGGTCTGCTTCATCTCCTTTTAACACATTCAATAATTATTGTACTTATATACTAGTGCATTTGAAGGTCTATACATAACAAATCATCTCTGGCCATCTTCTCCCATTTTATCATCTATATGTGCTCCTTGTGCCTTTTCCAGATCTTCTATGAATGCATATCGATCTAAATATCCGCATCTATATAAACACTCATTTTAACTGAACAACGAATTGCTCTTGGTCGTAATGATCGAATGGATTATCGTAGTCCAAATGTGAAAAACTCAGCAAGAATCCATCAGGCAAGGTACTAAAATGGAACCACCCACCCAGGTCCTCATCAAGTGGCTTCATTAGGTGTATGCCTTGTGGCAGTTAACAGTTCTCCTTTAGTATCCTTTGCTAGAGTTGGATATTAAGCCCTTTAAGCATCTAACTCCTGCAGCTATAGACATTTTTTGTGCAATTCATTCGGATAATTAGAGCATAACTAAGAATGCTAAGCCTAGACAGAAACAGCCTCACAAGATAAATTGTTTCACTACAAGACTGGAACGAAATCAACTTACTTTATTCTCAAGTAACTTGCAGAAATCTGGGGCAAGGGTGCATCTCCCTCCCTGAAAAAAAAAATTGGAGCAGAAACATTTAAAAATACAATTTCTTTCTCGAAAAAGATATTTTTTAAAATAAAAAAAATCTACAAGATAAGGCAGATTCTTACTGATCTTCAGAGGCCAGTAATGAGAACCAAATTGGATAGTTCCTCCTTTCACATTTGGTAGCGATTTCATCCAGCACAGTTTGTGGTGAAATACTAAATCCTCCAAATTCTGATGCCTTCTTTTGGCTATTTCTCCGCATCTTTTTAGGTTTATCTGACCCCAAATGAGCAGGCCCACTGTTATTCTTGTCATCGTGGACTTTGATTTCCAGTCCATGTTTTTTTACTTTAGTTTTACGGACATGAGCCTCATTGTCAAGGGAATGCAGACAGTCTGATTTGACAGTAGAACCTTGGGAAGCAAACTTCGCAGACTTGCTCCGGTTCGCTACTTCGACCAAACAGTTCAAAGGTTTCCACAAATCAACTTTACCTTCCCACTGATCCATGTCATTCTCTGTTTCATTATCAGGTGTGGGTTGGCCAAATAACTCAACACTGGAAGAATTCTGCAAAAACGGCATGATTAAGTGTAACAAGAATATCCACCTATATACGCTTGACATCGACCTCAGAAAAGATTTCAACGAAGCCTAAGATGAGGTGCCAAATCACCATAGAAGAATATGACTGTACCTGCCTAATGTTCTGAGTAAATTTGTTCAAAGTCTCAGGTGAACTAGCGCTATCCAGCTGATCTTCTCCAGAACTTTCCTCTTTCTTGACAGGTTTCTCAACAGAAAATGTGGAGCCTCGTAATGTTTTTCTTGCCACTGATTTTGATCTTCTTCCTGTTGTTCCAGTCTGTGTTGATACTCTTGGAGTACTGACCACTAGTGATGATAGTGATCTCTCTTTTCTCCTGATTGGAGGGGTAACTGAAGGCACAACTTCAGGTGCCTGCACCTTTTGCCTCTTGTAAGGAAATATCTTTGCTCTTATATCTTGCAGATTATGATCTGGCCTGGAATGAGAAGAAAAAGGAAAATAGATTGACATGTGGGGTATGGCAAATAATAAAAGTTAACCAAAAAAAAAATACCTCAGTCACTTCGAACGCCCCCCATCAGTACAATGGGATGCGTCTATTATCTATCTCTTGACTCGAAATGGGAGCAGGTTTGGAAAACTATCTAGGGTTGGGCCAAAAGGGCCTCTTAACGCCTTCTTTTTCTTCTTATAGGAGTTATTTAATAAAGACTTGCCAGGGTAAAAAAGAAAGGGCAAACAAGCTTCAGAAGAACCTCATATAGAAACCATGGAAGTGAATACTATACGCATACAATGCATGTATGCACACCCATAATCAGCAAAATTCATGCTAGCAATGAAGCATCTCAATGACCGTAGCCTAAGGCAATTGGTGAAATCTACCTAATTTTGTTTAAAACAATATATACAATTAAACTCCGCATGTGTGAGCATCACATTGCCGGTCTCACGTCCGGATAACGGAGGAGGTTTGCTGTAGGCTAGCAGGCAACATAAAACTTGTCAATTGATGAATCCTCGTCAGTGATTTAAAAGGTGCGGACGTGATCCTGCACTTTGATCTCTGCTCAGCATTCTTAAGATCCTAACTCATATATGTCCTCATGAGATCTTGATGAATGACTTGCAGTCTAACTTATTTGGAGATGGACTACGTTAAGAAACTGTGGTGGGCAAAAGTGGGAAAATCTCAATACTTCATAGAAATTCCAACCTCGAGTGAGCATAACTCGCTGCTCTCAGATCATCATTTATTGTTGTTCGGTCAATAAGAAGTAAGAAGCAGGTCAGTAAAAAGTAAGAAGGTACTACATGCATAGCCAGGCATTTGGCCTCTCTTACTAAATAATCATTAGAAAATCTATACGGCTAAAGTTGCCACCTGATATCTTTCACACAAGACGCTTCTAACTTCTTGTTGCATATCAAACTTCAGAGGGACAACAGAACAAGGCAGTCTGGAACTGAACATGCAGTACACTCCATGTTGTTAAATTTAATAGGCTTACAGAATGAAGTTAATCAAAAGTGAGTAAAAATATATGACCTCAATTTCTCTAATGGGACACAGCCTAAGTCAATTTTGCATATTGGACAGCATTCCGTTTCTTCATCAGAGAGCTTCTTATAGATGCATTTCCTGCAAACTGGGTGAATTTCAGAAACAATATTAGCACAAAAGAAAAGCTCATCTTTTCTTGAAACAACAGAAGCTAGTGTCAGTACTTGCCCAAACCAAAATGCAAAGATTTTCTGCTTAAGACTAATCAGAAGAATGTAACGAATTTCAATTCATTCATCAGAACATGATGTTTAATACAACAATAGACACTGTTTAGGGAAATCAAAGCATGCTCCTTGCTATATGATCACAAAGAAAATAATTTTCTATAAATAACACATACATTTCATTTGGATTTTCCAAATGAAAACAAGTAATGTGCCACTTGACCAGATATCGTTGCAGCTCAATTATACATGATGAACCAAGCATCCATCCACCTCGTCTGTGAGAACAGCATCAAGCAAACATCTTTGGAACAGGAAATTTCCATATAAATCAGCAACTGCTTATTTAATTCATTACCACTGAGAGTAAATACGCGAAACTCATTTAAATGAAATCAATCAAACAAGTGACTCGTTCCAAGATATTGACCAAATGTTCGAACCACCCTATCATCGTTCAATTAATAAGCAGACAAAGAGGTACTGTATTGAAACAAAAGACTACATAAAACCTCTGAGCACATAGAAAAAGAAAACACCCAGATGTTGAAACGCTATCAAAAGATTAATCCAGCTAAAATTACACAAAATAAAGCAAACCCAGATCGAAAAAGAAAAAAAAACATTGCATATCAATGAGGAAGAGAGGGACTCACACGTATGAAGACATTCGGAAATAGTAGTAGCATCTCTGAACAACTTATGGCAAAGAGGGCATGTAATGCATGCCGCAATTTTTTCTCTCTTCACTTTCACCACTTGATTTGGCATTTCCTCTATTCTTAATTTCGAATACCTATTTATAGCTCAAACCCCCACGTAACTCAAGCAGTGCATGCTACAAACACCTCATGAACACAGTCGGAATTTACGTCCATTGATTTCTCCCCCTGCATTAAACCCAAAAAACAGAAGCAAGAATCATCAAAACACAACTCCCACTGCAACACAACAGGTAAGACAAGTGTGAATCTGGGTCAAAAAGATTGGAATTTGAGCAAAAGGGTCGATTTGATTTGGGAAAAGGGAACGTGGGTTGGTGGTAGATTGGGGGTAGTGGGGGTAGGGTGGGTGGGGTGTGTTGGGGTGGGGGTGAGGGGTCTTCGATGATGATCTTCTTCTTCCTCTTCTTTCTTGTGGGTTTTTTGGGAGTTGAAATCGAGAGAGAAAGGCTTCGAATTTACAATGGCGTGAACCAAAACAGAATACTTTTCCCTACTTTCTTTAAATATAATAAATATTACGGACACATTACTTATTACTACTGTTTTTCTATTTTTACGGATATAAGTATTAATTTTTTTTACTTTTATAGAAAAGTATATTTTGTTCTGAAAAATTGTGGGGGTGGGGGGTGGGGGGGTAAAATGCGCCGGTAGTGAATAAGGACGAAGACTGGGCTTTTTATATGCGTGACGGCGTGTGCTAAAAGGACCTAAATGTGTGTGTAGGCGCATGTTAGCTGAGGCGTGTTACTTAAAAATTTTCGTTTGGCTATAGATTTTGAATTTGAAATTTTAAAATTTGAAAAAAAAAAAATTAAGATAGATTTTCAAAATTTGATCTAAAATTTATGGCTAAATAAATATTTATAGATAATTTTTTAAAATCTAATTCAAAATATATAGTCAAATGTTAGGTAAGAATTTTCTTTCCTTATTTGAGAACTTATAATCTGATTCCAATTCTATAATAACGCTATCTAAGAATTCTCTTACCTTATTTGAAAACTTAAAATTTGATTCAAAATCTATAGTCAAAGGCTAGCTAAGAATTCTCTTACCTTATTTGAGAACTTAACATTTGATCCAAATTTATATATAGTCAAATGCTAGCTAAGAATTCTCTTACCTTATTTGAGAACTTAAAATTTGATCCAAATTTATAGTCAATACTAGCTAAGAATTCTCTTTCCTTATTTGAGAACTTAAAATCTGATTCAAAATTTACAGTGAAACACTAGCTAAGAATTCTCTTACCTTATTTGAAAACTTAAAATCTGATCCAAATTTATAGTACTAGCTAAGAGTTCTCTTTCCTTATTTGGGAACTTAAAATCTGATACAAAATTTATAGTCAAACACTAGCTAAGAATTCTCTTTTCTTATTTGAGAACTTAAAATCTGATCCAAATTTATTGTGAAACGCTAGCTAAGAATTCTTTTTATTTATTTGAAAAATTAAAATTTGATTCAAATCTTATAGTCAAACGCCAGCTAAGAATTCCTTTTCCTTATTTGAGATTTTTTTTAAAGAAAAAAAATAGATAATTATATTTAGTTTGTTATAGTTTTTTATTTGAAAATAATTGAGTACATCCACATATATATCTTCTCCTTAATTCAATAGATAAAATTGTTCCTATATTATTTTAAATATATCAAGAAAGATATATGATTTAATGATATTTTTTTAATAAAATGTGAATGTGAAATATATAAGAAAAGAAGACTAATATAACTTAAATATTATGAAAATATTATAAAAAACAGGTAGGGTGGATGATAAAAATGATTGGGCTTTTTTTGATTAAAAAAGGACCTAATTATGCGTTGAGGTGCATGTTAGCTAAGACGTGCTATTTAAGATATTTTTCCTTATTTAAGAATTTTTTTTAAGAGAAAAAAGGAATAAATAGTTATATTCGATTCCTTTTTACTATAGATTTTGAAATTAAAAATTTGAGTTTTTGAAATTGTGATTTTTAGAATTTAAAGTTGTGTTTTAGATATGCATTTTACTTGATAAAAAAATTTAAAAGTTTTGTGAGTGAAAGTCCCAAAACCTCAACAACTTGAAAATATTTGAAGATTAGAATTTCAAAATCTTATCAAATTTCATGGCCAAATAAATATTTGAAAATAAAATTTTAAAATCTACTCTCAAAATCCATGGTAAAACGCTAGCTTAATTTGTTGTAGTTTTTTATTTGAAAATGTTTAAATATATTCACATAGATAACCCTTAACCCACTAGGTAAAATTGTTTCTATGTTTTAAAGATATCAAGACAGATGTATAATTTAGTGAGAATTTTTTAGTATAATATGATTGATGTAGGATAAGATTGCGTACAATAAATCTTTGTGATCCGATTCGTATTTAGACCTCGTGCATGGCAAAAAATTTAGTGCATTAGACTACTTTTTATGATTGTGAAACATATTTATAAAAAAATTACAAGGCTTAAATACGTGAAAAAATATTTATAACATTTATCGAGACAAATATGTATAAATAAACAACTCTTTTTATTAAAAAATAATTTCTTGAAAATACTCCCTGGAAGAGAGGGGGGGCTTAAACAACATCTCAAAATGATCATAATGGATAAACAATAAAATTTAGTCACAGGGCCGGTTAGAGGGTGAAGCCTCCAAAGCCATTGTTTTAGCCCCTATTTTTGGAGTTCTCCATTTTTAATACATAATATGTGTATTTATTTATTTATTTATTAAAAAGGAAAAGTATAGTGTAGCAACTATAAAATATTTACTCCCTTCGTCCCAAAATAATTAATACGTTTCACTTTTTGATAGTCAATTTAATCAACTTTTTGAAGCTAAATTAGATTAGATTAATTCAATATACTAAAATAAAACGTTAAATATTTATAAACTATATGAAGAACACTATAGATTACAACTTTTCAAGTATATTCAGTTTGACTTTTTAAAATGGAACATGACTAGTATTTTGAGATGAAACAAGTATAATAAGAAATAAAACTTTTGAAATTATGAATGATATTACAGTTGAATTTTATTTAAATAATAGGAATATTTAGATCCTAACATTATCTTTGAATATAATTATTAATTTTCTTTGCATAATTTACGTTTTATTAGAAATAAATGATGCAAATTATGTCTTTTCATTTTTTTCCTTCTTACAAGAAGATTTTGCTTTTACGTTTTTTCTTTCATTCAAGTAAGCATTGACTTTGCATAGTATATCTACATAAGGGCGGGGAGGAAGGTGAGGATAAGTTTTCACCGTTATTTTAAGGAAAAATTAAGGCCTAAGATTTAAGTTTGGGTTTAGGCCACCAATTTGTTGAGCCGCTCCTGCTTACTCATTTATGTTAAAAAGGAATTATAAAATGTGTAATTAATGAATTTCAATAAGTTACCTTGTACTTTTAAGTCTATACTTGTTTTCAATAACTTAAGTTCAATTAGAAAACACAAATACATATTTTTTCAATGATTTAGTTCATAAAAATGCTCTCCTAAAAAAAGTAACAATTGTCAGAAAAACTTTTGCAAAAGTAATAACAAAATATGCATGCACATCAATCTATGTTTACCTCAGAAGACTCGCCAACTTGCTCATCAATAAGCTTTTGAGAAATTGTGGTATTTCGAATCTTCAGTTCGATCTCCAATTTAAAGACTCTAATTTTGATTTCTTTAATCATCATCTCGACCAACTCGCCTTCCCTCTATAATGCAAATTCGTCTTCCTTTTTCACTAACTGATGTTTTGTTCCTCAAGCTTCTGGTCTAAGCTCATAAATTTCCTTTTCTTTGTTCCTAATTCACCACTGTAAAATTTACATCTCGTTTCTCAATCATCTACTTTAAGCTCTCGATTTTGAATTTTTGTTAACTTCTATTCAACTTTTTGAGTTGCTTTCAACTTGTCCACTTTCGACGAAAATAAATATTTTTCGCGCCTTCAATGAAGTTGGCTCCAGCTTCTGATCGAACTCCTCAACTATAGTTTAACCTTTATTATTGATCATAAAAATGAAAAAAAAGTGAATTCAAATTGATTTTGAATTCTGTTAGTACGTTTTGTCTTTGATTTTAATTTTATGCCTAAGGTGGACATTTACTATTTTTCTTTAAGTAACGTGATATTATAAATGAATAATACTTAAAACTTAAAAATAAGAAAAAAAAAGTAAGAGTGATTATTTGTCATAAAAATATTTCTTTTTGTAAAAAAATAGTTAAGAATAAATAGGAAATACGTATTTAAGTATTGTGTTTTCGTCTAACTAAATAATTAATTTTAAAAGATTAATAAATGAAAGAAAAAATACATATTATTATCAAACTATAATTAAGTGTTAAAAGTGTATATATATATATATATAGTATAGTATATTTATTGATTTAATATAAATATTCAGTACAGATAATTTATCGCTATTAAGTATTATTTTCTTTAGATGTAATCTTTTTTAAAAGTTGTAATTTTAAATTGCGAAAAATCACCAACAGACTTTATGCATGTATATAATAATTTATGCCAATTTAATTTGATGACTAATAAATTATAAACTATAAACATGCATAATATCCATGCATGTATTGCATAATTTAATCCTTTAAATATTATAGTTCGATTACTTTGATGACTGATAAATTATATATACATAATCATATATATAAAATAACATATAAATAATTTATGTATGTACAAATCATAAATATTATAGTTTGATAATTTTTGATAACTAACAAATTAAACTACACAGACATTAATATATACGTCCATAAGATAAACTTAACAATTATGTATCTACATTTTAAACATTATAGTTAATTTGATCAATTTGATGCTAACAAACTATGAAAAAATGATCATGTCCATAATATAAACAAAATAAATAATTTTATATATGTATAAGCCATGAACATTATTCTAGTTTAATCATTTTGATGACTAACAAATTATATAACATAATACATGCATAAAATTAATATAAAGATAATATCTGTGTAAATATTAAACATTTTAATGTAATCACACTTTAATAACTAATTAACAAACTATATAATTTTTTAACACTTATATCAACACACTTTTTATTAGTGTACTGTGTAAGAATTAAGTCACATCAACACATTATGTTGGAGTTTTACTTGTAATTATCAAAGTTTGTGCATTTCATAAAATTAAAGAGTAAAAACTTTGGTCTATATAAATTAATTATAAGGTAAAATTGAATGATTTTCAATTCAAGACACACACATATATAATTAATGAGCCTTACATAATGATCTTGGTATATTCAATGTAAAAATACTTCACCATTTATAGCTTCATAATCACACGAAATATAATTTTAACTCAACAAGTAAAATTACGTTGTAAATCTAAGTCTATTACGTATAATCGAGATTACTAATTCAAATCTATCACATAAATACAGTATACATATCAGAATCTTGAACATGATAATCTCACATTGAATTCTTCATTGAAAGTATACCTGATGGGGAGACATTAGCGAAAACATTAGTTGAAAAAGGAATTTTATCATATATGTTTTTGAATAAAATAAACATAAAATGTATTTTTATTTATACATAGTTTTGAATGAATTCCAAAATTTTAAATTATAACCACAAAGATAATTAAAAAAAAATACTTTAAATTGGATGGTAGAAAATTTTGAATCCCTTGTGAATCTGTTTACTATTAATTTTAAACCTATTAGCATGAGAAAAAACACCGACAAGGAAATGTGTTCAATAATTTTGTTTCTTTTAATTATATTTTTTATATTCTCTCTGTCTTATTTTATTTGGCCTTTATATTAAAAATAGTTGCTTTAATTTACTCGTCCAATGAAATTAAGATAATTTTATTATATTTTTTTTCTTTCTATTCTTAGTACTAAATAATCACACAAAGTAATAATAGTCAAATTTAGAATTTCAAAACATTATTAATAAAATTAGTTTAATAGTAAAATATGTCTCCAATTAAATTGTTTCTAAAGGGCGTGTCAAATCAACATGCATCAATAGAAAGAGTAGTATATGAAGTTAAGAAGGCAGGACACATGGCATGTTACTATTGGCTAGCAAGAGATGAGGAGCAATCTTAAGTAATCAATGTTGTGTGGCTGTTTCAAACTAAAATGTACGTGTCTTTGTTTGCAACAGAGATTGTACCTAATAGTACTACTTATTGAAGATTGAAGAAGCTTGTCTGATTTCTCATTTCTCAGTGAAAGAGAAAAAACACAGAGAAATATAATGGCCACCAGCATCACTGCAGCTTGTGCCACAGCCTCTTTAGTGACCTGTGCAGCCATCGCACCGCTATCCCGCCCCTTCTCCGTTCTCGGTAAGTTCATTTTTATACTATCAGGTTAATTAAAAGATAACGTTATGTGATTGTCTAACAAGTGATATTAGCAATTGATCATTTTCTTGAATTTGTTCTTGACCTATGATATTATGATCACTGACTTAATACATTCACTGAATCGCCTGGAGTTTTTATTTCAATGTATATCCAAAAAAATTAAATTAAAATTTAATCTTTCTTTCTTAAATTAAGATATCGTAATATGATTGATAGCTTAATTCATTCACTTGGAATTCTTAGTTAAACCTTCATCAGAAAATGAAAATTGAATTTTTTTAGATTAAGATATCACTTCATACCAATAATTAAGTAAGAAGGAATGCACAAATTTTGTGATTCATTCTTTCTAATATTTACTTAGCTACACCGACTTATAGATGGACGTATCTTCATGAATGTAGGAATTCATACGAATAATTGACTTTTACACAGAGTCAAAACCAAGATTTAAAGCTTACGAGTTTAAGATTTTAGCCCTTTTAAGTTATAATGAGTTTTAACTAATAAGTTATACATATTAAATGAATTTTTTTAAGACAAGTACAATATTTGAACCATGATTACTAGATTCTACCCAGGGAGGGCCGGCTGGAGGGAGCCATTGCTTTAGGCCCCCAACTTTTGGGAACCCCCATTTTTAATACATAGTATGTGTATTTGTTTTTTGTTTTTAAAAAGAAAAGTATAGTGTAGCAACTACAAAATATTTACTCCCTTCGTCCCAAAATAATTAGTACGTTTCACTTTTCGATAATCAATTTAATCAACTTTTTGAAGCTAAATTAGATTAGATTAATTCAATATACTAAAATAAAATGTTAAATATTTATAAACTATATGAAGAACTCTATAGATTACAACTTTTCAAGTATATTCAGTTTGACTATTTAAAATGCAACATGACTAGTATTTTGAGATGAAGCAAGTATAATAAGAAATAAAACTTTTGAAATTATGAATGATATTACAGTTGAATTTTATTTAAATAATAAGAATATTTAGATCCTAACATTATCTTTGAATATAATTATTAATTTTTTTTGCATAATTACATTTGATTAGAAATAAATGATGCAAATTATGCCTTTTTGTTTTTTCCTTTTTACAAGAAGATTTTTCTTTTACGTTTTTTCTTTCATCCAAGTAAGCATTGACTTTGCATAGTATATCTACATAAGAGCGGGGAGGAAGGGGAGGGATAAGTTTTCACCGTTATTTTAAGGAAAAATTAAGGCTTAGTATTTAAGTTTGGCTTTAGGCCACCAAATTTTTTGAGCCGCCCCTGATTCTACCAAACTCATACCCTAACATCTAGCTCTCTGCCCCTGCACATAAGTTATATGTGTACACATCTTAATGGTATGAGGTACTGGACAAATTGTACAGACTTGGTCCAGAACACATAATATTACATTATGTTATAGTATCTTCGAATCGACTTAGCATAACATGACTAACTACTTTTTTATTTATTTTTCACCTAGTGCTCGGTATCCACATTGGGCAACTCCATAACCAGGGAGACTCGAACTCGAGACTCCTGGTTAACAATGAAGGAATAGTTACCACTCCACTACAACCCTTACCTTTGTTGGTAAACAGGACTAACAATAGATTTCACTTTTATGTTTTACAGGGTTGCTAGCCATGAGCAAGAATATGGGAAAGGTGAAATGTTCAATGGAAAGAAAGCAAGTAGGCCAAGAGCCAAAATTGAAAATGTGTGGATCATTGATGGCAGCAGCATGTGCAGCAACAATGTCAATTAGCCCAGCAGCAATGGCTCTAGTAGATGAGAGAATGAGCACAGAAGGAACTGGGCTTCCATTTGGGCTTAGCAATAACCTTCTTGGCTGGATCCTTTTTGGGGTTTTTGGTTTGATTTGGTCTCTTTACACTGTCTATACTTCTAACCTTGATGATGATGAAGATTCTGGATTGTCCCTTTGAGATTCATATTATAAACACAGCATTCTTAATTATGTAAAATAATCATAATGACTAATTAATTGTATTGATGTTGTGTATCTATAACTTCTTCAATTGCTAATTGTAGAACTGTTTTTTTCTTCTTCTTCAATTTTACCTCCATACTATTTAAAGCTATTTTTGACTAGAAAAAAGACCTTATGTCTAACTCAATTTTAAAGTTAACTTATAAGTTATAATGTTAAGTTATATAAAATAATAATATTATTAATGGAATAATTTTCTGTATTTTGAAATTTGAATATAATTCTATAAAGAGTAAATTATACCAATCACTTTTATAATATAATCCAATTATAAAAACATCTCTTGAATTTTTGCATTGCTAATTATCATATCTTTGTCGTTAAAAAATTTCAATGACATCAACTAATTTGGTCAAAGTACTTGATCGACCAAAATTCCTTTCGTTATTTTATATTACTTTCAACAATAATACTTTTAACGATCAAAATTTCTTTCCCTAATATTAAGATTTAACTAAATATGATTAGATACAGGTTTATATATTATGTCCTGTGGTTACCGAATTATAATCGTCATTTCATATGCTTTCACATGTATACACATACACAAGGTGGAAGATTGATGTGTGAGCATATTTGGAAAGACGAGATTAAAATGAAGATGTTTGGGATAAGGAGGGAGTGGCCTTGATAGAGGACAAGATGAGGGAGGCGAGATTAAAGGTGGTTTGAACGTGTGAAGAGGAGATGCGTCGATGTTGCCCCAGTGCGGAGGTGTGAGAGGTTAGCTTTGGTGAGTTTTAGCAGAGATAGAGGTAGATCAAAAAAAGTATTAAGGAGAGGTGATTAGACAAGGCATAACACATCTTCAACTTACTGAGGACATGACCTTAGGTAGGAGGTTATGGAGGGCACAAATTGAGGTAGAAGGTTAGTAAATAGTTGTGTGTTTCCTACCTTCTCCTTTCATACTAGTAGTAGTACGTACTCTGGTAGGCTCTTGTCCTTTAATTTTTGTTACTATATGTTACTCCATTCGTTTAAAAAAGAATGACCTACTTTCCTTTTTAGCTCGTTTAGAAAAGAATGACCCTTTTCTTTTTGCAACACTTTAATTTCAATTTTTCACGTGACATATTTAAGACCACAAGATTAAAAAACATTTTTGTACATTTGACATAACTTTAATTTAAGACACAAAATTCATAAGTCTTATTTATTTTCTTAAACTCCGTTACCAAGTCAAAACAAGTCATTCTTTTTAAAACGGAGAGAGTATTTTTTTCTCATAATTCAACTATACCTTATTATTTGTTATAGTTATTGTTTATTTCTTACCAGCATACTTTGTCATGTTTTCTTTATCTTTTTTGCCATGACTTCTTCGCTTTCCTATTTTTCTTCTAAATGACTTTGAAATATTCTTGAATTGAGAGTTTACCGAAAACATAAATAAAGTTTACGTACACTCTTCTCTCTCCAAACTAAACCCCACGATTATACGAGTATGTTGTTGACTCGTTGTTATTGTTCCTTTTAGAAAAAGTAATAGTAGTAGAATTGTAGCATATACAAACACCTAGTATTTCGTATTAAAATGAAAAAAAATAAGTAAATTCAAAGACGTAGGCGCCAAAATACACAAAACTCCCGCCCCATTCTCCCCACTCTTTATTTCAACTCATCTCTAACCTCATTTTTTTCACCTACGCATTTTACCGTTTTACCCTCGCCGGCGGGAGGATTCCGATCAACAGGTGGCGGATCCAAAATTTGTATATATATATCTAAACTCTATAATACTCTGTAGTAATTTTTTCTGGATCCGCCATTTATTCCGATCGCCGGCGAAATTGGGATGCAGGGCCGCCATCCCCACCCACACACTGCCACCCCCATTCTCGAAATTATCCCTCCGAAGCGTGGCAAGAAGCGGGGTAGCTACACTTGTGGTCGTTGTGGGGTACCCAAAAAAGGACACGTTTGTAATTTCCCTAAGAACCTTAATCCCATTGATAATCCCAGCCCTTGTCTTAGTCCTAAACCAGTTTCCGTCGTTCGTCCTCAGCCGCCGCCGCCGCCGCCTCCCCTGCCGCAACGCCATGTACTCCCACAGCTCCGGCGAGCACTTTCATTTGATGACATTGATGTTAGTGATTCACCTGGATCTGATGAAGAAGGGGAGTTTTCCGATCTGGATAACGAATCGGATCTTGTTGGGTCGGGGTCGGGTATGGGGGCGTTGCCCGGGAGTTGTTTATGGGAAGTGTTTAAGAGATTGCCGCCCCCGGCGTTGCTTTCGTCGGCGAGGGTTTGTAAGGGGTGGAGGGAAACTTCTAGAAGGATCTGGAAGTCTGCTGTGGAGCTTAGACTTCGGGTTCCTGTAAAGGCCCAGATTGGACTTTTCGGGTCGGTGTTAAAGAAGTGTCCGGGGCTTGTTAAGCTTTCTCTTAGAATGGAAAGGTTAGTTCTTTGAAAGAATGGCGGGTCGGATATTGGATTTTATCAATTGGGTCTCCTCAGTAGGAACTAAACATAAAGGACTGAACTTTTCTATTTAACAACTGGAGTTTGATTGAACAACAAAAATAAAGATCATGAAAAAGAAAAACTATAATTTGTTAACATCTGATAATTTACAATGAGATTGCCCCATCATTACTTGTGACCTTGAACTTAAATTATTGTTAGTGTACCAGTTAAATGCTTTAAATTTTTTTTGTACAATACAAAGTTTATGAGGGCTACTAGGTTAGATTTGAGATAAATGATATTGTGTACTAAGTAGGAAAATGATTTGAGCGAGAGTCTTTCAGAAACACTCTTTAACTGACAAGGTGGGGGTAAGCTCTGTATACACTCTACCCTCCCTAGATGCCAGTCGTGGGACCTATGTTACTCGGACTCTTTAAAAATGTCAATGGGTGCGTGTCGGATTCTTCAAAAGTAGTGCATTTTTGGAGAATTCGACACGGGTGCGGCATCGAAAGTGAAGAGTCCGCGGAACTTAGTGTGAAACTATTATGGGTATGTTGTTGTTAAGTAGTGATAGAATGTCCACTTGGATGATTATTGCTGACAGTGTATATTTTACAGTGACATTGATGCTACCATGCTGGCCTGCATTGCATTTTCCTGTCCTAAACTGGATTCCATGGAGATACTTACATCTGATACCTCAGTCAATCGGATCACTGGGTATGCGTTGGATATCTAATTTGCACTACACTTACATATCTGTATGTATGCTAGGATTTTCTTGTTGTTCTTCTCCAGTTAGTCTTTGTGCAGTTATGTTATCTGCTATCTATCCACGTCAACCGCCTCAAACCATTATTACATCATAAGGAATAGTTTTAATTATGATTACCGTGCCCAAGAGAAATATACTGTTCCTTAATCACGCTCAGGATATATGCTTTGTTTATATGCCTAGATGGCAGATGCAGATGTAAAATATCCATGAGTTCTCTAGGTTTCATTTGCCATAAGTCTTGGTAGCCAATGAAGTAATACATTGAGTTCAATCAACTCTGAGTTTGGGAGGGAGATGAGTGTGTTTAGGTTAAAAGACCTCATCTGTAAATCATAGTTGCAGAAATCTAGGGAATTGATGTAATGCAGTAATTCTTCATAAATGTTTCCCCCCATAATCACTTATTTGGCACCCTAATTGGAGGTGTTGGTAATTTCATGTAACTTAGTTAAACTCCCCTAAATGGTTTGCAGGTGTGACCAATTCTAATATTCAGTAATATAGGTTCACATAATAGTTCCGAAATGAATGCAATCTTCATATAGTGCAGGGATGAGTTGGGTCGTTTTGTTGCTGAGAAAAGATGCCTTACTAATCTCAAGATGGAAGGATGCTCTAATTTTGGGGTTTTTACTCTTTGTTCAACCAGTCTTTCAACTCTTTCGTTTTCAGATCTCTATTGTCATGCTAAGATGGTATGTAGTTATGTTCTGGTCCTTTTTTTCTGGGCTGCAAACCTATACATGACGTGTGTTTACCTCTGTAGGTTTTTAACTGCCCCAACTTGAAGGATATTTCCCTGGATTTTTCTCGGCAAGAAAATGATACCACTGATCTTACTCGCATGGTGGATGGTCTTGGAAGGAGCTGCCCAAGACTCCAGAACATTCATATCGGTTCCATCCGCCTAACACATGCTGTTGTGCTTGCTTTAACAGCAGCAAATCTAAGGTTTGCAATGTTCATCCATTTTGATCATTCTATGAACTTCTCTTTACCTTTTTTCCTTTAATAAAGCTTGTAATTCTTTTTACTGCCTTGAACATCAGGGGGTTACGGATGCTCTCTCTTGTACTGGGGTCAGAAATAACTGATGCATCTGTTGCAGCTATCACTTCAAGCTACTCAAGCCTTGAGTTGCTTGATTTGAGTGGGTATGTTTCACATCCAGCCCCTTTCTTGTTGTGGTTTTCCACTCTGTGGGTGGTAACATATAACTGAATGATGGGGTAATCCATGCACTAATTGCCTTTCCCTTCTGCTTATCATATTCTTTCTAAGCACATCCAAAGATCCACATTCCACAAAGATTAGTACAGCCCTCTAAAATAAAACAAAACAAACTGGAGCTTAAGCTGGTATATTGAAAGCTGTATCACTGATCAAGATAGTGGTTGCATTGATACGTAGTTGATTGTTGAGTAGGAGTTAAGTGTGTGCTTGGGCAACATTTGAAGTTGAAGTCTGGAATTTCTTTTTTTTGGTAAAAGAAACTTTAAAAGGTGAAGATTTGTGACTATAAGTTGAAGATTTTAAAAGTATTCACTCGAGAAACACTCTTTCAAACTAGTATTTCAACTTGAACTTTTTTCAAGTACAAATTAAAAGTTTGTTCCCAATTTCACCAAAAAAACATGGATTTGCAAGTTGAAACACCATTTTCACCATTATTTTCTTTTATGGATCTGGGGAGGTTAGTACAGTGTGAAATAGCTATTGTGCTTGAAGTGTTGCCTTCAGTAGACATGGATATTGCGATCATATTTCTTTAACAATTGTATTGTATTTTCTTCAAAGCAGCTAATTTAATGGAATGGGTCTTGATTGTTGTATTTTCTCTTGATGTTTCTTGTCGTAGGTCCAGCATTAGTGATAGTGGCATTGGAATGATATGCAACGTATATCCTGAGACATTGTCTAAACTTCTCCTTGCTCTTTGTCCAAATATCACTTCAAGTAATATTCAGATCTGCTTCCTTGATTATCCAACCCAGCAACCTGTTCACTAATTTGTTTGGGATTTGTGTTGGATTCTTTTAGGTGGCATTCAATTTGCTGCAGCTCAGTTGCCTAATCTAGAGCTCATGGACTGCGGTATGACCATATGTGATCCTGATTTAGACAATCCAACAACTCGGGAAAATAATGACCTCCAGTTACAAAGAACTCCCAATAGTAAACAACACCTTATATATCAAAAACTGATTATTAAGCATACCTGCTTGAAGAAACTCAGCGTATGGGGTTGCTCTGGCTTAGATGTGAGAATTCTTTATTCAATAACATCTAAAATTTTCTCACTGAATTGCTGGTTTTAGCTGACTGAAATTGATTCTCATGCAGGCATTATATCTAAATTGCCCTGAACTTAACGATTTGAACCTGAACTCTTGTACAAACCTGAATCCAGGTCTGCTCTTTGATGTTCCTCTTTAGCGTTTGAGCTTTAGGAAAATGGAGCATTTTTCTATAATTGACTTAAACAAATTTTACCTTACAGAAAGATTGTTACTCCAGTGCCCCAATCTGGAACATGTTCATGCATTAGATTGCCAGAACACGTTGGTTGAAACCCTTCGAAATCAGGTAAACTAGCTGAATTTTTCCATATTCTGAACTTCATTTTCTATTCTGCTTCATCCCCCTGGATTGCGCCTTTGTTGTTGTTTAACAGATGAACAAAACACATCAAGAAAGGTAAAGATAGTCTATTAAAGTCTCAAATTGGTATTGAGTGAAAGCTGATTAAATACAATTAGATCCTAACAGAATTGCAGTAAAATCTGCAACAGAAACTTGCTGATAAACAGGAATTCAACCAACAGCCACATGCCTAAAGACTAGGAAATCTACAACTGAAAAATCTTAAGACTAGGACTTCACAACTGAAAAATATCTGGAAAAAATCTAAGGTTTCTTCTGCAATATTAAAAAAGAACATATCAGCTTCATCATCATGCCACCTTAGCATCCTACATCATCATCATCAAACTTACATTTCATGAAGCATATTGCAATAGCCCTATTTCTCAGTATGTCATTTCAACATGGTCACAATCTTGATCTTATTTTCTTGGAGTTGACGCTTTTATATGGCCAGTCATGTCATTTGCAGAACAAGTAATTTGTTACCTAACAACAATAACAACATACCTAGTGTAATTCTACAAGTGGGGTTTGGGCAGGGTAAGGTGTACGTAAACCTTACCCCTACCTTTGTGGGGTAGAAAGGGTGTTTCCAAAGTAATTTGTTATCTTATTCTCGTTATTTTGTTCCATGTAGGTATGCACAGATTTTATGGCTTTGGAAGATCATTTTCATTGCAAACGTCTTCCTGATGGCTCTAAAAGGATCAGGATTCCACATTTATTCAGCCCACAGGTAATACAATGAAGTTAAATTATGTATATAAAGTTATTTTCTCTTTCTCATATATATTCAAAGAGTGACATGTTTTACTTATTTTGCAGCCAATTGACGAGAAGAGAAAGAGGATTTCTAAGCGCCGGTGTACTGTGCTTGTAAATTAGTCCAGTTCCTGTTTTTTTTACTGGCTTTGTTAATGTATTATTTAGTTATTAGATGAATAAATGATAAAAACATATTTCTGGATATCAGTATAGGGAAGAAGAGAAGCAAAAAAAACTGCTCGAATTGCATTCCCCATTATCAATAAACAACGCTTGGCATTGTGAAACTTGTGATAAAAAGAAGTTACATTTTGACAATATATATCAAATGGAAATCAAATGAAAAGGTAGCTAGAGTGAGAGCATGATCATCTTGATATAAGACAAGCTATTTTAGAATGTTGCATGCATCTTAAGTTGTCATAACTTTGCCCTTAACAATGGAGGATTTACAAGAATAACCTTAAAGGTGGATGGTTTTAAACTTTTGATCCCGCTTATCTCATGATTAAAATTATATTTTAACAAATTATGATTTTTGACCTTGAAGATTTACTCATAAAACAAGCAAGGGGCAAGTTCAAGATTGGCCCATTTAGGGAGTAAGAATGGTTTTCTCTAACCAAAAGGTAAAAAAGAAAAAGCAGCCTAGTGCACAAGATATTCATGCTCAAATTATTGTTGCTTCAAGGCTTTCCTTGGAGCTTCCTCTAACCAAATTACAAAAATAAATTAGACATGAATATCAACAACAACATACCCAGTGTATTCCCACCACGTGGGGTCTGGGGAGGGTAGAGTGTACGCAGTCCGTACCACTACCTCAGAGATGAGGTAGAGAGGCTGTTTCCGATAGACCCCCGGCTCAAGACAAGAACAGTCTAAGAATAGGCTAAAAAGGACGTAACAAAGATACAGGATATAAAAAAAACATGATAAAACTACAAGGGACGATAGGAAGTAATATGTAGTAACAAACAACAGACAGAAGCAGAACACTGCCACAAAATACTACTACGAGGAATCCAAGAACAAAAAACTATAAGCGAGCACTACGATTACTAGTCGGGACAACAAGGAAAAACACTCCTACCTACTAGCCTACACACACTCCTACCTACAACTCCTCTACCCTAATCCGCGTCCTCCACACCTTCCTATCTAGGGTCATGTCCTCGTTAAGCTGCAACTGCGCCATGAATATCCCGAGGGTCAAATGATTTTATATTTTTGAAGTAAAATAAAATGGTGGAAATGAACATGGAGGGGAATAAGAGGAACATTAGAACATGATAATGGGCCATTGACTAACTGGCTAGAGGACAAGAAAGTCCAGAACTCAATCACACGTGCGGCCTGGCCCACATCTCACTATCGGCCCATTTAATAAAAAATAGACTTGTTTGAACCAAAATTATATTTTTAAAAGGAGGTGGGGTTTATTAATTGCTAAGCATGGCAATTTGTACATAAAACACATAACATGGTCTAGACTGGTGACACATACCTTTTTCAAAAAAATGCTTCTCTGTTTTATTGTTTGGTTCTCTCCACTTGTGGGCGTGCGTGTTTGTCTTAATGAACTCGGCCCCACAAAAAGGCTGCCCATAACTCAATATATAGACTTTATGAGTATGAGGATGTCTAATTCTTTTTTTTTCTTTTTCTGTAGGATGTCTAATTCTATCTATTGAGAGTTTATGATTTAATTTTTTTTTAAAAAATATTTAATTAAACCAATATTTGCAATGGTTTATAAAATCAATTTTTTGAACTCATATTTCAAGGTGTTACGCGGTACGTGTTATATTATTGCCAAGTCATATATTCAAGGGGTTAACAATATCATTTTACATTTGCTAAAATTGCATGGTGACGTTACACAATCAAGTCTTTATAATAATCTATTGATAAATAGTTGATAATATATAAAAGAAAGAGACGTAGATGATGACATATTATTTGTTACATAGTACAGCTAATGTTATACGGTAGGGATAGTCAAAGCTGGGAAAATGAGGTGAGAATGTATTCAAATCTACTACACCTATTTTTTGCTTAAAATCAGCTGTTAGTAGGGACTCAGAAATTCATTGCATATTTGCATAATGACAAGCAAAAATGTCGATAATATGTGGATGAAATTTGCCAGAGTACGACCAATGAGGCAATGACAGATGTATAATAGTTATAACTTCATTAGAATTCAATATTTTCGACATAAAATATATTTATTTTCTCTATTTTAGTTTGTTTATCTGATTTTGACTTGACCTAAAATTTAAGATAATAAAAAAGTTTTTTGAATCTTATTATATTAAATTAAATATATGCCCTTTAATCTTGTGATCTTAAATATGATATGCGGATAGTTGAAGCCAAAGTATTATCAAAAAGAAGAAAAAAATATCCTTTTTCAAATGGACTAAAAAAAAGTAAAATAAACCAATTAAAAGTTAAGCAATTTGACAAGAATGAAGAAATAAGAGTTTTTTTTTTTTTATAAAAGAAATAATAACATGAGGTTGAGGGTTACACTATATTTTCATATGGATTAAATTATATATATAGGTGTGATTAGTTAGCAGGAATATTTGTTAAATTGCAAACAACGGCCGCTAGCAGTTTAATTAGTCAGTCCCACTACATTAAAATATTACTGTTACCATATAATATGATAGAACTAATCCCATAGTTTTGGCTAATTATTATAACTAGCAAACCGTGGGCAAGCAAAAAAAAAACACTCAAGTTCATGTTCATTGAAATTCCTTGAATTGACCCTAGCTAGTACACAGTTTATCTACTAATCACTACTTAATTAGTTTCCCCTTTATTTAAAGTATAAAAAAAGTAGGTAACGATCGAGGGGAGATTAATTAAGCAAATGGAAGGAATAAAGTTGATTAGGAAAAAGAAGTGTTTGATCCAACAGAGTTTGGTGGGGTATTGATTCACTGATGACAAATATAAATACTACTTTAAGTTGTCCTCCAGCTAAAACAAATTCAAAATTTGTAACAAAAAGTTTTTAGTGGCAATATTTATTATCACAAAAATATTAACTACTACTAATTGAGAAATTTCATTGCATACAACATCGCTAAAGCTTTTAGCGACATTTTTATGTCTAGTAAAGACCCATATATTTTCAGTAAGGTTGCCTTTAAAATGTGATAATAAACATATTTTGCGATTTTCGTTATTATTGACAAAAATGCAATAATAATCAATAAATGACTTATTTTAGTTGCAATTATTATGACGATTAAACTTGATTATGAATTTATCTTAATTGCTTATTTAACCAATCATTCTTAGGGGTCGTTTGGTAGCTACTAAGAGTTATGCAAGTATTGATAATAAAGGGATTAGTTATGTGAGAATTTATGTATTATTTATGCAGATATTAGTTATGCAAGATTACTTATATTCATATATTAGTTATACATGTATTATTTATCGTTAGGGTTTGCCCCGAATTTTCTACTTTAACTGAATTATATTATAAATGTGCTTTACTTCAAAAAGGTTTTCTTCGTAGGAAAAGATCTCTTCCATAATTGGTTAATCCTTTCTTGGAGGAGAAGTTTGGACTTCTATAAATTGAAGATCTCTCTTTTCAAATAATAACACAATAGCATCTACAATATAGTCATCAAAGAGTCTTGTTTAGAGGGAGATTATTCTCTCATAGATTTTATGTTTTTTAATTATTTTTTTCATATGTAAGCCAATTGTCAAAAGCCATAATAATATTATGTTTTTCTTTGTCATCTGATTTATCGCCTTGATGGTTTGCAATTAATAACTTTCGCATGACGTCATTTTCATTTCGGTCCCAACATTTATTTCACCTTCTATCCTGCATAAAATAATAGATAGATTCCCTTATAACTTATACATGTATTAGTTATGCAAGTTTCTAAATTGCAAATCAAACGTTGTATTAATTTTATACATGAATAGCTTAATTCTTAACCAACTATCAAATATGGTATTACTTATACATAATTTAATACCTGCATAAGTCAATCCTAAATCGGCTACCAAACGAACCCTTAAGGTATATCATTTCCTTCGATTATAGGTAGTAACATTAATAAACCGGAATATAACATGCCTATTCCAATTTAATGTTGATATATGTGTATCATAAAAAGAGAAAATATATATGTCTGATTAATTTACGTAATAGATGTAATAGATATTCTTAATTAAGTATTTTTTTAAAATGTGAGTGAAAAAGAATACTGGATTATAGGGTCCACTTTATACCTCATTAGCTGACACCTCCGCATGATCCAACGCTCCAGAATAAGTGGGTCCGTACCCCATCACATCAAATCTGGAACGTCCGTTTATGTGGACCAGGCACCTTAAATAGCTCAAGTTGTCGGTGTCTGTACCGTGTTCCCTCATTAAACTTCACTGGACTTAATGCTGTCCCTTATGCAACCGACAAAGCTAAAACAACCCGTGTTCTAGGATTCATCTACCCTTCAAACGCGCGTGTAGAACACGAGCGGCATCACACTTTATTGAGTGTTCGAATACAAGATAAAGTATTTTTATTTGATATTTGTGTCTCATAATTTATTGTGTGTTTATGAATATCTATTAACTAAATAAGTTAATCATATAAAATATATCTCATTCTTTAATTACATATATCAACATCAATTAATATGTACATAAGATTTCACAATTTATTGAGTTAATGCATATAATTTAAAAACTAATAAGAGTATTTCAAATAATGAACTTGTCTGCATAATATCAGTTGAAAACACACGTTAATAGAGTATTTTATCATGTATAAAATCATAATTTGAGTATCTAAAATTTTGGTAATTGATTTGTGAGAAGCGCGTGGATTGAAGGGGCGTGGAAGTTAAGTCATATGGCGTGCTATGAAATTGATGCACAAAGAGAATAAATGGTCTCTATATAATTTAGAGTTCCATTCTCTGTTTTCCTTCATCATTCACACAATTTCTTTCACCGGAGTTATTTCAGCTTTCATCGGAAACTCACTCACAAAATTTGAAGAAACAGAGAAACTTATTACATCATAATGGAAATGGCTGGAACAGAGCTAAGATTAGGTCTACCTGGTACAGAATCATCATCATCTACTAGTAAAATTACCAACAAAAGACCTTCATCAGATGTGATCAATAACAATGATGAACCACCACCAAAGTAAGTACTGGCTACTTATTGTTAATCTATTTCTTCAATTTAATGATGTACATATTAACAACTTTTTTTGTTATGATTTATTTCAGAGCACAAGTTGTTGGTTGGCCACCTGTTCGATCTTACCGGAAGAACGTTTTACAAGCCAGCTACGTTAAAGTGAGCATGGATGGAGCTGCTTATTTAAGGAAAATTGACCTTAATATTTACAAAAGCTATCCACAACTACTCATGGCTTTAGACAACATGTTCAAATGCTCCATTGGTAAGTTAATTTAACTTTCACTTTCAAATTTAACATCTAAAGTACAAATAGCAAAATTAGTCCATGAAAATATGACTCGCCATGTCAATCCATTAAGTGTTTGGGCGGGTTAATGATCCGCTCACACAAATTCATAAACTCAAAATCCTGAATTCGTTTCTCTCTACTTATTTATTAAGTCAACCTAGTTGATCCGTCCAAATTCAGCTTAATCCGCCCATTTAACCCCAATCGAATCTAATGTCATTGGTGAACTCATGAGTATAATATAGTTAGAGCAAGAAATAAAGCCTAAAGTTGATTAACTAATAGAATTTGCTCTAGATCTACATTTAGTTGGAGTCTAATGAATTCATTTTTTTATTTATAAAATTCAGGTGTATACTCAGAAAGAGAAGGATACAATGGATGTGATTATGTACCAACTTATGAAGACAAAGATGGTGATTGGATGCTTGCTGGTGATGTACCATGGGATATGTTCATTAATTCTTGCAGAAGGCTTAGAATCATGAAAGGGTCTGAAGCTAAAGGTTTAGCAAGCCTATAGACGTGACAGATTCAGAATTTAGACGTTCGTGTGTTGATCAATCCCGAGTTGAAAAGAGTTTTGAAATGTTTATCTAACTCTATTTATACTCGTTCGAGGTCAAAATACTGGATCCGTCACTGCCAGGAGAATCCTACGGCGAAGCTTATAGGGTTCTTCAAGAAACTGAGAAATATTTACTCAAAATCAGCAATCAAATCAAAGTGAACAAGAAAGAGAAATTGCTGAAGATTTATTTCTCTATGGTTTCAGTTTTGTATAACTGTTTATGGGATGTATAGAGAAACTATAGCTTAAGCTTTTCTTGTACAAAAAGCTTTTTTGTATTTCTTTTCCTTTTGTTTTAGTTTGAAGAATTCACGGTGTATTTTCGAAGAGTATATACATATAAATATATCGGGGCAAAGATACAAAATTTTGTTATATGCTCACTGCACTAAATTTGACAGTGTTCAAGCCGAGGGAACAGTGCAAAATTTTGGACTACATAGAATGGACTCAATGTCATAGCTGAAACAAACTGTTCTTCCTGAATATATCGATTTAAAGCTAAAGAATTTCCTATCGCTAGCATATAGTATTCATCGAATTTCCTATCGCTAGCATATAGTATTCATCCTTACGTTTTGTGTACCGAGTTATCCTTTTATATTTTCTAACAATGGGTTGACTATTGAATTACTAGAGAAGAAAACATTTTCCTGGAAAGTAGAAGCTCTGCATATGTATTGTAATTTGTAAGAGTAAAAGATGCAATGAATACTAATAGAATTACAACATCTTCATCTGTTGCAACAAAGTTCATGGACCTGTTGAGGTCTTCTGCCAATCCTCCGTACCGTTATGTATACGTATAAAGTAATTATTTTTTTTGCATACATCATATATATACATTGTATAGCTGGGATCACTAGAACCTGAAAACCCGCCCTAGATCTGCCTCTTGACTTTGTAATAAAAATGAAAACCATTCAATTACTCTGATCTTCGTTGATCTTTACGATTGCTGTACACAGGTAACGACCACCTAGGACCATGTTTCGTTCTCCCGTAACATCGCCAATATACCACAAATATTGCAGCTATCACACAAATGGGAATTGCCCATCTGCAGCAACAAACAAGTGAAACTTTTAGAATGTGATCCTCAGTCGACGTCTAATCCGCTGGTAAATCAGTACTCTTTCCGTTTCATTTTATATCTATATAACAGCGTTTGACCAGGCACGAAGTTTATGAAAAAACATACTAAAACTTGTGGTCTCAAACATGTATGAGCATGTCATTAAGGATAGAATGAGAAGTATAAAATTAAAAAGTGCTGCGAGAAAAAGTATGTTACCTGTCCAGATCAAGAATAGGATTATACACAAGTGTTTCCCAAGTTGCTAGAAAAGAATGCCAGACTGGATTGTAGTAAAGTGATTCAGCGGACCAAAACATCCTCGTATATGTTTCTAAGAAGATAAAAAGTATCCATGCACCAATCTCCACCAGAAAGAACTTTATGACGAACCGCCCTAACACCACCATGACTAGTGAGAAAACCACCAGCCAATTGAACAGTCTCTGATTATATTCCTTAATGAATAAAGATTTTGACTTCCCTAACATCTGCATAATTAAAAGATACAGACAAATATACTGTTTAGAGCAGGTTAACATTAAACACAACAACTGAAGCGATAAGAGTAAAATTTGGAAACAAAAAACACAACTGAAGATAGCAACACAAAAAATTCCATTGGTGAAGTGACATTTTGTCAATGGTGTTTGAAAGAAAATGGGTATTTTTTTATGACGGTGGTGTCCCAGTCAGCTTGTGCAAACCTCGATTAGTTTCAACTGGTTACCTGCTACCTCCCACGAGCACACGTACTGGGTAACTCTCCTACTTCATTGATTATGTTTCTTTTTTTTTTTTACTCACTGAGCTAAGAAATATCTTTATGATAAAAAAGCAAGGCAGTGCTAAAAGGTAATTGCGCGAAAACCTTCATCATTCGCTGTTCATAGTTGCTTTTAGAAGGTCCAACACATTCTCTTTCAAAACTTTGGTTGCATTGGAGGAAGCCAGCGTTGAATTTTGCCATTGACGGAAGTCTAAGGGCCTGAAGTTCGTCCATTTTGTCCTCGCATCTAGTGTACAAAGCCTCACACAGCTTTGAGGACTGATATTCATTTGCCAACATGATATTCTTATACACCTGCAAATACTTGGAAGTAAGCAAAACTAGAAGAAATGCATAAAACCATGCTTGCTACTGTAAATTCTTAACCTTTTCAATCTCCTCTTCCAATTGATCGACTGATTTCCTTGCATGGCGACGACCAAAATGCTGTTCCTCAAAAACTTCCATTGCTGCATCTCTTTGCTCTTCATGAGCTTTCTCCAAAGACTCCCCTTGCATTGGTAAAACCATGTCAGCCATCTGCTCGGTGTACAGTTTTAAACACCGCTCTAAGATACCCTTGTTGAAAACCTCCACAAGGGAGCCCGTAGATGGAATATCTCCTTTGTTCAATGCGTCAAGTATCTAATACCAATTTACCATTAAAGAGGAAAGAATGATCAATCTCATCAGTTCTCCAAAAGCAGTTAAACTAAAACCAGGAAAGTTAACAGATAAGAGACTAACACCTGCTCAAGGAACGATACAAACTCCTTCCCGTTGAGAAATTTACCCTGGACAATCTTTGGACGGATGATAGATGCAATAACTTCTTTCAATTGCTCCCTCTTCTTGACATAATCAGGATCCAGTTCAGCATCTTTCATGTCACAAAGCTTTGTACGCTGAAGATGAGGCTGCAGAAGAGCTTAAGAGTGTTGATGCATCGTTCTGAGTTCTAATACTCCAGGTAAGATGCTTAACTGACAATAAATCAAGTTTGCTACAATATCCTCAGTGTGCGTCTTTACTATTCCCTAATATCAACGCAACCAGACAATCCTCCCCCCCCCCCAAAACAACAAACCCCAACCAAAGAGAATTGGTTTGGTTTGGGGCGGGGGGGGGGGGGGGGGGGGAGGATAGTTCCTTATGTTTCTTGACCAACACTAAGTTGTTATAGAGCCAGAAAATCATCGGAGAGACAATAACTGCACCTTCTTCCTAAGCAAAGATACCATGACCATAAGAAGAACGATAGATCAGGACTAAAAGTAATAGCATACAAACAAAAAAAAGCTAATCCACAAAGAGATAGGGTGTTAAATGTACATGTCACATTTATAGAGGAAGCTTTTCGAGGTCAGAGTATAAGATTTGAGGACCATTTTGTTTTTGCAGTAACAATGAAGAAGAAGATATCTAAGCAAATCCAACAACAACATACCCAGGAAATTCCACATGTGGGGTCTGGGGAGGATAGAGTGTACGCAGACCTTACCCCTACCTCGTGGAGGTAGAGAGACTATTTCCGGAAGACCCTCGACTCAAGTAACACAAATCAAAGCAGATTTAAACGGAGATACGTAAGCAAATCCAAGTCAACTATTGTCATTGCAGTAAGTTGTGAATTACAAAATCAAGAAGAAAAGATTGATGCATAGCAAAGGTAAGTCATACTTGTGGTAAGCTGAAGGCTGTGCTATTGTCACCCATTACAGCTAATGAATCTCGAATCTGATTCACCTGATATAATGAACGGCAACAAGTAAAATATATCTATTTATGCAAGTATCTTTATAATTTGCATAATGCAGTCCATAAAAATACCTTATCAATATTTTTGTCACCTGCAGAAACAAAAAGAGCAAACCATAATTAACTATTCAATAGATTCTAAGGTTACTCACTATACATACAAAAAAAATAAGCAAACAAACCATCACTATTAGGGACTCGTCGTAGAGCTTCGTTGACCATTTCTTGCACAGATTGTCCTTCTGTTAATAATAGTACAAGCTTAGACAGATTCCAAGAGAAGGAATAGGAGACCGACAAAAGACACCTCAGTGATAGTCAGAGGAAAAATGACCATACTGTAAAAGACGTGCCATGTAACTGGATACAATCATATTAGTACCTAGACATATGTTTAAAGTTTTAGGTAATTTCTGCAATCAGAGGCTATATTCCATAAATACAAGACATTCGCATTAATAAATGCAGTTATGAATATATATGGCATCCTTTTCTCTACTTACGTAGAAAATCACGCTGGATAAGCCATAGGAGTTTTGCTGGTTCAAAGGCCACGTCTTGACCCTACACAACAACCACCCCATAAGCATGTCACTTTTCTTGTTAAGGATCTGTTTCTTCCTTTATTTCTTTGTCCCTTTTGTTGAGGTGAAAGATTAATCAAAGATAAATGCTTACCTTCACTCTGGGTTCCAGGGAGAGCAATAAACGTGGATGAAACAACAGAGTCAGAAAAGAAAAGAGGCTGCGAATAACTTAGAAATAAAAAAGTAATATGTGAAATTAGAAACTTTTGAAACGACTGGTTACAATTGGACCTTCCATAGAACTCTTCAGCAAGTTCAACGGCAAATGACAGTCGCGATATGTCAGCTTCACGGATCTAAAACATAAAACAAATGCACAAAACACCATTAAGGAAGTCGCTCTGCTTGTAGGCTAATATGCGAGTACTATATAAGCTGCCACCCATAGAGTCACAACCTGAACCATATAAGGATAAGTTACCAGTGTTCAATCTATATATTAGACAAGAATATATCGAGCACAAACTGCTTAGTACATTCAATTCTTGAGTTAAGTTTTGCATGTGCTGGCCGTTCACGTAGATTACATGAATCATGAATAGAACATCTTTGCACAACATGTATCATGCTTGCACTTAAAACAAAATTTTGGTGGGCAGTGAGTTAAACTTTGATATGCAGCATCATTTAAATGAGGTATCCTAGCAACAGCTTAGATTTGTACAAGTAACTTGAAGCAACAACTAATCTCTCACCCGTTGTTTACTAATATCCTTATTTAATCACTCAACATTCATGGATAACCAACAGCTAATTCTTTTTTCTGTTGCAATAGAACATGAAAAACTAAAAGACACATGTTGTGAATACTAAAATATAACAGGTTTTGACATAAACACTCAAAAATAAAGAGAGTAAAAGTCATAAACAGAGTAACGAACCGTCTCAGGTAGATTATATATAAGCACGGAACTCAGAACAGTTGCAAGGGAAAAAATCCTGCACAACAAAGAATAAAAGAACATAACTAGTCACACATTATTGTGGAAATGTTCTTCGTAAAATATAAAATTATCGTAGAAAACACTCAAGTAAGGGTTCGTTACTCATAAAATTACCGGTCATCATATACATTTGACTTTCCAACACTTTCAAAACCTTCAGTGTCAAGGTAGAAAACAGAAGTTTTAACTCCATTGATGTCCAACTCTATTGGAGTACCCCAAATCCATATCCCTGGAAAAAGAGGGGAGTGGAATGTTAAATAATGTCTACATCTCCTTAGTACAGACAGCGCCATCAAAATCTTGCGTGCACACCTTTTGTCTTAGTATCACGCATATGCCCAACACCAAAACCTGTAAGCATAGAGCTCCAAAAATCAATTGCTTATGAAAATCCATGAAAGCATTGCGCTGGCAATTAACAGCAACCTAACAAGTAAAAGCATAATTGTGAACTTAAATAGTAAGTCTTGAGAATTCACCTTCATTACAAGAAAGGGAAAGAAGCTGATTAAGGAGGAACGATTTTCCTGAGCGATATGGACCAATCACCTGGTCAAATTAGCAACAAGTTTATAATACAAAAGAAGATAGTTGCAACAGGAAATTTAGATAACAAGTATAGCTGTTTAATGAAATACATCAGCATAAACATATTGAGCCAATGCCAAACTCATTTAATAACTCAAATCACCAAATAATATCAAGGAAGCACAAATTTCGAAGATCTTTCTGTCACGTAATAATGTTATTTCAGCAAAAAATCTGCAGGTCGAAATACTACAGATTAATACAAGACTTACAGCGACAGCTGCAATGGGTGTTGTTATCCTCTCTATTGCCTCTAGTCCTTCTCTCGCAAGGCAAAGTTTTGTGTGACCAGGATCAGGCTCTACAATAGGAAACCTATCAAACAGAACGATAGCAATATATAGAAACATCAGAGAGGCATGAAGCAAAAATATAAAGACAGAAAAAGTAACTATCTCTATATGTACAAAATAAGAAAAGGCTGAAACACAAGACTAAATGAAGTCAGATGAGACAACCTCGACAGTTCCTCCAAGCCAACAAGTGCCATAATCTAATTCCCGAAATAAATTGAATAAGCTACTACACTTTGAAGCATCTTTTTAACAAAGTAGCACATTATGAGCAAGTGTTGAGGATCGAACCTAAACTTTGAATCATATCATGCTCAACAAATTAAACATTACTGCTTAATAATACAGAGCTTTTCAATAATAAAACTAGTTTTTTTGGGGATAAATTTCAATAATAAAACTGCTTATTGTACTATTATGATATCTCAAAAAGCAATACACTTTATTTAGTTGAAATGATGGTAACAGGAGTAAAAGGCAAACTGAAGTGCACCATACAAATGTCATGGAATGAAAAGATATGAGTGTCAATCAAACCTTAGCTGGGACTTATGCTTAAATATTTTACGGAGTGGTCGATGAGATAAGACAAATCTTACAGTGGCCAAGTAGTTAAGGTATCGGCCAAAAACTCGCAACATAAAATACAGAGACAATGAAAAGCCAATCTTCCCCATAGCATGCTCAAAACTTCATTGTGTGGGACTAATAAAAACAAAGAACTCCTCCAAGTCTACCAGGAGGACTCTATTCCATACTTCCCAAAAAGTTGTCCTCCTGCAACCAACATTTATTATCTCTACAGCACACAATGAACAAAAGAATCAAACGGACCAACACACTCTCCTTCTCTATCAGATGTTGATATCGTTTAGTGGGTAACCGATAACACCTAATAGACTTGACTAGGTCCAGTATAGTAAAAATACACCCCTTTGCTAAAATTTGCCAGCTATGACAATTAGTCTTGATTCCAAGCAGAGATTTACAACTCTTAATCATTAGCAGTCAATTGACACCAACTCGCTAAGCACGGCATATTTACAAAGCTAATGAATTAAAAAGGGCATAATACATAAACTTGACCACAGCTAGCAAGTAAACACTCCAACTTTGAATATGCACATCTAGACATACACCTAAACTCGTCTTCACTGTGTCATTTGAACACTCCATCTTACAAAATAATCATCTTGACACCTCCAAAATATCTGTGTCACATCAACATCAGATGTGCACGAGACACAATGGGCACGAGTTGGAGTGTTTAATTGTCAGTTAAGACCAAGTTGAGATGTCTAGATGTGCAATCTCAAAGTTGGAGTGCAAGTTTGAATGTTTGTTTGCATATTAAAAAGAGCATCAAACCAAGCTTTGTAATAACATAAAGAGAGCACAGTAATACACTTCAAGATCATAAGGAACAGAACAAATCAAAGTCAAAGAAGTAAACTTTAATTAAATGCATGCACAAAAGGGTGTGTACGAAATTCAATAAAAATGCTTACGCTTGATGAAAATTATCAAAGGAAAAGGACCCAGATGCCAGAACACAGAAAATGAAGGAGAAAGCAATGATTCCATGAAAAAGCTTCATTCTTGATCTGGGTTCAGGTAAAAAGAGAAAGAGCATTTCAAGGACAATATGAAGAAAAATGAACAATTTTTTTTAAAAAATGTTTGAGAAAAGGAAGCGTGGGATCATGGGAAAAACAAGAAAGCATGTCGGAGGGTGCAGGTTAAGGATTGTTGGTATTCTGGGGTTTCAGAAAACAGCAAAGTAGGACATTCTTGCCGCCCAAATAAGGATGTAAGGGCTCGTTTGGCTGGTATAAGGTGGAATATTCAGTATTATGTTTAGGATAAAATTTATAAGTATTGTATTTATTTGATTATATAAATTTATCTTGAAATAAATTTGGAATTATTCTATTCCACCTTTCAAGTGAAATAGATTAGTCTAGGAGATAATTTAGTGATATTCCATTATATATAACTGGTGATATTTTATAGCATTACTTATCCCGTTGTATATGTGAAATGATTTTTTTCATTATCTTAATATAGATAATAAAATAAATAATCCAAAACTAACTAATACCCTTATCAAATACAAGATAAAATAATTTTATATTTTATATTAAAATTATTATTCCTTCTCCCTCGTATCAAACCATCTCTTGCGACCTAAGAGGGAAGAAACTAGGAAGGATGACTTTGCTTCTAAGTTGGACCAATGATGTATTGTAAATCTGTAGCAAGAGGTGAAAAGGTTTAATATGAATATTTGATTTTATATCTAGATATTCAACTGAAATTATTGATCTCAACTGGGCTTTTTAGTCTCAAAAAATTTAAAAAATAAGTAATTAATATTAAGTGAACAATTAAAAAGTGAAATTATTTTTTGTGAATGGATGGAGTATATATATTTTTGGCCTAGCAGCTAAATTATGTAAATCCCCACTTAGAATCCTTTTTATTTAAATCAGCCCATGAAGTTACAAGTCTAAACTAATTAAACTCCTTTTTTTTAAAATGATTATCAATATATAACATTCGGCCATCTAATTTGTCAAATATGATCAAAGTATACACTATATATATACTCATTTGTATATGTTGTGTAAATGTTGCTCTTATGGATAATTTTTCGTATGTGGTGATAATTTTGCTGAAAATTAATCTCAATTGGGCATTTTTTAGTTTCAATGAACTTGAAGAATAAGTATTTCATGCTAAGTGAATAAGTAAAAGTGAAAAATTTATAAATTGTCCAACTAAAAAAGTCCAAAACATTTATTTGCTGAACTAATATACATAGTACTATAGTACTATGATGTATACTTAACATGTACTCCAGTAGTGTAAATATATATTGGCCTCCAATTTTCTGTCTTCAATTTGATATTTTAAAGCATTTAACTCTCATCTTATCCATAATATTTATCTCATAGCTACAGTAATAGGTACATTCACGCAAGATTACAAATCTAACATCGCAAGGAGAGCTTATTCGTAGATATCATTTAAGTAACATAATATCGTTAAAAATTATTTAGACAATGTATATAACTTAAATTCTATAGTAGGTATACTTTCATACACAAATGATACTATGAGAATTATTCTTCACTATAAGCTAATGAGTTTAAATTTTATATATGTTGTCGTACGTCCATGTAAAATATATTTAAACAATGAAGTCATTTTATAAGGTAATTGCACATATGTAGATCTCTCTTTGATAAATGTTAGTGATTTATAACATGGTAAACTTAGTACCTAACCTAAACAATCAAACCTTTCTGTAACAACATTTTAGAGAGATCTGATTGTATCTCAAGTTTAAATTAATTGAAAGCATTAAAGATTACAAGGTATATAATGATAACGATCTCAATCGAGTAACTAAAATCGATATCGAAAATGCGAAATTCAACAATACAAAATAAAGATAGTGAAGAAATTAAAATGATAACTAGAAGAAATTGAGATGAGAATAGAAGAAAGAAGCGCTAATTGAATCTACAATCAATCAAGGGAAAAGAGAACTTGATTTCAATTAGAATAGAGAAACCCGATTTGGATCCACAAATGAGTAACTCTTGTGAAAATCAAGGTTAAGAAGTTCTAAATCAATAATGAGAACCACCCATCACTAACCTAGATTTAGCTACACTAAACTAGACTAAAGGGATTTCACCCTCAAAACACTCTCAAAGAGTAATGTTCTCAATTCATCAAAATCTTTTTAGGGAAATAAGAAAACTACTACTTATACTAGGATAGAAAAGAAAGACACTAGCTATTACAAATATACCCTTAGTGAAGTAAGGGCCTTGTATGGTTGTCTTCCTTTTGTAGCTTAGCATACTGTGACTCCGCCACTGAACACAAGGCCAGTCTGACATTTGAGTAAGAGTCTGTTTGGCCTATCGATTGGAAGGCAAAAAAAGTATTTTTTTAGAAAAAAATGTTTGTTTTTACCAAAACAAGGTGTTTGGCTAACCACCAAATGTGCTTTTAAACAGAAGCAAAAGCAGTTTTTCTATTGTTTGGAAGAAGCAGAAAATTTTTGTTTTTTAAAAATAAGCAGAAGAAGAATTTTTTTTTTCAAGACAAAAATATCCCTATCATTTATACATATTTATCAATATATCCCTTGTTATATAATTATCATATTTAATAAATTTGATTTAGTTCTATTTAAAAATTTATTCTTCATTCTTATACCATAAATTCTTTATTTTATTTTATGTTTTATGTATTATTATTTTATATTATATATATAATTTTACGTTTCTATTAGGTAAGCATTGAATATGCTAGTGAACTCAGAAAAAAGGTAACAAAAAAATAAATTTCTCATTTATTTATATTAATTTACATATAAATTTTAGTAATTGTGAAAGTTTTACTTTTGTAGATAAGGATAATAACAAAACAAAAAATAACAATCATCAATATTATTTAATATTTTAAATTAGATATTATTAGATTATTTATGCAACTAACAAAATATTGTATTATATTACATGTGAAAGTGTATGTGTTAAAAAATTACTTATTCCTATATTATTAACACAAACAAGCAATTAATATGATTCTCTTAGTTTTGTTAGACTTACATTTCATAATATTATAATTCAATTGCAACTCAATATGATCAAAATATTAAATTTTACAAAAATAATATTATTATAACTTAAAATGCACATGACAAAACAATATAAATAACAAGTTCCTATATTTTCCGTTGCATAAGGATTGTAGAGAGAAAAAATAGGCTAAAACATTGCAGCCAAAAATAAATAAAATAATCTTAATAGTAAAAGTCTATTGATATCTGTCATTTTCGTAATTTGTCCCTCAAAAGCATTTTTTAAAAAAGATTAGCCAAGGCACGAACGCACTTAGAGAGAACACTACAGATCCTGCTATCTAATCGTCCATCAGATATAAATTCATGCAAGTACGAGCTCCTCCATGATGTTTAGATCGTTCGTACAAATCGATTTTGGTAGAAGAAGACGATGATGGCCTCGTTGGAGTATCCATAACTAAACATCTCTTAATTGCAGCAACTAATGCCATTGAAACCAACCTTACTGAAAAATATCATCATGAGACGACTTTTTGGGGTTGATAATATTCAAATTTTGCAAAAAATGATCATTTTTTCCCACATGCGGGAGGTTACCAGTACTTAATCAGTTGCAGAGAATTTTGGGATTTAGTGATTTGGCTATGGAAGTTTCGAAAATTACATTGAAAATATTTTGGGAATACGAATTTACTTTAAGTTAATGAAAAGAGCAAGATCCTACATGAGAAGAAAGCAATTTGAGTATTACACCTTTTCCTACATCATTTTGGTAGGTAATTCAACTAAAACCACAACTTTTTTTTAAATACAAATTTTAGCTAGTATATAGTGTATAATCAATGTATAATTTTATATAATCAGTGTGTACGCTTGTTATAAACTAGTACGTTGGCAACAACTACAAATTATTACTGTATAATTTTATATAATCAATAATCAGTAGTCTAATGTTTTATCTATATGTATGAGCAAACATTAGATCCAAGCCTAAAATTATTGGGCTTAAAAATAAAAACAAATGAACCGCAAGTAAACCATAACTTCGATTTGGGCCGTGATTCTTGTTAGATCGGGTTTACGTGTCCTTGTTAGGTGGCCCAATCAATTGAGGGTAATCTGGTAAATTAACAAAAATTCAAAATTCAAAGAAAGTCAAAATTTCAGAATTCCCACCAAAAAAGAAGCGCCAAAAAGACTTGTGTTTTGAAAGAGCCAAACAAAAGAGCTGGGCAATAAATTAAACAGTTAAGGCGCATATTACAGATCTACAGAGAATAGAAAAAATAAAAGGTACTCTTCTCTTCCCAAATATCTCATCTTATCATATCAGTTTTATTGCATTTGTGGGGTAAGATTTAGCAGAAAATCACTTGTTTCTTTTTTGATTTTTGTCTTTTGTGTCTAGTGTATAAGATCTTCACTGCCGTTTTCTCTTTTCATTACTCCTTTGTTTTGCTTCACTTGAACCGAGTTATTTAAAAAAAAAAAAGTCTTTTTACCTCCACGAGGTAGAGGTAAAGTTTGCGTACGCTCTATAGCCCCACTTCGTGGGATTTCATTGGGTATGCTCTTGTTGTTAGTGTTTAAGGGGATGCTAAAGCCAGATCTATGAATTTAAGTCATTCTGTGTAGATTATTACTGCATTCATAACTAGTTTATGCCAGCATTTTCGAATTAAGTATACAATTTTCTTTTGATTTTGCTGAATATGTAATCAAGATTTGGAAAATTAACATTGTTTTCGGCAGTTTATACCCGCTAAGATTTGAGTTTTTTTTTAAACCATAATGTTTAGAAGAAGAAAAAAAAAAGCGACCCATATAGTAATAATTTTTTGTTTCCCTTGTGACTGACTCTTTTAGATACAAAATTGAAGTACTGACTTTTTGCCTTTTCTGTGTTTGTTCGCAGCTACTGTAGTTTCAAAGTAAGGAAAATGGCAGGAAAAGGTGGGAAAGGGCTTGTAGCGGGGAAGACGACAGCTGCAGCGGCTGCCAACAAAGAGAAAGACAAGAAAAGGCCAATCTCTCGTTCATCTCGTGCGGGCCTGCAGGTAATACATAGTTTCGATCTTTATTACGAGCAAATCTTGCCTGATTTTGATAGAATTTGAACTGACGGTCGAAAGTGTGTGACTTTTTGATCCACCCAAAATCTGGTAATAAAATTAAGTACAAAGTATTAGATGGTGAAACCAAGGAGGTTTAAGAGTTGGTCTTTTGTTTCATACTATCGCTGCTTGCTCTATTCCATGGCGTGTTTTTCTTTTTTATTTAAAGCTAGGAAGGTCCAATGATAGAATTCCATGCTTTGGGAATGCTATTGTTTCTTATCTTTCTTCTGATGGAAGTTAACTTTCCAAGAATTTGGGGTCCAATGTCTAAATAGTCGTTGGATATTTGATGTTCTAGAGTTTTTGAGTGTGCAAACCATATTTCTGAGTTCTTACAAACTAGTTCAAACAAACACTTCTCACAAAAAAAATCACATTTGCAAACTTAATACCTCCAAAACTTCAAAGAAATGTGGCAATGTTTTTGTATATCTGACTTTGTTCTTTTAACAGTCTTTGTTTGGTCTTTGCAATTATAATCTTCATTTTTCCTGCAATAAGCATATGGAGGCCATGAACATAATAGTAGGTCTTACTTGCATTCAGGGAATATCTGAAGATTAGCATCTTAAGATCATAAACTAGGCATCAACAATGTATAATTGCAACAAAGTGACTTACCAGAAAAAGATGTCTCATTCCTAACCAAATACTGCGGCATAGGATGGGACTTCACTGTCACGTGACACCTCAAAAGTGCACACATAAAAAAACTAACTGGGATACGTCTTAGTCTTTTGGGATCTTGAATTCTTGGAATGTTGAATATGTAGAGGAGGTGTGGTGACAGTTTCGATCTATTGGTTGTAATTAGTTCAGAACATTCTAATCTCTTTTTGCACAATAGAACAAATCTAGTATGCTTCTTGGCCTTTTCTTTTCCTCAGCACCCTCATACAATACTGATACAATTGTTTTGACCTGTTTGGGGGGATTTTAGTTTCCAGTGGGAAGAATTCACCGTCAGCTCAAGACCAGAACCTCAGCCCATGGTAGAGTTGGAGCAACAGCAGCTGTTTACTCTGCTGCAATTCTGGAGTACCTGACTGCAGAGGTTCTTGAATTAGCTGGTAATGCAAGCAAGGATCTTAAAGTTAAGAGAATCACCCCCAGGCACTTGCAACTGGCCATTCGTGGAGACGAGGAACTTGACACACTTATCAAAGGGACCATTGCTGGTGGTGGTGTCATCCCTCACATTCACAAGTCCCTCATAAACAAAACCACCAAGGAGTGAAATTATCCTGCTTCATCTTAGATGTATCTTGACTAATGACATTGCCTGCGTTTATGTTTTCTCCTCTTTATCTGGGTTGATATAGTACTTGTTGGTTGTGTTTGATTAGAATAACTTATCTGATGTAATGAACATATTAGTTTGATGTTTTTATTTTGTTGGTCTTAGTTGGTATGTGGCTTGTTGATACATGTATGTCACTGTTTATCATGACATTTTATCAGCCTTCTCTGCATTGTATTCCTAAGTGTCTGTGTGTATTAGGCTTGCAAATCTGTTTACAGATTTTACCCTTTTGAGTTTGATAAGTATGAATGTATCTAGGCATTTAGAATTTTCACTCTACGTTGGAACGATGTAATGAAAGATCAGTGCTCTAATGTTATCAAGTAAGGATCTTTGTTTGAATTTATCAAGGAAAGGAGTATCAGTAAGAATGTGATGTGGGATGATGCAGATGATATAAATGCTAAATTGAGTTGAACATTTCGTACATATGCACATATTTTAGTCCATAATGTAATATGTAAACCTGATTTTTGCTCATAATTGATCAGTGAGCTTCAATTTCTAATCTTTTTTGTCGTTCAACTACAGAACCAGCCCAATTGAGAACGTTTTTTTCTTTTTATAAAAATGAATTCCAGGGTACACAAATATGTCTCTTTGTCTTTGTGAAGTAGATTTTATCTTTATAGTTGACTACTCATTCATAACTTTGATATAAAATGACCAATTGAAAAAGATGTTTGTACTCTTCTGGATTAGCTCAGAAGAGTAACTGATTTCATTCCAACAGTATCCAAACTCCTAAACTTGTCTAACTGTGGATAACCAAACTTCTTTTCTGATGTACCTAGACAATCTACAATACTCCAAAAAGGCAATAGTTGCACTTCAAGCCAGAACAGATTCAACTGCCCTTTTGTTTTTCTCTTCTTACTTCAATCTACTCCATCTGTTTCAATATATGTGATATCCTTTTCCTTTTAGTCTTTAGAAAAATGTCATATTTTCTTATTTAGAAACAACTTATCTTTACATTCTCCATTTTACTCATAATGTTAACGAGATAGATTTATCGTCATACAAATACTGATATTTTATTTTAGATCACAATTTTCGAAAGGCTTCATTCCTTTCTGAAACTCCATATATCCCCATACAAATTTTGATGGAGGGAGTAATATTTTTAAGGAACTAAAAAATTATACTATGATACGGAGTATAATTAAACTTAGAAGATGTAAGAAGGGAGCATTTGAGCTAAAGAATCAAGGATGCATCAACAAAAAGGAGATGATCATAGAAAATAGAAGAAGGGTGCATAAGAATAAAGGATATATTGATAACTTTGTGACTCAATTAAAGATAAGATTGCACGTGTTTATGAACTAAACGAGATTCAAGATGGAGAAATGGTTGAAGAAGAAGATGCAAGAAGAGCGCTTTGGACTCAAGAATGGTTAATAATTTCGTGACAACATCAACAGGTGAGGCTGCCACATGATCTGATCTTTCCTCAGATAATATTCGAACTTATAAAGCAAAGTTCAGATCATGCTGGCAGCTTCAACTGTTAGTGCTGCACGGTGTAAGTAGTGACAGAGCCAGAAATTCTAACGAGAGAATTTAACTATAAGTTGTCTTGCAGGGTTCAGAATTAGCATGGATGGGAAGAACCAAGGACTGCGGAGATGTATTTATACAAGCTAAGTCTAAGTACTTTAGTATAAATCATGAACAAATTAAAGAAGAGATGGAAGTGGTCCACGCTACCATTAGTCGCGGATCGGAGCCAGAATTTTTATTACGGAAATTTAAAATATAAAAAAGTAAACACACGAATAAATCAAAGAAATTCAACACCTAGTATATACGTAAATAAATAATTTTAACCTATACAATGTAAGTAATTTTTTGATGAGGCGATATTCGCATACTTGTCATGCATGTCTTCTTTCTTCTTCTTAGATGCAAAAAACAAAAACAAAAATAAAAATCAGAATAGGTATGATTTATTACATACATAAATATATAAAACTAGTTTGCATGTCTTCTTTCTTCTTCTTAGATGCAAAAAACAAAAACAAAAATAAAAATCAGAATAGGTATGATTTATTACATACATAAATATATAAAACTAGTTTTTGGCACATGTATATATATAACTATATATAAATCGAGTAAAAATAGAGGTATTTAGTTGAATTCGCTTATTTTTCTAAATCGAAGTATATAATTGGGACGCTCATGACAGAGGGTGGATCAATAAAGCAGACAAATCAAAGAGAAAGACTACCATGCTTTCTATATATGTCGGCAAATATTTTAAGAAGAGGCATACATGTTAATTAGGCGCATTCCCACGTTAAAATCTGAAAGGAAAGTGAAATTAGGACGTAACACAAATTCACATAATATATCTTTTTGGACTCGATAAGGGCATAGTCAAAGAGAGACAAATCTATAAGATCTATTGGGACAAAACGGACAATAAGTGCCATAAACTTAAATGTGTGACAATACTATTCGTTTGATACGAATAGTGACTGACAGTGGCGGAGCCAAGATTTGCACTAAGAAATTTAAAATATGCAGAAGTAAACATACATCGAGGGGGGGAGGGGGGGGGGTCAGCATCTAATTTTAACCATGTACAAACAATGTATTTTTCCACAAAAGAAGATTCGGATGAACCCCTTGGCCCTACCTAGCTCCGTCCTTGATAACTGGCCCTTGGAAAGTCCCTTTTTCATTACCTTAATAAGTATCTATGTCTAATAGCTGATGAATGAGATCAAGGGTGTATCTTTTTTCCCTTTTGATTAAGAAATCAGTCTTTCCATTTTGGCACATATTTATTCTTTGTCAGTGACTTATATAAATAGAAATTTATAAAGACACAACTATAGTTTATATACTACTTCAACACATACATATGGAGATTGGAGTCTGATGTGTAAAGGAAAAAAAGCAAAGAAAAGAAATAAAAGAAAATATAGTGAAAAGTTATTAGTGATTTTGACATTAAGTTATTTTGAGCTTGTTTTGATTCTTTTGGTTGGTTTTGAGAAGATGGTAACCAATAAAGATGAATGCAGAGTCACGCAATTTTGTCAAAGTGCCAAAAAGTAGAAAAATTCAGTATTCTGTCCAAAAAAATTCCCAACTTATTGGCTTAAATTAGACACTAATTTGGCTGGGAATAAGTTATTTTGGGATTAGTTATTCACTTTCAATGTGGGATAAAAATAACACTACAATTTAGGAATAAGTTGTTTCGTGATTTTATTTCAACCAAACATGAGATAAATGTCTCATTCTAAAATTACTCTCAGAATTAGTTATTCTTTATCCCTCGTACCAAACGAGTTCTAAGAGACTACTTAAGATCGTTCATAAGCTATGTTGCTTGAATCAGTCTGGGAACAAAATTTTCACTTAATTGATTGCATTTTCCCATACTACTAATTTTTTTTTTTACATGTGTGATCTTCATTCATCAGAAAATCTATATACTAATTTGCTTCTCTCCAAATATGTGTAATTAATGATCGCATTATTGACTTCCAACAAGTATTTACGGTCTTCAACACTAGACACTAACAACTAAACATCAATCCAATAAAAAAAGGGAGTTTAAGTTTTATGCACTAAGAATGTATGTTTACCTACTATAAAGATTAAGTTGATCTATACCAAATAATAAAAGTTTTGAAACTTATAATGATTTTAAACGCGTCAAAATATTAGTGTGGCTATAAAGAATTCTCGTTAAGAGTACATAGAAACGTGTCATTATTTTTTGAATGAATTAATAAGAAAATGATGTCAAACAAAGTGAAATTGAGAAAGTAATATGTTATATTCGACTAAATTGCACAAATAATATAAAAACACTTTATATTTTCACTACAATATACTATATAACTAAAATTAAATCGAAAAAGAGATCTCATTTCTCTAGGAAAAACCTTATGATGTGAAATGCAACAATGCAAGTGTCTTGTCTTTGTCAACCTAAGATGCTATTAATTACTTTCTATAATTGTCATGAGAGGAGCTTAAGTGGGTGAATTGGCCTACCAATATGAGAGAGGACTAGTAGTCGTAGGAGTGTGTCCATACTAGTAGATAGAAGTATAATGACTTGTTGTCCATTCTAGTAGTCATAGTATTTACTTTTGTTTCTTGTTTTTCGACTTTTGTTGTAGTATGGTTCTGCTACTATTTGTTATTTTTTTATTTCCTTTACTTTTTTTTTTTGGATTGTTTTTATCTTGAGTCGGGAGTCTATCAGAAACAGTCGCTCTATATTTGAGGTAGATGTCAAGTCTGCGTACACTCTACCCTGCCCAGACTCCACTTTGTGAGACTACACTGAGTATGTTATTGTTATAATAAGAAAGAGGACTAATTTTTTCTTTAGCCGATCTCTCGATATTCACTGGTCTGACTAATTTGAATCCATACTAATTAAAAGATTAAAGTATTTCTTAGAAGAGTGCTCAAGCACACATTGTTTTTTTTAAAGCCAAACACTATTCAATTTGTCTCTAGCTAAATGCATGTTTTTCTTATAGTGACCTAATCTTAATAGCAACTTCACACTTTCCTTAATTTTAGCATTTACAAACTCATGATCAGAGGACAATTTCGTAACCATTAGGAAATTGATAACTCCTGCTCCCTCCTCCGTTTCAATTTGTGTGTCTTACTTTTATTTTTAAAAAAGATTGTCTTTGAAGTGTTCAAAAAATATACTGTCAGTAATTTCAGTTAATTGTTGAGTAGTAGGTACTCAATTGAGCTTTTGCAGAAAACTGAGAGTCCAATCAATTTTATTTGCATGCGTACTGAATATTATCTTGTTATACAGTAACATGATAAAAAAGAGAAAAAATATTACTATCATAATTAGCTGCATATTGATGGGGACATATTTAATTATCTGCCACAGTAGGTAAATTATTTTAAAAAGATAATCTCACTTTTAAGAAAGTTTACCTGTAAATATCTTTTGGTTAATATAATTGTGTTAAAAATCCTTTACACAGACTGTATCTATAACTTAAATTACTTCATATTTTTTTCTGCTGAAGAGAGTTAAATAATCAAAGCAAAAGTCAAGATGAATAAATAACTTATAAAAAGGTGGTTCAAGATTCAAGAAAACAGAAAGAAGTCACGACTAGACATGAAAAAGAGAATAAATATAATGGTATAATTGGAGTCAAAGATTACTTAGGCTTACACAGTGATTTTGCTATTGCTTAGTCTTACTAACTTTTAGTTTAATATTTAATTCTATGAAGAATATATACATAAAATGTGTTGAGGTATATATATATATGCTTGTTGAACCGTTGAATCTCAAAAGAGAAAGGAGTGAAGGTGTGAAAGCATGACCTAATTATGGTGAACAATAATATTGATTCTTCTTTTTCACTTTTACATGGTCAAGATTAGATCGCGCTGATAGTCGAAAAGTCAAAATATAAATAAATAAACACACGAAGGGAATAAAAAGATTCAATCAATACAGACACACACACATATTGTGTAATTATGACCTATCTATTCATAGTGTAATTTTTGGATGCAAGGCCAATGTCAAACTGTTAATTAACTCATGTTGAACAAGTTAAGGTTAGCTCCGTCCCTAGCTGATTTGTTGAGCCGCCTCCGCTCATATGGTTCAATCATGAATGATTTTGGTGTGAGTAATATTGGGGAAGGGATGAATTGTTACTTGAAAAATAACTTATCGTAATATATATTCACTTAGTAACCCATCAAATTAATTAATAAAAAATGCAGTTAAATAATTATTCATTTTGGCATATGCCAATCAGCAATCACTATGAAGTTACTCCGTTCTGAGTGAAACATTCTTATATTTTTACAAAGGCCTTAATTTCGCACGCTAATTGTACCTTCAATTGAATTTTAACATAATTAATTAATCAAATGCATCCTCACTGGACTTGTGTACTTCCCACTTAATCAACCATAATAATATAATTAGGTCTTTTCTTTTCACTTGTAAATAAAATAATAAGGGAAAAATCTATATGCACGAGTTATTTAAAGATAAATTAGTAGTAGTAACAATGTTTTCAGTTGTATTTAACAATTCGTTGCACGAGTTCATCAAACAGCTCCGTTATCGTCCAGCGGTTAGGATATCTGGCTTTCACCCAGGAGACCCGGGTTCGATTCCCGGTAACGGAATTTTTTGGCAATTACCTTTAATGCAGAACTTTTAGGACCCGCTTGGCCATAGACTTGGCAGTCCATATTATTTGGCAATTTTTGGCAATTTTTTTTGGCAAATAATCCAAATTTCCAAATACTAGAAAAAACTAGTATTTGGGCCAAATCTCATTATTTGGGAGCTTTTAAAAATTTAAATTTTACACCAAACTTTTATCTTTTACAAAAACACCCTCTACAAAACAACAACAACAACAACAACATACCCAGTGTATTCCCACAGCGTGGGGTCTGGGGAGGGTAGAGTGTACGCAGTCCATACCACTACCTCAGAGGTGAGGTAGAGAGGCTGTTTTCGATAGACCCCCGGCTCAAGACAAAACAGTCTAAAAATAGGCTAAAAAAACGTAACAATAATACAGGATAAAAATACAAATAAAAGCACAAAATAAAAACACCCTCTATTTATTCAAATTCTACACAAACTTTTATCTTTAAAAGGAACAATAGTCGTGCTTCACTACTTGTTATTTGCTGCAACGAAGATCTAACTGACTTGTTGCGGAAATCATGAATCTTGTTACGTCGACGTTTCTATATTGCTATGTAATACAAACTTATGGTTAGTTTTGATAGTTTTTAAAACTTATGGGTATAAATCATATTTCTTTAAAAAGTGAAATATGTTTTCCAAATAGTATGACCAAACAGATGGTGAAAAATTTGCCAAAAATATTTGAGAAACGCCAGCTTATATCTGTTTTTTGTGTTCCAGTGAAGGGGATTGTTGTCTCAATGGAATCACAATAACAGACAAGTTATCAGTGCTACCTTTAGTAAATGCATTGTGGACAATGCAGTCTGCTAAAGAGGATGATGATGGACAGAAGGTAGATGTCTTGTTCTCGTTGGCATGTCCTCCGTGTAAAATATCACAGACATCCTGGGGACTCGTTGCCTCAAATACGCCATCAGATCCTATCACCGCATACAAGTCTTCAGTTGACAAACGTCTCCAACCCGTGACCTCTGGTTCAGCAATAACTCCGTACCTAGAAAAATATCAACAGAAAATAGCCTACCTTGTGTTCATAGACTCGGGCGACTAATGAGCATGTCAAAGAGTTGAAGATGCACCTTTTCAATCGAATATCTCCAATAGATCGTGAGACAGCCAATATACCATTGACACGAGGCACGCCAACAACGAGGACAACCCCACCGGCTGCTTCAATTCTGGCCTTTTCATCATCCCTATCAGGATGGTGATCCTTTGTTAGTTCCTCAGCTTGTAGTCTTGTGACCAAATCACCTGAGATATTCAAGCAGAGCAAACAGATTTAAAGGACCGTAAGAAAAATGGACATGTGGTGACAAATAACCAGCCTTTTAGCCGTGAGCAACAATGTGATGATCAACAGAGATTTAATGAACAATAATCGGAAGATTTTAAACCTTCGTTGTCGTGATCAAAATGAGTTCTCCTCGAGCATAAGAGTGCTTTTGAGTCACCCAGGTTACCAACTAATATCTGCCCATTCATCCAAAGAACAACTATTGCCATTGATCCAGAAATGTAGTCATTCTTCAAAGCTTCCTGCAGAGAGAAATTTACTTGAAAATCCAAAGGGCAGCTTAAGAAACCAACAAACACAAGGAGAGCTGTATGTGCCTGGGAAAACTCTGAATCTATGTCTTGGATTGTTCTCAAGAGGGCTTTCTCTAGAATCCCATGTGTCGATTCATCATCAACTACATATAATGCCCCATTAGAACTATGTAAACATCAAGACATCAATACTTGCGCTGTCAAGAGTAAATTTATAGGCATAAAACGCTTTCCCTAATAGTTTGAAATGCATACAAAACGTATACATGCTTCTTATTACAGGGTACAAACCTTTGAATTTCAAGCTATATTGACCTGCTTTTTCATGCCCTTTACTGTGTGAAAAAAGATTCTTGTATGTGTTGAAACCAACGTGCAATAGAAAGTAATCTAAGAACTTCTGAGAAGCCATCTCACTTGCTTCCTTGCCTCCATGTCCATCAAACACTGCAGCTATACCTATACTAGCTTCGTTAGGCCCATCTTCACCTACTGATCATAAAGAAAAAGATGAGCTGCACGAACCATAAACTTCACTAAAATACAGGATTTGTTTTGATGTCTTCCGCATTGTTTACAACAAAAAGACCTGCCATCATAATGTTTACAACATTTGGACTTAGTCTGAAGAGCTTTCAACTCTCACTAATATAGTTAGAAAGATACATTGCTAACAAGTCCAAGTTAAGTATAAGAAATAGGAAAGACAATAGCTGCAGCTCTTTTATAACAATTAGATATATGAATAAGTGAAGAGGTTGGAGTTTGAAACTACCTAAAACAGGAATAGTAACGTGAGGATAGCATCGAATACGATCTTCTTGGTATTTCCTACGCCCCTGATGCGTCGCTACCAGGCAACTATCTGTTCCATTTTTAATAGCAGCAAAAAAATCCCACCGAGGACATTCAGGCGAGTTGAGAACTGATAAAGCACCACCCTCATCATAGGCCATCATACAAGATACTGAGACCTCATAAGCATTACTCAAGCAAAGAAATGCTACAAAGAGAAGTGCTACCTTTTCTCCTTCCATTGTAAACTCTGCCATCAAAACCAAACCGTAATTTATGACATAATATTTTGAGCCGACACTTCACTTTTGAGTCCATTATCAATAGCGGAGTCAGGAATTCAAACAAGGGGATTCCAGAAAAACATCTTATGCTAACGAGATTCAACAACTTATACATATACAAAAAGTCATTTTTTACCCTATTTACATAGTATAACTGAACCCCCTTGCACCCCTCTGCCTCCACCCCTGTCCATTACATATTCAACTTCCTGGAAATGAAAATTATTGACTTAGTTTTGCTTAAGTAAAACATAGACCGTCTAGTTCAGGGGCGGAGCAAGGTAGGGCCGAGGTTCGACGGAAAATTACATTGTTTTATACATGGTTAAAATTGGTTTTTATGTGTATATATAGTAGATGTTGAACCCCCCTCGACTTCTTCTTGTGTTTACTTCTTCATATTTTGAACCATCTTAGTGAAAATCCTGGCTCCGCTACTGGTCTAGTTGGCGCAACGAATATTTACACAATCAAGTTATTATTTAACAATAACATGCTGAACAATCCTATCAAAATGCTCTCTTTAACCAATCTTGATTGCATAGTATAACTTAGAAAAGAGGGTGACTAGCCTTTGGTAAGTGAAAATATTATACATTGTCAGTGGATATAATCTAAATTCAACTGACTATACACAAAGCAAAACGAAAAGAAAAAGGGCAAAACAGAACAAAACATAACTTTTCCTTAGAAACCTTTTTTCTCCTACAGGAGAGATATTTTCTAAGGTAAAAAAATTCATGGATAACATTTTCCTTCATATACCGAACATACTATTATTTTCTTTTTCTCCAAAATTATTGTCGATTAATTACTCAGATACCCATAACAAGGAGGGAAAAAATAATTCTTAAGAAGCCACAGATGAACAATTGTACTTAACATAGCATTAAATTTAAAGAAGTATAATGTATCAGATAGATATTTTGATGGGAAAACATTAAATTTTGTGCATATATATATATATATATTACCATAAATGAAGGTGCCAATCTTGCATCTTATGGAAATGAGAAAATTAAACAGCTTGACTGGATGTGTTGCAATTTACAGATTAAGCTGGAGAGGGCCGGGTAGTAAACTGCTTGGGCTCAAAATCTCAAGGACTCTTTTATGGAACAATACTCGCATGCAAAAAGAGTGTTTTTTATACAAATATTTATTAATTAACTAATATATTATATTTTAACTTATAAGTTCTAACTTGCTTAAGTGGCTGAACGTTATAAATCAAGATACGGCGGAGGACTCATGTGAAAATATGTCAAATTATATTTGAAACCCCGGGAAGATGTCTATATATAGAAGATAGAAACAATTTATTAGGGCTTATGCTAAGAGTGACATTGTTTTATTTTCATTAGCTATTTATTGTTCTTTGATTGCTAAGTTATTTTACTATCAATCCAAAGCTTAATTTGTTACAGAACACCTCCACCATTGACCGGTAGGTTGAGGGCTCAAGTCACGCTAGAGAGGGTAAGTGAAAACACTATTAATCCTCGAGAGGGACGGGGTGGAAAAATAAAAACAGTAAAGAAATGACAAAAATAGAATTAACTTTAAGGCTAAATCCTATTTAGTTTGACGCAAATAGCCGTGTGAGCAAGTGTATTCCTTTTTATAACCCCTTTTGTTTTTTTAATTTCGTATAGTAGCTAAAGAAAGTTATTCTTTCGTCGAAGGCAGGAGGTTTCAGACAAATTCCATAGATTAAAGAAACAATATTATCAGGAAAATGCATAAGATTCGTAAGTAAAATTTTAATTAGTTGAGAATTACTTCCTCTGTACAATGAGGGATACAAGAACTTTTTCTTTTTTGGTTCTGTATGTTTGCTCAATTCAAACTTTTTACCCCACACTGCAGTACTCATGTGAATCATACATGTGCTATCATGATCTTTAACTCCAAAGTTTACACGAGAATAGGTAGGTATCATACAAATGCAGAGACGTAAAGACGATTCTTTCCCAATATTTACTTCTCATCCTGCATTCTAGTTGTAGTCCACAAATAGCTCAAGAAGAAATTAAGCCTAACAATCGCCTTAATCCGACCAAATAACAGCGCAGGAAAGCTTATTTCAAACGTTAAGGATCATCAGAGTGCATGTCATACAGTTCCCGCTGATTTCTCTCCATCTCCCAGCAAAAACAAACCATGGAAACAATAATTGCATTTGGTAATACAAACTAGAAAGTGAAAAAGTACAGACTGCAAAATTGGATATATAATTCCAAGTAAGCAAGATCATTGAGAATGGTTCCAGCAACAAGGAAAAGCTACAGCCTAAAACCAATATTCAAGACGAAGACTAGCTGTTGTAAGAAAAGCAAGTTACATGACCTGAAAACTATTTTTCACTAATTTTCTCTTCATTTACATTAAAGACAAACCTAGACAGAGAAGACCGTTTCACATATATTATCCGAGAAAAAGTTGCTACCAGCATTCCACTTCATTCAACTATCCAGACGTTAGAACATGATGTGGCCTCCAAACATTTCAAGAAAAAAAAAGAAATCTGGTGCGTATCCCCAATCATTCAGTTTCCAGTATTCACTCTTTAACATCTGAAAAGCAATAAAACATATCAAAAACTTGACCAATTAAATGTTTCATATATCTCCAGAGACCAGTTTTTAGAACTAGAACATATTTCTTTATCCTTTTTATCTTTCATGGTGAAAAGGCTGGGAGGAAATTGAAATTGGTTTAGTTGTGAGACTCGTGTAAGAAAGAGAAAAATGAATGAGAAGCTTCAATCAGATGCTCAAAAGATTCATATAAAGGAGGAGACAACAACAACAACAACAACAACATACCCAGTGTATTCCCACAACGTGGGGTCTGGGGAGGGTAGAGTGTACGCAGTCCGTACCACTACCTCAGAGGTGAGGTAGAGAGGCTGTTTCCGATAGACCCCCGGCTCAAGACAAAAACAGTCTACGAATAGGCTAAAAAGGACGTACCAAAGATACAGGATATAAGAAACATGATAAAACTACAAGGGACGATAGGAAGTAATATGTAGTAACAAACAACAGACAGAAGCAGAACACTGCCACAAAATACTACTACGAGGAATCCAAGAACAAAAAACTATAAGCGAGCACTACGATTACTAGTCGGGACAACAAGGAAAAACACTCCTACCTACTAGCCTACACACACTTCTACCTACTACTCCTTTACCCTAATCCGCGTCCTCCACACCTTCCTATCTAGGGTCATGTCCTCGGTAAGCTGCAATTGCGCTATGTCCTATCGAATCACCTCTCCCCAATACTTTTTCGGTCTACCTCGTCCTCTCCGGTATCCATCCATAGCCAACCTCTCACACCTCCGCACTGGAGCATCCGTGCCTCTCCTCCTCACATGTTCGAACCATCTCAACCTCGCTTCCCGCATCTTATCTTCCACCGATGCCACACCCACCTTATCTCGGATATCCTCATTCCTAATCCTATCTCTCCTAGTAAACCCGCACATCCATCGCAACATCCTCATCTCCGCCACCTTCATCTTTTGAATATGGGAGTTCTTGGTATTGCAATGGCATCTAGCGAAAAACAAATGAGATATGTTATAGAAGCAAACAAGGGTTCATAAAGGCAATGGAGCTATTCACTCCTGTATTCACTATTTAATCACTTATACTACATCACTAAATTTATGAACCGTGGCACCTTATGAATGTGTCTAACCTCCTGAGGGAGGATAGTTGGTTCACAAGACAATAGCTTTCCTTCAATAGGCAGTGACACAGGAATCTGACGCTATTATTATTTTTTTTATTATTATTTTTTTTTATTTTATGACCGTGGTGTCCGGCCTCGACTAAATCCACGGGATACCTGCCACCTCCCACCAGCGACAGGTATCAGGTAACTCTGTCCACCAAGGCTAGAACAGATGGGAAGAATCACTAGTGTTTTTTGTCTCCATTGGGATTTGAACCTGAGACCTTAGGCCTCATGGCTCTTTTAACCCACTTCATTGACCACTAGGCCACACCCTTGGGTGCGGAATCTGACGCTATCTTGCAATTCAATTGCCAGCAAGAATCATTTAGGAGCTTAGAAAGAACAGACTCAAAGGTTAAAATGCAAAGTTTGTGATTAACAACCTGGTTACCTATTGAAAACAATAAGTATTTTATTTTTGAGAAGCAATAGAAAACAATAAGTATTTTATTTTTGAGAAGCCATATTCACTTATTTCCTAGATGTTGAAAAGTTTTTAGTCGGTAACAATTCCCTATATCATGCAGAGACTAATTAAAGAAGCGAAAAGAAAAAAAGTCATTGTAGAACATTTGAAAGTACTAAGACTACTAAAATAGGGAGGTTGTAAACAACATCACCTCTGTCATTGAGACCACTAGAAAAAGTGGGATTCATCTGAATATTGCCTTGTATGGGACCACTTCCTGTAGGAGCAGTAGATAGGCTAATGTGGGGTGTGAAGCAAAGATCAGCCCCACTTGCGTGGTCACTTGGCGTACGAGTCCCCAATCGATCATTTAAACAGATATCCAAGCAAGCTGATGAAGTTATTTCTACCTTTCTCTTGCACTTGAACCTTCACCTAACAGAGATATGAGAGATAGAAAGAGACAGAAAGCTGTGCAGAGATCTTCTTATATTGTTTCACTTTTTTTGCACCGAACAGCTCAGTTATTGTAATACCTGTCTTTTCGCTTCTCACGATATCTTTGTACTGATGCTTTCCTGCTTGCGGGGCTCTCCGCTGCTTCTGCAGACAGAAAAAGATGCAGAAGAAAATTAAACAGAAATTAAATACAACGTTAATATTGTTTTCAGCATAATGAATATTGTTACTTCCACAAAGAAAAGGAAACAGCACTAGACCAACGTTTTTCACCTAAGTAAATCTTTTGCTTACAGAAAACACAAAGTTTCCCTCCAACACTCAGATTACATTTGTGGGCTTCACGATGGTGTTTCCAGAGTAACCAAATATATTTCTTAGAAGATACGGTTAGCAGGAAAGGAAGTTTTTCACTTCTAGTATTCTTCCCCCTATTTCTATGAGATCGTTTACTTCTAATTAGTGGATCTTAAAATGCTTCTTTTTTTTTTTTTTGTTGTTGTTGAAAAGGAGTGAATCTTAAAATGCCTTTCATATTATAGTTTGATCTCTACTAGAATAAAGTAACCTAATTTTCGCAAATTTATTAATGTCCAAGGAGTAATTTGTGGGGAAAAGAGAAGAACAAAAACATAACTAAGAACATACCAGGATTATTACCATATAAGCTGTTGCTTTCTTCTACAGGAATTCGAAAAACTTCACTCGTTTTCACTGTAAAAGATTCAAACTAAAATGTTATGGATACAGGATACAATAAACATCTTCACAGACGTTCCCAGGAAAAAGACTCACCACCTCACAGAAGTCACAATTTAGAGAGATATTTTCCACCCCCATATATGACATTTAGGATCCTAAAGTTTTTTTTTTTTTTTGAAACTGGTAACTTAATTTAGGATCCTAAAGTTGTTAGTACATTTTTTCACATTAACTTCTTATGGTTGCTTTATTTTTGCAGTAACCTTTGAGCTCACCTCACCAAAATCCTCAGAAACAAAGACTACTTAATTCACATTCTCAACTTGGGATTTGGCTCCTCTCCATTTCCTTTGTCTCCATTTTCCCCAAGTTCCTATTTTGATTAATGACACATGGCATATGTTGAATTTAATGGCTAAGATTTAATTGGCCAAACTAAATTCCTAACCATGGTTTAGATAATATATATTATATTAATTTTAATCTAAAAGTCCGTTTATTTCTCTTCTTTCTCCCTGTTCCCTCCAAGTCGATTTTCTCCGGATTCCCTCCAAAATTAAATTTGTCAACACCGATAATTATGGATGCAGAGATTATCCATCTTTCATATCTTTGCCATGGAAATCAATTTTCTGGAAATCAAAAGAAAGAACGGAAGAAGAAGGGAAAAACAGAGAAAGAGACAACAAGACGTGGAGCTTTTTTTTTTACAGAATTTATACGGACTATCCTCACCATGTTCTTTTTCATCTATATTTGATTTTGCAGAGATCAAATACTTGTTGTCCATATGTTTTTCATTGTGGTAATTGACAAGTAGAAATATTGTATACAATGTGTTTGTGAAAATTCCCAAATGAACTTTTTGGGCTAGGAAAACTTGATTTGATATTCCCTTTTGTTGGAAATATTTAAGTTGCTACTTGACATTAGTTAACTTATAAAGTTTCTCAATTTAACTTACAAACTGAAATGAGATAGCCGATCGGTTTGTCAAACACAATGGGCCATATGTCTTATTTTCTTCTTTTTCGTGGTAGATTCATGGAGACTGCGTCTCAAAATGAACATATGGATATTTCTCATTCATTTGAGCCAATAAAACTTAATGGAATTTGATTCAGATGAGCATGGATTTGAATATTACAATGGATATGCTGCTACAATTGGTTTTAGTGTTAGAAAGGAATATGCCAACAAAAGTAAAGTCTATGGACACGTGACTTCGAGAAAATTTACATGTTATAAAGAAGGTCATAGAGGACTAGACAAGCGAGATGCACTGGTCAAGAAACCTAGAAGGGAAACTAGGACGGGTTGTTTAGCTCATATGGTCGTAAGTCGTCAACCAAATGGGAAGTTTTCTGTCATTTCATTTGAAGAGAAGCACAATCATCCACTTGTTCATCCATCTCTAGCTCACATGTTACCATCACAAAGAAATGTTAAACTTTCTCAAGCATATGAAATTGATTTATTGGATGATTCGGGAATATGTCCTAAATCTTCTTTTGACTATGCCGCTCGTCAAGCGGGAGGGAAAGCTTCTTTAGGTTTTACAAAGAGAGATCACAAAAACTATCTCCGTGATAAAAGAAAAGGAAGTCTACAGTATGGGGTGGCTCGTAGTTTGATAAATTATTTTGAAGAAAGAGTCTTTTTGGTTTTCTTTGCAATTAGATGACATAGCTCGTTTTTAATACCCTTCATCTTGTTATTGCCATTTTCCTCTTAAGTTCCTCAATCTGGGTATGGAGCTTGCCATTTTACTATCAACCTCTTTTACTATATTTATGGGTAAAATAATATATTGCTAAGATTATGGGATTATAACAATTTTTAGATTAAAATTAATATAATATATATTATCTAAACCATGGTTAGGGATTTAGTTTGGCCAATTAAATCTTAGCCATTAAATTCAACCTATGCCATGTGTCATTAATCAAAGTAGGAACTTGGGGAAAATGGAGACGAAGGAAATGGAGAGGAGCCAAATCCCTCAACTTGCCATTGTAATCAAGCAAAGTACAACAAGATAGAAGAAATGCAACTAATGACCTGTTTGAATAGTCGGTAACATATCAGTATCTGGGCGTAGTTTAGTATTTACAGCTTGTAAGCAGCATGCTGAATGTCGAGCTGCTACAGTAGCATTCGATGGAGTATCTGAAGGCACACAAAGAGGGCTTGAAGCAAGACACATGATTGTTTGTGCCTAAAAAAGATGCAAGTTGGCCATATCAGGAAAAAAGTGAAACTACACTGATTTGGTGAAGTTCCCAATTTTCAGCAAGCTTAAATACCTTGTCGGCAGGCACATCATCATAGACATTCAACTTGCCACTGTAGAAGATTGTCATTTGTCCTACTGGTGTATCTGCTGTACCTATTGTTCTGGAAACTCCAACGGAAAAAGCTATCAGTTCTTGAAGCTAGATAGGATGCAGTTTCCTTTGGAGGAAATGCTAGTCAAGTGGAGGCCCCTGCCCCTATACGTATGCAGAATCACCCTTATGATGCCTTTTTTTCAATAGAGTATCTTCTAACAAACTATGAGTTACAAAGACATGTGGAACAATAAAAGGTGAAGATGAATACATTTGGATCTGCTGATTTGTTAATAATACAGAAAGGATCTTACCTAAGTTCTAAAATGATAAATTTGCAATCACGAGAACAATATATGGAATGAAACTATTAATATAACAAGAGATCACCAGAGGATCTTATTAAGGCAAGACTACACGAAGTAGGAGTACTATGCAGATGAGCTGCAAGATTGAAGTTCCTCTTAAAGACTGAATATTTATATGTTTTTGTAACAATCAAGCACATTACTCGAACATTTTAACCACAATAATCCAAAAAACATTACTCCCGATAAGCCACTTACTATTCCGAATTGAAACAAGAGATATACAAGGAGGCCAGGTTAGAGAGAGCGACTCTGACTTTGATAGGCACAAGCTAGCCACTATTTAATAGAATCATGAAAGCCCAGTATTCAAGAGGAACAATTCTCAAAGTCAAGTGCCTATTCGTTAATAATAAAAAGTAAGGAGCCATCAGCCATCCATTGAACACAATGCCGAGCTTATTGTCAATCAATTATCCTGAACTTATTCGGATTGACTACTAGAATTTTCGAGGTATACTTTTAGAAGGTTTATTCATTCCATAAAGCAATCAATAAGACTATAGCTCACCTAGAAGGAGCTGACTTATCAACAGCAGTGACCGGAGGGGCAGTAATATGACCGGAAAGATCAGGTTTATTCTGCTGATTTCTTCGATCAGGCATCGGTTGAGAAGATTCACCGTCGGTATTTTTCCCTCTCTGGACCTACAATAGTTTTTAGAATTATTTAATATTATCATATGAACATGCAGTGTTACTTAGAAGGAATCATATAATACTAATTATCAGCGAAAATAATGCTTGGAGATAGAAAGAGGAAATGCACTTGATAAATTGAAACTCACTCGCTGTACATGAGTATCGGCGCGAGGAATGTGAAGTTTCTTCCGAATTCCGGCGTCCGTATCCGGCGTCGTTTCGAGGAGAGCCTTTAGCGATATCACCTGCTGAATCGCCTGCGATTTATTCCATGACGGCTTTCTCATCCCTGTACGGAACACATTAACGCCAAATTTTCCACATATCAATTTGCTTATGCGTAATCTTAACAATTTTGAATCAATTTGCGCAACCTAAATTGTTTGGCAGAGGAGGAGTACCTTTTTGTTTGAGGTAACGGCGGCAATCTTCGCGAGTGAGCTGAGAAATGTCAGCCTCAGTGAGTTGATAAAGAGGTTTATCGAAAGGTGACTTGGAAACTGTTTCGTCCGGCGGCATGCTGGGAAATTCCGGCGCCGGAAATCGGAAAAGCTCGTCGGGAAAAAAAAATTATGGAAAAAGTTAGGAGCGGGGCAATTTCAATTGGTGAGTAAAGTAGTAGGGGTCAGAAAACCTGCAGCCCCATGATGCCACATTACCCAGCACCACTAGTCATTATCATCAACTTAAATTCCTCCCCCGCTCTTATCTTTAGAATTCGTGTTGAGAAAATATTTTAACAACTACTTAAAGAAAAGAATGTTCGTATGGGCCGGAGTGTTGGTCTGTCAAATAAAAAACTTCAAGGTCAATACTTAAAAATAGTGGAAATGAGGATGCTTATGTAGAAACAAGATTAGAAACTAAGATATAAGAGGCAAGTTGAAAATGATTTTCGAGGTGGATAAGATGTGAAAAGTCAAAGTGAAATAGTTTCAACATACGAAGAGAAGGAGTGCAGATACTTCCGTAAGAATGTAATAGAGGTTGATAGTGATAGATGTAGGAGAGATAGAAGTAGATGGAGTAAGAATTGGAAAGGTACGATCAAACAGAAGACATGACACAATTTTAATTTATTGAGTACTTAATCATAAATAGAAAAGTATGTAAATCGAGAATTAGGGTACAAGTTAGTAGATAATCGAGTTATTTCTTTCATTTCTTTAGGAGAATATGAACCTAGTTTAGAGCATTTTATTCACTCCCTCTTTTCCTTACCATTATTATTATTGTTACTATCATATTATTTTATTTTTCAATTTTATTACCAAAGTTATTTCTTTTACTTTGATTTTTCTTTTTCATGTCTTCATCGTACTTTTTTGTATATTTTAAATTTATTCTGAAAAAGAAAAAAACTTTTTTATACATTAAGGGCCCTGTTGTCAGCTATCTAATAAGCAATACTAATACTGTTCATTACTGTAGCTCTGTACTCATTCTGAAATGTGAATAGTATCATCATCATAAATTCCTCTTTAATATTGTCAGTCGAATTCTCCATATTAAAAAAAAAATGATAAAAATCTACTCCATATGACTATTTGTGTTCTTCCTCTTTCATATTGCAAAGAGAAAAAAGACTATAAAATATATTTTAAAGTTAAATCTTTTTAGATTAATAAAAAATGATATTTTGTCTCACATAAATTAAAACGAAAAATGAAAAAAAGTAGTACTATCATATTATTGTTTGACGTGACAAAGATATCATATATCATATCTTTCCTTTCATTTTTCACAACTTGTAATATTGATGCCAATTTATTCCAAGCCTTCTCCTTTTTTTGTTCGAACATGTGATGACAAGTTGAGTATAGTTAATATAAAAATGCTAATAAATATATATATGATTATGGCCACAATTTACATTAAATGTCCGAGATTTATCTTAATTTCTCACCGACCAAATTGAATGGTGGGTCAATTAATTTTATTATCATCCTTTACATAAATGATAGTTATTCTCACGCTAGTGCACAATATATGTATTTCTTATATTCGTTTTATTATCAAAGGATGTGATGCAGTGGATGAAACTGTTTATTTTTTAATCAAATATCTCGATTTCGAGCTTTAGATATGAAAAAAAATATTTAGAAGGGAGTGCTATCTTGAATGGGTCCTACATAGCGCGAGTCCAGATTAATCAAGCTCCAATGTGAATATTAATATTTAATTATTTAGTAAATTGATATAATTTGATGTACACATAAAGATTAACATGAAAAAGAGTAATTAAAGCTAATAATGTGGCAAAATAAAACTCTCCCTTTCAAACAAGGCATTTTACCATATTGATGTCTTTAATATTGCAATCAACACTTTTCACCTAATTGTTTTAAATTTACAATAAAACATTATATAAAATGTCCTTCTATTAATCGTGTATTGTATTGTTATATTTTTAAGATCTGATATATAATTTTCGTAAACTATTTAAATAATTCATTAATTAGTTTAAATGTTTAGGACAGAAAGAAAAGCAAAAACAAGATAGGAAGTCGGACATGCAATTGTTGTAAAAAAAAAAAAGGGGGGGGGAGGGGGATAAAGTTGATTTACAAAAATGACCTTAGAAGTGATCATCTTAAACTTTTGACTCTATTTGGCAATCTAACATAATTTTCATAAATTGTTTAAATAATCCGTTAATTACGTTAAATGCTTAGGACACAAAGGAAGGCAAAAACAAAATAGGGAGTCGAACGTAATTGTTAAAAAAAGGGGGAGGGGGGATAAAGTTGATTTACAAAAATGACTTTGAAAGGGATAGTTTTGAACTTTTGACTTCATTTGACGTATAATTTTTTTTTTAAGTTTAACAAATTCTTAGTGAACATGAATATTTCTTAATCAAAATAATGGACCCACCATGAGCAAATGATTAGATGGGCACAAATATTGCTCTATAATTCTCCACGTCTAGGATTTTGGTATAATAAATAAAGATTAGCGACAGCTTAACAATCACTTTCATAAACTCTCTATTTCTTAAAAGGTTGTTAAATCTGTTACTTATTTTAATCAATTAAATTTACATATATGTAATCTTATTCCTATTTTTGGCCAACCTTTTATTAGTTAAGGACCACGTATCCTCTAAAGTAAATTTTCAATTGGATCCAACTTTTGTTTGTTAGGACAAGTTGTTTCACTTGATGTTTGGACTTTGTCACTTTGGTTCTATTTGATACTTAATGTATAAATATGATGAAAATAATTCTTAACATATTTTAGATAGTAACTAATTTGGTTTTAAATCATATAAGTAAAAATAAATATTATTTTTATTGTCAAAATGTATATATTGAGGGCCCTCGATATTTTCCTCTTTACACAACTTCCTTAGCTCAATTAAAGATATTCTAGGCTTCTTTTTATACTCAATTGAATATATTTGCATTAAAATTATAATTTGCCGATGGGTCTTACAAGTTGGGGTTAGAATTTTTATCGTTGGTTCTGAAATTGAATTAAAACTATACAAGAAGGTACCTTAATTTTGTAGTTTGATAACTTACGTGCAAAACGCATGTTGAAGGCCTATGTTTATATTGACATCAAAGATAGTAATTATCTTTACATATAATTTAAGATCAGTCTAAACCCATTTTTTAAAAATATATTAAAGATCATTCTCATCATGTTTATACGTTAACGACCAAAAGAAATCAAAGTTAATATCCTAAGGACCATTTATATAATTTTCTCCTTAGTTGGTGCACAATTGCAGACTTCATTTTCATTTTTTTTTCAAATGGGCTCCCACTTAGCCCACAAATTTGTTACCTCGCTCCACCAACCAATATAAAGGGCTCATTTGCGCAAATGTTCTCTGTTAGGTCACCATTTAGATTTTGTTCATATATTTAAAAGTCGTACAATTATAATCCTTGGAAAGTTATGCTCCGGACAGTGTTAGATTCAGATTCAATAATTGTTTATATATTGTTCAATTTTTTAGACAAAATATTAAATTATTGTCTGACGTTTGTAGTAACTTACAAAATTTTAGACTATAATTTTAATATTTATTCATAAGATTTTCCGTCCGCTCAAAATGAATCTTTAGATTGTGATCTAAAAGATCCCATAAATTGCAAAGAAATAAAAGAATGCCATTTATTAAATGGTTGTCCAAAAAAGGGACATTTGGCAAAAGAAAAAATTATCATATATAATACTTTAAGACTCTTTATTACATCAAATACATCACATTTATCTTAATTACTAAGTACCTTTTTAATTACAAGTCATACCAGAATCTAAAAATTAATTCTTATTTTTTTATTGTATTTAATTCTGGTTTTTTTAATGCTACTTAATTAATGCTAAATAACTCATTGTAATTAAGGAAGATAATTACAAAATAAAATCTTTCTTCTCTCTTTTAGTCTTGTTTCTTTATTAATCCAAATTTTATTTTTTAATTGAATTAGTAGGCTTAAATTTAGGGATTTACAATTATCATTATTCAACTAAATTAATTTTTTTTCTCTGTAATTCATAAATATTTTTCTTCTTTCTTCTAAAATTCATTATAGATTATAATAAATTAGTTATTATTTTTTATTGTATTTAATTGTGATTTTTTTTAATGTTACTTAATTAAGGAATAAATCTAAAATGAGATCCACTAAATAACTCATTGTAATTAAGGAAGATAATTACAAAATAAAATCTTTCTTCTCTCTCTTAGTCTTATTTCTTTATTTATCCAAATTCTATTTTTTAATTGAATTAGTAAGTTTAAATTTAGGGATTTACAATTATCATTATTCAACTAAATTAATCTTTTTTCTCTGCAATTCATAAATATTTTTCTTCTCTCTTCTAAAACTCATTATAGATTATAATAAATCACATCAAAATGAATAATTTCGAGTATATAATGTGATTTTTGTGTGATATTATCTAAGACACTCTATGCTAATATTCATTAATTAATTTAATGAGTATAGTATACATACATTGAACAGAGATTTTTTCTCCATTTTCTTCCACAAAATATCTTCACTCCATTTTCAAAATTGTATATCACTTGATTCCCATTTCTATTTCAACATACATAACTTGAAATCATTTATCATACAACATGAAACTAATATTTATACACAGTCTGTTACTACTTTATAATACTATCTAACTGTATCTGAAAATTGTATATCACTTGATTTCCATGAATCTTTCAACAAACATAACTAGAAATCAATTTTCATACAGTGCGACACCAAAATATATACACAGTTTGTTACTACTTTATAATACTATCTTACTGGATTTGAAATGATATATCACTAGATTTCCGTAAATGTTTCAACAACCATAACAAGAAATCAATTTTAATATAGCATTAAAGCAATAAATAAATTACAACTACATTTGATAGAATTACACACAGTTCATACACAAACACATAAGATTTTTCTTTAACAAGTATTAATTTTACAATTCTAAGTTATGAATAAAAATTAATGATTTTATTATTTTTTTTAAAGAGAAAATTATCCTAAATATAATAGGCATAAAACAAGGAAAAAATCTGATATATGAGAGATTGTTGGCTTGATTGATCTCCTAAAGTCCTTTTTAAGGAAATTTGTTGAGCCTGCCTTTTTTTTTTCTTTATTTTCTATTTTCGTTTTTTTATTTTTTTTCCTTTTTTTTTTCTTTTTTAATTTGTATTTATTAAGTTGATATATGTTGCAAGAAAACATATGGTAGGTATTGAAAACTAAATTTTTGTGGTATAAGTTGTAATATTCTATCTAATATAGAATATATAGGTTTTTTTCCGATGCAAAAATTTCACTAGAGTGTAATGCTAGTTATTTGGGCTTGGACCTATTGCTGAAGAATTGCGGGCCTGGCCCGAGCTAACTTTGGCCACAACACATACAACTTCATCACAATCACTTGAACTTACATTGAATTTGCGATAACTAAAAAGGTATTTTTGAAAAATACTTATTTAGAATTAAAGGTATCTTTGAAAATAATTGTTCATTTTAGTTTTGAAATTCTAAAATAATACTTATTTCACAATAAATTTTATAAGCTAAAGTGACTGTTAATTTGAAAAAAGAGGGAGTTATAAAAAATAAAAAAAACTGAGGAAGGCAGCTATCATTCTTCCCTCAAATTAAGCAATATAAATACAATAGTAAGTTCAACATAAAATTAATTATTTTCTCCATTTTAATTTTAGTAGTAATTGTTCTTAAAAATTACGAATACCTCAATTATAACACATGTAAAAAATATTCAAGAAAGAGAGATTATATTTTAACACATAAATAAAGATAAATTAGCCATACATCCCTTCTTATTACTCCCTCCGTTTAATATTAGTAGTCTACCTCACTAGAAATAGTTATCCAATATTAGTTTTTCATCTTACTAAATCAAGAGAGAATTAATTAAAAAAAATTCATATTGTCCTTGCAATTATTTTTTTTTGAAAATGTGAGCACTTGTTTATTTAATGTTTTAATATCTTTTAAAGGGTGGATTAGTAAAACTATCTTCTTATTTATGATTTTTTAAAATGCGTGTAAAAAGAAAAGTGAACAACTAATATGAAACGGATGAAATAATATTTTTTTTAAAATATGTAAATAAAAAACACAATAAATATTTTGAAACGGAAGGAGTGAAAGACTGAGATACAAAAGCAAAATACAAATTCCCAACTTTATTTATCATTTTGTCATTTCCAAACATTCCAAGGCATTGTATCTAACCTTAATGTCTGGTCCAAATAAGAAAGTTAGTAGTACTATGAAAGAAGTTGCTTGTGGAACACATATTGAGTTAGATGGTCGTGATATTGGTAAGAATCACTAATATTATGGCACCTGATATTTATATCAAATCAATTAAATAACTATCAATAAGAGTTACAAACTGAAGTGATCAGGCTCCATGCATTTGTTCTTTTTTACATGACTCTTCTCTTTCAATCGGTAGAAAAACGAGTAACATATTTTTTTATTTGAAAACTATTTTTTTTAGATCACAAGATGCTAAGAAATAGATATCCTTAGAATTTAAAGATTAGAGGCGAATTCAGAATTTCAAAATCATATGGGTGCATCGTTGTTTTTAAGATAAAGATATAAAATTTTATAGTGACAAAAATTTGGTGGGCAAAATTTTTAAACTTAGTGTTATTTTTGTGTTAAACTTTTTTTTAAAAAAAAAATAAAATCAAAATGCTAAGGCTTCTTTAGGATTTTTAAAAAAGAGAGTAGTAACTAGGATCTGATCCCAAACTAGTATCTGATCCCATGACCTAAAGGACTTAAAAATAGACTCATAACCAGTGCATCATCAATTTTTTTGATGATGGGTGCCTTCAGATAATATTAGACATATTTTAAGAATTATATACATAATATATCGAGTTTAGTCAGATGACCAACAGATTCACGTGACTCCTTTTTTATACCTAAATTCGCCTCTGTTTAGGATATATATATATCATTGTAAGAATTTCGTTATAATATTATGCCATTCAAAGAATTTTTAGTTTATACTTTTCTTAGTATATGTTGGTGAAAATATCATAAGATACAATTAAAAATAAAATTAAAAAAATAAATGAATAAACAAATATTTAGGCTGGGGCATAAATATCTCGCTTCGGAGATTCACGTTCATTGTGGTATAATTTTCACCGGACCAGTAATATAACTCTTAACTTGTTCTCTTCCAGAATATAACAGCCCAACAACGTCATATAACTCAAGAAACTTTAGATGAGTTGAAGAATCCAAAGCCCCACCGATCGAAAGTTTTGTTTTATAACTTGATGAAGGCGTGAATTAACAAGCGGGCTTATATAATGATTGATGAAGACGTGAATGAGCTGAGGTGCATGCATTTTCCATGTAGCTTCAGAAATTTTCAGAATTATAAATATCACACAACAGAAGGTTGTTGCTGCATCCAAAATTGATCTAAAAAAAAAAAAAAAAAAGGAAGATGGAAAAGGTATTAGAGAAACCAGTATCAAATGTTTTTGAAGAAGGAGATGTGGGTGTGAAAATAACAAAGGTGAAAAAAGGAGCACCAAGTCCATTATTAGTATTTTCACCAATAATAGGTGGAAAATATCCTGTTTTATTATTTATTCATGGCTTCCTTCTAAAGCCTATCTGGTACAAAACCCTCCAACATATTTCTTCCCACCGCTATATTGTTGTTGCTCCTAAGGTACTATTAATTCAAATCATTTACATATGTTTAATTAATTGTTAGTCGGTGATAAAATTGCATTTTCATTAGCTTTAGGATATGAAAACTCAATCCCAACACCTCTCAAATTTCAAGCACTTCTTGGAATCGACCCCGTTGCAGGTACGAGGGTCAGATTAAAATGAATTGAATTAATAAACGGCCCGAAATATTATAACTTGTCTAAAATTCGGTTGGGAGGATGGACAGGGCCAACACGTTAAATATTACTATGTCATATAAATTAAAATGAAGAGAGTATTATTTTTCAACGTTTTGATAAGAAAAAGAAATATAGGTCAATTTGTGCTATACATGCATGTATCCTAAATTGGTCAAATTATCTACATAAGCAACCTTGGTCAAGTCCAAATATACTAGCTCAAAGATCAAATTTGACCTACTCAATTATATTTTCATGAGCTAAATTTAAGAACGTACTTGCAGGTTCCTCTACGTCTAGCAGATCAGCTCCAAATATTCTCCAATATATTCCTCGATCAATAGGGTCCGGATTGGCAAACCAACGCGCACATTATATCTTCCCTCCATTCGCACCGAACGGTGTCAATCATTGGGAGTTTTTTAACGAGTCGAAGCCACCTTGCTATTATTTTCTAGCTAAGGATTATGGACATACTGATATATTAGAAGATAAAATTGCTGCAATAACAAGTTTGGTTTCAAAGAGTGGAAAAGGATCAAAAGAATTGTTGAGAAGGGGTGTAGGAGGGATTGTTGTGGCATTTTTGGAAGCTAAATTGGGAGGTCAAGTGGATTTTCTCAATGATATTGTGAAAACATCTTCTATTGCTCCTATCACTCTTGATCCAGTCATATCTCTATTAAATAACTAAGATTTTCTTCTTGCAATTAATTAAAACATGGTAACTTTAGTGAAAAGGTATTGAAAATAACACCATTTTGGTGAGCTATTATATTCTGTATTGTTGATTCTTAAAGTATCTAAGAACGTGAGCTTGGATGAGTTTGTATTTGAGTTCAAATGTGCAATTATATGTATTATGGGCTTATATATTGTTGGGTTGAATTTGATAAGAACTAGTAGATATTTGTGTGCGTGTCCCAGTTTTAGTAGGACATACTATTTGATAACCCAAAAAAAAAAGCTAGAGTCAAGTTATCCTTAGAAGTCACTAGCATGTTAATGGGATTCTTGCTTTATAAATAGCTTTAGAAAAGAATATGCCTTACAGACTAGCTCCACAGGTGTTCCATAAAAACTCAAGTAAATAAAACTAAATACCGTAAATTATAAAAAAAATTATTGCTAAGAAATCAAATTTGAAAAGAAGAAATTGAAATTATCAAAGTAGTATAATCGCCTTTGAACTTATTCAAAGATTTGGCACTATAAAAAAAAAATGGAAATCTAGACCGTTTAAGAGTTTTCATTCTTTCCCACGAAACAAACGTACAATAACTGCACTCTCAGTAGTGAATTATTTATGAGTTTAATTTAAGTATGAAAAATTTACTTTGATTTATCGAAAATAGTCCTGCTACGTTTCAAAAATTATAATAAAATTTGCATATGTTCTAATTAAGAAATTACACTAGATATATTATTGTTGTTGTTAAATAATTTTTGTACTATCGGATTGCTTAAATAATATCCTTAGTACTACTATAAGCAAATGGCTAAAGTAAGTGAAATTATTAGCTTAATGAATAAGACAAGCAATGTTCTTATACTATCAATTTATATTTGTTGAATTCATTAATTAGTTATACAATTTTAATGAAAAATCTTAATAGTTCAGTTGATTGGATATTTGAACTTTCACTTTGTTGGTGAGGTGAGAGTTTATTTTCACCTTATAATTCTCTTTTCCTTCCCCAATTAAAAAAATACGTTGTACAATTATATTAACTTGGAAAATCGTAATTCCATAAATTGTTGTTAAACCTTAGAAGTAAGCAAAGCCAAAAACAGCAAAATTCAGCTGTCTTTCCCTTCAAACTTGAGCAATTCATCCAGACAAGTCCAGAAGAATATTACTTACTTCAATTACAAAAAAATAAAAAATAAATAAATAACCCACTTTAAGTTTTCCTTTGCCTTCCACGTGTTCTCATTTCCTCGATTACTCACGAAGTTTCTCAATTTACATATATATAAACCGACTCTTCTACACCTCTTTAATGCCATAGAGAAATCAAATAACATTTCAAAAATCCTGTTTGGAAATCAATTAGTGAAATCATTATTATTGTGTGTATTTGTGGGATGATGTGGCAGCAGACGTGGAATACGCCTTACCGGAAAGATGACGTGGAAGCCGGAGCAAGGCCGTTGTATCCGGCGATGCTGGAGAGTCCACAACTCCGTTGGGCTTTTATTCGGAAAGTTTACTCAATTTTGACACTTCAATTACTTGTCACAATTTGTGTTGCTGCTGTTGTAGTTACGGTTCATCCAATTGCACATTTTTTTGTGTCGACTGGGGCAGGATTAGCTCTCTATATTCTTCTCATCATATCTCCATTTATAAGTACATATTTTTTTTTATACGATTAGTTGTTTTTTATTTGAATTAGTTAGTCGAGGTGTATGTAAACTGACTCGGAGTTTTTGTGCAGCATTGTGGCCGTTGTATTACTATCACCAGAAGCATCCGGTAAATTTCTTGCTGCTTGGGTTGTTTACAGTTACTCTGGCGTTTGCTGTGGGATTGACTTGTGCCTTCACTAGTGGTAAGTCTAATTGTCTCTCTCCATGAAAAATATTTCATTCGTTTTAATTTGGTTGTCTTATTTTTCCTATTTAATCAATTTTAAAAATAATCTTGAGCCGCGTCTATCGAAACAGTCTCTTTACTTCGTCTGCGTACATTCTACCCCAGACCACTTTGTGGGAATACATTGGGTATGTTGTTGTTGTTTTGGAACTCTTTAATTCTAAGATTACAAGATTGAAATGTATTTTGGTATATTATACATGTGTATCTTTAATTTAAGATTACATTCAAAAGTTGTTCCTTACTTTTGAAATTTTGTGTCTAGTTTTGATTAGACAAACAAATTGAAACGGAGTGAGTAACAATTTTTCTTCATATTGAACTTACCCAACGCTCAGTTAGGCGATGTCACTGTTATGCTGATGTGTTGGAGTCCCACATTGTTCACGGTATGAGAATTTGGTCTCCTTATATGATTTTGGACTATCCTCCGTTCCTCTCATACCCTACCTTTTAAGGTTGAGTTGGTCCAAGATCCTTTTTTTTAATCATGGTGTCATAGTCAGATTCATTCCAATTCATTGTTTTTGATTTCGGGCATTGTTTTCGTATTTGGGCTCCCGGTCTTATATTGTCCATGCGACACTCCAGTGCTAAGCGTGTCAGGGTGTTGGAGTACGTCTTGAGTTAGACGCAAGATCTATTTCTTATCATGTCTTACCAACTTCTATCTACGGATTACAATGCTCTTAATTTTGTAATTTGGTACTTGAAACTTGAAATTGGTACATATGGGATACTGATAAATCTCTTTAACTTTGATTACACAGGCAAGGTAATATTGGAGTCAGTGATATTAACTACAGCAGTGGTGGTTAGTTTGACACTGTACACCTTTTGGGCAGCAAGAAGAGGCCATGATTTCAGTTTTCTTGGACCATTCTTATTTGCTTCCCTTATTGTTCTCATGTTATTTGCCTTCATCCAGGTTCGTCCTCTTGCCAACTTTCTTGTTCTAAATCACTAATTAAACAATTAATTACCCATGTATTATGTTCCATTTGCATTGTTAATCCACAATTTGAAGATAACGTAGTTCATATAATTCATATATGAAGGGATACACAATGCAACATTTTAATTATTCGAAGGTTGAACATGCTCAACTAAATACGTTTAAATGCTACTTCAACATACGAATTTTATAATGTCAAGCTATTATCGTATGTACATCGTCAATCTATTACGGTACGTGTATCTGACTAGGACTAGACCTGACCCTGTTCGTTTTCTTGTGTATTATTGCAGCTACTGTTTCCTCTGGGTAGGCTCTCTGTGATGATATATGGCTGTTTAGCGTCGATTTTGTTCTGCGGATACATCATCTATGATACGGACAATTTAATCAAGCGATACACTTACGACGAATACATCTGGGCTGCAGTTGGCTTGTATCTCGACGTTATCAATCTCTTCCTATCTATATTGACTATTTTCAGAGCTTCTGATAGTTGAGAAACAAAGTTATGCTTGTGAATATCTTTTTTTTTTTTTAAGCTTTCTTTTTGGTACTATGGTGTGTTGCTGTAGTCTCTGTAAAAAATGTTACTAATTGTGTGTTTTCTATTGAAGTTAAAAGAAAATTGTTTATCTATCACTGCAAGTGTTTTTGTTTAGAGATGTTAGTTTAGGTGTTTTGTGATGCATTAGTAGTGGAAGCAGTATGACAAGAGAAGGGCGCCAACATTTTTCGAAAATCGACTTCATAATCTTAATCTCAATAATGGGCTGCTGCTGTTGCTGTTCATTGTTCATCGTATTTTCATAATTATACAAGGCAAGAAAGAAATCTCCAAATGATTCTTGACATACTTTAAAATTTGATTTTCATGTATAGATTCACTTTAAGCGCAAGTGGTACTGGGCTTTGGTTAATAGAGGCCCATGTATTAGCAAGTCACAACTTCAGGATCTTATTGGGCTTCACAAATTTCTCCTATTTCGAATAGTGCAAGAATAAAATGAGCCTCGTTTCTCTTGTTTCCTAACAACTGTTAGGATGAAAGAGTATTTTTGATCTATTTGGATAGTTGGAGGGTATCTTAACTGTGAGAACATTATTTATCCAAAAACACAATGAGGAGTAAAATTGACCTATTTTAAATAATTTAGAGGTATTTTTGATCGTTTTTCCTAGAAAATTTTATCCTTCTGGTCAATAGATTATAGGCCTCGTCTATATAGACACACTCGGTGCATATATAAAATTAGGATTAGTAATGCAAGGTCTTGTTTGCTTGCTTGTATTTTTTTCTTTTGAATAGTAATAAATAATTAAGGTAGGTGTAATATCAAATCCGCCTAACCCACCAGGGATCAGGATCGTCTTAATAAAATTGGGAGCCTAAAGTCAAACTTCATAAAGATGCCTTAATTTTTTCTAGTTGACAGAAATATATGTCAAACAACAATAACATACCCAGTATAATCCTACAATTCAGGTCTGGGGAATGTAGAATATACACAAACCTTATGCAGTAAGAATGTAATCAATGAAAAAGTGTAATACAAACAATAATAAAATCTGATTCAAGAATTTGAGAAGTTGATATAATGATATCGAAATAGTATTGCGAATTTGATAAGTTGATATAATGATATTGAAATAATATTGCGCTGCTTCAATATAATGATAACTTGTTGCAATGTTTGAAATTTGAAGAAGATATCAAAAGCAAATTTGATCTTTTAATAAACAGACAATAATAGATTTTGCATAATCCAGAAGGTCTGATCGTTTTGGGAGACTCCAGAATATTCAATAATAAGAGAATAAAAATAGTGAAAGGGGGCCATGGAAAAGGTAAATATTAGAATAATAATGCGGGTTCATGTTAGTCGTCAGTATATAAATGAGACAACAAAATAGGTAGTCACGTAAGAAAGGATATTACAATTACCTAAAACCTATTCTCTTTCTCAATTATTACAATGATCCAAAAATTTATTTTCAAATTTAACAGTACATGAGTTTTTTTTAAATAATATATATATATATACCACACGCACACATAATACATCTTTAGAAAAAAATGGGGTCCCCAAAAAACTTAAGGCCCCAAGCGGTTGCTTTAGTTGCCTTATGGTTGAGCCGGCCCTGCATGGAATGAGTGGAATATTTAAGGGATTGGCTCATTAAGAAGGATGAGATGGTCACACAATTTAACATGGTATTAAAATGAACAAGAGGTCATAAATTCGAGTCATATCACCACTCATTATTAGAAAAAAAGAATTCATGTATTTGACTCATAAAAAAGAAAACCAAACCCACAATGAGTACTCATGATTTCCGTGAGGCTCGGGCATACTGATACATAATTAAATAAATAAAAATATGTTTTTTTAAAAATTTAAATTTTTAAATAAGTTGATCACGCACTTCACCGCAGAGTAAGAAAAGGGGCGAGAAATACAAATAGTGATCTTAACTTTCTATCATATCCTTACAAACGTGGCATAGCCACAAGGCCAAGGAAGTGCTTGAAGATACATAAAGCAAGACGTTGAAAGCCAAATGGGGAGTACTATACACATACTTAAAAAGTTAGAGAAGGTGGAAAAAAGAGAAACAAAATGCAGACTACCTGTACAATTGAGACCACATGGTCAATCTTGGCTTTTTCTCAAGTGCTTTAATTTATTTATTTTTCATTGACATTAATTATATTCTTGGAGACAAAAGAGTGGAAAAAATGTTGTCAATAATACATCGTATAAATTTTCTAGATGAGAAATAAGTCTTTTGACGTCAATGACGGAAGGCAGGTAGATGAAAGCAAGTCAAAAAGAAAAACTGTCAAAACTTTAGAAAAAAGAATGTGAATGACACTTTAGAAAAATTATATAAATAACTAATAGAAAAAAGTGAAGTGTTATGTATGATAGAACAAATTAATTAGCTATTCATGATTTAATGCTATCCTAATCAGGATCCTTGACCAAATTACAAATTATTATGATGGCGATATTAGAAGAGACCACCCCCAGATCATACCAATTTTGGCACAAATATTGACTAGCCATATGGTGGGCCGTGTTAATTTGATGATATGTCTCCAACACTCTTAAACTACTAATGGAGGTTGTTAGTTGATGCCATTTTGTTAACCAACTTTCAGCTAATATGCTTTAATTGGACCACCATTTTTTCTGATCCACATATTTGGTTCATCACTGGTCCTTTGTTATATACACGGATTCAAGGTTTAAATTTTATGGATTCAACCTTTAAGATTCTTATCATTAAGAAGCCATCTGGTAGCTGTTTTGAAGGTGAGTTATGCAGGTATTAAATTATGCATAAGTAAAATCATGTTTGGTAGTTGGTTAAGAGATAAGTTATTCATGTATAAAATTAATATGACATTTGGTTTGCAATTTAGAAACTTGCATAATTAATACATGTATAAGTTACGAGTGAATCTACATAGTAATTTATGCAGGACAAAAAGTGAAATAACTAAACCCTATACAACTAATAACTTGGCATAAAATAATAAATATGTTCCCTCATAACTAATTCATGCATTATTAATACTTACATAACTCTAATCAGCTACCAAACGACCCCTAAACTTATTATATTTTTAAGGTTATGAATTCATATTTACTATTTATAGCAATTTAATAGATTTTTCTATATAAATTTACATTTCATGCCGAAAATATTGAATTCAGACAAAATTCGATACATAATACTCCCTATGTCCCAATTATTTTCATTTTTAGTCAATCCCAAGAAGAATGAGACATTTTATATTTAGTAGTAACTTAACTTTAAAATATCCATTTTACTTTTAGTAAAATAATTAATAATCATACAAATATTTATAACTTATTTTAAACAACAAATTTCAATTTTTTTTTTTTAAATTAATTTTGTACCAAGTCAAACTATATCTCATAAATTGAAACGGAAAAAGTATTGGATTCTCCCCTTTGTGAATATGGACAAGCCCATGAGTGGAGCTTGAAAAAGTAGAATTTACTGTGAAGTTGTTTGTGGGTGAAAAGGATTACTTGACAAGGACAAGAGAGAGGAGGTGTATATATAGTGGACTATGACGATTCATATATCCACTTTTCCCATGTATACTCTCTTATTCTTTTTGTCCGCCGATTAAAAAAGAGATCAGGCACCCACGTGGTTGGGTGCGGTTGGACGGTTTAATGTTCATCAGTGGCGTACCCAAAATTTTATGCAAATTATATCGATCAATACGTTGTTATGATTTCGGGTTAAAAGTGGGTTATTTTAGTTTTAAAATGTAGGAGTAATTTATTCACTCTTTTTTTACTTTCCCTATTCAAGAATTGAAGAAAGAAAGAAATGCTAGAGAAAAACGATCATTTTTTTCAATGTTTGACAACTTTTTTCTTCTTATTCTTTGACATATCGATCTCTAGCCACGATTCTTCTATTTGTTGAAATAATATTCTAGGAATAATATAGGAAGAATCTCCGCCAACTTTGTCTAAAACCGGTCATTTAGCTGTGTAGGGCTCACCCTAACCACTATAAACCCCACCTTTAACTCTAGCTAAGTAGAAAATTAAAAGCTAACACAAAATTAGAGTCGTCTTCTTCATTCGATGGTCATCGAGAAAATCAATACAAACATAGATCATGATATCGTGACGATCGATCTTTTCGTACTGCTAGAAATGCGCGTAAGGCCAATTCACCATGCTTTAAGCCTTTACTTCCAGTCGTCCTAGACTGATGGAGTATTTAATTTGTATAATATCTAAGTCGTGTCGTATTTATTCATTGTATATATACATTTTGTGTACATGTATTGTTTATTTAGACAAAAAATATATATATATAAAATGAGAACTTTTGGAAAACAGTATCCAGTGTCGACATCCCTCTTTCGTCATTGTATCCCATATTGACACTCCACAAACAAATGAATATTTTTCTCCACGTCTTAATATGGGTCCTACTCCAACCTACATACATGTTTATTATTGTGCTTATTGCTAACTCCATTAATAGTAGTAGTGTCTCGATCTCTCTACAATAATAATATGATTAAACAAATAAATGAAACGACAACTAACATTAGTTTTCTTTCTATTATTTGTACTCAAGTTTCTGTAGCCACTGATCTAATATTATTGTCGTTTCACAGAATTGAAGAGCTCATCACTATTTTGTCTACTAAGGGATCCTTTGGTAGAGTGTATAAGAATAGTACTGAATAAAGTGTAGGATTATTAGTTATGCTGAGATTATTTTCCTAACAATGATTAATTTGGTATATTACGGTTAGTTCTGTCTTTAACCATGCTTATCCATGTATTAATAATCTTTATATTACTAATACCATAGTTTGTTTCGTATCAATTATATCATAACTAATACATGTATTATTTTCTCTATATATCCTACCAAATGATCCCTAGGAGGATAACGAGGTCTCATCAAAGTCAACCAAATAATTCAAGCTAAAGGAATCATTAGGTCAATGAATAATATTCATGTGCCTATGTTGATTCGTAGGCTTTTGGATAATATTTAGTTGAAATTCAGAAAAAAAAATAATTCCAAAGTTGAAAATGTATGATTGAATTAACATTATTTGAGTTGAAATGATTCTCAAATAAGAATTTCGATACGTCAAAGGTCAGCATGCATGTGGGGAAGTTGGTATTTGCAAATACTGAATTACTACACCATGTATTTGAAAATAATTAAATTTAAAGTTTTAATATTACCTTTCATGACATGATTTTATAACCATGCATGCAAATGTCATGACATTTATTTTACCCTTCTTTAGGAACTCTATTTTTTCGTTCCTTTGTGACTCAAACTCACAATATAATTTTAAGATCGAAGATGGAGAGTGCTTATCACTTGAGCAACCCTCTCTTATGTCATGACATCAGAGGCTGATCCAGTTCAAATTGTTCAGTTGATTCGTTGAACCCCTAACTTTGATGCGCGACATACACCATTGTATAACATGTTTAACAAGTGAACTTTTTTTCTTCTTAAATATAACATGTTTTTTTTAAAACTGTGTTTTCTCGCCGAGTAACATAAAAGCATATGTTATGAACTTTTTGATAATGTTCTTATGATTGACTGACATATAAGTAATAATGTTCTTTTGATAATACAGCCTTTTTTACAGCATGACAAGATAGGCATTATTAAGACACTTCAATTGTGAAATAGAAAAAAAAAGTTAGCATCGCATGATTCCACACTGTGTGAAAGAAGATTTTGATAGATCTATAGACTATAAATGGCTGTGCACTTATTTATCTTAGATAAAATGATTAAAGATTTTGTGTTGGAAATGAGTATATGACCTTTCAACATATTTCCAATAAGGATTATGAAAAAAAATTGTCTTGAAATTAGTCATGAAGTTTGTAGCTAATATATTGTTAATTAGTTCGTAGCTAACATTTCTTTTAATAATTTGTGTTAATCCATTGCTAAATAATATTATCGATGGATGATTTTACTATTTAACTACAAATTTTATTCATCGTTAACCGTATTTTTATAGATACGTTGACTTGGCCTAGCAAAAGTCTCTTGCTTAATCCGATATGCATAATCTTATATATATACAATATGCTCTAGTAGATTGTATAGATATTGGAAAAGAAGAAAGATAATGTTTCTATGAAGAAAAAAGAAATTAAGCAGTCAAATTAGTCAATAGTTCAAAATATTCATGATTCTCTTCGATTATTTTAAAGTATAACCTATAAATAATTTAATCAGTCATTCTTCATCTTCTCCTTTAATTAAAACGCACTCTGTAGTTTAAGTGGAAACAAAGTAATTAAAGTAAAAAAACAATGATTAATTATATGAAGGGAAATAAAGTAGCAGTATTTGGATAATGGGATGTGATCACATTTGAATTTTCTTTTTCTTTTACTAATAAAAGAACATTTAATTTATTGAAAAGTAAACATAAAAGCTAGTCGTCTATCCTGTAAACTATATGGTGGCTAAGTGGCTTAATATACTCGTGCGTATTGCAAAAAGATTAGTGACTTTTATAAACAAGTTTAATTTTTTGCAATATTTGGATGATTTTATTCTTGTAAAAGTGACCTTTGAGAATATTCATAGGACGTAGATTTTAAGGCCGGGAAAAGATAAAGGGAGGAAAGATTTATGCCTCAATATTTACTACTCCATTAACATTAAAATGTCTAATTTAATGAGTATTTGGTTTATTAATTAAGATATTTATCTATAAATTCGGACATTGAATAGTTAAAAATATTTATTTTCTTAGCATATAAGTAAAAATTAAAATTGTTTGTTTGATGAAGCGCTCTCTAGGAGTTTTGGCACAATGACAATGAGGGTGGGTGTTTGCTTGCATTAATAGTTTTAGGTAGTGATTGATAGTAATTGTGATTGATGGAGATGTCTGACAATAGTGATTCTGTGATGACATAACGTGACATGGTCATTAATTAGTGGTAATTGCTGGTGGAGGTGCCTGGTATTACGAATGCATGCGGTGGTGATTGTGGTGGTTGTGTGAAAGAAGTTGGTGATGGAAGTGAATGATGATGGTGATTGATAATGGTTGTGGAATGATGATCGGCAATGGTAATTGTGCACCGACGGCTGATAATGATGATTGTTCTATCATAACAATAAAAATCACATTTTGTAAAACAAACAAAGCCTTAAGTGCAGAATTAACTCATGAAATCATAACTTATCCAATAAGTTAATGTTTGAGCCGATTATTAATTCACCCATTTATAAGCTTTGCCCATTTCAGCACATTAAAATTTGGGCTGATATATAGCTCAAATTGATCCATGAAAATATTTTTTTTTTATTTTTTATTTGATATGTTATATGTAGCCATAATAATAATAATAATTTTATTAGGTACTAAAAAGTTATAAAAGAATTAAAAAAATAATTAAAATATAATAATAATTGAGCGGGTTTGGTTTTGACCCACTTTTAGCCTAACTCATTTCAGTCCAAATAACTTTTGAGCGGATCAATAATTCGCTCAACTCATTTTGATTCACCTAAATTCAATCCATTCCGCCCATTTGGAAACTTAAGTATATATGCTACTATATATGTTCATAAAGTTCCATCCACATGCAGACTCGTTCACACACTCCATTCATTTTCACTTCACAATTTGACTTTAATAAATCAAAATATTACTATTTTAATATTTAATTAATGTGGACTAATTTCAATTTTGAAACAAGATGGGGCAATAGTGTTAAGAACTTATACAAAACATGTTATTAAAATGTAAAATATGTACTGAATTCCACTTGCCTTATGTCTAATTGGATTTATCTCTTATATTATTTGCTACATTACCAACAAAAAAAGGGGCTAAATATTCTGTTTACTGCTGCCAATTAGTGCCAAATGCCAAACTATAAACAGAAGAATCCTTATCAGGAATATAGAGAAAGATATTAAAAGAATATATGTCTGATTTTGTCATTTCCCACAAAATTCCCCAAGTCAAAGTCTTTGATTCTTTTTTTTTTTCTGAATCACGAGATGAAATGTGTATATAATTACATATATTCTCTAAATTGTAATTATTCATGCAGCATTTGTCATGTTAGCTAGTCCATTTTAAAAAAAAAATGTTATAGGGATTGATGCTTAGCTGAAAATAAGGTCCTGATAAGCATCTTCTCAAGACTTTTGGCTCACTAAGTTAATATCGAAGTGTGTGACGTGCGAGCTAGATTCTTTTTTTCGTTTATAAGTGAGAGAATTTTTGATTTTTTTAATAATAAGTAGCGGTAATTAAATTTGACTTTAATGTCGAAGTATGTGGTCATCTCATCTAAAAGTTTAAATTATTAAAGATTAACACATTTTTATTTAATTATATTCTGATCAACAATTTCCCACAATAATCCGGGTTGTTATTGTTAATATATTAATTTGAGCAATTTGATTGCAGCTTCCTCTATGAATTATTTAATTTATCTTCTCACGATCTTCTTTTCTTAATGAAAATTTTCTGTCGTATATATTGTTTTGGTTTTTGTAAATCAATCGAGGTTTGTAAATAGTCCAGATCAGATGCAAATATTTTTGAAGAAATTATTAATTATATCCAAAACATCCAAATGCCATCTTGATTATATATAGTTATTTAATTTTATTCCAGTTTATAAAAGCAAACACGCAACTTCACGGATCCCTCTTGAATTAAGCAAACAAAATTCGAATTAATTAAGAAAGCAAATTGCACAGAAAATTATATTATATGAAAATATGAATGTGAAAAAGTACATGTGGTTTACAGTAGGATTATTCGTCTTATTCTTCTGATTATAAAAAATATAATTTGTAATATTCGAAGATCGACTCCTCAATCAGCAGAAAGGTCTAATTGATCTCACCAGGCCAAAAATATTTAATCTTGTCCAAATAATACTAATTATTTCATACGTATTGTTAGGCGAAAATTATTTACACCCTCAATGTGGCGGTGTGCAGAGAGATTGAAGGAGAAATCTACACGATAATTTTACTAATGGTCACTTAACTTTTACTATTAGCATAATTAGTGTTTTTATTATGATTCTGTTATCTTACTATTCTTCGATTCTTTTTATTACATGTTGTTTTCTTTATTTCAACTATCGTATTATTTGTTATTGCTATTTGTTCTCTTTTTAATTATTTTCAGCATGATTTTTTTAGGACAAAAATTTAATATTTATAATATTAAAAAATAAAAATTTAGATTTTATGTATAATTTTTTATCTATAACAATTAAATAAGATTTAAATATCAAATGATATTATACTTGTGAGTGAGTGACTATAAAAGACAAGGTGTCACAACAAATAAAACTGTTATAGAGAATTTATGACTAAATAAACATTTCTCTTTTCAAAATTCTAATAAAAATGACTTTGCACCTTGGATTTGCAAGGTCGCCTTATTAGGGATTTGGATCCTCTCCATTACCCCTTCTCTTCATTTCCTCAAGGGCATATTTAGATGAGTGACACTTGTCATATTTAAAATTTAAAGGTCTAGATTAAATTAATTTAACAAGCCTCTTCACCATAGTTAAACAAATAAATTAGGAAAAAACTCACCAACTTTGGTAAAAATAAATCTCATCTTTCACTAATTTTAACTCCTCATTAATATCATTATTTTCATGATATATGTTTTACATCCCCATTAATTTTATTTTGGTCTAAATTAAATTAAGAATACTCTCATTTTTTTTTAATTATTTGAGCAAATAAAATAGAAAATAAAGGTTTAATGAGATAACACATGTGATAAAGAAACAGTAAAATAATTAAGAAAAAAAAGAGACTATCTTTGCTTTTCAATAGAAAATATTCTAAAATATTTTACAAATACTACTATACAATATCTCTTTCCTCTCCATTTTTTTTTATTTCTGATGTAATTATTTTATTAAATAAGATCATTTTACTCAACGAAAGTTAGATTTTTATTTTTTCTGTCAAAGATAGTTACAGGATTTCAATAAAAAAATATATATAACGTTATATGTTAAAGTAATTCAGAAAGTATAACAATTAAAGTGATGATATTAATGAGGAGTCAAAATTTGTGAAAGATTAAGATTTTATTATCAAAGGTGGTGGATTTTTTTCCCCAATTTATTTTTTAACTATGATTAAGAAGCTTGTTAAATTAATTTAATCTAGATCTTTAGATTTTAAATATGACAAGTGTCACTCATCTAAATATGCACTTGAGGAAATGAAGAGGAGCCAAATCCATTAGCTAGGGATAGAACCCCACACATATGTACTTTAGTGGTAGTTTGAATTGTCATGATTAATTACTAGCACTTGTATAATATCAGGATTAGGCATAATTGATAATGTTCAAAGATGATTAATTGAGTAGGAGCAAATTAAAAATATTTTCAGGTTTATCTTACTAGATATACATACTTAGAGGGAACACAGACTCGCCTAATTCGTTCAAGTATTTTACGAATTATTGATTCATCTGTTGATTAACTCAATCTATTTTGATCAATCTAATTCAATCCATTTAAAAGTTTATCTATATGCAGTCTAAATTAACTCATAAAAGATCTTGTTAAAATATTTTTTAAAATACTTTTTTGTTGTTGTTGATATGTTATTATACGTCTTAATTAAAATAAATATTAGGTAATTAAATAAATTAAGAGAAATAGACAAAGAAATTAAAATTAGTAAGAGTTTAACGTGTTAAACTATGACCCGTTATTTAGCTCATTTTAACTCAGTTCAGTTCAGCCTAGACTCATTTAGTTAGGCCTTTATTCAGTAACTCATCCTATTTGAGGCACTCAATTTAACATGTCATAAATGGTTACTTGACTAAAAATTTAATTTATTATTGACCAGAGTCTGCGGCTGCCTTCGTTTTTTCAGAAATATAACTCAGTGCGCTGGAAAGAAAATGATGCTATTGGGTTTGGAATTTTAAATAAAAACATTTCAATTAATAGTCTAAATTATATGTATCACCTGATTAATAATGTAAAAAGATCCTCCCTAACTTATAAACACGTCTTAAATTAATATTATGATCATAATATTCCATTAACATTCAAAAAATATCTACCAAAAAAAGAAAAAAGAAAGCCCATCCAACGATATCCTGACCACGTGTCAAAATGGAATTGGACCCAATAGCTCTAAAGCCCACGTCATTAAGTAAATCTTTTTTTTTGGCAACTTACATAACACACATCTTTGGGAGCTAATTACTTTTTTTCCATCTCAATCCCGCTCGAATACATCTCTCACCTCGGAATACATCGTCTCACCTCGAGATACATCCCCAAACTACTCGGATACATCGGAATTCCATTTGATACATCCCAAAACCACTCGGATACATAAGCATTCTTTGATTTTACCTTTGATACATCGGGTGGGATGTATCTGAGGTGAGGCGATGTATCCGAGTGGAACATGTGATATATTAAATAATTAAAATAAAGTAATGGGAGAGTTGATAAATATGGTAAGGAGGTATGTCTCTTTAGGTAGTTTAACATTTTCTCAGTGTTGGTAAAACGTACGTCAACTACCAACACTTTGCTTCCTGGTGTTAGGGAGGGAGACGCAATGAAAAGAATAAATCAAAAAAACTATTATTCGAGCCTGAAAATGGAATATTTTTTGTTGAGAGTGAAGTTTTTAGAAGGAAAATTTTAATGCGCAAATCATAAATTAGGCGAACCCCTAGTGAAAAAAAAAGAGAGTCAATTTTGTGATTTTTTTCTTCTTATCGAGTAAAATTGACTTAGAATTATATCAAGTTTGTAAAATTAGGAGATTGAGTGAAGACTTGCTATAATCCGTTAAAGTTTAGAAAAACAGTGTAAACTCTATTTACTAATGTGTGAAAAATTAAAATTTATGTAAGATTAAAAGTTTTTGACTAAATTAATATTTCTTTTTTTAAAATTGTAATAAAAATGACTTTGCACCCCGAGTCCACAAAGTCCCCTTATTATTGTATACTAGTAGTTACTAGATATACTTTGTATTACCGGCCACCTTTGCCTTTTTCACATAGATAAAGCTTTAGTGGTAGTTTGAATTGTCATGATTAATTACTAGCACTCGCAAAATATCAGAATAGTTAGGCTTAATTGCTAAAGTTCAAAGACGATTAATCGATAGTGATGCATAATTAGTAGGAGCAAATTAAATATCTGCACGCTGTATCTCACTAGATATACATATTTAGTATCGAGGTAACAAAATTGGCCCAAGGAAACACATACTCGCCTAATTCGTTCAAGGTTTGTACGAGTTATTGATTCATCTATTGATTAACTCAACCTATTTTGATCAATCTAATTCAATTAATTTAAAAGTTTATCTGTTATGCAATCTAAATTAATCCATAAAAATCCTTGTTAAAATATTTTGTAAAAATACCTTTAAGTCGTAATAAAAAAAAATTATAAGGTAATTAAACAAATTATGAGAAATAAACAAAAAAATTTAAATTTAGTAAGAGTTTGACGTGTTGAGCTATGACTCATTATTTAGCCCATTTTAACTCAATTTTAGACTCATCTATTTGGCAAAACTCATCCTATTTTTATCTGCTTTCAGCCTAATCCACCTATTTGACACACTCAATTTAACATGTCATAAATGGTTAATTGACTAATTTTTAAAATTATTATTGACTGGAGTCTGCGAGTGCCCTTTTTTTTCCCCAGAAATATCACTCAGTATGCTGGAAAGAGAATGATGCTATTGTTGGAAAATAGTGCACGCAACGAAAGCATTCCAGAAACATACTGCTTACATGAATAATAGACAATAAATACCGACACGTGGTTCACATAAAGCGTGCAGAAAATTAATCAAGAATTACCTCTTGAAGCGTGAGCCGAAATCTTGAAGCAAGTCCAACTTCAAATCTACGGTCTTCTCCAGTGATCCCAAATTCACAGTCGAACTCTCTCAATACTTGGGTGAACAAGTATTGTGCGAAAACTAATTGTGTATTGTGTACTTTTCTAGGTTGGAAGAACCCCTATTTATAGAGGAGCTCTCTCTGTCCAACAAGGAGAGTCAAAAAAGAAAACATGTGCTTTTTCCAAATTTAAAAGAAAAAAACATACGTATGTTCTCTTTTGAAAATAGAAAAAACATGCTTGTTTTCCTTTTTTTGTTTTTGTTTTATTCCTTTTCCCCTAAAAAATAGGATTATGAGTTCTAGTTAAATATGGATATTGTAGGGATCACATAATTAATTACTGAGGCTCCCTATTATGAAAATAATTTAAAATATTAATTAAAATTATTCTTACCATAATAAATTACAAATCATTCCACTAGAAATTCGTAATTGCACTCCTCCATTTATATTTCATAATTCCCTATTAAACACTTATATAATTCCCCATGTTAAGATTACAGATACTAATCAATAAATTAAATTACTGATGAATATAATTAATGATTAATTTCCTTTAGAGTAATACTTAACTTATTTCATATGTCGGATTCATAAATCCATCGGCCGAGTTTACACATGAAAACTTATAAGCTTCTCATAAAAGAGGTATTATCAATCTCTATAACGAGACATAGATTCCATCAACTAACTTATTATTTCACCAATATATATTATTATCATTCAATCTATCAGGCATGTTGATCCATCTCAGGATCTCACCTTTTAATAAATCAAAACGATAATTAATATATACAACTCATAATAGTTATATCAAGATTGAGAATATAAGTACATTTAATAGTTTAGAGAATATGTTTTTATCAATCAGTCTAAAACATCTATCTCTACTCGGTCTTGTTCAATACATACAAAATGCACTAGCACGAGAAGTTAGAACTATACCATTATCGTAATCAAGATAAATTACTTTTAATCTCGTGCTACAATCATTCTGATGGTTTGTCCAAATTCCCATCTACGATTGTGAACTATAACCTTAACTTATAAGAACTGATGATTTAATCTTCTGTGTATAAGCTCAAACTCTATACACTAAATCATCTACTATATAAGTTGAGGACACATATATGACAAAATAATTTATTTAATGTAACACTTTATTGAATTAAATAAATAAATAAATAATCATTCAATAAATAATATTATATCAAAACCGCATGATTAATCGTATATCCTAACAGCTATTGGGTCTGGACTTCTAAAAAAAAACTTTTCAATTAATAGTCTAAATTAAATGTATCACCTGATTAATAATGCAAAAAGATCCTCCCTAACTTATAAACTTGTCTTAAATATATGATCATATATTCCATTAACATTCAAAAAATATCTACCAAAAAAGAAAAAAAGAACACGTGTCAAAATGGAATTGGAGCTAATAGCCAAAGCCCACATCATTAAGTAAATCTTTTTTTTTTGTTGGTGGTAAATATAAATACGTCAACTACCAGCACTTTGCTGCCTGGTGTTAGGGAGGGAGACAAAATGAAAAAAAAAAAGCCGTAAATAATAGAAGCGTAATCTTTAGAAAGAAATTTTAATGCGTAAATCATAATTTTGTCAAACCCTTAGTGAAAAACCAAAAAAGAAAAAGAGTCAATTTTGTGATATGATTTTTTTCTCGTATCGAGTAAAATTGACTTAGAATCACATCGAATTTGAAAAAGTAGGAAATAGTGCGAGGACTTGCTATAGTCCGTTAAAGTTAGAAAAAGAGTGTAAACTAGCTCTATTTACTGATTTGTGAAAAACTAAAATTTATGTAATTTATTTATTTATTCATCAACCGCACTAAGAAAATAATTAGTAGAGTCTCCTAAATAATATTGATTTCCTAATTATAATTAACTGTCAAATATCAAATCCTAAATAATATTTATTTCCTACTCTAAATATGATTAGAATCTCCTAAATAATATTGGTTTCCTAATAATTAAGTATCAAATATCAAATCCTAAATAATATTGATTTCCTATTCCTACTCTAAATATGACTAGAATCTCTACCTATAAATTAAGAGTTTTGTACCAACATATCATGTATCTATCTATTGTTTGCTTAAACACACAAATTAAATTCATATAGAAAAATATAGAAATAATTAGACAATTGGTCCTTGTCACCCCTCCAGCCCACTAGAAAAAAGTGTCTACAGTTCTTGGTATATACCTCTATATAAAGCACCCATCCTTTATTCACTCCAACCAAAATATAATTTCCTTCTTTCAAAGTTTTGCACAAGTGTCATATTTTTTATTTATTTTTTAATAGCCAAAAAATACTATATAGTATATTATCAGAATGGGTAACGCAGATTATGAGTACCCATCAATGATGAATAATAATGGAGGCATAGGCATACACAGAGTTGAAATTCCTCCACCACAGCCTTTTTTCAAGTCACTGAAAAATACTATCAAGGAAACTTTATTTCCAGATGATCCACTTAGGCAATTCAAGAACCAAAAACCCTTTAGAAAATTCATACTTGGGGTTCAATATTTTTTTCCGATTTTCGAATGGGGTTCTCGATACAATTTTGGCTTCTTCAAATCAGATCTTATTGCTGGAATTACTATTGCTAGTCTTGCTATACCTCAAGGAATAAGTTATGCTAAGCTGGGGAACTTGCCACCTATTCTTGGCCTCTGTAAGTCTTTCATCATTTTTAGTAAAATGTTTGGTACGACGGAAGTTATTTTTTCATTTTATGATTTTCAGCTACCAGACAATGTATTCCAAGAAAATGACTTTCGTCAAACCAAACACTCTATGTGGTGACTAGTCACATAAAATTATAGCAACTTAATTTACTATTTATTTTTTTTGGTTGTGCAGATTCAAGCTTTATTCCGCCATTAGTATACGCGTTAATGGGAAGTTCAAGAGATTTAGCAGTGGGAACAGTTGCAGTTGGATCACTTCTGATGGCTTCTATGTTGGGAAACGAAGTTAACCCTGTTGAAAATCCAACTCTTTATCTTCATCTTGCTTTCACTGCTACATTCTTCACCGGATTATTCGAAGTAGCTCTCGGATTTTTCAGGTTAGTGTAATTAAACATGTTATAGGAGACTATTTTATTTATATACGTTTATATGATAGAATGTCATTGCTATTATAAGTTGATGGTAATTAACGAATGTATTTTTGTTTTTATGAATTTTTTTAGGCTGGGATTTATAGTGGATTTTTTATCACATGCAACAATAGTGGGATTTATGGGAGGTGCAGCAACAGTGGTGATTCTGCAGCAATTAAAAGGAATACTTGGTCTTGAACATTTCACTCATGCCACTGATGTTGTCTCTGTCTTACGTTCTGTCTTTTCCCAAACTCACCAGGTACCCCCCCCCCCCCGCCCTCCTCTCTCATGTCTCTGAGCTAAATCGGAGTTAAAATTTTTAGTTTATGAGTTTTAACAAACGCAACTTATTGAGTTTGAATAAATTATTATACATGTAAAATAGATTTTTAAACACAAATATAGACTCTGGAGCAAAGTTATTAGATTCTGTCAAATTCGTAAGTAATATCATAGTTTGAAACAACTTTACATGATCAGCTCACTTAAAAATTAATACTAATATATATGTCTTGTGAATATCTTTCAGTTACATGTTGATATATTCTTTCTTACCTTTTTTTTTTAAAATTCAATAGAATTATTTAAAGTAAACTACTTTTAATACAAATATACTCTTTTCCTTTACTTTTTTCAATTAATTTTAGTTCTCGAATCAAACTTTATAGTGTAAAAAAGACTTGAGTTGATTTAAAGTGATTCTTGAATAGTAGTACTACTAGTATTTTAATTTCATTTTATTTTGAATACAATACTGATGATTAAATGATATAAATAATTGCAGTGGAGATGGGAAAGTGCAGTGCTGGGATTTTGTTTCCTTTTCTACTTGATGCTGGCCAAATTTTTGGTAAGTATACACGAACTGACTTTCAACCTTTTGGAATGTTGTGAACACTATCCATAAGTCAAAAGTAGTCTACTAAAAGTGGAAACCTTTTAGACTTGCAATGCGCAATAATTATTTTTCTTAGACATTGCAAATCTTCCAATGAAAATATATATTGTTATTTTTTAAATTTTAACCTACTCCCACTCAAAATTGTCCTTAATTTCGTCAAAAGTTTAATTTTATATTTTGTTATAAAAAAAAAAAGTACTGCTGTGATTTATTTATAGTAAAAATTTGATATTAATATATTAACGTTCATTCATGCAGAGCCAGAAGAGACCGAAGTTGTTCTGGATATCGGCGATGGCGCCATTGACGTCCGTTATACTGGGAACTGTTCTCGTTTATATAACCCATGCTGAAAAACACGGTGTTGCGGTGGTAAGACTTTAAATCCGATTTAAGTTATATACACTGTCAGTACTGTAATTTAACGTGTTATGGTTAACAAGTTATGCTTAGTCATGTAATACATGAACATTAACAAGACACTTCTAATTGGTTAGCCGTGATACTTGTACGACATTAGTTGTTCTTATTCATTATTTAGCAACACGAACAAGACACTTTCTAAGTGATAGCTGTAGTTGTTTGTCCTTAAATAAATTGGTCACACTCAAAGACAAAAAAAGACAACAAATTTAGTGAAATAAGAAGTTTTATAAATTTGTGTCTAGTCAGTCACGGGTTTCAATCGTAGTATATACTCCTCCGTCTCATTTCATGTGAACTGTGTTACTAGTTTGGGAGTCAAATATTTTTTATTTTTTTTTATAAAACACGTTGAATTATTAGCTATGTTCATGACTTGTAGTACTTTTCACGTGTAAATTTTATTTTTAAATATTTGAAAAATCTATATCTAAATTCATAGTCACCATTAAGTGTTTTCGCTTTCGTACTATGCTCTTCAAATAAATTTGGACTAACTGAGAAGTATCAAGCTAACAAGTTAAATAGGCTATATCTAAATATTCTTTTTACTAAATTGTGATTGTATTATGTCATCCATTATGTGGAATAATTGGATTGTTATGTGAATATATAATTTTTTTAAATATGGAGCAGATAGGAGAGCTGAAGAAAGGGATAAATCCTCCATCAATAATGGATCTGTCATTTGGAACGAAATATATGACAACAGCTATCAAAACTGGCATAGTCACGGGTGTCATTGCTCTTGCTGTAAGTTGCCTAATTTCTCTATTCCTTATTTTGTTTCCATCTGCTACTTGCATTCTTTTTCAGTACCGGGTCGCGTACAATAGAAGATCCGTGTGATCCGACCCTTCTTTGGATCTCATGCATAGCGAAAGCTTAGTGCCCCGAGCTGTCTTTTTTAGGAGGCAGTGGCTATCCTTTATTATGTATATAAGTAAATGTTATTTAAAAATGAATTTGCATTTTACGCACTGACAATGGATGACATACGACTACAAGTAACTCTTAATAACAAGTCTAATATAGTAACTTGAAAAATAGAGCAATAATCTCCATTAACTTATTTAATTATCGTACCGATAGTGCAATTTTTTTTACAATGTATTGTGTATATAACTTGAATATATTAAAGTTATAGAATTAAGATTAAATGCTTATAGCATATATATTTTCCAAAAAATACACACACATGGTATTTAGTGTATTCTACTAAATTATCTCTAAGATATTATAAAGGGGAAACAAAGATTTAACTTACAAAATGGTAACATGCCTTGCTTCCGAAATTACTAATTCAAATTTTATTACGATTACTTGTAGTTATCTTTTAAATGATATAATAGTATTTAAAATCCGGTGTGTGTACGTGTACAGGAAGGAATAGCAGTAGGGAGAAGTTTTGCAATGTTCAAGAATTACCATATAGATGGTAACAAAGAGATGATTGCTTTTGGGATGATGAATATTGTTGGCTCCTGCACCTCTTGCTACCTCACCACTGGTATGTTCCTATATATAATACATATCAATATCATATTATTTTTTCGATAATCATAGTGTTCGAGCAGCTTTCGTGCACTTCGTCTGATTCTGATATATCTACCCCTTCCACCAGCATATTTGACTTGGTCATTATCCTTCTTTTATCTTTTATTATCCTTTATGGGCCGAAAGTTTTTTTTGATTTGGACTACTATCACTTTCTTGTTCTTGTCCCATTTGGGCCCATATACCATGTGATTATGATCATATGACCCGATCGAAAACCCCCAGACCTACCACTCCGGCATGACTAATTTCATTTGATATTTGCTACCTTCCACCGACACATAATTTTATCCACTAAAATTTTAGATAGATGAGAAAAAATCACCTAGTTTTTTCACCTCTATTAAATAAGATGGAATTAATCGGCAAAGATATTAGAAAAGGGAATCACACTAAGGATATATTAACAACAACATACCTAGTGAAATCCCACACGTGGAGTTCGAGAAGGGTAGAATGTACGCAGACCTTACCACTACGTCATGGAGGTAGAGAGGCTATTTCCTAAAAATATTTGTTCTTTTTTAACAAAAAGAGGATGGTGGAGGGAGGGGAAAGAGACAAGAGGGATTGACTCGACCAGTGAGATGCATTTGCTTTTTAATTGGTGGGGTCATTTCACTCCACCTGAGTAATAAAGTGAAAACGACTCATCAGGATAGATGTAGATGAACAATACCTCCCTCCATGTTACAACCATAACGTCAACTCATCAAGGCTATTAGCGTATAGAAGTTAAACTCTTTTTATATGTTGCGATAACTCGTTGCTAATATGAAAAATGAACGTACGTGCAGGGCCATTCTCGCGATCAGCAGTGAACTTCAACGCAGGATGCAAAACAGCAGTATCAAACATCGTCATGGCATTAGCAGTGATGGTGACATTGCTGGTGCTAACGCCATTGTTCCACTTCACTCCCCTCGTCGTTTTGTCAGCCATTATTATAGCTGCCATGCTCGGACTCATCGACTATAATGCTGCCATTCATCTCTGGCATGTCGACAAATTCGACTTCTTGGTTTGCATGAGTGCATACATTGGCGTTGTCTTTGGCAACATTGAAATTGGCTTAGTCATGGCTGTAAGTACTCCTTCCTAATGTATCTAATGGAAAGCCAGATTAATTAACAGTTAATTGTTATTTAGACTTATTAATTGTTGTTTTAATGCAAATGCAGGTTGGTTTATCATTGCTAAGGGTGTTACTTTATGTAGCTAGGCCAAGGACTTTAGTAATGGGTAACATCCCAGATACTATGATCTACAGAAATGTGGAGCAATACCCAAACACAAACAACGTTCCAGGTGTTCTCATACTGGACATTGGAGCTCCTATTTACTTCACTAACTCGAGCTATTTAAGAGAGAGGTAATTATCTACAAAGAATTTAACTTATATACACTGACAACGTAATTTACCCTATAGTACCAAGTTGTCTGTCTAATATTCCAAGACGGACAGCTGCATGTACTCAGATCTTATAGTGTTAAAGTTGTTAACATTAATTCAATTTCCTGTTATAGGATCTCGAGGTGGATTGACGATGAGGAAGACAAGTTAAAATCTTCAGGAGAAACAACTTTGCAGTATGTTATACTTGATATGGGAGGTAAGTTAAATTATGTTGTGTCTATTAATTCGAAAAACCAGTAAATACATATGCAGTTGATCAAACTGAATTCACTGACAGCTAAAATTCTTGATGTGCAGCTGTAGGTAACATTGATACAAGCGGAATTAGCATGTTTGAAGAGGTCAAGAAGAATCTTGATAGAAGAGATCTTAAGGTTGGCATTTTATTTTTCATGTTTCTTACTTCGTAAACAAAGTAAAATTTTGATAGTGCAGAAGTTCTGTTACACTGTCACTGTATAAAAGTTAAACTCTTCTAACATATGGTGTGATTTTTGTGGCATTGCAGCTAGTTTTGGCGAATCCAGGAGCAGAGGTGATGAAGAAGTTGAACAAGTCCAAATTTGTAGAGACATTAGGACAAGAATGGATGTTCCTAACAGTAGGGGAGGCAGTGGAAGCATGCAACTTCATGCTTCACTCCTGCAAACCAAAATCTTCAGAAGATGCTGCACCTCAGAAATGGAGCGACAACGTTTGACTTCAAAATTAATTATTAGTATTATCGAACAGTGTTTGTTTTAGTGGTTCATGCGTGCGTCTAATTTGTAAAGATGCAGCATATCATAGTCAAGATTTTGCTGCAGTACTCTTCCATAGAATAAACTGGAAGGGGTTTTATTTCTCTAGCTCCCACATTTTGTAAAATAATGTGCTCCTATTTAAAGAATGATAACCACTTTTTTCACCTTGTATATGAGGAACTTCAGATTTTCATTTTTCTCAAAAGTAGAGAAGGTTTTGGTTTTCAGTATAGGATCAGTTTTATGTGTATTCAATACCTTTGGCCCATGCAAGAATTTTTATAAATCTATGACTAGATCACTCTGTTTACACTGAATTACTTTCGGTTTCACATCATAGTGTTCTTTCCCGAGATCAAATAACCGATCTCTTCACTAAGAAATTATCTTGTGATATGTAGCCTGTTCTGCACCATAGGCTTAAGAACTTCACTAATGTGCTACTCTCTCAATATAGGTTCCTAGGACCACTTCACAGAAGATCCTGGTAGTGAATATTCTTGATATTACAATTTACATTAAGGCAAGAAAGGTTATTTGGAAAGACTAGATATCAGTACGAATTTAAGATAAAAGAATGCAAATAAGATTATAAATGCTTGGGATGTAAAGAGAAGTTGTAAACTTTTAGAATCTAAAGAAAATTGTACAAGAATAGAAAGGAATTAAGTTAATGAAAGGAGCTGAATATGTGTTTGTACTGCATGGATAATGCACAATTTACGTACAAAATAACTACTTATAGCTAGGGAGCTCGACCTAAACCACTTTCATGGCGTGCTAGCTCCTAATTGTTCACTCAAAACTTAGCAGTTAGCACCTATAGTTGCTGCTTAAGTGGTTGCTTGCTCGCTTGATAGTTCCCTTTTGTTCTCTTATCAACTAAGTGACTAGCCGCCTTCACTGGGTTATCACATGGTAAAAGATGTACATTCACTTGCTACAATTACTTAAATTATTACGCGACAAAATCCTGTGTGACTGAGGTTATTCATATTAAGATTTCTTCCTTATCTAGTCCATTTGGTCAAGAGATCCTACTAGCCCAGTCTCAACATGTTCCATGACTATTTCAACTAACATAAATAAATTAGTTTTCTCTGGGAGCCATGTTTTAATTTTCCATATCTGTGACTTGTATATTTAATTTCTTTATCATATGGGGAATTATAGGAAATTACAAGTACTACATACTAGTCTCATGGTTATGCCATAACTCATTGTCAGGCATTGAGCAGACGCATCCACTTCAGGGAGAGAGACGAAAACATAAAGATAGGCTAACAATAGACTGTGAGCTATGAAGGGGTGATTGCATTTGGTAACTTACAACGAACCAGTTATTACTAAAAACTATTCTTAAACCAAAAATCAACATCAAAGCACTTCTAAGAGTTCATACCTCTAAGAGGCCCTATAAAGTGAAAAGTTACAGAAGGTATATATTGAATCAAAATTACAGTCTTGTTGCATGTCGAACAACTATATGTGATTTAACATATCATATATCACTACGGAAATTCGGCAAGTCTGGAAATGGTTCACTCCGTTGCCTATATATCAAGGCTTAGAATGCTGGATGAAATAAGGGTTAATCTTCACTTTACATAACTTCCTTTTTTCTTCCGTGAATATTGTTGACACGAATTATTTCGGAAAGACCTTTTCTTTCCCTCTATCCTCTTAACCTTTTCCATAAAGAAACATGCAGTACCCCATTAAAGATTAAGCATCTAAACCCTTCACCATCCTAACTCATTATAATTGACAGTTGTTTCAAGTCTCAAGTTAAATGCAGATAATCTAGGACAGGCTATATGTCACAACAAAAAAAGAAAAACAGTGATGATTTTTACCCAAATGACATGTGAAACTGTTAGGTAGGAATGGTAAGTCTTTACATATATTCAAGGACTATGAAGCACCATTTTCTACATTCAGAAAGATCTTGTACCTGAACTCCATTTATATCTTCATCATGGTTCAAAACAAGTCTTTTAAAAGGCCCTCTATTTTTCGCATGCAGTGTTAGACGATCATCTACATCGAGCCATCTTTTTTGGTAACCTGTAAGTGTTTACTTAATTTGTCCCTCATTAATCTCCCCACTGATTCTATCTGCTTGCAGCTCTGTCCCTCATATCCTGGGTCATGATGACCAGATACCGCAACGTCAGGATGTAATTTGTCTCCACAATCAATGATAATATTATGAAGTAAACAACACACGAGGATGATACTAGGGAGTTTCTGTTTATCAGGCCTCCACATAACCTTATTAAGGATTCTCCAACCTCCCTTCAATTGCGAGAAAGCTTTTACTGCAACTGAACTTGCAGCCTCATGCACCGCATTGAAATCTAGCATGGGATCCGAGAGGTCCTCACCTTCATAAGGAGTAATAAGCCATGGAAGAAGAGGGTAACTAAATCCTCCGAGAATGTACTCCCTAATTTCTGCTCCTTCAAAAGCCGTTTTGACATTTCCATTTAAACGATCACCACTTTCACAGAGTTTGTAAAATCCAGAGCACTTGAACAACCTTGAAGTGGTCATGCCCCCAGGCCATCCTGTCACAATGTCTAAAAAACGCATCTCGCTGTCCACGATACCTTGCAAAAGCATGCTGTAATTGTTTTCCTGATCACACCAATCATCTGAAGTTTGAATAGCAGGAAGGGTCATTACGATGTGGGTTGCATCAATTGCTCCACAACAGTTGGGCAAACCAAACGATCGTTCAAACTCAGACTTGATTATCTCCATCTTACTAGGTTCTGGCCACTTAAGATGGTGCTTTGCACGTTCTTCCAATGCCTCAATGAATCTCCAGGTAACCTGAGAAACAGTGGACTGCCCGACTCCAAATGATGCCCCAACTGAAACTTGGGATTCACCAGAAGCCAATCTTCTCATTGCAATTGCAACTTGCTTCTCAACACTAAGAAGCCTCCCCTCGATGTTTATCAGACCTGAAGGAGGTCTTGAGATAAGGTCCTCCCTTACAAGTGAACATATGTAATCAAAAGTCTTCTTGGAAACACGGAAAAAATATTTGAAACCTTCCTCTTCATCACAAGGTACACCAGAATCTGCAGGATATAATAGGTATAGGAGTTAGTTAAGCATGTAGAGACCAAAACAAGAAAATAAAAAACAAATTCCAAAAAGATATAGAAAAAAGATGCAAAAAGGAAAAAAAAGACGGGAACCGAGGACTGTTGTTACATAAAATATCCTTGCAGACAATTCCAGTCTATCGACACCACTCAAACCCGGAAAACCTTCATTTTGCTAAGGACACGTGGACAACAATCACATTACAAACCTAAGAATGACTAATTATTATCCTAACTATAACGGCTCCTGCCACAAAATGTTTTCAAAGTAAAAGTTCTGGATTCGACTATATCTACAACGCCTTGGATTTTGCTACTTTAGGTTTTAGAATATAAATTAGACTTTTAAGCTCCAAACAGGAGAGTCCATTTCACACACAAGTCTTCAATAAGTAACTTCTTTTCTTCCTAATTTAAAGGGGTGACTTCAAGTATGCATACATACAGAAGCCAGAGATAAATACAATAACTCAATGGATCATGTCTTACATCCAAACTAGTTGGAGTCGACAATATGAATCATCCAACTATTTTTCACAACAAACCTTCAACCTAGCCCGTGGCATAGCCAGAAATTTTACTAAGTGGTGTAAAAATATAACAAAATAAGGGGTGTCACATAAAACTAAAATTTTAACCTAGCTAAACAGTGTTATTTTCCAGTGAATTGACACCCCTTAGCAAAGCATAGCTCCACCGCTGGCCGGAGCCACCTTGTCCAGAAGGGGTTAAAATAATGCAGTAAATTTGATGAAATTAAGCTTAAAGCTCCAATCTTGACAATTACCAACACCCCAATCGAGGTCTAAGTAAAGTCTTACACAGGCATAGTTAATTTTTTAACAGTATTTGGAAGTCCAATGAAGTAAAAATACAATTCAATTTGCAAAATTGAAGCTAAAATGTAGTAAAAGAATGGAACTTTGAGCTGAAAGAAGTAAAAGGGGACCTGGGGTTGGTGAATTCTTGTGCCAGAAACTATCCCACCAATCGCATTCAGTTCCTTTGTTCTCAATGCTAATGGACTTGTTTTTCTTGTGTTTGCCTTTGATTTTCTTCAACTTCTTTGAATCTTTCTTCGTCTTCTTCGATTTCTTTATTGGAGCCATCCACCGATTTGTTACAGTAATAATTATTACAGGCAAAACTTCGCAGGTAAAATGCAAACCTCTTCTTCGTTGTCGAGGTTACTGTTTTTCGGTCTTTTTGTTTGGTTTCCTCAATAAGGTGGGCTACTTCTAATGGGCCCTTTTTTACTTTAGTCAAAAGATGACCCATTGGGTTTTGAAGCAAAGGACCAAACTTATCACTTCTTGAAAACATTGGGGACCAAATTCTCTGCTAAACCTTAACCTGCAACTTCGTCTTGTTCTTCTTCACTCATACTCCGTTTGTCCAAAGCTGTACGGTTTGCGGTGGCGGCGCTGCTAATCTTCAACGGAAAAAAGGTGTCTTTTATTTCCTTAAAACTCACAAATTGCTCTTTAATTTTCATAATTCGTTCATCTTTAAGGCTTTAAAAGGGCAAAACAAGTACAAATTTTATTTCTTTTAAGTATTAGGTTCCTATAACTTATGTTGGAGTAAATGCTTTTGCTTTGTTTTTGTTTTTTCATGTTTTTATCTCCAAATTCTGCAGCTACTGCTTCGATGATGCCTAGAAATGCTACAAATTGGGTTTTATACTTGTAAAAATTGAAGCTTTCTTTTAGCTACAGCAAAGAACACTTCAAGAAAAATTATTTTTCCCTCTATTTTAAGCTACAATGGTAGCTTTAGTCTCTTTTCTTGATAAATTAATTAGAAGAGGTGTAGTACCACTTATTGAAGCCTATGTTGTGTGAAGGAGATAAAACTAAGAAAATAGAAAATCACAAAAAGACCTTTCTGTAAATCAAGAATTTCCTTTCTTTAATAATTATGGTGTCCATGCTAGCTTACCCGGACCTGATTAATTCCACGGGGTATCTGCTACACGCACCAAAACGAGTATGGGTAACTTTGTCTACCAAGGCTTGGATAGACGGAAAAAAATCAACTAGTGTTTTTGCCTTCGATTGGATTTAAACCCGAGACCTCATGGTTCCCAATGCACTTCATAGACCGCTAAGTGACCCCCCTTGGGTGCCAAAGAATCCTATGTAGTGTGAACTGTGAAGGAGATAAGACTAAGAAAATAGAAAATCACAAAAAAACCTTTGTGTAAATCAAGAATTTCCCTTCTTTAATAATTTTGGTGTCCAGGCTACCTTGCCCGATCCTCGATTAATTCCACGGGGTATCTGCTACGGCCACCAACACAGGTACGGCCGTACGGGTAACTCTATCTACCAAGGCTTGGATAGACGGAAAAAAAATCAACTAGTGTTTTTGCCTTCGATTGGATTCAAAGAGACCTCACGGTTCCCGATACACTTCATAGACCGCTAAGTGACCCTCCTTGGGTGCCAAAGAATTTCCTAAGCATTCTTTTGCGTGCAAGCTTCATGTCGTACTTGAGTTGTGGAAGAGCTAAAGAACTTTGTTCATGGAAGCCTAAAGTTTTGTTATCCATTTCTTTTTAGTTTTTACTTATTTGTTTATTTACTTTTTGCACCTGAAGTTAATTGGAGATCTCATATAGATGGAAATCAAGACAGATGGAAGTGATGGGTCCTTGGTTTTATTCAAGCAAGGAGCTGAGGCTGTGAGTCCATATTTAATTATTCAATAGTGTTTCTATAAAACTTTACTGTAATATTTCGGGTCTTTTTCTCTCATTTTCTTTTGGAGAGATTTTGTGTGAGTGCATGTCTTTTGTATAGTTTAAAAGTCAGTAATAATATGTAGTACTGTTTCTGCCTGTGTTCATTTGATGGCAAGTAGTTGTTGACACTTGACAGTAGAATTTCTGTAACATTTTATCTTGTTTCTCTGTTGATAATATCAGAGGGTATTTGAGTCAACATTTGTGGGTAGTAGGAGGTGTATTATCAAGGAACGGTTTTCGAAGAAATACAGGCATCCGACGTTGGACTCAAAGCTCACTCTTAAACGGTTGAATGCGGTCTGTGTAAATGAAACCTACCACTTTCCCTTAACCCTTCTTAAAGCTTGTGTTGCTAAAAAAATATTGAAATTCTGGCACAGGAGGCGAGGTGCATGACAAAAGCTAGACGGCTTGGTGTTGTTACTCCAGTGCTTTATGCCGTTGACCCTGTTATGCATTCTCTCACTTTTGAATATATTGAAGGTCCTTCTGTGAAAGATATATTGCTTGGCTTTGGACTAGTCGGGGTTGATGAAGAACGGATGGCTGATATTGCAACACAGATTGGTAATGCTATCGCAAAACTACACGATGGTGGCCTAGTCCATGGTGATTTGACAACATCAAACATGTTACTGAGAAGTGCTGCCAATCAGCTGGTGGACTTTTCTCTCTCTCTTAGAATGTTCCTCTAATCTCATGATGGACTTTTTCTTCACTTTCTTTCCTTATTTGCCTTTTTCTCTTGATTTTGGAGGATGAAGTTCTAAGGTCACCCTCAATGAGATTAACTTTCTATCAATGATACTTTTTCTCCAGGTGCTGATTGACTTTGGTCTAAGCTTTACTTCAACGCTTCCAGAAGATAAAGCAGTTGATTTGTATGTACTAGAACGTGCTTTAGTCTCTATGCACTCTTCTTGTGGAAATGTGGTAAGCTCTGTCATATCTACTGTGTTGTGGGTTAGAGGCATGTACAAAGCCTTTTGAAGCTTTTTGCTCCTCTATTCTCTTGTTTTTAAATCATAATTTCTTTCAGGGCAAAGGATGTTAATTTCTTCTTTTTAAATTAATCTTCCTTTTGCCTTTGGGCATTATATCATTTGTGTCATGTGATCATATTATTGCACGAAACATGCACCTCTTCGCAGAAATAGTATTTTTGATGGCATCACTGAACAGTTCTCTACTTCTCTGGTGCTTTTTCTCTAATACACTTTAGCGTCTTATTGATTGTTTTACTGATATAAAAAAAGCCTTGTTAAGGATTAAGTGCTCCTAATTAGGATAAACAGAACTATATATTTCTTGTAGTTCGGAAACAGGAACCTTATTTTGGCCACACACCACATGTGAATCTCTTTAGTTTTTTCAAGAAGCATGTGGATAGTGGTGTTACTTTTAGTCTGAAGCAAAACCATAGGACTTTTAACCTATAGTGAAGATCATTTTTTTGATAAAGTAACCTATAGTGAAGATCATATTCAGCTTCTATGGTTTATATGGTTATCACAGATGGACCAGATACTTGCTGCATACAGGAAGTCCTCAAAGCAGTGGTCATCAACCTTGAACAAGCTAGCCGAAGGTGCTGCCGACTCTTCCCACACGTCCCTTTCTGTTTTTTTTTTTTTGACACGTCCCTTTCTGTTTATTACCTTTTTATTCCCAGCAAGAAGAAATAACGTGGTTCTATTTCCGGCGGTTTCTTTATGTTTTGCTTTTCTGATTTTGTGACTTATTTCAGTGAGGCTAAGAGGAAGAAAGCGCACAATGGTTGGTTGAGTTTCCCCAATTCTTCACTCCACGTTGAGGTACTTGGTCTCTATGCTTGCAATTGTATCCAGTATGACTTTTTATATTTCCAGAATGTTATATTATCAAATTCCCATGTTTTCAAGCCAAAAGCACAGTGCTTTGCTTGCACCCTCTTTTTTAAAAATCGCTGCTATCCCGTATATAGTTCATTTCTCAGAGTAATCATTCACCATTTTCACTATGTTCTCTTGGAGATGAAGCGTCTGATATCATGGTTATCTGGCCTATTTGTTTTCTTAGCACAACTGGATTCATTCACAAACTCCCCACCTCTCTTCTTCCTTTTTTTTCCTGAAAGTCTGAAGACTAGTAGTACTACTGACGATGACGTAACATGAAATACTTCAGATATATCGAAAACATCAGGCTCATTGATCTACCAAACACAGAAGTTATAAGTTATAGAACAATGTGCTACCAAATAATCTCTATAAGTTGTATTGAGGTGTTTTTAGCCCTTCATTTAGTCATTAGTAGTCCTTCAATTTATATCCATATAGCACTTGGGTACTGCCGGGGTGAACAAAAATACTGTCTCTGCATCTGCTTAAAAAATTGCACTATTTACTGTACTTTTACTTGAACAAGTTGTCTATACATTCCTATTTCCTAGCATACAGTTGCTGATTTTGGAGCTGTCTCTTATTAGTTTGTAAATGGTTTTTCTGATTGATTTTCAGTGAAAAGATGAGATGCCATGGAGCAGGAGAAACCGAAAAACTTGCTCATTGCTAAAACCAATCTGTATTTGTTGAAGTCTTGATTATTGTCAGTGCGACTGATGCTGGTTTTTAGATTCGAAATCCTTCCTTTTTTTTCTCTCATGCTTTCCGTTGGTCAACAACCAACTAAAGTGACATTGTTTGGGCCAAAGAGCCATAGTTAGTTGTTACCTGTTTGAATTTATACATCTACAATTCTCTGTATTCTTATTCAACTCTAGCAATTTGCGCTCAAAATGTTTATTTTTTTCTTGCAAACATAGTTCGATCATAAAGTAATAGTAATGAGTTCAGTTGAACCTCCGATACATGTCCTAAATCCGCCCCTGATCGTGTTTGGGCTCTTCTGTCCACAAAAACAGTTTTAAAGGTTTATTTTCACCAATAACGAAACAATGAAGCATGGAATATTGACAAAATCATCCCAATTCATAAGTCGGGAAACAAATTGATCTCCCACTGAAATCTTTAAACAAAATGTCTTATTTTCAATGTCTCTACAACGACATACCTAGTGAAATTTCACAAATTGGGTTTGGAGAGGGTAGAGTATACGCAAGCCTTATCCATGCCTCGTGGAGATAGAGAGGTTGTTTCAGGACCCTTAGCTCGTACTTGTGCATCATTACAAGACTATAATTGCTATATAAGTACCACTAGAGGATCGTTTAAAAGAAACATCCATAGTAAATCTTTAATGAAGTAATTTCTAATTTGTCTTGCTTTTACTTCTTTGTGCATTCGTATTTCATATGTATATCGCGATAAGTACTAGCATAAATACAACTCAAAAGCCAAGAAACTACAACTTCACCATAACATGAACTTTCTGATCCGCAACTACAATTTGGTCGACTCTAAAAATTAGTCCACAGAACCACGATGCTACTAGAGTTTTCCTCCACAGAAACTTGAATCATATCAATAAACGAAAGATCATCTACTTGATTGTCATTTATTTTTTGTTTCAAGAATTGCAACCATGTGCAGTTTATAATAATCTAACAACTACCTAAATTTTACGTCAAAATTCAACTTTGTGTACCCTTCGGTAATTTCAAACGACTAGATTCATTGGTCTCACATGATTATCATTGATTCAGTGTGCACCACATAGTGCTTTGTTGAGTTCATCACTATAGCATAATTTTCCACTTGAGGGTTTGGTGGTGTTATTATTACCAATTTACTATGTCAACATACCCTTTATTTTCTTGATATTCGTATACTTGAATTTAAATGAATGATGTGAATTTTACCTACTCAATCGATCTTACAATATAAGAGTAGTAGTAGTAAAAATTTAAAAGACATTAACTGATTAACATGATAAAATAAATAACATTTTGCCAAACCATAAAATAACATAAATTCTTATACCACGATGTTTAAATATTACTACAGAATTGATAACTATCATATGATTTTATAAACAAACATAATACATGTAATACAGGACGAACCCGTTGATTTCAGCTAGCTAGAAAATATAAAATTATAAATATGAGCCATGCATGCTACATAAAATGCAATTAACTTATCACAACAACTAATAACCAATATTGCACATATATTACTCCTTCTTCATCATGAGCTAGTAATTAATTATTTCTCCATCGTTTTGCCTGAAGCTTCCAATTGCTTCTTCATTAACTCTGCATCAAAATTCATCTGAAGTCCACGACATTCCTCCGTGCAAAATGGATGTGAACTGTGTTTAATTAAAACATCAAATTTAAGAAATATATTAGTGTCATTTACTAAGTCTGAAAAAGATAGAGAACTAAAATAAAACAAAATAAAATAAAAAATGACAAGTGAAATGTGCAGGGGTTTGACCGAATCTTAGCTTTCGACTATATATTAGTTCAGTTCAATTTATATGATAGTGTGATAGTATTTGGTGTTACACTAAATTATTCAAGTTTTTGTGTGTAATCTGAAAGAGATTACATATATCTTTCAAGTTTTTAAAATTATATCTAAATAAAAATTGTATAACTCACAATTGTTAATAATTTAAAATTGTACCATATAGGAGAGCAATAGGACTAGTAATATATATAGAGAGAGATTAAAATTCTGAATTCATCGCCAATTCAATCAGGTATATAAAAAAAGAATTTAAAAAAACGTACTTATACATGTAAATATCATTTTCCATTTTGAGGATCGACTTGCAATAGAAGCACTCCTTGAGAAAATCACTAATATAGCTAACCATTTCAATAGAAGAAGAGCTTGTCGTTGCAGTAGTAGTAGCAGCAACAACAACACCATTATTAGAAGGAGCAGAAGAAGGCTTTAAAAATTTGTTTGAATTATTTGTAGATGAATTTTTGTTAGGGTGATTGGGCTGGTCGAAACTATCAGAGCGGCTAACTCGAGAACGTTTGGACATTATAGTTTTTAAGGTTATAAAGAAAGAAAAAATTAATTTGAAGGGAGAAAATATAGGGTCGGTAAAAAGGAAAACTTAGAAGAATTGGTTGAAAATGAAGAACAAATGTTATAGACAGGTCAATATTTATAGGGTAATGTTTGGTCTTGTTATTTATTTTTGGTCCAAAATATTGACTAACTTTTATTTTGTGAAATCTGTATTTGATTACAGAATACAGACCTTAAGACATTAATAAATTTTTGTCCAAAATTGAAAGAATCATGTAAATTTGATAAATTATTAGTTATTTCATAATATGTGAGTAACTTAATAAGTGAAGTGCCAGATTTTTACACCAAACTAATAAAAGCATCACATATATTTCTACATATAGTATTTTTATTATTTCCATGATTAACTAATATATATATATTTCACTATATCAAATTATTTAGAGATACATCATATATAGAAACACATCAAAATTATTATTGTGAAATTATCAATTACATACCTAAACTATGTGAACTAAGGTCCCAATTACTTAACACAATAAGTTGAACCTATACGAATAAATATGTGTCCACGTATGTATGTGTGTTATGCTATGTTTATATGTTTATTCCATAAATTATTGACTGATTTCAATTTTGATAAATTATGGTATTTTATTACGCACCTTAATTAATTTTGAATGATTTTTTTCTAATGGAAATATTCTCATAAATAATTATTAAATATTTCATACGTATATGTGTTATGCTAAATTCATATTTTGAGGAAAATACAATTATATACGCATCGATCGGTCTTAATAATTATTTTTAATCTATAATAAATTGATTAATTTTAATTTTGATCATTGTGATACATAATTACTCAAACCTGAATTTTGTTAATTACTCAATTAACTGAAATTTTGATTTTTTACGAATTTAATGGATTATAAATTGCTAAAATTATGTGATTATTTATGTGTTATTGTGTTTGTTACATTGTTAATAAGCGTGCACTCTTACTTCAAATTTTGAGGTTACGTATATAGTTATATAATTAATCAAAAGTTCAACATGTTAAATTGAGTATCACAAAGATTAAAAGGTGTTTTAAAAATATGAGGAACTAAAAGTATAATTATTTGTTTTTAGCAATTAAAATCCTTCATGTTTTTGTATGTTTTGGCACAACATTAATTGTTACTTATTTCGGTCAAAAGAAACATCCTTAGTAAAATCTATAATAAAGGTAATACTTAATTTGTTTGCTTCTACTTTTTTGTGCATTCGTATTTTATATGTATATTGCGATAAGTACTAGCATAAATACAACTCAAAAAGTCAAGAAATATTATATGTAGATATAACTTCACTATAACATGGACTTTCTGATCCATAACTACAATTTGATCGACCTTTAAAATATAACTCACAGAACCACGTTGACACTAGAGTTTTTCCTTTGTAGAAACTTGAATCATATTAATAAATGAAAAATCACCGAATTATAGTACTTGATTGTCGTTTATCTTTTTGTTTCAAGAATTTGCAACCATGCATTATGATAATCTAACAACGACTTAAATTTACGTCAAAATTCAACTTTGTGTAAGCTTCGACACTTTCAAATGACTAAATTCATTAGTCTCACCACCTGGTACTTTGTTGAGTTCATCATTGTAGCATAATTTTTCACTTGAGGGTTTGGTGGTGTTATCATATCCAGTAAGCTTTTTAAGAGATTCGAAGGATAAATAAGGATGCATTTTTTTTAATCTCTTTGAATATCGTTGCCTTTATTTTTCTTAGCATAGTGAACTCGATTCTTGTCTCGCGGTCTCTTGTAATTTATTTACACAATCAAGTTATTTAAATTTTAGAAAAAGGGTATAAAAAAAAAACTACTTTCATTTATTAGTTAAGCTGATCCCTAGTTAAACTATAGGGCCAAATATTAGTTAAATGTGTGGGTGAAGGAGGTGGAGTAGGTAGGGGGTTGGGGGTGGAAGTAGATGGTGTGGAGGTGGGGAGGAAACAATGCGACTTATTTTTTCTACTTTACATATGGAAGTCATTTTTCTTATTTTTAAAAAACATGTTTTCCTGAAAAAAAATATTTTTTAAAATTTTGGACTAAGCAAATACGAGAAATTTAGAAAATATTTTGCTCTATACTGAACACACCCTAAAAGTTAAAAATGGAATTTTCTTTGCCGCTTCTTACACCAAAAAGAAGGGACAAGTTACATTTTTTGACCATGATCCATCTTTCCGCTAACCTAGTCTCCCTCGTCAATGCTAAATAAACCTATTTGCAATACAAATAAGGCAAGTAACTAAAAATTGTACTCCTTTCGTTCAAAGTAAATGTTACTTTAGCAAAAAGATTTTGTCCCGAAACAAACGTCACCTTAGAAATTCAAGACTAAAATCAATATATTTTTTCAACTATATTCTTATACTTCATCTTTTTAACGGAGTTCGATTTTCAAGAGACATTTATTAAGTAGTGATAATTCAGTAAACTACATATTATATTTATTAATTTTTTTAATGAACGGATGTTACTTATCATAACTTAAGCGATCAATGAATCTAGACATATTGTGAATCTAAACAAATTTTATCATATTTTTTCACCTTCCAGTATTGGGTGTATGAAATTTACCATCCAAAGTAATCTGGATTTGCGATATAGGAAATCAACGATGGGGTTTTTAGCGCTCTGCATAAAACTATATATGACCCTTTTATCATATCACCACACCCTTCTATAATAATAGATTGGTTAGATCGTATGATTATTACTCTCTCTATTTCAACTTATGTAGCGTTATATAATCAGGCACGAAATTTAAAAAATAAGGAAAGATTTGTTATATTTATCAAATTTCTCTTATTAAAATTACTTTACTGTTTACTTTTATTTGACTTTTCTTCACAATAAAGTGTTAAGTGGGATCCAATAAGGATAAAATGATGATGATAACACTAAATAATTGCCAAATATTCAAATGGAAAAAAGTGACATTCTTTTTGAAATACAAAAAAAAAAAAGTGCTACATAAATTAGTACAAAAAAAAGTATTAATTTTTGTATATTTAAAACTAAAAAGAAGACGTAAATTTTACATCCCCACTCAATTGTTCTTCAATAGGAGTAATAGTAGTAAAAATTTAAAAATAACAAGATAAAATGAAAAAATTCCAAACTGTAAAAATAACATAGATTCTCATACCATAGTGCTCAAATGTTACATCATAATTTGATGACATATAATATGATTTTGTAAACAAACATAATACCAATAATACAAGATGGACTCATTAATTTATGTGATGATGTAATAATATTCAGTGTTATGAGGATTAAACATAGATGGTAGTTTCTTTTTTGAAGTCTGAATTGCAAAAGAAGCAATGCTTTTGATAATCACCAATACCACTAGTTATTTCAATAGAAGAAGAACTCTCCAGTGTGGAGGCAGCAACAATATTAGTAGTAGCAGCAATATTATTAAAAAGATCAGAAGAAGGCTTTAAAAACTTATTTGGATTATCTATAGACGAACTTTTGCTAAGGTAATTAGGTTGGTCGAAACTATCAAAGTTGTTATCTCCAGAACGTTTGGACATTGTAGTTTTTAAGGTTTTAGAAAAGAAAAAAATAATTAATTTGAAGAGAAAAAATATAGTCTAATGTTAATGAAAAATTTACAAGTAGCGCTAGAAGTGAAGAACAAAGGTTGTTGATAGGCCAATATTTATAAGGCTTGTTTGGTATTTTCTTCAGTCGTATGCTTAACACATGCAAGTTGATCAGTTCGCCCTTTAGAAATAGGCTAAGAAAGTCATCGGTTCGAATTCGAGGAAGGGCTTTTTTTTCCGTAGCAGTCAAAAGTTTGTATCCATTTTTCCTGATATTATGCATGGATCAGGTATATCATGGCGAATTCTTCAGAAAAAATTGTGTCTTCCACAATGGAATCTGATAAGTGAGATTTCGAGTAAGTGTCTACATAATCTTCTTATGTACGAAGAAATGATTCATCGAAATAATGAGTCACCATTGATATCGACACATCTGAGATCGCCTCTCACTGACTAGCTATACTACAGAAGGAATTGCTTCCCTGGCTTACGACTGGCATTACTACTTTCTAAGAACCGTGCTTTCAACCCTTGGCTCGATTGCTTGACTGGAATCAGAGGAATTCATGGACAGCTAATGTTAAGAAGCATGAACTCTTCATTCGCCTAGGTGTTTTCGTATAAGTAAGATGCCTCCCGCTCGCACTCCCACTGATTGGATTGAACTGAGACTGGTACTAGTTGACTAAAAGGAGTACCTCTTAACTGAACTAATAGTGCACTAAGATACTTTCTTATAGTTATATTATCAAGTATTCTCAAATCAAAGCTAAGCCATGTTCCACACGGCCAAGGAAGCATCGGTTTTTAATCTCATTATGACTTGGTCGTTCGGAAGAGCAATTAATTCGATCAGAATAGTGGAATGGAAGGCAGTAAAAGAATTAGGGATTAAATATATGACAGGGGTACCCGATATTGTAATCATCGTTGATCAGCACGAAGAATATACGGCCCTGCAAGAGTGTATTACTTTAGGAATTCCAACAATTTGTTTAACCGATACAAATTGTGACCCCGATCTCGCAGATCCCAGGAAAGATCAAAAGGTCAGAAGTGGATTCGCCCTGTGTGCTGCTCGCGACGCCCCTGTGGAAATTCCTTCTAAGGAAAAGCCTGAAGTTCGTCCTCAACTGCTAACAGTTCCAAATGCCCAAACAGGGAAGAAGAAGTGGTATTTGTTAAAGATCCAAGGCATTGATCACATACTCCTTATCTCATCTGCTGCATTCTCAGTTTGGCAAGGTTACTATTGAATAGCATCATTTTGAACGAGATATCTTAGTTCGTATCCCGGATTCCATTCTCGTGAAAAGGCCTTTTCGTCATTTGAGAGGAATTCATTCATTAGCAAAAAGCTAAGCATGCTCCCTCCCCTGCGAGACCCGAGGTTCCTTACAAACTACTGCAAATGAAGGGCATCTCGTGCAGGTGTACGCTACCGATCTCCTTAAGTAAGGACTAGACTCTGTCCGAGTGTTAGAGATCCCATAGATAGGGGAAGGCAGAATGTTAGCACACTGCACCTAAAGATATCACTATCTCCATCGCTATATCCGAACGAATCCCAGGGAATGTAAATGAAAATCTTAGTGGTCGAAGGACCTAGAAAGCACAGGTCCGAGATCAAGAGTTAGGGGGTTCTCGAGATATGGCCTATAAGACGATGGATGGTCTAGGTGAACATAAAAATAGTTGTGAAACTGAAACGACGTTCAGGTTTTCTGTACACTGCTTTGTATTTACCATGTATGTTCCAGTTTCATTGACCCGATGTGGAATTCCCAAGATCATACCTGCGGTATTACGAAAACACGTAAGGGATTTTATTTTTAGTCTAATGTTGACTGATTTCAATTTTGGTCAATTTGTAAAATACGTACTTATTTGATTACAGACCTTAAGATATTGAATGATTTTTTCCCCTAAATTGAAAGAATCATATAAATATAATGGACTATTAAATATCCCATGGTATGTGAATAAACTTTATGTGCACATGTATTTTACACATAGTACCTCTGTTACCTAACCGTAGTTAGTTAAATTATAGTTTCACTACATCAAATTACTTAGGGATTAGACATAAAAATACATTTAAACTATAGTAAAATTATCTATTACACGCATCAATTATGTGAGGGCCCTAATTATTTAGCATAGTAAGTTGAATTAATTTGGTATAAATATCTTATTCGAATAAATATTTACTAACATACCGATGTGTATTATCTAAGTTTATATGTTTACTGCATAAATTATTCTCTCTTTTTTATTTCACTTGAAGGTTTTGAAAGGGTTTTTTCAATTGAAGTGACGTTTTGAAAAAAATTATTTTATTATTTTATAGAATCGTCACTTGAAATTGAATTTTAATATTTTAAATCAGTACATAAGTATAATAAGTACTGATTAATCTCAACTTTTGTAATTCACCTTTAAATCGTGAAAAGTTAAAATATTGATTCAAAGGTCATTGCTACTTTGACCAACACAATCTTGACCAAGTCAATGAGATAAGGATTTTAAGATATTCAATCAGATTAGAAAATATATTAACTCAAATTATATTTTGATAGGGGAAAAGGGTCAAAAATACCTTTAAATTAATAGAAAATAATAATATATTGGGTCAAAAATTAATTTCTCCCTCCATTCTATTTTATGTGGCACACTTTCCTTTTTAGTCAGTCTCAAAAAGAATGTCAACTTTCTATAATTAGAATAATTTTAACTTTGAAATTCCTCTTTTACCCTTAATGAAATGATTTACAACCACACAAATGTTCAAAAATTATTTTGGACCACAAGTTTTAAAAGTCTTTTTTTTTTCTTAAACACCGTGTCAAGTCAAAGTATGTCACATAAAATGGAACGAAGAGAGTATTCTTTTTTAACGAAAACTTTATTACTGATAAGAATGAATTATTTATGTATGGTTAAATATAATAAGTATTGATTACTCTAAACTTCTATAATTCACCTTTAAATCGTGAAAAGTTAAAATATTGAGAAAAAGGTCATTACTACTTTGACGAACATAATTTTGACCAATTGAATGAGATTCAGAAAATATATTAACCCAAACTACATTTTGATAAGGTAAAAGAGTCAAAAAAAAAAAAAGTACTTTGAACTATTTGAAGTAGGTTAAATTTTCGCTTTATCATACCTTAATGATTTAAATATACCTCTCATCTGTTAAAATTGTTTAAGATGAAAATCCAATCTACTTGACACTAAAATTTTAATGAGATGGATGTCACATAACACGCCACCTCACATCCCAATCCATTTTACCCCTCTTCTCCACTAGCATTTCCTTTCCTCCAATATCATCAATATTGCCACCATTAACAAATCAACAAAAAATCATATATTTAAAAAATTTCAACATTTAAGTTTGAAAAGAATTTATATTGTATAAAAATTAAATCACGAAACTCTAGAAATTAAAAATACTGAATCAAAGGTTTTTGAAAAAAAGACAAAAAAAGGTGAAAATCATTAACACCTTCAATTTAATTTGCTTTAAAAATTAAATTTTCTCTCCAACTTTAGAAATTTTGTCTTGTTTGAATTTTAAATTTGAATTTACGCTTAAACAAAATTAAATGTGTTTGTCTAGAAAAAAAAAGCGTCTTTTCCAAAAGGTTTAATCTTTGCTCGTTTAAATAGGAGGTGTTCCTATGAAGAGTCATTTCCTCAAATTATGTAATTATCGTGTAATTGTATATTTTATATGTTGAGTGAAACCACTGTGATGGAATGAAAATAAAAGAATCTCTTGATGAGAGCATTATATTACTTTTGTGAATTAATTCGATGCAAATTTGAATTAGTCGTGCAAGTAGGTTCAGATGTTAAATTTCTAAAAGAAAGAAGAAAAAACACTATTGTGAAAGCTACTTAAACCCTAAGCATGGGCCATATCAATATGTACTAAAGTATTATAAAATAAACGTTAACTTGGAAGCAGAACGTATTATAAAGTCTTAAAATTCCAAAATTTCATACTCGATCAAACTCGTTTTTATAAACAAAATTACGACAATAAATCAACACTTATTACACAAATCTCGCAAATGCACATGTCTATGAGCCTGTTTGGATTTGCTTAAAAAAAATAGCTTTTAAGCGATGTGATTAAGAGCTGAAAATAAGTGCTTATAAATAAGTAGATAAGTGTTTGGATAAAAAATATTGAAATTTTAAAAAAAAAATAGTTAATGTATTTGGTAAACAAGTGTTGTTAAGCATTTTTTTTGTTGTAGGAGAAAGAGAAAGATGGAGAAACGGGATGAGAATGAGAAAAAAGAAAGCAGTTCCATACATTTTAGGGCTGAAAGTGAGGGTAGTGTTGGAATTAGGAAAAATTATAAGGGATAAAAGGGTAAATATATTGGTCAAACTTAAAAGAATTTTAAGCTAAAAGCAAAAAGGTAGGGGGTTTAGCTTTTACCTTTTTTAAAAAAAATATTTTTTACTTTACCAAACACCTAAAAAAAATTTTAAAAAAAATTAAAATTTAATTTGACCAGATTTTAATCCTATCCTAACAAGTTTTATATGTGATCTTTGAATAAATTTCCTTTCTTGACTTTAATAATATTGGTTGGTTTATGTATTTTTTTTTTTTGCATATATAGAACTAGTAAATGCTAACTTGATTGTCCATAAATATTAATGAGTAGTTAAAACATTTCAAATTGCGTAAACGTGTGAAATTTGACAAATATTTAGGATGCTTACTATCATAATTAATTAATAATGATAAATAAATAATTTATTAATAAATACGATAACGAAAAAGTTTGACGTCATTTGATTCGACTAATTAAGTTGTAAGCAGACGACGAGATGAACAACCCTTTATCGCATAAATAATTATTTTTGTCCCAATTAAAAAAAATGCAATTTATTTTTTAATTTAACGCTAAGAGAAAAATGATATTTTTCTAAATTTGAAAATAGTTAATTTCTTATTTTGCTCTTAATTAATGAATTCGTCATATAAATATATGACTTAATTAAATCCATAAGTTTCAAAAAAAAAAAAAACTTCAACTTTATACCCAGTATGTCAATTGTCATATGAGAGGATTCTTAGTAGTTCAGCTGGTTGACATTTTTATCTCGTTAGTAAAATTTTGATTCTTATATATTTGTGATATTTTTTTTATATGCTAGTTAATTATTTTTTAAAATCACGATAAATAATTTGAGACGTAGAATCACAAGAAGAGAATTATAATCTATTTATAAAGTTGTGACCGACTTCGATCAAGAACGTCCTTCAATAAAAAAATAGAAAATTTGTAGCTGACCAAATAATTTATGACTAGGCTCAAATTATGTTGCCACGTTATGTGAATGTGGTCATTGTTGCAAAAAAATCAAGCTGCGGCCATTAGTGTTAATACAGCTGTTTATTTGTTAAATGATTAAATCCAATAGAATATGTCGACAAAATTGTCACAAAAAAACAATTAAGTCACTGTCATTAGTGGTCAAACAGTTGTTTATTTGCAATATCCGGTTTGTGGTTGACGATTAATGGCCACTTTAATTTCCTGGTAATTTAATCACCGTAGCCAAAAGAGTCTATCATAAATAGTACGTACTGTAGGATTCAATTTGATTGGGTTCAATAATTGATATATATATCCCTTTTCACAATCTATAAAAATAACAAAGAACTCATCTAAATTATATATTTAGTGTGACCAAACATCACAAACAAGTACTTTTGCAGATTTATCCTGTTAAACTGTTTTTACCAGAAATTTAGAAGCATATGGCAAATATTTCAACTTGCTTCCTTGTCGTTGCTGCTGTTTTTCTAGGTAATAACTACACACACACAACTTGTGTTTTTGCATTGTTGATTTGTACTTGCTACCGCCTACACATATAGATAGATGATTCTCGTATTTTATTTACCGATCTTTACATGTGGATGATTAAGTTAGACGAAAGGAGAAAGATAACGATCTTCTTCAGTTGATCCCTTTTGTTCCTGTTTAGTCCTTTTTGTGTCCGAAACAGTTTTAACTTTTACATCTCTTTCTTGGAAAACAAATTTTTGGAAAGCTAGATCAAAATCTAAGACTCGTGATAACTTTCTATTGTTGTCTTGGATAGATCCATAATTAATCTTACAGATTGTAGTAGGATTTAGAGAAAGAAATTCGACATGTGTTGTTGCATGAATCCAATTTTCATTTCATTAAGAAAAGTCATCTGAAGGATATATAAATGAAATTGACTATAATTTCGTATTAAGTATCTCTGTTTTTATTGCACGCAGTTGGAACGATGATCCCATCGGAAATATTGGCACAAACATGCTATCAAATACATCCAGAAATATTGTGTGATCAAGGCAAAGTTGAACCAGAATGTTTACCGTTCTGCAATAACAAATTTGGACCCTCTGCTGGTGGCCAATGCATTGAAAATATTGGCTTTAATGGTCCTTTTTGTGCGTGTGATTATCCTTGCTAATCACTACATCTCTTCACTTTAATTTCTTCTTCCAATAAAGTATTATATACACACAGTTACAATTATATGTAGTTTTCGTTTAGATGACCTGATAATGTTAAGTTTTTGTTATACAGTCATTATATAAAAGTGAAACTCCATATCATGAATTTTATTGTAATTTACTTTTCATGAACTATATATATGTTATCTGCAACTATTCATTTAGGGATCTGATCATAATGTAAAACTTAACTATATTATCAAATTATAAAAGTTTAATTTGCTCTTATGTATAATACTTTTTCTGTACTATATCTGGTAGTTTTATAAATGGAATAACAGATCATTCTTTGATGTTTTTATTACTCTTTTCGTCCAATTATATTTGCTAACTTTTCAAAAGATTGTATGCATAGGCTACTCTGGGTTCAGCTTAATGTTATTAACTACCTACTCCAAATTCATATTCTAAATAATAGTACATTATATTTTGCGGTTTTAATAAACATTATATAGTGTCAGGTCAACAGGGACCAAGTAATATGAAACGGAGGCCGGAGGGAGTAGTACACTTTGCAGTTTTAATTAGTTATCGGAGAAAATAATTGAATTGAGACTTTCTGAATATAATATATATATATATATATATATATATATATAAATAAATAATTAATCCCTTGGAACTATATATATATGTTCATTTTCTTTTTATTAGTTTTAGGTCATTCTCATTAGATCCACAGTCCACACAATACAACTTAAATCTTTAATTAGATAAAGCAAGGAGACATTACAGCAAAAGAGTTTAGAGATTTCATATATTAATTTACTCAAATAATTAAATAACTAATGAGTTAAAAGAAATTAGATTAAGCACAGTGAAACTCAAATTAAGAAATGAGTGATTTTATTGAATTTTGAAAATTACAATCAGCAGTGAAAAAGAAATTGATGAAATACTTAGTAGAAATAAAATACAATTCCACTGCTTTATTATTCTTCAGCCATGTCTGCTCATCTCTTGTATCTTTTTGGTCCTCCTCATTAAGCCTTGAATTTAGGGAATTGAGCTGGAAATATTTAAAAACAATTATGAGACGGAACCAAGAACATTCTTTTGCAATAATGCAATCAACATTTTATCCAAATAAAATTTATGTGGTTAAAAGATATATATAAATTAAAGCGTATTATAAACTCACGAGTTTTCAAAATTAAAAACCATTTAAAAAGATCATAAAACAATTTGGCAAACTGAATTTGTTTCGATGCATTTGATGTTTTAGGAAAACAAGAAAGTTATTTATTCCGAATCTACCCTTATGGATTTCTCTTGGGGCAAATACTTTCATGTATACCTCTTCTGGTTGATCCACACCATGTTATTCTATTAAGTAAAACGTCAGTTAAGTGAGACAGTAAAAAGAGAGATAAAAGATAATTTAGACAAAAACTTTTATGATCATTAAGGGGTCATTTGGTTCAGAACAATGTTATAATCCCCGTAACCAAATGACCCCTAAGATTATGCCAATTTGTTAGGGAAATGTTAAAAGACATATAATATAGACAGAATAATTACCTACGAAATCCTTCGTGGAGCAGTCTCCATCACACTTCATCTCACAAAAGGTATAACCATGGCCTTGTTGAGAGCATTCTTGGTGACATGTGTGGTAGCAATCCTTGTACTCTTCTTCTGTGGCTTCACACACAGCTGTAAATACAACCATGCACATCAGAAACACTGCAACAAGCTTTTGACCCTCCATTTTTTTTTCTTGTTATGTATATGATTTTGTTTTTTTATTTATTGCTTGTTTGTTGATTGTACAGTGTTTCCTTGGACGATTTGGTAATGGTCATGGCCTAGGCTATTTATAGGGCTTTTAATTAGAATAAACCTAAAAGTATGGAATAGTTTTGTGGATTTCCTGCTTCATAGGACATCTAGTTGTTTTGCTTGAATTAAGGTTAATCCATTGAATGGTCAAGATATGTTTTTCACCACAAAAACAATATTAAAAGAATTAATATGTTTTCGCGATATGGTATTGGTTGGCACGCGAGTCAATTGTATATACGCACTTCAATTATTTCATTAGTTCTTTGATACATAATAATTAACTCTATATACCAGAAGTTATGGGTTCATATTTACTATTTGTTGTAAATTTTGGTAATAATATACATATATTCATATATACTCAACATTCGCCTTGCCTCTATAGAGTTTGATTCAATACGAACTTTAAGTAAATAAAACTTTTGAAACTTGCAATTTTAAATTAATCTGCCATAAAATTTGTCTGTTAATTACAAGACTTTTGAAGTTTATTGTCTTTAAGTGTATCAAAATGCCACCAACACTTGTTTTGACTATAATAATTCTCTTTCAAGGTAAATGGAAATAATTTTTAACGAGTTTAACTTCTATATATTGACGGTGCAAGGCAAGAACGTGTTGCATAAAGTCACCCAGCTTAATGTGCTCGTACACGTAACAGTAAACATTTGTTGACAAACTTTTCCATACAACGACTTACAATTTTTCCTATATTGGAAGACAATCAAAACCTTTTCAAACAAATAATACTATAAAAGGAAGATCACCTAATTAGGTAAACAGTTGTCAATTAGAGTAAGATTATAATAAGTCTTCATAAACTCCCTTCTTTATTGAGTTTTAGCTATTAGCTAACCATTCATTAGTTTAAAAGTTGGCCAACAAAAATACCTATCTTTTCTTGTTCTTTTGTGCTAAAAACTTTGGTATATAAACCCCAATATCCTCTTCTTTCTCTTCACTCAAAACCTCATCAACAACAAAACAAGAAGAAAAAAAAAGATCAACCAATCCTCTTTTTCTTTTTCACTTTTAGCCTCAAACTAAGAAAAATGGCATCCAAAATCAATGTGATGGCTCTAGTTATGGTTCTAATTGTGGCCATTTTTTGGCATGGAGCTTTAGCTCAATCAAGTTGTATGACTACACTAGTAGGATTATCACCATGTTTGAACTATGTTAGTGGAAATTCATCAACACCATCTTCATCTTGTTGCTCATCACTATCTAGTGTTGTCCAATCCAATCCCCAATGCCTTTGTGTGTTGGTTAATGGTGGTGGTTCTAATCTTGGCATTGCCATTAATCAAACTCTTGCTCTTGGATTACCTAGTGCATGCAATTTACAAACTCCTCCTGCGAGCCGGTGCAATGGTAAGATAATTTTTTATTCTATCGAACCTTTCTAGAACGATTTTGTTTGTTTAGATATTTTTTTGGCTGATATAGCGAAATATTGTTATATAGAACATATAATATAACATAAAATAAAATTGATTTCAAAGAAATCTTGATTGTTAATTATATAATGGTCTGATTGTACTATGTAATATTAAACAATGAGTTTAACTTCTAATTAACACGACTCACAATTATTATCAGGTCACGTAAAAGATAATTACAAGTAACTTTAACTGTCCAGTGAGATTAATAACCTAGAAATAAGGCAGTTAATTAATCTAACATACTACAATAGCTTTAAATACGCTGACAAAGGCAGAGCTCGAAGATTACGTATGATTTCCGCCGAATTTAATTTAGTAGTTTTTAGTCCAAACTATGTATATGTATTAAAAATTTGCTAAATATGTATAAATATTTAATTTAGAACCACACTTGTTGCTATTCTAGAATTTAGAACTCATAAAGTTCAAATCCTAGCTCCGCGTCTGTATTTTGATAGTTATAAAAATCCTTTACACCATGAGTACTTATGATGATTAAATAATTACACTGTCATAACATTTACATGTTTAATGAACTAACTGATTGTTTTGTGCATATAAAAAAAAACAGCTGGAAATGGACCAACAGCTTCAGCTGCAGTACCAGCAAGTTCTCCTGCAGGTTCAACTACCCCATCTGATTCCTCTAATGAAATCCCAACAACTCCATCAGGATCAGGTACTTCAAATTAAATATTTTATCATCTCTCCTGTAAGAATTTTAATTTAACATGTTATATTACCTGCTTTATTTTTTAGGTTAATTAATAAACTTACGTAACAATTACTTATATATAGTTGACCTGATAGTGTAAAAATTATTTTATATTGTCAGTGTATGTAAGTCAAATTACTCAAATGCTTTCATTGATGTAGGTACTACAGGTTCTAAAACAGTTCCTTCAACACCTGGATCATCATCATCATCTGCAGGAAGCAACTCAAAAATTTATATCACTACTTTAGTTGGATTCCTCCTATTTATTGCATCATCATCTGCTTTAATTTGACCACCAGTGGATTCTGAGTTTTTGGAGAGAAAAGTCATTTTTATGTTGATGTTGTATTAATATTACTGTTACTGTATTATTATTATTTTGGTTCCTCTGTTTTAGTAGGAGTGTTATACTGTTTGTAATTTACCTACATTATTTAATGTGACTTATTTTTGAGTAATTCTCAGGATGGTTCTCTAATTTATTTTTCCCTTCATTCTAAATTATTTTTTTTCAACAAAGAAAGTCATGACTTTCCGAGATGATAACTGGTAGTTGAATGGCCATACGAGAAAATCAACTTGACAACTCCATAAACTATTGAACTGAAAATGTTACATACTGTAATAATGTTTTGAGATGATGTAATGAAAGTTCTTGGCCAAATGAGTACTTCACAGAGAGTAGACAGAAATTTCATTAATTAATAATTGGCTCGAATTTTGATCATTTGGAATAACTCCATTAATTTAATAGATCGTTTTAAGAGATTCTAATAACTAGACAAAGACAGAGTCAAGATTTGAAGTTTATAGATTTTTTACTTTTTCCCGAAACGATATCATCATTTTAGTTATTGGATTCTCAATTAATGAATTTCCTAATTCAAATGTAGAATCTAAACAAAAGCTACTAAATCTGTCTGAACTATACTATAGTTCCGCCCTGGACTATAGGTCGAATCTCTCTCATTTTGCATATTGGTGAGTCTTCTCTTGAGGACAATAGGAATAAAGTATCCCATCCGCGAAGGCAGACTTGGACTTATTGAAAAGAAGTACTTGAGGTGAAGGCTAATGAGCGATTGCGACAACTACGGACCCTTTAACTAGCTTTTTTACCAATATTAATAACTAATAGGCTCTCAGAAGCTTTTTCACACAAAGAAGGGAGGAAGAGCTTGCTGCCAACTTGCCAGACGAGCGAACATCTCTGAGCTCAGCATTCAAGCACTCAATTCAACTGTATTGAGAGTTTCAGCAACTTCATTCATTCATATACAGTTGATTATTAAAGATTTTGCCAAGATACTAATAACCAAGTACAATATAATAACCAAATTATGAGAGGTTTGAAGACAAAACTATGTTTTGATTTGTGAATATAGAATGTGAAAATAGACCTTTGCCTCTAGAAAAGGGCGGCCCACGCATATAATCCGCCGACCTATCGACTTTGACTAAGCCCTTAATCAGTATTCCCTTTAAAATTTAGGCAGCTTTGCTGCAACAATTTATACCGTTTACACTGTTGCTTAAAAAGAGTTTATTACACTAGCATAGAGAAAATATTACCGATTAAATTACTTAAAATTTATAATAAGTCGGAATATTACACTAGCAATCATTTATAATAAGTCGGAAATATCCTCTCTACCTCCTAGAGGTAATGATAAAGTTCATGTACACTCTACTCTCTTTAAACCCCACCTTGTGATATTTCACTGGGTATGTTATTGTTATTGTAATAGTTTATATATAATAAGTGAGAGAAGTAAAATGTATAATAAGATAAATAATCTAATACAATAAATTAAATTTCTTTCTATTTTATATTTATAGACGAACGTATAAAAATTCTTCAATCAAAACTAAGAACTCATTGGAATTAATTAATTTTATTTTAAGATCATTTCATTTCGACAAGTTTTATACTGATCGTTAGTTTACTACAATTCTCCTTCTTTATTTAGATTTGATATCGACAATATAAATACGCTCACACATGCGGACTTCTTTAGCTATATGTAAGTTAAATTAAATCCATGTTTAAGTGACATAATATAGTTTTACTATCATTGCTGGAATATAAGAGCTACAAAGATAACCTTTTCTACTACCCCTTGTATATATGCTAAGAAAAAAGAGAAGCAAACCAAAATTTGAAACGTGGAGGATATAGGGTGGTGTACTTGTGTCTTTCATAAAATTATAGACCATACTAGAAAACTGCCATCTATATATGCTTGTTGTCATGAATTTAATAAAGTCGAATGTAGAAAGAAGGAAAAAATTAATGAATGCTTCCACATGGAGCCACTCTTTTATAAGTAGGCAAAGTTGGTCACCCACATGCATAACCCCCATCTGTCCTTTATTTTAATTTAATTATTGCACCATATTCCACTTTATAAACACTTGTCCTCCTATTTCCAACAAACACTGAATATCAAAAACTCCTCCTAATATATCAGCAGCCAAAAGGTAAGAGATATTGAGAAGGAATTAATTAAATTCAAGAAGAAAATGAAGATGTTAGCAAGTGCAATATTTGTGGCTATGGCTATTTTTGCAATACAAGTTAGTGGTCAATCAGATGATTGTCAACAAGTGATTGTTGGATTAGCACCTTGTTTACAATATATACAAGGGAATGCTACAACCCCATCAGCAGGATGTTGCACACAACTAGCCACTATTGTGAAAAATCAGCCACAGTGTTTGTGTCAAGTGGTTAATGGTGGTGGTGCCTCTTCTATGGGAATTAGTGTGAATCAAACACAGGCTATGGCTCTTCCTAAAGCTTGTAATGTCCAGACTCCCTCTGTTAGTCTCTGTAAAGGTAATCTTCGTTCACCAACCAAATATAAAACATTTTACACTAGAAAATAATTTCTGTCATACCAAAGACACTTGCAGCTGGAGATTTTTCTGAGTTTTTAACTTGTTTTCTCTGTCAAATATAAAACATTTCAGCTACTACTCCATCTGGTTCTCCAGGGTCTCCTTCAGGTACGAATACAAATAAAACTACTACTTCTTAATCGTATAATAATAAGAATAAAGCCTGATCTTCGTGAAAAATCCAACTTTTTTTAACCTCTTATTGTACACATTTTTGAGCAGGTGGATCTAAGGGTGAACCAAGTGGAAATTCAGGATACACAGTGAAGCTGCCATATTCTCTCTTGTTTACCCTTGTAGTTACAGCATCATTTGCCACCATCTGAGCTCCACTCACTATTGTTTGCAGTGTGGAGTTTGACGAAATTTGGTTACACTTTCTTTTAATTTTAGTGTACTTTGTTAATTTGATATAAACTTGGTAATTCATTACGCTAAGGCAGAGGCTTTGATGTACTCTGTTAAACTTTGAGATGTATTATGACTTTATCAAAGATTAATTTAATTTCAACTCGTGTTGGATAAATCAATTTTTTAGGGCTGGTTTGAATGGTCAATTGAACTTATTATTTTTAGAAGTATAATAAACTTAAAACTCTTTCTAATACCCAAATTCTTCTATGGTAGAAAACCTCGATACGTGACACACAAAGAAGTGTGGAATAATACTAACTCTCATTAGTTTTTGTGGTCAGCATCCCAGTATGTGCTGTGTGCTGACATGAACGACGTGCATAGTCGACGCACGGCTAAAAAATAACAAAAGTAAAAGACAGGTTAAAAATTTTGGACAAAAACTACAAAGAAATTAGTAGTAGAATACGATGTGCATTTTCTCTAGACTTTAGTTGTCTCAAAAATGAAAATGGGTTGCAATTTGCTAAGTACAACAGAAGCAGTCTAAGTGAGAAAAATTTCTGATCCCAAGAGAGGTGAGCATGTACAGCAAGGAAATAATTATGTCTCGGCAGCAGCATAGACTTTGAAAGGCAAACAACAGAAGCAGAGAAACAGAATTACAGTCTTAATCAAAATGCTACCTTAACAATACCAAGAAGCCCAAGTTCAAAAACAAATTCAACGACAAACGTAAAAGCTCCAAAACATAAAACATGACATAACTAGATAATCACTGCAGTACTAACTACCAGTTTGGTCGAAGGACCTACAGACTGCAAGTTTTCCTATAAAGATACTGAAATGAAACATAACGAGAAGTGCTACCATGGTGAGAGCCGGGAGAACATCTACTTCAACAATCTTCTTCCAACAGCTCCAACTAAAAGTGCTACACACACAAAGAAGTAAACAAATAATAAGCAAAAATCATAGCACATGCCAGCTAAATAACAAGTTATAGACAGAACACCAAAACAGATAAAAGAAAACTTGGAAACTCTTACCTTATCAATAACTAGATGATCAGCAATCTCCATAGGCAAGATGGAATTTTTTTGAGAAGGAATAAACCAATTAACAGGCATAATTGGACTCGCAAGAGGAAAGCTAACAGGGAAGGTTACTGAAGACCAGGAAAAGAAAAGGATACAACTAACTATTAATTCCCCTTCCCAATTTTCATTCCAAAAAAACAGAAAATTGGTCAAGGGGAAAACAACTTCAAGAGGAAGAAGTAGGAGTTAGATCCTATTCAAAGTTCAGAAGAAAAAATGAAATGAACACAGACAAAGGTATATGACCAGCCAATTCAGGCATTCAAGGAATAGCAAGGACTCAGATATGCTAAATATCCTATCTAATCATGAATTTGAATCTACAGAGAGAGAGAGAAGGTCAGGATGCAAGATTGGATGAAAAGGCTAAGAGTTTGGTAACTGAATAAAACAGAAGTCTAAAGGGAAGCTAACTAATCTGGTAGGGTCTAAGATATATACAATATCTCTAACAAACAGAATACCGAAAGGAACATGAAGAGGCAATAAGGATGAACAATCCTATGACAACTAGAATCAAGAATGAGAATTGATGGTTATGATGAATTGATCTCCAGAGAATTAAAGATAGTTGAGCAACGAGTTCTGCAACCTCTACAAAGAACTCCAAGCTATCTATCAATTACTGCAATAGAAGCATCCCACTCAACACCCAGCTTCTTCTTCCACTGATCTATGCACAAGCCACGCATAACCCCATTTGTTGAACCCTTCATAGTCTAACCACGTCTGCACATAAATGCACAGACTTTAAATTTACCCGGAGACAGTTGACCAACCAGCCATTGCTCATATCGAATTTCCCTTAAACCAACCACTCTTGACAGGTGTTGAAGCTTCACTACTCAGCTAAAGCACTCTACCATGACAAACACTAAGTGAAACGATAACTGTCGAACTAAAAACTGTTTTATTCACCATATGTACTATCTACTATTACCCAATACAAAAACTACATAATCCCCTATAGCTGCTATTCAGCACTCCCACCACATATTCATCCATCTGTAATTTCAAGGTTGAGCATGCGACGAAGAGTCTGTGTCGCAGAGTCAGTACCGTCAAATACAATTCCTGGAGAAGGGCTGCGCTCCCTGGTTGGAGATGCTGGTGCAGACTTGGCAATGGGACGCAAATCAATATCAGATGCTGAAGCAGGAAATTCAAGAGAGGCATTCCTTTTAGGCCTGAGAGAAAATTTGGGCATGGGCAAAGAACTAGGGGGAGGAGAATTTGAATAAGCTGGCCCCGCCCATAGTTCAGAAAACGGAAACTCATCATTCAAGGAATTCTCATTCCTGAGGTTAAATGGTATCGCAATCATGCTGTTTCTGGCTGGTTTTCTTGATTTCTTTTGATCTACAGAGTAAGACTTAACAGTATTAACAGGCAGTGATGTTAAAGGTGATCGCATTTTGGGAGACAAGGAACCCGAGACAGCCCGTCTGATGACGGGTTTCTTCCAAGACTTCGATTGGGTTTGAAATAAACCTGCTCTGGACTCAAGAGCCCGGCAATTTACCTCCCTGAACCCACCAGAAGGAGGTGAACCAAATGACCCAAATCGAGCAGGGCCATGCGCCCTACTTCTCCCATAGTACTGATTCCGATGCTGAGCAGCAACAATCATTTTCAACTGAACCAATAACCAATTCAATCAAATTCCACTAGAACTCACAATCTTATCGACAAGCCTGAAGATCTAACAAGAAACAGCATATGTCAAAGATTCATACTGGGGCTTTGAAATACTGTAAAATGACAGTAGATCCTAGATTTTCTTCTCAACCACCAGATTATCAACAAATCAAAATCGCTATCACTGAATCCAAACTATTCTTCAACATACACCACCAGCACGTAAAAAATTCATCCACAATCACCAGTTCACCCTTCAGTTTCTTCAGATCTATAACCCAGTAAACAAAAAAGAAGCAAAAAGAAGAACATATCAGTCAAATAACATGAAATCAAACAAATCAGTACATCAAAATCGAAACACCCAAAAAGTAGAAAAACTTAAAAATTGTACTAGACACGTATCAGTAACTCAAAATCGAAACACCCAAAAAAAGTGCAAAAAACTAAGAATTGTACAAATCAAAGTTCTAAATTTCATTTTCAAGTAAAAATTCGAAAAATTACCTTATGTCAGAAAGTGAATAGTGAAGCAGAGCGTCCGGAAAGTGTGATTTAGGATGAGATTTTTCTCCTTAACCTAACAATTTTTCGCTTACGTATATTGGATATGAACAGTAAATACTACTGGCACTTATTTGTATGGCTGTCAGTTCTCTTTGTATTATTATCGAGCCACCATAGATTCAGCCACAACTTTTTCGAAACCTGAATCCCCGGATCTGAAATGAACCCTAAGTCGTATTCGAATTTAGTTTGAGGTCCAGAGGCATGCAGCATCATTATAAAATTAGCCTTCCTTTTATGATGTATTTACGGAAATGACACTGTCCCCGAAGGTCCGTTTGGACTTATTTTTGTTATTTTAACTTAAAAAATGAATTGTTAAAAATATTTTTATTTTATTTTATTAGTATAATTATACTTAAAATTATTTAAAATAAGTCAAAGTAGAAAGGCTCTTACTTATGTTTATAAGTCATAAGTTATAAACATAGTATTATATTTTAAAGACAAATTTAGACTTACCTCCTAAAACTAAGGTGTACTTTTGATCAAAATTTCAGTGTTCATGGGTCCGATTGGCTCCATTTTTATCAAAATCAAATTAATTATATTAGTTGACCAATTTAATTTTTTGATTTTATCGAATAATTAAAGTAAGCATGAGGTAATTTGAGATTATCATTATTGTAAATAAAATTGAGGTTTAGCCTTAAAATCGAGAAAATGAGATCTCTTACCTTTTTATAATTTGAATAGAAGAATGAGATTATCGTTATTGTAAAAAAAAATGAAGTTTAACCTTAAAAATGAGGAAACTAGATATCTTGCCCTTAAAAATTTGTAGTTGTATTATTTTGGGACCCAAGCAATGAAATTCTTTATAATCAATGTTTAATAAAATCATTCAATCTAGCTGGAGTAATTCAACTACAAATGAAAGAATAATCGCATTATTTTCAGTCCACTATTTATGAAAGTGGCTTCTTTTATTAATACACGTCTTTTGGCTTGTTTCGATGGTTGTTACATATCGTACGATTGTATCGTATTGTTAATTTAAATGTAATATTTATTTCAATTGTTATTTAAGTTTATCATATTGTATTATCGAATTTATGGTTATATAATCTTGAAAAAGTTTCATTTCATATAGCAATTGATTTGATGTAATTGTATTAATTACATTGTTCTGTTCTCATCTTATTCTTACTTGATATTTAATAATTATATCTAACATTAATTTTAAAACATTAGCTTTAACTTTCGTAATAATAACTTTATCTCGTATTTTACTTTTTCTTCACAATAGTATTAACTTATAATTCTTTACATTTGGAATCTATGACATTATAGAACAATGAAAAATGATACAATTCAAAATAATAATATACAATGTTTTATAATAGAGAAAAGACATCAAAACACCCCTAAATTTGTCCACAAAATTTACTTTAGCCCTTTAATTACACTGACATTTATTTACCCCCTTAACAACTTTCAAGTGATTTAATATCACCCTAAGAATATTAGACCAGTTTCACAATGGAGAGTGTATTACACACGCGTCACGTCACTGCCAAGTTAGTGCCATATCAGAGCCACATCAGAACCACGTCACTAATATAAATATTATATAGTAACATAAAAATAAAAATAAAAATAAAAAATTATGCCCCACCTCCTTTAATTTCTTCTTCTCCAATCCCCCCCCCCCCCCCCCGCTCTCCAACACCCCGACACCACCCCCTCCCCCACCCCCCTTTTTCTTCTTCTCCAACATAACACTGCCCCTCTCCCCTCCTTTCCTCTTCTCCAACACTCATCCCTCCTTTCTTCTTCTCCAACATTGCCCTCCCTCCTCTCTCTCTTCTTCTCCAATGTCGTCTCACCCACCCTCACCACTCTCTTTCTCCTTCTTTTTCAGCCCACTTTCTTCTTCACTTCTGAAAAATTTTAATACGAATTTTCATTTTTTAGCTTCCATCATTTTACCAATACAAAAAATATTAATTAACAATTAAGACAATTCCTAATTTTTAGTATTCACCATTATCAATTTGTTATCATAAATTTATCATTTTCTCTTCCATTTTCATTTCTCACTTACTACCATACCTTTATCAATTGCATCCTCTCTATTTTTTTTATGAAATTAACATTACAATATTTCGAAGCTTCATTAATGATTTTTGTTCTCAAACTTTAAATTTGTAATTGAATTTCATGATAAATTATTTTGGGTATTATAATGAATCTCTTTCTCTAATCTTATTTTAAAAAGAAATTATTGATTGGTGAAGAGAAAAAAAGAGCTGAACACTAGTTGAAAATGGTGAGAGGAAGGAGGGGCAAGGGTGGGTGGGGTGGGGTGGGGGGTCGAAGAAGACAAAGAAATGGGGAGAGGGGTTAAAATTTAAAGGTTGGAATCCACTTATTAATTTTTTTTAAAATAATGAATTTAAAATAATAAAAATGGGCCTAGATTTTCGGTTTTGAATTATAAACGCGTTTTTTTTCTTTTATATTTAAATTTTTATCCATGTCAGCATTAGGGTGATATTTAATTCATTTGAAAGTTGTTAAGGGGGGTAAATAAATACTCGCGTGTAGTTAAAGGGCTAAAGTAAGTTTAGAAGTGTTTCGATGTCTTTTCTCTTTATAATATGCAATATATATATACTATGAGCCGATATATAAAAGTCATTCAAATTATGTATTATGTTTATATTGATGAAGTGCTTTAATAAATAAATCATGGTCTTCGAATCAGTTTTTATGCACCTCGATTAATTTTACGAGATATTGTGCCATCTTCCATTAGCAACATGTGTCGGATAACTATGTTTATTAAGGCTAAAATAGATGGAATGAATCACTTTGTATTTTTTGTCTCCACTGAAGTTTAAACTCGAGATCCAACTAAATCTATACTTCTTCATTACTCGTACAGGCTTGACTTAAGCTGTATTGAGGGAATCTCAAACCTCATGTTTCTTAACCCTAGGACACACCCTTGAAGATAGTGTTATCAAGGTTCTGACATTTTCAACAAAGTTATGCTTCGTTGAGAATCTAAATTTTGCTGATAATTTTAACGTTATAGATATATTGAAGTGGAAAAAAGCAGTCATATGCAAACAATATTTAAATTTTTACATAAAAAAGAAAGATGACAGATTATGAATCTAGTAAATTCACACTTACTATATAAAGGATACAGTCATTGAAAAGGTTAATTACAAATAGACTATATGAATGATCACCAAATTCACAAAAATTAACGAGACAATAAGAAAAGCTGACTGTAATCAAGATCAGTAACTTCATAATCAAATTCATCTGCCATACTTTGAGGAATAGCGTGCTAAAGATCAGTTTGAGAAAAGTTGTTTGCAACAATGTTGATAATTCTAAATAGATATTTCACTTGAATATAATAGCTCGTGAGAGAATATACATAGAGACATACTAATGAAATGAAATATTACTTGATGATGTGGAGAAATTTATGAAATACTTGTTCTTCCAAATACACGCAACTAATTTATAAAGAAAAATGCTACAATGATAACAAATTCAGAGAATACCTAGAATATAGTCTCAAAAATTAAACTGAAATATAAAAATACTTCTGAAAAATCAGGCAAAATTCAAGCGTATTGATTAGTATTATCCTGTTGTATTTGCTTTGTCTGACAAAAAGCGAACTAATTTTTTTTTCAAAATAAACAAAAGGAGATTAAAAAGATTGATCAAATTATTGTGAAAGAAGTTCATTGTCACAAAAATTATAATGCTAAAGTAGTTGTAATGATGAAGAACCTTAACTATTATTCGTAAAAAAATTAATTTGAATCACAATTATAACAACAATACCTTTATGTTGGTTTAGCTGAATAGCAAATGTAGCATCAAATTGCTTGTAGCTTCTTGTTTTTTATTCTGTTGATACAATAGTTAGAAAAATTATTACATCATTGAGGGATAAAGAAATTTGATTTTCTCATGTGTTTTTCTGTTTACATGTAAGATTTTTGATTTGTTTGTACATATCAACCTTTTATAATAAAATATTTATTTATAAAAAGTGCTACTAATAAAATAACAAGAGAAAATCACGTTAGAGAAGTGTATGCAAGTTTTTGCCTATTTTTTTGCATTTGATAATAATTTAATTTTACGAGTAGCTAATTAGATAAACACAATTACTCCATATATTTTTTTCACCGATAACCTCCGCAACACACCATTTTCAACTATCAGCATTGTCTTATAACTATCATTACTGAACCACCTCAATCAATTGTTATCGTGACTAATAATTATTTTCAATTATAACCACTAACTATCATAATCACAATAACCACTAATGCTACAAACTATTGCCATTAACCATTACTATATATCATCGACCATAATCATCGTTTACAACTATCATTAACTATTGCTATTATCCATCACAATTACCTGTCATCATCACTAACTACCAATCATCAACCATAATAATCATTAGCTATTATCCCGTTATAATAATACCATCCCTAATTGACATCTACACCCATTATCGATAACCATCATCATCAACTAATAATTTTTTAAAATATCTTATTAATATATTATTAGATTGACTTAATATTTTATTTGAATTATATATTTATTAATTTTTTAACAAAAATAATTTTATATATTCAAATATTAAAAAATAAATTATATCAATTATTTAGCATTTAGATTTTATATTTGAATATGTAATACAATTCAAATACTTAGGGTCTGTTTGAAAAGCCACCTGGTAATTGGAATTGGTGTAATTATCAGCCTAGTAATTACAACCTAGTAATTACAGCGACCTGTTTGGTTGACACAATGTAATTACAGTGTAATTACAAGTGTACTGTTTGGTTGCATAAGTGTAATCACATGGTTATATTAAAATTTTAAAATAAAAGCTAATTATCAAAACTAAAAAATTATACTAAATAAATAAGGGCCTTTATAAATGATAAGTAAATATTTGAAAATGAGAAGGAAATGAAATATAAATAGTATAAAATAAAAAATATATTTTTTAAAATTATTAAAATGATAAAAATAAAAAAGAATTTAAAATATAGAAATAAAAACACAAATTAAAACGAAAAAATAAAAATAGAAATAAAAAGGACGAAATTAGAAAGTAATCAGCTTGTAATTACACCATGTAATTACCAGCAATTCACAGCTCCCGCTGTGAATTGGAGAGTTTAATTACCCCCTGTCAATTACACCCAATTACCTACTGACCAAGTAATTACCTGGCCAACCAAACATGCCAGACTGTGTAATTACACCCAATTACACCAAATCCAATTATCAGGGTGGCTTTCCAAACAGGCCCTTAAATTTTACTCTCTCCGTTCACTCTTACTTGTCCATTTGAACGTGCATGTATTTTAAAAAATAACAATTAATATGGATATTTTACCAAAATAATCATATTAATTGATATATAGCTTTATTCTTGAAAACTAATTTAGGAAATGTAATTACTGTTGTTGGTAAAATAAGAAAAAAAGTAATTATCTTTTCTTGATATATTAAATATGACAAGTAAAAATGATATTTTATTTTAAATTTTAGGCAAGTAAAAGTGTATGAAGGAAATAATAATCTTAACAATATAATGTTTAAGTAAAAAATAATAATTTTAAAGACTTATTTTTAAGTCAAAAAACAAAATAAATCAAACACCATAAATTAAAATTTATAACCTCTAAAAACAAATAAGACCAAAATAGTGCACCTAAATATTACACAACTAGTGTAGTATGCATTTTCTTGCGTTGACGTCAATTTCTGGGGTTTGGACCAATCAGATTGCGTTATTTTTCAAAACTATCCTACACAATAAAAAGAACCAAAGGGAAAATCTGAAAGAGTAAATATTTACACCTACATGTCCCTTCTTTCCCATTGAGCGATCGTTCGATCACTGAAATCTTCACCAATTCTGATCTATAAACCCAGCCACCCCATCTATCTAGATCTTCAGGTTTAACATTTCTTCCCTTCATATATGATTGATGTTCAATGCTATGTTTATGTGAATGCATTCCAATTCAATTTTGGAATTTGTTATATGGATCTAATTGTTTTTAATTCAATTGAGTTTTATGTTACAGATCGAAGTCGTCCAGGTCATTGAAAATCCGGTTCGCAAAAATCACTTGTAACGGTAAGGGTTTCGGTGAGCAGGCGTTAATTTAAAAAACGACGCCGTTTCGTTGCTGCCGGCGTCGGCGTCCTTCAATTCAATTTAACATCTTAGCTGGTTAGTATTGTCTCTTTACGGCTCTATTTATCTGTCCCATTTTTTTGTATGAGATCAGGTGATTCCGATACATTTAATTGAGTTGGAATTTGGTAATAATCAATGGCAGCTCGGGGGCCAAACTAGTTTAGTTCGTACGAACCCTTTCAACTTTTGCCTTCACCATAAATCATAGGCAGGTTGATCATTTTTTATTAATATTAAATGTTCAAAGCATCAACTTCATACAACCTGAAATGCAAAACAAAGACGATTTCAAGGGGAGGAAAATAGTATCTATAAAGCTGAGTTAATCAATACCGTGAGAAGAGAACTTCAGAAAAAGGAAAAAAATATCATGTTATAAAAATTCGAAGAAAGAGAGGTTTATAATTTAATGAGCAAATTAGGCATTGTGATTCTAGAATTACAAATCAATTAGAATAACATCTCGAATTTGAAGGAGAAGAAGCACATTCATAATACAAAGTTAGGTGAAAATTCCATTTTTAAATGAAGTTTGAGGGTGAAAATGATTTATACTTTGTTATGTAATCTCACTGTGGCAACTTTAGATCTGGGGAAGATTTTCTTTTTTGGTCCGCAAAGAAAGTTAGAAAATGTCACGTTTAATAAGGAAGCCTAACTCAATAGGTTAGTCCGTAGAGAAAAAGCGTAAGTCCAGTTGGCAAAAATATGGTGCAGAGTAAATTGTACCATCACTTTCTGTATGTATTTATATATATTGTCCTTCTAAATCGAAAAATGGGATAATGAATTTAACTCTTGTTGTATGTTGTTCTCTGCTTTGATTTGCCGGTTAGTTTTGAGTTAAACCAAAAAGAGGTGGAGCAGTTCAAACAATAAGAAATTTTATTAATAGAATGGTTGAGCAAAGAAACATCAGTGTTAATAACAATCATCATATTCATTTAAACAAAGGCACCAATGAATGAGACAAATAAAATATTTGTAATGCCCCTGGATTTGTGGTCAGTGGTAGCTGCTCTTTCTTGTTAATTTGGATCTTATTGACTGATTTGTTTTCCTATTTGTCTTTTCAGTTAATAATTTTGAAGGAATCCAAAGAGGAAAAAAAAGGAAGTCATTCAATTTGACTCGTTTGTTAATAACAAAACTCATTTTTGGAGGAATAATAGTCTTCTACCATTTCAGTGGAATAAATGCACAATCAATCGCTCTCCAGCCTTAGGATCTTTATTTGTTTATCTACCCATGCTATGTGTCCAACACCTAATCACAACAAAGTATGTGCCCTAGATCTTCCTTAAACTGATACCGTTGGGTTCTTCTTCTCTCAATGCCTTTTTCTGTTCTCTTCCTTTTGTAGTGTGTGTCTAATATCTAAAGAGGGTATTTATGTCGATGCATATCATCCCTGTTTAGCTAGTTAGCATTTTCTTGTGCTTTAGCTCTTTGTACATCCTGAATAAAAAACTGAAAAGGCTGAATTAGTTCTCATATTATCCTCACTCTTTAACCAATCCCATTTGTATCCTGTAGTTAGGACTCATTTATATCGCCTGCAGAATTTCTGCTCTTGCCAAAGAGATCAGTTTTCTCTATGTGAAATTAGTCCCCCTCTCTGTAATCTCTCAGTTTCTCTGAGGAAGAACCGTGTCCTGTCCGTCTTCTTTACTTCCAGATCTAGGAGTTCTCCGCCTTCATCTTCTTCTCCTTAGTCGCTCTATTTTTGTTTCATGAGATGTTTGAGTTCTCTTTGCTAGTTTGTGTTGTTTTGGAGCTGGGGTGTTTAGTCTTGGTCGGTTTTGTGGATTGGACCTTTCCTCTGATGCTATTTCTGGGTGTGGGTGTGTTATTGTCTGTCTTCCAGCTTCTTTGAGTCGCATGTGCTGAAATAGGGGGGGGGGGAATAAAAATATGTTTTTCTTTGATTGTTTAATCAGCATATGATGTACTGTGTGGTTATTTTTCTTTTGTGATTGATGTTATGGACTTGTTTTCCTTTGATTCAATATGGCTTCAAACATGTGTTTTTTTGGGGCTTGCTGAATGTTTGATATAATGAATATTGCTGTTCTTTTTTTTCTTCTATTGATTATTATTTATTGAACTTTTTTTTTCTGGCATCTGTTCTAGAGTTTTGGGAAATTTGGAAATAATCAATGGCAGCTCCAGGGGGACCTAGACCAAGGAATGCGCCACCACCTAATTATAACCCTAATGCGCTTGCTGATGGCATGCAAAATCTACAAGTAAATAGGCCCAATCAGCCACCTAGTGCTCCTAGGCCTAATACCCCATTTGGGCAGCAACCACCTTTTGCTGGTGGACCACCTGTTAGTCGTCCAGGACCTCCACCCCCTGGTGTGTTCCCGAGAGGTCCTGCACCTCCTAGTGGTCCTCCACACTCTGGATTGCCTCCTCCTGTGGCTCAGTCTGTTCCTCCCTTTGCATCCCGGCCACCTCCTCCTGGTGTAATGCCTCCTTATATGGGTGGTGCAGCCCCTCCACCTGGGTCTTTGCCTTCTGCATTAGGTCCTCGTCCAGGGCCTCCGGGTCCTTTTTCTTCTTCGCCGTTGACAACAGGTCCTGCTATGCCACCGCCATCAAGCATTTCTAGCTCGGTTAGTAATGGGCCACCGGCAGGTGGGCCGGGAATGATGCAGGGCGGAGCACGTTTTCCTCCTCCAAGCAATACAATGAGGCCACCATTTGGAGCTCCTCCACCAGCTATGGTTTCACCTGGCGCTCCTTCTCAGCCTTCAGGCATGCGCTCACCCTTTGGAAGTTCGTCATCTGTCAGCACAGCACCAGTTACAGCACAACCCCCACCACCATTTTCAGGGTCATTTCAGAATGTGCCACCCCCTTCAGGTTCCTCCCCATTTGCAGCACCTGTTCAAGCCATGCCTCCACCCATGGGTGCTCCTTACGGAACACAGTCGTGGCAACTGCCACCCCATCAGGTGATCTTTATATGCCTATCTTACTGTACTTGTTTTGGAAGGTGAAATCTATGTATTTTCCCAAAAAAATTTGATAGTCATGTGCATATGTAATTGAGGGAAAAAACAATTTAGAGTTTATTTCAGATCCCTGGTGTTAAGAATTTTCACTGAACTCATTAGTGAGGTATAATTTATTTTGTATGATCTTTGAAGCTGAGAGATATATTTAGTTCTTGCCTGTGATAGAGTACAAAAGAAGTCAGGATATATATTTTTTAATTTGCACCAACATCTCTTGGACCAACAAGCCACACACGATGTGTATTTAATCAAATTCTATGCGTTCAATTATTATTTTTAGTAACCATCAAGAAATGTTGGCCTGTTGGGTTCTGGCATCAAGGAATTAAAAGGGTTCAAGGAGCCTAGTGTTGAAGAGATGCTTCATGACTTTAGGACAGAAAGATCAATAACATTCAGAAACCGGTTACTGTTTGGTGCTGTTGATGAGTAACTTGCGAATGATATCAAGACTCTGTTAATGGCTGTTTGGTATTATCAGAAACTTTGTTGTGGAAGTAGTAGGGTCTAAAAATGAAGAAAAAGATACACTTTGAAGAGCTGTCAATTTAGAAAGGGGTGAAAATAATTTTCTCCCTCCAATAATAATCAATGATGTCATATTTTATTCACTCAAAGATAATTAGAGAAGTATTCTTATGAATTTGTGATGAAATGTACTGGTATTTTTAAATAATTTTTATTTTAGTAGTATGTGCATTATAAAATTCTCTTTTTCTTCAACAGAAAACCGAGTTTTAATTCTCATTAACGAAGTTACCTACATGAATTCTTTTTTTTTTTTTAAACTTTTAATATGTTGTTTGGAATTCTTTCATTATTCGAAGTTATTAAATAGTATATTCGATTACTCCATAAATAAAAATTGTTTTTGTTTATAATTTTTTTTATTTGCTAGGTCTTTTTCCGTGCTTGAAAGTAATGAATTTTTTTTTTTTTTGACAAGGAGAAAAATCCTTTAAATCATTTATTTACTATATCTAAATTAATTCAAAGTATAAATAGAGAAATCCTTTTACAAGTTTGTTGCAAAATCTGCCGCTATTTAAATAATTGTTTTATTATATCTCAAGTGTATAAGTACTTGTAAAAGAAAAATCTTAAGTATACAAGTTTCCTTTAGCATGAAAAATTTAAACATTATCAAAGTTTATTACACCACCTTTGCAGTTTGGCTGGACCATCTGAAAAGGATAACTATCTTTCACAATTGTAGCTACAACAACCTACCTATCCTTTCTTAATCAGAAGAGGTATAATGATCTTACATAAAACTTTTATTTAATTCAAAAAGACCCTAAAGTACATGGCACATTTCCAATGTAGTTTTTTTCCTTTCTATTGAAATCCTATAATTATGTGGATCACATGTTGGATTGGATCAGGTAGATTGGTTTCAGTATGCTTTTACTGTATTTCCACTTTCATGTGAGGTGCATATTCTGAGTTTACTCATTGACAGGGGGCTCCACATTCTGCTATCCCTGGTTCGATGCAACCACCAAGTATGTATGGAATGGCCCCTCCTCTTCCAAATCAAGCAGTGGCTTCAATAACTTCTTCTATTGGCCATACCAGCCCATCAAAAGTTGATCCCAATCAAATCCCGCGCCCTATTCCAAATGCTTCTGTAATTCTGCATGAAACCCGACAAGGCAACCAAGCCAATCCCCCTCCGGTAAATTATCATTTCATTTATGAATGTTTGGCTCTAATATCTTGCTTGGTTGTATGGGACTGTTGCATATGCAGTTGAACTATCTTTCTTCAAATGGTTATGCTTGCCTCCTAAAGGTTCATGTTAAACTAACTTTCTTTTTACTGCTGTTTCCTGTTTTCCATTTTTTCCCCACTTGAAGCCTGCCACAAGTGACTATATTGTTAGGGACACTGGAAATTGCAGCCCACGGTACATGAGGTGTACTATAAATCAGGTACTAAACTTCTTTGCGTTGTTTTTTGTCTCTGTGTTATTCTTCCCTCTATGGTTTCTGCATTATACTCTTTCATCCTTCTATGGAATGAGAAGCTTATTTACCATATTTATTTTTTATTAAAGCACTAGTTGTGATGCTTTGGTCCTTGTTGTTTGTGTAACAGATACCATGCACTGTTGACCTTTTGACAACCTCGGCAATGCAATTGGCTTTATTGGTTCAGCCCTTGGCTCTTCCTCATCCATCTGAAGAGCCCCTCCAGGTAATGCATTTCTTGCCATCTATATATCCTAATTTTAATATCCTTTTTGTACCCTTACGTTTCATTATATGTGAACCTTCTGTTTGGGCACGAAGTTTAAGTGGAGAGAAAAAAAGACTTTTAGAACTTGTGGTCTTAAACATGGCGTGATATTTATGTGTCTATAAAACCATGTCATTAAGGGTAAAATAAGAAGTTTAAAGTGAAATTGTTTCTAAATGTAGAGTAACGTCATTCTTTCTCGTACAGGCTAAAGATGAAAGAGTAAAACCTTTGACGGAACAGACAAAGTAATAGTTTTTGGGGTAAAATAATGGTATACCTTGGTGAAAGATGATATAAGGTATATTTTTATCCAAAGATGTAGAAATAACTATGAATTCAGTAACTTAGGAGTCTCCGCTAAATGGAGGCCACAATTGAGAATGATAGGTATATTTTTATCCAAAGAGCACGAGGGAATAACAATTTGGAAGGAAAGAAACAACAAAACTTCTTTTGAGAAGGAAAAAGAAACAAAAACTTTTTGAGAACAGAAAAGATAAAAAATCAAGCACGGGTTTTGAGCCAAAGCTATTGGGTTCTGCCAAACCTGTAGCTTTAAGGCTGGCTCCGCCTTACTTCTATGTCTCCCGTCTTTTCTCATCTCTTTCAACCGTTGATAGCTAGAGCTCTTCCACCTTTGCTCCTTCACCCATGTTGTAGGCCCACGTAATATGATGGCTTTAGCTACTTGCTGCCACATAGCCGCTAATCTTGAATTTTATGTACCTCTCCAACTGGATTATTGTGGACTTCCTGTTTTTTTTTTGAGAAGGTAAGTAAGCTTCATATATTAAAAGAAACAGGCAGCCTAGCACTGAACATGTGCTAACTGCTAAGGCAGTACACAGGCTAGGATTCCCTCAGTACAGAAGCAATATTTTGGACTTCCTAATTTTGACCCACAACTTGGATATAGCCTCAAATCAAACCAAAGAACTGTCTCATATGTGATTAACAGAAAAACAAGCTATCATGTGCAAACAAATGATATTTGTAGTGTCAAGATTTTTTTAAGTTATGACAATTAATTATGTTTGTTGAGATTTTGTTGAAGTACTACTGTGTGATGTATTCTAAGATGTACAATTGACTGCTGTGACCCTTTGAGGTTAGGGGAGTGTGCCCTTTCTTTTTCTTTTTAAAGTGGTGGTTCAAAGGAACGATCGTAATCCCTAGATTGGAAACTGTTTCAACTAATCATCACGAACCTATGTTTATGCTTGTTTTTTATCTGTTATTATCTCTACTTATCCTATATTCTGAGCACGTAGGGGCACTTCAATGATGTAAATTGGTTTGCTTTGCTTACTTGAAGGCAGAATGAATTAGTTTGGTAGTTCTTTAACCTTCGTGTTGCTTTCCTTGATAGGTGGTTGATTTTGGGGAAAGTGGTCCTGTTCGGTGTTCCCGTTGCAAAGGCTATATAAATCCTTTCGTGAAGTTCATTGATCAGGGAAGACGTTTCATCTGTAACTTATGTGGTAAGAATGAAATTCATTTATTCCCCCTGAAGTTATGTGATATTCGGAGTCTAGAGCAACAACAACAACAACATACCCAGTGTATTCCCACAACGTGGGGTCATTTGGAGTCTGAGCGGCTCTAGATATTATTTGGAGACTCAAGATTGAAATGCAACATAGCATGGCCGTGATGTTTTTGAAAAAACTACAGGATACAAAACAGAAGTATCAAATTTACATTGTTATTGATATTTTTCTGACAAAACACACAAGCACATTCTCAGACGTCTAATATACATACTTACTGGTCAACTGAGAACATGTGAGCCGTCTTACTTTTACACCTTCCATTTCATAAGAAGCGAAGAAGAAAATTATCTTTTAACATAGTCCTTTCTGGACCAAATTCAGATATAAGTGTTATTTGGAAGTGACATTGAAAGCTCTCAATATGATCGTTATAGGTTGACATGTAAATGTATACATGAAGACGGCCAGTGAGCAACTTCATAAGTTAACTAATGCTATGAAGCGGAACAGTAAAATGAAAGAATCACTGACTCTCTCTCTCTCTTTTATGTTGGAGATAATTCACTTATCCTCTGTTAAATAGTCAAGCTGTGCACAAGCCGGCTTCGGCATTACCCATCAAATTCCTATTTTTAGTGATATGGTCCTGCTTTGACAGCAAGACCTCTTCCATTTTCTATGGTATAGCTTTCATTTTCTGAACACCTTTCCTAGTGTACGTGCATGATTTTGATATAGCAGGAGAAGTTCAATCTCCTAGTAGAAGACTAATTGGCCAGGTTCCATGCTATTCACTGCAAATTACACATTTCCAAAACAATTGACTCTAAAAGGCTAATGGATTGAACTCCTATTCCATCAGCTTCAATTAATAAATCGAATGCACGACTTGAAATGTAGAAACCATTTTCAGTTTCCTAATGCTGCATTTTGAATGAAGATGTGCTGTTATGCAGTTTTTATCTCATGTTTCTTGCCGTCCTTTTTGCAGGACATACCGATGAAACTCCACGTGACTATCAGTGCAACTTAGGTCCAGATGGAAGGCGTAGGGACGCTGATGAAAGGCCTGAACTATGTCGAGGAACCGTTGAGTTTGTCGCTACCAAGGAATATATGGTTGGTACCTTTTGGGCACTTTGGTTCAAGGATGTGATTGCATGACTTTATAGGAGTAATGCCATATTAAGTAGACATTCCGAGCTCTGAACTTTCAGTTTAGCTGGCTTTGAGCTTTCAAATATATGATCTGAAGTTGTTTTGGTATTTGAGGAAGCTAACCAGAATAGAATGGAATGAAATACATAGGATTCATATTGCAATATCAATTAATTTGGGATTGAGGCTAGTATCAAAATAATAATAATAAAAATAACACACTAACTTGAGATTGAGGCACAGTGGATTGGCACGCGGGAAGTTTGCAGTTCACTAGCACTCTTTTCTATATATTCCAAATGTTGGTTCTTGTGTAGTTTTCCAGCACCAGGTTGTTGCTATCGGCCTGCTATTCTGTTGCTGATTATAGACCTTAGGAGGAAACAGTTGTTCTGAATATCATCCCTTACAAAATTCTTTTCAGCATTGAAAGTAGTACAAAAATAACACAGAGGGAGAAAGCTAAAGAGGAATGTGGGGAGAAGGAGAAGGGTCCAGTAAGCAACGAGCGGAAGACGTGAAATGTTGAACTGCCGCAGACTTGTCAAATTACTGCTCCTAGAGTACTATGCAATCTGTTAACAGCAGAAGTGATAGGTTGAGGGGGTCTGTAGTGTGGACGAGTAGGATCTCAAATTTAGAAAATTAACCTAATACTTCGACAGAGACATTTGTCGACAGAGTTCTAAATCAATGTAGATATAGCTTTGAACTTACTCTCTGTTGGGAGTTGATTTGATGCCCTTTGTTTTTGTAGATGCACTCCTTTCTTTGGTGTAGGGAATCCCTTAATTTGATTTTGTAACTTATTGGATTTTGCAGTAATAACTTGGAATTTGTCTTGTATTTCAGGTGCGAGATCCAATGCCCGCTGTGTATTTCTTCCTGATAGATGTTTCCATGAATGCCATACAGACTGGTGCAACTGCAGCTGCTTGCAGTGCAATCAGCCAAGTTATTTCTGATCTCCCTGTAAGTCTATTGGTTGTTTATGATGACGCAACATGCATTTTTTTTACCTTTAGATTAGAGGGAAAAGTATTTGGCTTGTCTTCTCAAGTGGAATCATCATAAATCAATAATATTCTTGTACTAAATCAGTGAGATTAACCAGAACTTCTGATGTAGCGAAGCAAGTACCCGTGTAATTTGTCTGTTGAGATGATGAGAAAGGTTATTGATGCATCTGAATTGTGGAAAACCTAGTTTGTCTCCATTCTGAATAGTGCGATGTTGCACGAATGCTGCTTAGTCACTTTGGTTTATCCAAGAGTTCATTATGGAATATCTGTATTTAGTGGCTGTTGGCCCGGGGAGGGGGGGGGGGATTAGGCAAAAAAGATGAAGAGATTATGATGCGATAACCTGTCGATTTGCATCTCCTTAAGCGATGGCTTATAATAATTCCAGAAGGTAAAAGGAAAATGATGAATGTGACAAAAGGATTTAGGTGTGAATCCTTGAATGTCTTCGATTGAGGGGTTCTTTTCTCGGCATCTGGTGTCATTTTAGTTGAATGAACAATATGTTGATCTGGTAATGAAAGCAATCTATGATCTAATGGAACTCGGGATAGATGGGATCATTCAAGTGGTTAGAATGACGCGGTCACTAGGAGACGTGGATTAGGGAATACATACTATTTATGATACAGTTCAGCTTAGATGCATTTCTATTCAATTTTAATGCACAATATGAATTCTTGGAGAGTTTATGAGCTATATCTTTGACATTGAAAACTTATTATTGCAGGATGGTCCTCGGACATTGGTTGGAGTTGCTACATTCGACTCAACTATCCACTTTTACAATCTCAAGCGTGCATTGCAGCAGGTTTAACACATCCAAATGAGTTTGATTCATCTAAATTAAGCTTTAAAATCTAAAATTAAAAGATGCTTTGAAATCAGTGTTCAACCTTAATCAGTTATCTTTGCCTTTTTCTTTGTTGAGCTAATGATGAATTGACAATTACTTTTGAGGGAAAAATGCAGAACTACTAAAATGATTATTGTTGGATTTCAGAAATGTGTTGCCTAGATGATTAACTAAATGCGTTTCTTAAAGAATTTCTATAAGTGAAAATAAAATAAAAATCTTTAACTAAGTATGTGTTGCTCGGACTCTTAAAAATGCCAATGGGTGCGTGATTCTCCAAAGATAGTGCATTTTTGGAGGATCCGATACGGATGTGGCAACATTTTTGGAGAGTCCGAGCAACATTAGACATATCTGGGAAATGGAGTTAGTAGTACTTACTAAAAGAAAGTAAAATTGTTCTTGTTTCCTTTTTCATTTGTCTTGTCTGTGATTAAGTCATGGGCTACAGGAAGAAAATATTAGCCTTCAAAAAGAGTACTTTATAGTCCTCAACTTCTCTGCCTTAATTTGATGCTCATCCCCTTACTGCTAATTGCTCCATTTTGCTTAATTATGTAGTTCTCTCACTATTCTTTTCTGGTATAGTTGGATTAGATTTCACTTGCTCCGTTGTTCTCATATGAATTGTTCATTGTTCTTTAATATGGATGCTAAAATGGGATTAGGGTTGTGGCAAATGGTTTAGGTTGGTGAACTGCTTGTTTTCTGATAAGTTGATTCTGGATCTACCTTTGCAGCCATTGATGCTTATAGTCCCTGATGTCCAAGATGTTTACACCCCCCTTCAGTCTGATGTTATTGTGCAGCTCGCGGAGGTTAGTTCTGCAAGATGTTGAGCAACTTCTGTTCATTTTCCCCTTATTAAAAGCAGAATGACTAAGACTCAGTGCATCCTATGAAAGTGGTTACTTGTTTGTGTTTTCAGTGCCGTCAACACCTAGAGCTTCTCCTAGAAAGCATCCCAACAATGTTCCAGAACAACAGGACTGCTGATTCAGCTTTTGGAGCTGCAGTCAAGGTATCAGTACTTTACGTGAAGTTAGTTACTTGTCATCTGGGTTATAAATCCACTTGTTTTAGTTTCAAAAAAATCCACTTGTTTTATATTGCTTAGCAAGTATTTTCTGCATTCCTTCTAAAATGTAAGTTGGTAAGTCACCACAGTTGCCTGAGACTTTGCCATTCTGAGAAAAAGATTGGAAAATTTAGTATTATGTCTCTGCATGCAGATGCAGGAGCGGGTCCAACCTTACAGTACCGGGTTCATCTAAACCCAATACTTCCCACGGGGAGCATAAATATGTTTAAAAATTGACTAAAATTGCAGTAAACTGTTGATATGAAGCCATAACTTTAAAAATATTAATGCACCCAAGGGTATGACCTAGTGGTCAATGAAGTGGGTTGAGAATCATGAGGTCTCTGTTTCAAATCCCTTCCCATCTGCTACCTGTTGTTGGTGGGAGGTGACAAGTATCCCGTGGAATTAATCAAGGTGTGCACAAGCTGGCCCCGACACCACGGTTATCAAAAAAATAACTTTAAAAATATTAATGAGTTCAATGCTAAGAACATTAAGATTGAACCTGTAGAATTTAAATCCGGAGTCCGCCTCTATACAGATGAGTGATTGCAAGCCTAAACACATCAGTCTATGATGGATTATCATATAGATTGATTCTTACTTCGCGTTTTTTTACTTCAGGCTGCTTTCTTGGCAATGAAAAGCACCGGGGGCAAACTTCTTGTGTTTCAATCAGGTAAGGTGCTAAGTGCAGTGAACTTTAAGTATCATGTACAAGTACAACCTTGTGCGTCTAAAATCAAGACTGTATCTCGTCTGCATGGTTGCATTAAAACATCTCTTATCTTTGATCCCTCACTTCCCGTTTACAATGCACTGCTGATTGACTGTTCTGCTTTTATTAATTTATGCTTAACTTCTGTTTCCAATGCGATCTGCCTAAATAGGATGATACATAACAGGATTGCTTTCTATGGCACTGTATGGTTCTTTTAAAATTGAAGTATGTCTAGGATAGCCATGTTTAGATTATTTTTTCAGTAAATTCCTGTTCTGAAACTCTCCATCAAATATCTAGACCAAAAAATTTGTAAGATAGAAGCATGCTTTTGGCAATTGCCTTATAATTCCTCTTTTCTTCTTCACCTGGTGCATCAACAAGTTATCCTGTGATATATTTCTTGTAAATGATTTGTTGCATCATGCATGAGCTGTGCAACCTTGAGTCCTTGACCACACAAATTATGATACGATTCTAAGTGTTGGCTATACTTGCAATGTTTTGTAGTCCTTCCATCTGCTGGTATTGGAGCCCTTTCTGCTAGAGAGGCTGAAGGAAGAACCAATGTATCAGCTGCGGAAAAGGTAAAATTGTTGAACCAGTTTTTAGTTCTTCAGCATATATCTGTCTCACTTTTAGATTGTTTGTACCCAGAGTCCCCTAGTTTTTGCCAATCATTTCATATTTGGATGTCGTAAAACTGTCCAGTTTTCATTTGGGCTCTGTCCATAAAATTGTCCATATTCAGTGCTGAATATATAGAAGCTTCTAATATTGTCATTAACATGATAAAGTGTGGGAGCTGTCGTCTTTTAATTGCCAACTTCTTATGAAAGAGACTATTGGAAATTAAAATTATTTTTTCAATTAATTGACATCAAAATGTCTACTTGAAATTTCAGTTTTAGAGTATGTACAATAATGTATTGGCAGAAATAGTGGTTCAGTAAATTGACTTAAGTTCTTTGAGCTGCTTATCACTTATTTGAGTCATCACCTCCGAGAAATGGATGGCAGTTTGCTCATCAGTTCTTGAAAATGTTTGGTCTTCGTTCCACTATTGAATCATCATCTTAAATCATGGAGCGTAGGAATCTTTTTTTTTGTGTGGTGAATGAGAGTGCTTTTTGTGGCTATCAATTTTCTTCTTAAATCTTGGGTTTAGGTGTACTCCTACCAAGCTTTCACCAGAGTGTGCTTATCATTTTTCTTCTCGTTGATCAGTTTGCTTAGAACAGATGAAAGTTTATATGCCAATGTTGTTAGTCTGGTACATTGAGGTACTTTTAGTGTAGTCCGTGTAAGCATTGGACAAATGAACACTGGACTCCGTCTGAGTTTTGTAATGTACATATCCAGCACCAATGTGGCGATGAATAAAAATTACTGCTTATGCCGAACAAAAAGGAAACCATGGCATTGCTTATTCAGAAGAGTTGTATATTTTCCAATTTCAGGAGGCTCACAAGTTACTCCAGCCGGCCGACAAAACTCTGAAGACAATGGCTATTGAGTTTGCTGAGTATCAAGTGAGTTTATATGAAAAACTTGTGGAAGTATGATTCATTAAGCACATATAGGATGTTAAGAACGCCTCTTGGTCTTTTTATATTTATAATCGTTCACTTCAATTAATTAGATCTCAACTGCTTCAGGTCTGTGTTGACGTGTTTCTCACAACTCAATCTTATGTAGACATTGCCTCCATCTCAGTCATTCCTAGGACCACTGGTGGGCAGGTAACTGTGACGCTTGTTACTATTTTAGCTTGTCTTCTCCCCTAGGGCCTCGGTTGCACTTACTGTCATGGAATCTATGAACAATCTTATTATGCAACTTACTGTATATGATAGCCACTTCACTTCATGTTCCTTTTGATATTTTTACATCTAGACTTGAGCTTTAAAGATGTTTCACTTGTGTCAGGTGTACTACTATTTCCCTTTCTCTGCTCTTGCTGATACTGCCAAGCTATACAATGATCTTCGATGGAATATCACTAGGCCCCAAGGGTTTGAGGCAGTAATGCGTGTGAGATGTAGTCAGGTATGCTCCCCAGTTTTTGGGTCTTCCTGTGCTTCTCTCATAGGAGAAGTACCATACCTAATTTATGGAAAGTGGAAACTGAGCGCTCATGCTGACCATGTTCCATTTGCAGGGCCTTCAAGTTCAGGAGTACTCTGGAAATTACTGTAAAAGGATTCCAACAGATGTTGATCTACCTGCGGTTTGTCCCTCTATCCCCCCCCCCCCCCCCCCAAACCCCACAGAGGGAGGGAGACAATTATGCATTTCCCAAGCACATAAAGTAAAACCACAACTTAGATGGAATTTGATAAATAAAATATGCACATCTGTGTTACTGTAAAAGAGTTCCATTAGATGCTGATCTACCTGGGGTGCGGTTATCCCTCTTCCTTTAGAAGACAATCATGCACTTCCCACGCTTAAAGTACAACCACTACAACTGAGTTAGAATTTGATAAACAAACTATGCACATCTGTATTAAATTCGAAGCATCTGTTGCTCATTTCTTGGGCTAATACCAAATCTCCCCATATTATGTTGACTACTTTTGATACTTTACTTAGCTTCCAAGAGTGTTGGTTTCTCCACCATCTAGAGTTTGGTCCTGTTCTTTTGGTGAGTTTTAGTGGTGGAGATGATGCAACTGAGAATAAAATATGTTGCGACATGTTCATTCGTCACTCGTTTATCACCTATGTTTTTATCCAGCCTTTTTTCACATCAAGATGAAGCTTTTAAGTCATCTTTTCAGATTGTCCATCGCCAAAATATTCAAATGACTGTTACATGGGCCATAATTGTGGAAGTTCACATGTCCAAAAGTACCCAAAGGTGCATATGTTCCAAATTAAATGTTCTATGAGACACTTACGAGTTAATATTCACTTCCAAAAGGGGTTACGTTAATCTAAAAACCACATGTGCCGCTACGGGATTTTAGTTATGTTTTGAATGGCAGCTATACTAGCATGGTTTTTCTGTATGCATGTTTACACTGTTAATTCACCTTTTCCTGTGTGAATATTTACACTCAAAAAGTTTTTACACTGTTGATTCCCTGTTGAATGTGCTAGTTTGACTGACTTATGAATTGAGTGTGTTCATTTCTAAGTGAGCTTTCCCTTGTGCAGATTGATTGTGACAAAACAATTATGGTGACATTGAAACATGATGATAAATTGCAGGATGGTTCAGAATGTTCTTTTCAGGTACACATTATTTTGAGTCTTCAGCAATGAGTTTTTGGTTAATCACATTTGCCCTGTTTTTGTACGCCTATTTTCCCCCGCTGCTGCTCCCTCCTTTTTCACTTTTTTTTCGCTGGTGCAATATGATGGCCATTTACAAGAGCTTGTTTCTGTGTTTCCAGTCTGCCGTTCTTTACACTACCATCGATGGCCAAAGAAGAATCCGAGTGTCAACTTTGGCTCTGCCTTGCACAACTATGTTGAGTAATCTGTTTCGATCAGCTGACTTGGACACCCAATTTGCTTGCATCTTAAAGCAAGGTAGAGAATACTATGTCATAATACAATGTGCCACAGTCTTAAGTACAATGTTGACAGTTCACCCTCCTCATCCTCCCCCTCATGGTTAGGGGGCTATAATGTGCTTCTGCCTCAGAAAGGATCTTTGGTTTCTGCATCTATGCCTCATTTGCTCCCCTTTTCAATATGTTAACCCCCCCCCCCCCCCCCCCCCCAATTGTTTAATGTTATCTCATGCACTGTTGCTATTTCATTATATTGTTCCCTTTTTCTCCTTGTTTATTATCTGAAAAGAGTAGTCAATACTTATGTCAGTTTTCTTGCATGCAGCTGCCAGTGAAGTACCAACCGCTCCTCTCTCGCGGATCAGAGAACAAGTGACAAACCTTTGCATCAACATTCTGCACTCTTACCGTAAATTCTGTGCCACAGTGTCATCCTCAGGACAACTTATCCTTCCCGAGGCACTTAAACTTCTTCCTCTTTACACACTGGGTATATCTTGTCGTCCTTTTTTCCCAAGCCTTTTATCTCCAAATGATTTGACAGTGTTGGTTTATACATGCAGTGCAATTTTAAAAATAATTTTCTTGCATTGTTTCCTCTTCTTTTCCTTTTTATTTATTTAAGTTGACATATTGAATCAAAATGCCTATATCACTTTCCTCCTCTATCTCCACCTTGGTTTCCTTTTGTTGCTATTCTAAGATTGTTTATTCAGTGTATTATAAATGATATGAAGGAAACTAGTGCCAAGAAAACCTAAATGAATGATCACCCATTCTTAGTATGTTCATTTAGCTTCCGAATGTTCCTACTTATAGTGCTTATTGAATGACTTAACTCTAATTTTCTTTGTCACAACAAAACTACTTCTTGTGCAAATTTTTGTGCAAACAATAATGTATAAGCTATATTTTTACAAGTTTTCTTAATATTTCAGCTTTGGTCAAAAGCACTGGACTTAGAACAGATGGACAGATCGATAGCAGGTCCTTCTGGATTAATTATGTTTCCCCACTCTCTACTCCATTAGCAATCCCTCTGGTCTACCCTAGATTGATGGCAATTCACGAACTCGATACAATGGTATGTACTTGTATTTATGGATTTTGTTTCCCTTTTTTCTTTTGCCTTTCTAAGTCAAGTTGGCAGTTCTATTCATTTTCTTGATTCATTTGAAGCATTATTTTTGGATTGTATTTCTTACATTTCATTCTGTATTTGAACTTGTAGGAGAATGACGATTCTCTTATTCCTCCTTCTATTCCGCTTTCCAGTGAACACATTACTGACAATGGTATCTATCTTCTTGAGAACGGCGAGGACTGTTTGATATATGTTGGGAACTCTGCAGATCCTAATGTTATCCATCAGCTGCTAGGCATTTCATCTGTTGAGGAAATTCCTGCTCAGGTAATTTGACATGTCTTCTGCTGTTGAGTGGTGATATTATTCCAAATGTATGAGGAGGTAAACGAGGGAAAAGCATTCTCAGCCCGTTTTCCTAGGATCCTCATGTGATACATGTGGCTGAAGCCTGAAGAAGTGCATTTAATTTGTATCGATTATTCTTGAATGGCGTTGGTTAAACTGTAGAAATCCATGGTGGTCAGATGTGTCTGTCAGGTACATTGCAGCAAGCCAAAGTATAAGGCTTGCATTCAAATCACCTATCCAATTTGATGGTTTGTGTGATTTCATTCAGCACAGTCATGTCTTAAAAGTAAACTGTGTTTATACCTTATTCTCCAACTTATTAGGCTCTTGGGTTCGTTAGGTTCTTGATTGACAAAGCAATCAAATGTTCCTTCTCTTTTTTTCTATTGGTGAAGCAAAGCAATTACTTATTGTAATTTAGCTCCTCTCGCATAGATTCTGAATTTTTTCTCTCTCAGTTTGTTCTGCAGCAGTATGACAATCCACTCTCTAAGAAGCTCAATGACATCATTAATGATATTAGACGCCAAAGGTGTAACTATCTCCGGTATGATTCTTCTTTTTTCTGTGTATTTGCTCCTCTGTTTACTCCTACCTTTTAGGAGATGGTTCCTCAATTACATTTCATTACTTATAAATCAAAACGATGTGATTTGTCTACCTATAACACGTAATATGTCTAATTTCTGATATATTCTCAATTTGACTTTGGCAGCTTAAAATTATGCAAAAAGGGAGATGCATCAGGTTCGTATCCAGTACCATGTTTTTGCACTTCTACACTCAATCTTAACATCCCCCCACCCACCCACACCCCATAATAATAAAATAATATATATATACATATATATAGTCTGAAGTGGAAGAAAGGAGAAGGGTCGGGGTAACTAATTATTAAACTGATCTATATAGATTATTAGTCATTTTAAATCAATTTAACGTTCTCCCTGCCCTTAGCTGCTTTGTTTATTAACTCACCTTTAGCCATTCCAGATTCTTTTGGCAGTACTTTAGTTTTACAACAGTTTATCATCACAAGGTAACCTGAGGTGTAGAACTGTTGTATGGAAGGACTGCTTCTACCCTTGTTTTATAGTTATATAGCTTTAATTAACATTGAGGAAAAATAATAATTATATGACATTTGCCAAAGGATTTTCTACATGCAATAAGCATGCTCATGTGAGATTGGTTTGGAAGGAAAGAAGCTCAAATTATATGATATTCATTCTTGGTCCTAGCACATTGTTAACCTTTGAATCTCTTTGTCAGGCATGTTATTTCTCTCGCACATGGTAGAAGACAAGACACAAAATGGACTTTCATACGTCGAGTTTCTAGTACATATCCATCGGCATATTCAAAATAAAATGGCTTGAGAAAATATCCAGTTTTGTTCATGAATTTTGATTGTAGAGAAGGGAAGGGGGTACAGATGGTTTCAGTATGAAGAGGTGCAGACAGCTTTCCAGATGTGGCCCCGTCCGTGGCTTCGGAGCTCTCGTAGTTTTTTTGAGGTGCAGCGCATACTCAGAAACAACGAACAAAAAACATGATTTTAATGTATTTTCACAGTGATAGTGTTATTTATTCTGATTATATATTTCTTGACGTGAAAATGTAGAATTAAAATGGAATTAGTTTTGTTGACTGTATTGAGTATGGTGTTAAAAATGTGTTTCTTTTTTGTTTGTGTCTCAAGTAGTGTTTGTTCTCTGAGCATCATCAACTGAACTGTGTTTTAGCGTCGTTTCGATTTATAACAGCATAAATCAAGATTTTCTCTGAACCAATTTTATGTATTGTATGTACTTCATCATAACAGTTTTTTAACCTATAACAACAATCATCTTTATAATACTACACTTCTATTATATAAAATTACCTCTCTATAACAACTATTTTCTTTTTCTTTTTGGTAATATTAACCATCTTTACAAAAATAGAATCTCTAAGATTACTAATAATAGGTCTAAAGATCTTGACCAAATATTTTAATACCTTAACATGCTATCTATGACATAATATTATATGAAAATATATTTTCATTGTTATAGATTTGCCTTCTCTTTACAAAGTGTGATTAAGCTTAGGATTTGATACTAAAGTTCCTATGTCCATGGCAATATTAAATAATTTTGTTATGTTTTTTTATCACATTACAGAATGAAAGATTACATTTTAAGCATCTTTTTCTTGTCTATAACAATCATATATTATTTAAATATTAAATGCTGTTATAAATGTATTGTTATTGGTCGATATAGTAGCCAAATAATCTCTAAACCATAATGTTATTATAGAGAGGTTTGACGGTATTGGTCAAATCTGTAAGGAGAAGAATTTCTAGTTCCTTGGGTGCATATTTTCAGATTAGCAAATTTTCTTAATCGTAGGAGACCATTTGCTAGAAAGTTTGCACAATAATTTCCCCCCCTCAAGATATGATTGACAGTAGCCTTATTAACTTGAGGCAAATATTTACAATCTTCTTAACAGGGTGATACTACATGTATTCCTCTTAGATAGACTTAATAACAAGTAGATAGTCTGTTTTCTTTTTAAACTCCTTGTATCTCATTTCTTATGTCAGCTTTAGTCCTTATTTGATACTCCATAATTCTATAACGAGGCTTAAAGTAGGTGCTACAATGAATGCCAAACTTTCAATTCCTCTACTTGTGTCATTTAATTCGTTACAATGCCTGATGATATGTGGCGTTTTCTGCCGTGAGAAACTAGTGGTGCGCACAAGATGTTGCCACACAAATGACAATTTTTGCTGTTTTTGGAAGCATCCAAGCAACTTCCTTTTCTTTTGTCCCACCCTGCACAAAACGAACATGTGTCCATACTCCATAGTTGAGAATAAAATGCAGGAAGGTTGTTTGACATGATTAGAACATGTTCAGCGTCGACCTATAAATGAATTGGGAGATTATGGTAAGTGAAGGTGTTAAAAGGAGACGGATAGACCTAAAATCATAAAAGTATCATTACATGTATTATTGTTTTTGTGGACAATGACTTTGAATTTGGTATAAACCTGCTCATTTAAAGTTTACTTTATTATTATTTATAGTAGTATTCAATTGTTAAACTATGTTTCTAATTCAAGTCAGAAATTTCAATTATTAGTCGTACAATAACGATTGTACGTGTAATTATATACCAAATTAAATTAATTTTCTTTTCATAATATTCGGCCCTTTCTCGAATTCCGCTAGCGCAAAATGTTTTATACACCTAATTGTAGGTCTCCTTTCTTTTCATAATATTGGTGTAATTACGTGGGTAGCCTGGTGCAATAAAGTGCTCGTTATGCGCAGGGTCCGACTACACAGCGTTATGTTGCATTTATGCAAGATGTTATTTCCAAGACTTGAACCCGTGACCTCCTGATCACATTGCCAACAACTTTACGAGTTACTCCAAAGTTTCCTTTCCCATTATATACCAAATTAAAGTGCCGTACAATTATTATATTCATAATAACACGTGGTTTAGTACTGGAGAGAAGCTATAATTTTGTCTTTTTAAAAGTAGTATATTGAAAAAGAAAAGAATAGATTCTCCTGGAAAATAATTTAAGTACGTAACTACTACAACTGGATGATCTTAACTGATGTTTAAGTCAACGTATAGAAATCAGTTATTAATCATAATGATAAGATTCGTTAAGTATTCTTTTTCCTTTATTTCAATAAATAATAAATTGGATCAGATCTCATTTATTAAAATTGTATTAACTTCCACTCTTTTACTGCACTTGAGCCAAGAGTCTTTCGAAAATAGTTTTTTTACCTCCATGAGATATTGATAAGGTCTGCGTATACTCTACCTTCCAAGGGTATGTTGTTATTGTTGTTGTAATATTAACTTCCACTCGTCCTCATATTTACTGAAGACTCATTCTAACACGTTTCTCTGTATAAAATTCATTCCCAATTATGATCATACGAAAAAAAGAAAAAGATCTAAATCTTCAAAAGGACTTGTTACCATGTAAAGATAAAAGATGAATTCTAGTTCTAGGTGTAATAGAATTCTACCCTATATATCAAACACAATTAATCTTGGACAAGTTTATTTACACTGACTAATAAGGCAATATTATCTGTTTATAAGTATTAAACTATTTATCTTCTTTTTTCTCTTTTTTTTAAAAGAATTACTATATAATTTAGTGATAGTATAAAATAATCTATATATATATATATATATATATATATAAAAGAGGGTTATAGACAAGGTGATGTGGCACCTCTCTATGACCTCCATTCATATTTATCTTTTTTCTCTTTTTTTTGAATTTTTTTCTTCATTCTTTTCATTAATTAATTTATTTAATAATTAAAAAAATGTCATATTTATTATATCTAATTATATCTCATGAGTTATAAAAAAACCTCTATCTATTTGTATTATTTACTTAAATAACATGTCTTCTCAACTTTCTTCTACTCAATTCTTATTATTTAACTAATCTATAAATAACATGATCTATGGAATTGTTGGATGCACATTTTCATTTTTTTCCTCCTCCTTTTTATTAGTGTATCTTTTTCTCTTTTCTTTTTAGTTTTTCTCCTTCAATTTTTTTTCATCCACTATTTGTTTAATAATCAAAAAATATGATATAGAAAAGATGATGGGATAATATATACTTTGATGATTTTTATTTTTGTTGTGTCATAATAGCCAAATAAAAGTTCATCAAGATGAAGAAGGAAGTTTGATGGTGGTGTAACATTCATCAAAGAGAGATGGCCAAATTAGTTTTGTACAAGTTTATCAAGATGAAGAATGAAGTTTAATGGTGGTGAAAGATTCATCAAAAGAGATGATCAAATTAGGTTAGAAAAATAGAAGTTTGAATAATTTACAAATATATATATGGATAAACTTATTGTTGCTTATTTTTATATTTTAATTAATTATTTCTTCAAATACAAAATATGTATTCTCCTAGAACAAGACTCTATTGTAAAGTTCTACATTTTGTGTATCAAGAGCAACATGAAATGATCTTCAATTTATTATTTTATTGCAACATAAAATTTATAATTGGTATCATTATATAAATTTTTACCTTTTAATTATATAATTTATCTATCTATCTATCTAGCTATATATATATATATATATATATATATATATATATATTATAATTGTGGTCTATCAAAGAAAATGTGACATAGTTTTTCGATCATAGATTCCTCTCTTTTGGCCTTTTTTCAACTCTTTTTTTTCATTCAATCTTCTTCCTCTTTTTTTTTGTGCCTATTTTACTATTTTTTGTTTAAAGTATATTTAATCACTATTTTACATTTTAATTGTTATTTGAACTCTTTGTGTTAACAAACTAAAAGGTTATTCCTTTAAATTTCTTAATTATATTAAATGTGCTATAATTAACTCTTTTATTAACAAAAGAAATATTTAAATTATGTCAAGTTAGTTTATTATATATCTTCTTTGTAAGTTATTTTGATTTTTTATTTAATTCTTTTGATAAAAAATTTAATATATTTTCGAGGTTATAATAAATTTATACTAAAAATAATTTTTATTTTTTTACATTTTCTATTCTTTAAATCTGAAAAGAGTGAATTAACTCGCATTTTCTTCTAATATTTTTTTATGAATAATAATGTTTGGTAGCATATATAGGCTAAATAATGACTCTTATAATTTTTTTTTATCTCACTGATGTAGGTTATTAGGTGTAAACAATAACTATTTATTCTTCTTTATTATATTACTCATTGCATATTTATTTTGGATATTAAGAATAATCAGTAGTACCTAGAAGAGAATGTATAAAAGAAAAATAATAATATATATATATATATATAATAAAACGACCTTTTTATATTACCTAGAAAACTATTTATCTTTTGTTTCATTTTTTTTCCTTAAAAAACTTCATACTTTTTATTAATTAATTTGTTTAATAATTAAAAATAATTCTATCATATTTATTGCAACTAATTATATCTTATGAGTAACAAAAAACTTTCATTTATTTGCATTCTCTACTTAAATAACATGTCTTTTCAATTTTCTTCTACCTAATTCTTATTATTTAATCAATCTATAAATAATAATTAACTATTAATTTGTTGGATAGTCATTATTTTTATTAGTATATTTTTTTTTCTTTTTTAATTTTTTTTCATTGATCATATGTTTAATAATAAAAAAATAGAAATAGAAATCATGATGTGAAAATATGACTACTACTTTGATGAAAATCGTAGATATATTCTTTAAAAAAAATTCTTGAACAAAAATTCATTAAGAAGAAGAAGAAAGTTCCATGGCGGCATAAGATTAATCAAAGAGAGATGGTTAAATTAGTTTGGTACAAGTTCATTAAGATGAATAAAAAAAATTAATGGCGGTGGAAGATTCATCAAGAAAAAAAGTCATACTAATTTGAAAAAGTAGAAGTTTTAATATATGTATATACTACCTTTTTATTACCTAGAAAACTATTTATCTTTTGTTTCATTTTTAAAAAAAACTTCATACTTTTAATTAATTAATTTGTTTAATAATTAAAAATATTTCTATCATATTTATTGCAACTAATTATATCTTATGAGTTACAAAAAACGTCCATCTATTTGCATTCTCTACTTAAATAACATGTCTTTTTCAATTCTCTTCTACCTAATTCTTATTATTTAATCAATTAATAAATAATAATTAACTATTAGTTTGTTGGATAATCATTTTTGTTTTCTCTTTTCTTTTTATCAGTATATTTCTTTTTTAATTTTTTTTATTAATCATGTGTTTAATAATAAAAAAAATAAAAATAAAAATCATGATGTGAAAATATGACTACTACTTTGATGAAGATCGTAGATATATTCTTCAGAATTTTTTCTTGAACAAAAGTTCATCAAAAGAAGAAGAAAGTTTGATGACGGTGTAAAATTAATCAAAAGAAGATGGTTAAATTAGTTTGGTACAAGTTCATTCAAAGTGTTCACTTCTTTTTCGCCAGGTTTCATTCGATTTGTTGTGGATTGGATGATGGAAAAACCAGCAAGCTACGGCTTCAAAGCTTACCTTATTTAGAAAAGGAGAAAGGGCGGCAAGTACTGTTTGATTATAGTGAAGTGGTAGAAGCGGTCATGTCTGCTACTTCTCCGTACCCTCATAGTTATCAATCTTTGATCTGGATCGGCGGAAACTCACTCGGTCTGCGCGTCTACCGGGGCACATCTCCCCCTTTTCTTTTCCAATTCCTTCTTTTCGTTCTACTTAGGTGGAGCAATCCGAACTCTCGACAGAATATAAAAGAGGACCACAGGCCTGTGTAAACACCTCAACGAACTCATGTGGACACTCCTCAGCCCGAGGACCCATCTTCTGAAAAAAGAAAAGGCAATCCCCACCTTCTCTTTAGCCCTCTGAACCTAGTAGCTAATGAGCTACTTCTGATCCGATTCGTAGTTTCCCTTCGCCAAAGAACACCAACTGGTGAAGTGGATACCATCTCATTCAGTCAATCCCATATTTCTTCAGGTCAAATGCAAGGAATTGCTATAGAAGGCGAAAGGGCACCAAATAGTTCCCTCGTTTCGGAGAACGATCTAAAGGGGTTGTGCAACCTAGAGAGATGGCCATATCTTTTTGATGAATGTGGTATCGAGGTTCGATTTATTTGGAAAAGAGGTCAATCTTAGGGGAGACCATTCATATATGAATAAAAAAAATTAATGACGGTAGAAGATTCATCAAAAGAAAAAATCATATTAATTTAGAAAAGTAGAAGTTTTAATATATATATATACACACTACTACCTTTCTATTACCTAGAAAACTATTTATCTTTTGTTTCATTTTGTTTTAAAAATCTTCATACTTTTTATTAATAATTTGTTTAATAATAAAAAATAATTTTATCATATTTATTGCAACTAATTATATCTTGTAGTTACAAAAAATCTCTATCTATTTATATTCTCTACTTAAATAATATGTTTTTTTAATTCTCTTCTACCTAATTCTTATTATTTAATCAATCTATAAATAATAATTAACTATTAATTTGTTGGATAATCATTTTTGCTTCCTCTTTTTTTTTTATTAGTATATTGTTTCTTATTTTTTGATTTTTTTTCATTGATCATGTGTTTAATAATAAAAAAAATAGAAATAGAAATTGTGATGTGACAATATGACTACTACTTTGATGAAAATCATAGATATATTCTTGAGAATTTTTTCTTGAACAAAAGTTCATCAAGAAGAGGAAGAAAGTTTCATGGCGGTGTAAGATTAATCAAAGAGAGATGGTTAAATTAGTTTGGTACAAGTTCATTAAGATGAATAAAAAAAACAATGGCGGTGAAAGATTCATCAAAAGAAAAAATCTTATTAATTTGGAAAAGTAGAAGTTTTAATATATATATATATGGATACACTTATTGTTATTTATTTTTTATATTTTTAATTAATTATTTCTCTAAATATAAGATATGTATCCTCTAAGAATAAAATTTTGTTACAAAATTTTACACTTTATGCATCAAGGGCAACATGAGTAATCTCTAACTGATAATTTTATTGTTGATATAAAATTTATTGATATTTTAATATAAATTTTTACCTTTTAAATATATAATTTATATATTATAGAATTTTGGTCTATAATGTTGATGTGACATAGTTTTATGGATAATAATACCTTTATTGTAACTTTTCCCTCTCTTTTTCTTCTTCTCATTCAGTTCAGTCCAATTTTTCTTTGCATAGTTTATTGTTATTTTTCTTAGTATCGTTCCATATATGCTATTTTAAGATATCAATAATAAGTGTGTAAATAAATTACTCAATTAACGATTAACATTTAAGAAAATGAAAGACTTTTCATTTTCTAAAACTCTTATCTTAAAATAAAATTTACGTCATCAGATTTTATATTTTATATTTTTTTATTATCTTTTTATTTTCTGTTATTTCTTATTCAAATTCATATGTACTAAGTTAAATTGGTTGTTCTTTATTTAACTTTGAAATATTTCTTATAAATTGTTTGTTAAAGAACTCCATTTATAGAATACTAAAAAAATCATAAATCAGAAAATGTTAGAATCATAAACAAATGGTTGATTATTAAAGATTAATTTTTTTAATAAAAATTATAAGATTAATATTCAATCATACGTTGATGTAATTTTAATAATCGCGCTCAGGTAGACTAGTAAATAAATAAAAAGAACCTGTCCCTTGTTATTCTCACATAGTCACATCTAAATCCAGATTTCCACTACAGTTTACTTCTATAACTTTACACACACATGTAAACAAGTATTTCTCAGTGATTCCCCAATCTGCTTGTTTTTTCTGCACCAATTTTGTTGAATTTAATTCTATTAATCGATCAAAATTGTATCTTTGTTTGAATTTTTCTGCAAATTTCAAGCTTAAAAATCATGAAGGTTCATCCAGTACAAAGGACGTTGGCTTTCTCTCCGGCGAACGCCTCGGCTTGCCGGAAAAAGAAGCTCCGGAGGCTACCTCATATCTTTGCGAAGGTGTTGGAACTTCCGTTCCATTCTGATTCCAATGTTTCAATCCACGAAACGTCTGATTCGTTGCGATTCGTCATCCAAACTGATGATGTGGGCGATGATATTAGGGCTCACATAGTCGAGATCTATCCCAGTGTTACTAAGATTGTTATACGAGGTGAAAACGTTTTCGATTCGTCTTTGTCTGGGTTGGAGCTCGATTTGTGGCGGTTTCGGCTTCCGGCAGCTACTATGCCGGAGCTGGCTAGCGCCTCTTTTAGTGACGGCGAGCTGGTGGTCACGGTTCCCAAAGGGGCGGATGACAATGGTGGCGACGACGGTGATATTGGTGGAGCTGGTCGTCTTGTTCTTGTACAATAATCCTCTTCCTCTTTTCTCACTCTCAATTTTCAGCTGTGTTGTTTTTCAAATTTTAATTTTCTTTTTAGCTTTAGTTAATTCCAATTGTGGCTCGTCCTGGTAATGGGATATAATTTGAACTATCTAATGTTTAAATGAAATGTTCTTATCATTAGATGAGTATAAGCTTCTCTTTAGATGTATATTTGACCATAGTTTTTGGGGGTTTTCAATTTATGTACAAATGTTAGTAGGCTTTTGGCCGTAGATTTCAAATATTTTTCATTTTATTTGAAATTTACGAAGATGGAGTTGGGAAACAGGTTTGGAGCACTTTTCCAAGAAAATTTCAATAACCAAACATTGATTTTGAAATAAAGTGAAAAATTATTGCGGAAAAAAGTGAATAATTCTCATGGCCAAACGACTCCTCAATAGTATAATCTTTTGCTTTTCTATGCTTACTAATACTGAGCTAACAAGTGTCTAACTAATCCTCTAACAATAGGCCACTCCAGAAAGGAAAAGAACAAGCTTTTTGTTAATTTCAGCAGCAATGCATAGTAAAAAGTTGGGCTATAGGTTTGGTATTCGAGTCTTAGGAATTTGTCATAATCACAATATATATATTAGATCAGATTTATGATTGCCAAAGCCTGAACTTTCCTCTTTTATATATTTATTTTTGGGTGATAGTCCGTTGTTGAAGGGAGCCTTGTAGCGGCTGTAAAGTTGTCTCCGATAGGTCACACGTTCTGTTCGAGCCGTGGAAGCAACCACTAATGCTTGCACTAGGGTAGGCTGTCTACATCACACCCCTTGGGTTGCGGTCCTTCCTGGGACCTGCTAACACAGGATGCTTTGTGCACCAGACTGTCCTTTTTAGTCAGCTGTTACGGTCACAAGGAAATCAAGATATCTCTTATCTGTTATGTGGATATCTTATCTAAGCCCAAGTCTGGTTGTCCACAATAATATTGCTTTTTTGCTTACAGAATTGTTTGTTCATACTTTGTATGATGCCAATGTTGTAAAGTTGATTTTTCCAATTTAATTACTTCCTCATCTTGATGCGCTTGTGCATATCAAAGCAGCTAAATATACGGTGATGATGCCTGTGTAACTCTGCTTAGACAGCTCCAATTTTCTAATCAAGAGTTGATCTCGCACCCTATAATTTTCTCAAGTATCTTACGGAACATAATGTTGGTTATTCTAGTATCTTGATCGTTGTTTATAGAATTGGAGACGCTTTGGCTAGTGTAAATTGGAGTAGAGAAATTTTAGAATGAACTTCAGTGAGCATATATGACAATGATAATAACTTAGCTGCATTTTGAACAAATCATCCTTCAATTTTGTGCAGTTCTGTGCTATTTACACGGTCCTCAAGCTTTTTTTTGACATTTTCAGTCTGTTACTATAAGCAATTTGCATACCAGTTGTGTTTTTGGTGGTGCTCTTCTGTAGTAATATTCCGTCCTGTTCCGATATATGTGTTCTTTGAAGTCGATCTTCTCCTTCGTTGGGTTATATGGTTCCTCATTCTTAGTCTATATAGCCTGTACTACCTGCGCGTTAAACCTTGTCTACTAGGGACAACATCTGGATTCTGTTTTCCGTTGATACAACATTGAAATAACTCAGATCATTGAATGGCTTAAAGAGTAGCTAAGCCAAGTTGCATCTCAAGGATCTGAAGGAAAGAGAGTGAAATTGAAAAAGAAGAAGAAATTTATTGAATTATTACTTTTCCTTTTGGAAAGAACTGAATTTTACATGATCATGATCCTTTTAGGATGGGGCACCAGCAGCATATTTTACCATTTCACTCTCTTGCTGCCTTAAATATTTAGTAGGCTGCAGATATCAACGTATTATTTCAAATACCTGGTTAATTTTTTGTCGTAATAAACTAATAATACAATCAAACCTCTCTATAACAATGTTTATGGTATACTCCTTCACCTAAATGCAACTTATTTTATCCTCGAGTATCCACAGGTCTAGAATCGAACTCTAGTGAAAGTGTGTTCAAGTCTGGCATGTAAATCATTCCTTTCAAATCCATCATACTCGAGGTGGCAAGAGGACGACGGGCAAGATATAGTTAGAAACTTTTCATTTTCAATCTCGAATGATAATATTTCATTTCCAAACCCGATTTATAGTGAACGTCATCTAAAGAGTAACAATCACTACGATCTTGGTGATTTGACCCATTTTTGTAATTAAAAGTAATACGACATTATACAAAAAAAAAAATGATACTTTAATTGGCATACTTATTCACCTTAATTCTATTTTTTAATATTTCTACTACTTCTAAAATAAATTAAATAGTTTATGTAACAATTGACTCAATTGACAAAAGTTTTCAAAAACTAAAATCAATAAGAACATATCCAAGATCTAAACACTTGTTATATTGAATGACGTAATATAATATATATATATATATATATATATATATATATATATATATATATTAATTTCTTATAAAAAATTACGGGACTTGTTATATTATCAATTGAAAATAAATTGATTATCAAATGTAATTAAATGCTATGTATTTTATGAAGTTATGAGAATAAACATCAAATAAAATATATAAAAGATCTATTAAATAAACTTAATATAACTTATAAATTTTAAAGTCATTAAATTTGTCGCTTATGATCGCCGACAATTTTAACGCAATAAAGAGACCAACACTAGGCAGTGGGTCGACGTACTACTCTTCTTCTACCTGAAAAGTTTGAGTTTTCGATAAATAATATTAAATTACAATGTGTGACTTGCATAATTTTGGAGCTCGAACTCACTGACAAGCAAAATAACACAAGTCATAGCGATGTAGATCAACTGATTCTCCAACTCAAACTCATTTTTCATCTAAAATAAAAATAACCAAACCCATATACTTAAGAGTAGAGTGACGTAAATGAAAAAAAATTCAGAAATGTACACGAAAAATGAAGTTATTTTTCGGGTGGTTCTCAACTTTTTCGAAGAAAAGATTGACTTTTGATAAACTTGGAGAGTAATCTTTTCTCGATGACAATCTTCATACGAACAAAGCTTTCTAATTAACCATCTTTCTCATCAATCAGTGTTAATGTTCTCCTTTACTGAAATTGATAGGAAAAGTATTATTATGAAACATGGTTTAGTCAATCTGCTAAAAAAAAGTACTATATAAATAATTAACGCTATTGTATTATTATATAAAGTGCGAAACAAATTTTTCGGCTAATTAACTCGTTACAAAGATCAAATGAGTGATTTAATTACAAAGCAATCTGAAAATGCTTCTGTTTCTTATCTTAGACACAAGTCTAGCATATTGATAAATGTCAAAATATAGTAGTAATTGGATTTGTTGAATAGCATAATGAAGAAGAAATATATTTCTTTTCTACTATCTTATGTAGTGCACTTTTTTTTTTATTGAGTTCTGATGTGCCGCCATTCTACGGCACTTTTGACTCCTTTAACTAAGAATAATCGTGAATTTTCAAGCAACCGTTATCGTTTTTGATGTTTTTATGGTGTATTTGCAGGAAATGTAGACAAGGACAAAAAGGAAGTAAAACTACCCAAGCTAAGTAACAAAGGTTGAGTTTGACGGAGGACCTGACGGCTCGTCACACCTGTGACGGACCGTCAGCCAAGCCACCAAACCTGGCAGCAACTAAAGGAGCCACTGGATAGCGGCGACGGTTGGCACGACGGCCCGTCACACCTGTGACGGACCGTCAGACAAACCGTCAAGTGGGAGCTCAAGGAGAACCTATACTGTATAGCAGCGACGGTTGGCGTGACGGTCCGTCGCATGGGTGACGGTCCGTCAGCCAAACCGTCAAGTTGAAACTAAATATGAGCAAGCACTGGATAGTGGCGACGGCTTGGAGTGACGGCCCGTCGCATGCTTGACGGTCCGTCAGGCGACCCGTCAACGCGACGCGGGATCCCGAAAATCCTATTTTTGGACTTTATTTCCTGGACTACTATAAATATCCTGTGTTAGGTTTATTTTATTTATTCATTTTACAAAATAGTTTTAGGATATTTTTGAGCGACTTTTGAGAGGAAGAAACACAACAAACACGTTTGTCTTCTTCTTCAATCTTGTCTTTCCATTGTTCTTGGGATCTTGGATTCTTGTTCTTGGATAAATTGAAGCTTGTGTTCATTATATTGTAAGATTCTTTTCGCTTTATTATGAATATAAATCTCTTCTCTTTTCCTAATAGCATGAGTAACTAACTTCCCACAACTAGGGTTGTGGGAGCCATGACAAAAGTAGCAATATAGATTCCGGGTAGCGTAGGGTTCTATCTTTATGTTGTCACGTGGTTAATCATTCAATTACTAACGTTTTCTGGTGGTTGCAAACATTAGAACATGCCTAGGTTTAATTTGCTTGAGTAAAGAGACTAAAATCGAGAAATTTGATTAACTACAAGGATTCGAGACTACCAACTCTCGTCTCATGATTAATGTTGTAACTAGATTAATCTACTTGATGTTTAGGATTGAAATAAGGAAGTTCACCTTTTCAAGTTCGAGAGAATTGAAAAGGAAAGTTGTCTAATTGGTTGAGAAACGTTTAGACGATACCATAAGTTCAATCATATCGTGATATGCATATAGAGCGAACCCGGTTAAACCTTGAGTCGAAATTGTTACGACGCTATGGTGAACACTTCCCTAGTTCACTCTCATATTGATTATTAATCGCACATTATTATTTGCTTTGGTTAAATATTGTTCACACAACACCCCCAATTTACCGGAAACTATCGACTACTAGTCATTTAATTCACTATCGATTTAATTTGCACCTTATTCCCTGTGGGATCGACCCCAACCTTAGTTGGGTTCTATATTTGACAGCGACCGCTTACGCTTCGTAATTGGAGTTGTAATTTGGGCGTATCAAGTTCCAAAAAAGAATAGTATTTGCACAAGGTGTGAACTTCTTACTAATTAGTCTGTAACAAAGATCGAATGAGAAATTTAATAACTGTTACAAAATCACTATATATATATATATATATGATAGTATAGCTGATTTTTAGGGACTTAAATATCTAGTTTATCATAGTTTATTCTTTCCATGTATTTATATCATTGTATTATTTGAGTAATGAGACAAGTGATTTTTCCTTTTTCAGATCTATCAATTATATGGTATCAGAGTCAAATATGTCTCCATTTGGACCCTCGTGTTATTTTTTTCACGCTCCAGTTGGCCATTTGAACGTGCGGGGGTGTTGGAGAGAGTTAAAGTCCCACATTAATTGAGGAACGGACTGGTGTCTCCTTATGTGCACCACTTCTCCTTATAATCCTTGTCGCAACACTTGAAATGGTAATTATAAAACAAAAAAAATGTTTCCCAAATTCTATAAATTTAGAAGTACTAGCGCTTAAACATGCAAAAGTAATTTGCGTAACTCAACCAAAATTGAAAAGATTCTGCATAAATGTCCAGAGAAACATAAATGATACGGCAAACATTTTCTGCATTTGACTTAAAGGAACTGTTACTGGTAGATCATTTCTTCTTGGCATCTCCTGCCTTAGTCTGCAAAATTCAAGCAACCAGTATCAGCACAAGAATAAAAACCATTACCTTCTCAATGATGTAGTTGCAGAGGCCAAAATAAAAACCATTACCTTCTTGACACCGCGTACTTTCTTGGCTCTATTCTTCCGCTCCTTCATCTGCTTCCTGGACTTCTCAACCTTTGTGTCTAATCCATTCTGCAAGTGTTGTTTAATAGTCGAACAATTTAGCCAAAAAAAAGACAGCCAAATTCAATCATTAAGCCCACAAATTTAACATTGAAGGTGCAGCATTCAACATAACGAAGCAGCAAACTAAAGCATCTACTTTACTAAAAGATGAGTGTTATACTTAAAGATGAGTATCCAAATTAGCACAGTAGCCTACAATACTAAAACATATTAAGGAGATAAACTTAAAAAAGAAAAGGCAACAGGACTAATGCAACAAAAAACCAGAATACTGAATGAGCGAGGGAAGGACCGGCGGAAGAGAGTAGGTATAAAACCACACGCTTTGATGGTCTAATAGTCTTAAACACAACATAGCTCAACTAATGCAGTCTTTTCTACAACACAGCTCAAAGTGATGGTGCCCTACAGCTTGCAATTAATTTTCGATAGCAAGAGAGCAGAAGATAATATTAGTGAAGTTGTGTAAGACACAACTTCTGAATATGATGAAACTGCACATGCGAGTCTTTTAATGCCAACTAATCTTTTTTTAATTAAAATTTCCCAACAAAATTAGCACAATGAACCTAGGGAACATGGACTATGGTGTAACTATTTCTTGTAAGCACATTTTACTGAGACAGATTACATTACACCATTGGACTTTATCTAGGATTAAGATTTTTGAGTTGAATGATCCTTTACTACAAGTTCATCTAAACGATGGTTTATGCACAAAAAAACATGGAAGGAGCAATGATATAAACTAGATGCAAGACGTCTTGCACCCAACTCAAATCTTAGCACAAATAAATCTTCAGAAACAAGAAAAAATGTTTCTATAATTTCCGGACTTATACTTGCTTAAAGAACAAAGCCGGCACAAAGTGCAACTCAAAATCCATATCGCAACATTTTTCATGCTAAGGCTCCATAGGGATGTCTCAAGACAAGATACTAAAACTATTAAAACCATTCAGAAGATTATAAGCCATGAAGTGATATTAGACCCTTTCCATCTATCAAACTTATTAAGGAGTATTGGTACATAACGTTCTTGACTTAATGACTTTTATGCTAACATAAAACACTTAAATGATTCTTACCCTGATTAGCCTGTACTTTGGCTCATATTTCTTTGCGTTCTCTACAGAATCATAGATCAAGCCAAAACCAGTAGATTTGCCTCCTCCAAAGTGGGTCCTGAACTTAAACACAAAGATTGCATTGGTATCTTTCACCTCATACATCCTTGACAATTTCTCTTTCAACTCGGCCTGCAATGACACATTAAGCAGGTAAGACACAAAAACCAAAAGCATATATTACAATCAAATGAGCTATGAGTGCTTAGCGCTCTCTCTCTCTCTCTCTCATTTTTTTTGGAATCGTGATCGGGTCAGCTTGTGCGCACCTCAACTAATTCCACGAGGTACATGCTAGCTCCAACAAGCATAGGTACGAGTAACTCTATCCAATAATTTTTCCTACACCACAAGCAAAGGTACCTGGTATAACTCTATCTACCGAGGCTTGGAGCCCTGGACAGATGAAAAAAAAAATTGAACCATGGTTCTCAACCCTCTCTTCCCTATATCAATTACTCCCTCTACCCCAATTTATGTGATTCCTTTTTAGTCCGTCCTAAAAGGACTAAAAAGAATGACACATTTCTATATTTACTAATAATTTGACTTTAAGCTTCCCATTTTATTCTTAATGAGATGATTTAAAGCCACACAAATATCTATGGCTAATTTTAGACCACAATTTTCAAAAGTTTTCTCTTCATTATTAAACTGTATGACCAGTTAAACACCCTTCACATATATAGGGACGACATGATGGGAGTAAAAATTATAAACTAGTTGGATTCAGCTATTCAGATACACTATATCCCTTATAAAGGATTCATCAAAACTTGGACTATTCAAGCTGACGTTAACCTATGATAACCTTCTTCCTCTACCCTTTGGAAGAAGATATATTTTGCATCAAATAAGTACTTTTGCTTCTCACATTAAGTTGGCTGCCTATACAACTACTCAGTCGCCATTTCGATCTAAACTCATTTCATTCTAATACTCAATAAATGTATTAAGAACCACTAAATAGCTGAACTTGCAAGGCACTCACAAAAAATAAAGCAAACAAAGCTAATAAGCCAAATGAAATAGTTTGTCAAACCTTGGAAACGTTGGCCCTTCCCGGATGCAATACATCGATAATCTGAAAAATTGTCAATTAGATCATACAGAAACAGGTCAACAAGGATGGCGTTTAAGATATCCACTGCAACAATTGTTATTAGTATTTAGCATTGATAATATGTCTTAAAACTTACGAATTGCTTCCTTGCAAGAAGACGATTGGTCATGAACTTCCTTGTTCTAATTGTCACTGCCTTGTCCGCCATTTTCTGTTAAGAAAATTCAGCTTAAAACTCAACTAAAATTTACTTGCACTTTTTGCATCTACAAATACAAGTAAAAAAATGGATTGAAATAATACCTCTGCAAAATACTCCGGCGACTCAGCTCAGAATTCTGTTCTTCAGAGACTGCGCAAAAATGGAGGCTTTGCTTTAGGGTTTTTGAGTTTTTAGAAGCTCTATATGAACTCTTGGGCCATTTAACGACCGTCTGGCCCATTGTTAATGGATCATCAAAGTGGGCCGAAATTAAAAATGAGAATTTTCGCAAATAGCCATCTTTTAATTGAAAAATAAGCATTGTCACGGAGCTTCGTTCATCTGGTTTTTTTCCCTATAAAATTTTAAATTTCATAACAATGATTACTTTTTAATTAATGGGTTATAAAGTGGACAGCCCACGGTATTACTACAATTTTCACAGTAACTGATGTGATGTTATAAAGAAGAAATTGCACGATTTGTCTTTCAAATGGACAGATATTTAATTTTTATTCTTTAACAATTGAATTTATGTCTAGTGGGATATGAGTTCTTTATGAGCAAAAGTCATAGTGGGCATAATTTGTGAAATATTAGAATACTAATATATAAACTTATGCCCTACGACAAAATTATTTGTTACGAAGGACAAAAATTAACGCCAACACAAATAGGGGCGTGAGTGTCAATGACCCAGTTATGAAAACAAACAAAAAACTAAGGCTTATAAATATGTTGTTATTTACTCTCCTGTGATTTTGATGTGATCTCATTTCTGTTGTAAACAAAAGCAGAATACAAAGAAACTGTAATCGCAAATGAAAAAAACTTTTACCGAAGAGAAACATATCCATTTTCAACTCTTGTGCGAGACTTTTGGTCAATTTTTGTGTAATATAAATATAATTTGTTGTGTAAAAGTGGGTATAGTGTGTTTCATTTCCACTAGTAGGAGATAAAATTTTCAGGAGGCAATGATATTAAGTTCCAAGTGAATATAGTTGAAGTTGGGTTTAAGGATTACCTCAAAATTCAAATCTCTCGTGTGAAGAAAATAAAAAGAATGATGCGCTGTAAATTATCGAGCTTTCTTAAATTATTCTTGAAAACCAATTCATATAATCTATCATGCCAGAAAGTTCACTTGTAACAATACTGATCAGAGTCATCAAATCAAGACTTTTTCTTTTGTTAGACACGCAGGTAGACAGATTGATAGAGAGAAAACGAACTAAACATACAAACTTTTATACCTTTTGGAAGGTGTTCTTTGGGTTGTGACTTGAGCTACCTAGAATTAATGGATTGACTTGAGTTACCTAGCTAGAACTAATCCAATTTCCATGCAATTAAATGACCCATAGATAAATATATTTTTAGTCCGACCAGTCCAAGCCTAGGCCGTTAGGCGTGTTACTATTTTGATTTTTGGGCCCCGCATCTTAGTAAAGTCAGAAGTACAGAAAAATGGCGCAAAACAGTCACCACTTTTAAAGAATAATAAGCTGCTGTAATCGGCAACAACATTTCAGTTATCAGCATGAATTATAGGTATACCACCTTGTAAGCAGATCCCAAGCAAAAATTGATCAGCAGTATACAGCTGATAGATGAATTCATCACATAAGATGGTCGTAAGGGAAAGAGAGAACATAAGGCTATACTCGTTCTATCTAGTAAGTAACTATCATTATATCTCTTCAGTAAGGCAATTCCCGCTACCTTATGAAGCAGGTAAAGAAGAGGTGATGTGAGAGTGTGAGTTCTATCTCAACTTGGCTCCACTATCATCCCATGTTAAATTGTGCCAGCCGATGCAATACTACCACATACTCTTCCCACGAACAATACTGAAACCAACATCAAGACCAATTAAATAACTCTCCCCACGGCGAGTAAGGGGAGGGAGTACCAGGGGAAGGGGAAGCAAACAAAGAGAGAGGCAATATATACCAAAAAGTACACGGATATTGTGCAATCAACACTTGTGGAAGGGCATTCTCATGTCAGATGAAAACGTGGTCCACATCATCTGAGCTTTCGTCATACATGGATGAACTATCATCGTTGCCACTACCTGGATCACTACTATAACTGCTCTCAGATGTACTCATGAATGAAGAGCTATCAGATGAGGTACTCATGCTCAAGTGTGATGACAAGTTCACTTCACTGTACACATCACTGCTGTTAAATTGTTCAACATCATTAAAGCTGAGAACAGTGGATAAAGGAAAACAAATAAGTGGCACAGGTGGACCACCATTTAATTTCATGTTCAGGTAATGGAAGATCAAACCAACCTGCCTTCCAAAGGAAACTCTGCTAGAACACATAAATCGGGTCTTTCGTCCAACAATCGCGCGACAGGAATAAAACTGCTTTGGCGCACACAAACAGAAAGTCAAATGTTTATTTTCTTAATGATGTTGGGAAAAGTTAAGCTAGAAGTTGTACTACCTAGGGCTATAGCATCGATGATTCCGGTCACCTTCAGATACCAGGCCCTCTCGATTAGATATATCCTGTGTGAAAGCAGTTTATGTGAAACATCAATAAAGGAAACAGCAGAAACAGAAGGTGCATATTTCTTGATAAGACTGTTATGAGCAGAAGTTTATGCATACAAGATATTTAAGATGTCCAAAATCCCTTGCAAGCACTGCTTTTAAGAACCTTGCTACTTCCACCTACAGTCCACATATGTTAGACCAATTTCTTCCTTGATTTACTTTCCCAATTTATTTCCAACTAAAAATGGGAAAGGAGAATGTTCAGGGGAAAGAACTTACTTCTTTCAAATGCATGCAATCCCTCAGAATCAATACCTGAAGTAAGCACCCACCTGCACTGCCTCCTCCTAGATTCCTGTAATATCAATGCTGTTAGAATAAAAGTAGTGCTAAGAACTTTTCTGAGACTGAGGCCCTAATGAGAAACCTACTTGAGAAAAGCGCCAGTAATCGAATAGGTTGTTGAAAAGTCAATGTACCTCAATTTACGAAATCCCTACAAACATAAACAAAACATAAGGATTGCACAATGAGATTCCCTTTGAAAAGCAACCACAGTAGCCGCCGAAAACATGATATAACATGATTTTACAAAAGTTAATGATGGTCAGACAATCTCAATGCGACCAGATTGGTTTTTATACCGCGTGAAGCTAAGAGATAAAAAATAAAATATAAAATTTGTTAATAAAATATAAAAATTGTTGAGGAAAAAAAACTAAAGAGATAAAGCCATGCTTGCAAGAAAAAGTGTTCATGTAGTCAAGTAGTAGCTTCACAATACAACTTTCAATATAATTGTCAAATCACCATACATTAGCAAGAATCAGCACCATCAGTGAAATTTCATCCAGATTAAGCTCAAAAATTCATGTATTGGCTAGTCTAGACTGACTTATTGGTACAAAGAAAGGATTAATATCACATGAGATGTTAGCTTCTCGATTTGACAGTGCTAGCTAGACCTAAACGCAAGTCAGCTTCAAATAGCTTTCATCCCACTAAACTCAAGTTGCATACTGAGACATGGCTACACCCCGCATAATTGCTAACAATTCCAATTGAACGACATCCAGACCCAAATAAGGCTTTGAAATGCAAATCAAAACACAAGAAAATACCAATTTGCTGAAAAGATTCATTCTAGAAAAACATACCTTAATGAGTATGCGAGCTTTATAGTCATGCAACTTAAATCCCCTTAGGGACAATGAAGATAGGTGAGGACAATTGCTCACTAGATCACTGCATGTTGGCAATTTCAAACTGTCGTCTCGACCTGAATACACGTGTGGAATAAGAAAAAATTTGTTAAATGAATATCGAGAAAGCAAAACAAAAGACAAAGACAAAGATGAGAGAGCGCACCTGTTTTTGAGGATTCAAAGAATAGACGTTCAATCAGGGGACAAAATGTACTTATAGACTCCAGTGTATGCCTTAACTCCACATGACTATCAGATTAACAAAAAAAATCATGTTAAGATATTTAAACTAGAGACAGGACTGAAATGGAGCCCTGTGCTCACATAAAAGAATAAACATTTATCAGGACCGTACTAGAACTTTGGAAAAACAAATTGTGTTCTTATTGGGTCACCAGTACTATTCATATTGTTGTCAAAGAACTAAGAGTAAATGATCAATAAAATAAACGAGATGTGACAGAAGGAACTAGAAAGTAGTGAGATTTTTATTTTTTATGTTTGGATAAGGAAAGAAGCGTGCTTTTTACTTAAGCAAACCAATGACTTTCAAAGTATTTCAATTACTCATTACATACTGTTGACAAGAATGAAAAACACAAACTGAAAAACATGTGATATAAAATTTATGTGCCCTATACTTTTGTTGTTCCCATCAAAGCCACAAAAAGAGAACTAATGCTGCCACCTATTATTTAACTTCATATGCTTATCATGAGTAATTAATAAGACAAATGAAATCCCCACCAAGAATCTGTTCACGTATGCCTTTTAGCCATCAATGTGATTCAGAAAACAACAATCAAACATGAAGCCACCAAATCCAAGGGACTTCTGCTTACTTTTCAGCAGTATGTATACGCATATTTGAAAGAAAAAGACTACGACAGGAAAAACTACCAATTGCAACACTTACAGGCCAACGATTTCCAGATCAAGCAGAGATGGACAGGCTGACAATGCGGCGTTTAGTGCAGCACTATCCAGTCTTTCAATATTATACAGGTGCAACCTTCTCAAGCAAGCCCTTTATTTGCAAGAGGGCAGAGTGAAGAAACAACTTAGTATCTCAGCTTGTAATTAAAGAGAAATCACCAGATATTAACTGGAGTAGTATTTACCAATATATAGTACACGGAAATCAGTATATAAAATCAAACAACATCGATTTCTCAAGTATGGAGCAATACCCTGGAGTACTTCCACCATTAGCATTCAGAGGTGCCAGGCAAGACCGTGTAAGAATAGAAGACTCTTTCCCCTGCCTAGACCTCTTATCATGCCATGAGAACCCTGCAGCATCTGTAGATTTCCTTATACAATCTACCAATGGTTGAGAAGACCCCGATGACAAAGCGAGCGGTCCAGGTGCACAGCCCAGCTTAAGAGACCTGCATTCAGTAAAGTAGGCGTTTTTCCACCAGTGAAAATACCAATTTATACTTGTCTATATGATAGGCTCTTGAGGTCAAGATGAATATCATCTAAAGTTTTACACTTTTGTAGACTAAATCCAATGTTCTTTGAAAGATCCACCTAGAATAAGGTAATTACCATCCTTTACCCACTCTCTCACAACTCATTTTCTCGTGTATGGCCTAAATTCATATGTATTCATGGGTCTACTCTATAGTGCTAAAGTGACAACAATACTTCTCAGCATATTCAATTCGCTATTTTTGTTCAGGGCTATCATGAGATTAGTCTTTTAAAAACCAAATGGAATAAGCAAAGGAAAAGGAAGAAGACTGAAGTTAATGATGCATAGCATGGGGAATATCATTATTTTTGAGAATGATAGCACAGTGTCTCTCTTACTGGGGTTTTCCAGCACGGTGAATCATTGTTGCCACAACAGCATTATTGACTCTCGGAACCACTGTAATCAAGTCAATATCAACATAGCATGCAGGGTCTGTGGCACAATTTTGGAAAAAGGAACATGCAGCCGCAGCATAACACAAACTTTGTGTGTCAAGCAATGAGAACACCTGCCAAAAAAAAAAAAAACCGAAACATTATCTTATTTTCATAAACATAGATTGCTTCCATCCATAACTATACATGCCAATCAAGTAATAGCCAACACCTTACCAATAATCATCAATTCATTGTAAACATATATGTGAGTATGTGTATGTTGTTATACACCAAGTACACACGTGATTCTGCTCTGGCAGAAGTGCACGCGCAATTCAGCTCTGGAAAAACTCCCTGAAGTCCAGAGAGAGATGAAGTTTATAGTCAACCTCTGCCTCTCAGATAGCTTTCTTTTCCAACACTTCTATGTGTAGATGGGTGTAATATTAATATGATTGATAGTTTAAGTTTACTATTTGAAGTTTTCCAAAGTCTTTACAAGTATCCTAGTTCCACGAATACAGAGAAATTTCAAGCAACTACAACAATTATGCTTCAATTCAATACTACCCTATTTCAGAGTCAAAACCAAACAGCTCTGAAATAATTCATCCATTAGGATAAATTCTATATAAACATGCAAACTGTACTCATTTGAAACTTACAATTAGCCTCAGAACAAGAGAATTAATTGGGAAGGAAAAAAAATAAGCAAAAACAAGCAGCACCAAAATCAATTAGTAACTAATAAAAATACAACAGAAATAAATTAAACTAGTAAATCACGCACATTTGAAGCAAAAGAACAGAATTAAGGAAAAGCGGGAAGAAAAAAAAAGCAAAAGACAAGCACTAGCCGTGTATCAGATTTGTAACAATTAACGATATATCAATTGAGCCTACTTTTATAGTTAGATCGGAAGGAAGAGCCCAAACGACGGCGTTGTGCATGGAAGCGCGCGTGCGGGTCGATCGTTTGCCTGCTTCGACAAGTGCAGATCCTAATTGAAGTGCGCGATTTATCATATCATTCTGATCCGAATCGGAAGCTTTGGAACTGAGAATCCGATCGAAGGAGAGGTCTATGGAGGAATCGGAGAGACCGAGAAACGATTCCAAGAGCACGTCGACATCGATATATGATTTGCAACTATTGGAACTGGTGGTAAAATTAGGGTTTAGGCCGGAAGTGGAGGAGCAACATGGACGTTTTGGGCTCGGGTTAGGTGTCGCCACCGCCGGTGACGAGCGGTGGAGAAGGAGAGTATCCATGCGAAGTGGAGGGCGAGAGAGTGGGGCCCGGTAAAGTGGATTGGTGAAGAAAGAGTATGAAATTCATGATTTAGAAATAATTAGGGGGACACGTGTCATTAAGTAGAATATGCCGACGTGGAATGTGAATCGCATGCACATGAACTACCAATTAGGTCCATTAGCTTTGGGCTTTCGCACCAACTTTGGGGATAGATCGGCCCACAAAGTTGTTCTCCAATAATCAATATTTTGGCCCAACACCTTATTTGGGCTACCCTACCATTCCCTTTGGATTTGATTTTAGTTTAATTTTTCATAATAATTTTAGGAAAAAAAAAGTGTTCTTGTATTTGTTTTTGATACGTTAATAATTTTGGATGACGTCTGCATAAAAGACTACCTTAAAGTGTTTTTGGTTTTGTAAAAATATGTTTGGTATGATTTACGGAACAGATTTTGAATGGGATATATATGATGTAAATAGTTTATTGTTTCAATTTCTTTTAATTCGTTCAAATCAACTCAATCGTCCAATTTAACACCTCCATCTTCTTCTTCTATTTGTCTTCAATTTAATGGTTTGACGAGATCATATTAAAGCTACTAGTTAGTACTCTCTTTGTTCCAACTTATGTGACACCTTTTGAATTTCAAGAGTCAAACTTTTAAATTTTAATCGTGAATTCGGACACAAAAATCTTTAAGTTTTTTGAAATAAAGTTGACATATTTGGAAACTACTTAACAAAGATTATGAGTTACAAAAATTAACAATTCAAAATATTTAAAAGACATGAAAATATTGTAATAAAAAAAATACTCGTTTGACTCTCCAAAAGTGAATGACACATATATCGGGACGGAGTGAGTGATAGGGGGTAGATTATGATGCAAAAGAAGGTTGAAGTAGGTGGAAAGGAGTATGATATGTGTCTTGTCTATTTGACTCTTGCTTGTCCCAAATGGGAAACAATATCTCATCTTATTATTGATGCGCTATCTTTTAAATGCACACTTGCCTGCCATATATATATTGTCGATGGAATATTTAGCTAGCAGTATATATCTAATCTAGAAATATAGGCAAGAGCAACAAGCTCTTTCACCAGCCACCTCATAAGAGTTGTATCTTATTTGGCAAAAGATCAACAATAAAAAATGGCTACACTAAGAAAAGTATGTTTGCTATTGGCATCCAAATCTGAACAATCAGATTGAGATAACACAAGCTCAGCTAGATGTTGAACCCCTTTTGGCTTCTTCATATGTTTACTTCTTTATATTTTAAATTTTCTTAGTGAAAATCTTGGCTCCACCACTAAACGTTAACATTCCCAGCCAGCTGCTTGTCCATTTTTATTGGTTGTCTATATTTTGTTAATATCAGGCAAATGTCATATATATCTCCTTGGACTTTGTCATGAAGAGAAAGGAAATGGCTATTATAAGAATATGTGTGTATGTGTATATATATATATATATTGCGCTAATCGGATAGGTATGATTATACACAAAACATCCAGCTCTTTATCTCTTTAGTCCTATATGATCTGATTTCCAATTTAAGAGAAGCACGGATCGATGTTGAATGTTGCATTTGGTTACTGCTACAGTTTTTTTATATATAGAATAATCAGTTGTTTAATTATAGAAAAAATCTACTAATATTTAATTTACTAAAATATTCGATGTTAAATATTAGTAGATATTTTTTTAGTTGTAGTAAGATTACTATTTTAGTTGTACGCACTGAAAATAGTGATTTTACGTAGAATTCAGGAAGTGTAGATGAGTAGTGTGTGCTGCTAGAAAGTGTAAATTCTTGAATAAAAGGCAATCTTCTTGTGTTGCGCAAAAATTTGTTTGCTGCCAAAATAACAAGTCACACAGTCCATAAGAGCTGCTGTTTTGACCCAAAAGCCACCGGCTCTTTGGATCTTTCTGCCTAAACAATATTTCGTCTGGCTCAATTTTAGTCAAACAATGTTACATAAATTGAGATCGGAGTATGTCAGTAACCTTCTGTCGTTTACTCCAAAGTCCAAACTACCAAACCCCACATTCCATATACTTTCTGCATGCATCAAGTTTTAGACTGCTTAGCTCTAAAGTAAATACTACTCAGATCCACAACCTTCATCGTAGGTTTTGTTATTACTACTATAAATTATTAATATATATTGAGTGAAGTTAAATGATTTTTCTCTAATATAGGATTTAAATCATATATATTGATAACGTAATTATTCTTCTGACGGTAAATTTTTATAGGTTTTTAAATATTTTGAATTGTCATTTATAATGATTTATATATAGTATTTTTGACGTAGTTTCTAAATATGTAAAGTTTATTTTAAAAAAATATAAAGATTCCATGTCCGAACTCACTGTAAATATTAAAAGGTTAGATTCTCAAATTTCGAACTAGGCCACATAAATTGAGACAGAGGGGATATAAACTTTGTTTAGGTTACCAATTAATGTTATTATATAGAGTTATCTGCATAAATCATGTTAATTAATAATGCTACTGGCTAGCTTTTAATAGGGGTCCATGGACTATGATGCATAAGAAGATCCAAATAGGTGGAAAGGAGTTTGATATGTGTCTCGTCTATTTGACTCTTGCTTGTCCCAAATGGGAAACAATATCTCAATGTTTTGATCTACCTCATCTCCATTCTCATCTTATTTTTTGATGTGCTATCTTTTAATCACTCTGCCTGCCATACATTGTCGAATATTTAGCTAGCAGAGGCAAGAGCAACAAGCTCTTTCATCAGCCACCCCATAAGAGTTGTATCTTTTTTGGCAAAAAAAGTCAATATTTAAACATGGGGTGTGTGTTGGTAGGGCAGAAATGTTTTCAATGTTTGGTTTTCGCCAAGATATTTTTTCTCTAAGAAAATATGTTTCTTAATTAAAAGTTGGAAAAAAAAACTTATCTAGAGGGAGTAGGGAAAACAAATTCCGGCAATCCAAGCTCATTGTCTTTTAAATATTCCCTCGGGTACCCATATTCCCTCCCAACCTCCACCTCCTACCACCCCTTTGACTATCCTATCCCTCACCCCCCTCCCCTCCCACCCAGGCCTTCCCCACCTCATTTCCTCCCAATGGTATTTTTCTAGTGCATATAAATATTCTTGAAATAATATTTATTTACGTTTATTTACCATACATCAGGAAAAAGAAGATTATAAGGAATCACTTATTTATATAGAAACATTTTCCTCGACACCAAACACACCCATAATGTGCTAGATCTACCGCTCTTTCAAATTTACCCACTATACAAATTTATTCAATCCAATTCCCTCCTTCATTCTTCCATTTTGAGATTTGTAAGATCACAATCAAGTCCCTTTACTTTTCTATTATATTAATAGTCAAGCGCTAGCACCCTGACAAGTATAGTACGTACATAATTAGAGAAGCTATTGAACACAAAGAATTCCAGTAATCACCTTTGTATCATAACATTTTCTTCGAAGTTCAATCTTTTCCTAATCCATTCATATTCTATTCCTATCATTTTTCTTGATCCATACCCTAAATATAATGAAGGAATGTGCATGTGATTGAACTAACTAAGGTACCCTCTCAAAGAGCACTTTGGCTATGTGCAAATTGATGGTTCTTGTATCAGAATGAGCTGTATAGTAAAAACTTTTGGCTACAGTAAGAAAAGTATGTTTGATATTGGCATCCAAATCATCAGATTGAGATAACACGAGCTCTGTTAGTTGTTGCATGTCGGATTCTATTTCTTCACTAAACGTCAACATTCCCAGCTGCTTTTCACTCCTTTGGCTGTCTGCATTTTGTCCCTGAAATATATACAATTACACGACAACAACATTTGGTTGTTACTATCAAGCAAATGCCATTTGTATCTCTTTGGACTTTGTCCAGCAGGAAGAGGGGAAAAAACAGTGGCTACACTATAAGAATGTATCAGAAAAAGATATCGTGTCATTTAGATATGTACGATTATACACAAAACATCCTCTTTGTGGCTATTTTTAGCCCTATTTGATTCAGTGGCAGAGGCATAATTTTCATTAATGAGATTAAAATAATAATAAGAGCAAACACGTAAAAAAGTCCAGAAATTCAACACCTAATATATATACATAACTAAAAAAAGTAATTTTATAGCAAAGGGGTTCGAATGAACTCTTTCTACCCCTGGCCCATGATGTGATCTACCTGACTCAACTTTAGACACTCTAAGGGCCTTTTTCAAAACTACTCTCATAAGAAGTGTGTTAAAATAACCTAAATCTGAATTAAGTGCAAAACATTAGCAACAATTATTTTATGTGAAGATGCTTGATTGAACATTGAGCTTACGAGGAAGAGTATTGTCTATGTTTTAATTTATTTGTCTTAGTTTGATTTGACACGAAGTTTATGAAACTAAGAAATACTTTTGAGTTTTATGATCTTAAAGTAAAGATAGGTATAATATACAAAAATACTTTTATTTTGTTGTATTAAATATGTCATGTGGCATGTTGAAATTAAATAGTTATCAATTTAGAAAAGAAACATTCTTTTTTAAATAGATTAAAAGAAAAGTGAGATAAACAAATTTGTTATCTTAAACATAAATATTTTTGTAGTTATAAAATCATGCCATTAAAAATAAAATTGAATGAAAACTTTGAAATTTTTACTATTTTATATATAAAATATCTTTTTTTTACGATCAAACTAAAAAGAAAAAAGTATCACGTAAAAAAAAATGTATTGTAAGTCCATGTAAAATGTGTCTAACCTTGTAGAGTTGAAAGAGACGAAGTCGGTGACAAACTCTATTGGTGATTTCCATTAGCCTTTGGTAACTTGGATGGGACAACAATATCTCCTCCGATACCCAACAGCCAGTGCACAAATTTAACGTATGAATTATGAGTTCAGCTGCTCCTTCTCCCTCTACAACTTCATCACATGATCCTTCTCCTAATGTCAGCAGCCACTTTACCCACTATAGACATAACAAATATAAATGAAGTAAACTTTCATGTACTAAAATCACTTTGTAAAATTACACTGGCAATAGAACGACCATGGTAGTATACTTACAGCATGACACAAGTAGTGATGGATGTCTCTGCCATGTGTCAGCAAGGCACTCAGAGAGAGCTGGTTTAGGGTTCCGAGGATAATCCCTAGGAGCCTTTCTTCTGTGATGTACCTGTCATTGCATGCCATGATCATCATTAGTCATCACAACATTAATGAGGAGTACATATTATAGGATTATATAAACTATATCTTATATTTATTATTTTTCTGAATGTACATAAAATAAGCTAAAGCAACATTTAATTTGAGACGGGAGGAGTAATTTATTACTACATGAAAGCATGCAGGCAAAATAGTCATCACATTACCTTGAATTCAGAGTAGTGCTAGACTGTGTGAATTCTCGAGCAAAGGCAGTCTTGTGCTCCGCAGATATTTGCTTGCTGCCAAAATAACACCTCACACAGTCCATAAGTGCTGCGATTTTGACCCAAGCCATTCTCTCTGCGGACCTTTCTGCCTCAAATATACTAGCACTCCCTAAATAGTACGTCTGCAGCAAACCTTTTTCACTCACTCCAAATTCTCCAATCCCACATTCTTTATACCACCTGCAACCATGCATCAAGTTTTAGACTGCTTACATATTCTAAACAAAATAATTAACTAGCTTATTAATGGGTAGCAGCTTGTTGTTATAGTAGTTAGTATATGTAAAGTTAAGAGTTTAAGTTATATACGTCGTTGGTATAATTTTCAAAAAATATTTACACGTAAGCTTCCTTAGAATATGAGGTATACTATATAATCGTAAAAATACCTGCTACGTGACACTGATGATGTGTATATAATTCGTAACTTACTTGAGAATCCTTCTCCATTCGAGCTGGTGCAGAGCTTGGCAATTGTTATAGTCCGATTTTGCTAGCTCCAGATATATGTTATTGTTAACCAATGGCATCCTGTATCAGATCTTAATCAGTTGAAGATTAAAAAAATACTAGAAAAAAAGAGAGTAAAATTCAGTATTCTTAAATTAATTAAAAAAAATTAAACTATAAACATCAAATTCCAGAGAGGTCAAAATGATTTGAGGCGATTATCTATAGGCTAACGTGGAGGTGTAATGAAGACTGACGACAAAGCACGTATCCAATGTTTAGTGTCATAACGACTTATAAACGTTAAGTTGTTTTTTAAAAAATTATTAAAAACAAGTCTTGATTTTTCCCATTTGTATCTTTGCGGGGTCACACCATTTCTTAGAGTAATTTTTGACGATATTCAATTGGAGCCGTTCTAGTTTTGTAGCACTTCTTGAATATGTATTCATGAATGTGAAATCAATGATTGATGAGTGTTTCATTTAATTTGATACCAAACAAACAGAGAGACAGACATAAGGGGTGTGTGTGTGTGCCGTTTTTTGGAAGTATAGTCAATAGTGGGGCTCCAATTACTATATATATCCTAACTAGCTAGCACCCTTTAAGAAAACAACAAGTTTTGTTTTTATTTTATCATGCGACTTTGCGACAGTGTATAAACATTGTCCAATCACCAATGACATTATAAAGTATTCTACATCATAAATCTAATTTAACAACTTATAGATGGTCACTTACTAGAATTAGAGAATTGAGATGTGTCATGGTCTAATACCATATTAAATAAATAAATTTTGGGTCTAACTCAATTCAAAAACTAGCTTATAACATGAAAAGTACATGCATATCACATCTTGGATTGAAGAATTCCCACCTTGCACAAATTATCTTTGTACAAGAAAAGGTTATTGATATTAATAGAGAATATATTTATCAATTGCATGTAAAAAGTACCTGTACAATGTTTTGCCAATCCACACATCGTCTTCAGCACCATATTGTTCTAAAAAGAACCTTGTTTCTAGTCGAGGCAGGCTAGCATACCATGGTACATCTAATGCATATCCCACCTGTATAAAGAGGAAAATATAATGTTTTTTTCTCACTTTATTAGAAAAAATATAAGTCCAAATGCTATATATATGTACCTCTCCAGGTAAATCTTTAGTGATGATCCACTTGTCTAGCAGTTGATTTTGAACTCGTTTTTCGCGAAGAAAATTAGAGGAGAAGTTTTTGGCATGTTCAAGTATTTCCTCTCCTGGGAACATTAGCTGAGAAGCCCTATAAAGATTATACATTCCTGTTACTGCCTGGTTAGATTGTCCCACGAAGCAGAAAAATTCACCTCCACTCTCAAAATGTTTGAATACGTCTGACAAAATAAGCAAGTACACTATGAGTACAATAGCAATACAACTTTCTTTTGAAATTTTTATGTCCAATTTTTTTTAAAAAAATAATATAAAAATTATTTCGAAAAAAAAGTAATTTTTTTTTATGGCCAAACGGGTCCGGAAGTAGATAATGACTAACCAGCAGAAACCACGTAGCCATGCAACCGCAAAAGTCTAAAAGCCATGGCTGTGTCATCAATGTCTTGAACTGGGGAATTTCTAGCCCAGCAGATTCCTTTATTTGTCCAATATCTAAAAAACAAAAACATATAATATTCCACGAACAGTCAGAATTGAAAATAATACTTAGCACTAGAAACCAAAAATAAAAATAAAAATAAAAATTGATACTCCTTTTTAGTGGAAACGATAAACTATCACAGTCCACAAATTCCTCAACTTGTTTAAAAGTACACAACAATATATACTAGCTAGTAGTACCTGTTAACGTAATCAACGCACTCTTTTATTTCTGGCTCAAAATACCGAGAAATCCCAAGTCTTTGTAACCGATCAACGATCCAAATATGTTCAAACAAGTCCACAGGATACACATTCGGAACTATTGGTTAAAAAGCGCGTTAGTTTGATTAGCTTATAAGCGCAGTCAACATGGTCAATTAAATTACAATGATAACATAAAAGTAAATGAATACCTCCGCCGTTGAATTTTTGGACAGCATTACTGAGATAATTGAGGCAATTATGATCTTGAGTCTGCATAAGTGCAAAGGCAGTGGAAGATGGAGAGAAGAGAAAAGAGCCATCAGTGCACTGAAATTGAAGTAGCTTTTGCCAGTCCAAGTCTGGCATTCCTTCCAAACTGTGGAGTAAAGTTGTGGGCACTTTGTGCATTATGTCCTTTGGTATCCTATTGGCACGCCACGTTATCATTACTCACATCCACATAATAAGGAAAGTAAAAGTACTTCAACTTTTCTAGTACCCTACTCAAATCTGAACAAGATTAGATATGTTTTTTAAACTTATTCATCATGATGAGAAGCATGAAAGATAATAATGCCTCGGCAATTCGACTTCATCAGCTACTTTTTCTTGTAATTGATAGTTTCTTCGTCTCATTTTATATGATGTTATTTGATTGAAAAAATAAGAAAAAAATTGTTACATGCCAAAAATAACTTTAAAACAGGTTTGTGCCCTGAGTATGAAGTCCCCTTTATTAAAAGCGTCCTACTATCCAATTTGAATTTAGTCAAGTTTCAGCAGGTACCTGACACCAAGTGAGGAAAAAAAACTGACATCAGAGATGAAACTAAATTTTTGAGCTTCTTGGTTGCGGATTCTAGAAAAGCCAAATACAAAATTTTATCGAACTCGTAGCTAAAACCATAGCTCCTTTAAAAATTAACCAAAATGAGAAATGTATCATATATATATATATATATATATATATATATATATATATATATATATAAGAGTAGATTTAGGAAGTAGGTATTAGCTAGTTGATGATTAGGTACCTTGTGAGCTTTAGTTGTCTTCTGGCATAGATGTCTTGCAAGACGGGAGAATCATAAGGTATGTCTATGCCTAATTTTTTAGCAATCACAATGAGCGAAGGAAATGCAACTTCAAAGCCTATAGGCATGTGCTCTGCATTTTCATCACCAAGCCTACTCAAATTCTCTCTCATAAATGACATTCCTATAACCAAAAACATATGTAATTATTAGTGGATCATCATTACACTTCATTGAATATTTACTTTATTTATGCGTCATCTAACTAGAGGTGTTTGTCGTCTTCAAGATCAAGTTACTACTAACGATAAACTAAGATATATTGGGTCAGAAATCAAAGTCTTACCAAGTAGAGTCTTGTCAGGATGCAAACTCCATGACTTCAAGGCAATAACACAAGCCAATGTGTTGATGATACGATCATAAACCAAAAAAATGGAGTTGTCACCCCATGAACCATCAGGCAATTGATTGTTAGCAATCCATTCGAGACTCGAAGGGAACTGAGGAGTTTCAGTTCCCTTCACGTCTTTCACAAGAGCAACCCATGCTGTGTCATAAGCCGATATGCTTATTTCTCCATCCTCCATCGATCGCAGCATCGATCGAACAACATCGATATGCTCCTCTATGATCTTATTTGATGATGATTGGTACACCTTTTACATACATACATGTTTACAATAAAAGTCAAATCACATAACTCAAGAAAAACCCAACTTTTTACTTTCTCCGTCTCAATTTATATGATGTTGATTGACTAGGTACAAAAAAGAATTTTGATTTTTATTGTTTAAAATAAATCATAAATACTTGTGGGACTATAAATCATAAGTTTAAAGTTAGATTGTAACAAAATATATAAAAAAAATTATTTTTTTGAGACATTAAGAAAAGAAAAAGTGTTATCATAAATTGGGACGAGGGAGTATAAATGTGAAGTAAAATACAATTCCTATAAAAAAAAATGGTAATCCCTCCGTCCATGTTTACTTATCACTCCTAATTATTAAGTACTTACAAACTATCTAAAAGTTTGAAAATGAATAGTAAGTAATAAATAGTAATAAAGGTAAAATAGATATAAAATAATAAATTATCTCTTGATTTTTTCAGAAAGTAAAAGTGGACGGAGAGAATAAAAAAAGAGAGTATATATATATTTTCTTTCTATTTTTGGCTTAACAACAACCTCAAGTTTTTCTGTTTCCATGTCCACTTCCTCCACGAGGTCGTCCCACTTGATAACTGGCAAAGAACCATCTTGCAGTACCTCTTTGTATTCTGCATTTTTTTGGAGTGATACAACACTGGTTAATTATAAATTTTAATTTAATTTTATAGAAAACATGAAAAATAGTATAGCACCTTTTGTACGAGGTCTAGAAACCGCATTACATTGCAAATTTGAATTGAAATCAACATATTCCCAGGAAGATCTGTTGCCTGTAAACAAAAAAAAAAATCATCCTTTCAAAATCTATAGTTAAACGCTAGCTTAATTAACACTAGATTTGTGATAGAGAAAAAAGAAGAATGAACATAAAAAGATGGTTTAACATCTACTATATATTAACATAAAAAGTAAACTTTAACAATGTATAAATAATGTAGTTTTCTGTCGAAAGGCTCAACTCTACCTGGCTCCGCCCATGGGGAAGGGGCGAAGAGCTAAAGGACTAAATGGCTACTACATTTATTGGAATCTCCTTCACTGAAAAATTATATTGTATACGTATATAAAATTAATTTTTTATATATATATAATAGATGATGAATTGTTGGATAAAAGGGAGAGCTTACTTTTAAGGAAGTTGGGAGGTTGATTTGCTGGAGAAGAAGGACGTTCATAGTGAGCCCTCAGGCTAAATCTCAGATAAGAAGCTGAGATTGACATGTTTTTACTTTTTTTTAATCTCCCTTCTTGATCAGAAAAATATATAATTACAAAGTATAATTAAAAAACTAAAAAGAAGTAATGATGATATTTTGTTTGATATGAGAATGAAGAAGTGATAGAGGAATAAGTATGATATATATATATATATATATATATATATATATATATATATATATATATATATATATATATATATATAAAGAGGGAGGGGGAGAGGGGGAGAAAAAGAAAGAAGACAGAAATGACTTCCCAAGAGATGCCCAAAATAGGTACAATGGGATCAAACCCAAAAATTATGGTTTATATGGTAGCGTTTGATCATAGATTTTTAGAGTAGTTTTTAAAAATTCTTTTTTTATCATGTAATTTGATTTAGCCATAGTTTGATCAATTAAAATTTGATCAAATGTTAAAAATTTGATCTTCAACCATAATCTTTTAAGGATAATTTTTTTAAAAATTTATCTTCAAATATATATTGGGTCAAATTTAATTTAATTTTGAAAATTTAATTTTCAAATTCTCAAAAATCAGTTTAGGCCAGTTTTAAATTTTTGGGACTTTCACTCATAATACTTCAATTTTTTTCAAGTAAAATACATACCAATCATAACTTCAAATTTCAGCTTCTCAGATTTTGAGGATTTGATCTTCAATTCTAGAATTTGGGAGTAGTTTTAAAATTTTATTTTTAAATATCTGTTTGGTCATAAAATTTGATCAGATTATGAAAATTTGATCAGGTCTGTTCAAATTTCAAAAACAATAACTTCAAAACCTCAAATTTTAAATTTCAATCTCAAAATTTATTGAAAAAATAATATTAATATAAAAAAGGGCAGCCCAGTGCACTAAAGCTCCCGCTATGCACAAGGTCCGGGGAAGGGCCGCACCACAAGGGTCTATTGTACGCAGCCTAACCTTACATTTCTGCAAAGGGCTGTTTCCACGGCTTGAACCCGTGATCTCCTGATCACATAACAGCAACTTTACCAGTTATTCCAAGGCTCCCCTTCTATTAATATCTTAAAAATATAAGAATCATGGAGAATTGATAATAAAATTTATTATCCTTAATGGCTTTCATATTGAGGAAAATTGGCAATTGCCAAACGTTTTTCACATTGAGAGTTAGTTAAATGAATGATGCACACACATTTTACTTGAAAATATGATCCTAAAATAATTTCAAGTTCTCAAAAAAATAGTTTAAGACAGTTTTGAAGTTCACAAATTTTTAAATTTTTTCCAATAAAATGCATGTCTATGAAATACAATTTCAAATTTTCAATTTTCAATCTCAAAATCTGATGGGAGCTAACCTTTTGTTGGATGATTAATATTAATATCTCAAGAGTATAAGAATCATCAAGAATTGATAATACATTATTAGCCTTAATGGCTTTCATAACGAGGAAAATTGACAATTGGCAATTGCACAAGTTTTTCATATTGAGAGTTGAGTAATTAACGCCTATATTAATGTGCTTTATGAAATTTGCCTAATTACACCTTTTGGCCTAACTTTTTTATTTTCAAAATTTATTTGACTATGAAATTTGATTAGATTTTAAAAATTTGATCTTCAAATATTTTAAAATTTTAAAAAATTAGCTCAGATTAGTTTTTGGATTTTTGAGAGTTCCACTTACAAACTTCTAAAAAAATTCAAGTAAAATGTATGTCCAAACACAACTCAAATTCCAAAAATAACAACTTCAAAAACTCAAAATTTTAAATTTCAATCTTAAAACCTAGAACTAATTTTTTATTGAAAAATAATATCTCAAAAATATAAAAATTATGAAGAATTGATGAAAAATTTTATTATCCTTAATGGCTTTCATAATGAGGAAAATTGGCAATTGCCAAACGTTTTTCAAATTGAGAGTTAATTAAATGAATAACGCACAAACATTTTTACTTGAAAATATGATTTTAAAATAATTTCAAGTTCTCAAAAATTGGCTTAAATCAATTTTGAAGTTTTTGAGATTTTTATTCCAAAAATTTTCAATAAAATGCATCTCTAAATACAATTTCAAATTTTCAAATTTTTATTTTTCAATCTTAAAATCTAAGGGGAGCTAATTTTTTGTTGGAAAATTAATACTACTATCTCAAGAGTATAAGAATCATCGAGAATTGATAATACATTTTATTAGCCTCAATGGCTTTCATAATGAGGAAAATTGGAAATTGCAAACTTTTTTCACATTGAAAGTTGAGTAATTAACACTTGTATTAGCGTGTTTATGAAACTTGCCTAATTACACCTTTTGGCCTAACTTTTTTATTTTCAAATATTTATTTGACTATAAAATTTGATTAGATTTTGAAAATCTGAACAAATATTTTCAAATTCTCAAAAACTTTCTCAGATCAGTTTTGGAGTTTTTTAAATCTCTACTCATAAAACTTCAAAAAAAAAATCAAAAAAAATCAAATAAAATACATGTCCAAACAAGACTTTAAAAACTCAAATTTCAAATTCACTATTAACTTGCTAATCTTTTTGTAATTTTTTTGATATTTCTAAAGACCGTGCGGATAAATTTACTAGTACACAAATATTTGAAGTGATTGTTGGGTGATTAAACTAAATTATATTTTAATATGGAAAATTGTTTTAATGTGCATCCAGTTAAAAACCTCAAATACAATTGGTAATTTTACGGAGTATGGCTACCTTTTTAATAAATAGATGTATAACTATGTCGATATCAAGACTTGCTTTCATTGAATTTTAAATTAAGGCTTTATAGTTTTCAATCCATTTTATTAATTACTATATCACATTATTGAGTGCAAATTTGCATGCATATTGAAAGAGGAATAAAATTATTACACCTTTCAACTTAACTTCTTATTTTTACGGGTTAAGTTCAGAAATGGTCCTAAAATGATCTGGTCTTAATATATTTAGTCCCCCATAAAAAAATAAATTACAAATTAGTCTTCATAAGGAGTGGCCTTGATTTTTTGGCCCTGCTTAACAAACTTAATTTGACCATAAGACAAACATTTTAACTTTTGTCCATAGGGCAAACATACAGGATATTTCAAAACAATGTCATGAACGTCTGCCTTATTGGCAAGAGTTAGAACGTCTGAACCAAAAAATCAAGACCACCTCTTATGAAGGCCAATTTTGTAAGACTTTTTTTTATGGAGGACAAAAATTTAAGACAGGCCACTTTGAGGGACATCCTGTTAGGGTTTGCCCTAAATTTCCTACTTTACTGAATTATACCATAACTGTGTTTTATTTCAATAAGGTTTTCTTGGTGGAAAATGTTTCCTGGTAGGAAAATAACTCTTCCATAATTGGTTAACCGTTTCTTGGAGGAAAAGTTTAGACTTCTATAAATTGAAGATCCCTCTTTTCATACCACAACACAATAATCCACAATGTAGTCGTTTAAAGAGTCTTGTTTAGGGGGAGATTTTCTCTCAATAATTTTATGTTTTCTTTTATATTAGTTTTTCATATGTAGGCCAATTGGTCAAATCATATCAATAATATGTTTTTAATATGTTTTTCTTTGTCATTTGAATTATCGCCTTGATGGTTTGCAATTAATAGCTTCCGCATGACGCTCTCTCTCCCAACACATCCGGCGTACGTAATTTCCTGTACTTTTACACCAAATGGATCACTTTTTTTGTGAATATCTAAGGAGGCATTTCTGCTCCTTCTCGTTCCAATGATGGGGATTGCAACGACGAGGAGAGTTTTTGGGAGGAGCAGCATCTTTGAAGACCCTCTCCAATGGCGTCTTCGAAGTGTCTTCACTGAAGTTGATGTACCGCGAAACAGAGTTCGTGGTCATTGTGTTTGAGTGAGGATACAGTGACCACTATAGCAATATTTCCTTTTTTCTCTAATATTTTTGGATAATATGTGTGATTTTTTGCTATGTCCATCATATTTTTTGGTACGTAGTTGGAATAAAAAATAATTGAGCAGTTGAAAATATATATCACCATGTTTTTCAATCAAAAAAAAAGTGATTGGGTAGAATTTTGGATAACAGAAAATTATTTAAACATTATATATGTGTATATAATATAATTATGTATAAGGTGTATAATAATTTAAAAGTGTGTATAAATATTTCCTATACACTATTATATATTTTATACAAATTTATATATTTGTGTACAATAAGTATATAATATTGTATAGAGTTGTATACCGTATATAAATGGACTATGCAGGTGTAATATGAAAATATAGTCTATGTGGATATAATTATTTTTATATATTAAACTGTATAAAAAAAATTGATGTTGTAATATACTTACAATATAGCTCTAATCATAGATTAATTACCCTCAAAATCAAGAGTCTGAAGAACCAATATTTCCCATCATATGCTTATCAGCTTATCGCCCATCACATCCTAACAATGAGCAGTAATATATATACTATATGGTGTTGACATTACAACTTTTTCTATAACCTCTCAAAATTAAAGTCTTGTTGTTTTCAATTGGAATCTGAAAGGGAGACATTAAAAGAAGAAAAAAACGTCATGTTAACAATTTGACAAGGACCACTAAGGGAAATAGTAGAGTGAACAGGAACTCCATTTTTTATCAGATATCTCGGATTTGAAATTTCGCCAATACAGAATTAGATTTTTGATAGAAAACGCTTCTTCTTAATAAACTTTATACAACGTGTATCAAAATAATCGAATCAATGAGTATCGCATACATATGATTAAAAAGAACATTTTGATAATTAAGGACCACTAAGCGATATATATATGTGTGTGTGTTAGGGTGAATGAGAACCTTTCATTCTTAATTAGACATTTTGAGCCTCGTGAATGTAAAAATTTCTAATAAGATGCGTTTTTCTTTAAATGAACTTTACGTGATGCGTACACATTAAAAGTAATTAATCGAGTCAGTGAATACCGAATACTAAATAATCAAAAAAGAACAATTTGACAAGACGAATATTTCTTTTTGATTATGCGTAGTAATCGCCAAGACGAAAGCCACCAAGACTAAGGATTTTGTGGCCGATCATTTCTGTCCACCAATCAAATTCTACTGGTTAACATGCAACCATATATCATAAGGTCCTTTACTTTTTCTTTTCAACTTCAACTGTTTATGAATGGTGAATTTGAGGAAATATATCTATAGACCTTTAGGCAGGGGTGGCATTATCAAATTCAACCCGCTCAATTTGTTTAATCCGTTTAAGCATGGTTGGTTATTGATCCGTTCATTTATTAGGTCAATTTATTTCAGTCCAACCCATTTCAATCCATTAAAAAAATTGAATTAATACTAGCCCAAATTGATTTTTCAGAAAATCTTGTCAAAATATTTTAAAAATACTATTTCTTTATTTGATATGTTATATATAGCCATAATAAAGAAAAATAATAATTTTATTAGGTACTAAAAATTTATAAAAGAACAAATAAAGCAATTAAAACTTAGTGAAAATTGAGTGGATTGGGTTATGACCCAATACCTAATAACTCGTTTTGACGCAATCCATTTTGACCCAAGTAAATTTGAATCGGGTAATTAGGTCTTGACTCGTTTGTTATCTTGACCCATTTTAACTCGCTCAAATTTGACCTAACACGTCCAATTGTTACCCCTACCTTTATGCAAATAAATTTAATAGGTTTAACTTTTAAATGTTATCCATAGCACTTTTGAAATTATGTATGGAAATTCTAAGTTCAAGATGGTCTAATTTGATTTATCCAAGGCTCTCTTTTGTGCAGTTGCACTTGTATTTAAGCTGAAATAGCTTTAAGTAAACACCAAAAGGCATATGATGCCATAGTATGAACTATGAAGCACTCCAGAACATTAGAAGTAGAAATTAATTATTCAATATCCAACTAATTGTTATTAATTACTTTAACATTGATTTGTTTTATACCCGCATGAAATAGTCAGACGACAATAATGTTAGTGTAACCAGAATATGCTGCAGAAATAACTTGAAAGAAAAGGATAGTCCTCCAAAAAAAAAAATGAGAATTAAAAGAAGGGGTGATTAATGTTGTCTAACTTTGAGTCAGAGTGGCTTGGAGATTTGCTTTGCTGCAGAAAACTCAAGTGAAAACCTATTAAGTAACTACAGTTAGGAGGATGGTCCACCTTTTAGAGTTCTTAGTAATGAATTAATTGTTTTTAAGGCTATGAATTTATTATTTTTCACAAATATAATCATGTTTCGTGTCAAAAATAGTGGATTAAATTGAACTCGTAGCAATATATAATATATATGGCTACAACCAACAACTGCTTTGAGGATGGCTTGTTGAGCAAATAAGCTGTGGAAGCATATTCGATGTGGTTCGTTATATCTCTTTGGTGTTTACGCCAGTTTGAATTATGCGATGTGAAAATTTTGGAAAAGGACATATAGTACATATAGAATTTTTGCGTTCTAGTTTGTTTGATAAATGCTTAATTAATAACTTTGAAACAACGACTTTTATAAAATATATGTAGATCTTTTGGATTTTTAAAGTGGTTTATGAGTCTTAAAATATTCTAGTAATTAATAATTGACAAATTATGAGTCTAGTAATAATTCACAAATTAACAAATATATGATCTATTAAAATATTTTTATGGGAGAAATTTCTTGTAGCATATGATAGTTATTTTATTAGTAAAATAGTAATTTTTCAATGATATACGTTGTCAAGTTTAACCAAATTATAATAATTTAAAAAAATATAAAATGGAACCTAAATAATGAAACGATTTCTTTAGTTTTAAAAATTACCAATAATATACCATCTCAAGAATTTGAATAAAATATAAGAGTTTAATACATCGATCTTAACATATAAGTATGGAAGAACAAAGAAATTGACGTTTTTCAATTAACAATACTTGATATGAAAGTGACAATACATGTTAAAATCAAACACTATTTCAACTAGATAAAAACAAATGCATTGTATATTAAATATTATATTTCAAAAGAGAATCACAAATACTTCTTGATATATTTTCTTTTAAAAAAATCCATATAAAATTTTAAATAATTAAAAATTATATTTATATATCAGATTGGTTCGATTTTTTCTTGGTCAATACCAAACCAAATGATAAAGAAAAAATCGAACCAAACCGGCATATAGATACATGAGGTGAAGAATTGAATGAAGTATATATTTATTTATTATAAATAAAACAAAATGGTGCAAACCTAAGATGGAAAGAAAATAGTCATGGTATCTAAAGTGGATTTGTAATCTTTCATGTTTTTCAAATGATGTTTAATTTGATGCCTTGCCTTATGCAGTTGATGCTCCAAACGCCACATTTTTTGTTTTTTTGCCCAGCAAACGACCTTTTTTTTTACTTCACATATTTGTTGAATGTTGATAAAATAATAAAAGGTTCTTCCCTTTAAAACCGTTACTTGTACGAGTCTGCTTATGTATCACGCAAGGAGTCCTTATATAGTTCCGGATGATACTCAATTAATGAGTTATATTTCGATGTTGAGTTAGGTCTAAGTTTTATTTCTTTACATGACACGCCGATCTATCCAAATTCTCAATTTGAAAATCTGTGTCGGTTGTTACTTGTTCCTCTTTAGGACAATTATTTAGTAAATGAACCTCTTTTTGTTTCTTGTGTAACTTATGAATCTTTTAGACCATGGTAAGAAGATTCCTTTTAAAAGAACTGAAAATCTTGTGAGAAACATTAGGACTCAAAAGTTAGATGACAAAGTAATATTGTGTCAGGCCCGAAGCTATATATACTTTTAAAAATAGGAACACAATCTAAATGACGGCCTTAAAAAGAGAAACTTGCGCAAATCAACCTTCTCAATTTACCCGATGTTATGCTTTACTTGCGTAGACCTAGACATGCAGGGTGTTAAGTTATTCCTCATCACTTGTGAGATATGAATTGATATCCTTATATTATCCTTGAAAATTCTCATTTTATGATCAATTAACTTTTAAACTTTAGTTAGACTTAATGTTCATTTAATAAATGAGACTGATTATAAAAATTTGTATGAGTTTAACGTACGTTTCATACATTGCTAGGCTTAATTATGTTATTTTTCTATAGAAATAATTGAAGGAAGAAAACTGGTCTTTCTGATTTTGTATGTACATGTGTATGTTAAGAATCAATTTTGTTATATGATATAAATGGAATTTCCTTAAATATAAAGATGGGGATCATTGGAATTTGGTATGGAAATGGACAAGAAGTAATTGGACTTCTATCCCATTTGCCAGGCCCAGACCATTAGAGAAGTGAACTGGATCACCACAAAAAATGGGCCAAGCCCAAGGAGTCCAGTCCGTTACATCGTGAAAAGTTCAGCTCAAGACCTGGAGAAATGAAGCCTATTCAATTCTCGTAATAGCCGTGAAAATAATTTAAATATGATAAGTACAGTATTTCTTTTAATAGTAAATAATTTAATTTTTAAGACTCTTATTTCGACCGAAACAACATAATTTTTTAACCACGCGAATATTATTACACATTTAAGATTACAAATTCTAAAATTCTCATTTCTTCACGAATTTGGTAACCAATCGAATAGTTTCACATAAAATGAAATTTTGAGAATATTAATATCTATATTTTGTTTTTTTAATTAGTCTTTTATTTTGTTTTAATTGCCATGTTTTTCGTAAATATTGACATGAGATATTGAATAGTACGCACATCAATAATAAATATTTGATTATGTTTAATACATTTCCTTTACCTTTCCCTAAGAGCTTACATCTATTTTTGCTCCATTGGTGATTCGAACTCACAACTTTAGGATTGGAGGTAGAGGGTGCAATACCCTCTTGTCTTTTTCGACTTTATATATTTAGTTTACGTCTTTATTAAAAAAAAAATATATCAAGCACATCAGCATATATGATACGAGAAAAGATTTAAAATGCCTTAAATTATGCAAAATTGAACAAAAACACCCTCCTTTAATAATTTGATCTAAAAATACAAACAACAACAACAACGTACCCAGTATATTCTCACAAGTGGGGTCTGGTGAGGATAGAATGTACGTAGTCCGTACCATTACCTCAAAAGTGAGGTAGAGAAGACCCCCGGCTCAAGACAAAGACATAAAAAAAGAACAAGAAACAATAGGAAGTAACAGAATAACGGATAGTAACAAACACAAGACTACCACAAAATTATACTACAACCGATCTACCGAGACAACAAACATCATCAAAGTCATATTGTGAATCATGAATCAAAGCCTAGAAGATGAAATTCTTGCCTTCCACACCACTAAAAGTGAAAACAAAAAAGTGTAAAGAAAATTAAAAAAAAAGTAGATGAAAAATACATTATGAAGAAAAGAATTACTATATCCCTTTTTGTTGAAACTATAAACTACACTCAAACCATAGTAAAATAAGAAAAATAAACAATGGCTTCTCTTCGTTTTCCATTCTTGTTTTCTCAGCCCCAGAAGACACCGTCTTCCGCCACTTCCGATGCTTCATCCCGCTCCTTATCCACCGTCGCCGTAGCCTTCGCGGCCGGTGGTTCAGCCGTCGCTGCCGCCGGAGCGATCATTGTCATAACTCAAAGCCCCAAAAATCCTTTTCTGGAAAATGCAATGAATTTCCTACTTTCCAATTTCTCACCTTACAAAAATCATTCGTCGCCTTTGTGGGGTTCTGTTTCTCTAGCAGATAATTCAGCTCCGGTCACAGAATCGAGGACTGGAATGTCATTTCCGTCAATTCTGAAAGATACTCAGCGACTCCTTGGAATTGGGCTGCGTAAAAAGGCAGTTTTTGGGTTGAAAAACATTGATGTCTATGCTTATGGTACCACATTGTCACTGCAATTACTTTCCTTTTTTTCTGTAGCTGAGATTCTTTATTTTTTATGATCTCATTATATTAAATGAACTCCAATTGTCATTTCTTGCTCATTTAAACTATTTAAATGCTGTTTTTTTTTAAGGTAATTCACTTTATCATTCCAGTCAGAACTCAATAGCTCTATTTAGTTACTTTAGTACCCTGTGGTAGGATTTGGATTAAACTGACTGTGTAAATAACTTTACCATTTATGGTAGCTCGTGTGAGCTTATCGGTTCATGCTTACTATAGATAGTTACCACTAACCTGGAATAGAGTATGAGTTTTGATAGCAATTTTTAAACCCCCTTTGCAACTTTTCTAGAATTGTGCCTTCTATCAAGGGGATTCGATAGTGTAAATATAAAAAGAATTCATTTTTGCTCTATTTGCATAATGTAATTTTTCAACGAGGGGGATTCAACTGAACCCCCTTTCTTAGTTCATAAACACTAAAGCTTTAGTGGTATCATATTGAGAATCTCATCTCTCTTGGACCTTCCTTTAGATGATCAGGGGAGATATCCATTGTGCTTGCTCTTTTTCTCCTTTTGTGATTTTTAATGTCTGCATCTCAAAGTACAAGTAATGTTTACTTTAAATATGGACTTTATCTAATGTGATATCGATATGGCATCCTCTAGGCGTGTATGCTGATGATGGTGATGTGAAGAAGTGTCTGGCTGAGAAGCATGGAGGGCACTCTGTTTCTGAACTGCAGCAAAAGGACGAGTTGAGAAATCATCTCATGGAAAATGATATACGCATCACTGTTAGGCTTCAAATAGTCTATGGCAGACTAAGCATTCATTCTGTGCGCAGTGCTTTTGAAGAATCTGTTGGCAGCAGATTACATAAGTTCGGAGGATCTGATAACAAGGAATTGCTGCAAAGGTAATTCCTCCTGCCCATCAGTGTCTTATTTAACCTTTTTTGAATAATTACCATATCAAGGGGCAAAAGGCCTGCTAAAGCTGAAGGAAGCTTCATTAGCTTGCACCTGAAATTGTTCAATTTATATATATGATATGCACATGACAATATGAGATTCTCAAATATATTAGACCTTGCTCAAGTTACTTTTTAGATTTCATGTTTGCAATAGACAGCCTTGAACATTTTGACTGGACTCTTTTGTCTTGACGTTATCAGTTATCTCTCAGCTTTACATACATCACATCTTTTCTTGAATAGAGTCATTGAGCTGCTAACAAGTTAACCCACAAGATTATTCGGAAAATGAAACTTTATTGTTTCTCAATCCTTAAATTATTATTGCCTTCTTCCCATTCTTTTATGGCTTAAAATACCTTTTGCAACTGCAGGTTCACTTCCCAGTTTAAAGATGACATTAAAATACCTCGGGGATCTATCATAGAACTCTCCAGAGATAATGACTACATACTTCACACAACAAGTAAGATGATTTATTTCTGTTGACAGTATTTTGGAAAGGAACAGCTCAAAGTTCTGTGATTTTTCACTTCTTCTACAATGTTCATATCTCAACCTCTGATACTAATCTCTTGAAGTGAAGATTCTCAATCTCTGTGTACGCTCCCGCACGACCTGCACGTGTGTCTATCTGTGTTGAGAAAACAAATGTTATATCTATCACTTGACCCAAATTATTGAAGAGCTATTGAGCAGATATAGATAAGACGTCATTTTATTTTAGCCATTTCCCTTTTAAGGTTGGATATCGAAGAAGTATGTAAGAGGCTACAATGAAGGGAAATTACTTCATCAAGTGAGTGCTATGCAAGAGCAATACCAAAAATATCCTAATTACACCGTCAGCTGACACATTTTATGCCCTTACATTTCCTTAGCAGGAAGTGGCTAAACATTTTCCTGAATTTGGTTACAGCAGAAGTCATACTGGAACTTAAACGATTGTAGTATTATATCAACCAACCATCTATACGGATATATATTTTCTGGCCTTCACCAGCTTCACCATCTATAAAACCAAAAGGACGATGTTGTATGTTAGCTGTTGAAAATATTCTTCCCCAAGATATATCTGGATGTTTTTATCTCATTTCTCTCTGGAAGTCTGTGAAATTGTTGCTTGCTCATTGAACCAAATCAAGTTATGGCTGATACACCTCTTCCACAGTGACTAATAAAAAACAAACTAATTAATTGGTTACTACAATCGAAATATTGGTTAGGACATTGTTCAAAATGCATTTGAGGTAGGAAAGTGATGAGCCAATTAATTGCCTGTCAGTTCCATTAAAGAATAACTAAAACATTTTGTTGGTTTTCTTTTAATTCTCAATATTATCTCTGACCTTTTCTCTTTCTAGTTGTTTGTTTAAAGTTTATTTTTGCATCAATCAGTTAGATGAAGCTTATATTCTGTTTATTTTTGTTTTGTAGTTGATGGAAAGGAAGTGGGAAGCATACAAAGCAAACTCTTATGCAGATCGATTTTAGACCTATATATTGGTGATGAGTCATTTGATCACAAAGCCAACGAAGATGTTGAGTCGAACTTGGCTTCTCTACTTCACAAGTAGCTAGTTCTTTGGCATAAAGAGAATTTATCAACACGAGGAATCGAGTTGTGGTGATATTGGCTAGTTACAACTGTTTCCCCCCCTCAGAAGTTATACATAACTCATGTTAGGTTCTGTTGGTTGGTTGATTCTCTTTAAATAGTTGAACTAGAGATTTAATCTCTTGCAAACAGAACTTGGATCTATATTTTATATTATGAGTTGTTTTCTCTACTCCTGTAATATCCAACTTTGGAATTTTATAGCATAACTGAAATAAGTATTTTGGCTTAGTTACCAAATTTATTTTATTTACCTCATTAAAATGTATCTTGGAGCGACAGGGAGAATAGCCTGGATAACCTTAGTAATGTTTACTACTAAGGTTATCTTTTGCCTAGAGTTAGCACAATGCAGGTATAATTTCGCCCAAAGAACTTCTTTGGAGAGCCTGATTTTCTTCTTCTAAATTTAAGTTATATCCACTAACACTGTAATAATTATCACACTTATGCGTAGCTTTCTTAGAGCATACAACACATTCTACTCATGCAATTTGCTCAATTCATGAACAAATTGTGATTTGCTACTGGATTCCTAGAGCCAGCCTTGGCTCTTTATTCACTCAAACAACATGGTGCATTCAGCAGCAGAAGTCTGCTGAACAGTTTATATACTGATAGTTCATGCAAAAGTGCTGCTACAACTTCCTTAGAGTTCTAAGTTACTCTTTTTGAATTACTAGAGCACCTTTTTTTTTTCTGTTTTGGAGGTAAGTTATGGTCTTCGCAAAGGAAGCCGTGTTTTTCTTCTCAATGATGGTTGTTTTTGGTTTCTTCAGCACAACCGTGATTGGTGGCACAGTGTACAATGTTGGTGATGCCGCTGGTTGGAATGGAGGCAATATTGACTTCCATAGGTGGGCTTCTACTAAAACTTTCCAGGTTGATGATACTCTTGGTAAGTCCAACTAGTCGATCACCAGGGATATAGTATGAGATCATGAAGTGCTTCTCAATTTCAACATTAATGTATATAGTTTATTATTCAAAATTGTTTAAAAGTATATATTTTGATTTGCATTCACTATTGTAAATTAGTAGTTAGTTTAGTGTTGGTTAACAGTATGTGATGTTGTGGCTAATCCCTACCTCGTGGGCTAGTTTGGATTGAGTTAGGTCCAAGGTTCACTTTCTTATTTCGGTAACAAAGCTAAACCAATCCATGTTATTGTGTTTTCTAACATTGTGTGTTGTGGGGGAGGGGGAAGGTATTAGATTATCCCACATTTGTTGAGGGAATGGGTTGTTCTCTTATATGATTTTGGCCAATTCGTACCTCCTGAACTAAATTTTGACTATTAAGCTAGGCTCAATGTCTATTTTCTTATTAGTTAGTTATACTATGCATTTCTAATGGTATACTACTTATTACGATGATTTACGTTGTGTGTGTTATCTTACTTCCATTGGTGTTGTAGTTTTCCAGTACAATCAACAACTCCACAACGTGGTACGAGTGAGCCTCTCCGATTTCCGCTCGTGCAATGCTTTTAATCCAATCGTTACTTACTCCACCGGCAATGACACAATTACTATCAATGGTCCTGGTCATTATTACTATATCTGCGGTTTCCAAGGGCATTGTCAAGCCGGACAGAAGGTCGATATTAGGGTCCCCAAAAACTTACCATCTAACTGATATTCGCAACAGGTTGCCAAGCGCAACTAAAGCTCCAGGTGCACCGTCTCGAGGGGAATAAAAGAAAGACTTAACCAAACAGCAGTGATTAGGAGAGCCAACAAAAGCCTCTTAATAAAATTTCTACTTGTGACAATGTTGTGAATTATTATCTCTTTGCTATTGGACTGCCCTATCAATAACTAGTCTTATTTGTTTTAGTACTGATGCTCTGGGTAATAATAAGCATCGTTGTGGGCAAAACGTGTATAATTGAATATCATAACCATAATTCAATAATTCAGGCCTTCAATATCTTCTTGTCTCCATTGAAAAAGTACATTTGTACGAATTGTATGAATTATATACAAGTTGGTTATATTTCTGGTTCAAATATTATTGAGTGTAGCCATTAATAACAGGTAAAAAAAATTACTAGCATCAAGTGTTACGTCAAATTTATCCCAGAGCAAAAAAGAAAAATGAAAAAAGAAAACAAGTAGAGTTCAAAGAAATCCACATCAAATTTGGATCAATTAATCCATTTATTCATATATTTTTTGGATTAGTGGGTCAAGGTCCAGTTTACCAACTTCTAATTCTTCAAAAAACATCCAACTTTTTGACTAAGACATAAGTATAATCTAAAATCTCGTGATCCCACATATACTTACATGTTTTTCTTCTTTGTCTTTCTGTCGATAGAGACTGATCCAGAATTTATATTTTTAGGTTCGAGATATCATTAGAACCACAGAACACTAGAATCGATAATTGTTTTTGTCCCTCCATTTAAGCACGTCATTGTCTAATAGGTGCAATAATTTTACACGATATAACTAATTCAAAACTCGATAGAGGTTGAGGCAAACTAGCTACGGTATAAAATGAGGTTTAATTGAATTCATTAATTTTGACTCAAACACTATATATATGTATTGAGAAACACCAGATAACGTATCATATGTTATGAACTCGTAAAATTGAATGAACCGTGAGTTCAAAGTACTTCAAAATAAATAAAAGTTAAAATCCCAAATCTGCTTACGTGCAACGAAGAATAGGCGTTTGGCCATAGGTTTCCAAATATTTTGGGAATCAGATTTGGATGAAGTTTAGATTGAAATTTCAACATGTGTTTGCCATAGTTTTTGCAAATATATTTCACTTTTTTTATAAAAAAAAATATGAAAACATGATTTATACTCATAAGTTCTAAAAACTATAAAAAATACTCATAAGTTTGGTACAAAATTATAAACTAGATGTACATAATCCAAACGTCATTAAGCAAATTACAGTCATGTCTACAACGAATATCTTGAGAAAATTGGGGTTAAACAAATAAAGTACTGTCAGGTAAAAAATTTTGTTGGCTAAATCACTTGAACACAAGTGATGAGTTCGAGTGTTCTTCAATCAGAACATCGATTTACAACGAGTCACTTGAAGACTTATAGGTAAAGTGTGTTCAATGGATATACATTCATCGGCTCCAGCTCAACAACATTGAGATACATGTTAAATGGCTGGTTTGGTGCCCCATGCACCATTCCATTTCCATTGTCATGTCCATTTGCAGCTCCCCTTGGATTGAAGGCAGGTATGTCTGCCAATGCAGCCAAGTTTGGCCCAACTGTAACGGCAAGGTGTGTTGGCACCAACCTTGCCTCGTTCGTAGCGGGGTGATCATCATAACATCGTTGATGTAGATTGTTCAAGTTTTGGGCAAAGTCGTCGGGATCACCTCCCACGTCAAGTTCTATGATGTGTTGGTGGAAATCAGCAGGATGATTGACAATATTTAACATAATTGGACAGGATGATGTAGTTTGGGAAGACTTGGATGCCTATGATCCGAATCTTATGATTCCATTTATATCGATAAAGAAGAAAGCAGTTGTACGGTTGTCCACTGCAAAACCATGAATTAGTCGAGGCAAGTGTTTTTTTAATTATAAATGCTTTAAGATAATGATGTACCTACTTACTAGTTTCAATAGTTTTGTAGAAACTCAGCAGTTTGTTGGTTGCAGGTCTTGTTCCCGTTGGAAGGATAATCTCAATAAAATTAGTGGCCTAAAATCATTTTTTAATAAGAGGCATATATTTTTTTCCCCATACTTTTTGTCTATATAAAGTATCCTTTATAAAATAAAGTTTTTAAATTACGTAGTAATATTATTGCTAATATGTATATTAGTAATAATTTATTTAAGTTAATAAGATGTTGGTCATTCGTTTCAATACAATCTGTTGGATGATGTTATATAAATTTTATTTATTAATATGAAGATGTGAATAGTTTGATTCAAAATTTTAAATATTATCTAATATAAAGAGTGGGGTATCAAGTTGTTGAGTCACACCATGAAGGTCTGGGAGAGAGTTGTGGAGTTGAGGTTAAGAGGAATTGTGACTATTTCTGAGAATCAGTTCGGTTTCATGCCAGGACGGTCGACTACTGACGCTATTCATCTCGTGAGAAGATTGGTGGAGCAGTATAGGGAGAGGAAGAAGGATTTGCATATGGTGTTTATCGACCTAGAAAAGGCTTACGACAGAGTACCCAGGGAGGTTCTTTGGAGGTGCTTGGAGGACAGGGGGGTGCCCATGGCTTACACTAAGGTGATTAGGGACATGTAAGATGGCGCAAAGACTCGAGTTAGGTCAGCGGGGGGAGGTTCCGAGCATTTCCCTGTGGGGATGGGATTGCACCAGGCATCGTCCCTTATCCCCTTTTTATTTGCCTTGGTGATGGATGTGTTGACGCGGCAAATTCAAGGCGAGGTGCCCTGGTGTATGTTATTTGCGGACGACGTAGTTTTGATTGAGGAGACCCGCGAAGGAGTTAACGATAAATTGGAGGTTTGGAGAAAGACCCTGGAGTCTAAAGGGTTTAGGTTGAGTAGGACCAAGACGGAATATGTGGAGTGCAAGTTCAGTGAGGTGACATATGTGACCGACGTGGAAGTGAGGCTTGACACGCATGTCATCCGAAAAAGAGATAGCTTCAAGTACCTTGGGTCTATTATCCAGGGTAATGGTGAGATTGACGAGGATGTGACCCATCAGATTGGTGCAGGGTGGATGAAATGGCGGCTCGCATCCGGGGTCTTGTGTGATAAAAAGGTGCCTCTCAAACTGAAAGGCAAATTCTACAGAGCAGCAGTTAGACCGGCTATGTTGTATGGGGCGGAGTGTTGGCCAGTCAAGAACTCTCACGTTCAGAAGATGAAGGTGGCTGAGATGAGGATGTTGCGCTGGATGTGTGGGTTTACTAGGAGGGATAGGCTTAGGAATGCGGATATTCGTGAGAAGGTGGGAGTGTCTTCCGTGGAAGATAAGATGCGGGAAGGGAGGTTGCGATGGTTTGGGCATGTGATGAGGAGAGGTTCAGAGGCCCCTGTGCGGCGGTGTGAGAGGCTGGCTATGGATGGGTTTAAGAGAGGTCGTGGTAGACCGAAGAAATATTGGAGAGAGGTGATCAGGCAGAATTTGGCGCATTTGCAGCTTACCGAGGACATGACCTTAGATAGGAAGGTGTGGAGGGCTCAGATTAGGGTTGTAGGTTAGTAGGTTAGTTGGTTTCTTTGTAGGGAGGAGTGCTGGGTTTTGTTGTCCTTTTAGTAGTTGAAAGGCTACGCTTGTAGCTTTTGTTTCTTCTGCGCCAGTTACTTGCTAGTGCCTTGTGTAGTTAGATTTTTATATTATTTTGTAGTAGTATAGTTTTGTGTTATCTGTTATTTTGTTTATTGGTTATATCTCCTGGATTGCTTTGAGCCGAGGGTCTATCGGAAACAGCCTCTTTACTTCATTCTGGGGTAAAGGTATGGTCTGCGTACATCTCACCATCCCCAGACCCCACTTTGTGGGAATATACTGGGTATGTTGTTGTTGTATCTAATATAAAGAGTAAGACATTTTTTTTATATATATATTTAAATTTTTTATCTAAATTTTATATTACGTAACCGAAAATAAAATCATAAAATTCACTATTAATTACTTAAAAATTTTGGGACCTGAAATTTTTTGGGGCCTAAAACAAATGCTACATTAGCCTCCCCTTGAGCCACCCCTGATTGGAGGGGAGGCTCCGACCATTAATCTTGTTCCCGTTGGAGAGGAACCCTGTCGTTGCAGGGGACATTGTTGAGACTCTGACAGTTAATCTTGTTCCTGTCAGAGGGGGGAAACCCCAGTTCAATGGGACATTATTGAGGATTCGACTAATAATCTTGTTCCCGTTAGAGGGGGAACCCTGACATTGGAGGGAACATTATTGAAGCTCCGACAATAAATTTTGTTCTCGCTGCAGTACGGAATCTTGGAAATTTGTACCTATTCACCCTAAAATAGGTACAGGTGAATCAAGGGCGAATTTAAAGGTAATTTTTGAGCACGTGAACTCGTGATTTCTTTGTAAAATTAGATATATTATGTATATTTTTATAAAATTAGTATAATATTATCTGTTGACCCCTATACTACAAAAGAACTAAATGGTTTACTTGATTGAAAGCTGAGTTATTTAATCAGATGTTTTAGAATCAATTCCCACCAAATATAGTTTTCTAATAGAGTATAAATCAAGTGTTAAGCAAATAAAAATCAGATGTCTTTCAGCGCTCTCAAAAAGTTCTATAATAAAATACCCAAGACAATATGCAAATTAAACAAAACTTTTTAACTCCATTGTATCCATTTAAAAATGAAAATATTATTTTTTGCAATATATAAGAAAGTTCATGTCACACCCCGAGACCAGGCCCTGGACGTAACAAGGCAACCCAGACCAATGAAAGCCCGAGAAGACCTCTTAGCATAACATCATAAGCATATTCAATAAAGCATTTGCGGAAGAAAGGCCTATTTGAGAACATCATTTAAAACATATATAAAAATTAACCAAGTGTTGGGAATAAAATATTTAAACAATATCTACATAGGTCTACGAAGTCTCTAACATACGAATGAAATATCTATGCCGGTAAATGGCCTCGACAATACAATAAACTTAAAATCAGAGTAAAATAAAGATGTAAATCGCCTTCCGAAAGATGGAGGACCACTTATTGATATTCTCCCGAACGATCCTAATGCTGCACAGTACCATGAGAAAGTATCTTGAACCTACATCATGAAATGATGTAGGGTCCGAGGACGGTCAGTACTATGAGTACTGGCATGCAACCCAGGGAAAAGGACATAACAATTTATAAAGCAAGTCATAAGAAACGTGACACAAATCATAATAGAAAATAAAATATGGGGCAAGTATTCAAAACATTTCATGAAAACCATATATTAACATTACTTCTGAACTAGATGGTATCACCGACTTTCATTTAACACCACGGGCTATGTGGGTCTGGTCAACGCTCGACCGGCTAAGCCCCAACTCATGTTTATCGCATGAGTCGAGATTCAATACATTATGGTCAGCACAATCATCCTCGTAGAGGGAACAATAAGGTCGTCCAAATTTAGAATCGAACCATCCCTATGTCGGGTAAACATAGGTTTCGGGTGTTGAGACGTTTAGACTTACACCTTCTCGGTTAACCATCTAATTTTCTTTAAGCCCAAATTCTTACCAATTCAATATCATTTAAAACAATAGCAATTAACACAATTTCCGTTAGGGGCATATTTCGTTATTGGTATCGTTATACCAGGACTTGCAAGTCACTCATCTTATCAATTTGGAACCCATAAGGTCTATCAACAATTCATTATGCCCATCTCATAAAATTCATATAAGAAAATAACGATCTCTTAGTCACAATTCAATTCGTTCAAATAATTCATCACAATAGCGATATCCTTCAATCTATTTCATACGTTTGTACATCACTAGTCCCATAATTTTAAAGAATTTAAATACATTTAACATAACCCTCAAAAGTTGACAATTTTATCATTAGTAAACAACTATTTCAAAATTGAGGGACGTAGAAAATCCTTTTTCCTTCCATCAAAAACCAAGATTTAAATAGTAAAATACTTTATAAAAGAATAATGATTTCATGAACATAAATCTGCCCCAAAAAGCTTTTTCATAATAATAGAGTTTCGTATTTCAAGCAATAATACTCCATTCTCAATTATATTCAATAACAAAAGGAGAATTTCGTAAAAAGAGTTCGTAACTTCAAGTAAGTTCTTCTTCCAAAATTATCCAACAAAATCCACTTTCAAACTTGTACAAAATCACTTTCATAGCTAGAATATCATTTACTAGTAGGCTTAGTTTGAAAGAGGATTGTTCAACATACCTTTTGATGGAGAGAATTTTGGAAATCGTTTGAGTTTGACCATAGGAACCTTTAATCCTAGGCATTCTTGTTTCTTGGAACTTTGGGGAGGAGAGGAGAGAAATTGTGTTGATAGTTATGAAATCTGAGTGTATTAGGATATAGAAAAGGTTAAAAGTCGTGGGTTGGGGTTAGGGGTTATTGAAAGGACGAAAACACCCTTTTAAGAACGTGAAAAAGGAAAAAGAAACGTAATTTTTTTTGCTGGAAATAGGTCGGGCGCGGGGCGCCATCAATCACCAGTTTCAGCATTCTGAAGTTTTGTGTCTGGCGTGGGGCGCCACCATTGCGCCAGACTGATACTTGCTTGATAAAACGCTCATAACTTGTTACTCCAAACTCGGATTAACGAGAAGTTAGTGGCGTTGGAAAGAAAACTCGAAAAACTTTAATTTGGTAGGTCATGGGCCATGTAACTCTTTATATAATGGGAGAAAGGATAATTTGAAGTTGACCCTTGAATGAGCTTATACAAAAACTTAATCGGTAGAGAACCTTTCAACTTAGCTATGTGATAAAGGTTTCTTAGAACCTTAATTCACCTTCAACACTCTTCCCACACATAGTAATAGACCATAACATCTAGGTACAATAAAATCTTCCGAGTTCAGATCTAATTACACGCAAAAAATGATTGAAATCTTAGCTCGAAAGTTTGGGATGTTACAGTTCATAAGTTATTAGTTATTACTGTTTTAACTTATTATTACCAGGTCAGAAAAAGGTTGTAATAAGAATCTAAATTGATATAATGATCTTTTATACAGTTACTCCTTCGTCTTATTATATGTAACATACTTTAATTGAGTATGTTTGTGTTGGGGGACTTGGAGCATTCAGAGAGGCATCACAATTTTGATTATTGTAGGCGTATAAAGGTTGAGGAGGTTAAGGGTGCTATTCGTAGGATGCATAGGGGTAGAGCGACTGGACTAGATGAGATTTTGATGAGTTTTGGGAAGAGCACAAGTGGGGCAGGTATAAGTGGCTGACTGAGTTGTTTAATGTCATTTTCAGGACGATAAAAATGCTCAAAATTTGGAGATGGAATACGATAATTTCATTGTACAAAAACAAGGGTGACATTCAGGATTGCAATAACTATAGAAGTATCAAGTTGTTAAGTCATACTATGAAGGTTTGAGAAGGATAGTGGAGTTGAGGGTGAGGAGGATCGTGACTATTTCCTAGAATCAATTTGAATTCATGCCAGGGTGCTCGACTACAGAAGTCATTCATCTCGTAAGGAGACTGGTGGAGCTAGATAAGGAGAGGAAGAAGGACCTTCACATGGTATTCATCGATCTAGAGAAGGCTTACGATAAAGTCCCCAGATAGATTTTATGGAGAAGCTTGGAGGCTTGCGCTATTCTTTTAGCGTACACTAGGTCGACTAAGGACATATACGATGGAGCCAAGACTTGGGTATGAACTGTAGGAGGAGACTCGGAGGACTTTTCTGTATTGATGGGGGTGCACCAGAAATTGATCCTTAGCCCATTTTTATTTGTCTTGGTGATAGATGTGTTGACGCGATAGATTCAAGGTGAGGTGCCATGGTTTATGTTATTTTCTAATGACATAGTTTTGATTAACGAGACTCGCAGAGGAGTTAATGCTAAGTTGGAGGTTTGGAGACAGACTCTAGAGTCTAAAGGGTTTAGGTTGAGCAGGACCAAGACGGAATATTTGAAGTGTAAGTTTAGTGAGGTGACGCATAAGGCTGACATGGTAGTGCAGCTTGATTCTCGGGTCATTCAGAAGCGAGATAATTTTGAAGTATCTTGGGTCTATGTTCCAGGATAATAGGGAGATCGACAAGGATGTCACTCACCAAATTGGTGCAGAGTGGATGAAATGGAGGCTCGCGTTCAGAATCTTGTGTGATAAGAAGGTGCTTCATAAACTTAAAGACAAATTCTGCAAAGTGATGGTTAGACCATCTATGTTGTATTGAGCAGAGTATTGGCCAATCAAAAATTCTCACAACCAAAAGATGAAGGTGGCGGAGATTAGGATGCTACGATGAATGTGTGAGTTTACTAGGAGCAATAGGATTAGAAATGAGATTACTCGAGACTAGGTGGGAGTGATTTCGGTGGATGTCAAGATGCGGGAAGTGAGGTTGTGATAGTTCGAACATGTGATGAGGAGAGGTATGGATGCCCCAGTGCCGAGGTATGAGAGATTGACTATGGATGGTTTCAGGAGAGGTAGAAGCAGACCGAAGAAGTATTGGAGGGAGGTTATTAGACATGAAATGGAACAATTATAGCTTACTGAGGACATGACCCTAGGAAGGAGTGGAGGTCGCGAATTAGGGTAGATGGATAATCGGGAAGGATGCGTCCTTGCTAATAGATAAGTGTGCTTTGTTTTGGGGTTCATGCTTGTAGTATCTTATTCGTGGAGTTTAGGTGATGTTGGTTGTTTTGAGTAGATCGAGTATACTATTATTTTGTGGTAGTCTTATTTCTTGTTATGTTATGTTATTTTGTTACTATCTGTTGTTTCTTGTTCTTATGTTATGTCTTTTTTTAGACTATTTTTTGTTGAGCGGGGGTTTATCGAAAACAACCTCTCTACCTCACTTCTGAGGTAGTGGTCTGGACTGAGTACACTCTACCCTCTCCAGACTTCACTTTGTGGGAATATACTGGGTATGTTGTTGTTTTTGTTATACTTTAATTGAGTATGTTTGACCTATTTTTCTTTTTAGTTTGTTTTAAAAAATTGATCATTTTCCTGTTTTAGCAATTTTTTAATTCTAACTTTTCAGATGACATGCTTGAGAGCAAAAGATTAAAGAGTATTTTGGTATATTTGACATATCTTTAATTTAAAACTAGAAGATTCAAAAATCTTTTTTATTTTTTAAAACTTTGTGCCAAGTCAAAATAAATCAAACAAATTGAAATAAAGGGAGTCAAATTTTAGTTACACTAGTCTTTGAGCCCGTTTGAATTGACTTATTTAAGTGCTTTTAAGAAAAAACATCTTTTAAGCTTTTTTATAATGTTTGAGTAAGATAAAAAATAAATTAAACACTTGATTTTAAGTCAAAATAACACCAAAAAAAAAGCCTAAAAGAAGTAAGTATTGTTTTAGGAATTTAAGACAAAAAAGATTATTTTTTCAATTATAATCTTATATTAAAGAAATACTCAATTCTCAAGAAATATCTACTAGTCAGTATGACTCATTTTTCTTTTTAGTCAGTCCAAAGAAAATGACACATTTTTATATTTAGTAAGAATATAACTTTAAAATGCTTATATGACTCTTAATAAAATGATTTATATTGACAAATATCTATGACTTATTTTAGACCATAAACTTCAAAACTCTCTCTTTCTTTTTTTATTAAACTCTATATCAAATTAAACTGACTCACATAAATTAAGACAAAAAGCGTAATAAATAAAATTAACTTAGTAAACTACATTATTATTTTTCTTAATTGACATAAAATGAACTAAAACAACACTTGTGTTGGAACGAAAGAAATAGTATTTAACTATGATTAATTGACATTGATTCGCACCTCATTAAATCGTGCAACTATATATAGTAAATTTACAAAATTTGGTATAAATATCTAGTGTTGATAAATATTTTCTTCATTACAAAATAAATGATATTTTATTTTTTTTCATTTTGTTCCAAAAGTACAATGTTGTTTAATTAAGAATAATTAATTTTTTCTAGCAAATAATCCAAATTTTAATATATGAAGTTTTACATCATTAAAGAGCTGAAATCTAATTAAAAATAAGATAGTAAAACACTGATGTATTTACCATGGGGAGTTTCAACTGCACCTGATTAAAGCTCTTTTCAATACTGCATTTCGTCTGTCATTATTTTTGGTCTATTCCAAAAATAAAAATAAAAAAATCATTACTTAGCATATATGTACAGCCTCCTTTAGTTGCAGTGTTGTGTTTCCCTACAACTACTACTACTGCTCCACTTCTCTTGTTTCCACTCTCAGTCACATTCTAAGAAGAGGAAGCACACACTGTACTAAAAGTGTGACTATTTCAAGTAAGAAAACTCATAGATATACAACTGGCCATCATTAATGTCTCTCCAAACGAAATCGTGATCTTTTTTTGCTGCTGTACGTTTCACGGATTTCTCCATTACTACACTTCATAGTGCAATAGGTACACCCAGCCCCTACACTCGATCGATCTGGCAAAGTACATAGCACTACTATTCCTTTTTATTTTTAAATCTGCACTCAATCAGTAGCAATTAGTTTTGCCGTTTGGTATTGATTTTAGTACTTTATCTGAAATGGAGCTTGATAAGGTGACGATGGAGATATTTTCTAAGCTAGAGCAGAAATGGTTGTACCAGTATGAAGGGAAGAAGACGCGTATTCTCAGTATTGACGGTGGTGGAACTACCGGCATTGTTTGCGGTGCTGGGTTGATTCATCTAGAAGACCAGATCTGTGCGAAAACCGGTGATCCTCATGCTCGAATTTTGGATTACTTTGACATTATCGCCGGTACAGGCATAGGTGCGGTTTTTGCTGCAATGCTTGTTGCCGACGGAGGTGATGGCCGTCCGATATTCACGGCGAAGGATGCGGTGAAATTCGTAACGGTGAACCAGTCACGGCTGTTTAAGGCGAAGGATGTCGGTGTTTTCCCCCGGAAAAGGAGGTTTTCAGGGAAGAGTATGGATAAGGTGTTGAAGGAAGCTTTGAGAAGAGAGGACGGGAAAGTGTTGACGTTAAGGGACACGTGTAAGCCTATACTTGTTCCTTGCTTTGACCTCAACAGCTCAGCTCCCTTCGTTTTCTCCCGAGCTGATGCGACGGAGTCTCCTAGCTTTGATTTCGAGCTCTGGAAAGTTTGCCGCGCCACGTCAGCAAATCCGTCAATGTTTAAGCCGTTTCAGCTAAACTCTGTGGACGGAAAAACCTCTTGCTCCGCCGTAGACGGCGGTCTCGTCATGAACAACCCCGCCGCCGCCGCGGTAACTCATGTTTTGCACAACAAACGAGATTTTCCTTCCGTGACAAGCGTTGATGACCTGCTGGTTCTCTCTCTAGGTAACGGTCCGTTAAGTCCCCAGTCAAACTTGAAACTCCGTAATGACGGCTATTGCTCTCCATCTTCCGTCGTCGGTATCGTCGTCGACGGCGTATCTGAAACCGTTGACCAAATTCTCGGCAATGCGTTCTGCTGGAATCCTAATGACTACGTGAGAATTCAGGTAATTACAGATGAACTAAAATTAAATTTTATCTACTGAGATTTTCACTGTTTTTGATTAGCATTTGCTTAAATAAATTACTCATTTCCTTTTTATTCACTAATCCATCATTAGCATTGTGAATAAAGAGATTAACAATGTATAAAAAAAATTACTAACATTTTAGCGGGATAATTAATTAGTTACATTAGTGTCAGAGTTGTTAACGGAGTGGCGTTTATGCACAGGCTAACGGCTACACAAGTGGAGGAGTGGGACCGAGAGAGGAGGAGGTGTTGGAAGAAAGAGTAGTAGAGTCGTTACCTTTTGGCGGTAAGCGGTTATTAACGGAGACTAACGGACAAAGAATAGGAAGCTTCGTACAACGGCTTGTGAAGAGTAGTTTGCCGCCAAGTCCCTGTAAGGAAACTGCCGTGAACCCCCTCACAAACGGACGTTAAGTCATTTTCTTTGTCGTCTTTCTCTTTTGTTAAATCACTTTTTGTCCCTTCTGTTTAGTGTTAGACTCGAGATTAGTGTAAAACCTTTGTCGTGTTACGCCTTAATCGTCTTGATGTTCGAGTAGAATATTAGTAGTCGCATTCAATAATACTAGCTTAGTGTCTACTGTAATATTTTACATGATTACTCTCCTTTGGCTTAATGGATCGTATCAAATGAGGGTAGATATTTGCAGAGATTTTAAAATATACAACTACGTATCAACTAACAAAAAAATATATGCATTGTACTAACACATTACTTATATTCTGATGTGTACAGTTGGTAAACCACATCTGTGAAAATCTCATAATCTCTGCTGGAATCTTAATTAAAATTGCTCATTTGCACTAGGTTATTTTTTCTTTCTGTCAGCTTCTTAGTTGCCTGAAATCTCGCTAATACATTAATTAAGGCAAAACTATTCTACTAGTATAATTAAAGGTTGTTTTAGGTGTGATCCCCGTTTCTTGTTAATTTAGTGAGAGCCAAAACGGAAAAACCAATTGATTTGATAGTTCCTGCTTCCTAGAAAGATGGTATCACGCTGTCATGCAGAAATTAGCCGGAATTTTAACTAATGAAATTAATTAGTCGAAAATTGCTCGTTTCGATAAGTTTGACTCTCGATCATCAGTGTACGTACTTTGGGAGAAGAACAATGTTGGAATCGGATGTTCCGGGAAGGCAGCGTTCCAGGCTGACTACAGTATTTTATTCGTAAGAGTTTAAAACGGAAAGGTATTGGGTCAGTTGGTATTTACTGTCACAAGTCATTAATTTGAGATTCGAAACTCATAAAGTTAAAAATTAGACACCGTGTTTAACTCTATATGCATGTCTTAAGTTTCATATAATGTTATGTGAGATTGTAAATAACTCTATACTTTATGAGTTTACTTAAGAATCAATTGAATATAGCATTAGTAAGTTAATAACCTAAAAAAAGGTAGTAAAACGTAAGTTACTAAAAGCAGTCAAACTACATCAATGGTATCAGTGAATATATATGACTACTTAATTCAGTACTATCTTCTTTTTGGAGACAGTTATGTACAAACGTATACGCAAAATGCTTGCAACTTCTTATAACGTAACTTTGTCAGCGTGCGACAGAGTAAAAAGGATTTAATTTGTATAACATTGATTTGCTTTTGACTTTGGTGTGATTTTTTAATTTGTTTTTTGGTTTGAGGTGTAATTCTTTTTTATACATTTAATGACGGTGTATATATATAACTTAAACTCGTTCGTGTATATGATTCTTCCTACCTTATTTATATTCAAGGGTTGGGGGTTTTGGGGGGGAGGGAAGGGTTGTTAAATATTACTGTATGCACTTGGCTCAGTACTATATATGTCTGCTCTATTGTTTCAACCTGTATGAATTAGTTGCGGTACACGTAAAAATTAATTACATATTCTTTTTGGATGTTAATCATGAACACACCTACCCTCCCACTATATTGAAATATGGCTACAAATGATAATTTTGAAATGCAGTGAATGCAGCCATGCCAATAATATACTAGTAGCTAGTAAAAGCTCAACTAGACTCTGACCTAAATTAAGCTTAAGAAGGTACCTCTCTAGTTGGGCAATTTTTAACCTAGTTATTGATCAGGATTGTTGTTGGGCACAATTATAATTCACAGAAAAGCTAACAGTAAGAATAAATATACTCTTTTTAATGTCAGATACTAGTAATATATAGTTGGGCCTTTTAGTTGTGTGGGGTATTTACTGTTAGACTTTAAATACCAAAATACATATGCATATAAACAAAATGTACATACCGTAAACCCAAAACACAACAAATATAGAAAAGAGATTGTGGTAGTTTTCAAGAGTGTAATTTGATATAGCCTAAAATAGTCTGGTATAATGGAAACATGTACTTTTATAACCGGCTAATCAAAGAATTATTTAGAGTCCAACCTCATCAAGATCTTCCAAAGAGTCCAACTTGTCTAGTTGCACAACTTTGAGCAATTAAAAGTAGTTGTTGGCCATATAATTATTAGTCATTAACCTAAAAGCTTACATTAAGAATATAATTACTCTTTAACTTTATAGTCGAGTATAAAGCTGAACAGACCCAACATTCAATTAAATAGTTTAAAGTAAAAGAATCAACAGGCAAAAAAATTCATATTAATTCACCTTCTATATATATAGAGGCTTCTTAATTAATTATATCAACTGATATCATATCAATACTCCTATTTATTATTTTCACCTTCTACATATGGATTACGTACATGTGGTGCAAGCTAGAATTATTGTCTGAAAAAAAAAAAAAACAAGCCCTATAGCTTAAAGCTTATTATTATTCAGGTAACTAATTAATTCCATTTATTAATATACAATAGTTATATGTAGTTATCTTTCAAATGATCATTTAATAGTATAAATTTTCTTCTACATGTTAAACTTTAATTAATTAGTTGAGTACGGTTTCATTTGTGATCCTCCTCATTATTAGTGTGGTATCGTTGTTACCGTTAAGGGTGTGTTAGTATGGAATTTTTCAATTTTTCCAAGTATAAAAATAAGTGAAGTTTCACAAGTGACATTCCACGTGAGTAATTGTGTCCCTCCATTCTTCAACACATTTCAGCTTCAGCCCACCCCCATCCCCACACGGCACACCCCACGTGCATGTTCTATAATAGTTGCTTAGATTATATATAAACACTTTTAGTATAATACTTTTTACTTATGTACCGAACACACACAAAAAAACGAAATTAATTAGAAACTCACTTATTGAAAAGTATTTTCCTCCTACCGAACACACCCTATAAGTTCCTCCAATTTTTTCATACTTATTCTTCGGCATAAGATGCAAAAAAATAATTGTATTGGCATAAAATAGGAGATTGATGTGAGTTTAGTGATATATGCTTTTTTTTGTCTTATCATAGTATAGTAATTAGTATCTTTAGTTCGAGCTTAGCTTCCTCTTGCTAAATTAAATGAAACGGTAAAATTTAAAAGAAAAGACAAGGGCAACTGCCAAATAATATCAAAACAAGAATGTACAATAATATTCAACAAGAAGTATTTATGAATTTGATGTGTTTGTTGAGAGATTCCTGACATGTTCAGGCATATATAGTAGTAGTAGCTATATATATTCAATTAATAATTAATAAATTTAACCATCATTTCTAACTTTTCTTCTGTCTATTCTATTGTCTTTACTCAAAATAACAGTAGTTGTTCTACCTATTCATGACAAAAATTAACGTGTATCGAAAAGGTCCCTGTTCTCCAGCTACGTCCAATTTTCCTCTGGATAAGTTTGGAGTCTATATATTGTCAAATTATAGTTACATTGTCAATATTGTAATCGAAAATTTTGCGGTTAATTTCACTAATAGTTTATGAGCTTTATTCACTGGCACACTGCAACAATAAAGTAATAACACTATGTTTGTCACATTAAATTAATTTGTCTACGATAATATGTAAAGTCACAATATATTTTTTATCACGTAAAAATAACTTTACTTTACTCACTGTAATATTAAAGTTACCAAAATTTACTTATTACGATAGTGAAGCTAGCGTTTGTTCGTAATTGTACATGCTGTTATGTTCGATAAAGTTTGACGGTTTTAATTATTGTTGTAGTGGATGAAATTCAACTACTTGACAGAAAAATAATTTTATAACTTTAACAATATAGTGAATAATATCAAAGTGGGACGGACCATATGTGAATTTATTAACTCGACATTGTTCTTTGAACAATGGAATTGTCCGCAAAATTGAGGATTATATATATTATATATATATATATATATATATATATATATATATATTATATATATATATATATATATATATATTATAATTAATTAGGGAAGAATGTTTAGTGTTTGATAATTTGTTGAGATCAATAATTAAGAAGATCACTGCTATTTATGTCACATGCAAAGTTCTCCTGGCACATTCATGACAAAATGATTCTTGCTATATGTAAAAGAAACGAAAAATTTTCTTTCTTCAAGTTACTATAGTTAAGTGATTTAATAAGGTGAAAGTACACGTTAATTAATTAATATCATGTGCTAAGAGTTTATATATAATATATGTAGTCATGCATCTATTAGCTTGATGTAAATATTGAAGAAAATTATAGAATAACATTGAATGTAAAAATACACCTATTTATGTTTTCTCTTCTTACTTCTCTACCTGACGCAGTCACGACTTCATTATATAGTCACATCTTTTGTATTTAGATTGAAATTGAACTCTTACAATCTTAATCTTATTAATTAATACAAATAATCTTAATAAATGTCAATATTTAAATCCTAAATAATAAGAAATTGAACTCCACACGTTCTCTCTGTCAAATATTAAGTGCGAATAAATTCTTTTACCTATATTACCATATAAAAATAACAATGCCCGACTAAATCAGAAAGGGAGAGACTGGCATTGTTCGTCATTTTTCTGTAGTATATAGAATGATGAAGGCAACGGATCGAGCTGAGATATATATACTATATAGTATATATAATATATATGGAGTCTGTGAACAAAGTTGCAGGGGCAGGGGACAAGATCTTATCAGAATCTTATCATATACGTACAATATACAATATGTCTCAACTAATCTTGTACATACGATACAATATACATTAATTTTGTCTATGTACGAGAGAGATAGAATTAAATCACACGTACGTGTGCATAATATGGAGACATTGGGGGATGAAAAGTTATTGTGTGGAAATGTGTGTTGCCCCCCTTGCCCTTGCTGGTCCGGTGTCAAATTATTTACTCCATTGTCCCCAATAAATGCATCTATTAATATTGTTTATGCTTATGAAATATTCGACAAGTATCTAAAATAGATACATATAATCTTTGAATGTTTATTATATGACTTCGGAAAGGATGTTATACATGGAGGACACGGATTATATAAGGTAGGAGGATATATAGATAATAGAGTGTTGTTTTGCTTATCTTTTTATATTGATAGTCGTATTATTAATGGGTTACATTACTCTTGTAGTTGCTTGTCCTTTGAGTTTGGTTATTATTTGTGGTTTCGGCTCACTCTCGACTACGGTTTGTCAGGTTGTCTATAGTATTTTGCAATGACTTTTTTTTTATCTCAGGTTCTTTGTTATGTATATCTATTGATTTAAATTGTTTATTCTTGAGTTGATGATTTATCGAAAACAACCTCTCTACCTGATATTCTACTTCCCTAGACCCCATGCATTTTGTGGGATTACACTAAATTTGTTGTTGTTGTTGTTGTAGTATTGTACTCCCTTTTGTCTTTGATTTTTGGCATCTTTTTATGATTTAAAATGAATGAATTTTTGAAAGACAAGAGTTGTATTAATTAACTTTTTCCATAATTGCGTACCCTTCTCTTTGATGAATTTTTTCAATTATCTCTAGTTTTAAGAAAAGTTTGGAAAGAAGTAAAAGAAGTAATATTAACAACTTATCCTATATTTAATATTATTAACTTTCTTAAAGGATATGACACACCCGAGAAATCATTTATTTTGGATCGAGAGGTGTATAGTAATGGGTTCAAGCGTATATAATTAGTTCGTCTTTTCTTTAGAGTTGGACATGCAAATAAATTGTAAATTAGTTTAATTTTTATATACTAATAATGTAAAAATAAATTTTGTACTATCTAACTTTCCTAAGATATAACTAACGCTTAATTGTAGGAGGATTCGAACCCAACACGACTTAATTCTTATAAGGCTAGTTAAAAGATCACTTTGAATATAGCATGTCCTGAAAAAAGCACACTAAACAGATCGTGTGACGAGTAACCCATCCTCCGCTCTTTAAAAGAGTTGGTGATTTCATTTGATCTTGCATATATTATGAAACTAGTAGTTATCTTGAAAATGAAGTAGAAATCCAATTATAAATGTTAAATTACATATTGATATATGTAGATGCAGAGGTCAGTGTTGAAAACTGACGAGATAAACAATATATATACTCTTCAATTGTTGTTATAGAAAACACTTGGCATACATGCAGACGCGGGAAACATATAACATTTTCTATTATTCTTGATCTTAGGAAAAAACACACACCATAATTCAAATGCTCAATCAAAATAAGTCATAATTTAAATTTCTAAATAAAATTTATTGATAAAAACTTTAACATAGATCTTTATGTTTGACAAGTATTTTAAAAAATACTACATGTATATAATTAGTATCTTTTATTATCTGTTGACTAGTAACACCAAACATGCATAATGGAACTCGTAGAGTTACACGTAGCATGTTATTCTGTTTGGGGGATATTGTAATGTAATATACCCATGTTATTGTTGTAGTGAGTGATGAAATTGAGAAACTTAGCTGAATTCAAAGTATCCACTGCATGCATATGTCTATAGGAGCAGAGGTTTTACACGTGAATAAATAAACAATTCAAAACCTGATCTGCATCTAAAAGATGGAGCTAGCTTAATTAGAGGCGACGTTAGAATTGGAAGTGTATGGTTTCTTATAATTAATGATTTCACGTAATTAAAAGTTAAGCTGGTGTGTAATTTAAATTGATCAATAAAATTCTTTATTAAAATAATTTAAATTTTTTTGTTTGATATATCATATAGAACCATACAAAAGAAAGAAAAAATTATAAGGTAATGAAGAAAACAAATTAAAAAAAGTTAAACTTGGTAAGAGCTGAACGGATCGGGTTAGACACATTGTTTTGCTTATTTAGGTCTAGCACATTACACCCCAAGTAATATTTAGACGGGTAATGATCCGTCATTTATTAGCTCGATCTATTTTGATCAGCCCAAATTCAATTTAACTCACTTATTTGATACACTATTTATATATTAGTTAACCCCCTTATTTATAAATTTAATCTAGTTAACAGATCCAACAACATCAATACCCGACTCTATGAAGTTAAAATCTTATATTTGACTTTCCCAATTCATCTGTGAATAATAATTTAAGGGTATGAAATAAGTACCTCTAGTTGCTTCTTATCTAGCAAAAAAGCAAGATGAGCAATTCAGTCCAACCGTTAGGTAATTCTTTATATATTACTAATAGGTTAATTAAGCACTCAAGAAGAGTACTACAACCTTTAAGAATATCAAATCCTCTTTCAACAAACAGAAATGTTAAATCCAATCAAAATATATTTTAGCAAAACGATCTCTCTTTATCTTATTAATAAAGTAGGAGTAACAAGATCTTTCAATTACATAATTTGCATTCTTATATATGAGAGTAAAGGTGGTTTAGACCACACCAACACACGTAGGTCGCTGTCTTCAACATACCAATTTGGTCATTGGATTCGACTGACATCAAGAATTTTGTGAGGTAGCCCAATCTCAATAATTAGTTCCAAATTGTCTTTACTTGGGCCACATCAGTTAAGGTCCATGATGGGTCGTCCATCACTCAAAGTAGCCCAATATACCCAACCATTGATTTTTTTTTGGGGACAAGGAAAAGAATGGCCTGTCGGCCGAAATAATTCCATCAAAATAGCCTAGAAATTGAAATCCCACTTTCTAGCCATTTTTTAGTTAAAACCGCCATTGTTGATCGAGATTTATTTGACTTTTGACGGCTAAGTCCTCTTTCTTTCTTTTTTTTGACTTTTTTTTGCGGCTATTGTTGCTTTATTTATTTTTTCCGCTGCTTTGTTGTTTAAAAAATAAATAAATAGCTCTCCTATTTTTTTTTTAATTATATCAAAATGATACATTTTTATGCAGATATATATTCTACACAACAATGATATAATTTATATACAATAATTATATACTTTTTATACACATTTATGCAATAATGATACATATACATATTTTTTACAATAATGATACAGTTTCTATACACATCTTATACATACACATATTCTATACAGTAATTATACAGTTTCTATACACATTCTATACAACAATGATATAATTTCTATACATATCATATACAAATACATATTATATACAATAATTATATAATTTTTATAGAAATTTTATACAATAATTATATAGTTTCGATACACATCCTATACAGTTTCTATAGAAATATTATACATATACATATTCTATACAATAATTATACAATTTTTATACACATATACACTCAAAGGCTACAAACTGGAAATAGTTTGGCCGAGTGACTACTTCATGGCATAACTTTGAAAATGGCCATTTGATGGAATTTCTTTGTCCTAATGGACATGGGGAGTCCTTTTCCCTTTTTTTCCCCTCAACAACCATTGATTTTGTCTTACACATGATATTTGTTTTTGTCGGGCAAAGTGCACAAATACTCGCTTTTGATATCCCTATTTAACTAATACATGCTTCATAATTTATCTTGCATGGTTGCACATGATTTGCAATTTTTTAATCACTCGAGGTATAACTTAAATAGTAATCCCAATATTAAATTTCTGTGAGCTTCGTCTTACTAATTAAACATCATCATTTTTTGCTACATGTTTATTTTCGTACTTGACATTTGGGGAAAAGAAGTCCCTATTAAATTGATAGTGTATCGGCTCTTAGTCAAAATTAAGCAAACATGTTTAAGAATACCAACAGGGAAGCATTGGACATCTAACAAGATTTATGTAACATCAACCATATAGATTACAAAGCATGGGGATGAGATTGAGAGGAACAAAGCTCAGTGAAATACTTTTTCATATAGAATATTTGCATCAAATCGATTAAAAATTGAAGTAAAATCTAAATGATTATCTAAAAAGGATATTTGCGTAAATCAAGCAAAAAATTTGTCAATGGTTTAAAGCCCACGACTTAACCAGCCCAAAATGAGGTGGGTTTGGATTTGTGTATCCTGGACTTTTGGGCCGTGTAAAAGACTCTCTCACTGTAGCAACAGAAATAATGGCGGGAGACAGCAAAATGTGTTCAAATATTTTTCTTCCTAAAACGCCGTTCCCTCCAACCACGTAAGAATAAAAATCATAAACGCCGTCACATTTTTTCAACTCAAAGTAAAAACAAAGGAGAGAGGAGTAACTTTTTAATATCCCTAAACTACCCCACACGCACTACACACACTCATTGCACTGTGTCACACGCTCGCTCGCTCGCACCACCACCACTCCTCTATCTCCTCCATCCACTCTTCCATGGAGAACCAGGCAAAGCGAAGCAAACAATCTTCGAGTTCCGGGAAGAGAAGCTTGAAGAGAAAGCTCGAAGAAGATTTCGAAGACGATCGCAAACTCTCTTCTCCATCTTCTCATGATGATGTTCAACAAGATCTCGCTCCTGAAGTTCGTACGCAGGTGGAGATTCTCGAATCTGCTTTCTATTCAACTGAAGCAGATCGTGCCTCTGCGAAGCGCGCTATCCATGTTCTCTCCGAGTTAGCGAAGAACGGTAACTGTAACTGTACATCTCGTTTTCATTTTCATTTCTAGCGGATCAGAAAATTTTCATCTACTTCTTCCGCCTAGTTTATCGGGAGTTAATTCAACTAATTTACGAAGTTAAACTGCACTGAATTAATTCAAAAATTAGATATCCAAAACAGCGTGATAAGTAGTGTAAAAAAATCATTACGAAATGTTAGTCAAAGTTGTTATAGAGTGCCGAAGTGTACATGCAGAGAGTTGAATTGGTTTATTTGAATAAGTTTGGGACTGGAAGTTGGTTTTTGATATGTGAGGATTTTTGTGTTGCAGAGGAAATTGTGAACGTGGTTGTAGATTGTGGTGCGGTTCCAGCTTTGGTGAAGCATCTTCAAGCGCCGTCCCTCGGGAGTGAAGGAGATGGTGGACATATGCCTTATGAGCATGAGGTCGAGAAAGGAAGTGCTTTCACGCTTGGGCTTCTTGCCATAAAAGTTAGTATTAAATCATATTTATTCTCTTAAGCACATATGATAAGGCAATTTTTGCTATTAAGGCAGATGATTACTCCGTACTATCCACACCTGAGCATATACAAGAGATTGCTTATACGGTAGGAGCTATGTTTTGTTATTGAGTACATGAGCTTGCTTAATTGGTACTTTAGTTTTACCTGTATATTGCATGTGCCATTTGGTTTATTTGTGCACTCTCTTGCCAGAAGTTGAACGATTTCATTAATAAGGACTGTTACCAAAATAATTGGATACTAGTGTTTCCTATCAATTCTTTGTCTCTCAACAGGAATTTGGAATTCTGGTTTATCCTGTAAGGTCCTTCATTGGTTTATAATTTAGACAAATGTGTTTTTAACTGTTTCTTTGTTTGACAGCCGGAGCACCAACAACTCATCGTTGACGCTGGAGCTCTACCTCATCTTGTGGATCTGCTGAAGAGGCATAGGACTCCACAAAACTCTCGTGCTGTCAACGGTGTTATCCGGAGAGCAGCTGACGCAATCACTAATCTTGCCCATGAAAATAGTAGCATAAAAACTCGAGTTAGGTTAGTTTATTTGTTCTCTGAAATGTTGGTCATTACAACAAATCAAAAGAGGACTTATTTTCACACTTCATCTGTATTTTGTATGTGAAGGATTGAGGGTGGTATTCCTCCTCTTGTTGAATTGCTTGAGTTCGTTGATGCAAAGGTGCAAAGAGCAGCTGCAGGAGCATTGCGAACTTTGGCATTTAAAAATGACGAGAACAAAAATCAGGTTAGTGGTTTTATTCCGATTTCTAAAATTATCTCTGAACTTCTTGTATTAACTGTTCTATTAGGATAATTTCTCTCAATTGATTTCAGATTGTTGAATGCAATGCACTCCCTACTCTTATTCTAATGCTACGGTCTGAAGATACTGCAATACACTATGAAGCGGTTAGGCATCATTTTGCAAGTTCATATTACGGCTAACTATGTTTACCACTCGAAGCATTGCTGTGACTTTATACCTAATTTTATACGTAATAAATCTGTGGGATGGCAGGTTGGAGTCATTGGAAATTTGGTGCACTCATCACCAAATATCAAAAGGGATGTTCTTCTTGCTGGAGCTTTACAACCTGTCATTGGGTTACTTAGGTATTATTGGATCTTATATTTTTCGAGTGGCTGGTCATGTACACCTTTTGTTCTGTAGCTGCTTATCATTTGCAGAGTTCCATCTAATGGACGTAGACATGCTACTATTTGGTTTGTTCTTTTCCTCTTGATGGCTTCTGAAATAAGCCTTTTTATATGATAGTTCCTCCTGTTTGGAAAGCCAAAGGGAGGCAGCTTTATTGCTTGGACAATTTGCAGCAACTGACTCAGACTGTAAGGTTGATGAAACTACTGTACTCTATTAATGTCATAAAGAGTAGTCAAAGTTTTGATGTATTGGCATTAATAGCAACTTAATCTGATTTATGCTTTGCTTTTTTTCGATGGTTTTGCAGATTCACATTGTGCAAAGAGGTGCTGTACCGCCACTGATTGAGATGCTCCAATCTCCGGATGCTCAACTTAGGGAAATGTCAGCCTTTGCTCTTGGAAGGTTGGCAGGGGTGAGTTGAAAGTGCCAGGACATTGGGTTTTTCTCTTCTTTCTTTCTCAGTCAATTAGCTACAACTCAGTCCAAAGCTATTTAGGCTTTGCTATATGAATTTTTTCTATACGAGCTCGTTTCATTCCAATACTCAATTATCTAAACGTTGAAGATATAATTAAATAAGTAGAAGTGGGCTCTCTCTATCAACTTAAACTTTTAGATGAAATAGAAATACACTTCATGCTATCAGAGCAGGACCCTGTGTTTGAGTCTCATCACCACCTATTATTGGGGAAAAAAGTATTTCCACCTGCTTGCCTCATGAAAAAAGAGTTCATATGAAAAAAGTATTTCGCACACCAAGGGGCACGTTGAAGACATAATTAAGTAAATAGAAGCGTGCTCTATTTAACAACTTAGAAGTTCATATGATTTGAGAATTCTCTACATGCATTCTAGTTGATTGGATTTATTGGTTCCATGATGTTCAGGACACACACAATCAGGCTGGTATTGCTCATTGCGGTGGAATAGTCCCATTACTGAAGCTTCTTGATTCAAAAAATGGATCCTTGCAACATAATGCTGCATTTGCTCTTTATGGGCTTGCTGATAACGAGGTGTTACATCTTATCCCATCACAATAATGTTATTTTAACCAGATTTCATGCTTTTACATGCTTTTTAAATTTGTAACAACGTGTTACATCTCATCTGACTTGGTGCAACTTGCTGCTAGGATAATGTTACAGAACTTGTAAAGGTTGGTGGTGTTCAAAAGCTTCAGGATGGAGAATTCATTGTCCAAGTATGATTCCTTTTCCTTCCTGTAATCGTTATTTTGTGCCAAGTATTATTTAAAGGACAAACAATTTCTTAGAATTATGCTGATTTTCTCATTATTCTTAATTCATTGCCATGAGCCTTGATATTGTTCACTCATTTTTCAGCCAACTAGAGATTGTGTAGCAAAGACATTGAAAAGATTAGAAGAGAGGATACATGGACGAGTGAGTTTCTATTTGTTGCAAGGAATTTATTGATGCATACTTTGTTTGTTGGCAATTAAGCATATGATGCAATTTTTTATATGAAAAGTCAATGAATATATTATTGTCGAGATGACTGAGTTGGTCTAAGGCGCCAGATTAAGGTTCTGGTCCGAAAGGGCGTGGGTGCAAATCCTACTCTCAACATTAAATTATTAAAATTGCCTCTTGCAGAAATGTGGGGTAAGGCTGCGTACATTAAACCTTTGTAGTTTGGCCCTTCCGCAGACCCCGCACATAGCGGGAGCTTTAGAGCACCAGGCTGCCCTTCTTTTCAATGAATATATTTCTTTTGCTAACAAATGCCTTTTTTTTCCCTAGCTATGAAATGCGGTGTATCCCCCATTGTCCAGTTCCTTCTTGTCCCTTCAATATGGCAATTTTTTTTTGTTAAGTCATAGGTTACTGATGGTTATATCTCAAACCTTTCTGCCCTCTTTTGCAGGTATTAGGCCATTTGTTGTATTTGATGCGTGTGGGGGAAAAGATTATTCAAAGACGAGTTGCTCTGGTGCTTGCCCATCTTTGTTTACCAGATGACCAAAAGACAATATTTATTGATAATGGTGGTATGTGTTCTGTACCCGGACTCTAGAATGAATTTTCCTCGGTGTGTTGGTTAGGCTGTGACAATTTGTCCACCATGTGGACTATGTTATTGTAGGATTGGAATTGCTTTTAGAGCTTCTAGAATCGACAAACTTGAAGCACCAAAGAGATGGTTCTGTAGCTTTATGCAAGTTGGCTAACAAAACCAGCCCACTTTCACCCGTTGATGCAGCTCCTCCATCTCCGACACCTCAGGTTTGCTTCGTACTTTCACTCTAATACTGTCAAAGTTTTTGTTCAGTTTTTTGCTTCTAAGGTCTAACATGAGTAATACTGGTCTTTTAGTCGTTTATGGGTTTTTATTTAATTTTTTACTGTTACATTTGGTGCTTCTCACATTGAGTTCACACTAAGCTATGTTCTTATTACCATCAAGCATTTCGAAGATGTTCCTTGAACTGACTGATGTTCAAATTATCATTGATTGTGATGATTTGTGAAGCTTTTACCATTTATTTTATAGTTTATATGTCAAACCACTTTTTGCTAGTGTTTTAATGTAGCTGTCATGCAAATTTAAGACATTTTCTACTTTACCAACCATTTGATGCCTCTTTTTGAGTACTCATGAGTCATGAAGGTTCATCAGTGAACTACTGCATAAAAACTCTGGTCTTACAGTTTCTTCCCATCTTCTGGATTTTCTTTGTCAAATTTACATGTTGATCTTGGTTCAGTTTGCTTCTCACCTTATGACCCTAATAGTGTTATATGCTGCTGTTTATACCACGTTTATTATGAGAGAGCATCTATTTAGAGCATGATATGCCTTTTTTTTTGTTCTTGGATGGTATTTGTTATGTTGGTGAGGGGTAGAAGACCTTAGAACCCTCTTTTGATATGCTAAATTTGCTTCACTGAGCATTATGTTTTTTGGTTCTGGGGAGGGTGTGTATACCAAAACTTGGTCTTCCTGTCGATGGTTTATTCAGGTCTATAATCTTGTCAATGTTTCTAAGGTTTTAGTAATACAAAACAGTGGAGTTCTGAAAACTTCACTTACTGACCTTTAATTGCTGGCTTGATTTGTGTGTTCTGAGAATCAGTTGGGCAATATGAGGCTTTGCTTATCCCTACATTTTAAGGATGTAGAATTTGGGAGTAACTCGTCATTACTTTGGTGAGTGTTTGCATGTTGGCGGATTCCAGAGTCCGTTTTCACCACAGTTTGCTTAATGTTCACCTTCTTCATCAATTAATAATGCCCTCTGAGCTTTTCATGTTTGTTAGTTTGTATGTCTGCTTTCTGTCTTTTCTTTCTCAATTGACATATAAGGTCGTTCATAACCATTCACGGTGCAGTAATTAGACAATGTATTTGATCATATATTGTATCTCTTTTCCTTATTTCTCGTTTTGCATTTCTTTAATGCAGGTCTATCTGGGTGAGCAGTATGTGAATAATTCTACACTATCTGATGTGACATTCTTAGTTGAAGGTAGCTGCAGTTGTGATTCAAATATTGTTATCTTCTTTGTATCATGCTGTATCTTAATGATTTTTTGGTCCTTCACCAGGCAAACGGTTTTATGCCCACAGAATTTGTTTACTTGCTTCTTCTGATGCATTTCGAGCAATGTTTGATGGTGGTTACAGGGTAAGTAGAATTGTGAGCATAAAGATTTCTTGCTTTTACTTTTAGGTTTATTGGTTTCTAAATTGATCATTAGCAACAAGAGAAAGTTGTTTTTGCCCCCAAAGTTTTTCTTCTACTGTTCACCTTTCCCTTTTGACAAATTTAAACCTGACTATCAAATGTTCTTGCAAAATTGCTAAAAGGCAAACGTCTTATTTGAAATGTTGCAAGCATAGGTGTCAAATGACTTGGCTGAATGTACAAATGTGGAGTGCAAAACCCTGATGGTCTGTTATCTATTTATTGCAGGAGAGAGACGCCAAAGATATAGAGATTCCCAACATTCCATGGAATGTTTTTGAGTTGATGATGAGGTGCAACACTGTTTAATCTGTCACATCTGGGATTTAGGTTATACAAATCAATCTAGCAATAATTAAGACATAAATGTTTCTTGTTTGCAGGTACATATACACGGGATCTGTTGATGTCAATATGGATGTTGCACAGGATCTTCTTAGGGCTGCTGATCAATATCTTCTAGAGGGGCTTAAGCGTCTGTGTGAGTATGCAATTGCACAGGTGAGTGCTAGGGTCCTTTCTGTCTGAGAGGGGGATTTATATCGGGTTTCTCCTGATAATTTCTCATCTTCTCTAGGATATCTCAGTGGAAAATGTCTCTGTGATGTTTGAGTTATCGGAGGCATTCAATGCGTTGTCACTAAGAAATGCTTGCATTCTCTTCATTTTGGAGAAGTTCGACAAATTAAGTGTCATGCCATGGTATGTCCAGAGTCCTATCCTTTTACTTCATCAAAAAAGACATTCTAAACAAATATATGCCCGCAGACAAAAATCAAAATTGTATGTGTAATTGTGTATTAACACACTATAATCTCTTTACATGTAGGTATTCACATTTGATTCAACGTATATTACCTGAGACACGTGCGTACTTTGTAAGGGCACTGACCAGGCCTATTCAAGCTGACCTCTGATGAAGATTTAGGTTCATTTTTATTCTTTGATTAAATGTAAAACATGATGTAAAATGTACAGGAAGTTGGTATTATTGCACTATTCTCTAATTGCAAGAGTTATATGTCATCCCTCATTGAGTGCAATTCCAAATTTGTTATGACGTTTAATGTAGCGTATAAAGTTCAGTTGCGACGCCAGCCATGTTGTTCCTAAATCTCTTCCACAGCAAGCTTTCAAATAGCATTACCTGATTTATGAGATGTATAGATCTCAATTATCCACAATAGATAGTCGGTAATCGGTATTCTGGGTTTTGCATAATTAAGCTTCTTTCCTTTATGAATAATCCAGTTTACATGTAAATCTTTGTTTCCCTTGTAGAATAAATTTCCCGAAGAACAATAAAATTTAAAGAAAACAGGAAGAGCAACACTAATTTGAGGCTTCTGAAAACATAAAGGATTTAAGGATTTGTTTCAAATTTTCCTAAAACAAAGTTCAGTAACAATCAGAAATGGTTGGTTGATGTTTTTTTAAACAAAAAATGCATTTTTTCAATTAAAGTTATAAAATTAATTATTTATTTAATACTTATACTTTTTAAAAAAATTATAAATTCATTATTTATTAACAAGCTATATTTTATTTCTTAAAAGTAGACCAACAAATATCCTTTGCAAACCAACAAGCTTTTTTCGAAAGTATATGTTCAAATGCCCCGTGCTTGCACTGGTAAATGTGAAGGGATAATCTGCAACCGATGGCTACGCAGCTCCCTGTTTTGTTGCTGAACAGCGCCGGCCTTACACTCTCCGGCGGCCGGTCTCTTAATTGCCGGAAAGTTCAACCACCGGCAGCTTTCTCCTCCGCCAATCCTCCTTCTCTCTCTTCCACAATTCAGGTAAACCGTAAAATATATTTACCGTTGTTACATTTACGCTGGTACAGCGAAAAGCTTGAAACCTGAAGCAGCGTAATTACTTGTTTTATAGCTCTCCGAGGTGCTGCAATTACTCAACAAGTATGCATTATACAAAATTTCACTTCACTAACTTCTGTATTTAAGGTGCTAAATTAGCTACTTACTAGTTTCAATAGTTTTGTAGAAATTCAGCAGTTTGTTGGTTGCAGGTCTTGTTCCCGTTGGAAGGATAATCTCAATAAAATTAGTGGCCTAAAATCATTTTTTAATAAGAGGCATATATTTTTTTTTCCCATACTTTTTGTCTATATAAAGTATCCTTTATAAAATAAAGTTTTTAAATTACGTAGTAATATTATTGCTAATATGTATATTAGTAATAATTTATTTAAGTTAATAAGATGTTGGTCATTTGTTTCAATACAATCTGTTGGATGATGTTATATAAATTTTATTTATTAATATGAAGATGTGAATAGTTTGATTCAAAATTTTAAATATTATCTAATATAAAGAGTAAGACATTTTTTTATATATATATTAAAAATTTTTATCTAAATTTTATATTACGTAACCGAAAATAAAATCATAAAATTCGCTATTAATTACTTAAAAATTTTGGGACCTGAAATTTTTTGGGGCCTAAAACAAATGCTTCATTAGCCTCCCCTTGAGCCACCCCTGATTGGAGAGGAGGCTCCGACCATTAATCTTGTTCCCATTGGAGGGGAACCCTGTCGTTGCAGGGGACATTGTTGAGACTCTGACAGTTAATCTTGTTCCTGTCGGAGGGGGGAAACCCCAGTTCAATGGGACATTATTGAGGATTCGACTATTAATCTTGTTCCCGTTAGAGGGGAACCCTGACATTGGAGGGAACATTATTGAAGCTCCGACAATAAATTTTGTTCTCGCTGCAGTACGGAATCTTGTGAATTTGTACCTATTCACCCTAAAATAGGTACAGGTGAATCAAGGGCGAATTTAAAGGCAATTTTTGAGCACGTGAACTCGTGATTTCTTTGAAAAATTAGGTATATTATGTATATTTTTATAAAATTAGTATAATATTATCTGTTGACCCCTATACTACAAAAGAACTAAATGGTTTACTTGATTGAAAGCTGAGTTATTTAATCAGATGTTTTAGAATCAATTCCCACCAAATATAGTTTTCTAATAGAGTATAAATCAAGTGTTAAGCAAATAAAAATCAGATGTCTTTGGGTGCTCTCAAAAAGTTCTATAATAAAATACCCAAGAAAATATGCAAATTAAACAAAACTTTTTAACTCCATTTTATCCATTTAAAAATGAAAATATTATTTTTTGCAATATATAAGAAAGTTCATGTCACACCCCGAGACCAGGCCCTGGATGTAACAAGGCAACTCAGACCAATGAAGGCCCGAGAAGACCTCTTAGCATAACATCATAAGCATATTCAATAAAGCATTTGCGGAAGAAAGGCCTATTTGAGAACATCATTTAAAACATATATAAAAATTAACCAAGTGTTGGGAATAAAATATTTAAACAATATCTACATAGGTCTACGAAGTCTCTAACATACGAATGAAATATCTATGCCGGTACATGGCCTCGACAATACCATAAACTGAAAATCAGAGTAAAATAAAGATGTAAATCGTCTTCCGAAAGATGGAGGACCACTTATTGATATTCTCCCGAACGATCCTAATGCTGTACAGTACCATGAGAAAGTATCTTGAACCTACATCATGAAACGATGTAGGGTCCGAGGACGGTCAGTACAATGAGTACTGGCATGCAACCCAGGGAAAAGGACATAACAGTTTATAAAGTAAGTCATAAGAAACGTGACACAAATCATAATAGAAAATAAAATATGGGGCAAGTATTCAAAACATTTCATGAAAACCATATATTAACATTACTTCTGAACTAGATAGTATCACCGACTTTCATTTAACACCACGGGCTATGTGGGTCCGGTCAACGCTCGACCGGCTAAGCCCCAACTCATGTTTATCGCATGAGTCGAGATTCAATACATTATGGCCAGCACAATCATCCTCGTAAAGGGAACAATAAGGTCGTCCAAATTTAGAATTGAACCATCCCTATGTCGGCTAAACATAGGTTTCGGGTGTTGAGACGTTTAGACTTACACCTTCTCGGTTAACCATCTAATTCTCTTTAAGCCCAAATTCTTACCAATTCAATATCATTTAAAACAATAGCAATTAACACAATTTCCGTTAGGGGCATATTTCGTTATTGGTATCGTTATACCAGGACTTGCAGGTCACTCATCTTATCAATTTGGAACCCATAAGGTCTATCAACAATTCATTATGCCCATCTAATAAAATTCATATAGGAAAATAACGATCTCTTAGTCACAATTCAATTCGTTCAAATAATTCATCACAATAGCGATATCCTTCAATCCATTTCATACGTTCGTACATCACTAGTCCCATAATTTTAAAGAATTGAAATACATTTAACATAACCCTCAAAAGTTGACAATTTTATCATTAGTAAACAACTATTTCAAAATTGAGGGACGTAGAAAATCCTTTTTCCTTCCATCAAAAGCCAAGATTTAAATAGTAAAATACTTTATAAAAGAATAATGACTTCATGAACATAAATCTGCCCCAAAAAGCTTTTTCATAATAATAGAGTTTCGTATTTCAAGCAATAATCCTCCATTCTCAATTATATTCAATAACAAAAGGAGAATTTCGTAAAAAGAGTTCGTAACTTCAAGTAAGTTCTTCTTCCAAAATCATCCAACAAAATCCACTTTCAAACTTGTACAAAATCACTTTCATAGCTAGAAGATCATATACTAGTAGGCTTAGTTTGAAAGAGGATTGTTCAACATACCTTTTGATGGAGAGAATTTTGGAAATCGCTTGAGTTTGACCATAGGAACCTTTAATCCTAGGCATTCTTGTTTCTTGGAACTTTGGGGAGGAGAGGAGAGAAATTGTGTTGATAGTTATGAAATCTGAGTGTATTAGGATATAGGAAAGGTTAAAAGTCGTGGGTTGGGGTTAGGGGTTATTGAAAGGACGAAAACATCCTTTTAAGAACGTGAAAAAGGAAAAAGAAACGTAATTTTTTTTGCTGGAAATAGGTCGGGCGCGGGGCGCCATCAATGCGCCAGTTTCAGCGTTCTGAAGTTTTGTGTCTGGCGTGGGGCGCCACCATTGCGCCAGACTGATACTTTCTTGATAAAACGCTCATAACTTTTTACTCCAAACTCGGATTAACGAGCAGTTAGTGGCGTTGGAAAGAAAACTCAAAAACATTTAATTTGGTAGGTCATGGGCCATGTAACTCTTTATATAATAGGAGAAAAGATCATTTGAAGTTGACCCTTGAATGAGCTTATACAAAAACTTAATCGGTAGAGAACCTTTCAACTTAGCTATGTGATAAAGGTTTCTTAGAACCTTAATTCACCTTCAACACTCTTTCCACACATAGTAATAGACCATAACATCTAGGTATAATAAAATCTTCCGAGTTCAGATCTAATTACACGCGAAAAATGATTGAAATCTTAGCTCGAAAGTTTGGGATGTTACAGTTCATAAGTTATTAGTTATTACTAATTTAACTTATTATTACCAGGTCAGAAAAAGGTTGTAATAAGAATCTAAATTGATATAATGATCTTTTATACAGTTACTCCTCCGTCTTATTATATGTAACATACTTTAATTGAGTATGTTAGTGTTGGGGGACTTGGAGCATTCAGAGAGGCATCACAATTTTGATTATTGTAGGCGTATAAAGGTTGAGGAGGTTAAGGGTGCTATTCGTAGGATGCATAGGGGTAGAGTGACTGGACTAGATGAGATATTGATGAGTTTTGGGAAGAGCACAAGTGGGGCAGGTATAAGTGGTTGACTGAGTTGTTTAATGTCATTTTTAGGACGATAAAAATGCTCAAAATTTGGAGATGGAATACGATAATTTCATTGTACAAAAACAAGGGTGACATTCATGATTGCAACAACTATAGAAGTATCAAGTTGTTAAGTCATACTATGAAGGTTTGAGAAGGATAGTGGAGTTGAGGGTGAGGAGGATCGTGACTATTTCCTAGAATCAATTTGAATTCATGCCAGAGTGCTCGACTACAGAAGTCATTCATCTCGTAAGGAGACTGATGGATCTAGATAAGGAGAGGAAGAAGAACCTTCACATGGTATTCATCGATCTAGAGAAGGCTTACGATAAAGTCCCAAGATAGATTTTATGGAGAAGCTTGGAGGCTTGCGCTATTCTTGTAGCGTACACTAGGTCGACTAAGGACATATACGATGGAGCCAAGACTTGGGTATGAACTGTAGGAGGAGACTCAGAGCACTTTTCTGTATTGATGGGGGTGCACCAGAAATCGATCCTTAGCCCATTTTTATTTGCCTTGGTGATAGATGTGTTGACGCGATAGATTCAAGGTGAGGTGCCATGGTTTATGTTATTTGCTAATGACATAGTTTTGATTAACGAGACTCGCAGAGGAGTTAATGCTAAGTTGGAGGTTTGGAGACAGACTCTAGAGTCTAAAGGGTTTAGGTTGAGCAGGACCAAGACGGAATATTTGAAGTGTAAGTTTAGTGAGGTAACGCATAAGGCTGACGTGGTATTGCAGCTTGATTCTCGGGTCATTCAGAAGCGAGATAATTTTGAAGTATCTTGGGTCTATGTTCCAGGATAATAGGGAGATCGACAAGGATGTCACTCACCAAATTGGTGCAGAGTGGATGAAATGGAGGCTCGCGTTCAGAATCTTGTGTGATAAGAAGGTGCTTCATAAACTTAAAGACAAATTCTGCAAAGTGATGGTTAGACCATCTATGTTGTATTGAGCAGAGTGTTGGCCAATCAAAAATTCTCACAACCAAAAGATGAAGGTGCCGGAGATTAGGATGCTACGATGAATGTGTGAGTTTACTAGGAGCAATAGGATTAGAAATGAGGTTACTCGAGATTAGGTGGGAGTGATTTCGGTGGATGTCAAGATGCGGGAAGTGAGGTTGTGATAGTTTGAACATGTGATGAGGAGAGGTATGGATGCCCCAGTGCCGAGGTATGAGAGATTGACTATGGATGGTTTCAGGAGAGGTAGAAGCAGACCGAAGAAGTATTGGAGGGAGGTTATTAGACATGAAATGGAACAATTATAGCTTACTGAGGACATGACCCTAGGAAGGAGTGGAGGTCGCGAATTACGGTAGATGGATAATCGGGAAGGATGCGTCCTTGCTAATAGATAAGTGTGCTTTGTTTTGGGGTTCATGCTTGTAGTATCTTATTCGTGGAGTTTAGGTGATGTTGGTTGTTTTGAGTAGATCGAGTATAGTATTATTTTGTGGTAGTCTTATTTCTTGTTACGTTATGTTATTTTGTTACTATCTGTTGTTTCTTGTTCTTATGTTATGTCTTTTTTTAGACTATTTTTTGTTGAGCGGGAGTTTATCGAAAACAACCTCTCTACCTCACTTCTGAGGTAGTGGTCTGGACTGAGTACACTCTACCCTCTCCAGACTTCACTTTGTGGGAATATACTGGGTATGTTGTTGTTTTTGTTATACTTTAATTGAGTATGTTTGACCTATTTTTCTTTTTAGTTTGTTTTAAAAAATTGATCATTTTCCTGTTTTAGCAATTTTTTAATTCTAACTTTTCAGATGACATGCTTGAGAGCAAAAGATTAAAGAGTATTTTGGTATATTTGACATATCTTTAATTTAAAACTAGAAGATTCAAAAATCTTTTTTATTTTTTATAACTTTGTGCCAAGTCAAAATAAATCAAACAAATTGAAACAAAGGGAGTCAAATTTTAGTTACACTAGTCTTTGAGCCCGTTTGAATTGACTTATTTAAGTGCTTTTAAGAAAAAACATCTTTTAAGCTTTTTTATAATGTTTGAGTAAGATAAAAAATAAATTAAACACTTGATTTTAAGTCAAAATAACACACAAAAAAAAGCCTGAAAGAAGTAAGTATTGTTTTAGGAATTTAAGACAAAAAAGATTATTTTTTCAATTATACTCTTATATTAAAGAATTACTCAATTCTCAAGAAATATCTACTAGTCAGTATGACTCATTTTTCTTTTTAGTCAGCCAAAAAAAAATGACACATTTTTATATTTAGTAAGAATATAACTTTAAAATGCTTATATGACTCTTAATAAAATGATTTATATTGACAAATATCTATGACTTATTTTAGACCATAAACTTCAAAACTCTCTCTTTCTTTTTTTATTAAACTCCATATCAAATCAAACTAACTCACATAAATTAAGACGAAAAGCGTAATAAATAGAATTAACTTAGTAAACTACATTATTATTTTTCTTAATTGACATAAAATGAACTAAAACAACACTTGTGTTGGTAAACTACATTATTATTTTTCTTAATTGACATAAAATGAACTAAAACAACACTTGTGTTGGAATGAAAGAAATAGTATTTAACTATGATTAATTGACATTGATTCGCACCTCATTAAATCGTGCAACTATATATAGTAAATTTACAAAATTTGGTATAAATATCTAGTGTTGATAAATATTTTCTTCATTATAAAATAAATGATATTTTATTTTTTGTCATTTTGTTCCAAAAGTACAATGTTGTTTAATTAAGAATAATTAATTTTTTCTAGCAAATAATCCAAATTTTAATATATGAAGTTTTTCATTTTGTTCCAAAAGTACAATGTTGATAAAACGCTCATAACTTTTTACTCCGACTCAGATTAACGAGCGGTTAGTGGCATTGGAAGGAAGACTCGAAAACCTTTAATTTGGTAGGTCATGGGCCATGTAACTCTTTATATAATAGGAGAAAGGATCATTTGAAGTTGATCCTTGAATGAGCTTATACAAAAACTTAATCGGTAGAGAACCTTTCAACTTAGCTTTGTGATAAAGGTTTCTTAGGACCTTAATTCATCTCCAACACTCTTCCCACACATAGTAATAGACCATAACATCTAGGTACAATAAAATCTTCCGAGTTCATATCTAATTACACGCGATAAATAATTGAAATCTTAGCTCAAAAGTTTGCGATGTTATAGTTCATAAGTAATTAGTTATTACTGTTTTAACTTAATATTACCAGGTCAGAAAAAGGCTGTAATAAGAATCTAAATTGATATAAAGATCTTTTATACAGTTACTCCTCCGTCTTATTATATGTAACATACTTTAATTGAGTATGTTTGTGTTGGGGGACTTGGAGCATTCAGAGAGGCATCACAATTTTGATTATTGTAGGCGTATAAAGGTTGAGGAGGTTAAGGGTGCTATTCGTAGGATGCATAGGGGTAGAGCGACTTGACTAGATGAGATTTCGATTAGTTTTGGGAAGAGCACGGGTGGGGCAGGTATGAAGTGGCTGACTGAGTTGTTTAATGTCATTTTCAGGACGATAAAAATGCTCGAAATTTGGAGATGGAATATGATGATTCCATTGTACAAAAACAAGGGTGACATTCAGGATTGCAACAACTATAGGAGTATCAAGTTGTTAAGTCATATTATGAAGGTTTGAGAAGGATAGTGGAGTTGAGGGTGAGGAGGATCGTGACTATTTCCTAGAATCAATTTGAATTCATGCCAGAGTGCTCGACTACAGAAGTCATTCATCTCGTAAGGAGACTGGTGGAGCTAGATAAGGAGAGCAAGAAGGACCTTCATATGGTATTCATCGATCTAGAGAAGGCTTACGATAAAGTCCCAGATAGGTTTTATGGAGAAGCTTGGAGGCTTGCGCTATTCTTGTAGCGTACACTAGGTCGATTAAGGACATATACGATGGAGCCAAGATTTGGGTATGAACTGTAGGAGGAGACTCGGAGCACTTTTCTGTATTGATGGGGGTGCACCATAAATCGATCCTTAGCCCATTTTTATTTGACTTGGTGATAGATGTGTTGACGCGATAGATTCAAGGTGAGGTGCCATGGTTTATGTTATTTGCTGATGACATAGTTTTGATTAACGAGACTCGCAGAGGAGTTAATGCTAAGTTGGAGGTTTGGAGACAGACTCTAGAGTCTAAAGGGTTTAGGTTGAGCAGGACCAAGACGGAATATTTGAAGTGTAAGTTTAGTGAGGTGACGCATAAGGCTGACGTGGTAGTGCAGCTTGATTCTCGGGTCATTCAGAAGCGAGATAATTTTGAAGTATCTTGGGTCTATGATCCAGGATAATAGGGAGATCGACAAGGATGTCACTCACCAAATTGGTGCAGAGTGGATGAAATGGAGGCTCGCGTTCAGGGTCTTGTGTGATAAGAAGGTGCCTCATAAACTTAAAGACAAGTTCTACAGAGTGATGGTTAGACCATCTATGTTATATTGAGCAGAGTGTTGGCCAATCAAAAACTCTCACAACCAAAAGATGAAGGTGGCGGAGATTAGGATGCTATGATGAATGTGTGAGTTTACTAGGTAGGATTAGAAATGAAGTTACTCGAGACTAGGTGGGAGTGACTTCGGTGGATGTCAAGATGCGGGAAGTGAGGTTGCGATAGTTCGGACATGTGATGAGGAGAGGTATGGATGCCCCAGTGACGAGGTATGAGAGATTGACTATGGATGGTTTCAGGAGAGGTAGAAGCAGACCGAAGAAGTATTGGAGGGAGGTTATTAGACATGAAATGGAACAATTATAGCTTACTGAGGACATGACCCTAGATAGAAAGGAGTGGAGGTCGCGAATTAGGGTAGATGGGTAATCGGGAAGGATGCGTCCTTTCTAATAGATAGGTGTGCTTTGTTTTGGGGTTCATGCTTGTAGTATCTTATTCATGGTGTTTAGGTGATGTTGCTTGTTTCGAGTAGATCGAGTATAGTATTATTTTGTGGTAGTCTTATTTCTTGTTACTTTATGTTATTTTGTTACTATCTGTTGTTTCTTGTTCTTATGTTATGTCTTTTTTTAGACTATTTTTTGTTGACCGGGGGTTTATCGGAAACAGCCTCTCTACCTCACTTCTGAGGTAGTGGTCTGGACTGCGTACACTCTACCCTCTCCAGACTTCACTTTGTGGGAATATACTGGGTATGTTGTTGTTTTTGTTATACTTTAATTGAGTATGTTTGACCTATTTTTCTTTTTAGTTTGTTTTAAAAAATTGATCATTTTCCTGTTTTAGCAATTTTTAATTCTAACTTTTCAGATGACATGCTTGAGAGTAAAAGATTAAAGAGTATTTTGGTATATTTGACATATCTTTAATTTAAAACTAGAAGATTCAAAAATCTTTTTTATTTTTTAAAACTCTGTGCCAAGTCAAAATAAATCAAACAAATTAAATCAAAGGGAGTCAAATTTTAGTTACACTAGTCTTTGAGCCCGTTTGAATTGACTTATTTAAGTGCTTTTAAGAAAAAATATCTTTTAAGCTTTTTTATAATGTTGGAGTAAGATAAAAAAAAATTAAACACTTAATTTTAAGTTAAAATAACACAAAAAAAGCCTAAAAGAAGTAAGTATTGTTTTAGGAACTTAAGACAAAAAAGATTATTTTTTCAATTATACTCTTATATTATAGAATTACTCAATTCTCAAGAAATATCTACTAGTCAGTATGACTCATTTTTCCTTCTAGTCAGTCCAAAAAGAATGACACATTTTTATATTTAGTAAGAATATAACTTTAAAATGCTTATATGACTCTTAATAAAATGATTTATATTGACAAATATCTGTGACTTATTTAGACCATAAACTTCAAAAGTCTCTATTTCTTTTTTCTTAAATTCCATGTTAAATCAAACTAACTATATAAATTGAGACGAAAAGCATAATAAATAGAATTAACTTAGTAAACTACATTATTATTTTTCTTAATTGACATAAAATGAACTAAAACAACACTTGTGTTGGAACGAAAGAAATAGTATTTAACTATGATTTATTGACATTGATTCGCACCTCATTAAATCGTGCAATATATATATAGTAAATTTACAAAATTTGGTATAAATATCTAGTGTTGATAAATATTTTCTTCATTTCAAAATAAATGATATTTTTATTTTTTTTCATTTTGTTCCAAAAGTACAATGTTGTTTAATTAAGAATAATTAATTTTTTCTAGCAAATAATCCAAATTTTAATATATGAAGTTTTACATCATTAAAGAGCTGAAATCTAATTAAAAATAAGATAGTAAAACACTGATGTATTTACCATGGGGGAGTTTCAACTGCACCTAATTAAAGCTCTTTTCAATACTGAATTTCGTCTGTCATTATTTTTGGTCTATTCCAAAAATAAAATAAAAAAATCATTACTTAGCATATATGTACAGCCTCCTTTAGTTGCAGTGTTGTGTTTCCCTACAACTACTACTACTGCTCCACTTCTCTTGTTTCCACTCTCAGTCACATTCTCAGAAGAGGAAGCACACACTGTACTAAAAGTGTGACTATTTCAAGTAAGAAAACTCATAGATATACAACTGGCCATCATTAATGTCTCTCCAAACGAAATCGTGATCTTTTTTTGCTGCTGTACGTTTCACGGATTTCTCCATTACTACACTTCATAGTGCACTAGGTACACCCAGCCCCTACACTCGATCGATCTGGCAAAGTACATAGCACTACTATTCCTTTTTATTTTTAAATCTGCACTCAATCAGTAGCAATTAGTTTTGCCGTTTGGTATTGATTTTAGTACTTTATCTGAAATGGAGCTTGATAAGGTGACGATGGAGATATTTTCTAAGCTAGAGCAGAAATGGTTGTACCAGTATGAAGGGAAGAAGACGCGTATTCTCAGTATTGACGGTGGTGGAACTACCGGCATTGTTTGCGGTGCTGGGTTGATTCATCTAGAAGACCAGATCTGTGCGAAAACCGGTGATCCTCATGCTCGAATTTTGGATTACTTTGACATTATCGCCGGTACAGGCATAGGTGCGGTTTTTGCTGCAATGCTTGTTGCTGACGGAGGTGATGGCCGTCCGATATTCACGGCGAAGGATGCGGTGAAATTCGTAACGGTGAACCAGTCACGGCTGTTTAAGGCGAAGGATGTCGGTGTTTTCCCCCGGAAAAGGAGGTTTTCAGGGAAGAGTATGGATAAGGTGTTGAAGGAAGCTTTGAGAAGAGAGGACGGGAAAGTGTTGACGTTAAGGGACACGTGTAAGCCTATACTTGTTCCTTGCTTTGACCTCAACAGCTCAACTCCCTTCGTTTTCTCCCGAGCTGATGCGACGGAGTCTCCTAGCTTTGATTTCGAGCTCTGGAAAGTTTGCCGCGCCACGTCAGCAAATCCGTCAATGTTTAAGCCGTTTCAGCTAAACTCTGTGGACGGAAAACTCTCTTGCTCCGCCGTAGACGGCGGTCTCGTCATGAACAACCCCGCCGCCGCCGCGGTAACTCATGTTTTGCACAACAAACGAGATTTTCCTTCCGTGACAAGCGTCGATGACCTGCTGGTTCTCTCTCTAGGTAACGGTCCGTTAAGTCCCCAGTCAAACTTGAAACTCCGTAATGACGGCTATTGCTCTCTATCTTCCGTCGTCGACGGCGTATCTGAAACCGTTGACCAAATTCTCGGCAATGCGTTCTGCTGGAATCCTAATGACTACGTGAGAATTCAGGTAATTACAGATGAACTAAAATTAAATTTTATCTACTGAGATTTTCACTGTTTTTGATTAGCATTTGCTTAAATAAATTACTCATCTTCTTTTTATTCACTAATCCATCATTAGCATTGTGAATAAAGAGATTAACAATGTATAAAAAAAAATACTAACATTTTAGCGGGATAATTAATTAGTTACATTAGTGTCAGAGTTGTTAACGGAGTGGCGTTTATGCACAGGCTAACGGCTACACAAGTGGAGGAGTGGGACCGAGAGAGGAGGAGGTGTTGGAAGAAAGAGTAGTAGAGTCGTTACCTTTTGGCGGGAAGCGGTTATTAACGGAGACTAACGGACAAAGAATAGGAAGCTTCGTACAACGGCTTGTGAAGAGTAGTTTGCCGCCAAGTCCCTGTAAGGAAACTGCCGTGAACCCCCTCACAAACGGACGTTAAGTCATTTTCTTTGTCGTCTTTCTCTTTTGTTAAATCACTTTTTGTCCCTTCTGTTTAGTGTTAGACTCGAGATTAGTGTAAAACCTTTGTCGTGTTACGCCTTAATCGTCTTGATGTTCGAGTAGAATATTAGTAGTCGCATTCAATAATACTAGCTTAGTGTCTACTGTAATATTTTACATGATTACTCTCCTTTGGCTTAATGGATCGTATCAAATGAGGGTAGATATTTGCAGAAATTTTAAAATATACAACTGCGTATCAACTAACAAAAAAATATATGCATTTTACTCACACATTACTTATATTCTGATGTGTACAGTTGGTAAACCACATCTGTGAAAATCTCATAATCTCTGCTGGAATCTTAATTAAAATTGCTCATTTGCACTAGGTTATTTTTTCTTTCTGTCAGCTTCTTAGTTGCCTGAAATCTCGCTAATACATTAATTAAGGCAAAACTATTCTACTAGTATAATTAAAGGTTGTTTTAGGTGTGATCTCCGTTTCTTGTTAATTTAGTGAGAGTCAAAACGGAGATCTTTTATAATTAGTATCTTTTATTATCTGTTGACTAGTAACACCAAACATGCATAATGGAACTCGTAGAGTTACACGTAGCATGTTATTCTGTTTGGGGGATATTGTAATGTAATATACCCATGTTATTGTTGTAGTGAGTGATGAAATTGAGAAACTTAGCTGAATTCAAAGTATCCACTGCATGCATATGTCTATAGGAGCAGAGGTTTTACACGTGAATAAATAAACAATTCAAAACCTGATCTGCATCTAAAAGATGGAGCTAGCTTAATTAGAGGCGACGTTAGAATTGGAAGTGTATGGTTTCTTATAATTAATGATTTCACGTAATTAAAAGTTAAGCTGGTGTGTAATTTAAATTGATCAATAAAATTCTTTATTAAAATAATTTAAATTTTTTTGTTTGATATATCATATAGAACCATACAAAAGAAAGAAAAAATTATAAGGTAATGAAGAAAACAAATTAAAAAAAGTTAAACTTGGTAAGAGCTGAACGGATCGGGTTAGACACATTGTTTTGCTTATTTAGGTCTAGCACATTACACCCCAAGTAATATTTAGACGGGTAATGATCCGTCATTTATTAGCTCGATCTATTTTGATCAGCCCAAATTCAATTTAACTCACTTATTTGATACACTATTTATATATTAGTTAACCCCCTTATTTATAAATTTAATCTAGTTAACAGATCCAACAACATCAATACCCGACTCTATGAAGTTAAAATCTTATATTTGGCTTTCCCAATTCATCTGTGAATAATAATTTAAGGGTATGAAATAAGTACCTCTAGTTGCTTCTTATCATGACGATTATGTTTTCGTAGCAAAAAAGCAAGATGAGCAATTCAGTCCAGCCTTTAGGTAATTCTTTATATATTACTAATAGGTTAATTAAGCACTCAAGAAGAGTACTACAACCTTTAAGAATATTAAATCCTCTTTCAACAAACAGAAATGTTAAATCCAATCAAAATATATTTTAGCAAAACGATCTCTCTTTATCTTATTTATAAAGTAGGAGTAACAAGATCTTTCAATTACATAATTTGAATTCTTATATATAAGAGTAACAAGATCTTTCAATTACATAATTTGAATTCTTATATATAAGAGTAACAAGATCGTCCATCACTCAAAGTAGCCCAATATACCCAACCATTGATTTTTTTTTGGGACAAGGACAAGAATGGCCTGTCGGTCAAAATAATTCTATCAAAATAGCCCAGGAATTGAAATCCCACTTTTTAGCCATTCTTTAGCTAAAACCGCCATTGTTGACCGAGATTTGTTGACTTTTGACGGCTAAGTCCTCTTTTTTTTTTTCTTTTTTTTGACATTTTTTGGCGGCTATTGTTGCTTTATTTTTTTTTTTCGCTGCTTTGTTGTTTAAAAAAAATAAAAATAGCTCTCCTATTTTTTTTTTAATTCTATCAAAATGATACATTTTTTATACACATTTTTATGCAGATATATATTCTATACAACAATGATACAATTTATATACAATAATTATATATTTTTTATACACATTTATGCAATAATGATACATATACGTAATTTTTACAATAATGATACAGTTTCTATACACATCTTATACATATACATATTCTATACAATAATTATACAGTTTCTATACACATTCTATACAACAATGATACAATTTCTATACATATCATATACAAATACATATTATATACAATAATTATATAATTTTCATAGAAATTTTATACAAATACATATTTTATACAATAATTATACAGTTTCGATACACATCCTATACAGTTTCTATAGAAATATTATACATATACATATTCTATACAATAATTATACAATTTTTATACACATCTACACTCAAAGGTTACTAACTGGAAATAGTTTGGCCGAGTGACTACTTCATGGCATAACTTTGAAAATGGCCATTTTGATGGAATTTCTTTGCCCTAATGGACATGGGGCGTCCTTTTCCCTTTTTTCCCCCCTCAACAACCATTGATTTTGTCTTACACATGATATCTGTTTTTGTCGGGCGAAGTGCACAAATACTCGCTTTTGATATCCCTATTTAACTAATACATGCTTCATAATTTATCTTGCATGGTTGCACATGATTTACAATTTTTTAAGCACTCGAGGTATAACTTAAATAGTAATCCCAATATTGAATTTCTGTGAGCTTCGTCTTACTAATTAAACATCATCATTTTTTGCTACATGTTTATTTTCGTACTTGACATTTGGGGAAAAGAAGTCCCTGTCAAATTGATAGTGTATCGGCTCTTAGTCAAAATTAAGCAAACATGTTTAAGAATACCAACAGGGAAGCATTGGACATCTAACAAGATTTATGTAACATCAACCATATAGATTACAAAGCATGGGGATGAGATTGAGAGGAACAAAGCTCAGTTAAATACTTTTTTGTATAAAATATTTCCATCAAATCGATGAATATATAATCTTAAAAATTGAAGTAAAATCTAAATGATTATCTCAAAAGGGATATTTGCGTAAATCAAAGCCAAAAATTTGTCAATGTTTTAAAGCCCACGACTTAACCAGCCCAAAATGAGGTGGGTTTGGATTTGTGTATCCTGGACTTTTGGGCCGTGTAAAAGACTCTCTCACTGTAGCAACAGAAATAATGGCGGGAGACAGCAAAATGTGTTCAAATATTTTTCTTCCTAAAACGCCGTTCCCTCCACCCACGTAAGAATAAAAATCTTAAACGCCGTCACATTTTTTCAACTCAAAGTAAAAACAAAGGAGAGAGGAGTAACTTTTTAATATCCCTAAACTACCCCACACGCACTACACACACTCATTGCACTGTGTCACACGCTCGCTCGCACCACCACCACTCCTCTATCTCCTCCATCCACTCTTCCAAGGAGAACCAGGCAAAGCGAAGCAAACAATCTTCGAGTTCCGGGAATCGGTATTCTAGGTTTTGCATAATTAAGCTTTTTTCCTTTATGAATAATCCAGTTTACATGTAAATCTTTGTTTCCCTTGTAGAATAAATTTCCCGAATAACAATAAAATTTAAAGAAAACAGGAAGAGCAACACTAATTTGAGGCTTCTGAAAACATAAAGGATTTAAGGATTTGTTTCAAATTTTCCTAAAACAAAGTTCAGTAGATTTAAGGATTTGTTTCAAATTTTCCTAAAACAAAGTTCAGTAACAATCAGAAATGGTTGGTTGATGTTTTTTTAAACAAAAAATGCATTTTTTCAATTAAAGTTATAAAATTAATTATTTATTTAATACTTATACTTTTTAAAAAAATTATAAACTCATTATTTATTAACAAGCTATATTTTATTTCTTAAAAGTAGACCAACAAATATCCTTTGCAAACCAACAATATGGCTACGCAGCTCTCTGGTTTGTTGCTGAACAGCGCCGGCCTTACACTCTCCGGCGGCCGGTCTCTTAATTGCCGGAAAGTTCAACCACCGGCAGCTATCTCCTCCGCCAATGCTCCTTCTCTCTCTTCCACAATCCAGGTAAACCGTAAAATATATTTACCGTTGTTACATTTACGCTGGTACAGCGAAAAGCTTGAAACCTGAAGCAGCGTAATTACTTGTTTTATAGCTCTCCGAGGTGCTGCAATTACTCAACAAGTATGCATTATACAAAATTTCACTTCACTAACTTCTGTATTTAAGGTGCTAAATTAGCTAAATATTGCATAATACTCTATCCGACCCCAAAGGAACAAACGGAGTTCCTCTAAGATATCTAATTTCTGCGGGAATTGGAACTTCAATATTTTAGACTACTATTTTAATTAGCAATTACAGCAAAAGTACTAAAAGTCCCAACTTTTTGAAGTAATCTAGTTGAATTAGAACATAAATACGTTAATTTTATTTTTTGTAATCGAACTTTAAGAAGGTGCATAAAAAGCACACAAAAGACAACTTTGTATAACAACACAACAACATACCAAGTGTAATCCCACAAGTGGGGTTTGGGAGGGTAGGAGTGTACGTAGACTTTACCACTACCTCGTAGAGATAGAGAGGCTGTTTCCGATAGACCCTCGGCTTAAAATAAAGCATATCCAAGCAGTTTGAAAAAGGGTATACAAAAATAAGAGCAGAAACAACAACGGAAAATGATAACTTTGCATAGTAGAAAATATTTTAAGACAGTTTGACATAATCTAGTTAAAAGGAAAAACTGCTTAATTCCCTAACGGTTGCCAAAAAAGATATTCAGATGGAGGAAGAACTTCGGAGTATTAGAGATGGAGGTGTAGAGACGAAACAAAGTTCAAATTTGTGAGTGAAACCAGGGGGCAAGGACTGTTGCTGAGAGGAGGAAGCAGCATTCTCTGGTACTTGGTCCGTGTTAAGGAGTATTAAACCAGAAGGTATCACTAGTGTCATAATCATTGCTTTGGGGAGTTTGTAAGTGTCCCTTCCAAGAGAAAAATTATTATAGATGTGAGGTTGGATAAGCTGGATGTGAAAATAGTTCTTGGAGAATCTATTGAATCAGGACACAGTCAGGAGGAACCAAATGTAGTGTAACATAATTGGATTGTTATCAATTGAAATTGATACAAACCCATAATACCACCTCTTTGCTGTAAGGTTGAATCTGTGCAACCCTCGAGGTCCAGTAAGGTAGGTTCCAGAGGCTGCAAATTTTGGGCCTGAATAAAGTGTTGACTTAAAAGTGAACGAGCATGAGATAACTCAAGTGCAAGGGTAGAGTTAAGTAGCCAGGGAAGAAATACAAAGGTGAGTGAAGGCAAGACATCAGTATTTGGGATGCCGTGTCCAATTCCAGTTTAAAGGAGCTCGATCTCTCAGCTCCTTTTTTTGCTCTAGTATCAGTCAGCATTGCTATGTTCTTGGTGTTAGTGCTTCGCAGCGGTTGAAGATGCAAATGATTGCTTATGTTTCATGCTTAATTTATGTGTTTCATGTTGACATATACATGTTCATCTGTTTTCCCCCTTTTTAGTAAGTTTAAGCTATGGGTAAAACTAACATTCATGGATTGTGGTTTATATTAGGTTTATGTTTTTCTTTCAGGCTACATTACTGATGTATTTCCTTATTCATTCTCACATGCAACACTTAGATTCATAAAAATGCTTTCTTATGTGGGTATTATATGTCATCTGAAGCACCCAAGGGTGCGGCCTAGTGGTCAATGAAGTGGGTTAAAAAGCCTTGAGGCCTGAGGTCTCAGGTTCAAATTCCAGCGGAGACAAAAAACACTAGGTAATTCTTCCCATCTGTTCTAGCCTTGGTGGACAGAGTTACCTGGTACCTGTTGCTGGTGGGAGATGGCAGGTATCCCGTGGATTTAGTCGGGGTGTGCGAAAGCTGGCCCGGACACCACGGTCATCAAAAAAAAAATGTCATCTGAATTCTGATTAAGTTTTTCTTTCTCTTATTGAATTTTTGGTCTAATTTTATTTAATCGATACTCGAAAGTTCTGGACACTCTCATCGCAGTTTTTTTTCCAGCTATTCATTACATGAAGTAACGTTATTGTGAATCAACTTTTCAGGTTGTTGGTTGGAAAGGTGCTGGAGGGTCTGGCAATGAGAATTCAAAACTTTTTAATGCTTTTCAAGAATATGACTGGAATGATCTAGAAACCGATCTTTATCATTGGACAAAGACTTTACGACCAGTTCAGGTATGCTCAAGGTGCGGACTTGACCTTGTCCCTCTGTATGGTTTCAAATTTTCATGTGTTTCCCTGTCGAATGTTTCACCTTCTAACTTAACACTACGCTTCTATTATTTAAATAGTGGTATCCTGGTCATATCGCGAAAACTGAGAAAGAGCTCAAGGAACAGTTGAAACTAATGGATGTTGTCATAGAGGTGCGAGATGCAAGAATTCCGATGTCTACAAGTCATCCACAGGTTAGAAATATGCTTGGCCTGCTTGTTTTTTGCCTAGGTTATTGAATGTTTTGGGCTATGTTTGCATTTTCGGTAGGGTATTGAGTGATGTGCTAGTAACCTAGCCTGCCTTCCCAACAGCTAGGTAATTGTGGCCCACTGTGCCATCCTAAACAACCTTTACCACTTAAAACTACTTGTGTAAAATTTGAGTGTTGCAAACGGCTTGAGAACTCGATCATTATATTCTATTCGAATCGGAGAAAGTGCTTTGGAGTGCATTTCTACATTTGAGATCTGATATGTATTATGCTTGACAATTTCTGTTTAGAAATGGGACTGCTAGGTATTCTGCATATTGATTGCCTCTATAGCACTGATCAACTATTTTCCCCTTAGCCCTGGCCTATTCTTTCTTTATCGCGCTTGTGATTAGTATAAACTGATCCTCCATCTCAGAGTTCCCGTAGTGTGGCTTAGAAATGTTCCTATTGAATTGCTGTTTAATCACTTCAGCGATTATGTTTTGAACTTTGGAAACTAATAATATACTTAACAAAACTTCCGATCACTTTGATAGTTTGCAGCTCTAAGGACTAGATTATTCATAGGTATCACTTTGACCCTGTTCCCCTTTGGCAAAGTCAACCAAGAGCAAAATGAGATGTAGGAAAAAATTTCCAATGAGGGAAAGAGTGTGCTATGAATTAGATACACAAGAATCTCTTCTGAACCAGGATAGAGTATACACGTGCAGTCCATAATTCCTATTCTTGACTTCCATTTAGTACATCAAGCCATTATTAAACTTGTGGCGTAAATGTTGTTTTATGCATTGTAGATTATGTTAATTCATAATCAAGGGTATTTTATAACAGCACCAGACTCCTATTGCATGTGGGATTCTTATCTTGTCTCCTTTCAACTTTCATCTACTTGCTGTTTGTAATTCAATTTCGATGAGCAGATGGACTCATGGCTTGGCAACAGAAAGAGGATTTTGGTTTTGAACCGAGAGGATATGATATCAACTGCTGATCGGAATGCTTGGGCAACTTATTATGCTAATCAAGGGATCAAAGTTGTTTTCTCCAATGGCCAGCTTGGAATGGTAATTGGAATAGCATTTACTTGTTTCTGCTCCAACAATCAGTCGTTTTATACTTTGTTGATTCATGTATTGGACAAATTTCAGGGAGCACTGAAGCTTGGAAGGTTGGCAAAAGCATTAGCGGGTACTGTGAACATAAAACGTAAAGAAAAAGGGCTACTTCCTCGTCCTGTGAGTCTACTAAGATCGATAATTGCTCATATCATCCATGCCTTTAGACTGTAGATCTGTCGCGAGCTCATTGCAGTTGTCAAGAAAAATGAAACTTAACTGATTTCTTACTTTCAATCCACCAAATTCAGTTGGTTAGTCACAGATGTTACCATTCATTCTGATTATGCCTTCATCATTTACATATAGACCGTCAGAAGCATTTAAACTGCAGATCTGCATGAGCAGATTTCAGTTTTCATGTACCAATAATTTCTTTCAGTTGGCTCACGATAATGGTAGCACTCTAATTGTGATTTTTGTATTTTATATGTCATCTTCATCATTTACATATAGACAATTGGAAGCATCTACTGTGATGTAAAATAAATGCAAGGAGTTCAATGGTGAACTTCAAAGTTTTACCGTCTATAATTTGGTTTTGAATGTACACCAAGGGAAAAGTGTTATTTTCTGCTGCCGTAATCTTGTACCAATGTAGTGATGAACAACTTATGGAAATTATGTAACAGAATAGAAAATTCTTGTTTGGTTCACTAGTCGATGAAATGACAAAATTATGGAACTACTCCCTAGTTAGCATAGTGGACTTCATGTCTGCTTCTTCTCTATTAGTTTTTTCGGAGTGAGAATAATTTTATATGTTTGACAGGTTCGAGCTGGTGTAGTCGGGTATCCAAATGTTGGTAAGTCATCTCTGGTAAATCGTTTGCTGAAGCGTCGGATGTGTCCTGCAGCCCCAAGACCAGGTGTTACCAGAGAGCTGAAGTATGTCCATGTCTCCTTACTCTTTTCTTTTGCGGCTAGTTTATTCGCTATTTGGATCCATGAAAAATCCCACAAAATTTTGATTCCAAACGCGTATCTTTTCTTTACAAAGTGACAAGGGAGTGACAGGGTTGTAACTTCTCTATTTCACCATCTCATTCCAACTCCTTGTGAACCACTTCAATGTTCCAGTCATTTTAGAATTAAGCATTACACAGAAATTGATAGGAGTACCTTTTTAATATATAGCAATCTATTTCAAAATATTGATTTTCTAAGTGGAACTGAGTGAAGATTTTCACCATAGTTAGGTCCATGTAATTGTTATGCACGAAGGAAGGCTATCGTCAATTTAATTTTAAAAGACTAGATTAGATTTTACAGACTCTTCTTCCTTTTAATTTTCTACTGCTCCTTTTTAAAAGGTGGGTCCGTTTTGGGAAAGATCTAGAGCTACTGGATTCACCTGGCATAATTCCTATGAGGATCAGTGATCAGACATCAGCAATAAAGCTTGCCATATGTGATGATATTGGAGAGAGATCTTATGATGCTACAGATGTTGCAGCCATTCTTGTACAGATGCTTTCAAGGCTTCCAACTGTTGGTATGTTTCCTGTCTTTCAGATATGCTGCTTTCCCGCTTGAAAATATTCAAGACTTCAATCACTTGAGCACATGCTATTCACTCGTGTAGGTAGATTTCTTGTTGGTAAGACGTCGCTGAAGATACTTTGCATCAGAATTCATTACCGGATATTATTTAGATGACAAGATTAGTTATTCATCCTAATAGATCTTTATTGGAGCCTCTCATATGTAACAACCCATTTGCATTAGGGGTTGGCTGCCCCTAAATAGTTCATTTTAAGCTGCTTGTATGCAATGCAGCCTTATATTTTTCTGACATGGATCACTCTGACCAGGTAATAAAGCTCTTTGTGACCGCTACAAGATTGAGGCAGATGGGCGCTGTGGTAAAATGTGCGTATGACAACTTATACCCAAAGCGTGCAACTGGAATGATGGTGCCCCTGCAGGGATTTGTTAAATAGTTCCATTTTGATCTTTGTTTGTTTTGGTTGCAGATTTGTTCAGAAGCTCGCTGTTCAGTTATTTAATGCAGACAATAACCAAGCAGCATTTCGTATCTTGCAAGATTTCCGGAAAGGGAAATTTGGTTGGATAGCACTAGAGCGGCCACCCAGGTAGACCTGAACGTTTCAGACCTTGTTCTAGTGCTTTCATGTATATCATTTGAAGTTGTGGAAAGTTCTTGGAAGCTTCTCTAAATCAACATAGAAGTACTTAGACGGGAAAAACTCAGGAATCTGTTGCGTCTTTCATGTGAACTTTGGGGTGGTTCAGAAACGCTTGCAAGCTAGAAAGGTATATACCACTGAACCTATTCAATGAAGCTTACATATGGTGTAATTGGTTCTTGAGTTCCACTAGTGTCAGGCAAGCTAAGTCATACAGAAATGATGACTTTGGTCGGAGAAGCTGGCAATAATCAGTAAACTCCAAGTCCAGTAAATTTGACGAGATTGAAATTTATGTTCAAATTCTGCATTTGTGAAATGAAGGGCAGAGAAGGTGCAGTCTATTGCTTCCATATCATGTAAAAGGTTATTAGTGTAACCAAACTGTCACATAATGTGCTGTGTCCATAGTAAAACACATGCATGAGAACTTTGTCACTCAATGTGATGGTGAACCTTATAGCTGTTGAATTTTATATGACACTCATTCCTTTTTAATCTATTTACAAAAGAATGACACCTTCAATATTTTCGCGTTATTTACATTAATTTCAAACTTTGCATTTTACCTTAAGAATTTAATAACATGTGTTTTACCGCCATTGGAATATCATGACATATTTAATATCACAAATTTTAGGATATTTTTGGTATTGAACAAAAGTCTTTTTCTTTTTAAAATTTGTGTTTCCAAGTTAAACACACCATATAAAGAACAACAGTATTGAGGCTTTTAGGAAAGTATACTAAGCAATGGTCGGGTAATATGAGACAAATCTCTCAACAAAACAAAAGGAAGCTCTGCAGGGTACCAAAAATATATTTTTTTTCAAAAAAAAAAATTAAAAATTGAATTTTGGGTGGGGTGGAGGAGGAGGGGGTGTAGGGGGATTGAGTGGGAGGGGGGTGTAGGAGGGTTGAGTGGGAGGAGGGGGCATTGGGGTACAAAAATATTATTTTTTTTTTAAAAAAATTGAGTTTAGGTGGGTGGAGGTGGTAGTGGGGTTGGTGTGTATGTGTGTTGGGGGGAGGTGGGGGAGGGGTGTTAAAGTGGGATGGATGGATGGGTGAGGCGGGGTACAAAAAAAATGTGTTTTCAGTCATCAATCAAACAATAGAAAATATTTTTCGAAAAATATTTTCCACTCACCAACCAAACATGAGAAAATAAGTAAGAAACTAACTTGTTTTTCATAAAACATTTTCCATGGAAAACATTTTCCATGAAAAATATTTTCCTTCATACCAAACACACCCCTAATGTCATAATATTACATATATAAGTTGGTAATAATCTAGGAAATCTTAGTAACTCAGTTGGTTGGCTACCTGAACTTTCACTTTTGTTGATGAGGGTTCGATTTTTCACCTTGTAAGTTGTAATCTCCTCATCCATCATTTCCCCTTCCCGTATCCCTTTTTTTTTTTCAAAAAAAGTTAGTAATAATCAAATCCAAACCTACAAGTTATTGAAGTAACATCATTTTTTTTTTTTTTTTTTTTGGTCTTGAAGTAACATCATTTTCAAGTCTAGTAAGGTCCCTTCCTAAACAAGCAGCACTTTTTTTTTAATCATATAGACATACTAACCTATAAGGTGTGAAATTACTGTTCTAAAAGAATTACGTACTACCCAAGTCCTCGTGATAATCATATTGCTATCTCTACTTCCCCATTTTCCTTTTTGTTATTAGATGACTCGAGGTCAATATTGTAAAAGTAATGATAGTACACGTAATGTACCACTTGATCTAACTAATAGTAGTAAACACGAGCACAAACCAATGGGGAAACCTAGCAGCTGCCGGTCGGGGCGGAGATAAGCTTGCTTCTTCACAAGCCTATCCCCTCAAAAAAAACCGACCCTGTAGCGCTAGCGCTTCGCGTTCTTTCTATTCCATCCCATCCCATTCCGGGATAGGCGACTAATACTAAAATAATAAGTGAAGTAGTCGTCGTCTGATCAATCGGCTCGGACACCAGACCGCCCGTGCCCGCCCATTTTTTAGATGACTTTATGTATCCCATAGTGATCAGATTATTGTTGCGCTTGTGTCAGATTCTCCAAAATGCATTGCTTTTGAAATATTCGATATGCACCTGTCAACAGTTTCAAAGAGTCATATATATATATAAGTTTCCACTCTCGTCACAAAAGAATAGTGTATAATTTACGATTTAAATCATGAATCTGCTTTTGAAACGTTACATAGATACGCTTGTGATGGGAAATTTCTAGAAATAAGGACTGATTAGATTAGGTACACTAGGTTAAGGAAAAAATAAGAAACAAACATTGAATGCAAGATAAAGAAAGTTGCCTGCTTCTTAATGGTTTAATATACTGCATATTAATGAGCCAACCAGAGAACGCATTATTAGTAGGATCATCCTTTCGTTGCACCTAATTCTAAAGAACCTAACAACTTTTTAAAAAATTCTTAATCACAATCATAATATAGTCTTTTGACAAGTGTCGATAATTCGAATAAAAAATTCAATCACAATCAAAGTAATCTTTTGACAAAAGTCTATTTTCTCCCTGCTGCAAGTTTTCTATATATTTTTATAGATGGACCAATAGCAAGCTTCAAACCAAAAAGCAATTTATGTTGTTTTTGTTTCTCTATGCCCCAACACAAACTGTTGTTATAGCAATTCCTTAAAAAAAAATGAAAAAGAAGAGTAGAAGACGAAGGAGAAAATGAAAAGAAGATTAATTATATGGTACATTTTCTTTAGTAATTTGGTGGGGAAAATGGGGGGTAAATATACGTTTTATATTGACCTTTATATACTTTATACGGTCCTTTTTATTTTTTATACGTTCTATGATTCTTGTATTTGTTTTACTCATTAGAAATAAGAAATATTTACGGCTACACATAGTAATTGCAATTATCTTTCGATTTGATTATATAAATGTTTTTTTATATAGTCCGCGCACCAAACTAAATTCTTAAAACACAAATTATTTAGAAATCCTTTCTTATGGGGCATTTTGTTGACTCACTATGGAATGAAGGAAAAAGAAAATTTACCCTCTTTTACCAATTCCTAATCTACCCAATCGGATTTTTATCTATGGTAAAGACTAAAGAGGCTAAGCATTGCGAAATCGGAATTTGAGACTCATGCCTTTGAGATTTTGCTTCTTTTTAAATTATTAAGTTTTATATTAATAATTTATACACGTTTGATAAATTTCATAAAATATTATAAACTCAAATCAAAGTTATTGAGTTTAACCAAATTGGTAAGAGTGGATATCTGGTTTTCTACCTAAACTTACAAAACGAGAAAAGGGTAAAAAGACAAAGCACCCAAAGAAGCAAATGACCAATGAGCTTCGTTCTATTTTGAATTATTCTTGCATTCCACTTTCTTCGACTTTTCCCCTCGTATATTTCGTAGGATTTGGCTCCCCTCCATTACACCTTCCCTAAATTTCCTCAAGTATATAGTTAGATGGGTGACACTTGTTATATTTATAATTCAAAGGTTTAGATTAAATTACTTTAACAAGCTTCTTAATCATAGTTAAAGAACAAGTTAGAAAAAAAATTCACCAATTTTGGTAAGAAAAATCTCATCTATCACTAATTTGGCTCCTCATTAATATTATTACTTTAATTATACTTTTTTCTTTTTTTTATATGACTGATTTTATTTTAATTTTATTTAAAAATCAAATCAAATCATGAATATCCTTAATAAAAAGTACATAGACACTATAAAATACACAAAAATAACTCGAGAGAATTATTTGAAGAAATTTAGTATTTTAAAAAAAAGATCACATCAAACTTTTTGAATTACTCTAAAATATAACATTGTATTTTTATTTATTTTTCGTTGAAATCTTGTAAACTACCTTTTAGCGTAACTTGGCACAAATTAATTTTTTAATTTTGAAATTTATTAAATTTATTAAACAGATTTAGTAAAAATTTAAATTTAATAAATGAATGAAAAAAGAAAATGAATGATATTTATGAATGTCAAAATTTGTGAAGAAATAACTTTTTCTTACCAAAGTTAAGAGTATTTTTTCTAAATCTATCTTTTTAACTATGGTTAAGATACTTTCTGAATTAATCTAATCTAGACCCTTAATAAATAAATAGGACAAGTGTCACTCATCTAACTATGTAATTGAGGAAATGAAGGAAAGGTGTAATGGAGGGAAGCCAAGTCCTATTTTGTACATCAGCACTGTAGAACCTAAAGAGTTTAACGAGTTTTTCTGACGATAATTTTTTTTTATCATAATGTGCAATAATTATTTACTTTTTCTGTCCCAATTGATATAGCGTCTTTTGATTGCGGGAGTGAAGCAAATTTTTCTTTGATTGTGATTTTTTCATATGCCTTTTAAATTGTTAATTATTGTGACTTATAGTATCTTTTACGTAGTTTTCAAATATGTAAATTTTATATAATTTTTTTTAAAGATTTCATATTTGAATTTATGGTTTTTAACTCTCGAAACGAACTATGCCACATAAATTGAAACCGATGAAGTAAATTAAAAAAGTTCTTTACACTGACCATGCGTATAACTTAAATCCAAAGCTAAAATAATTCAGTGGAATCAAAAGTTCTGCTCCTGCTCTTTGCATCATCCTATCTTCCTCTCTCACAACTCTAGCCAACTTTCTTCTTTTTTTGCTTTTTCTTGTTTAGGACTTAGGAGTATAGACAATTCAAAAGGAAAACCATGATCATGACATTATTATAATTGGAATATGGAACTCATAACCACAATTTAATTACTCCTTTTGTTACATTTTATATGGTTCTATTCGTTTATTATTAGTTTGCTTCCTTTAATGATATGTTTTTATAGCCATATAAATGTCTTGACAGGTTTAATACTAAAAGTTCTAAAAGTTTTTCGTTCTTTCTTAAACCTCAGTCGAGTCAAAACACCACCGCATAAATTGACACCGGAGTAAGTACTATGATTTTTAAACCACTTGGTGTGTACCTGACCAATTGTCAAGCTGGTTACTACTTTTTGTTCCTATAAATTCAACCCTTGCTCTTTCACTTCTCTATCATTCTATCTCTTTGTGCTTCTTCCTCTTATTACTTAATTCCAAATCTTTTTAGTTATTAATACCAAATATAATTCATACTTAAACTAGTAGAGAAAAAAATCCTCTGTTCTTTCACTATCATCGTACTAACTTAGAATCTAAACGTACGGATTTTACTAATTAGTAAAAAAAAATCCTGTCTTTGTTCCTCTGTTTCATAGAATTATTCAAAAAAACCAACAACATGGGCTCAACCTCAATTATCTGTCAGGGGTTGCAAGCCTGCATGGAGCCACAATTACCTCAGCAACATGTTCTAATAAACAAACTATGTCCTTCTCGATTAACGTCTTCGAAAAAGGTAGAAGAGACTGAAGAAGTTGGTGTTCATTTCAATGACCAAAAGAGCAATGGTGATAACAACATTGGTGGCTGGAGTTTCATACAAGATCTTTCTAACCCGAAAAAAGATTACGTCGAAAAAGAAGTGTACGTTCACCCTTTGGTGAAGCGCTCTTCTAACACTCTTAGCATCATAAGCTTGGAGATGTGTACTGAGAGCTTAGGGAGCGAAACAGGCAGTGACATTAGCGAAAGCATCGAACAACACTCGTTTTTCTTATCAAAAAGCGAGAATTCTCATCTAGCTCGAAGATCAAAGTGTAGAGAAATTGGGAAAAAACATAACCGGATAGCTAATTTTCCTCCTCCTCTGACTTCACTTAGTCGAACAAATAATGGTGTTCAAGTGAGGCCTCATCGCGAAGGTGGTCGTTTAATCTTGAAAGCCACTACTATTAGTGCCCGAAAGTCTTATTTCAAAGCAGAACGGGTCGATGGGAGGCTTAGGCTTTCTTTGTTGAATAATACTGAAACTGAAGCTGAAGCTGAAGCGCGAGACGATGAACATGAAAATATTGATGAAAGTGATGATGGTAATAGGAAATTAATAAGTGAAAATGGGTACATAAGACCAAGAAAGTGCAAGGAAAATGGGAGTAGGATCAAAGGGATACCAAGTTGGGAGCCATTTAGGGTGGCCATTTCCTAAATACTTGGTGGCCATTTCCCAAAATGCTTATTGATATATTTTGGGTTATTATTATGCTTTCATTTTGTAAGGTTAGTTATTATGGTTATTGATATATAATATATTGTCCAATCCATTTGTGTTAGCTTAATATGCATTAATTTTGGCCGAAACGTTTCTATAGCTATATTTATACTGTAAGTTATTATTGCATGCTGAAGTTTGCTGGTTGTAAGTGCAAAATAATAGTCTTCACTTGTAAAACTTCATATTTTTTCAAGTGAAATTCATGTCCAAACACAAACAACTTTCAAAACTTGTACAAAATACTGTCGAAATGAGTAGGTGTTGAAGTTCCATTCATCATGAACCAACTGCCATAACTGCAGTTGCAGCGAGAAGAGGCTGTGTGATTTTGTTAAAATATTTGATGGTACATGCAAGTGCACTTCCGTACTTCAAACTCCTATTGCATAAAAAACATACACTTTTCCGTCACATTTTATGTGGCGGTATTTAACTGAGCTAAGAACGAAAATAAAAGCAAGACTTTTAGAGCATGTGGTCTTCACAATATGCTTTAACTTTTACGTAGCCATGTTTTGTTATCAAAGGTAAAATTGTCTCATTCCTTTTAGAATAGATTAACTGGAAAAACGTGTCACATGAAATGGAATAAATAGAGTAGTATAACAAATGAGCAATAAAGTATACAATCAATTACACAGTATAGAGAAGCACAAAGATAAATTGTCCTTTAAGTTTGGAGGTTAAATTAAAATTATCCTTTCAATATACACTTATCAGTTTTGGTCCTTTACATTTACAAAATTGAAAATTTTCGTCTCCGTAATGTTTAAAACACACGACGATAGTTATGTTTCTTTACATTGGGTCTCATGAGAAGCATAAGTGAGTCGCATAAAGTGAAAGAACCATCGAGACACCCAGGAATAGGGCAAATCCCGTTGATTTGTTCCGTTTGTACGGGCCGGGTCACGTGATTCTCACGAGTCGATTTTGTGAAATATAACTCGTTTTAAGTATATGAGAGCTCAAAACTGCTCAATGCTGCTAAACATAAAGGACATATAGAATTGCTCAGGAACATAACTAGAGGAATATATTAAATTAACCTTTAAACATAAGGGACTATTTCTGTCATTCTCAGTTGAGGTTTCTTTTTGACAAATAAAGGGAAGTTCTTAAAGAAATAGATTGCCTAGAAAGGGAAAAAGGCCTAACTGGTGATTCCACTTAACCATTTTGAAAACTAGCAAAATCTTGTGATTTTGTTGCTGGTTCAAAATAGGACATATTTCAGCACATAAAATGGGTTAATAACTCCTGAGCAAAAAATTAAGGGGTCGTTCGGTACGGTATATTAGGTAGAATAGTGTTGGTATAAAATTTTATACAATAATGATTGCAAATCTCACCTATGTACAATTAATACCAATATTATTAACTATATCACCCTATTAGATATTATTTTTATACATGGTAAACTATGGCATTAACAATACTAATAATATTCTTGATAATATAATGCATGTTATTTTTAATATAACAAACGAAACAATAAATAAGAAATAATGTCTGCATACCTAACCCGAGCATTATTTATCTCAATACTATTTGTCTTCGAACCAAACGACTCCTTAGTAAAATCTTAGTTCGTTGTACTTGGCATTCCCATCATAATCCTTTCGAAATCAAAGTTCTTTTTCACAAAAGTTAAGATTAATATTAATGGATAGGAATATGACATTTGTATGAAATATAAACCATGAATCCCTAGTTACACTGAATATAATCTCTCTTACAAACTTCGGGTTTTTTTGTTTGTTCTAGGAGCAAAGCAATGAATTGTGACTATCATTAGTTACTACTTTGGATGTCTTGAGATTTTTTCTATAATTCCAGTGTCACTTCATGTTTAGAGACGGATCCAAAATTAGAGTTTAAAAGTTATGATTTGAAGTTAATGAATTCTGAAGTTTATTATATGTACATATTTAATAAATTTCTCAACAAATATAGAATAATGTTGATGAGTTCTACTGAATCTATATTATGTAAAATTTTGCATACGCCACTGTCATGCCGTCAGGACGAGGTATCCATCCTATACCAGAACTTGAAGGGACTGGTAAAAATGAGGTGGTCCATCTACATTACTCTATGAGCTTTATTTCAAATTAACAGAAATGTCTTCCTACAGTCACCTGAAATGAGAAATCGAGCAAAATATGGAAATTGGAGGTTCTTTTTGCACAAGCTATAACATGCTATAATTTGTGAATGGCATGTGAAGGCTGCAAGTATTTGGTGTGCTTTTGAATTTCACATGAAATTACCCAATGCAGAGGCATTGGGTACTACAAAGACACTGCAAACAAATTCCTAAAATTGTACACCATTCACTTTCGTACTTTTAATTTATCGAGGGTCTATCAAAAACGGTCTTTCTACCTCACACAAAGTAGAGGTAAGGTTTGCGTATATCTTACCCTTTTCAAACTCCACTAATGAGATCACACTAGTTTTTTTTTTTTTGTTGTTGTTGTAATTATAAGAATATTCGTTTAAAGGTTCAATGGCACTTTTGGTTCGTCGATTATAGATAAAATTCTAATTTTACTCTCTATAATATCTGACTAAGCACATTAAACATTTACTTAATTAACTTGTATACTTTTGAACCTATTGTTGGTGAATATTCACAAATTATCATAATTATTAATTGTTTCACCACTTAATACTCATGCATTATGTTAAGTTAGTATTGTTACTCCATATTTGACGGTAATATAATTTTATAAATAAGCACATATAACATCTATTTTACATGAAGGGACCAAAACTATGCATTTTAATTAATTGAAGGTTAAATAAATTGAGTCAATCAGGAGCAAAAAATTACCAATAACTTAGGGATCAAATGCGCTATTCTCCCTTGTTTAAACTATCTTTTATTCTCTTTCATTTCAAACATGTCATGTAAATAACGCTATACTAATTGGATCAGAGGAGTAAGAAAGGATTTGAAGAAATAACAATAATAAATGCTTCCTGCACCTATTTTTTACAAGCTTAAATATCTTAAAATCAATTCAGTTTGTCAAAACGATTAATACATAAAACCAGTGGATCAGTAACAAGTTGTGAAAGATGAGAAAGTTACTTCTCCCTCGTTTTATCAAAGTCTTTGACTGGTTCCCAATTGTCAACAAACAAGCTCATACCTTAATGTTGTACTCATAGTGAGGTAAATTTCACTGATGGTGTCATCAAACTTTAAAGTTTATCCCATAAAAATTATTAAATATTAAAGTTTTGTCTTATAGAAGTTTTTATTTGGGTAACTTACATAAAACACATATCTTTGGGAGCTAATTACTCTTTTTTCCACCTCACTTCGCTCTGATACATCGCCCCAAGGCGTGATACATCGCCTCACCTCTCGATAATTACCTTTGATACATTGGGGCGATGTATCACGACCCGGAGCGATGTATCAAGGTATTTACATGTGGTATATTAAGTAATTAAAATAAAGTAGTGGGAGAGTTAGTAAATATGGTAAGGAGGTATGTCTCTTTTGGTAGTTTAACCTTTTTATTTTAATTTGTTGTTGTGAAGAGTCTCACCTCGGCTCTTTAAGAGATAGGTTGTCGCTTTAATATGGATTGAACAATTTTCACCGTTTAAGCTAATTTTTGTGGTTGAGTTAGATCCAAGATCTATTTCTTAATCAAGGTATCAAAGCATGATCCATCCCAATTCTCATTTTTGATGTTGGGCCTATATTAAATTGCGCATGCACCAAATATTTAGTCTGTGGTGTGAGGTAAACTACATAAAGAGCCATTCTTCCTTACCATATCTATTAAAACTACCACTACTTTATTTTAATTACTTAATATCCTATATATTAACAAATAACCCTCCTTCCTTTCCCATCTGATACATCGCCCAAATCATATCTCCATATCCCCCCATCAGCCTGATTTCACGCCAACTCCCAAATTCAAACCCCAAATCAGTTTTTCCACGGTTAATTGGTTTTTCCCCATTGTTTCTCTCTCATCAACTTCACTAAAGCACGTTCTTCCACCATTATCAAGTAATTTACGGTTATCAGAACCATAACCTCAATTTTGGTGAGTTTAATCAATATTTAAGTAATGTATCAATAATATGTGTAACTATAGAATTCTAATTTTTTAACTTTAAGTCAAAAAAATTATAATTTTTTTCAAGTTTTGGTGATCAGTTGCTTAGTACAGAGACTTTTAAACACCATTAATGGCTGAAGAAGGACCTTCTTTTAGTCTGGGCGTTAGTCAGTTAGACACTATTGTAGAAACTCCCACGACAATGAATCTAAATTCTGATTGTGATGGTGACGATAAGGGTTTTGCTGAAAATAGATCTAAACACCAGAACGACCCTGTGAAAATGAACCAACTGCGTGAAGATCTCATATAAAGAACAAACAATCAACCAACTGTTCATCAGGATGAACCAGTGGACAAAGAACCAGAAAACAAAGATTGTGATGCTGAAATTGAGGTAAACAATATTCTATATACATTACGTTAGTCATACTCATGTATATTGCACGCCTAGATCTGTGGCTACATGTATCAAGACCATCCCAAACACCCGCTAAATGTTCCAAATGGTGTTTCCCAGATCTAATGCTTCATGTATCATGTGATAAAAAATTTCATATAAAACGTGTAACCACACTTGATACATAGGTGGTGAATATATAATACATGCCAAAATGACTGCTACATCACTTACGTATAATTTACTGGTAGAAAATATATCATGATACATGAGAACATGTATCATTCATTCATCGGTTATACACAAATGACTGCTATATTAATATGAAAATATAAAAATATGCCCTTGATACATACATGAATGTATCATGTATTATTTTGTATATTGCAAAGTTATGTAGCAGTGAGTTAAATGCCACACAGGACCATGTATCATCTTGGCTACAGTTAAGTACTATGATTCCCAGACTTGTACATCAATTATTAACTTTTTGCATACATGTTACAACAGGGAATTAAATTTGTAGTGAAAAATTCGCCTAACCATTCTCTCCGTATCAGTAGCAAAGGCAATGCTGCTATTGTCAGTGACCTGAAGTCAATGCTCGGAGATGATGAATTTGCAACATTTGGAAGGACCTGCTTTAGGGTATATCTCAACATACCCAAATGTACCTTTCAAGGTCAAGTGTCTAAGTGCATCATGACACTTGAAATAGAATATGACAATCCCCAGGAGTTCTGTATGTGTGTTAATGAAATAATTTTACGGTTCAGCATTTTCAATTTTGCATTAATTACTGACTTAAAATACATTGAAAATGAGGATGATTTTCAATTCCCCGAAGATGAACGGAGCGCGCTTAGGCAGAAGTATTTTTCGTGGGCAGGCCATGTCTATAAATCCCAACTAGTTCAATGTTGTAAAGAGAAGACATGGGTCGATAATTCTGAAGTTGCTGTGAAGTTGGCCCTATTGTATTTTATTCACTCATTCATCTTTGCAAAACTGGATACTGTACCAATTTCTGAGAAAGATTTTCATCTGGTGGACAATGGCACTTACAATCAGTATTCATAGGGGAAGCGTTTGTTTTGCCTATTAGTCAACACCTACAGCAACAACATGGACTTCACTAAACAGTTTATCCGTGTTGCTGGAATGCCATACGCAATGCAAATCTGGATCTATGAGTGTTGTTCGGATTGGGACAAAGATTTAGCCGTCAATGAAGGTGACTTAATTCTCAAGATTCTTAACTGGCGAGTTAGCGCTGATAAACCCAAATTTAAAACTATCATGGCCAACATGCAAAAAAAGGTACACTAAATTTAGTTCTATTAATTTATGCATATTTTTGTAATGTATCATGTATATTTTTAGTAAGTGATACATGGTCACATATTATGCATAAACTGTCCAGCTCAATAATTTTCCAACTGATACATGTACAAATTTGTACATGATACATTGTCACTTATTATTGTTGTATATTCTGTATATTTTTCTAAGCAAATTTGTTCCCAATTTATTTTCACAGATTTGGCAAAACATCACTCCTACAGTCAATGAAATTACAATACTTAACTTGCCACCTTCGAATGATGCAACATCAAAAGAACCAATCAATACATCTATTCCAGAAGGTTATGAGGATTTTACTTCTGCACCACCCCCAAATATTCTCAAGAGGGCTATTAATGAAGCTACTCCTTCATCCGCCCCTCAATTAAAGAAGCCAAAAACTGTTTCTAAGTCAAAAAATGCCAAAAAACTTATCAAGAGGATTAGTAAAAGACCAAAGACAACTGTCAAGAAGAAATAGCATGATGATCTGTCCGAAACTGCTCAAGCTCAAGCTCAAGCTCAAGGTCAAGCTCATGTATTGATTGGTTCTTCTGAAACTGCTCAAGCTCAGGATCTCTCCGAAACGGGTCAAGCTCATGTATCCTTTGTTGATTATAGTGGGCTTATTGTCGATCTTCTAAGTATCTTTGAGAAAGATGTTCCTGTTATGGAGGCCGAGCCTATTTTTCATATACAAAGTACATCTTTGAAAGGAAAACTACCAATCAATGTAGAGACACCAGTTCAACTCTCAAAGGATCCAACAAAAGATAAAGACAAATTGCACACTGAAAAAGTAAAAAAATCTCTGAACAAATCTGTAAGTGGATCAAACATTGAGGATTCTATTCTCAGGAAAGAAATAGATGCTGTTAAAAAATACGTAAGTAGCGAAGTTGTGTTTATCTAATAATAATTAGTCATAATTATTATACATGATACATTTGTTTATATTGATTTATACATTTGCAGGTTGACAAAAAAATTGATGCTCTTCCAGAATTGTCAAGACGCAGTTCACAAACATTCTCGACGCTATCAAAATGAATTCTGTTTCGGAATCAAAGGTATATGAAATTATAATCCATATGCAATACATTCTATTTTTTTTTATTTTTTTAAAATATTTTTATTAAATATATTACAGGCTCCTGATATTCAATGCAATTACAAGGAACAAAGAGTGCAGATGGTCATAGTGCAGACAACAATGACATTCCAGCTGATGTAAACGTCCATGACGATGCTAAGGCCAAAGCAACTAACATCAAAACAGATCACACATCTGAAGTTCATGGCCACTCTGAGGTCTAGTTTAGTATAGTTTTAGTTTCCGTTATCCTAGAATCTCCCAGCATATACATACCATGTATCTAGTTTTAGTTTCCGTTATCCTCTTCTGTCCCAATATCTACATACCATTTGCATCTCTAGTTTTCTATATCTTATGTTTTGCTGATATTTACATTCAGTGTATCAAGCATAATTTTTTTAACAATGTATCAGACAATGTTATTTTTAATCTTGATTTTACTATATGTTAGCATGAACACACCATGTATCATGTGTTATTACAATAATTTATCAAATAAATTATATGTGTCAAGTATATTTTTATTACAGTATATGCACTTTCACATAACTTATCATGCTTTTATCAATCATATATCAAGCACATTTTTTAAAATAATGTATCAGACAGTGTTCTTTTCAGCTTTATCTTATTATATATTAGCATATACACACACATGTATCTTGTAATAATTGATACATTACATGTATCAAGCATATTTTAACCTGCATTATATGCATGTACATTACATGTATCAAGTAATATTTTAATTTATTTACACACACTTTAAATATTTTTTTTCTTTTGGTAAATACCATTACAGGCACACATTGATGATCATCAAGAGACAACAGATCATAACGTATGTAACCCGATAATCGTTGAAGAGGGTACAAATGAGGGTGTAAAGAATAATATGGCTTTGATGATCGCACCAATTTCTGTTGTTCATCCAGATCAAATCACTGAAAGTTAATTCCTCATTAGTGATAGTCAGCTCCCGATAGAGATTTTAGGTAGAACTATCACGCCACTGACGGACTATCAAACGCCGATTCAGAGGATTATCAGGCATACTAGGCCTTCTAGGTATGCCATATCATCATACGTCACTAATTTTTCATCAAGTGAAAAAGGAAAGGAAAAATTGGATAATACTGCACCTTCGAATTATCCATTTGAGCTTGATATGATAAGTGGCCCGCATTCTGTCAAATTACTCAGTTCATACTATGACTGAATAAAAGATCAGTTACTGAAAGCACACCACAATAAGTACGTTCATCGTCTTGGTCTTAATTTTATTCAAAAAAATTTAGTCGTTACTATTATCTAATGTGTTATACTCAAACAGGAAAGATACAGATGATCACTATAGGGTTAAACAAGGTGGACTCCCTAAGAGGATTGAATTTATTGTTGCTCATGTTGAGACAAAGAATTGGTTTTACCTTATGTCCAAATCGGACAAATGCTGGAATGATGAGGTACGGTCATTTTAATACGTATCATCATATTTTTTTGTATATGTATAAAAATTTTCATAATTTCTGCATGATACATGTGCTTATGAAACTTATGTATATTAGAAATTTTTTTGTATATACTCAATGTATCTTTCACTACCAGTCCCTCCTTTACAATCTGATTTATTCACCACCTCCTTATTTAATATTCATCACCGTATATCTTAATAAACTAACTGTTTTTATGTAAAAAAAATTATAGCATGTTGATGTGACATTCTACTATCTGCACAAAAAATTTAAGATACAGATCAATAGTAGCTACAGATATACAACAGCCATGTGTATTTTCAAACCTCTGATACATGACATATGACATAGATATCACACACAGATCGAGGATACTGATGTTAGTGTCGCTACTCAGGAAGACTCAATCTGCTTGTACATTCAGGGTTTGAGGATACCTGCTGATCTGTCGTGGCATTTGATAGATGATGTCTATATTCTAGTTAATTGCAAGGAAAAAATGCATTGGATTTTAGTTGTCGTCTCACTCAAGGAAAGATATATACGAGTGTATGACACTTTCAATGCAGCAGGACACAAAGAAGCAATCAAATCTGATATCGATAAAATTACCGAAATGTTGCCATTCTGCTTGACAATTAGCAACTTTTTTGAGCATACAGACTGTACAGACTGGTCCAATCTTGAAGTCTATAAGAACAAAACTGATGCAGACCCATTCAAAATAGAATTTGTCACAGACATATCACAACAAGGAAGTGAAACGTTGTAAGTACTACTGAAACGTTTGAATCATACTATTTCTTTATTAATTCTGCTCATATACTTAATCGTACACATAAAAATCTGTAGGGATTGTGGAGTTTTCGTAGCTTCATTTGTTGAGTATTTAAGTGATGGACTTTCAATATCATCTCCGGGTCTTGAAGACAATTTTTATCGTGTCAGATATGCATCACTCCTTTGGAACTACGGAACGCGTAAAGTAAATGATGGTAGAATTAGCGACAATGAAGACTCAACACCCCCAAAGCGCAGACCGTTTGATACAGAAACTCATGATATTTTTGATGTTTAGTAGTGTATTTTTTCAACAATCTATCATTTTTAATTAACTGTGCTAGCAGACACAATGCACACATATTTTTAACGTGTATTAAATCTTTTAGTAACTAAATATGTCTCATCTTTTTCTAGTGGATTAGTATACTTTTACAGTGATATTCATACATTTAGTAACTTAATCGTTTTGATGAAATATTTGCAGTGATACATATTTTTACTATTGTGAACATGCATGTATACATGCCATGTATCAAACAATGTTTTATTCAACAAAAATTTATACTTGATACATAACGTAATCACATATACACCAAGATGATCGCAACATATACATGATATGTATCATGAGTTACTTTGATAACTGTAGGATGTACAGTTCATTGATACATGCTACATATATCAAAGGAATAACCCAAGTATACATAACATGTATCAAACATAATTTAATTTAACTTGAGTTCAGTTCTACATTCAGGTAATATATACATGCCATGTATCAAACAATGTTCTATTCAACAAAAAATTATACTTGATACATAAACTAATCACACATACACCAAGATTATCGCAACATATACATGACATGTATCACGAGTTATTTTGGTAACAGTTCATTGATACATGCTACATATATTAAAGGTTTAACCCAAGTATACACAACATGTATCAAACATAATTTAATTCAACTTGAGTTCAGTTCTACATTCAGGTAATATATACATGCCATGTATCAAGTAATATAACCGAGTATACATTAGTATTCTATTCTTAATAGAGTTTTTAGTATTCTCTCTCAAACAACAACCCATATAGTAATCCAAATCATGTATCAAGCATTACTTGCAACAACTATAAATCGTGTTAGTCAGCTGTAACAAGTACATCATTTTTATTTAAATAATTGAATGCAATAAAATTTGAAAATCAGTCATGTATCAATCAGTTTTGTCGAGGAAAGTAGTCACACGACCTCCTGTTATGACCTTTTCGCCCACATTGCCCACATCGATTTGTTGTTGTTGAAAGCGTTTCACTCATCTTTTTGTGCCTCCCTTTCTTCGGCCTTCTCGGTGGTCTCTTATATCTTGGTGGTAAAATTAATTCTTCCTATATTTCAGGCGGAATACACCAATTCTTTTTGTCCGGCATCGAAGCAAATGACATTGCATATGTTTGAACAACCGTCTCTGGCTTGTAGTAATTTGAGCAGTACGGTGCCACCTCTGTTATACTCTTCCTTTTCAAAATAGCAAGAGCGTGTGCGCATGGTATCTCATCTAACTGGAACCTTCCACAATTGCATGATTTTTTATCAATGCAGATAATGTACTGCCTTTCCTCTTCGTTAACTGAGTAAACAAAATCAGACGATGCCATAACCTAACAAGTTACATGAAAACATTGTAAGATTCATGTCCTATTATTACATAAATTGTAGCATTTTCATTAACTTTATTTGCTTAAAAGTATAGTATACACAGAACTAATAATAAACAAACTTACCATCATACGAGATAATTTCTGCTCATTGAATTCGAGAATTTTGTGGAATATTTCGCATAGCTCGGTCTCTGTGTATCTAGTCTTTTGTGTGTTACTTTGATTCCATTGTCCAAATAAGATTCTTACCTGTTCTAGAAACTCATAAATTGGCAGCTCACGAGCCGCAAGCAAACAAGAATTGATATATTCTGCAATGTTTGAAGTCATCATTGTACCCCTGTTGGTTGTTGTGTACACTCTTGCCCACTTTTCATATCCAGCCTTAGCAAGATAATTCTTTACTCTTAGTCCATCTTCTCAACTTGCTCCATTAGTACTTGAAATTCTCTTTCATGTACGCTTTTTTCATTGCATAAAAGACACTGCTCAATGTGTCCTTGCTCTTTCAAAAATTTGTACACACATTCTTTCACATATGTCACATGCAAGCATAATGTTGTACAGTTGGATACACTAAGCCAACACTCTTAATTATGTTTTCGTTACGATCCGAGACAACACACATGTTTGCACGTTCCTCAAAAGCAATTCTAAAATATTGAAAAAATCATGTTCATGAAGCTTCATTTTCTGAATCAACTACCCCATATGCAAGTGGTATTATATGTCTTTATAAAAAAATTAAATCATAAGCAATTTAGTCGTTAGTTTCCCATATGATACATTCAAGTATATGCCATGTATCAAGCAGAATGTATAAGGACAAAATAAACGGTCAAATATACATTTCATGTAACTACAATCAAATACGTACCATGTATGTAACTTAGTTACAGTTATTAAAATACTACTATATCATAGAATCTTGTAACATACATAAACCAATAATAAAAATAGATAAATTTATACGTATTCATATATACCTGCTCCATCCATTGTGCTAGCTGAAACAAAAGTTCCCTTGAATGGTCCATCTAAATGACAAGCATCCACTACAATTACTGGCCTGCAATGCTTAAATCTCCTGATTAGGGCATTGAGTGTTATGAACAGATACATAAACTCATGCTTTGCCGACTTATGCATCTTTATATAAGAGTTGGGATATATCGACCCAAGCATATACAAATATCCTGGCATTTGTTGGTACCCATCAGCCGGTCCACCCCTTATCATCTTTAAAGCCCTCTCCTTCCCACGCCATGCCTTCATATAGTTTATATTCACACCAAGTACACGCTTCACATCAGCAATAATGTCATTAGGTGTGTGTATTCGTTTATGATCCATCACATTCGGTATAGTGATTCCACCCACAAAATCAACTGCAGTTTGACGTTGTTGTTAGACTCTATCCTTCATTGGACACGTGTGCCCATCACAAAATTCTCTAACTAAGAAAATAGGAGAACTATTCAACCACGACGATCTAAACTTCTACGGACAATGCTTATTTACACATTTTAAGTAATAGCTGCAATCACAAACAATGAATATTAGGCAAAATAATTTAATGTATCAATAAAGATTTTTGCATGTATCAATGATAATAACTGATCTCCATAAATAACAATAAGTTATTTTACTGAATGTATCAAGGCCAATATCTCAGATAATATATGTATCAATAACATTTTTAAAGCATCAGTACACAAGTTTAAGTCCATCATTCGATACATTATCAAATCTATGTATCAAGCAACATCATAGCGCCATAAATACAATACCTCTTTTTGTCCGACCTCTTCACTCTAAATTGGAATCTATGATCAATAGCATATCTAGCCAGCACAGCTACAACATTATTTTTGTCCTTGTACATCTGATTCACCTCAATAATCTTGTTATTTGCATCAATAATCAAGTGTTCTACATCCATCTCGATAGCACAGAGTGCATTAACGTTATCAGCTACAATCAATGACAGTGTATCATTCTCAATTTCTTCAACGCACTCAATTTCACCTGTCAATGGATCGTACCCAATCAAACCACTACTACTGCTCCCAATGACCTTCTCATGCATATCAATGCAGAGAGGATACATCAAAAGCTGGATACATGTTTCACCAACTGAAAATACACCTTCACTCTCATATCGTTTCGAATCTCCATTGATATCAGATTACCTTCAACGATATATCTAGCCTCAATTTGTTGCCTAGATACATTAATATTGAGTTGTTCTGCTATCGCAACAATTAGATCTTCATAAGTAGCATTTTCAAGGATAACAATCCCATCAATTTGAACGATTCGTACTTAATTGGGGAAATCCAAAATTCGGAGTGTCGTAGTAGCACTGATACAATCGTCATTATGTATATGATGAAGTATGAAAAATACAAAAAAATCATTGTCAATTATGAAATCGAGAAGAAGAAGAAAGAAGTATAGAGATGTAGCAGTTTCTGAGAAAATGAGTTTTTGAGTTTTTGCTTTCAAAAATGAAGAAGACGATATTGTTTTGATTTTTTTGATTTGTAATACGATTCTCTCCTTAATTTCAGCAGTATCAGTTACTTTTCGTTTAAAAATAAAATAAAAATACGCCATGTATATTTGATACATCGCGTTGGCGAGTATTGCCATGTATCCGTGTCATTAAAAGTGGTAAAATGAGTAAATAAAATAAGTAGTGTTTTTTAAAGTAATTAGGAATTAAATATGTGTGTTTTCTGTTGTTTGCCCATTGAACAATCCTCACTTCTTGAACTATGGTTAAGTTGATTTAACATCTATGTGTTTATCAGTTGTGATATAAAAATCATTCAACTTAAATCAATTTAACTAATTAACAAATATGACATGACACATTTTGGGATAAACTTGAAATTAATAGAAAAAGTAAAATCAGTGTTTTAAAAGGCGGGGGCGTAAGGCGAGGCATTTTACTTAGCACGGGGCGAGGCGTAAGCCCCGGAGCGTTGGGGCGTAAGCCCCATGAATCTTTAATTTTTAATTTATAATATAGTAAAATAGTATAATAACTCAAAAATTATTAAAAAAATACATTAGTAATTTTTAAAAATTTGAAACATGATTAAAGAAACTCATAGAAAATAAAACTTCTAACATCATTTTACAAGTAGAAATAATGCAATGATATAAAAGCTATTATGAGATTGAAATCAACTCTAACATTTTAACTCCAAACAATAAAATAATCACAATTTCTTAGAATATATGACTATACTATACAATTTACCTCTCAAAAAAAAAAAAAACTATTAGTATTATAATTAAAACATCACTCTTTCATGAATAAACAAAATGCTTTCAAATAACAAAACAATAAAATATGATAATTTTGAGACATAGGAACAAAAAAATATGAAGACCAATGACAAATGAAGATATAAATTTGGCTATTTGTTTTAAAAAGAAATGTTAAGTGATATTCACCCTCACGATATTTTTAAATAGTAAATAAGCAATTAGTTTTCTCAACTTTCTTATTTCTATAGATGAGGAGTACTAAGCATCATTCATTTATTGAAGAATTATGAGAATCAACAATGTTGACCAAGAAATTTGACACATAATTGGGTAGAACTGTTAGGCGAGCCTCGAGCGTTGAGCGTTAGTCATGTTTGAGGCGTACGCTCGAACGCTTAAGGCGTAAGCCTCACAAGACTTAAACCCCACACCTGAGTCCCGAGATGTTTTGTCAATACCTCGCCCCAAAACGAGTTTCAAGACTGTCTTTTAAAACGCTGAGTGAAATATCTTAGCCCTTGTAGCCGAAGGGTGTACATATATATATTCCATGGCCAACAAAGGTAGCAAATTAAGCGGAAGATGTGTAAAAGTAGATGATCCCATATCTAAGAGAAAGCTGACCAAATTTGCAAGTTAATGAATAAGAGCCAACGCTTTTTCCTTTGTCGTTGGCCCAATTCAGGAGTTTCGACAGACACGTGTCGATTTTTGGGCCAATCTCCTCCCACCATTGCTATAATTATTACCATACGTTTCGCATTCCCATTGGCTAACCATTTGTGTTTCTCACTGACTCCTCATATGTTTTTTCTGCCCATCGTCATTTCTCCGACTCCCTCCCCTCCGTTTCTTTTTAATTGTCATAGTTTTCTTTTCGAGAGTCAAACATCATGAAGTTTGATCAATATTTTAACGAGTATTTTTTCATCATATTGATATGAGAAAAATTACAACTTATAGTACTTTTCGTCTAGTTTGTAAATATTTAAATTTTAATTTTAAAATTTTAAATTAATCTAATCTAATTGAGTTTTAAAAATTAGTCAAATTGACTTTTGAGAAGCGCAACATGGCAACTAAAAAAGAACCGAGGGAGTAGGTCTTTTTAATTTGAGGACATCCATTAAAAAAAGACATAACACATAAGCATGCCTTTTAACTTGACTTTAACTGACATCTATGCCCTTTAACTTTGGGTGTGCATAAGTAGACACTTAAACTTGTATAAAATTGAACTAGTATATACACACATCCTATGTGGCATTTGAACTGTCACGTAGATGTCACATATCAACTTTATACAAGTTTAAGTGTCTATTTGTGCACCCAAAGATGGAGGGTATAACTGTCAGTTAAGATTAAGTTAAAAGACATATTTATGTATTATGCGCTTAAAAATTACTCATTTTTAAAAAATAAAAAATATTTTTACTAATTTACTCTTAATAAATAACTTGAAAAATATGTAACTCCTTATTAGTTTCTTGGTTATGTAAAACTTTCTTTATTTAAGGAAGAGTAAAATTATGATTAACTATTAAAAATCTATGTGACAACACATGTCATATATTTATTGATTTGATGTAAATATTGAATGCGTAATTTTTTGTCGTGATTTCTTTTAAGTTAATGGGCGGAATGTACTTGGTGTATGAATCGATCAAACAAAAGGGAGGTCACAATTCTTTTATGTCATGCTTGTATCACATCAATTGCTTTAATTTGTACAATTTTCTTTTACTTATAGATGAAGAGAATAATAATTTTGAGTGAGAATGATCATTATATTCAAGGGAAAATCATAGGACAAAGATACGCTAGATCTCCAGCACTCACGTCACTGTCCGAATGTATTTTTGACTATACTTGCCACAATCAACTTGCTCTCACTGCTGCTTTTCTGTCATACATTTAGGGGTCATTTAATTTGTCAGAACGAAGGATAATAATCTCGAGATAACATATATTCATCTTGAGTTCGATTTAAGTTTTAATTTTGGGATTAGTAAGTTTGAAATTATTTATACCATGACATAGCATCCTGTTTTTCTTACTACTCAGGGTTTCGATATATTTCACAAGAAGTGGAAGTATGATTTTGAGCTTATGAGTTCTGAATTTTAGAAAGTACAACTTATTGGGGTTTTGATAATTAATTATACATGTTAAGTGAATTTTGAATTTTGATTTAAAAGCAATTGGAAGGTTTAAGCCAAATTATTGAGTTCTCTCGGAATGTAGTTGACTACAGTTGCCAGCATCAACATGCTCTCACTGCCTCTTTCCTATCATACATTTAGGGATCGTTTGATTTGTTGGACGAAAGATAATAATTTCGAAATAAAATATATTTATCTCAAATTTGATTGAACTTTTGATATATTTATCTCGAATTTGGTTGAACTTTTGATATATTTATCTCGAATTTGGTTGAACTATTAATTTAGAGATTCGTAATTCCAAAATTATTTATACCATAATTCTGCTTTTTATCTTTTATTACACAGAGTTACGGTAAATTTTGCTAAAAGCGACATTAAGATTTTGAGTTTTAAGAATTTTGAATTTTAGAAAGTACAACTTCCTGGATTTTTGATAACTATTTATACATATTAAGTGGTTTTTCAAAACACAACCATAAAGTTTGAGTCAAAATTATTGAGTTCTATCAAAAACATAGGCAAAGCTCTAACTCCGCCCTAACATGATTACTAATCCCATAATAAACACCAGAATAACAAAGATACTCACTCCTGCAAAACTCTTCTCCGAAAGTCTTTCAAAAATGTAAAGGTTAAAATTAGAGATAAAAATTTATCACAATTTATTTGGTATAAAACCAAACACATGTTTATATTATACTCTATAAATCCTTTTTTTTTTAGTTTCATGGACTAAACATAAAGTATATCCACTTGATAATTCTATCATTATTTTAATTTTCGTAGTATAATCCAGATATTATATTAATCATGATATAACTTATTTACCATCCAAACGATACCTTAAATTACAAAACCTATATATATTACTACTCTATAATTCTTACATATACTGTAGTTTAATTGATTGTAATAGATTATTGACCTCCTTAATTTTTATACTTAGTATGTGTTCGGTAAGAAGGAAAATGTCTTCCATGTAAATAAGTAATTTTTTACTTACTTTCTTGTCTTTGATATGTAACTAAAAAGTATTATTTTAAAAGTATTTTCATATAATATAGACAAATATTACAGAAAGTGGGGGTAGAAATTTGGGGTGGTGGTTAAGGAAGGTAGGGTGAAGATGAGATGTGATGGAGGGTGGGGAAGACACAATTAGTGACCGTTTGGCCATGAAAACCAAGTACCAAGTTGGAGTTGTTTTGGCCATTAATATAAATTAGAGTTGTTTTTGACTTTTTGTAAGAAAAGTGAAAAGTGAAAAAAGTGAAAACACCTTTTTCTTGTTTTTCAAATTCCGGAATTCAACTTCAAGTTGAATTCCGAAATTTTCCAAATTTTCATGGCCAAACACCATTTTTTTAAAACTTGTTATCAATAACATTTGTGACACCAAAACTCTTGAAATTTGTGATTTTAAATATATCATAACATTTGAGACTATAAAAGCTTGTCATTATGGATAAAATGAAGTTAAATTATATTCAAATTTAGAACCGAGTCATTTTTTTTTTTTTGGATCGGACAAGAAGGGAACATACTAGCCTAGTATTTACAATTGCATCAAATGTTGCAGAATTTTGTATAAAAGGTTAATGTCTCTTCAGCTATACATACAACATACAATGCCTATGTACATTCCAGTAATTTGGTGAAGTACAAGATTCTAAATAATCCTAAGTATACAAACTGCAAAAATGTGTCATTAGCTCAGCAGTTAAGAATGCCCCTAATAATTCCAAATTTAATCTTGTAAAAGGGCATATTCCTAATATTTAATCTCCATAGAAACGCACCATTGGCACAAAATTTGAGGATTTTCTAACTCGAGTTTCCTTTCCAAGGTACGCGTCTTATAGTCCATGAGACTGCAAGCAGAGGACTAGGATACGAGGTGTAACATTTTGAAATGTTGGAGACGACGTGGTGATATGGTTTATAGGAACTCTTTACCTGCCATGCTGTGGGAGATCAAGAAGTTTGTTTGGAAAAATTTGCACGAGCTAACTCCCGTTTGAGGAAGGTGGCATACAGAAGCTCGTTCCATGAATCAGGGACACCGGGTAGACACCAATGGCTGCAGTCTTGGCGGTGGAGAGGAGCTGGTCCAACCTTGGGACCTAAGTAATACAAAGACGAGTGACCGTCTCTTCTATGATATGTCATCCCCGTTACATTCAGTAAATCCAAATTCCACGCTTTTGATTTGTTCTGTTGCTCTGACAGCACATTAATCGCAGTGTTATATTCAAATGACGTCTTCAACGACTCTTGGGACGACCCTATGTTAGGTAGTTTCTCCAGATGACAGCTACCGCCGGTCTTCCAGTCCCCACCTCTATTCATAGAAGTGATTCATTAGTTGGTTGTAACAACTAAGACGTATATTGAAGCAATGAACTAACTAACTAATCTGCATGATGTATTATCATATCACCAAATATATTGCAGTTATTACCGAGTAACATTAAGAGACTATATAAACACACAAACTAAAAATAACACCAAGCTACTAATCAATTCACCAATGAAAGCAAGCTCATGAATTGAAAGATACAAACATGAACTTGCCATCTGATTATCGAAACTACTGTAGTAACAGGCAGTATGTCCATGTTTGAAATTAGAAATTTGGACATAATCAATGCCACTGAATATGCATGTTTAGAGACAAGTTGGGGAAAGAAGAAATGTTAGGCGTAAATGGATGATATTAGCTTGATAGAGGTTTATGAATTTCTGGAAGGTTAGTAGGTAGCAGTGCGTAGTTTCTTGTTCATATTAGTAGTCGTAGTTTCTTGTCCTTCAATTTCTGTTACTATCTATTGTACCTTGTACCTCAATTATCGTATTGCTTTGTTGTAGTTTCTCTTCTGTTACTATGTTGTTACTGTTTGTCGTTTCTTGTACTTCTATTCTTTTTCTGATCTGCTTTGGACTGTTTTTCTTTGAGCCAAGGGTCTATCGAAAATCTCACTACCTCTGAGGTAGAGGTAAGGTTTGTGTACACTCTACCCTCTCCAGCCCACTTTATGGAACTACGTTGGAGAGAAGTTGGGGAAGTGGAGGTCATGAGTTACGACAAATTAGGGCGGAGGACATTTAACCTATTATTTTCTTAAACTGTCTGTAAAAGCAAAGGAGACATACAATTTTGGGCGGAGATACACCCAGACTTGCGTACAGATAAATGGACATACAAACTGCACTGTGTTTTCTCAACCTTATGTGACACGTATACACACTGAATATATTCCATTTTTATAGAGGATAGACAAAGTAAAACCGTTACCACTAACAACTCAGACCTAATTTAATAAGACCAGTAGATATTAAGGATTAAGAATCTCACAACCTTAAACATTCTCAGCTTCTTCTTCTTCTCTTTTTCTTTATGATAACCAAGAAACCCTTGAGGGCCAATTAGGTTGTAAACTCGGGTAGATAATGAGCCTGCTCTCTTACCCTTCTCATAAAGAAATTGGTCGAGTAATATAGGGAGAGGAAGAGGGACTTACATATGGTGTTCAACTGTTCATCAACCTAGAAAAGGCATACGACAAAGTCCCTATTGTGGTCCTATGGAGAAGTTTGGAGGCTAGAGGTGTACCCGTAAGCTTACGTTAGGGCGATCAAGGACATGTATGATAGAGCCAAGACCCAAGTAAGGGAAGTGGAAGGCAGAGGCGGATCCAGATTTGGAAGCTCCGGGTGCCAAGCTACTTTGAACATAATATATGTAGCATAATATTCACAGAGAAAGACTTCTTAATATTGTGTAGCAAGGAAAGACTACTTAATATTGTGTAGCAAGTTGTTACACATATTCAGCCTTGTCCTGTTGGTTTAGTCAAGGGTTTAGTTAGAAGAGGTCTAGGGTTCAATTCTACTTGCCCACAACTTTTGACCTTTAACCACTGGCACCACGAGGCTCTTTGTTCCTCCGGGTGCCATCCTTAGTATTTATGCATTTCTCGATACATATACAATTATGCATATATATATACAAAATTTAATCTGAAACGTCCGGGTGCCGTGGCACCCCTCCTCTCTACATAGGTCCGCCCCTGGTGGAAGGAGACTCTGAACACTTTCTGATCGCGATAGGGTTGAACCAGGGATCGGCTCTTAGCCCGTTCTTATTTGCCTTGTGTTGGATGAATTGACTCGGCATATCAAGGGGAGGTGTCATGGTGTATGCTATTAGCACATGACATAGTTTGATTGACGAGATGGGGGGCGGAGTTTACGATAAGTTAGCAATTTGGAGACAGATCATGGAGTCTAAGGGGTTCAGGTTGAGCAGGAATAGGACAAAGTACTTGGAGTGCAAGTTCAGTGACATAAAACATGAGGTATTCGTGGAAGTGGGGATTGATACTCAAATCCTCCCTACAAGAGGGAGTTTTAACTATCTAGGGTCAACAATCCAATGAAATGGAGAGATTGGCGATGATGTTATACATGGCATTGTAACGGGGTGGATGAACTGGAGACTCGCATCGAGTGTCTTATGTGATAAGAATGTGCCTCCAAAACTTTAAAGTAAGTTTTATAGATTGGTAGTTAGACCAACTATGTTGTATGGAGAAAAGTGTTGGCCAGTCAAGAACTTTCACATGTAGAAGAATGAGAATTGCAAAAATGAGGATGCTGAGATGGATGTGCATGCATACTGGGACCGAGGAAAGGTAGAGGTTGACTGAAGAAGCATTGGCGAGAGGTGATTAGACATGACATGGCACTCCTGCAATTTACCGAGGACAAGATCCTAGATATGAGGGTATGGAGGGATTAGGGTAGAAGATTTGTGGACAGTCGTATGCGGTCTAGTTGGTCTAGTTTACCTTACCAGTATTATTATCACTATTCCTCTATTATCTCTCTGCGATTTTTATTACCACTTGTTGTCTACTTCGGTATCATATTATTTGGTGTTGCAACTGTTCTTTTCTCTAGTATTTTCGACATGGCTTCTTCATTAATGTATTTCTTTTTCAAACCTGCTTTGAATTGTTTTACTTGAGCTGAGGGTCTTTCTGAAACAACCTCCCTATCTTCACAAGGCAGGGGTAAGGTCTGCGTATACACCACCCTCCCCAGACTCCACTTGTGGGATTACACTGGTTATTTTGTTGTACACTATGCTCTTACCACTAGAAAAAAACTCTAGAGGTCAACCTTCTCAGCTTCTTTTCAAACTTAAATTACCATTTTGGAACTAAATTTCTTCCTCACACTTGTAATACTATGTAGTCTGCAATAGATCTCAAAAGAATTTATTCAGGTGTGAGCTAGTATGTTTTCTTATGAAAACCGCCTTCATTTAACAGATCAAGACCAACACATACCTGAAGTGAACAGGAGCATAAGTTCGAAATACGACATGTGTCTTGGTCATATTCACTTCATGACCTATCCAATCAACCAATGTCGAAATTGACCTCCGGTATGCAGTCTCGATACTCATGGTCATATCGACTTCTCCACCTTGTTGAAAGTAACATCCCCTATCAAGTACAGAAATCAATAAGTCACAAGTATATTAGTGTTAGTGGTAATCAAGATTATGATTCACAAAAGCAACAAACTTTGATGTCCAAACTTAAAGTGCTTAATGTTAATGCACCACTTAGTGGTGGGAATCAACACATCTAAACAGCTTGAGGAATAAAATTTAATTGATGAGGACATTACTTATCTAGAACAATTATGGTTGTTTTCTCCTAATAAAAAATCCTACAAATACATAATAGTTGTAGCATTGTTTAGCTCATAAAATCCAACGACACCTACTAATCACTCATACCTCACGCTCGACTTGTCTATTGAATCAGCTCTTTTCCAGTAGCTGATGACCATTTCTGTCACTCTTTCAGACAGCAGGCCTACCTCAAGGCTAAGACAAAGAAGGCCAAATGAAAGAGCTAGAACATATTTTAGAGCTTCAATCTGCAGACATTCAAATTTACCACCTTCAGTTCTACATAGCATGATAACCTTTTTATATTTCCTTTTGGTACATGTTCAAGCTCTTATTTTTTATCTGCAAAGTCACTTAGTCCATTACTGAACCATTTCAGTCTCTGCCCTACAAAAATAACAACATACCCAGCTTAATCCCGCAAGTGGCTGGGAAGGGTGGTGTGTACGCAGCCTTACCCCTATCTTGTGAAGGTAGAGAGGCCATTTCAGTTTCTGCCCTATCAAACTTACTTTGCTTACATATCCACTACTCAAAGTACCTAGTTTAGATCAATTAGCTGAGTCCTTCACTGCAAAATTTAACATAAGAACGTATCTGACAATGAATGAGGGAAAAAAAAAAGAAATACAAAAAGAAATGGTAATGGGAGCATTTGTCCTATATGTACAAATCCAAATCGGGCGGATCTTTACCCGGAGTAGAGCATAAACCTAAAAAGACGAAACAGACCCATTCAGGAACAAGAAAATACCATCGCGGTTTGGATTAAATCTCGATGAAAGAATACATCAATGAGAAGTTAATTCGATAAGTTTAATGACCCTTTCTTATAACTTCTAATTTTGCCATGAGAGACTCTTTTAAGTATTGCAAAAGAAAGGGCCCGTTGATAGAGCTGGGCGGGGAGGCGATACTTGTTATCAGGTCAGAGAGAGGCCTGGCCCGTAAGCTGGCCCCCTTAAAAACCTATTACTTAACAAGGATTTGTTACGCGCGATATGCCGACGACTTACTACTGGGAATAGTGGGTTCCGTCGAGCTTCTCATAGAAATACAAAAACATATCGCCCACTTCCTACAATCTGGCTTGAACCTTTGGGTATAATGATTGTTCGTAATGGGCCTACCATTTAACGTACGTATGTCATGTAGTTTTTGTTTTTGTACTTTTGCCGTCCCTCAGCCCCTCTCCCACCCTTTCTATCTATCATTAGAAGTAGGGCGGGTGGCGTACCTCACTGAGCTATCGATCGCGAAGCTATCGCCCGGTTCAACCAACCGTCCGTCCTGCTGCCTTTGCTACTGATTTGACCGCTTCTCATCGTTAATCCGGGTTCACCTTGGCCCTCGCCCCAGAGTTCTTATGAAGACTCTGGTGGTGCATGTGTATGATAGGGCCCCCCGTTCTTAGGCCATCATAGAAACATAGATAGGGTCGACGACGGAACGAAGAACGAAACTTTACGACAACTTTTTCGTAGACGTTCACTTGCATCACATACACAAGTGCTCTCTGAACCGTGCAATAAGGTCACCCATAACACGGCTCTCCCACTTGAGTTATCTTAGCCCCAGGCCATGCTATTCAATAATATTGGGAAAATGGCAGCGTAAGGTAACAACTAGTATGGAAAGTTGGTCGCCTTTGGAAGCCTTCGCCGGTAACCAAAGCGTATCGTTCCCGCAAGCTTCGCTCGGTTGGTCTTCCTACGCTGACGAATGCCTCTTTTCTCTTCTCTGAAGTCTACACAAGTGGGAGAGGCAGGATTTGAACCTACGTAGAAAAACTTCAACAGATTTACAATCTGCCGCTTTTGACCACTCGGCCACTCTCCCCTTCCCGGGCCGAGGCCCCCCTCAATGGGTTCTAATTCTAAGGAGGGGGGCGGCGCCCTGAATCAATCAAAAAGCTTATTGATTTAATTGAAGGGAACTAAGACGATTAGCTTAGCTAGCGTTCCGGGAGAATCTAGTCATTTAAGAACTTCGTTGCCACTAGTAAATTAGACCATCCCAAATCCTCGTTCTAATCTGGATTGGGAATGGCCGGGATAGCTCAGTTGGTAGAGCAGAGGACTGAAAATCCTCGTGTCACCAGTTCAAATCTGGTTCCTGGCACATGATTAATTTGTATGGGTCTCTTCCCTAGAATTAATTTATAAGTAATTGATATGAATCAACATACATATTCTTTTAGAGTCTAAATTAGAATAATAGTTTTATCCAGTTTGGCGAAATATACCCCATCTATGTTCTAGATGGGTAGAGTTTCTTAGATAAAGTATCTAAAAGAATTGGATTCTATCTCCTCTTTTTATTCTCCTCTCGTTCAAACGAATTTGAATACGTAATACATATTCGAAAGGGGAAACCCCACATGTTCGTGCCCTCTCTATTTATGTAGATGCAAAACATGCTTAGTGCATGGGCACAATCCAAAATGACATTGAGCATTCTACCCGCCCATCAGTTAATTTTTCCTTTCACAATGTGCAAAGAGAGCAGACTAAGAGAAGTAAAGTGCACGGAAGCCGAGGTGCTTGCTAATGGTTATCAGTTAGTTGGTCTTCTGTGGCATACTATTCTTTCCAGGGGAAATCCTCGCCATAAAATAGCTCACCAACTTTGAAGGTTCTGGCAATATGTGGCAAATTGTTAAATGCTAGTTTTCTCTAAGTACTACATATTTAGTGGTTGTTAACTATTTTCTTTATGTTTTACCAATCCTTTGCAGATTTTTAGTTAGAACAGTTTTTTTTATAGATGTCTAATTACTCGGACCATACTTCTAGGTTCATAAATGCAAGAATCTAGAAGGGAATTATACACAACTATAGCTACAATATGTACCTTATACATCTTTTCGGGGTGTTGGGAATTAAGAAAAGATACTAACAGTAGCAGGCTATAATCTATTTGTAGCCACTCTTGAGGACATTGAGTTCTTGACACAAAAATAAAATCACAAGTTCTCCATCGATTCATTCTATTAACAAGCAAGAAAAGTATGGGCTTAAATTGATAACGAAAGAAAAGAGCTTACTCTCTGATAGTTTTTTCATATATCCACCAGTGACCACTGTTGAATACCAAAACATCTGCCCCTTTCCATTGAGCAGAGCTCCAATCCATTTGGTCCAGTCTCAAAGTCAATTTAACATTTGGGGGAGCCCCAGAAGGTGGCCGACCTTGAAACACTAGGAATGGAGCTCTATAGTACTCAATGGTACAGTTGAAATCCCTGAACTTAAAAATCAAGAAACCCATGTGCTTCGTGATAGGACTTCCATTAACTTCATATATCTTGCTTTTATCAGGAACTGCAGAAGACAACATGCAGAGAAGAGACTCCCACTGGTTTCTTCCAATTGAATCCCCAACAAATACAACCCGTCTGTTTCGCAGCTTTTCCAGCATAATTTTTGCATCGAATCTGCTTAAAAGAGTAATTAGAAGACTAAAATTTGCATTCAATAATCATGGAAAAGATCACGAAAAGCTCTTCCCTACTAATCACAAAGTCTTCTCAAGAATAACAATGAAAAATTTAAGCATCAAGCGTTAACTTTAGACGATGCTCAATGAGAGCCAATATAGTAGGAGTTAAGTTCTATACACAGATAGTTGTATATGTTTTTTTACACACCATTAGATAAAATTGACCTAATAGGTAATTCTTTATATCAACTGAAATGGTGACTTGAAAAATAGAATGAGAACTTGATGTAACCACTCTAATGTGCAACAATATTTTGCACTGTCAGTGTGCATAACTAAGTTCACCTAGTAGTTCAATGATTAAAACCTTAATCAGCTAAAATCAGTAGCAAATGCTATGCAAGAAAAACACATTAGGAGTCTTCCTAAAACACATCATCTCAAAAGCCTAAACGGTTGAAGCAATTCTTTCACTTTCTTCTATTTTAATTTCTTTAGTTAAATTACCAGCAGAACCCAAACACAGTATAAATTACTCAGTATCAGAAGAAAATATGTAAAACTAACCTGGGCAAGTTGCAATCTTTAGGCTGCCAACGCCATTTAGTATAGAAATTGTCAGGCCTGCCATTCTCAGAACAACGAAATCCTTCATCCAAGAACTTACAGTCCTTTGATTCATAAAGTGGATAACTTTCATCCCAAACCCAATTTCCATCGAAAATATCACAACTTTCTGCACCATTTTCCAAAAAATCCACCTTTTCACTCTTGTTATACGACAAAGAGGATCCATTTATCCCAATCCAGGTAGCAAACAAGGATGGCTGATGCAACCGAGGCCCTTTGTTCACTGTTCTGTAATCCAACAAGAAGAGACACAAGAACAAACAAACAGTAAAAAAGAAGCAGCCAAGAACACCTGGTGAAGGCTCAAAAGGCTTAAACCCCTTGAATTTCTTGAAAATCTTCAAGTGGGTCATTGTGTTGAAGATTCTGGGAGATGGGTTTTCACTCATAATATCTGCTTTAGACTAAAGAACTACTAGTGGGTGTGCAGAAAAATCCAGTCTTGGGATGAACAAGATTAGCAAAATAGAAAAAACAAGTCTTGGAAAACCAAAAAAGTTGATTTTTTTTTTTGAATATATGGAGATGTGTTCATACAGAGAGCTTTCGAGTTGAGTACAGCTAGGTGGGGCTTTTTAGAAGATGTTGATGATGATGAGGTGTGGGGACTGTATGGACAAATTAAAGACAAACATTCAAAACAATAGGCTAAAGTGAGCAAATGGGGTCCTGCAGAAAATGAAGTTTATACACTTACTGCTCCAGTAAAATAATAAGTGAGTTTTTAAGCTTGTTCGATCTAGTGAAAGAAAAAAGTGAGCTTTAAAGCTTTGAATATGTTTGTTTGAACGTTTTCAAGAAACCGACAACAGAGGGAAATAGTACTGAAGAAGGTGCTAAACGTTTTAACTTTATGATTTTTGTTTGTACATTAGTGGCGGAGATGTCGGAAAAGTATAGAAAGCCGGTGGAACCGCCGGGAAGTTTAAGGGGAGAATATATGGGAACGTGGGCTCAACGTGGGATGTCAATAAAACAACATAATTTCATTTCATTTTCTCTCTAAATTCACAAATTTTGTCTCCTTTTACATGCACAACTCGAACTTCAAGTAGTTTAGTTAGGAGTGGATCTCAATTTTTAAATTAGAGATGAAACTTTGAAAATGTACATTATATTTGCATCAATAGCAGTAGTTAAATTTTGGTATGAGCTGGATTAGTTAATTAAACAAATAGTAATTGTACTATACTTGAGAGTAGAAAGTATCGAAATGAGTATTAATTAATACACCTAATAAATGAAGACGTGTGGCAGCCTACTTAAATTCACCTACGATGCCGCAACCCTTAAATAGACTATGCACTTTATTAGTGGGTGCTCATAGATACCGACTTATTAGTATGTCGATATCAAAAAAAATTATATTACAATTTTGACATTTGGCAAGTATTTTAAGAAAATTTAGTATTCGATATTTATTAAAAAAAAATATTAAATATCATACTGAATAATTTTATATATAATTTATATATGTTATTATAATATAATAAATATATAAACAAGTATTAATACAAAACTAATTATTCAGACGTTGAAACTTTGATTACTCTATGTTGATTGTTAATTAATGCAGAGAATTACCTATACTCTTTTTTTTTGAATATTTTTTCACGTGTAAGGTGTTAGTGTGATAAAATTGAGACATCTTTTGAAAGTTCGAAATCATAATTCTCTTGTACATATATAAGTCGAAGTTGAAAAAATTATGGTTATCAATTATCGTACCGTAAAATATCAAAATCAAACTTAAAAATATATTGGAACGTACCAAATTGAATTAAATTAAAAATAATAATAATATAGTATTTTAAAAATTAAAATTATTGAATTAAAATTTTTAATACCGTAATATTCCCGCCACTAAACCAAATACCAGCCATTAAGTTTTTCTAGTCTTTATTGTTTTGTATTTATAAAAAAGAGAGCTAGGTGCTACACCTATTACTAGCCCCATCTTGTTGTAAAAAAAAAAGATAAAAAAGCTAGGTGCTACACCTATTACTAGCCCCATTTTGTAGACGTATTGAGACCGTCATTTTGTAGACACATTGATACCCATTTTTAATTTCGATGAATAATGTTCCACTAATTAGACGGGGACAAAATTTGAATTTGCGACCTTCGTGTCCTGAGCTTGATACGTTGACCAATTCCTCTACCCGCATTCTCACTCTTTGTTATGAAGTGAATATAGATTCGACCCACATAAAGAATTTCAATCCAGCTGAGCTACAAAAAATTTCCAACCAACTACTTCAATCACTTTGAAATAAGTTCTCTGGTCTCTGTATGTAATTTAGCCCACACTGAATTTGTTTAATAGTGATTGAAATATGGTTTTATTTCTTTGCACAAGAACAAACTCTTTAATTTTAAAATTCTTGCTACGTTGCGCCTTAGGGTATCCCATTTCTTGCAGGAGTGCTAACGTGCACCCTACGTTTTCTTCCGCTTGTTCTACAGTACGAGCTTCATACAAAGCCACGCTCCTTTAATATGATGAAAAGAAGGGGGGGGCTCTTTTCCATACCAATCCTCCCCCCCCCCCCCCCCCCACTCAACATAGGGCCCGACGCTCATGCCCTTTTTTATTTGATTCGATAGGGCTCTGGATCTCCGTGCGCTTGGACATACATTATTTTTTTATGATCAGTAAAATTACTCTTACCATTAAGACTACTAATTTGTGGTTGAGGGTAGGAGAAGTGACAACAAAGGCTGATGTTAAGCAAGAGTGTGATGTGATTTGTGAAGGATATACATGTATAGCCCACAAATCATGGAGAGATTATGAGAAATATGTAGAAGGATGGTGTGAAAACATATATATTAGTAATATCAGAATTAAGTAGTCAAATCGAATTTAATAACACAATCCCTTCAATCCTAGCTCTGTTTGTATGTGCTGTGAAAAATCAGCACAAATAGTACTACTACTAGCTAGTAACATTCCATATTCTTGTGTCTGGCCCTTCTCATTTGCAGCTATATTCTGTGTATCCACTATAGACAATCTTTAGTATATTGTGTGATGTATGATTAATCAACAACAACACGTTAAATGTCAAAATCTCATTTTGAGTCTTGTCATGTGAAGGATATGCACGTACTAAATACAAATTTGCCATTACTGAAAGAGAAATATAAAGTCAAATCATAGAAAGCAATCAATAAGCAATTATCTCTCGTGGTGATTTTTTTTACCAGTAGTTTGGCACGCGAGATGGAATAATCAAGGATATTCCATGTTATCTCACAGTAATCTCACTATTAAAATAATTTCGAATTAGCTAATAAGTCACACCAAATATGAAACAATATTTGTCCCACGGTAGATGATATTCCCATCGAATTGAACTTGTAGCAATATTTTTTCTTCACATAAGGCTAATAAATTTAACAATTGTAAAAACTAAAGAAAAACAACAAGGCACCCACCATATTCATAATATTCCTAATTTTTTTTTATTACCAAGTTAAATTAAAGCATATATATTAAGGGTTTACAACCCAAAAATTAAAACAAAGCTCTGAATTCAGTTGTTTTTCTCGGGAGGATCAACATCGACCTGAGATTTTCCGGCTTCTGAAATTTGATCGGCGGCGTCATCATCAGGGTCACGAGAAGGGTCAGACTTGTCCATGGAAGCTCGGGCTTTATCAAGCCATGGTTTGAGAGCAAGCTCAATCGCCAGCCACCCAAAAGCTAGGGCTCCGAATACCACTGCCGTCGATTTCAACGAGTTGTTCTTCGCCATTGAGACCACCAGCAGTTTTTCCGATATACGTGCCGACGAAGGATTTAGGTCGCAGCTTTCTAGAAAATTTGCTTACTGTTACTATTATTTATACTGCGACTAGCGGTCAGTGGAATTATATGGGGTAGCACCATTAAGATAGAGACCCATTGGGCCCCGTAAACAATTTTGATAAATAGCCACTTTTAACGCAAGCTATCTCGTGTAATATTAGCCATTATTTTAAAAATTGTTATAACCTCTTTTGGCATGAAATTAAATTTAGACAAAATTAAAACATGGAATAACTTCAGGCAAATGGTGCTGCTAATCGGAACTTTGACAAGTGAAACTCAACGAATGATTCATGAGATTTAAGAATTTGCTGGAATTTCAAAACCATGAACGATTTATAAGATTCAAACTTTAATAAGTTTAAATCTAAGGAGCGATTCATTTGATTTAAAAAAGTTGCTAGAGTTTCTAACGTCATGAATAATTCATGGGTTCAGAACTTTTATGAGTTTTTTTGTGCTTTAGGTAAAGGTATTTTCGTTCATATTTTATTTCGTATAAAAGTGTCTATTTTCCTATTATTACATTTAAAATAATTTCTAAAAACTCATAGCATGCCTGAAAACTTATCATCCCAATTTGGTCCAAATGTAGACTGGTACATATCAATGATATCATCGACTCATAACACTAGTAAGTGGTAGTATACGACTCTATTCTTGGTTCCTTTTCATTTTCTCTTACCTTTTATCGTTTCAACAAATAACTTCCCATTAAGAGAATAAGTACCCTAGTAAGCAATTGTTTTCATAGTTTAGTTAATGTGATCTTGGGTAAATTAATCCAAAATGAGGTACACCTTATTGTCTAGCCGTAGTTGATACACCCTTTAAGTGCTGACAGATAAACAAGTCTTTTGACTCTAAAAGACTAGAGAAAACGAAGTAAATGTGGGCATTGTGCAGTTTCATTAAGGTTAGTGCAGTAAGAAGGTAAAAAATAATACTACTTCGCAAGGAAAAATGCAACTGGGCAGATGCAAAAGTGACCAATATAGTTCAATGACGAGACTAGGCAGAACAAATTTGAACGAGATACGAAAGTAATGTTAGTAGAGACCATATGATGCAACAAAATAATGTGCTCGAATTTAAAGATCCAGAATAAATTGTTGCATAAGATCGATCTTTTTTACGCTGCAAAACTAAGAGCAAATCTATCAATCCATCCGTACATTTGTTTACATAGGCAATACTACAAAAAATTAGAGCAGCTGGAATGCATTTAACGGCCTCGACCACGACCACGTCCACGACCGCGCCCACGTCCACGTCCCAAAGGCTTTCCTGAAGAGGAAGGATCAAAGGAAGAGGACATTAGTAGATGTCCAAGCATCAGGGAAATTTAACCATACAGCCAGAAGGCACAAAAAACGTCTGAACATAGTCCTTGACAATATGACAATACCAGCTGTTGGCTTCTTTGGCTTCACCCTAGGTGTTTCTTCCACCAGCAGCGTCTCAAGATTTAAGCTGTCAGGGAGGATGTAATAACGGATGTTGTTACCCCTCACACTCAGGTGATCCAACGTCACTGGATTCTTTCCCTTTAGCGTAATTTTGACAGCCTTCAGGTGTGTGTTCATGCTAACATCCACACCTATAAAAATATAACTCCCTTTAGAAACTTTAACTCACAGCTCTCAATTTAGTAAAGTCAGTAAGGAGACGGATGTAACAGCCATTGTGCCTAGTTAATATCAAAACACATACTGATATGCTCGAAAACAAATATCTAGCAATTTTCTGTTAGTATAAGCAACCCCTCACGGAATAAAAGTCGGAAGCATGGAAAGGACAACCAACAGAGAAAGAAAAATGCATATAGGTCTCTAAATACAAGGATAGGACAAAAAATTATTTTTGATTACTCTAACAGTTATTGTTTCTTCTATTACCTCTCTTTTTTTCACAAGAAAATGTGCTTGTATTTCCTTTTTAAAAGGGGGGGGGGGGGGGGGGCAAAAGGTGTCTTTGCTGCCCTTCTGGCCAATGACATTATCGATGCATCCTGCAATCAGCACAAGCCCTGGCACTTGCCACAAGAAGCCTATCTAAGTTTGCATTGAAACCATTGCTAAGTAACATCTCTACTGCCAGAAAGAAGCTACAATATAATGATTTTTTTGGAGGATAAAGTAAATACTATTTTTCAAATTGTTTAGGTACAAAGCACGCCCGTATATAAGAAGTATACCAAAAAGTATGGAGCCTGGCTAACGATATGATTTTCTAGGCATAAAGGTATCTCATGGGTGCACCAAAAAGAAATAAGGTCACTCTTTTCGCTAGTTCTACATGCCCAAATATCAAATAGTACATTAGTACTCCACTTGATGTGTCTATTTTCTGACCTTAAGTACCTGGAACTTTAACCTCAAGCTAGGAGATAGTAGCTTACTCACGCCTCACATAGATAGTGACAATCAGAAACAAGTGAAGGCATCATAGTTATTGTTTACATAATCAACTATTCAAGTGCCATAAGTTACGGTATAGCAACAACTAGGTAATCAAAATTTTATACAGATGAAATTGATCATTGAACATAGTTTTCGTCGAATAGTGTTGCATTTGTGGGGATTAGAGCAACTAATGCACATCTTGGAAACAACAGGATGAAGACAACAGGGTTCTGCATAGAGAATAAGCAAGCTCTTGGACCAAATGATTCCAGCAAAATAGAACTTTTGACTTGTAGGGAACTGAGAACAATGGTGGCATAATGATCTGGAACCATGTGCAAGATGACTTAGATTTCTGAAGAGCATTACATTATCGACCCATTGTATCAGACAAAATGATGGTGAAGGTTTTACAACAACAACAAAAGAAACAACACCTCGATTCCCAACAAGTCCGGGTCGGCTAAATCCTCATTGACCATGTTACTCCACTTAAACTCATCTCAGGCTAATATTACACAACATAAATAATAATAATAATAATAATAATAATAATAAATAAATAAATAAATACCAAAAAGTCTTTATATTTTCTACTGATGAATAAATAATGGTGACAGTTACCCGTGAAAATTTAGAAGTATAAGAAAATATTGTATCTCAATCTCAAGTAGAGAGAGAGTCAACTGATCCACCTTCCTTAAGTGAAGCATTGGTCATTTACTGATTTACTTCCCCCTTAGGTGGAGTATTGGTTGTTCAGTGATTTATCTCCCTAAAGTGGAGAGAAGCAATGTACTTCTGGTTGTTTGGTATGGTTGGACAGAAGTAAGACAAATACATTTCCTTCCTCCGTCAAATTTCAAATACACTGAAAAATCCAGATAGAAGGATAAACAATCCATCTACTTTTGCTTCCTATCCCTTCTTAATAAAAAAGGAACTTCTTTGTTGAAGAAGGATTGGATTGGAGATAAAATGTGCAAATTAAAGAGGATAACAAAGGAACAGACACAGAAATTCAGAAGAACAAGGAGAGGAGAAGACAGATCGAAACCGGTTCCCTCATATACTCTCTATAGCTTCTCTGCACTAGATTCATGCATTTATAGACATACACAGTGACTCATGGTGGAAGTGAAGGAGAGTGAAGAGTGAAGTAAGCTATTGCAGTTTCCACTTACCAGTGGCAGAGCCACCTCGCCGGAAAATTACATTGCTTAGCCAGGTAAAAAATTTAGGTTTATGTAAATATACTATAAGTTGACTCCCCCCACCCCCCACCCACCCCTTTTTTTTACATGTGTCTACTTTTATATTGCGACACACTTAGTAAAGTTCCTGGCTCCGCCACTAACAGTAACCATTCATCTGCTATGAACTAACTTAACTTGTGACATTAACCTAACGCAATCTAGCAACTTGCATATCCCACCCAGCAACTACACATTCAGTTAGCAACAATTTGAAATACTTGTCTACCCAGAAAATCAAATTCATACAAGCACATTCTTTAATTCACATATTGGCGTGAGCAATTCAGCTATTACATAAGTGCAGATTGTTCACTTTGTATTTTACAGCCTTACAGGAGTCATACCTAATACGTAAATATAGCTATAAGAAATATACTAAGAAAGAAGTTGACAGAAAGATAGAGAGAGTGACCTGTAATGGTTCCATGAACAACGGTGCCGTTTTTGAGCTCAATTGAAACAGTCTCGTTGTTCAGCTTCATCAAAAATCTGCGCAGAAAGTTAAAAGTTAAATCCATGGCTAAACTGACTGGAAAAGAACTCACAGAGAATAAAAACTGAAGATATCGCGTTAACCTGACGAGCTTCATTGTGCTGAAGAAGTTGAAGAAACTCGGGGGCTTAAGTCGAAGCACAGATCGAACACGATCTCCAGTTTAGGGCAAGGAGCGCCAGGGTTATTCAAAAAACACAAGCCCCCAATATAACGACATCGTATTTACGTACCCGTAGTACATGGGCCGCCTCATAGTGGGCAGAAAATAGGAACGAACGTCCATTGGACTAAACATGGGCCGTCTCACTTTTTATTGGAAAGAATTGCACCTGTTAGCCAGTGTCACCCAGCTATTTAAGTTGTATCCAATATATTAAGTTGTTCAACTTGTAGCCAGTTTGGCAAACTTCAAACAAAATGAAACGATTCATTTGATTTAAAAATTTGATGGAGTTTCAAACTCATGAATGATTCCTGGGTTCAAACCTTTTATCCCAATCATCCCACTTAATGCTTCCTCCAATTCCCATTTTGGTCCAAATGTAGACTGGTAAATGTCATACTCATAACACGAGTACGTAGTGCTATAGTATCGGACTCTATTCTTGGTTCGTTTTCCTCATCTTTTACCATTTTACTCACTACTTAGCAAATATTTTCGTAGTTTGGTTAATGTGATCTTGAGGTACACCTTATTGATTTACGTGTCGAGCCGTAGTTGATACACGCTTCTAATGCTGACAAATAAACAAGGAATTGAAATTCGAGATTCACACATGCGCGCCCACGAAATATTTCTCCTCTAAAAGACTAAATTACGAAGTAAATGTGGGCATTATGGAGTATCATTAAGGTTAGTTAATGCAGTAAGCAGCTTAAAAGTAATACTACTTGGTAAGACTAAACAAAAGGGCGCAATGCAACTGGGCAGATGCAAAAATGACCAATATAGTTCAGTGACTTGACTAGGCAGAACAAAATTGAAAGAGATACGAAAGTAATGTTAGTAGACCATATGATGCAACGAGATAATGTGCCCTGACTTTAAAGATCCAGAAATTGCATGAGATCAAATCTTTTTTCTGCTGGAAAACTAAGAGCAAGTCTCTCCATCCATACATATATGTTTACATAGACAGTACTGTGAAAAATTAGAGCAGCTGGATTACATTTAGCGGCCTCGACCACGTCCACGTCCACGACCGCGCCCACGACCACGTCCCAACGGTTTTCCTGAAGAGAAAGGATCAAAGGAAGAGGACATTAGTAGATGTCCAAGCATCAAGGAAATTTAACCATACAGCCAGAAGGCATAATAAACTTCTCAACATAGTCCCTAAAAATATGACAATACCAGCTGTTGGCTTCTTTGGCTTCACCCTAGGTGTTTCTTCCACCAGCAGCGTCTCAAGATTTAAGCTGTCGGGGAGGATGTAATAACGGATGTTGTTACCCCTCACACTTAGGTGATCCAACGTCACAGGATTCTTTCCCTTTAGCGTAATTTTGACAGCCTTCAGGTGTGTGTTCATGCTAACATCCACACCTATAAAAAAAATATAACTCCCTTTAGAAACTTTAACTCACAGCTCTCAATTTATCAAAATACATACTGATATTATGCTCGAAAACATTTATATATCCCAAATATATACTAGCAATTTTCTGTTAGTATAAGCAACCCCTCATGGAATAAAGTCAGAAGCATGGAAAGAGGACAACCAACAGAGAAAGGAAAAATGCATATAGGTCTCTGAATACGATAGGACATATATATTTATTTTTGACTACTCTAGTTATCTAGTACAGAGATAAACTTCTGCAATAACGAGATAGCCATCAACTAAGCTTCCATGCAAAATTAGGACCCATGTTTTGGATGGTGCATTTCCTGTTTCACATGGTAACAGTTCTTGCTTGTTTTTTCACAAGAAAAACGTGTTCATATTTCCTTTTTTTATATATTTTTTTGTGGGGGGGGGGGGGGGGTAGAGGGGTTGGAAGTTTGGAAGTTAAAACTCATAAAATAGGATTACTCAAATCTCATTTGGTAGCCAAAGTTTCTTTTGATCAAGTAAGGTTTTCTTTGATAATAACAAGGCCAACTTGGCCATGTAAACAAGAGATATACCAAAGAGGAGAGACCTACAAAATATGGTTCTCTCCAAAAGACTCCTCTATACAAAGTTAAAGCTATTATTCCCTTTGCTTCACCTTATGAGACCTGATTTGAAGTATGGGTGTCAAACTAACTAATTTTTTGTGTGGCATCAAACATTTTCAATGCATCCTGCAACCAGCACAAGCCCGGACACTTGCCGTAAGAAGCATATCCTAAGTTTGCTAAGTAGAATCTGTACTGCCAGACAAAGAAGCTACAATATGATGATGTTTTTAAGGATAAAGTAATTATTTTTAAAAAAAAAATGTTTAGGTACAAAGCACGCCCGTATATAAGAAGCATACCAAAGAGTAGAAAGCCTACCAAAATATATGATTTTCTATGAATGACACCCAATCTTCAATGCCTAGAGGTACCTCATGGGTACACCAAAAAGAAATAAGAGATAAGAGCCTACTCCTCAATTGTACAAAATGTCAAAATCTATAGTACGATGAATTACATATAGCATTGACAACAAGATTACAACAACACAAAAGAATTATAAATGCAGCACTAAGTGTTGTTGTCGTAAAACCTGGGTAGAACATAATAAGCTAAAAGTTGATTCCACGCCCGCTTAAGCTCAAGCATTCATACATACTCGGAGAATACAGGAGGTGGACACAACTTTAGCTCCTTGTCCAGTTGAATCTAAGATCAGTAAACATTGCATAGCAAAAGTGACTGTTGGAGTACACGACATCATATATGCCACTTACTTCTCACTTTTTTCACTAGTTCTACATGCCCAAATATCAAATGCGACCAGCCTATAGTACTCCACTTGATGTGTCTACTTTCTCGACCTCAAGTACCTGGAACTTTAACCTCAAGCTGGGAAATAATAGGTTGCTCATGCCTCACATAGACATTGACAATCCACAAACAAGTGAAGGCATCATTGTTGTTGCATATTTTCCCTAAGAACCAAGCCAAACCCTAATTTCATTCCTCGTCGAATCCCTAAATTCAGCTGCATATTTTCCCCACGGCCTCTTTCGGACACCTATGACCTATGTAGTGTTTTTCCTCTTTATTAGGAAATTCTTGAACTTTGTCATTCCTGATGAATCATAATCATTTTGTGTTCCTCAGCATCGACACTATTGCTGAGGAACAATGGTGGCCAATATTCACTATCAAATGAAAGTTCAAAAGATGAAGAACTATTCATCTTTTGAGAATTTTCTCTCTTTATCTCTCTCTTAAGATTCAGAGGTACAGATCTAGGTACGGATACGGGTGTAGGAATTCGGCTAAGAATAACTCAAATATGTACAAATAGAGTTATATGCCTAAATTATGAGACATCATACAAGGTATTTCGAGGAGAAAATATTGGTCAAGAGGAGAATCTGAGAAGGAGATAAAAGGAAAAGGCCTGACATAGAAATTTCTACATACAAGCTATTCTATTTTCTACAATTTAACCTTAGCTTTTGTTTTTATTACAGATCATTGTATCTGTCCTGAATTTCTCTGTCAATTTTGGACTAAGTACCCAAAATTGGTTGAACAAATCCGGTACGTATCCCACACCCATGTGTCGACATGGGTGTGGCACCAAAAGTGAAGAGTTTGAGCAACTTAGATCATAATAATATAAGTACGAAAAATCTTTATATTTTCTACTGATGTATAAAATAATGGTGACAGTTACCTGTGAAAATTTAGTAGTACCAGAAAATACTATATATCAATCTCAAGTTGAGAGAGAGACTACTGATCCATCTCCCGTGAGTGAAGATTGGTCATTTACTGATTTACTTCCCCCCTAAGCGGAGTATTGGTTATTGATGTGGTATCGTATTTAATAGAAATGGCAGCTTTTAGGCGTAATCTATCGCTCTGCTTTTCATAGTCGATGTGCCCATGGGATGAGACTTTAGGGAGAGACTCTCTTTCTTTCTTAGATTAAAATGTGGGACCGTTAGTAGGCTAGTGATTTACCTCCCTTAAGTGGCGAGAAGCGATGTACTTCTGATTGTTTGGTATGGTTGGAACAGAAGTAAGACAAACATGTTTCCTTTTTCCCGACAAATTTCACATACACTGAAAAATCCTGATGGAAGGATACACAACCCATCTACTTTTGCTTTCTATCCCTTCTTACTTACAGAGAAATTAACTCTTAATTCTCCTCTTAATTCCGTTCCTCTTAAGCTTCTTTTTTCCACCCCAACCAAAAATAGTTTTAAGTCCTAAAGCAAAGAATGTGTGAATGGGGTTAACTTACGAAAAATATTAAGAAAATGACAAAAGGGATAATAAGAATCCCATGTTCACTCCCACAATTTCTTAGTTTTTTGTTTTGTTTTTTTAATTTAGAGATTTGTATGTCAGTATATGAAGTGTGAATTAATGAAATGGTCCAAATGAAGCAGAAAAAATATAGGATACTCATATAGGCGACCCGACTAGTTTGGGATAGAGACATCATAGTTGTATTTAAATGCATAGAAATTCATTGACGACTCGAGTTCTTGATCGTTTCTCCTTGCATCCTTTTCTTGATAAGGTATTATTTCGGAGTTGGAGAGCTTAAAATAAGTGTACTGTAGTTCTGGAAAAAAAAATCTTATGAAGGAATTGTTGAATTATTATAGTGAATATACAACACTTCGATTTCTTCGACTTGTGTAATAGTTCAACTTGTAGAGTCACAAAAGAGAGAACAAGAGATATTATTTACATTGAAACAGAGTACAATTAACACATTAACAGAGAGGAATTACAATGCTCTAGACATAAATTACAGTGATGATAGGCAGAAATAGCTCTGCACTTGGAGAAAGAATTCCAATTGGAAGGAACTTCATAGTTGAAGAATGATTGAAATGGAGATAAAACGTGCGAATCAGAGAGGATAAGAATGGAATAAATTCATAAATTCAGAAGGACAGAGAGAGGAGAAGACAGATCGAGACGGGTTAACTCATATACTTTATATAGCTTCTCTGCCCTAGTTTCATGCATTTTATAGACATACATAGTGAGTAGTGATTCATGGTGGAAGTAAAGGAGAGTGAAGTAAGCTAATGCAGTTACCATTCATCTGCTATGAACTAACATCACTTGTGGCATTAACCCTAATTCAGTTTAGCATATCCCACTTTCAGTTAGCGACAACTTGAAAAAACTTCTCTACAAAGAAAATCGAATACATACAAGCACATTGCTTAATTCACAAATACCTGAGCAATTCAGCTATTACATAAGTGCAGTTTTGTTCACTTTAGATTTTACAGGGGCCATACCTTATAAATATAGCTAAACAAAATATATACTAAGAAATGAGAATTAAAAGCAGAAAGAAATTGACAGAAAGATAGCGAGAGTGACCTGTAATGGTTCCATGAACAACGGTGCCGTTTTTGAGCTCAATTGAGACAGTCTCGTTGTTCAGCTTCATCAAAAATCTGCACAGAAAGTTAAAGCTAAATACATGGCTAAACTCACTGGAAAAAAAAACTCACGGAGAAAAATAAAATTGAAGATATCGCATGAACCTGACGAGCTTCATTGTGCTGAAGAAATTGAAGACACGCTATGGCTTTAGGCGAAGCACAGAAATTGAAGATGCGTTAGGGTTTAGGGCAAGGAGCGCCAGGGTTATTCAAAAACGCAAGCTCCCATTACAATGGCGTCGTATTTTATGTGCCCATAGCACAATGGGCCTTCTCATCTTGGGCAGAGTATAACAAGGCCCAATCGACTAAACGTGGGCCGTCTCACTTTTAAATGGTAGGAATTGCACCTGTTAGCCACTTCACCGTGCTATTTAAATTGTATCCTATTTGTCAACTCACAGCCGATTTGGCAAACTTCAAAACAAAATTATGCACCTTTGTTAGGGGTGGGCATGGTATGGTATATACCGAATTACCATATTGAATCGAATTTTTTGATATTGTGATTTTGGTATTATGGTATATGATATATATTTTAATTTTTTTTTATATTTGGTACGGTATTTGATATTTATAAATAACATACCGAATATCATACCTAAGTATATAGTTACATAAATAATTTATGTATATGATTAAAATACTAACAAATATACAACATACTACTAATATAAAATTGAGTGGTTAGATGTTGAAACTTTGATTACTCTATCTTGATTGATTTTTTTTTTGTTTATATATAATTGATTAACAAAATGTGTATGTTGTACTTTCTTTTTATTATATATTTTTACATGTGCAATGTGTTAGTATAATACAATTGAGACCTTTTTTTGAAAAGCCAAAGTGTGTTAGGACCAATGTTGATGTGTAATGTGAAATTGTGGCTTTGATAGTAGGGTAACATAATCTTCCAAAGCAGTGGCGTGTATCAATACGTATCTACTACCAAGCAGATCAATATTTGCCTCTCCCTTGAGTTCATATTATTTTGTTATTAGTCTTCATAAATTTGGATCTCCGACCACCTATAGAAGAACTTTTCAATCACCGCATGTTGGAGATCCTCACTTATGATCATTTGTTCAACTTTCTCCTCTTTTCAAACAATCTCTAGTTCTCCATGTAGGTATGCAATCTGTTTCAAAGGGATGGATTCGTGTTGTGGAGTGGTTGATTTTATGATATTGGCAAAAGTTTGCCGAAGGTTGTCCAATGTTTGATATGATATTCAGTGTTGGCCTATCCTTTGGTGGTGGAGGCTAGCTAACGACCAGTGTGGCCATGTTTTCGACGTGAATAGGCAAATTTAGGGTTTTCAAAATCTTTGGAGTTGAGAGTGTTTTTAAGAGTAGATCCCTTTTTTAAAAAAATAATTTAAAGGAGTAGATCCCTTGTTTTTAGGTTAGCTTACTTAAATACTTTTATGACTTTTTTTTTTTAATTCGAGACTAAATAATACTCATTGCCAAATACATAATAAAATAATTTCATAAAATATCCCAAAATTATTATTTTTATTCTACCAATCAAACGATTCCTTACAATTATATATTTACCAGTAAGCATATGCCTTATCTTAATGGGTAAGAATATATTTAAAATTGTGTTTGAGTTATAAAATAAAAATAAGTTTCTAAGGACCCGTTTGGACATGCAATATGTAATTATAATTTGAAATCAGACTTATTTGAAGTTAAAGTTTTGCCTAGATATGCAATTTGAATTTTTTAAGTTATATTTTATCTCATAAACATGAAAATCTCAAAAGTTGTGAAAACTATTAAAAATTCCTCAATTTTTATATAACTTACTAAACGAGCAATCCATAGTTCATAAACAAGATATCAAAATATTATAAGGTCCCATATTGATAAATTACATATCTCCATTTTCCTTTAATAAATAAATTTTTGTGCTTATGAACTTCTAAGTACACGTAATTTTATAAAGATTTACTAGTCAACAATAGGTACGAACAATCTCTTCACGTCAGGCACGAGCCTTTTTTTGCAAATCTCATGTTCGAACACTGATTTAATGTCATGACTTCATATCACGTATCTAAACGTAGAGCTATTAATATAGACCGGTCCAGTTCACACAGACATTGAAATTTGACGGCCCAGGCCAGGCTGACCTATTATTTTAGTGGGCCAAAAAATAGTCAGTCCAACCCACCACAATGTGGGTTGAGATCACGCCGGGCTAACTAAATTGCCCGTAAAGAATGTATCAAATTGTCGAAGACAAAAAATTAACTAAGTGAGCATAAATTAATGAATTGAACACTTGAATTAAAGTAGAAATGGTTAGCAGATTATGAGAGAATGAAAAGATTGTTATAGTAAAAATGATGAAATGTAGAAAGTATTTCTAGGTGAAAAATAAATTAAATTGTAATTTTAGAAAAAAAATCTAGCCCTCAAAATTTAGTGTTCAATGCCAAAAAAATTCCCCCGAACTCAGTATTTTTAAGAATCGGGGGGTTAATTATCTTATTTTAGTTTTTCTAAAAATATATTTATTTTAAAAAAGAGTGATCATATTTGTGGAGGAACCGGATCCATGACATTTGGGTCTGGAACCACACCATCAAGCCCACCTAGTTGCGGAACCACATGAATAGATGTTAGGCCGTGTCCAGATTGGATAAAGGTGAAGCTCAACCATTTTCGAAAGATCCACAATCTTCTCAACCATTATATAACAGACACAAATGTGGTTAAATAGGAGTCTTCGTGGGATCGAGTTCTTTGTATACTGCTTCCTATAGGGTACGCTCTAGGAAGAATTGTAAAATGTATCAAAATATCTTTTTAATCTTGTGGTCTTAAAAAGTTGGAATTAAAGAATTGCTAAAAAAATAAAATATTATTTTTGAAATAGAGTAAAAAGAAAAAGTACCCTCTTTTTCTTATGGGTAGCCAAGCTGGCTTCATCAAACATTGTCGGGTGCCTACATTTTTATTAATTTTATTTTGTGATTCAACCCTTTTTTTAAGTAATTTTTTTAGTTCACCCGTAAAATATAACACATGAAATTAATAAAATAAAACACAAAATATTTATATAATAATTATTATTTTTATTCAAATTATAACTCGTCATACGACAACATATCCTCTATACACTAAAAAAAATCCTTTAATGTGCAATTACGAGCTAATTGTTTTTGTGTTGTCCCTTGACACTTAAGGCTAATTGAAGACAAGTTACAAAGTATAGCAGAGTGAATCTTTCAATTGTACCTCTTGATCGAGTAGATACCTTTATTGATAGGTTTAGTTTGGTCCTTATATTAAATGATCAAATTGTTATCCACCATAATTTAAAAACCTACTAAATAAAAAATAATACTTTAAGTTGGGACAAGTTAAATAAGTAAGTGTTTTCTGTATATCCAGAATCATTCTTTCCTTTTTCTAGAGCACTAATATTTCTTTGTTTAATTAGCTTGTGAATCCTAAGATCATGTTTGATTTCATGAATAGAGTAAAGGCATATCTATAATAGTACGTACTCTAATATTATATTTGCTTGTACTTGTGGGCTTGATTGTTGGATCCAACACCTAGAGGGGTAGGAACCCCTACTCGGTCTAGCTGCCCCTCTTCTTTATTTCTCAGCCATATAAGAGAACTGCCTTTATGGGTAGAATATCTTTGAAAGATATCTTTCCCTTCTACCACCAACAAAGTATATAGTAAATGATTGAGATTAATTATTTTTAATTAGAGATTTCAAATTTAAGTCACGATAACAAAGAAAATTTTAGTAGGACATATACTAGATGAATATATTCGGCACAAATTTTAATTGATCAAATTAAGTATGTTCAAAATACTAGGTGTGGTTAATAAGGTTTGAATATTGAAAATTAAATGTCACCGTCCCCATCTGTCTTTTTTTTTTTGTTTCCCGTGGTCATGGATAAGCTAATAATTCGGTCAACTTTATTAAGGTTGAAAAAACAAAAAAATGGCATGATTCGACTTCCATTAGCACTAATTATTTATCACCATTTCATTTTGTTCCTCGTATAGTACACTATTTATTTATTTTATTCCAATAGGACAATTCCCAATCTAGCAAATTTTATTCCATGTATATATAATTTACAGGGCGGACCTATATGTATTTTTGGGGTGCTTTGGCACCCATTAAATTCGACGCAGACTAGGTATAATTATATAGAAAATATATGAAAATTGGGATAAGACTTAAAAAAACACCCACTTAACAAATAAGTTGGCTGGGTGTTTTGGTTCTGAAGTGGAACCTAATGAACTTGGGCTCCGTGATGCTTGGGTTTGAGCCTTATTCTGTGCCTTCTTTTAAGTTTTTTAAAGCTTTAAAAAAATTAGTCATTCATTATCCTTAAATCCTGGGTCCGCCACTCATAATTTATTACTAAGTTCTTCTCAAATTACTCAGAGTAAGAGACATAAACTATGACGATACAGTGGCTAAAAAGTCATAATTCGATGCACAAGTTTGAATTTTATTGTCTCTTGGCTACTTACTAATTTCTTGGGGTTTGAAAATGATAGAATATAAATAAATTTATCTCTATTTTTATGAGATAGAGTAAGAGATTATTTTTGATAGATTCTCAACTTAGAAAAAGAAGAAATCAAAGAAGGATTGCAAGAAGAAAATAACATGACAAGACAATAGCTAGAAACAAAGCAAATAAAGCAAGATACCAAGATAGACTAGAAAGAAAGAAAAAAATAAATAACGGCAAGATATATAAACGCCGTCAAAGAAGCAACAAGCTCTTGGCTACTTTTAAAATTATTTATCTCCCATTTGATAATTTAAGAAAACTAAGTATATACTTATCAGAAACACGCGTATCAATTGTCATTTGATTAAAGTAATCAAAGAAATTGTTTATGTTATCTTTGAGTTAAACAAACTTACCCTAACAAGTGATAAAAGGGCAAATTTCATATACTAACTATTTTTTTCCATTTGTTCGTATTGTCAAGTTTATAAACACAAAATAAAATAAAAGTGTCCTTCAAAAAATATTGTTAATTTATGGTTAAATTCTTTTACACTGTACAACAGGAATTCGAATCTCAATTTCGACGACTCGTGGACTGGAATTACTTAAAGGTGAAAAGTCTTATATGTCGTTGAATTTAGATATAAGGGTTAATAGTATTTTTGGTCCCTCATTTATTGGTAAGTTTTAATTTAAATTCTTGTGATTTACAATTAAACATATTTGAACTTCAATTATTTGAAACGTGTATTTCTAATCCCTTTGATTATAAATATTCACAAATTTTCATAAATATTAATCATTCCACCATTTATAAGTTACTCATGTGTTATGTTAAACTTGCATCATTACTCCATAATTGAGAGTAATATAATATACTTCTAAAAATAATTCAAATAGAACATCTTTCCCTCCTAAAAGGGACAAAACATCTCCCTAGATATAATGCAAATTAAATTGATCATACTCATGGATTTAAGTTACTATATGTTTGACAGTGTAAAATAATGAATTTTAATATGTAACAAGAAGTTTATTAGAGTACCAATTTTTTCTCGTTACCTATTAAAGTTCATCATAAAAACTTACTTACAATTATCTCATAAACTATGATTTGATAATGTTATTTTATTTAGTCAGTGCATAGAATTTAAACTTAACCGTATTTAATACAATACTATAAGAATTACCCGAAGAAAATTTGATGCAAATGGTCTATGATACTCCACCATAAATACTCAACATTGGCTTCAGAAAACAAGTAGATCCATCAATATCTATATATGCATGGTATATATATCCAGTTGATATATTTGTATACAAACATCTAAAAGAATAGAGTTCTAAGAACTTTCTTACAATTTACGTTACGTTGTATTATGATTAGTACATCAATGAGAATACCAACAACAATGTGCAACCAAACGTGGCCATTGTTACATAATAGAAATCATAAGCAACCACCACAAATGGATAAGGTTGTGGTGGTGATGGGAGTCACCAGGGCCGGAAAATCAAGACTCTCCATCGACTTAGCCACTCATTTCAAGGGAGAAATTATCAACTCCGACAAAATACAAGTGTACAAAGGACTTGACATTACAACAAACAAAATTACCGAAGAAGAACGTTGTTCGATACCTCACCATCTACTAGGTGTTATTGATCCTTACAAGGAGTTCACGGCCAAGAGCTTTTGTAACATGGATTCATTTGCTATCAACTCCATAACTGGCAGTGGGAAGCTTCCGATCATCATTGGTGGATCCAATTCGTTCATCGAGGCACTTGTTTATGATAAAACCTGTGCACAAGGTACGATTGAATTATGTGATTATCTCATTCAAAAGTTCAAATTATATCTAGAGTGCATATTTTTATGGGGCATTTGGACCGACGTACAAATGGCCTTTTGAGGCCACACTTTAAATTATGTCCCCCATTAGTCTAGTCACTAGTGGGATAAATTTGTCTGAAAAAAATAATCTTTCAACTATATTTAAAGGCAAAATTTAGTCCACCGGATCCAAAAAAGACAAATTTAAAGGTCTTCACACAAATATCTGACACAAATATCTGACGAAATTGACGTTTTGCTTTTCCTAATCGATATACATATATATATATATACTAGTTTAGAGTACGTGCGTTGCACGTGTATGTCGAGTCAATATATAAGATTGATGAAACAAATAAAGTATGAATAACATAATCAAAATACATTCATATAAGAATCATACCATATTCTGTAGTAACCGCAATAACAATAGCAATGTAGGAGATAAATTCATTATCGTCTATTGAAAATTTAAATCTAATACTTCATGAAAAATTAACGATGAAGTGGTATATTACTCACCAGTTGAAGTATACCGTGAACACACTGCAACATAAATTAAAATCACATTATCAAAAAATAAATACTTTTAGATGAATATAAATTACGTCAATGTCAAAAAATAGCTATTTTGAGATATAAAAAAGAGGTAAACGTAATATTGTAAGCAGAAATATATGCTATCATTAAAAAACAATATTGCAAATTACATATATTCTTATTGCAAGATATAAGAAATTGTGTGTTTTTTTACTTCAGCAAATTAAATCTTTAGATCAGATGATTCACGTAAAGAATTATGTTGGATATGTTGGAATTAGAAAGTTCAAAATCTTGGAAAGATAAATTTTACCACATTAATAAGGTAACACTATGAGGAGAAGATTGGCCAGTAGCCAACAATCCTCTATAACATGTGATGCTTATGCAATCTGAAGCCAAGCTGTTCCTCAGCGCTAACAAAAAATGGTTGTGGGTATATATGTTTTGTGACATTGTGATTTGTGACAAACATGTGGTTGAATGGAAGGTTTTTATTGAAATTATTATTTTGCCAAAAATAAGACTCTACAATGTGTTGGAACTCCTACTATTGTTAATTTCCCCAAAATTATTGGCATCGTAGTGTTAGGATTCTCACTGTTTTTTTTACTTTGCTAAAAATAGTCAATTTAATTAATTACAAAGTACTAAATATTATGGATAATACTTAAATATAATTATTCTTCTAACACATCCCGTTGCATAAAGTTTGATTTCTTTACATGTATAACTCAAACAAGTACGGACTCATATTACAATGTCATCTAAACGGTTAAACTATTCAAGAGAACATATACATATATATATATTTATTTAATTATATTTTCAACAGGTACGACTTTTGTTTCCTCTGGGTCGATGTGTCCATGCACGTACTAAATTCGTTTCTGTCTGAACGAGTAGATAAAATGGTCGATAAAGGAATGATGAACGAGGTAAGAAACATGTTCAATCCAAGGAATCAAGATTACTCCAAAGGCATTCGAAAGGCCATTGGTGTCCCAGAATTCGATCGTTATTTTCAGGCAGAACTATCAAAGTCCATTGACGAGGAGACACGTGTTAAGCTACTTGAAGAAGCCATTAACGAAGTTAAAATTAACAACTGTAAATTAGCACGCCAACGGTTAGAGAAAATAAATCGTTTGATAAATGTTAAGGGATGGAATGTACATCGACTGGATGCAACAGAAGTCATGTGGAAAAAAAGAGGAAAACTGGAGCAGGAGGAGGAGGAGGAAGTGGTGGTGGAGGAAATATGGAAGAATATGGTAGTGGGACAAAGCAAAAAAATTGTGACTAAATTCCTGTGTGAAAATAATTATAGGAATTGTAATGACGGGACAGGCATGAACAGAGATATATATATTGTCTATGGTAGCGACATCTTGATATAGTTTTCAAACATTTTAAATTTCAAACATCTTGGGATAACATTCATAAATATAATGTCCACCTTATAAAACATACACCTTATTTTATTATTCCGTCACTGAATTGTCATTTTTGGACCATATAATAGTGTAATCATGATATATATACAATGGCTGCGTCCGAATTTTCCTTAAAGTTATTCAAGATTTGAGCTTCTGCAAAGTTAAATTACATTGATGGCATAAAGATTCTTTTATACTGTCAATATAGTTTAATTTGTGATCTAGTCGAGTCAATTAGCATTTTTACCATATATATTATCATCAATTAATTTATGCTTATTGATCATACATGTGATTACTAATTACCTCATAATTGACTTGATTGTGTATATTTTTTGTGCAACATAACTTTAAACCTTAAACCATGTTATTACTAGTCAAATGCGATTGATTTTTACGAGTAAAAAATATTCAATTTTTAGCAGGTTTGTTTAAGATTGTTTACTTATTGGTTTGTCTAGTTAGGAAGTTTTTAGTTGTATTAATTGTTTTGCATACCCCTAAGTTATCGTCAGCTAATTAAAGAAGCGTTGTTATAACATAAAAAGAATGAGTCCTACTCACCCCCCTTTTATTACTTGCAAAGCCAGAAAAAATATATACCTTTATAACTATGAAAACGTAACATATAAAGATTGTGAATGCAAACTTGTCATTATATAAGACTAACATGGATGAATGCTAAATATGTATCTACTTTCTCATTGCTATTAGTGAACAAACATCATAACAAGAAAAATGAACATGATCCAAGGAATTGTTTCAACTTTGTTACTCCTAGTAATTCACCTAGGAGGATCCAATAGCCAATTTGCGCCTTGGCCCCCTGTTGCCCCTCGTCCACTTTGTCTCTCCCAATTTGCAATTGTGAATAATGCATGCCGATTTTTGCCATATACTCCTTTGCCTCCACCATCTCCACCACCAGCACCCGCACCCGCACCTGCACCTGGCCCAGCACCAGCACCAGCACCAGCACCCGAACCTGCGCCTGGCCCAGCGCCCGCGCCTGGCCCAGCGCCCGCGCCTGGTCCAGCACCCGCACCAGCACCAGCACCTGGCCCTTCACCTCCTCCGAGATTTTCATATGCAGAAACTCCTGCAGAAGACGAATGTTGCAGGTGGATGAAAGCTGTCGATAGCGAATGTGTCTGTTCCCTATTGGCTCATTTGCCTACATTCCTTACTAGGCCTCTCCATCAGTACACTACTGTGGTTCAGGCAAATTGCAGTGTAACTTTCTCGTGTGCTTCCGCGGTTAGGATCCAAAATGATCAGAAGTCACCAAAGTCTCCATAAGCACGTTCAGATGATTATGTTTCTCTATAATTAAAACGCCATGTGGCATGGAGTTGGGCTGACTCCTACTACTACGTTAATACCTAATAGACAAATAAGTTGAGATTTTTAGGAGGGGATATGGAGAGCTTAATTAACCTCCTAAAAGTTTAAATATTGTATGACATTGTATTACGTTTGTTATATAAATATATTACTACCATACAATAAAACTCTTCTGATCATTTTTGTAATAAAAAATTGTTGTCATCATTTGAATGTTTCAAGTTATTACTCCAAGCTACATATCTTGAGCAATATTAGCTGCAACTATGACAGGTTCTCGCCATGAATGTGCCCAAAAATCAACAACATAAATATAAGTTATATTCTTTTACCATGAAACGGAGACCACATATTGTATTCAATATAAATTACATAGAGGAGAGGGGGATATGGAGGTAGGAGACACGCAGAAACTGAAACTTTGTTCTCCAGATAACACTATATATGTACAAGAGCACATGCAGGTTGAACAAACAGAATATGCAGAAATCTCCATCCTCTGTTTTTATTTATGTAACTGAGTTCATCAACTGAACTTGATAGCCTCTCACACCTTACCAAGTTCTTTTTGGATATCGTCCTGCAAGTAAATCCAGGGAAAACCACCTCAGTATGTACATGAATCTCGTAAAGGGCACTGAATTAGCTTCTTGATTTGGAGTCATTAACAAAAATTGTATATCAGAAAATCTAATAGTCTTCCATTTGCACAAGACTAATGGAGATCATGCTTATCAAAAAATAAGTCAAGGCATATTTCTACTACTTCGTATTATTATTCTTGAAACTTGAAAGCCGACATCATCAGCTCATACAAAGTTCTCTTCGTCTCCTACTTTTCTTCCCCAACCACCCTTCTGGACAAAGTTTTAACTTTTGCCGTCCTGCAATAGATAGATTCTGCAGTATTTCTTTTCATGGAGAGCAGGACAGATATGTTTTCTTACTGAAAGATAAAAGGAACCCTTGTGAGACATTTCTGTCTGGAGGGATATAAAGGGAGATCTTGGATAGGTGTATGTCCCATGAGACCAAGTAAAACTAAGGAGACGCTCTGGAAAAATTTGTCCACAAAATTATTTGTCCAACCAAGCACGGCCATTCGAATAGAAGAAAGACTTGCAGGAAAGGATCAACATTTTGCAGGAAGCTAAAATGATCCTTCACAAGGAAGGGGTAAGGTCTCCGTACACATGACCCTCCCAAGACTCCACTCGTGAGATTACACTGGGTATATTGTTGTTGTTGCAGGAAACAACCAAGAGGACATAAGTTTTTTGCCATCCTTGTGGAAAATTGTTAAGACACAGTTACCTCAAAAACAATTCCTCACCTCTATCTTCAAAGATTTAAGATGAAGAGGCAAGTAGAACGATATTAACTTCTGTGTTACTGCCCCAGAGAGAGAAAAAGAAAGAGAGGCCAACCTCAATTGCCAATGGTGCAGTAGTGGAGCCATAACGCTTGATAACTTTCCCTTCCTTATCAATCAGAAACTTGGTGAAATTCCATTTGATGCTGGAACCGAGAAAACCACCTTTGCTTGATTTAAGGAATTGGTAAACTGGTGCTGCATCCGGACCATTAACTCGCACCTAGTTTGACTTTCAAGTTTGTTACTAGGTCAACAGAATTGCAATAAAACAATAAAAGATATTCTCAATAACCAGCTGTAGATAGACTCTTCAAAATCTTGATACTAATAAATGGAATGCGAAAAGGTCATATATAGCAGAATGGCTGCTTCCAACTTCTGGTAAAAGGGCAGAAACATGTTAAATGATACAACACAATTAAAAAACTTGAACTATTGCCTTTAAATTGAAATAACGAAAAAAAGGACAAATGGCTAAGAGGTAGAGGCACAGAGCGACAAAAAGCAATTGCTACCACACACATTCCCTTTATACAGTTACTACTGAACTGCGGTAAGTCTACGAAATACAGAATTAGATCAGGGAAGTTCCACACCAAAATGATAAAGAGATAATGAACCAGTTACAACAACTGCTATCATTTCCCAATACATTTGACCAGCTTTTTGGTCTTTTAACGAGATGTAATCTAGAAAAATGATAAGTGTTCAGTAGGATAACTCAAACAATCATTTATTTGTTCAACTGAAATACTCACCAATATAATTAAAAACATATACTACTAAGAACTAACTGATGTCACATGATATAGAAACCTATATAGAAGGTAAAAGTAGACAACAAACACAAATGAGGATTACTTCGGAAGAGTTTAGACACAGATGATCTGAAGATCCATTCTGTAAGATGGTCTTTGGCCACCAGACAAATGGGCCAACTTACATGCACCTCGACTATCCCACTAGGTACCTGTATCCTCCCACCAGTATAGGTAAGTAATTCTTCAATAGACAGTTAGGATGAAATGATGCAACTTTTTTCGCCTCTGCTGGGACTGAAACCCCGGTCCCTCATGGTGTTGAGTCCAACTTAGCATGAAAATCGATCTATTACGGTCAGCACAGTTGTTCCTATTTCATTTTCTTCATCGAACGTCACACCACACCCTTGGGTGCAACACAGATGAGGCTTACTTATCGAAAGTTTAAACAAAGGTAAAAAGTAGACAATGAACAAGAAGTAATAACTGCAAATGATGCAATCATAAACAATGGAATACTGTATTCAAAATGCAGCAAGGTCAGACCCAAATGAGCTAAATGCTAAAGTTTGCAAAGAACCTCTATATATGCTTCAAATATCCTGATTCTGCCTCTAATCTCATGTTTTTTTACATGTATTATGTTCTGGTTGATTTGTGAGCTCTATACGTGTTTACATTTTCAGCATCCAATAGGGAAGATTGTGAGCCTCTTCTGTCACCCAATAGATCACTAAGAGCGTCAGTGCAATTGAAACAATAACTAAATCCATGTCATTAGGTGAAAAGGCCTTGATTATAAAAAATTATCAATTATGTCATCTTACCTTTTGGAAAATGGGATATTCTGCCTTGAATCTTGTGCAAGCAAATTGTTGTGCTTCCTCACTTGTCCCAGGCTCTTGCTTCAAGAATTGGTTGCAAGGGAAGGCCAAGACCTCAAAACCTGAATTTCAATTAAAATATATACATTGGCATATGTACAGAATCACAAACATACTTCAGGGAGTACAAACTTCAGAGAAAAATAACGAGTCAAGAGTATTATATATTTAATATGAATATGTCATTGTGTATAGTCAGTAACTAATTGTAACAATACGAGGAACAAATTTTGAGAGAAAAATGGGGTCAAATTATGTATACACCAATAACGTATAAATCACCTTTATCCTTGTATTTGTTGTAGAGTTCAGTCAACTGGGTATAATTCGAGTTTGTGAACGAACTGTTTCGAAAAAAAAAAAAACACCATCAACATATGTCCAAGGAGGTAATATCATAAGTATAATACTCCCTCCCAATTGATGTGACACTTTTTGCTTATCGAGAGATATTATAGCTAAACTTCATAGCTAAATTGCAGTAGATGAACTCAATATTTTAAAATTAAAATTTGGATATTCAAGAAGATATACAAAAGTACAATAAGTTGCAGAAAATTTACATTTTTAAATGTTGGTCAGAATTCACGTAGTTTGAATCTCGCAAAGCCATAATTGTCACATAAATTGTGATAGAGACGTGGATAACTAACCAATACAGATAATAAAGCTTAAAGTTCAAAACTTGCATATAAAAAAAAAATACTAAAAAATGAGAAGTGGAAACCATTTGGAAGCGACATTGACGACAAGGAGAACTTTTCCATTGTAGATGCGGAGGTCTACATCCTTTCCTTTGCTATCCTGCAAATTGGAAACAACCCCATCATAAATTATTTATTTATTTATTTATTTTAAAAAAACAACATAGGAGGTGATTTTGTAAAAACATCACCTTGACGGTGAATTCGTGGATTGATTTTTGTGGGACTGATGGAGAAGCACCCATATAGGTCTCTGTCTAGAATTATGTGTCCCCCTACTCTCAGATGAATGGGTTAAAGATAAAGATGAAAAAATTTCAAGAGTAGGGGAGATTCTTGGCAACTCAGGCAAACCAATTTTTTTATTTTTAGAGAATTTAAGAAGGATGAAGAAGGCCTCCATGATCAGATAATTGAGGTCGTCCACAAGCTACAGCTTGGCAATTGGATTTCTTTAATATGGTAAGACCCGAATGGATCCGGCATTTAATTTAGTAGGCCTCGCAATAAATAAGCTTATAAATTAAAATAAGAAAAACTTACATAAATATGCTATATTAAGAAAATATTTAGCATCTATAACAATAATATTTTTTTTTCACTCGACACTTATAGTACATTTATAATATAGTTTTAATACATATTGCAGAGAATAATTTATAAAACACATATAATACAAATTTATTCATGGATAATACATTTATCTCATACTTTAATACACTTATAATATATTGTGTCAATTTCTTACCAAATAAAATATAATACATTTTAAAATACTTATAATACATCTATATTGCATGCATAATTCACTTTTACTGCATACTGCAAAAATTTTCATAATATTGTTATATATTACTATAAATGATAATAAATAAAAAATATCATTGCAAATTGTAAATATTTTATAAAAAATACTTACTCATGTAATTTTTCCTTAAAAAAGTTATATATTCCCCTGGTCTCAAATTATTGGTCCTTTTTTATTTCATTACACGTCTGCTAAAAGAATATTAATTATGAGAGGAATTTGACTACTTTAATCTTATTTATATCTAGCTATAATCTCTCTCCATTAAATATTTATATATATGTCATATCCATTAATGAGTATATGTAATGTCAAAGTCACCTTGCAACCAGGGGCGGAGCTACAGCCACCCAAGGGTGGTCAGATGAACACCCTTCGTCGGAAATTTTTTCCGGATATATAGGTTAAATTTTATTTTTTGGGATATATACTAATTGTTGAACAACCTTGATACAAAAAAGAGTAATAGCTCAGTGGCTAAGGGTCTGCAATGTGTGGGCGTCAGCGCGTGGGTTCGAGCCCAGCATCCCGTGTTTTTTTACAAAAACATTTTTCCACTTGAAGGGAATTTGAAAAGGTTCTTTGGATGTTAGAAAGAAAAAGAAAAAGTCAGCTTCAGTTAAAAAAAAAACGAAAATTTCACTTTGTATTGGTTAGAAAAATCAAAAGTTTTCTTTTGTCCTTTTATATTAAAAAATGATAAAAATCAATTAAAATAAAACCTTTTACCCAAATCCCAATTACCCTTCAATTCTAAACTTCTAATTCTTTTTACTCTTTTGTTTTCTCCCTTCTTAAGAAACCCTTTACCCTTGACCCTTCTCTTTGCTTCTCCTTCTAAATTCAGTTAAACTCAAGCCCCATTTTTGGTACTCTACATCATTATTGTCACTGCAATTAACAAGTTCGGAGGCATTTTTATATTTATTCCGTAACAACCATTGCAGTGTGATTTGTGAAGAGCAGAAAAGGTATTTTTTAATTTTTTAGTTTAGTTTTTTTTTTTTTGAAATTACTTTTGTGCATTTTTTTTGCTTTGACAGAGTAATTTCATAGTTTAGTTTCTCTTAGTAAATAATTAATGATCACTTGTTCACAAAATTGATAAAAGATAACTTAGTTTCAAAAATTCTTGATAAAAGATAACTTAGTTTCAAAAATTCTTGACAGAGTGTGAGAGTGATGTGCTTTGACTGTTATTTCAGATTGGGGTTTCAATGAGCTTGGAAAAATATTATCGTAAAGTACCAAAAATAAGTACGGCATCTCAAAATCAAAATCAACTACGCCGAGATGAAAATGTCGACCAAATAGGAATACCATTTCACTCTTCCCCGAGACAAGAATTTGATGTAAATGATCTAAAGAGTGATCCGGCTGAGAGACCTCCAATTTTGAGTTATCTTCCAAACATTCGTGATGAGGTAAGGAGGGCATACATTCTAAAGCGTCCTTGCCAACCTCGGACTCATCAGTTCCCTCAAACTGATTTTTTTGGAACCCCACGTCGTTTTGTTTCGGCATGGTTTGATGAATATCCTGATTGGTTGGAATATAGTATAAGTGCAGATGCAGCTTATTGTTTGCCTTGTTATTTATTTCAAGGTGGAAGCATTCATCAAGGTGGTGGAGATGTGTTTTCGACTAAAGGGTTTAAAAATTGGCATAGAAAGGATAGCTTTGCTACACATATTGGTCCACCGAATAGCGTTCATAATCAATCCAAAAGAATGTGTGAATATCTAATGCGAGAAGAACAATCCATTCAGGCTGCATTTTACAAGTTGAATGATAAAAGTAAGCATGAATATTGGGTTCGCTTAAATGCTTCAATCGATGTAGTAAGACTTCTCTTGAATCAAGGTTTGGCACTTCGCGGTCATGATGAGAGTGAATCGTCATTGAACAAGGGTAATTTTCTTGAAGTTCTTTCCTGGTATGCGGCTAGATGTGATGAATTAAACCTTATGTGTTAGGAAAAGCTCCAAAAAATAATAAAATGACTTCTCATGATATCCAGAAAGACATTGTGACTGCGTGCAAGATTGAAACAATTAAGGCTATAATAGAGGATCTAAATGGTGACTACTTTGCTCTATTGGTTGATGAATCTAGAGATGTGTCACGCAAAGAACAAATGGCTATTTGCTTACGATATGTTGACAAAAAGGGATTTGTGATGGAGGCATTTATTGGACTTGTTCATGTTAAAGATACTAGTGCTTTGTCTTTAAAGAAAGCAATTGTGAATGTACTTGCTCACCATTCTTTGACTTTATCTTATGTACGTGGGCAATGTTATGATGGGGCAAGCAATATGCAAGGTGAACTAGGTGGTCTTAAAACGTTGATTAGACAAGAAAGTAGATCGGCTCATTCTGTTCATTGTTTTGCTCATCAACTTCAACTCACTCTTGTCGCGATTTCTAAAAAGTGTGTTCAAGTGGGAGAACTTGTACTATTAATTTCAAATATTTTGAATGTGTTGGGAGCTTCTTTTAAACGTGTGGATGAATTTCGAGAATCTCAAAAAAAAAAACTCCAAGAGGCATTGGATATGGGTGAACTAGAAACGGGTAGAGGCTTGAATCAAGAACTTGGTCTTATTAAAGCAGGTGATACTCGTTGGGGATCTCACTACAAGTCATTTGGAAACTTTATTAGTAGCTTTGCCTCTATTGTTGATGTACTTGATACTCTTGTTGAAAATGCAAGTACTTCGGAAGAAAGAGCTAGTGCATCGGGATTTCTCAGAAGTTGTCAAACATTTGACACTATTTTCTTGTTGCATTTGATGACTGATGTTTTAGGAATCACATATGATCTTAATGTGTCATTACAGAAAAAGGAGCAGGATATTGCAAATTCCATGATTCTTGTAAAGGTGGCAAAGAAAAGGTTGCAAGCTTTAAGAGATAATGAATGGGATCCTCTTTTAAAAAAACATATTGGATGGGATTCACTCAAGGAAAAGGTAGATGCGTTTTGTATCAAGCATAACATCTCATTACCCAATTATGATGCTCCATATGCTAACTCTGGGAGATCACGACGTAAAGTAGTTGATTATACTACTTTGCACCATTATCGTGTGAATGTGTTCTATAAAATTATTGATTGGCAGCTACAAGAACTTAATGACCGTTTCAATGAAGTGACAAGTGATTTGCTCAATGGAATAGCTTGCTTGAATCCAATTGATTCATTTTCTAGTTTTAACATAAAGAAGATAGTGAAAATGGCTGAATTATATCCTGATGACTTTGATGGATTCAACTTGAGGAATCTTGAGAATCAACTTGTTAATTACATTATGGATGTTCGTGATAATGATAAAAGGTTCTCCAATTTAGGTGGACTTGGCGAACTTTCAAGAAAGTTAGTTGAGACAAAGAAGCATTTAAACTATTCTCTTGTATTTCTTCTAGTGAAGTTTGCTTTGCTTCTACCAGTTGCCACTGCAACAGTTGAAAGAGCTTTCTCGGCAATGAAGTTTATCAAGAATGACTTGCGAAATCGAATGGATGATGAATTCTTAGATGGTTGCATAGTGCCTTATGTAGAGAAAAGAGTATTTAAAGATGTTTCTAATGAGTGTATTATAAAAACATTTCAAGGGATGAAGTGTCGTCGAGTGCAATTGTAATTACCACTTACCAGTGAATATATTCTATGTTTCTATGAAATTACCATTAAACATATTTGTCCTACTTCACCTTCTTTAGTGTATTCACTAATATTTTATAAGTTTTTGTTTTGAGATCTTTTTTGGATAGTTGATTGAGTTGATATGAACAGGAAGAAGGGTGATTTTTGGAATTTTCAGCTATTGATTATGTTGATAGATTGGGTGGAAATTGTGGTTTCTCTGCCTCAACCAACCAACTTCACTTAGTAAGCATTCTTCTTCTTCAATATGGTTCACAATATTATTGACAACTGTAGATGAGGCAATTGCTAATTAATTTTTTTTAGTATTTATTGCCACAAAAGATTAAGAGATTTTTTTTTGGTTCTTTTAGTACAAATTGATTGATAAACATATCAAGAGTCATACGAGAATAACACAGTTTATTACTAGGAAGAAGTATTTATTATCACCTAATTAGCAAAGTATTTTCTTTCTTTTCTCACCCACCCATTGTCTTAAAAATATGAACACCCTTGACAAAAATCCTAGCTCCGCCACTGCTTGCAACCATATTAATTTAATAGGCCTTGCAATAAATAAATTAAATAAATAACTTCAAGAAGTAATAACACCCCATAATTAAGGACTTTGTTGTCTTCAAGAAAAAATTATATTAAGAGTAAAATGAGAAAAAAATAATTAATTTTATTTTAAACTTCTAAATTAATAAATAATTTGAGATAACTATTTTTAGAAAAATCAACAAATAATTTGAAACGGAAGGAGTATATATTTTCTAGAAGTTTTCAATTTATATAATTTACCAATATATATATTTCCAAGCAAATTATAGTCAATGCATTCACACAATAAACCATTAGAAGTACCTTCAAGTAGCACAAATATTTGAATGTTTACTAGGATTATTAGTGACTGCAAGACATGCAGTTATATATGAAAAAAGGATTATCAAATTTAACACAAAATAGCCATGTTTGCTACTTGATAGCATATGAAAGGATTAAGCAAAAGTTCGTCAATGAATTTTTTTTTAAAAAATTGCCTACAATAATCACTTTTATTGTCATATAGAGGAGTTCTTATGATAATTCGTAATTAATTGTTACCATTAGCTATATTCTTGTCGTGACAACTACTCCTAGTATGTTACAATCACTCAACAAAGAGAATAAAATTACACTTAAGAAGAATCTTCGAATTTGTTGAATTGGTATCGATGAAACATAAAGATAAACAGAATCAAGTAAAGAATAAAGTTCCATGTCTCATACTGGTAACAAACATTCCAAAAATATAACCATACTCAAACTTGAAGGAAGAAAATAATTAGCTCAGGAGATAAAAATCACTATATCTAGATTCATGATCAAAGTGTCTCTATCAGCTCAACCATTCTGATTCTGTTGAATTAAGGCATCATTCTTAGGGCATAATTCATAATTAGTCACTTTTCAATCAATATCGTTAGTATTAAATTTCATTTGTGATATACAATGACTATTTACAAATTACAAAAGAGAGGACCAAAAAATGGTCAGTAAATGCTATTTTTACAGATTGTTAGGTACAACGCACTGAACATTATATGCGTTGAGGCGGAAACACTTGTCACGCTTTTATCAACTATGCACTTCCATCTTAGGCATTTGAGAAATATCTTTCAATGATGACAAATTAGTACAAATATCAAAGTTCCCTTTTTTATAGCACTCAATCCTTAATAGGACATGGCTATTTGTCTCTTTCTTCCCTAACATAACATACAAAATTACAAACTTTGGACTTCAAGTCAAAAAATGTTATACGTGTAAGTTGTTGTATCAAGACACACTTGTACAAAGCGTCACAAACATATATTATAATCTCAAATATTCATTGCCCTGCCACGTATTACCTAAGATATTTTCGAGCCACAAAACATTATATTTAAGAAAGGACACGTGTTGTTAGATCTTTGCTTGCTTTCACACGATTACATTGACCCGAAGAAATATCATATCCGGTATGGTCCCTATCATCCAATGAAAGAGAACCACGTAGCAAGTATTTTCTATTTTGTGAGGCAATGATAGGCAGTTAATTTATCTATTCTTAGCCGTTTATTTAAGTTCCCAAAAAACCACTTGACCACATTCTCGTCGGAAAAGTAAGTATGAGTGACAATCGGAGCCAAAGACGGCGGGTCAATTCCGCCGGAGAGCCGTCAGAATCGGAAGATTCTGGAATTTACAATGAGAGGATTCTCATCCTCGTCTTTGCGTCAATGAATTGGGATATCCGTACACTATTTCGAACGGCGTCGGTCAATAGGAAACTCCGTGCAGTGGCGAGAAGGATTCTGTGGAGAGAGCTATGCGTGTATCGAGCTCCGCAAATGATAACGGCGTTAACTGCCGGCGCCCCGAGCGGTAGAATTGGCGGCGGATGGCAGGCGATGGCAAAATTGATGTTTTTCTGCAATGGATGCCAATCGACCCGGCATTTCCAAGTGGGCGAACCGGCACCGGGTCACTTCGTTAAAACATCCCGGTTTTCGAAAACATCCGGTCGGAGTTTTTTGGTGAAGAAATGTAGAAGTGATCTGCTGTACGTGAGTGATCCGTGTGAGCATCCAACTGGGAGTGATGATTTGGGGCTTTTCAGAGGGGTATTTTGGGGATTTCTGAAATCTAGGACAAGGGCGAGTTTGATCAGAAGACGTGTGGAGCTTGAAGAGGGAGCGAAATGTCCATTCTGTCGAGCTCGGGTTTGGAGTATGACGGCGGCGCGGCTCATACCCAAAAGTGCGGCGCGGCGGCTTGGTTCAATGGAGACTGGATTGGAGTACTTTGTGTGTGTTAATGGGCACTTATATGGGGCTTGTTGGTTGGTTCCCTTATCGTCTGATGAAGGTGAAGAAAAAGAGGGTGATGATGAAGATAGCAGTGAGGAAGGTGACCGGAGATTTGACGGTGGCGACTATTTTCATCGTGGGAATCAGGTATTGATAAATGGTTCTCTCAATGGTCTGAAATACGGGCTTACTTCTTGAAATGCCCAAATTGATGGCGCCGCCGGAGGACGTGTTTTGCCGGCAGCTATTTTTCGAATTGAAATTTTTGTAGTTCAGCCTGTTGTGTTAACTTAAAACTATGAACTGAATCAAAATTTTCCGTTATTTTATCTACTCTTCTATTTTAAAGATAATTTCTTTTCGTCATTGTTTCCAGCGCAAAAAATTATCACCATAATAGTAGCCAATTAATTGTGCATACAATATATTTCCAGAAAGAGTAACAGTAGAAAGAAACATTGTGAGATAACACCTCCAAAAGAAAGAATTTGAGGAGAAATTAAAAGTCAAAACAGATGTCAAAACGAAATGAGAGCGAGCCAATGTTTAGGATCTTAAACTATGTGTGAGCTAAAAAAACATATTAATTTACCATAACATGAATACAAGACATTGGTAAAGATTTCATTTTTCATTTTGTAATTCCCTCTTCAATTTCTCCTTTCCCTATCCTCAGTTCTTTTTTCTTAAAAAGAAAAATACTAGACATCTATGATAAATATATTAAATTATTTAGTTTGATATAAATTGTGATCGTAAATAATTGTTTTTCATGTTAAAAAGCTAGCAAACAAATTTGGTTGTGGCCAAGTTAAGCACTCAACATTTGTCTTCATTAATTTCTAACCTACGAAACTAATCGTGTAACTGCTTGATTGGGGCTTATATATAAAGACAAAGCATATAATTACTTTTCAAATAACCATGATTTTGTTACCGTGTAGAAATGAGTTTAACAACATATATATAAATTTCAAACTTTCAATAACTTGTAAAAAGGTTGATCTGGTAAACTAGAAAAACAACTCGTTATGTAATATGTTAAGTTACGTGAATAACATAAATATTATTTTCACGATTATTATGACATAATACCAAAATTTAACGGGATTTGGTATTTAAAAATTCAAATATAGTGCTATCAGTTAAGCACGTAAGTTTTGAAAACTGTGATGACACGCATATATATATATATATCGTTCCTCCAAAAGCCGGCCGTCCCCGTTGTTGTTGCCGCCGTCCCATGTGGCCAAATCATCCAGCTAAGAAACTCTCCTATGTCCTCTCTTTCTAAGCAAAGCAACTCTTTCCTTAAGCCCAAATCTTCCTTTCTTCTGACCTCTTATGATCACAAAAAAGGCCAATTTTTTAATGCATTTTTTCTCTCTTTAGATGATTTTGTGTGCACGAATCTTACAGTCGCATTTCCCTCTGGCTGTGGCATTTTTTCTGGTTAGTTCCTTACTTCAGTATTCTTCTAAAGGTGATAGTTTGAGTCGCAGTTCTTGATCGTTCCCCTGTTCTCGAATTCTAATGGCCAGTTTGATCAAGCTCTCAAAATCTACTTACTTGGAAATGTGTTTTTTGTTAATAAGTGTTTCTCGAAAAAATATATTTTTAGAATAGTATTTTTTGTTTAGCTAATCAATTTGGAAAACACTTTTGTCATTTGTGCTTGAGCAAGGTTCCAAAAGAGCTACTTTTTTCTGCTTCTGAAAAAACAACTTCTGCTACTATTCAAAAACATTTACTATTTTCTTTCTAAAAGCTTGGCATTGATCAGACTGGCTATACTGAAGAACCACTCCTTAGGCAGTAGTAGATGTATTGTGGAGTTCTCAGCAGCCCAGAAAATAGTACTCTATTAATAATGACGAAAGATTGAAAGTATGTATGCGATTCTGCTTTTTGATTTATTCACGTTGACTACAAAAGGCTATCCAAGAGAGGTTGTAAAGGTTTCGGATCACTCCATATATTACTTCTAATTTTTAGGATTGGATGCTTGCACCCTTTCAAAATCAGCCTTTGCAAATTCTTCTTACGCTTATTAGTTTGCGTTAAATTCCACCAGAGAACTTGATCTGGAGGGTGTTGAAATTCAAAGCCATTGAAAGGTGTCTTAGGCCACTCTGCCTATTTCAGTAATACTTTTGATTGGATGAGCAAATTCTTTCAGGCTGCTTTATTTAAAGACTGTTTGTTTTCTCATTCAGCACCTATTGGCAAAAAATTTTAACCGACATCCATCTTAATGACACAGCTGTCCATGCCCACAATGTCATTTAGGCATACATTGACTAGCATTTTACAGCTTTCTGAATGAACTGACGTTGGATTTTATCTTCTCTTTACAATGCTCAGATTAACAAATTCTGGTATCTGTCTGTTCTCTATAGTGAGACACAGTAGCATGTAGGGATTTTCTACTAGTACGTACTATTTTCCTACTTCATTGAATAGTAATGGTGTCATTTTGTTACACATTTGCTGCCTTTTCAACAAGTTTAGGTGACTTATGTAACTTTTGATGGTTAACTTGGAAGTCGCTATAGTTATTCTCGAAGCACCAGCTGATGGATTGAAAGCCTGAATGATAAATGGTCAAACTATTGATAATTGATAAACATTGGCTGGCTAGGGGCGTTCTCAAGCTGCAGATCCATTGTTCAAGTGTTCTGCTGTCTTTGGTAATAACGCAAAAGTTGCTGAAACTGAAGTAACATCATTTCTGTAAACATTTCTGGAATACGAAAGAGAGCAAAGTAGTCCCTCTTTGTTCATATGCATAATGTCAATGAACTTTATGCTTACCCACTATTACCAGTTCTAATTCTGGCATTATTTAATGTTGACCCCTTCAAACATTATCACATTATTTCTTAATAGTGGGGTAGGAGGGGAGATTGATTTGTCTTTGGAATGAGAATTATGAAAAAAGCAAAACAGTATCGCTTAGTTTATATGCATAATATCAATAATATCTATACTTGCTCATTTTTACCTGTCAATTCCTTCAGAAATATTCTATTAAATTTCCACTGAAATAACAGGTGATAGCTAGCTAACACTTCAAGGGAGACATGGCTAGTGTTCAAGATATTTCTGTTTCAGCTGTGATCAACCTTATATCTGCACTTGTTTTCCTCTTGGCCTTTGCAATTGTACGACTTCAGCCAATCAATGATAGAGTGTACTTCCCTAAATGGTATTTAAAGGGTATACGAGCAAGTCCTAGAAGTTCTGGATCATTTGTGAATAAATTTATCAACTTGGACTTCAGAACATACATTAGGTTCTTGAACTGGATGCCTGCAGCTCTAAAAATGCCAGAACAAGAGCTTATAGGTCATGCTGGTCTCGATTCTGCAGTGTATATACGGATTTATCTTCTTGGGTGAGTCCCACAAGGTTTGCGTCATGATATACTGGAAATTGTTTTACAAATTGTTGAGTTCCTGGTATATGATCTTACTCCTGAACTATCGATGCAGCTTGAAGATCTTTGTTCCTATTACGGCACTTTCTTTTGCGGTTTTAGTGCCTGTTAATTGGACTTCTGGGGAAACATTAGACCACATTGAGGATCTAACGTTCTCTAATATTGATAAACTTTCCATATCCAATATTCCTTCAGGCTCAAAGAGGTGAGGGTTGACTTGTTTCCTTTTTGTATTACCATTTAGCACCTCAGCTTGATGTTGTTGTAATAAAGTACTTGCTTCTAACCAACCATTTTTATATAGGAGTTTGTTAGTAGAAAATGTTCGACTATAATTGAACAAATGCACATCATAAATCATCAACATGTTTGTAAAAACTCATAAGTTGCTGTACTGAAGGGTCCAAAAATCTATCAATATACTTTTTGTATGTCTGTAAAGATAGTAATGAACATGTATTCAGGACACAAAATTGGTACCTTTATTATTTTTCTTCAATTCTTTACACAAAAATACCAAAAATAGCACTTCATTTTAGTATCCTTGGCAGGCCGAGGGACTACACTTGCCTTATTTGCAATCTCTCCTTCCATATCCACACCTAACCATGATAACCTATCAACTATAGTTTCCACACGAAAGATTATAAGAAATGTTCACAAAGGAATGAAAACTTGTATGTTTTTCTTTTACAAAATTTATGTTGTTTCATTTCTCATGACTTGTGCTATTACAGATTTTTTCCTAATAAACAACTTAGTTTTTATATTGTTTCAGGTTTTGGGCACACGTGGTGATGGCTTATGCATACACATTTTGGACCTTCTATATTCTGTACAAAGAATACAAGACAATATCAACAATGAGACTGCATTTTCTTGCCTCTGAAAAGCGTAGGCCAGATCAGTTCACGGTAGGTGTTCACGTATTTTATTGACCACAAATGTTATGAGTGTTTCTAAATACAATATTTGATTAGTTTACCAAATCTGATTCTTCTCATAGGTCCTTGTTAGAAATGTCCCACCAGATACTGATGAATCAGTGAGCGAGCACGTTGAACATTTCTTTCGTGTCAATCATTCAGATCATTATCTTTCACGTCAGGTTTGTATTTTATTATAATATTTATGTTTGAAGTATTCAAATGTTTGCCAGGCAAAGGCATATCATGTCTCTTTCTTCTTAGATTACTTAGCCAAAGTATGTTCTATCTGGTATTTATAAAAAAAAAAAACCGTTTGTTCTGTCTGGCTGAGTAATTATGGGAAATTTAGGATCGTAGAACCCTTTTCATTCTTATGTGTCGCGGCATTATGCAGTTACTACAGCAGATGAACCTTAAATTGATGCTACTTTTAGGTTGTTTACAATGCCAATAAGCTTGCTGAATTGGTGGAGAAGAAAAAGAGTTCCCATAATTGGCTTACTTACTACCAGACAAAGTATGAGAGGAGCCCTGAGAAGAAACCAAAAATCAAGGTATTATCTTTTGTCTCAATTTCATTTTCCTGTTTCTGCTTCTTGTTAAATGTATTGGAGTTTCTGCACATAACTGAGTCTCTTATTCTGTCATGTATAGACAGGATTTTGGGGCCTTTGGGGAAAATCTGTGGACGCCATCGACTATTATATGACTGAAATTGAGAAGTTGACCGAAGAAGTAAGTTTCTCTGACCATGGATTATGGTTACCTTTGGTAATATTGGTCATTATGTTGGCTGAAATAAGGTATGGAAGCTTGTGTGAGGTGCATGTAGACATTTTCATTACATGTGGTTGATGTTGAATGAGACAGGATTTCCATCTTTACGGAAGTAGTAAACTTGCTTTCTCTAAGAACTTGCTATGCTTGTCAAAGACTCGTAATTTCAATGTAAAAGCAAGTACCATGTCACTTATGTACTGACAATCAAATGATATCTGTTTCTAAAACCCATTAGACTTTGTTGGTTTGACCCTTCTATTGCTAAGATGATGTTTTTGGGGTAACAGATTAACAGCAAAAGGTAAAATTTTGCTAGCGGAGAAAGATATAAGCAGTTAACTGGTATTATAGCAAATCTGTCATGGCACTGCACTAATTGGATTTTCGCTTTGTTGTAGGAAGCTAAAGAAAGAGAAAAGGTTATAAGTGATCCCAACGCAATCGTTCCTGCAGCATTTGTCTCGTTTAACTCTCGTTGGGGAGCAGCTGTATGTGCTCAAACACAACAATCAAGAAACCCAACCATTTGGTTAACAGAATGGGCTCCTGAACCACGTGATGTCTATTGGGATAATCTTTCAATACCATATATTCAACTCTCTGTGCGGAGACTGCTAATGGCTGTTGCTTTATTCTTTCTTACCTTCTTTTTTATGATCCCGATTGGATTCGTTCAAGCATTTGCAAGCATTGATGGCATCAGAAAGGTTCTTCCATTCCTGAAGCCATTAATTGATATGTATGTGATCCTTCTAACTTGGACAAATTTTCCATATGAGTGCTTGATAGTTTATTTATATAAGAAAATTACGAAAACATCTGAAGATACAGGAGGAGATTGAGAATATTTCTACCAGTGCTATATTAGCTTTTAAAGTTGACAAAATGGGCTAAACTCTGAAGAAGACTTCCTTTTTGTAATTTATTTCTTTATTTTCTTCATATGCTTCTCTGTTAGACTGGAAAAGTTTCTTGGAAAGTAAAGAAGTCGCATAAACTATTAAGTTGTTTCACTTAGTGGTGTAAATATTCTCCTTCAATGTTCGTGTGAATTTTAGCAGTTACCTTGCATATTGCATGCAGTCACTTCTTCTATATTGCAATGAATAAACTCAATGCTTAGATGTTATTATATATTTGTACTTGTTGAACTTCCTAGTATTTTGCAAATTAACCTCTGAAGTTTGTGCTGCTGGAATTTCTGCTGCAGGGATGTTGTCAAATCATTTGTACAAGGTTTTCTACCGGGGATTGTATTGAAGATATTTCTGATTATTCTTCCTATGATTCTAATGACCATGTCAAAAATTGAAGGCTTTACATCGCTTTCATCTTTGGACAGAAGATCAGCAGCTAAATATCATTTGTTTGTCATTGTCAATGTCTTCTTTGGAAGTATCATTACTGGTGCTGCATTTGAACAGCTTGAGAGGTTTCTCCACCAGTCTCCAACAGAGTGAGTTCCATTCCGTTCCTCATCTAAAAGGAAGACATATCAACATACCAACCACTCTTATTTGGAGTGCTTGTAAAGGAAAGACGATTAAATTACATTGCAAAAACAATACCTATATGCAATTTTTAACATTTGATTGCAATGCAGGATTCCGAAAACCATTGGTGTAACTCTACCCATGAAAGCTACATTTTTTATTACCTTCATAATGGTTGATGGATGGGCTGGAATTGCTGCAGAGATCCTTAGATTGGTTCCTTTAGTCATGTTTCACATTAAAAATACATTTCTAGTAAAGACAGACCATGACCGGGAGCAAGCAATGGACCCTGGTTCATTAAGCTTTTCTGTATCAGAACCTCGCTTACAACTCTACTTCCTACTAGGCCTTGTCTACTCAGTGATCACACCAATACTCCTGCCTTTCATCATTGTCTTCTTTGCATTTGCTTATATGGTTTTCCGCCATCAGGTATGTTTTTCCATTGCTTTTGGAACAGATAATATATGCATAATATTACTTTCTCGAATTCTGTATCCTTCAATTTGGCAGGTTCTGAAACTGGTTTCTTTATTGCTAGATCATTAATGTGTACGATCAGAAGTATGAGAGTGGTGCATCATTTTGGCCAGATGTCAATCGTCGTATACTTATAGGTTTGGGAATCTCCCAGCTTCTATTAATTGGTCTCTTGAGCACCAAAGATGCTTCCCAATCAACTCCATTGTTGATAGTACTTACAGTTTTGACAATCTGGTTCCATAAGTTTTGCAAAGGCAGATTTGAGTCAGTGTTTGTCAAATTCCCATTGCAGGTTAGTGTTCTTTACCTCTTACACTTTGATGTTCTAAGCAATTACAATCCAATTTTTGAATTATACAACATATTCCTTGAGAAGAAAATCGTTATACAACAACGTCTTTAGTCCTAAACTAGTTGGGGATATTGTACTAAGTTATGTTTATAACACTTGTTCGAGTGCTGTTAGCACAAGGATACCGTTGGTATACTCGATTATGAATATTCCAATGTCTGTCAACTCAGGATAAGATTTTTAGTTCAATGTACTCTGCAGGACGCGGTGGTGAAGGATACAGTAGAACGGACTACAGAACCAAACTTTAACTTGAAAGAATATCTCCACGATGCATATTTGCACCCTGTTCTCAAAGGGGTTGAGTTTGAAGTATCGAAAGAACTTGATGATGAGGAGAGTAACTCACTTGTTGCTACCAAGAGGACTTCCCGATGGAGTAGTAAGACTGTTTCTAATGCCACTTCTGAAGATCAGAAGATGGTCTCAGAGACACGGCTCGTACTTTAATTTGTTTAGTCACCAAAAGCAGTTAAGAATTACAATCAAAGTATTCATTTGTTTATTTCCTTCTAGCTTGTGTTAGGCCTTCTATATCAGTATTCAGAATGTCAATATAAGTAAGGTCAATGATGGCAGTGAAAATGTCATATAGTATGCTTACGATCAAAATGCCCAGAATGTCATTCTCATGCAACGCTGCTCATGCTGCAGCTAGGCTGCAAACTTGTCACTTAACCAATAGTTATATGATATGTATTTTTTCCTCATCACAATTACTACATTTGGGGGGAAAAAAAAGCAAAAAGAGTATAAACATCATAAGTTGTAAAGTACTGCATAACTTGTGTGGAAAACCCACACAAATTTTGAACTAGAGAATCTTGACAATTTTTTGGGCTTTACATAATGTTGCAAGTGCGAGAATCTTGGTCGCTAAAATAACCGAGTGAAGTCATTTACCCTTAACATAGGCTGGCCTGGCTGATAAAAACCATAATCCTTCCCATAATACTGATAAGGAGGAAGCATATAACTAGCAGCTTCTCCATTGAAAAATTCAGCAGGGTACTGATCACCTCCCATTTGCATAAACATTTCATACTTTTTCTGTCTTTCTTCGTGAGTTACATAGTCTCGCAAGTCTTCACCTCTTCTGTGTATTTTGCAGAACCGATCCTTGCAAATAAAGGTGACAAAATCAATCCATTTTTGGTATTCGTTCGAGTTAAAATGGACAGGGTGATGACAAGTTTGTTAACCTGACACGACCGTTTTGAGTTTGAAATGGCCCGTAAAAGTACTGGGATTAAATAATATAACTCAACGGGTCAAAATGCAACTCAAACCCAAAAATGCTAATAAATTAAATTTAGAGATAGGAAATTGTGTAAATTTGGAAAACTTAAGCTAATAATATAAGAAAAATATAGTCTCTTCATCCCAATTTATGTGAAGGTATTTGACTACATATGGAGTTTAAGAATGAAGGGAACTTTTAAAACTTGTTGTCATGACCCAGACCCCGGATGAGCGAACCGATAGAGTCTCACTCTTAGCATAGCCTAACAGCTTAAAACCAGTGTGCAGAAATGTAAACTAGCAATCAATCATGTTAAAATCAATTCTATAGAAATAAATGTAACCTGCGAAAAATTCTACTCTAGAATCTGAAAGTTATCGTACAAACATCTACCAAATACTAGAGTACGGGGATGCAATCCCAAAATAAAAATAGTCTAAGCCCGAAACAAATGTGCTACAACTCAAATAGATGGAAATCAAGGCAGCTTGGTCGAACAACCCTACAAGTGAGGTCGTGCATCAACCGCCGAAAGATTTCATGTACTCACAAAAAGACAAGCAAGTGCAATATCACTACACAATCACCGTGTACTGGTAGGATCATCAGCCAGTTCCAAATAAACAATGTATGAGCAGTACAGAAATCAAGTAAGAGTACAGAAACACATAGGCAAGTCAACAGGTATTCCTAGACTACGAGTCTCTACTTAACTTGTCCCACATGTAAACCACTTCAAAGTTATGATCAACAATCCACAACAATAACAATTATGCCTTGTTACATATCCCGGACCCACCCTGGATCCCCTCTAGACAACACCTAAGTGTCAGACAAACAACCCGGTCTATACCAAAACCAACTCATAAAGCAATGTAACAACCCGGCCTCTCAAGGATCAAAATACACAACCACAATTCATAAGCACAACTCGGTCCACTCAGAGAACCATTAATAAAGATGCAAAAATACAAGAAAGTAAACTCGTACCAGGCGTGGTACCCAAGCCAACCGTTAGTATTATCCCGTAACAAGCGTGGTACCTGAGCCAACCGTTAGTATATTCCGTACCAGATGTGGTACCCGAGTCAACCGTTAGTATATTCCGTACCAGACGTGGTACCCGAGCCAATCGTTAGTATATTCCATACCAGGCGTGGTACCCGAGCCAACCGTTAGTATATTTCGTACCAGGCGTGGTACCCGAGCCAACCGAATGTCACACAAATCCACAGTCACAAACAATGAACAATCACCCTTGTAAACCAACAAGCAACACACCTAGTTCATTTCACAAGACTGAAAATATGATTTTGGACATTCTTAATCATTTCCTAAGCAATGCATACCACACAATTACTTAGATATGAGTACACAAACACACAATGCATACAGAAATCAATGCCGGAGCTTTTCCCCTTTCAGGATCCCTTTCTTGTTCTTGGTCTAGAAACAATACACAGTAACCAAAAATCAATACTTATGGCCTACAAATTACCTGGATTATGAAAAATCCCAAATCCCAGGCCAACCATGATCATTCCACCCATTCTTGAGCTTTTCCACCATTAATTCACCTAAATTCATCATTTTTACGGATTCCCTTAGAGAATTATGGCTAAATGATCGTTACCCATTATCAAGACTTAAGAACTCTAGCTCCCTAGAATCCCTTTTTTCCCCGGATTCTACCATCTTAGGTCATTCCAAACCTTTTCCCAAGTCCATCCCTAGCAATTTTATAGCATAGGAAAGATATCACGGAGTTTGGGGAGTAGAATCCTTACCTTTAGAATGAAAAACGATGGAAAATCGGTAGAAATCGCCCAAAATCGCCCCTTTCTTCTCCCAAAATGTTCCAAGAAAAACTGAATTGTTTTGAGAAAGTTTATGCATTAAATTCCGTCACTCTCCGATATAGCAATCCGCTCCACTATAGCGGTACCGCCGTAGCGGAGTCGTTCGCTATGGCGGAGGCTGACCGACGTTGACTTCCGCTGTAGCGGTAATTTTTTCGCTACAGCGGAGATCGCTATGGCGGAGTGTCAACCGCTACATGGGACAAAAAGTCATAAAATTTTCAAAACTAGTCCATTTTATAACACACTTATTTTTCTGACATCCCGGAATGACCCCTTCACGTCAACCTTGATTCCGGGAGTTCTACTTACCCGAATTCGATTCTAAAAAGTCTTCCGGACTCCTTTATGTGTTACCTACGAGGAAAACTATCTCGAATCAAAAAATCAAATCCAATCCTTACCCGAATTGCTCTAGATCATATCTCGCTCTAAAACCGGCCTAGACTAGCCCAGCCCAGAATTTCAAACTCCCAAACCCTGAAGTTTTCTAATTCTAAAAATTGGCACGAATGGTTCATCTAATGACGGACCCAGTCATTACACTTGTGACTCGAAATAAACTATAGAAATTTGTGTGACTATAAATCATATCATTAAAGGTAAAAATATGAAGTTTAAGTCGATTAGTAACTAAATATAGAAAGAAAGAAAAAGAGTATCACATAAATTGGGGGAGGGTGTATAAGTTTCCCATTTTTTATAAGCAAAATAGATTATCATAGGAGGGTGTATAACTTTCCCATATTTTATAAGCAAAATAGACATCTTCACATAAATTAGGTGTCGCATAAGCTTCAACTTTATGATACTTTTTCTTGTTTTTGTTTGACACAAAATCTTCACACTTGTTATTCTTTGCTGACACATAATCTTCACACTCATGACATATAACAGGATGATGTAAAACTAAAACTGACACATTTTATTGTCAAACTCCTTTTTTTGTATTACAAAATCAGCATATCTTCAACACATAACTCAAAGAGAAATGAAAAGAAATTGTTTTTTAACTTAGAATTAGAGTTGCTAACAACCAAAACGAAGCAACAACTGTTTGAATGTCAATTATCAAGGTGTATGAGTCACAAAGCTTGTTCAAAAACTGAAACTTGTTTAGAAACTAAAGCAAGAAGAAGAAGAAATCAATCTTCAATATTAACTCTTTGGCATAAACAAGTCATACAAACATATAACAGGGTACTGTAAAAATAAAACTGACACATTTTGTTGTTAAACTCTTTTTCTTGCATTACAAATCAACATATCTTCAACACAAAACCCAAAGAGAAATGAAAAAAAAATGCTTTTTAACTTAGAATTAGAGCTGCTAACGACCAAAACAAAGCAACAACAGTTTGAATCCTCCTCCGAAGAGCTTAGAAAAAAATTACATCAATTAGTTTTAAAGGAGTCCCATGTTAGAATGATTTGTGTTATTTGATCAAAAGTAACATTTTGTTATGTTTGCTCTAAAATTTAGAAATATTTCGTTATGTTTGCTCTAAAATTGAAATAAAAATAGTTGCTTGTTGAAATTTTGAAATTGAACAAATTGAAATAAAAATAGTTGTTTGTTGAAATTTTAAAATCAAACAAATCGATTTGTAAAATCGAAATGAAAATAGTTGCTTGTTGAAATTTCAAAATAGAAATGAAAATCGTTGCTTGTTGAGATTTTAAAATCGAACAAATTGATTTGTAAAATCGAAATAAAACTAGTTGTTTGTTGAAATTTTAAAATCGAATAAATTGATTTGTAAAATCAAAATGAAAATAGTTGTTTATTAAAATTTTAAAATTGAAATAAAAATAGTTGCTTGTTGAAATTCTGAAATCAAAATAAAAATAGTTGTTCATTGAAATTTTGAAATCGAACAAATTGATTTGTAAAATTGAAATGAAAATAGTTGCTTGTTGAAATTTTGTAATCAAATAAATTGATTTGTAAAATCGAATCGAAATAATAAAAAATGAATAGAATTAGATCTAGAATGGATCAAGTTTAAGTAAGGATTTTAACAAATTAAAATTCTAAATTTCAATTTGATGAAGGTCAAAATCGAACCAAATCAATTCATACACGGGCCTATCTTCGGCTCATCTATAGGATCAAGTAAACGATAATAAATCAAGATAACTTCAAAACTATTATATAGTGTTAAAACATATAAAAACAAACTACAGAATGCGTTGATCCCTACCTCCTCTAATACATCCAAATTCGATCTTTACCTTGATGCCCACCCTTACCACCCTTTTCCTGATTCCCATATCCTCACCCACCTCTTCTACCTCCTATGTTGCTACTTGCACCTTGTCTTTTTAAACGAGGTATTTGTTGTTCTAGACCTCTTACAGTTTCTATCCCGACATCTTTAACAACACTAATATCTATCTCGATCGTGAATTTAGCCTTTCAAACATCTTCCTCAACCGCGGCTTTAACACCGCTAATCTCTGTTTTGTAAATGTGTGATAATTTTTTAGCCGTCTCCGCTCTTTCTCTCAAATAAATCACTTCGGCTCCTTCTGCCCCAGCCTTAACAACTAAATATTCTCTTTCGAATTTCTCCGAACACCTTTCATAATGAGTAGCATATGGTTTAGCCTGGAAAAATTTAGCTTTGTAATCATCCACCTCTTTTTGCAACTTAGCAACAGCCGCATCCAAATTTCTCTCAAAATCTTCCAACTTCTTTTTTCAACTAGAAAATACCTTTCGCAGCCTCTTCAAATTTTGATTCAACATCCTACTCGGTATGGTTTATGATGGTTTATAAGGAAAACACTCATAGCTTGCTTTCAAGAAAAGCTTGAGAACACAACCAAAAATCAGAAAAACTTCTTTTCATTCAAAGTCAAAGTCCCTGTAAGCGAATACCATAAACAATCCAATGGTTGAATCTAACAACCCCATGTCATTGTTCATTGGAATGGTGATCATTTGTAAGGCGAATATTCCAAAAATCAAGAAAAAAAATGCAGTAAACAAAAATCAGAAAATAGGAATATGGACTTTATAGCTAAATAGACACCCAAAAGATACTTCCAATATTGGTCCAAGATAGTCAAAATATTTGTCAACCCCCGGTGATATACGATGAATGTTTCCTCTAATCCAACGAGCGTTTGCTTCACTACAATAAGCAAGGACGTCTCAATAAAATTAGTAGGCTAAAGTCAAATTTTAATCTGAGACCTTAAAAATATACACATAAAAAAAGGGGAAGCTCGGTGAACTAAAGCTCCCCTTAAAAATATACACATACATATGTTGACACCCAATTTTGTCCCATCTTTCTTCCCGATTAATTCTTTATGCTTCAAATAATTTTGATAATTTAGGAATGCATACAAGTTATTTTTTTATTATAATTAGAAATCTATGTAATGCTATCGTCCTTATTTTTGTGAAACTATCAATGTAGTTCTACTACTATTATTATTATTACTTTATTATTGGTTATTATTCTATAAATCTAGCAGCGTGCTCGTTATTTTTAATTTAGCAAAGGACGGAGGCCGTCACCCCTAGACAGTGTTGCTCACCACCTTGACGGTCAATGTGACGGACCGTCACACATGTGACGGACCGTCACTCAAGCCGTCACTCTAGACACTGTTGCTCACCACCTTGACGGTCAATGTGACGGACCGTCACACATGTGACGGACCATCACTCAGACCGTCACCTTAAGGCAGTGGCACTGCCTTCTTCGCTGACTTGATGCTGCCATGGTGCGACGATGGGGGTGACGGACCGTCACCACCTTGACGGACCGTCACGGAGGCCGTCACCCCTAGACAGTGTTGCTCACCACCTTGACGGTCAATGTGACGGACCGTCACACATGTGACGGACCGTCACTCAGGCCGTCACTCTTAGGCAGAATCCTCTTTTTCTCGTATTTCCTTCCGTTTCCGTATTTGCTCCCATTTCCTACAAATACTTCTTTTGATTTTCTAACTTTTATAAATGTTATCGTAATTCCGACGATATTGATTTTTGCCTAATATTTTTATAATTATCTTTTAATCATAAATAATTTATTTAATTGAATACGTTTTAATCCACGTGGATGCCACGTAAGCGCCACGTAAGCGCCCAACAGTCATAAACACACGCCTCCCACACTCCTCCCCCACTTTCCACACGCCTAGCCTCTTCTCCGCCACGTGTCGCTCTTTTATTGGTTGGTCAAACTCATCCCAAAATCCAACTCACCTATTTGCTTGAACTACCTATTTTACCCCCACTTAATCTAAGCGAAATACCCAATATACCCTTTGAAACCCTAAAAAATGTGGTAAGTTGCATCAGCCGCTTTTGTTGACACTCTCTCTCTCCCTCGTCGTCTCTCTCTTGGTCTGCAATGGCAGAAAGCCAATTTTGGCTTCTTCTCCACTTTGAGGAAGACAACAACCTCCCTTCCTTGCGTGCCAGAGACTTGTAAGGCCATTTCGAGCATTCATTTATGGAGGATTGTTGAGAAATCTCGAGGAATTGACCAGGATATTTTCAAAATCTTTAACAAGCATATGAGGTACTCTCTTTTGCTTGTTTACTTTTCTCTCAAGCAAGTTTTAGGCAAGTTTTATCTCGTTTTCTCTCTTTTTTTCTAAACCAATCTGTGGAATCCATCCAAAACCCCAACGTTTGGATTTCAAAAACATTCAAAAAATCGCACTCAAAATCCCGCCCAAAAACCCTAATCTTTTGCCTATAAATACTCATGTTTTGGGTTCAAAAGGGAGAAGTTTTTGAGCGGCCAAACACCCTTCTTGCAACAAATTTTGGCCGCTGCTCACCCCCCTTTAAAAAAAAAAAAAAGAAGCTTTCTGGCCGCCTCTCCCCCTCAAAATATTTGTTATTTTTTGCTTTGCCTTTGACAAGCTTTTTCCTCTGCCCTTATACTGTTGTAGCCTTTAATTTTGCTCTAAAATATCTTGTTCTTTGCGTTCTCATTTGGTCTCTGTTGAAACTCTCGCCTTCGAGTGTGTTTCGAGCTCATCGTTACTTGAGTGCGAGTATAGATTTGTGACCGAGACCTGCGCCTCACGTTCACTGCTTCGCAAAAGGTCAGTTTATTAAAACTCTCCTTGTGTTTCCCTTACTGTTGAAGCATGATGTACTAGTTGGTATATGAGAAATTATTTGCTGGATTCAATTTGCTTAGAAAATCATGTCGTCAGAAGTATTATTATTATATTGGGCTGTGTACTAATCAAATACACATGATAAATAATTGTTCTTGGTGTTTGTATGATGATGATCTGTTTGTGATGATAGAAAAAGGCATTTTTGTGGTTATGCTTGATTTGTGATAATGCTTGAATACGGGACATAGTTATGTGTTTAGCATTCTCACTAGAAATCATATTACAAAGTTCTTTCTAATTATACGGAGAATTCATGTTCCTAATTTGTTCCTTAGTTTCCGTCCATGTTTAAGTACTGTCTAGAAACTGAATGGGTATGTTTATAAATTGGAAGTTCCGATCTTTTCTTTTTTTTTTTTACTAAAAGGTGCTAAACAGATTCAAGCTAATGGAAAATGCCTATTTATTCAAAGTTGTTTTACTATTCATGTTCACTGTGGTTCATCTAAAAGATTGAGTTATGAATCCTATGGTTATCCAAGTAATGGAAGTCTAGTTTATTTTAGCTTTTGATAAGTAGAATGTGACCATTTGAATACTTGTAAAATTTACATGAAATTCAAATCTGTTTTTTTCTCCTTTCCTTGGGAAATTTTATTTACTGCATACTTGGATGTTAAAGCATGTTCTTTGTTCTTTCTTAGTACTGTTCATGAGTTGTTGTAGTTAAGAAACTATATGGTTATATTCTAGTGTTATTTGTTATCTATGCACGTTTAAGAATTAGATTTCTCTTTTCTAATTCTCGTCTTGTTTTCCTTTTCGCATATGCACTTGGAGCAACACTTGGAGTCTTAAGGCTAGACTCTCATGGAGTCTCGAAATGAGACTCAACTCTACCTCTCGTCCAAGCAAGGAGTCAACATTCTCTATTCTTAAGTCATACCCAATAGCAAGAAAATGAGCGAAATGCTTGGAGTCGCTTATGGTGTCCTTTTTCCTTCTTATCATTCCTTATAACTTTCTTGTTATTGTTAATAGCTTATTTGCATGTTGATTTGGTTTTATCTCAAATTTGAGATTATTTGTTGAATTTCTTTCTTAACACTAGACTAATTTTATTTAATTACGCGAGATTGTTAATTTAGTTAATTAATGGTGTCTTCGTTTTATTATTTGATTTCGTCAATAAAAGAATTAGGCCTAGAATACTTGAACCTTAGAAAGGGTAGTTTGCTATATAATAAAAGAAGTATATGACTAGCTCTTCTCTTTCGTATATATACATACATGGCTACTAACCAAATGCTTTGCCTTGATTTTTCAAATCTTTTCTTGTTAAGAGTAGAGTTTAAAATCTAGATATGTTTAGTGTAAAAATGCAACTTTAGTAAGTCAAAAAGTGCAGATTTTTGAGCTAAAAAACATAGTTGTTTAAGAGCCTTAGAACGCAGATTTTTGAGGTCAAAACGAACTCCCTTTGTGATCTTTAAGGTGCAGATTTTGCATAAAAAGATGTAGATTTTTGAAGTGAAAGATGCTTTATCTTCTTTTAGTAAAATATAGCTATTCGAAAGGATCAAAACACACTTTCGTGAAAGGTAAAACTAATATTTTTTACATCATGGGAATTTTTTCTTATTTACTTTGAAAACTATTTTACTAATAGATATCTTTGAAATCTTTATTTTATCAAGTCTAAGCCTATAATTTTTAATTACAGAAGGTCTTTCCTAGTGAGTTATTCTTTATAACCAAATAGTTTAGTTGCACATCTTTTTATCGCTCAAACATATATTTTTGGGGGTTAACTCATTTGATACTTAACTATGATTTATTTTTTAGACACCCTTTATTTTAAGTTTATTTCATCACTAATTATTTTCTTCTACAAGTTATCAATTTTACTAGTAATTTTTATGCTTTCAATTTTTAATCTTAATAATATTTGCAAGTTATTTCTTAAATGTATAAAATGTGATATTTATATTTTGGACCCTATTTTGATTAACCTAAGTCTGGCCGGTTAACCGTATTTGGCGGATCTTAAAGGATGCTTAACCCCTTCCCTTTAGGATAATTAGAACCCTTACCTAGAATCACATAAGTTAAAGTAGACCATTTATCAGAGTTAATTTAGCATAACTTTAGTTAATAATTTAGGTGTCCTAATTCACCCTTAAAATTAATTAGGTGGCGACTCTTTAAGTTAATAATTGAAGAATCACCAATATGTTGTACACCGTTTTGACCTCGGTTAAAATGGGGTATAACAGCTTGGCGACTTCACTGGGGATTTTAGGTTCTAAACCATAACAGACTTAGGTAAATAATCAAGACGGTATATTTGTTTGTTTTTCATTAGTTGTTTTATGTGTTATTTGTCATTTTTATGTGCTATGTTGTTTATTTCTTATTGTCTTATATAATTTGTCTATCTGTTATTGCTTCATATAAACTGTCATTCCGTTCATATTTCCTCCACTTCTGGAAATTTGACACTTTCACACACATTGTACACGCGAGTTGTGTCATTTCACTTCTCCGAAATTCTTTCAAACACCTTATATTTAGAGAATCGGTGCATGCGTGGGGTGAGCGGATAGTTTTACTACCGTGTGACCACGTACCTTTTCAAATAGGAAAATCTCAAGTCCGGGTCTACCCAAATCTTAGTTCACCTAAGATAGAGCTAAGCCAACACCTATTTTAGATACATGCATCATGAAAACTTAGGAGGCTTAATATACTTGGCATATTAAGTTCATTAGTCAACCTCGCCCAAATGTCCGAGTGGGTTCACAACCCCGAGTGATGCTTATCATTTATATGTGCATTATTTAAAAAAATGATTGTGCCTAAATATGGACCGTTTACTCTAAATTAATCTATGTATTTTTGACATATTATAATGATTAAAACTTTTTTTTAATATTATTTTATTTTGAGAATAAGATTTGTTTAATTATTTAAAGAGCAAATGAATGACATATTATGACACATTTATTCTTTAAATACGCGTTAGGCCTACCTCTGGCATAAAGAGGCACTTGTATATTAGGACGCGTTATTATCATACGAATTATTTGCTCGCTTACTTGCCACGTGCCGTATATGAATTTTTTTTTTGCTACATGATTTCACTTGATATTTACTAACATTATCATTATTTTTCTTTATTTAAAGGAGAGTGACTTGCATCTGTTTATCTCTTTATTTAATGTTCACAATTATTGTTGTTATTGTTGTTGTTGATATTATTATTATTATTATTATTATTATTATTATTATTATTGTTATTATTATTATTATTATTATTATTATTGTTATTATTATTATTATTATTATTATTATTATTATTATTATTATTATTATTATTATTATTATTATTGATTATAATCTTTCCGCGCTTAGCACACTTTAAAGATCTTAGAGCACCGTTTAGAATCATTATCCTAGGCTCGCTTAAGCTTTTAGAGTTCTCAATTAAATTCTCCTCCCGTTTAGGGTATAATCTTCTCTAAATTAAATTTGCCTTAGTTATTTCAAAATTCCTACTCCCTCATTCCGCTCGTCTATAAGACTCATGTCAAAATTCAAAGTTTCTAGATTTTTTTTATTTTTCTCAAGCTTTTTCAAGTCTCTCCTTTACGGGTTTAATCTTCTGTTTCTAATGACATAATATTTATCCCGTTAGTTTCATGCTTCGTAGAATCTATTTAGCGCCCGATCTACGTCATGAAACTTCTACTTAGCGCCCGATCTAGATCATATCTCGCTCTAAAACCGGCCTAGACTAACCCAGCCCAGAATTTCAAACTCCCAAACCCTGAAGTTTTCTAATTCTAAAAATTGGCACGAATGGTTCATCTAATGACGGACCCAGTCATTACACTTGTGACTCGAAATAAACTATAGAAATTTGTGTGACTATAAATCATATCATTAAAGGTAAAAATATGAAGTTTAAGTCGATTAGTAACTAAATATAGAAAGAAAGAAAAAAAGTATCACATAAATTGGGGGAGGGTATATAAGTTTCCCATTTTTTATAAGCAAAATAGATTATCATAGGAGGGTGTATAACTTTCCCATATTTTATAAGCAAAATAGACATCTTCACATAAATTAGGTGTCGCATAAGCTTCAACTTTATGATACTTTTTCTTGTTTTTGTTTGACACAAAATCTTCACACTTGTTATTCTTTGCTGACACATAATCTTCACACTCATGACATATAACAGGATGATGTAAAACTAAAACTGACACATTTTATTGTCAAACTCCTTTTTTTGTATTACAAAATCAGCATATCTTCAACACATAACTCAAAGAGAAATGAAAAGAAATTGTTTTTTAACTTAGAATTAGAGTTGCTAACAACCAAAACGAAGCAACAACTGTTTGAATGTCAATTATCAAGGTGTATGAGTCACAAAGCTTGTTCAAAAACTGAAACTTGTTCAGAAACTAAAGCAAGAAGAAGAAGAAATCAATCTTCAATATTAACTCTTTGGCATAAACAAGTCATACAAACATATAACAGGGTACTGTAAAAATAAAACTGACACATTTTGTTGTTAAACTCTTTTTCTTGCATTACAAATCAACATATCTTCAACACAAAACCCAAAGAGAAATGAAAAAAAAATGCTTTTTAACTTAGAATTAGAGCTGCTAACGACCAAAACAAAGCAACAACAGTTTGAATCCTCCTCCGAAGAGCTTAGAAAAAAATTACATCAATTAGTTTTAAAGGAGTCCCATGTTAGAATGATTTGTGTTATTTGATCAAAAGTAACATTTTGTTATGTTTGCTCTAAAATTTAGAAATATTTCGTTATGTTTGCTCTAAAATTGAAATAAAAATAGTTGCTTGTTGAAATTTTGAAATTGAACAAATTGAAATAAAAATAGTTGTTTGTTGAAATTTTAAAATCAAACAAATCGATTTGTAAAATCGAAATGAAAATAGTTGCTTGTTGAAATTTCAAAATAGAAATGAAAATCGTTGCTTGTTGAGATTTTAAAATCGAACAAATTGATTTGTAAAATCGAAATAAAACTAGTTGTTTGTTGAAATTTTAAAATCGAATAAATTGATTTGTAAAATCAAAATGAAAATAGTTGTTTATTAAAATTTTAAAATTGAAATAAAAATAGTTGCTTGTTGAAATTCTGAAATCAAAATAAAAATAGTTGTTCATTGAAATTTTGAAATCGAACAAATTGATTTGTAAAATTGAAATGAAAATAGTTGCTTGTTGAAATTTTGTAATCAAATAAATTGATTTGTAAAATCGAATCGAAATAATAAAAAATGAATAGAATTAGATCTAGAATGGATCAAGTTTAAGTAAGGATTTTAACAAATTAAAATTCTAAATTTCAATTTGATGAAGGTCAAAATCGAACCAAATCAATTCATACACGGGCCTATCTTCGGCTCATCTATAGGATCAAGTAAACGATAATAAATCAAGATAACTTCAAAACTATTATATAGTGTTAAAACATATAAAAACAAACTACAGAATGCGTTGATCCCTACCTCCTCTAATACATCCAAATTCGATCTTTACCTTGATGCCCACCCTTACCACCCTTTTCCTGATTCCCATATCCTCACCCACCTCTTCTACCTCCTATGTTGCTACTTGCACCTTGTCTTTTTAAACGAGGTATTTGTTGTTCTAGACCTCTTACAGTTTCTATCCCGACATCTTTAACAACACTAATATCTATCTCGATCGTGAATTTAGCCTTTCAAACATCTTCCTCAACCGCGGCTTTAACACCGCTAATCTCTGTTTTGTAAATGTGTGATAATTTTTTAGCCGTCTCCGCTCTTTCTCTCAAATAAATCACTTCGGCTCCTTCTGCCCCAGCCTTAACAACTAAATATTCTCTTTCGAATTTCTCCGAACACCTTTCATAATGAGTAGCATATGGTTTAGCCTGGAAAAATTTAGCTTTGTAATCATCCACCTCTTTTTGCAACTTAGCAACAGCCGCATCCAAATTTCTCTCAAAATCTTCCAACTTCTTTTTTCAACTAGAAAATACCTTTCGCAGCCTCTTCAAATTTTGATTCAACATCCTACTCGGTATGGTTTATGATGGTTTATAAGGAAAACACTCATAGCTTGCTTTCAAGAAAAGCTTGAGAACACAACCAAAAATCAGAAAAACTTCTTTTCATTCAAAGTCAAAGTCCCTGTAAGCGAATACCATAAACAATCCAATGGTTGAATCTAACAACCCCATGTCATTGTTCATTGGAATGGTGATCATTTGTAAGGCGAATATTCCAAAAATCAAGAAAAAAAATGCAGTAAACAAAAATCAGAAAATAGGAATATGGACTTTATAGCTAAATAGACACCCAAAAGATACTTCCAATATTGGTCCAAGATAGTCAAAATATTTGTCAACCCCCGGTGATATACGATGAATGTTTCCTCTAATCCAACGAGCGTTTGCTTCACTACAATAAGCAAGGACGTCTCAATAAAATTAGTAGGCTAAAGTCAAATTTTAATCTGAGACCTTAAAAATATACACATAAAAAAAGGGGAAGCCCGGTGAACTAAAGCTCCCCTTAAAAATATACACATACATAAAAAAAATCAGTATAGCCTTTTTTTTGTTCTTACATAATTGTTGTTTTCAGTGTAGTATTATATTTCACATAGTAATATTATTATTTATAATAGTAAGAATTAATTCAAGTTAATAAGATGTTAACCATGTGTTTTCGATACATTACCTTGGATGTTATTGTAAAAATATTATTTATTACTATAAGAATTTGAGTAGTTTAGTTTAAAATTCTAAATGTATGCGATCAGAAGTATGAGAGCGGTGCAACATTATCCAGATGTCAATCGTCGTATACTTATAGGTCTGGTTGATGCGCCCAAATTACACCTCCAAAAGAAGTATAAAGCGGTCGTATCAAATTTTGGCGCCGTTGCCGGGGAATACGATTTAAAAATTGTCTTTAGTATTTATTTTTATTTGTAGTCTTTATTTTTTTATTATTAATTTTATTATTATTATTTACAAAAAAAAATAGTTTTTTATTTACCACTCTTCTTGAGATGATATCTGAACAAGTAAGGAGTGATATGGGTTATTATAATTTTTGTGCTTATGATAGTGTGGATCCTTGCATTAAATTAGCTTTATATGAGGGTGACCATAAGAACTTGACATATATGTTTGTAGAGTACTTAAAAGAAAGAATAGAGTTTCTTGGTGAGTTTGAAAAGTTTGGTTTGAAAATTCACAACTTAAATTATGAGTTGAGTACAAAGGTTGTTGCGTTTGACGCCCAACAATTTAGTTATGAGTTGTGTGAGGAAGAAAAGATGTTTATGAGCCAACTTGAGGAGCTAAAATTGGAGGAATAACTATTAGACCATACTCTTATTGATGTTGTCACCGTTGAGAAGAGTACATTAGAGTTATGTGAAGAAGTAGATAAAATTATTTTTAAAGACTCTAGTGTGTGTGAATACGAGGATGTAAATAATAATACAATTCATGAGTTAGGACGCATTGGACCCCATTCCAATCATTTTTCTACATTATGTTTAGATGGTGAATTATTAATCGAGCCATATGAACTTTTGAAAGAGTGTAAGGAGGAGGAGCAATGTGCCTATATTCTTGAATTTATTGTGCCAAAATCGAAGAATTACATTTCTCACTTAAGGTTCAAAAAGTACGAAATTCGATATCCATTACTTGGGACCTTTATATTTATACCACCGCTTCTTGAGCATAGTAAAAAATTAGAAAAGAAACTAGGGGTGCAATTTCTAAGTTCTAAGTGGAAGAAAAAATGATTCACTTGATGGTGTCGTGCCGTGACGTTAAATCAGACGCTTATTGGAAGGCAACCCAATTTGTAGTATAACTTCTTATTTTTATTTTTTATAGTGTTACATTTTTATTTTTTTTTGTTTTATTGATTTTTGTGCAGATTAGGGGAAGTCTGAGTACCCAAATTTGAAGCTAAAGAATATGGTTGAGCTTAAGTGTGGGATCGCGCGGCCCTTGATGAAAAATTACGATAAATCATGTTGTTAGCTAGGCCCTAGAGGGCCTCAAGGAGTATCTCTCCTCCTCCTCCTCCTCCTCCTCCTCCTCCTGACTTGTTAGGCCTGAGTTTGAGCAATACTTTCCTGTGAATGCTTGAGTATAAAATAAAATAACAGATTTTTTGACACCTACGCTCAAGGTAGTGACTTTGTATATAGCTTATTCTTATTTTGTAGTTTGCTATGACCTTGTCTGTCTTAGAAATAGAATTGATCCATCTTGATTGAGACTTGTGCCATGTGAGGTGAGGATTTCTTGCATATATTCTATGTTTTACATCTTAGTCTAAAACTTGCCTTGCATATTATTGAAGCGAAATAAAAGGCATTGCTTTGTTTAGAAGATGATATAGGCTTTCTTTGATATGTCTTGTGAATTTTAGCCTTTTCAGATATTATATCACTAGTTACCCCTTTGAGCTTGTAGCCTTTGTTTGGTAGCCATAATTTTTGCCTTTATCCTTTTGTTGAATCCCTAATTTTTGCACCCTGCTTCCTTAAGAACTGTAGCATGAACTATGATAAAATTGTTAAATTTAAATAAAAGGGATGGTTGAGTGAAAAAGGTGACTAATGATAGCTACAAAGTGATGAAAAGACCTTCTTAGAAAAGAATGTGACATAAAAAAATAAAAATAAAATTCTTGAAAAAAAATGATTGAAGCATTCTTGATATGATGAGAATTACTAGTGAAAATAATTGAAGAGAGGGCTGGAAAAAAAAAATGGATGATGAAGTTCAAAAAAGTGCAAAATGCTTAGGGAAGTATAAGTCACTATTATATAGTTTCCCGTCCCCTAGCCAACACTACAACCCGTAAAAGTCTTATTTGATTCTATTCGAGCATGCATAATTAGTGAAGATGTACATAATGGGCAAGCCTATGGTTCTTTGTGCATACATGTGAATTCTTTTGTGAATGTGAGAGTTGTTCTTTGATGCTAAGTCCTTAATTTATATTTGATTCTTTAAATTGAGTGTATGGACTATTTCTTCTTGTGAGGTCACTTGTTTCATGATAGATAGGTGATTTTATTAGCTTTCTTTGATAGAGTAGGTGAGCAAACTTAATTTGATGAGTTAAAGTTCGTCTTTGAGGTTAGGAGGTTAGAAGTTTGTTGTTTATTTGTATATCTTGCATAATGATCGGGACGTGTAATTGATATTGTGATTTGTTACATGGCCTAATTGTTTGTATCAATCATCGAGGACGAACAAGAGTTTAAGTGTGGGGTGAAAATTTTCTCTTTTTTTGGGCGTCAAACGCATCAAAAGTGAATACGAAATATGAAAGAAATACGTCAAAAGTGAATATTCAATTGATCGTCTTTATTTTAAAAGGGGGGAATTTTTATGTCAAAAGTAAAGATAGAAATTATTAGTAATTTAATATTTAATTGTGTTCAAAGAATTAAAGGTAACTAGGACTGTGTTCACCATGATTTCATAACTTAGAAGGTATACGCAATTAATTATCTATTTTGGTGCTTAGCATATAGAATCGGTAAGTTAGATTCACATAAATCCTTGGTCCGGCAGATAGATGAATTTCATCATACGCCTTGGTCAGATTAGGCTATTCTGGGACAAGATCAAGCTATTAGATGGGAGTTAATTGATAACCTCAAATTTCCGTTGTAAATATCCTTTTTCCCATTCGTTACCCCCTTGGTTCGACAAGTAAGAATAAAGCGAGTTCTAACGTTGGTCACCGTTAAAAAGCAATCAAAGCGAAGGGAAGAACAATACATGCATAAACACCTTTCTAGAATCATTAATTGTTCAACCTACGTTTGTTAATTCATCATGGCTCCCACAACCCTAGTTATGGTACTTAACTACTCATGCTTGCAAGAATTATAGAATAATACATAATAAAAGACTTACTTGTATTAATCATGAAAATTGCTTCAAAGTAACAAAATATATAATCCAAGAACACAAATAAATAATAAAGGAGAAGAATAGAATAAACTAAAATTCTCCGGCCTCCACGGCGGTTCTTAGCTTTTCAACATACAAAATTAAAAGTAGAAAAAATATATCAGTCCTTCTCTAAAAACTATTTTTATGGACTATTTATAGATGTAAAAAAAAGCCTCAAATAAAATAATTGAGTCTAAAATAAATTGGGAAACCAAAATCCAATTAAATCGGGTATGCGCTGTGCCGCATCCCGTAGCCGCCTCAATTTCAATTCATAGGGATGTTGCCACGTGGCAGCCAATTATGGGAATTGCAAGTTGCAAATTTGAATGTTTGCTGCTCTTGTTTATATGAATATAATATTTTATTTAATCCATTAAGCTGCTTAATTTCCTTATATGATTTCTCGTTTTTAATTTGTTTTTTTTTCAACTTTTCACCAATTTAATCCTACAAATACAAATACCCAATATAAAAATAATTCATAAAATCAATGCTCAAAAACGATAATAAAAAACTAAATATAAGGCAAATAATGTTTAAACATAAGTATATTTGGCCTCACATCACTGGTCATATCCCACCTTCTATTAACCGGTCTATTGAACACCAAGATGCTTCCCAGACAACCCCATTGCTGATATAGTACTTACAATTTTGACAATCTGGTTCCATGAATTTTGCAAGGGCAGATTTGAGTCTGTGTTTGTCAAATTCCCATTGCAGGTTAGTGTTCTTTACCTCTTCCACTTTGATGTTCTAGGCAATGACACTACAATTTCGGAATTATACAACCATAACAACGTTTCAGTCTCAAACTAGTTGAGGATATTGTTTTAAGTTATGTTTATCACACTTGTTTGGGCGTTGTTAGCACAAGGTTATCATTGGAATACTCGACTATGAATATTCCAATATTTGTCAACACGGGATCAGATTTTTAGTTCAATGCACTCTGCAGGACGCGATGGTGAAGGATATAGTAGAACGGACTACAAAACCAAACTTTATCTTGAAAGAATATCTCCACGATGCTTATTTGCACCTTGTTCTCAAAGGGGTTGAGTTTGAAGTATCAAAAGAACTTGATGATGAGGAGAATAATTCACTTGTTTCTACCAAGAGGACTTCTAGATGGAGTAGTAAGACTGTTTCTAATGCCACTTCTAAAGATCAGAAGACAGTCTTAGAGACACGGCTCGTATTCAATTGTTTTATATTCTTCTAGCTTGTATAGTTGTATTAGGCCTTCTACATCAGAATGTCAACACAAGTGAGGTCAAAGATGGTAATGAAAAATGCCATGTAGTATACTTACGATCAAAATGCCCAGAATGTCATTCTCATGCAAAGCTGCTCATGTTGCAGCTAGGCCCCTATAAACTTGTCACTTAACCATAGTTATCTGATATGTATTCTCACTTAAAGTATTTATCTTGCCACAACTAATACATTTGGGTAGAAAATTACATGTCATAATAAGTTGTATAGTACTGCATAACTTGTGTGAAAAAACAAAACTAAAATTTTGAACTAGAGAATCTTGACAAGATATAATGGGACCTAAATATTCTTTTTGGAGGGGGGGATATTTACATAATGCTGCAAGTGCGAGAATCTTGATCGGCAAAATAACGAGTGAAGTCATTGACCCCTGACATGGGTGGATAAAAACCATAATCTGGCCCATAATGATATTGTGGAGGAAGCATGTAACTTGCAGCTTCTCCATTGAAAAATCCAGCACCTCCCATTTGCATAAACATAGCATACTTTTTCTGTCTTTCTTCTTTAGTTACATAGTCTCGCATGCCTCCACCTCTTCTGTGTATTTTGCAGAACCGATCCCTGCAAATAGAGGCGGCAAAATCAATTCATTTTTTGGTATTAATAACTTGACTCGAAAGTTCAGAGTTCGAAATGATCGATCAAAGTACTGGGATCAGATAATGTAACTCAACAGGTCAAAATGCAACTCAAAACCCAAACATGCTTATAAATTAAATTTAGAGATAGGAAATCATGTAAATTCGGAAAACTTAAACTCATAATTTAAGAGAAATATGTTCATTTCGTCCCAATTTATGTGAAAGGCATTTGACTAATTTAAGAATGAAATGAATACTTTTGAAACTTGTGACTTAAAATAAGTCATATATATTTGTGTAACTATAAATCACCTCATTAAGGGCAAAATGGAAAGTTTAAAGTCAATTGTTACTAAAAAAAGAGCATCACATAAATTGGGACTTAAGGATTAAAACTTTCCTATCTTTTAATAAGCAAACCAGATAACGATGGGAGGTCGGATCATGATGGACGAGTTGAGTTGTGAACCATTATTTGACCAATCTTGACTCAACTCATTTTGATCCAAAAGAACATTAGAAAGATAGCATCACGACCCATTTTAACCTACTTAAATTTAACCCAACTCGCCTAATTCATACCTGCAAATGTTTTCATCAACTCCTGGAGGGGCCACATAAGCTTCAGCTTTATGATACTTTTTCTTGTTTTTGGTTGACACAAAATCTTCACACTTATTACTCTTTGCTGACACATAATCTTCACACTCATGAATGTGACCATGATCATCAGAATTCTCATCATCACTACTACTATTCCAACAATGTTCATTTCTTTTCTTGTCATCACCTACTTTTGCTTTGCCCTTGTCCTTAGCACAATAAGCTGCAGCAGCCTCTTGTTTATTGTGGGCATTTTGGTCAGTCTTGTCAAAGTGATGGTGATTGGAGTTTCTACTTGTGCTACTATTATGTGCTTGATTATAAAGAGGATTCTTGGAATAAGATATCAGCTCTGCATTCTTCCCCTTTCTCTTAATGGCCTCAATCAGCATCAAAGGATTAAAATTGCCTCTAATGGTAGCCAAATTTGTTTTTGGATCATAAGAAACTTCCAACACACCTAGCACAAGATTCCAATGTAAACATTTAAGTTAATATCACAATAACATCTCAGTGTAGTTTAATATATGATAGCAGGTAAGTTACACATTTTTACAAGATTAATAATCGATGTTTATCGTAGAGATTTATATGTAACTATCTTATAAGTGACCTGACCACAACTATGTAGGGGCAGAGGTAGTATATAACTAGTGGATTTGGTAGACAAAAACTAAATTCAGAACCCGATTACTTGAATTCAAAACTCATAAAGTTCAAATTCTGACCATGTCTCTACAACTACGTCTCAATTCCATGCTGGTTGAAGTAAATAGTACTCCATATAGCATGAATCCTGACGGAACTTATTGCATAGAACTTGGACTAAAAAGATAAGTGTACTTCACAATAAGATATGCTTCTACTTAATTAATGTAATATAATCAACTACTATCTCATGAGCTCCCCTTTTGTTTCTTTTTTACATTAATGGAATACTGTATAAAAACGTTAATCAAATTAATAAGAATATCATCGTACCACTGATCCTTAATAGAATTTTCCTCAACTTTCTTTGACATGCTGTACAACAGTTGACTTCAACTCTTATGACACAGACCTGAAATATTTAAAAGCAATTCAAGAATACATCTATCTTTTAAATGTTACTAGTAAATCAAAACAAATTACTATAATAAATAATAAAGACAGAGAAAAAAATATATACAGGATCATCAGGCCTATGTTCCATCAAGATGACTTGATAAAGAAGACAGAAAAGAAGTGATTTCTCCAGTTTGTCACCTACACGTACAACAAAATTAACACGGTACGACTTGTCAAGATAACTATAAAAAAAAATATACAGGATTTAAGAGACAGATCGAATGAAAAATACCAATGAATTTAGAGTAAGACGAAACGCAACTTTTGAACTCCACAAAACTTGACGCAGAAAGCGAAACAAAGACTTTAACCTCTATTGGTATAGCTTGACATGTAATAAAAGGTTTGTTACCATTTTTAAGATATTACAAATTAATGCTTACTATAAATACTTGCTTGTAATTGCTTTATAATAAGTGATGTAAGTACTGTGCAGATCTTTTTTATTTGAGTACCAAGATACTGATTTCATTTCCATTCCTGGCAACTTATGTAAGGATCTCATTTAATTAATTGCACGGTCTTAGGATTTTCTTGGGCAAAATCATAAATTCATCAAAGACTAAAAGGAGCCAATAGTTATCTAAACCTTCACCGTGTATTTCTCTCCCATTTTCCTTTCCACTTTCTCCTATGTATATAATGAAAAAATAGACACGTGTCATATGCTTCAAAAAATCATATTATATAAGTGGGCAACAACAAACTTCTTTTGTTATATACTAGTTTAGTGTACGCGTTGCACGTGTGCAATAGGTGCAATTAAATTTGTTTTATTATCAATCTCTTAATATCACATTGTAACCACTTTACTATATTACATAATATCTTCCTATGCAATTTTCTTCTGACTAAAATAAATTTGTTTACCTTATGATATGAGTAGTAATTATTATTTTGGCCAAACACATATCAAGCCCCTCAAACTTTGCCTTGTTTCAATTGAACATACAATTACACACAAGTTTATTCCTATCAGACACAACATGATGATGTGGCACTTTTCTAATGTGAAAAGAACTATTTCACATATTTAAAAAATGCCACATAAATAAAAGTCACACAAAAAGGGCTGAAATTAATCCATACACAACTACACTCCATTCTAATTCCTTGGGCGATTTTAGGGATGGAAAACCCTAAAGAAATCCGATGTCAAAGATGGTAATATTACTGTTAGAACCATATCAGCTATCAATCACGCGTCACGCGCTTAAACATAGTGCAGCTCACACCTGTGCCTAGTCATCATGTTGTGTCTAATAAAAACAAACTTGTGTGTAATTTTGTGTTCAATTGTAACAAAGCAAAGTTCAAGTGTCTAAATGAAAATTTTGGGTAAGTTTAAGGGGTCGGATATGTGTTTGGCCTATTATTTTTAACAATTTGAAAATCAATTTCACTTATATGATCGATTTGAGAAACAACTGAATTGAATTTTTGCTAATTAGTTAATTTAAATACTTGATTACTATCAATATTATTTACTTATTGAATATTATAATTGCGATCAACTTTGTATAGTTAATTAATATCTTGTGCTTTACATCATTATATATTTTACAAAAAGAATGAATTTAAGAGAAAAGTTGAAAACAAACCTCTAACAATTGCTTTAAAAGTAGTCTTTCACTATTACTCGCCAACTTAAAGTCCAACAAACAATATCATTTCTGATCTCTATCATAAAGTTTATTCAGCTATTGCTTTCAATTGTAGGTCCCATCGATATTTCGAGCATGCAAAACTACATCTAAAAAAATAGTTAGAATAATCAAGAAAAGTTATTATCAATTGCTTGTATTATTTCACAAATGTAAACTCTAAATAATCAAGAAATTACACGATCCAAAACAAACAAAAAAAGTCTAGCGTGAATAAAATGGACAATTACAAATTCTAAAGAAACAATAAGTTTTAAATTTGAGATTACAAAACTGTGAAATCTCAATACATCTGTGTAACTAATTAAGGAATGAGTTACTTGAGAATGAGTAACTATTTTTTGAGAAGGTATTTACTTAGAGTGAGCAACTTTTATGATCATTAGATGGAAAGAAGACAAATAATTATCCATCATCAACAGTCAACCTTAAAAAGATCTATCATCAGAGTTTTATTATTGATGACTTAATCACCAGCCATCCAAACAAATATTTGTTAATACAAGTAAAAACCAATTTTGAATAGGCCACGGGCCAGTAGCGTACGCAAAAAATTTTACAAGCAGTGTCGCTATAAAAAAGTAAATAAGAGAGTAAATCACTGCAATGACAAATATCATATTAAAAGATTGAATTTTTTTTTACAATATTTTTCAACCTATCACACTCAACAAATCATTGAGGATTAGAATGTATGACAAAATGACCATAAAAATATATTTAGAAAAAAATGTGATTTAGGTTGAAAAGTACTTTTTTAAAGATATGTTGTTATTGTATGTCGCATGACGATAGTTTGTATAATATTTTGAAATGCTAAACTTTTTGCCCTGTATCAACTTTTGAGCAATTATATAAAACTCTTTTAAAAATCACCCGTTTTTTGACTTATTCGTCCTTTCTTGCAAGCTAGATAAATTTTAAGATGTTAAATTTGATTTAGAAAGTTGTGAAAGATACTTTTGAAAAATATATCTTCCACTAAATTACAAATCAAAAGATTAATTTAGATTAATCCCATGTAATTTCATAAAATTCAACAAATAAGAAAATAATTGACTTCTTCAAGTTTTGAAAATTCTAATTAAAAAGAAGAAGAAGAAAAAAGTAAGAAAACTTATTTTATCCCTTTATTTTTTATATTTTAAAAATTCTTACAAGTATATCTAATATTTTTTTTCGACAAAGCGATGTCGGATGACGCCCCATAACTCAAGGTGCATCTGCCCCTGGCCACGGCACAGTAGCAGAGAAGCTACCTACTTTAGATTTTATGACAAACATTACCAAGATACAAAGTCAGCATAATTTAGTTAAGACAAATAATTGCATAGAAAATACTCCAATAAAGTAGTAAGCAAAGGTGAATCAAAACTCAACCTGATTTGTTACAGCCTTGGCCATTCTATGAAATTCTTTCTTCATCACACTTGAAGTTTGTTTTGCTTTGTGGTCTTCGATGTAGCAAGCAACACATTTATCTTTGTCCTAATAGTCACAGTTTTCTTATTTGCTAGACCTAAAGAATGACAAAATCATAATTTAACAAATAAGTTTAATTAAAAATTTAATTATAATACTAACAAATAATATACCAAAATATAGTTGAATAACATAATCAAAACTAACCTACAAGTATTATGTGGCGGCAGCATAAACATGACTATCAACAATAAACACAACGAAAATTAAAAGATTATGACAATTTGACATAATTATGTGAAATTCAATTAAAACAAACAAAATCTTCAAACCCCCCTCCCTTCAAGAAAAAGGTTAACATTGCTTTATTTACACGTACTATAAATATGAAATTATCAAAATGAGAGAATTCATTGTCAATTGTTGATTATATATAATTCATATATAATCTTTAAATTTATTAACTAAAAGAAATAAAAGATGATAATAATGAATGCGAGAAGACACTTGAATCAAAACCAAACCGCCAAGAAGAAAAGGCAGAAGTAGAAGAAGCGGCATATTTTCCAAAAATTTGATCAAAATTTTAGTTAAATAGTATTGTAGAAATTCTTTTTTATATAAGGTAAAATTCTAATTGATTTAAAAATGTTAAATATTATAATTTCTTATCAAAGAACTTTAAAATTTTAAAGTCCTAAAATAATTAAATGCGATCTTCAGCCGACTTTTTTTGGGGGGGAATTCATATTCAACCAAAAAATTTTACCTTTTCCTTTTGGGGTCTTCAGCGTCCTTTTTTTTGGTGAATTCTTCTTCAAGATTCTTTTACTTTTCTTTTAGGGTCTTCAACCGACCCTTTTTTTGAGAATTTTTATTCACTCTATTTTTTTTTTTGTTTTTTTTTTGAATTCTTATTCACCCATTTTTTTTTTTTTGTGTTGGGAAAAGTCATTCTTAATTAAAGGAAAATAGTGAAAAGATAATTTTATCTATTGCGAAGTCTTTTAATGAAGGGTAAAAAGTTCAAATCACATTATAAGATCTTTCACACTTTTAATATAACTAATTTAGAGTACGTGCATTGCACGTGTGTGTCACGTCAATATAAAAGATTGCATATAAAAAGAATGAAATATATAATATTTGAATTGAATGTTACATATGCAACATAATATTAATTTAAATGACAAAAATGTGTTTTCCTCTAAGTTTAGTATGTGTATGTTGCACATGTATGTCGCGTCAACTAACTCTAAAATAAATATAATATTTGCCTAAATGATAAAAATGAAATTTATTAAATTGTTACAATAAATGAAGTACATACCGGCCTATAATATATCCCCTCCCATTCTAGAGTCTTGACACATCAAGTAAACGGGTAAAGTTCCTTATGTTCTTAATCAATCAGTAAAGCCTTACTCAAACATCCTTTGAAATTGTAATTCCGACATCTTGTCCAAAAACGCAACTAATTTAAGTACTTAATTGGTCAAAGTCGATAGATATTGTTATGAAGGTATATTCTTTTATATGATTAGACATATAATAAGTTGAACTCCACCAACAACAACAAAAAATTGGCTAATGAATCATACTTCTCTCCTGTAGCTTTAGGAAATTCCAAAAATCGCTCGTTTTTTCCCTCGATGCCTCTTTTTATATCTTCAATCAATATTCTTTCCAAATATGACCTGAAAATCTCAAATAAATATAGATGCATAAACAAGCAACAAGCATGAAAATGTGTTTTATTAACATTAAAAGGAAAAGTAGAACCATGAGAATTTTTTAACCTAAAGCCATTATTTGTATACGTTTTACAAAAGGAAAAAAGGAACAAATTAGGAGCAACTTAAAAAAGACAACAAAGTAGGCAGTGACAAATCATTAACGCGTATATATTTCTTTAACGACATAAAACGCTGGAATATAGTCACATGAATCCTCTTGATGTGTCAATGGTCTATCTTCCTTGACAGTTTTGGTAAATTTCATCAGCTTAATAAGTCCAAAATCTGCAACTTTCAAATGTCCAGAATCATCCCGTAATATGTTTCTGTAAGGCACTGCATGCAATAGCATCTAGAAATACATTTAACAAAGAAAATCAGTTTATGTTGATTTACCAACTCAAAATCTTTTGTTAAAGTACATCTACTTTTGAAAGTCTCAGATTTTAGCCACCACGAGCTTCTCTCCTTGTAGCATCATGAAGCAGCTCTATGTCGACTCCATCTGGTGGTAACTGGACGTATCTCACCACTGATCCTCTGATGAAGCAGTTCCTCACCGAACGCTATTACATTAAAGGAACATGGAAAATGTTAATGGTAATACCAACGAAGAAAACATATCACATGAAAAATAAAAACATTATCAGGAAAAGGCAAATGGAAAGACAGAAGGAACGTGAACCAAGTAAACAAGGAGAGCGTGAAACTGCTAAACACACCAGTGTCAACCAGTAAATATACTATATTTGCATTTTACTTTTTTAGTACTTCTAATTTTCTGGAACTTTTCATGTCTTGTGCACCAGAAAAGGCATATGAATAGTTGCTTAAAGGCTACTTTTACATTGTTTTTCCGGATTTTGTTAGGCAGTAACTGTGGGCTATCTACTCTATGGTCTCTACTGGTCATTCAACTTTGGCATAGTTTTACTTTGTATTAACACAGAAAACATAGTCCCTTGCATACTTGGGAGATTGATCTTATAGAAGAATCCTCTGGCAATTGTTGATCAAGTTCCAATTTGTCCAACAACAACAACATACCCAGTGTGATCCCACAATACTCCCCTCAAGCTAATATAATCCGCGCAGAGACTTGTTAGTAGAGATAATGTACTCATTTCAGTCCCCTATAGATTTCCCAGTTTAATGTCCATAATAGAGCTTCTCACTCATTTTTGCTACTACTCTTTTGTAACTCTTATGCATTTCCTTGATGCCAGCAATGGGAACTTTGCTTCATAAAAAAAAAGATAATGTACTCATTTCAGGCATTAGTTCTGCAAGATCACATAACTCAAAGAAAAATCTATATAACATTAATAGTTGTCCTTCGGGATGGCTCAGTTGGTTTGGAGGGTGATTATCCACACGGGTGACCCGGGATCGATCCCCCCTCAATGCCATCTGAGTCGAGCATGTCGCACAGGGCTTGCCTAGTGCGGTTTACATCCCCTGTGTGGTTTGCAGGCTATTACACAGTGGGGGGTTTACACAGTGCGCACAAAGTGCTCACCCGAAGGGCAGAGGTTGTAGCTTAATAGTTCCCTTATCATTTTTGACCAATTGCCAAAAGGTTCAAAGATTCTTTTCTTGCTTTTATATATGGTAACCTCCATGGCTACATCTACCTTACCACTTAATCCTCCCTCCCGTCCATGTCATAGTGGCCCTTCCCACTTTACTCCCTTGGTGACTAGGACCCCCAACCTCAAGGATGGAGGCAGGGGGTGCTTTACAAAAGGTCCAATATAATCAAAATCTTACAAAATAATATTCACCAATTCATTATTAACCTTTCCCAGTGCACATATCCAACCAACAGTCAATAGCTTACAGGAAAACTATTGGTTCGTTGGAACTACAATCACAATATTATGGAACAGATACCATCCTTCCTCCTAGTGCGTACACACAAAAAAAAAGAACCTCAACAGTATAATTAGAGCCCAGTTGGATATAAATTCTTGAATATGTGCGTGTAGAGAGAGAGGAGGGACCGGGGGGGGGGGGGGGGGGAGTGAACACCACTTCCTAAAAGAAATCAACAGTAGAAATAAGAAATAAGTATAGCAAAGATATGGAAGAAAGAGAAGCGAACCCTCCAGAATTCCCTAGTGATTAACTTACTCAGCAAAATTGTCAGAGGCCTAAGAAAACTCTAACATGCTTCACCATCCAACCATTGTAGGTCATCCATAAAATATAGAAATGCAGAAGTTACCATTCCTAATCAAGAAGCATTACTTTATCCACCCACCAAAACCCGTATGAAGGAGAAAGGGGGTGCAATTACCATGTGAGGGTACTTGTCTTCATCAACGACCCTTGTATTTTCGAGCTTAATGTTGAGATACTGATCAACTGAATGGAGTGTGCCTCGGATAGCCAAATCATTCTTCAGTTCCACTGTCACTTCTCTGCCCACCATGTCCTTGAAGTATGAGAAAAACAACTGAAAGAGTGGGATGGGAGAAAACTCAGTTAGATACAAGTAAAGAATATAACGCTAAGAAAATGATTGATTTTCGTGAAGGAACCGGAGTTTCCAATCTACACCAATCCGAAGATTTCTTTTTCGTAGAAGACTTCAATGGTTATAGAGATTAAAGGGATTAGACTGAATAGAGAGAAATGAACAGCAAGCAGAAAAGGATAGAGTAACATTACCATTTTCTAATTCTATGGGATATCTCGTCAGTTGGCGTCTTTCAGGGGTTCAGCTGCCAGAAATCTGACATTTCAATACAGTATATGTTAACTAACAAAAATAATATCAGAATATTCTATTTCTACACAAATCTTACAAATTTCAATTATTCAAGTTCATTAAAATATTCAAAGTTCAAATTTTGAAGATGTGATGTTTTGTCCATCAAACTAACTTTTCAACCATCACTTTAATGCTTCCTTCCTTAATGACGCACATAATATATGAGTCAAATAAACTGCTTAAACTCTATGCAGCATCAAACACCATCACATAAAATGCAACGGAGGGAGTATCAATTACAGGGATATTACCTATCAAGTTTTCTAGCATATTAGCCTTAACTCGAGAGCCTGTTTCAATATCCTGATTTGAATTTAAAGAGCAATTCAAATCAAATTCGTGCATTTGAGAGATGGAAATGGTAAATGACTTGAAACCAAATGCTCTCATCCCAAATTATCGCAAAACAAACCACCTTTCTGGCTTTATTCATCCAATTTTTTTCTTAATAGAAATTACGAACACCTCTGAAGCCACTATCACATGGAAAGCAAACGAGAATCACATAGAACTATGACAAGTTGAGATTAAGGCTATATTCATTCATACAAAGCATTACAACACAAAATTTTCAGAATTCGTACTCTAACATTAAGCTCATTTAAAAGATGGACTAGGGTTTTAGTCTCAACAGAGATGCAGGTGAAACAAGGAAACGAAAAGGGCAACTTACAAATCGAATTCACCAGAGAGAGATATCTGAGAAACAAGCCCACTGCCGAACGACAACGGTGTTAAACACTGCCTTTACTTTCAAGCTGAAGTTGGGTGTATATTTTTGAAATTTCCCAAATACTAAGCTAGTGTTTGGACATGCATGATGAAATCCAAATTCCTCTTTGGAATCTGGAATTATGATTAGCTTTTTTAAATATAAAATTTGATCCATAAATTTATATTTTACACATAAAAATTCTTAAGTTTAATTTAATATTTACCTAGTAATTTTTTCCGTCTAAAATTAATACGAATATGTTTTTTTCTGTCTAAATGAAAAAAGTCCGTTTTAAAACGTTTTTTTCGTCTAAATCTAAAAATTAGTACAAGCATATTTATATTTTCCAATCATTTATTTGGATATAAATAAAATTTGTAAGTTGGTATTATCCTTATCAGTCTTTACAAGCATTTATATCGGGTCTTGTTTTTATTGATTTTTTTACGAGAATATCAAAGGAGTGATGAAATATTTACGAAATATGAACATAATGATATAGTTGCTAATCACATTGACCAACGTCTCAAAGTAACAGTGTTGGTTCAATCAGAGGCAGAGCTAGCAAAGGCCTAGATGGTTTATCAGCGAAAATTATACTATTTATACATGATGAAAATATCTTTTTTATGTATATATAGCAGATGTTGAATTCCCTTTGACCTTTTCGTGTGTTTACTTTTTATAATTCGAACCCCTTTAGTGAAAATTCTAGCTTCGCCAATGAATTTGATTCTCGATCATCTGATCAAGAAATGCATGTTCAACATGAGGAGATTGTTCGTACTATGTGAAAGGAATGTATTAAAGAGTGGTACATTTTAATTCATGTTCAATTTTACTTTTTATTGAATAGAATTCGATCAATAAATGTTGTAATTTTTTTAGAATAGTTTTGTGATCTTGTGTTATAATATTTTATGAACTTTTGTTCATTTGATAAGATTGTATAAAAATTAATTTTTTTTTTTTGATAGTTTTCACAACTTATGAGATTTTATGTTTATGCAAAAAAATATAACTTAAGAAATTGAAATTGCATGTCCAAATAAAACTTCAATTTCATCTCATATGATTTCAAATATCAAGATTTTAAATCATAATTTTATCTCGCATGGCCAAATAGACCTAAAATATACCAGTGTCCAAATTTCATTATTTGCATCCATTTCGTTTTTTATTTTCCTTTTTTTAAGAGAAAATATCCTCATATATTCCTTTAATTTGCATTTAGATTGTACAAAATGATGATTAATATAATTGATTTAATTACCTAAAAAAATATTTTTCATGAAAATATATATTTTATCTTCCTAAATTTATTTACACCCCCACACACAGCACACAATTAAATTATTGCTAGTTTTATTATTAGTAAAATCGAGAATTGTCTATAAATAAATGTAAAAATTATAGATGTGATAAAAACAAATTGAACATTCAAGGTTGATAACGTTCACATTATTCGAAAGATATTAATAAATATAAAGGCTTTGTGCAAAAATATGTTTTTCTCTATGGTTAGTGATTGAGGCGAACTAATTTGCATACCATTTAATAAAAGAAATATTACACAAATATTTTTTTTAACTAATTTAAAAGAATACAGGGATGAGCCATAGAAATGCATTTAGATTATGATAAAATTATCAATTACATATCTTAAATATGTGAGGTCTCATCTCCCTCTGAATTTATTTTTTTTGTATTAATTACTTCTTCGCTAATCACTTGATAAGGAAACAAGTTAAACATATCATGTATGTGCATAAACGAGTCAGTACTAAATAAAAATAGAAATTTTAACGATTTATTTCATCTGATTCTTTCATATTCAAATTGAGAATATCTTCGTCTTTCAAGTATCCATTTATAAGTTATTGAATTTTTACCTTATCATCTGTGATATATTTTAATGAAACATAATTTTTCATTTTTTTTTTTAGCTGTATTTTTTTCTTTTTGCATCTATATACACTAGAGGATGAAATATTACTTAGAATCTTAATTTTATACTTTATTGTGTTTGACATATGAGAGGTGATGAGGTCCGATTAATTCAAATCTAAAAGAATAGAGTTAAAATAAGATATTAAATCCCTCCTTCTATGCTCAATAAGCGTTGTAAACACATATGTACATAATATATTTTAAATATAATTTTTATTAAAGTGAAGAGAGTAAATAAAATTAAAAAAATAAGTAGAGGGTGAATAGGATCCTCACGTAGTATAAAAGGTTAATACTATAAAAAATGTTAATTTAGGAGATGATAGAACTATCACATACTTTAAATGTGTAATTAACAATTTTATAATAATCAAATGTGTTTTTATGTCTTATACCAAGAATATATTTTTGGAATTTATTGATATTGTTATAAATATATTTTATGTATTATTATAATTAATGTCTATTTTATTTTTTAGAGAGAAGTCAAGGCCGGTTACTTTTAGATCAAGTTAGTTTTTTTTTTATACATAGATGAGTTTCATTTTATTGTATGTCATCCTCAAGAGAAATAATAATGTTTGTCTCGTCTCTCTATTTTTTGGGTATATTACTATTGTTGCATATTTAAAGAAATAAATTTATTTCCGAATATATTTGAGTAATATGATTTACAAGAGATTTTGATATTCCCTTATTTTCAATTTGTTTGTTTTACTTTACTTTTTAGTTTGTTTCAAGGTTTGTTACTTTTAGACCAAGTTATAAATCAGTGAGTTGTATATTATTATATTTCATCGCCAAAAGAAATAATAATATTTGTCTCGTCTCTCTATCTTTTAGGTATATTGGTATTGTATATTCAAGTTTTTTTTTGCATATATTTGAGTAATATGATTTACAAAAGATCTTCATATTTCCTTCGTTTCAATTTATTTGTGATACTTTACTTTTTAATTTATTTTTAGAAAATATCTTTTTTCCTTTTTGATAATTTTTTAGTTTCAACTTTAAACCTGACATATATATATGACCACAAGATTAAAATATATTCTGATATATTTTAAATATTTTTAGTTTAAGATTATAATATTCAAAACTATTTATTATATATTTAAATATTATGTCAAGTTAAAACTAGACAAATAAATTAAAACCGAGTGAATATTATTTAGTTAAATTTTCAATAAAAAATTGGGTTGTTTTATCACAAAAAAAAAAAAAAAAAAAAAAAAAAAAAAAGAAGAAGAAGAAAGAAGAGGAAGAAGAAAGAAGTGGATGGATTATCGAGTGTGGTCTCAAGTCATGGATGGATCAGCATAACTGCACTTTGAAGTTTCCCCAATCACCCTCCCAACGACTCTTGGCATCTTACGGAGTGTCGTGTTCTACAAACTCTTTTTAATTTAAACTACCTTTTTTTTCCAAATAAAATTTTTCTCTTCAGTTTTACAGTCCCAAATCCATATATATTGCTGTATTCTCGTAATTGTTCTATAGTATAAGTTCCGTATGTAAATTGTGTTGCTTAGTAATAATTTCATTCATTAGGGCCAAGCTTTAGGTTTTATTATCACTACCGGAAATGGTTCCATGGGGCGGACTCTCTTGTTGTTTGAGTGCAGCTGCGCTTTATCTTCTGGGCAGGAGCAGTGGAAGGTTTCTACTTCTCTTTTATTAGTTATTTTCTTTTTTCTGGTTCTCGATTTTCATTACATGTCCGTGAATTTGTTTGTTGTCTAATGCAGAGATGCTCAAGTGCTTAAATCCGTTACTAGGGTTAATCAATTGAAGGATCTTGGTAAGTAACTTTGTTTTTTTAGATATCATATGGATGCCTTACTCTCTCCAGTAGACGTCTCAATTACCATTACAAGGAGTTTTGCATTATATCTCTACAGCAGGCTGTTACTGCATTCATCGTTCATAGAAAACTCAGCCACTTTATTTGAAGGACGAACTTTGTATCCATCGGGAAAAGAGAAGAAAGGCAGATGGATTTTTAGTTTAAGTATGTGTACCTATACACTTGTTACTCTTTTGTTGTAATATGTTCGACCATGGTGTGTGTGTGTGTGCGCATTTAGCTCCGTGTACGAAAATTGTTTTTGATGCAGCTTAGCTTACTAATTTAAACTAGAAAAATGGAGGTTCAAACTTTTGTGGATCTCGATATATATGTTGAGTGAGCACCAAATGAGAGTCAGGTCCTATCCACATCAGAGTTAGGCTGTGTTAGATGATATACTTAGGCACCTCAGTCCCATGGTAAGTTGAGTAAACTGGGGATACTATACAAAGTGGATGCTGAAAAGGTGTATGACCATGCAAATTCGAATTTCCTCTTATATGGAGGAATGAATTTTCCATTGCAGTTCTGTGGGAAGGTTTTCGTTTAACATTGATGGATCTACTTTTGGTTTCTTTACGAGTAGTAGAGGTACTAGACAAGGATATCCCTATCTCCTATGTGTCCCTTTTAATTATGAAGGCGCTTAGCAAATTATTGGAGTAGCTGAGAACATGACGGTAACTCTGGTTCATTGTGCATGAAAAAGAGATATTAGATACTTGTTCAAGAGAGATGTTGGTATGGTTTGAAGCAGTTTTGGGACCACGAGTCAACATGAGAAAGTTGGAATTGATACTGGTAGTGGTCTAGTGGATGAAAACTTGTGTCATTGGCTTCAAATTTTTTTGGATTACCTTAGGGAGGAAGTGGTAGTGGAGTTCGCTGATTGAGAAATTCGAGAGGCTGGAGAGTGGGAAAAAATAGTTCTGTCAAACAGATTAAAATGATCCCTTCTATAGTCTGCTTTCTCAAAACAAAAGAACAAAAAACAAAAAAACCTCAAAAGGTCTGCCTTGTCCAGGCTTCATTCATACCTACTAGATGTCCCTGTACTTCTGTCTTGTTTCTGTCTCTAGTGACAAATGAAGTATCATTTAGTCAAATGGAAGCATCCCCTCTGGAGGAGGGGCATTGGGTGTTCGTCACATTTCAACCTTTTATAAGTACCCTCACGGAAGTGATTATGGTGTCTTGGCTTGAAAATGATACTGTCGCTCTGTGGACAACGGCGATGCAACTAAAATATGGAAATACCAAGCACGTTGGTCCGCTAAAGATGTTACTCCAATTTATGGAGTTTGCCTATGGAAAGGAAGAATAAAAGGGTAGACGTACTTCTCAAATTGCAATGTTTATATTCGGAAATGGAAATTGCATATGGTTTTGGCAGGATGTTTAGTTTTTTTCTGCTTTTTTGGGGTGGGGATGTGGAACTAACCATAACCTTTGCACGGTTGTAATCCATAGCAAGGAAGAAAGAAGCCACTGTGACAGATTTGATCAGGAGTACTGGTGGAATACTGTGGGACATAGTTTTCAGAAGAATCATCGAAAATTGGTAATGGGATGACATCGAAGAATTTCTCACTAGAATCTACAATTATCTAAGGAGGGAGACAATAGAATGATATGAAGAGGACCATTGCAGAAAGTTTTTTCAGTTAGATCTTGTTATAAATGTCTAATGAACAGAGAAGACATTAAATCTCTGTGGAGTAGGAAGACAAAAGCTCCAATTTGTGCCCAAGCTTGGACGCCATTCTCACAGCGAACAACTTAACAAAGAGATGGCAGGTAGTGATTATTGATCAATTGATCTTGCATGTGAGTGGAGAGGAACATACAGATCATTTACTTGCACATTGTGCTTTTCCCACTACTCTGTGCCTCTGTGGAGCTTCATTTACTCTGATTTTTAACATTGCTTTTGTCACTTCTGTGTGGTTACAGCCAAGAATGGGAAAAAGGACTTGACAAGTTGGAGGAGGATCAACATTGGGAAGATAAATTAAGAAATTAGGAAGGTTGCACCTTTATTTATATTCTGGTTGATCTGGAGATAAAGAGTAGAAGATTATTTGAAGGAATTGAAAAGTGTTTGTGGAGAAGAAGAATTATTTACTGTGTTCCTTGTATTTTTTATGTAAGATGGCATCCTTTATGCATGGATAGTTGGATGTATGTTTTGGATGATTAATATTATGTGTTATTGTAATTCAGGCACAATCTTCGTGTAATTAATAAAATGATATTCGAAAGAGGAACATCTGTTTGCTCCGCATCATTACGAATTCTAGAGTTTAGAACTTAATATTGGATAGTTATATATATCTTATTGTGCCTTTTTTAGTTAATTCTCTTAACCTTGAATGATCTTGGTACTCCTTTTATTTTAGCACAACTACTAGATACTGCATCCAAGGTGTTGCCTCTGGTGGTTACTATATCTGGAAGGGTTGGTTCAGATACACCAATTAACTGTGAGTACAGTGGTCTACGAGGCGTGATTGTGGAAGAAACTGTATGTTATCTCGTTCTTTAAATAATAGCATAGGATGTCTGTATACCTTTCTATGATGTTCTATTAAATGTTCTTGATATTATTACAGGCCGAACAACACTTTCTGAAACACAATGATGCAGGCTCTTGGATACAGGATTCTGCTTTGATGCTCTCCATGTGTAAAGAAGTTCCGTGGTACCTGGTTGGAATGACTTCCTCTTGTCTTTCTATCTTAATAATAATCCTGTAGGCTGTATAATGAATTCTTAAGAATTTTGTGGTACTTTGAAGTTTGATCTATGAATTTTTAATAGTTTTTGACTTGTGTACTAGGATGATGGCACAGGTCGCACTTTTGTAGTTGGTGGCCGTGGTGCCACGGGTTTGGTACTGACAGTTGGAAGTGAAGTTTTTGAGGAAGCGGGGCGATCATTTGTGCGAGGGACATTGGATTATCTCCAAGGTCTTAAGGTCTGTTTTCACATATAATTGCTGTTCAACGTGTAAGTCATAGTCATGCTTGGGTGTGGTTTCACTGTATAGTTCACTTTGGGTGAATAAAGAGGAGAAAGAAAGGAAATGGAGAGGATGTTAAAGAAAAGGGAAGAAGAATATCTCTCCACATTTTTCTCCACCAAAATTTAGAAATGAAGAGATGAATCTTCTTTGCCAGTTGTACCAAATAAAGGGAGGGGGATAATAAATAGTTCCCATGGAGATGGCGAACAGTCTGTTCTTCTTTCCTTTTCCTCCTCTGCTTTTCACAACCAGTCATAGAGCAGGTTGTAATTGCATTTTCATAACTGTGTTTGTCTAAAAAATTTTTGATGGTAACTTTGACTCTGACCTATTTTTTCCACAAGTAAGAGGCCAAAGCCATTTTTAACTAGCATCGTATGTAGTGAACGTGGTGCATTCCAGGAACCCAGTCTCACCAGTCATTTGCATATCTGTTCATGTGTGACCATGTTTTTATGTATTTTGGTGAAGTTAATTAACTGATGATTACTTTTGAAGATGCTTGGAGTGAAGAGGATTGAACGTGTGCTGCCAGTTGGTACTCCTTTGACTGTTGTTGGCGAGGTATGATATGCCTTTTGAGCAGAAAAAGTTACAACACTTCCCTGGAAGGGAGTAACACAAATTAACAGAATTCAGATGATGCTAATAGCAACTCTCTGTCAGCTTATTGTTTAGTCGCTCACTGTGTATTTCTCACACTGATGTTATCAAAAAAATTATTCCTAACACTAACTGTAAATAGAATTGATGATAGCTAAGAAGAATGATAGTGAAACAAAACTCCTTCTATATACTTATTAATTCTCAGCACCTTGTGGTTCTTTATTTTCTTTAAGGTACTGTAACTCTTAGTAATAGTTTTCACAGATCTTTGTTGCATCATGTAATTGTGGTTCTTGGAAGAGTAACAAAAGAAGAAGAAGAGGCGACTTCCAGAGAGGATTCAACTCTAGAACAAACTCAAAATGATTCAAGAGTTACAGAAATTCAACTAACTGGTTAAATGGTGCACATCCTTAAAAAACAAAAAATACATATCAAGACAGACCTATGAACATCCTCAAAATATATAAAATGACTCAGTTCTTTTGTTGCAGTTGAGTGGAAGCAAGCATCCAGAGTTTGGACTTGCTTTTAATTTGTCATTCGTTGTGTTTTTCATGGTCATCATGACCTGATTGGTAGGGAATAGTTTAAAGGGACATTAATAAATAAAATAGCAAATAGCGAATAGAAATAGCTATCAAGGAAATAAGAGGATTAAAATGACTCAGTTCTTTTGTTGCAGTTGAGTGGAAGCAAGCATCCAGAGTTTGGACTTGCTTTTAATTTGTCATTCGTTGTGTTTTTCATGGTCATCATGACGTGATTGGTAGGGAATAGTTTAAAGGGACATTAATAAATAAAATAGCAAATAGCGAATAGAAACTATCAAGGAAATAAGAGGATTAAAATGCATCAATATTACAAGACTACTGTAGCTATAATTAAGCATTCATGTTCACTTCTACTACATTACTGTGTGCGTCAGGGGGGCTGGATACATATAAGAGCTGTTTGCATAGTGTATCAAGTTCCTTTTTCTTTTTGATTGTATCAGGCTGTTAAAGATGACATTGGGACAGTTCGGATCCAGCGACCACACAAAGGCCCGTTTTATATATCTCATAAAACTATTGACCAGCTCATTGCAAATCTCGGGAGATGGGCAAGGTTGATATGCTTTACTTTCCAGCTGTAATCACCCCTATATTTCCCCTAGTAATTTTACTTACTTCTTCACATGCCCACATCCAATGTTATGTTCAAATTCATAGACATGAGTACGTTCTACTTCAATTAGGTTCGTAGTATATTTTGTAGGATCTGTATGAAGTACCATTACCACTATCATATCTGTTCAACAAAGATATGTATAGAAAAATAGAAGTTCATGAAATAACTTGCATGAACATATCAATTCCCCCATGAGTATGTCAAGGCGCCCCCAGGAATTGTTGGTGGTAGCCTTGTACATGGTATTGATAAGTTCTTTTCCTTTCAGGTGGTATAAGTATGCTTCAATGGGGTTTACTGCTGTCGGTGTATATCTACTTGTGAAGCATACTTTTCATTATGTGATGGAAAGAAAGCGTCACTGGGAATTGCGCAGGAAGTATGTTCAAACCAAGACTCTTAAAACTGCAGTTTTTTTCTCTTTTTTCCTTTTTCCCCTTACTAATCCTTCCTTCTGAGTTTTGTATCTATTAAAGCACTTCATAAATGTCATAAATGTTTGGGTACATTAGAGATGCTTGTACAAATTACTACAGAACAGGGTAGGAGTTGTACCTCACTATGCTATCTGCTCATGTTTGATTTCAAGGATAAGCTGAGATGCAACAGTTTAAGATGTCTCTTTCTTCTTAGCTTGCGTCCCCTTGCTCAATTGGGGCATAAAATGAGTTTCTAGGAAAGATGCTTTGGAAGGATGTCGAGGTGCGCGGAAGCTGGTCCAAACACCACAATTATTTAAAAAGAGAGAGCTTTTAGAGATGGTAAAGCCAGATTAGTAATTTAGAGTTTAGGGTTTGATGCAGTACTAAAAAGAGGACAGAGGGACGGGAGAGAGGATATAAACTAGTAAGGGGAGAAAGAGGGAAAGTTGACAGGAGAGTGAGAGAAAGGACAGAAGCTATTACAGGGAGATATTCACGAAGTGTTGGTTCATCAACTGCATTAGAGCTTACTGTTTAGTGACAAGAAATGAGAAAAAATACCTATAATGACAAAATACAAGGAGCTTTCGATGCATATAAACAATGGGTGTGCATATTCCATTTCCATGCACAAAATGCACTGTGTGTGTTCAGAAAGGAGGCATAATTTGGAGATACCACCGATAGGGACAGGAAAAACCTTTAGACTTTACTTGTTATCAGGTTCTTACATATAAATGCACCCTATTCTGTTGTTATGGGCTTGGGCCACATGTTATATTGCATTCTACTAAGAAGTTGAGGAAGACATGTTATACTGAATTCTAATAGAAAACCAGGAAGATCTTATATGCATGTCCTTTTCCACATGGGAGAGATGGACTTTTTTCCGAGGGCAGCAACGAAGACGAGGTTTGTGCCCAAGAAATAGTCTATACATGTGTATCTTGTTTGGATGTTTTCAGTCCATTGAGCACTCACCCTTCCTGAGAATGAATGAAGTATATTATTAAGAATACAGAATTTGATGAGTGCCACAAGCACCAAACTGTGCCACTGCCACCCAATTCTTAGATAAGCAAAGTAGTAGCAGGCTAATATGAATGTTAGCCCCTTAAAATATTTGTGACCTAGTATTTTTCAGCTTAAGGTAACTTTCTTGGTATTTACCTCCTTCCAACTTTGCGAAGAGCTTGGAATTTAGCCTCCATGGCACTTATATGAGCATTTTGGTGTAACGGAATAGGAGAGTTTTTGAAGGGGTGGAGTACGACTTTGCATCACTTAGGCTTGCCTTTTATTATTGATCAACTTTTGGTGCACCCACGAGGTACCTGTTAGTATAGATGAATTATTATCTTCTATTGAGAAGTGTATTTTTATGGGAGTTCTCTACTTTTTGGTACACTTGTCGTATGCAGGTTTTTTTTTCTTCATAACATCAGTAAACTATTGCTTTATTAAAAAAAAAAAAGCATTGTGTTAGAGATCCTTCAATTATGGAACTTGTTAAACCAAACAAAAAATTTTGGTGCAATTTTCTTCCATCGTCTTTGATACATATATGATAATGGTACTAACAATGATGAGCAACACCAAGAAGGTGCAAGAGCAAAATTACAAAAATGACAAGTACTATTTTAAGGGAAGTTCAATTCTCATCTCTACTCTACCTACAAATACTATTAAATTCCACCTTATTACCGTGTCGCCACTCAACTAGGAAAGATAAAGCGGAGTATGGCATACTTTTCTGCATCTTTTTATGTTAGTAGATTGATTACAAATCTTGCACTTTTTGTATAAGTTCCTTTTAGGGAATGATATTTCTTAGTTTATCCAGGCTAATATAGGATAAAGACATATATGACTTGCATATGTATTTCCTTTCATTGGTTTCCTTTCTAGTTTTGGTGAATTCTTGATTCTAGTAGTGAGAACTTCATTTTGGCTAATTTGATGTTTGTTTTTATGAGGTTCATATCGATTAGGTTGGTCGATCCAATTAACATTAACGTAAAACAGTCCTGAGTAGTGAAACTTTGTTCCTTTTCTTTTCCCCTTAAAATTTCCAATCCTGCAAGATTGGCTCATCTGGCTTAGGAAGTGAGCTTGCCAAAAGTTCTGGGGTTATCTTTTTTGGTGATCTAGATCTCTTAACGCTTATGGCTTTGAACTTCTTGAAATATATTTGTGCAGCAATATTTTCTTTTGGAGTGGATAGATTCTGTGCCCTTCATTCTTATGTTCTTATGTTACTGGATTCTTCCATTGATGTTGTTACAATACCGTACAAATCAAGTGACAGTCTTTTCTGTTTTTCCTTTATTTTACCTTTTTTGGGTCATAATCCTAAATTTGAGAAACACTTGCACGTGCAGAGTTCTTGCTGCTGCTGCTAAAAGAGCAGGACATGAGGATGAAGGTAGCTTGCCTGGTTTACATCTATCTTAATGTCTCAACCTTTTGGATGCTTTGCAGTCAAATTGTTTTATTTTGCTTCCTTTCCTTTTTTAGGTTCTAATGCTACAGCAGAGAATGGAGTGGATAATAAAAAGGACCTCTTAATGCCAGATCTATGCGTTATATGTCTGGAGCAGGACTACAACTCAGTTTTTGTCCCGTAAGACCCTTTCGCGAAAGCTTTTAGTTGCCTCTGATTATTCGAAGTTTTTTTATATTTAATATGTTGTACAATTAAAGAAAAAAGAGCATTTGGTTCTTACCATGAGAAAAACTCCCTGAAAAGGCAGTGTCGCATTTAGAGATGCGGTTTCAACGCTCCCCTCTGTCAACCCACTTCAAATCTTCTCTCCCTAGTTTCTGGCCCATTGTCTATGGCAAGCAATAGGTTGTTGACAAGTTGAAGCTGAGGCTTTCGAGGATGCATGATGTTAACTAAGATGCTATGCAAACTAATAAATAATTGGTATAGAATGTTGATAACCAAGTTCCTCTCTTTTCCTTAGTTTTGCTTGTCATAAACAAGATGCCTTCTGACCATTCATCTTCAATCACTACCTGTTCAAAAATTTAGATTTTCGGGACATTGCTATGCTGCAAAAATTGTGAAATATTCAGGAATTATATGCCAACCCCAACTTGTTTGGAAGGTGGTTTAGGAGTGTTGTATGGCTAACCAATCACAATAGAAGTAGTGTTCATATACGCAGTACCAACTAATTCAGATAAAACTACTGATTAGAAAAAACTATTTCAGATAAATTTAGTTTTACCTGAATGAAGATCTTAAAAGGCAAATTGTTTAGTATTGGAATGAAATGTCTAAATAGAGCGAAATGGATTTGGAGAACTCATGCAGCTGCCTCAACTTATTTTGGATTGAGGGATATTTGAGTTCATTTGATTTGAATAATGACGGATCAGCTTCAATTTTGTCCATGTTTAGGCCGCTGAATGAGATTCTGAAAAAATAATAGCATCTCCCAGACTTATCGTCAGATTTTCCTATTTTCCAATTCTGTAAGTGTTTTGCTGTTGGGTTGATCCATCCCATTTGGACAAATCCACTTAAACACACTGCACAATTTAACTAGAGGACTTTGAGGGGGTAAGAGTAGAAGAAGAACGCAAGGAAAAAGCTGCAGAATAGGAGCATTTTGTTCCATCCATTATTCTATCTATGTCTATCTGTTGTTTAACATCGTAGTATTGCCCTTAAGAGACTGCTGGCAACAGTCTGTTACAAAATGGAACAGGAGACGGGATACTGAAGGTCTAGTGTCCTCACCCTCTAATTTAATTACTTACTGGATGGTAATTTGACATCCCGGCGCTAATGCCAAACTTGAACATTTTATGTTGGTTTTTATGCAGAAAGATACCCATTGCGCTGAAAATTGTGACTTTGCTTGATACGATGATGCTTATGGTGCACTTACCTGTTTGTTTCGCAGGTGTGGTCATATGTGCTGTTGCATGACGTGCTCTTCCCACTTGACAAACTGCCCACTTTGTAGGAGACGGATTGAGCAGGTTGTGAAAACTTTTCGTCATTGATCTGCACATTATGTCATAGTCTTAGTTAACATCACACATGGATGAGCAGAAAGCTGATTCTCTCGCTGCCTTGTTGAAATCGTCTGCTAAAATATCATTTTCTCGCTCATAAAATCAATTTTCTGGTTGTAATAGCTCATTCAAAGGTTTATACAAGTGTTTGACCTTTTTTGAATGTCGGATATTAACCTGTAGATAGTATTGAGAGCTGGATTTTGTCATAAATTGAAGAGTTTTATGACATTATGATGTATAGTCTCCATTTATGCAATTACCCTCCGCTCAACGGTTAAACTTGTGCTATTGTTTCACATACTTGGGCTAACATGTAACTATCATTTTGAAGTAAGGTTATTGTAGAGCTTAGTTTAACTGCATTTCCATCAAAAGGTTTTTTGAATTTTATTTGGTAAGAAAATGGATTTGGAGCATGAACAACATAACACAAGAGTCCAATATTGGATAAACAAAAATAAGGTAGGATCTAACTTGATATTATGTTTAAAAAAATGAAGAGTGAGCTTAATTCAATACGCAAAATGAACTTATGAGGTGAAGATTATAACAGTCTATTCCGTTATTCGGAATGTTTTCTCTTACATAGTGCCGCATAATGGAGATTTTTCAATTTGTTACTTGTTCGTCCCTCTCTCGTGAAAATAGTCTTCCCTTTATTGATGGCTTAGACTCATGTCTATAATCAGTTGTTCAAATGATTCTCATTCAATATCAATGTTGTGGGTATTCATTGAAAACTTCACATGTACTACTGCTAATACTTTTTTTAATACTAAGACCACATATTTGTATTCGTTAGTAGGTGACAATCCAACGAAGCAAGGCGAGAATGATATTATATGTTTTTTCTAGCTCATTTTTTATTGGATAGAAATGTAAAAACGATAGAGAGAAATTTATACCTAAAAAGTTTCAAATGCTTTCTATTGAGATTATTATCCATTTTTACTGTTCATAGTTAGTTAATTACTGTTCACGGTAGTTACTTAGTTGAATACACTGTTGGAGTTAGTTAGTCGGTTACATTGTACAGCTGACATGAGCTGGCATAGCTAGGCTAGATATTTTCTTCTTCTTCTTCTTGTATAAATACACTTCGAGTGAATCAGTTGAAGCTTAAGCTTCACATTTAACCAATTCATGTTCTCTGTTTTCTCTCTTCCATGGGAGCTCTTTTGGCTAGTCCAAACTTTCAGTGAAGCTCATCTCACAACTACATCCAGATCGTCGGATTTCAACATGGTATCAGAGCTGCGGAGTTGAAGATCCTCAGCCTCTAGGTTTATCGATTCACTCAATGAAATTTTCCCTCTTTTCGATTTCTGAATCAATCGAATTGTTGTCTTACCTCTTGCTTAACTTTTGAAGTTTTTTTTCCTCAATTTGTGTTGAATTTCGTTCTTCGAAGTACATAATTTCAATTACAAATTTTCACATTCCTTCATCATGGTGAACATCGATGAAAATGTTCAGACCGCCATTGATTCGAACAATCCCCTGTATATACACCCCTCTGATAACCCTGGTGCGATGTTGGTACCAGTAGTTTTCAGCGGAATTGGATATCGCTCTTGGAGGAGAAGTGTATTGCGATCGTTGTCAGTGAAGAACAAGCTAGGTTTCATCAATGGGGAATGCATTAGACCCAAATCTGATAATTTGACATATAGGCAATGGGAACGATGTGATAATATGGTCACCTCTTGGATATTGAACTCACTCTCTAAGGAAATCGCTGATAGTGTCGAGTATGTTGTTGATGCTGCTGAACTTTGGAAAGAACTGGAGGATCGATATGAACAGACAAATGGCGCTAAGTTGTATCAAATACAAAATGAGATAAATGATTTGTCTCAAGGTTTCCTTGATATTACTGGATATTACACCAAAATGAAAAAGCTATGGGAAGAACTCAGCACCTTGAATGCAAGAGCCCAATGAAGTTGCGACTGTACGTGTGGAGCTAAAGACAATATGCACAAGGCGGAACAAGATAGGAGGTTGATCCAATTTTTGATGGGCTTGAACGAAATATATACTTTGATTCGAGGCAGTATCTTGATGATGAACCCTTTGCCTTCAATGGCACAAACCTTTTCTTTGTTGGTACAGGATGAACAACAGAGAGAGATAAAACCTTTGAAAAATCTTAGCCTTGAATTTACTTCCCTCAATGCCTGTGTCACTAGGCCAAACTCATACAAAACAAACTTTCTCCAAGTAACCAACACACTCCTTCAGGGCAGTACTACAATAATGGAAACAAGTCTCAATTGTACTGTGATTACTGCAAGACACCTGGGCACGTTAGAGGAAAGTGCTTCAGGTTGTATGGCTATCCATCGAATACCAATGGTACTGATCAGAATTCAAACAACAATCAAAACTTCACAAACAACTCCACCATCAGTCAGGGTTCCAACAATGCTTAAAATTTCAATCGACAAGGGCAAAATTTCAACCAAAGGTATAATAACCAAAATTCCAATCCAAACACCAATCGGGGTTACAACTCATACAGGCATGCCAAGGGAAATAGGAGCAAAGCAACTGCAAATGCTTGCTATTCATCTGAAGTGTACCATGCTAAAGGATCTGGAGATGATCAGGACCAGGAAGAAAAATACAATTTGACTCTTACCAAGGACCAGTATAGTCAGGTACAACACATGATAGAACAATTCCAAGGAGGAGATGCAGGGGAGAGCTCTCAACAATTCAACAATTTTGGTGGAGATGTCAACTTTGCAGGTATTTTAGTTTGCACATCCTCTATTGATTTTGGGAAACTATCTTATGAATGTTTCAAGAACAAGTATGACTCATGGATTTTAGACTCAGGGGCTTCTAACCATATGACCTTTAACAAATCTCTTTTACATGACATCATTGACCTACCTTATCCCCTACTGGTACATCTTCCAAATGGTTACAAGGTTAAAGTGACACAAATAGGTAGTGTAACACTTAGTCCTAATATTAATCTAAGGAAAGTGATGTATATACCCTCTTTCAAATACAATCTGATTTTTAGTTCATACCATGATCCTGCATCTGATTGCATTGTCAGCTTCACAAGAGTCTTTTGTTTGTTGCAGGGCCCTTCAATGAAGAGGCCTCAAGTGATTGGTAGAGTGATGGAGGGTCTCTATTTTCTGTGTCCAAGGTGTTTGAATAACAACAGTCCTAGTCTAGACAATTCATCTCATAGTTCTGCTTTAGTTGCCACTTGCTGTAATATTTGTAATAGTTCATCTGTAATAACTGAATGTACTCTTCATTCACCTGTTACTCAAATTCCTTGTCATGATAATAATACTACTCATTTCACAAGTAATCAACCTCTTTTCACATGCAATTTCAATTCAAATGAATTTGACAGAGATAATGTTGCGGCTATGTGGCACAGTAGGTTGGGACATGTCCCTTTTGTCAAAATGAAGGCTATCCATCCATCCCTCTCACTTTCTCCACAAGACAACCTTTCTTATGCTTTATCTTTCCCATGGCACGACAAGAGAGGCTTCTTTTCCCACAGAAAACCACTCAAACTTCCCAAATCTTTGAACTACTACACATTGATCTTTGGGGACCCTACCACACACCAACACATGCTAACCAAAAATACTTCATCACCCTTGTGGATGACTTTAGTAGGTCCACCTGGACTCAACTGTTAGCTTGCAAGAGCAATGCTCTACAAGTGATCAAGGCTTTTACTGCAATGGTAGAGAATCAGTTCAATACAACTGTCAAAGTAATTAGGACAGATAATGGACTAGAATTTGTTACCTCTGAATCAACCATTTTCTTTCAATCCAAAGGAATAATCCACCAAAGAACATGTCCTTACACACCACAACAAAATGGTGTGGTTAAAAGGAAACATAAATATCTCTTAGAAACTGCTAGAGCCTTACTATTTCAGTCTAAACTTCCTCCCAAGTATTGGGGAGAATGTATTCTATGTGCAACATACATTATCAATATGTTACCATCCAACATATTAAAGGGAAAATGTCCCTATGAGATTCTGTTCAAGAGACCTCCTCAATATTCACACATGAGGAGCTTTGGATGCCTTTGTTACCCCATTGTGCCAATTCCTCATAGAGACAAATTCCAACCTAGAACAACCCCTCATGTCTTTGTTGGATATCCTTTTGAAACAAAGGGGTACAAGGTCCTCAGCCTAGCTACAAAGAAGATACATATATCTAGGGATGTGATTTTTCATGAAAATGTTTTTCCTTTTTGCTTTCCTTCCAATTCATCTGCTCCTACTTCTTTTCCTTCTGTGTACAATTCTATTCCTTTCATTGATGTATTGCCTAGGGTAGATACTACCTTTGCACCACCTCTTTTAGATGAGTCTGCAGGCACAAGTGTCACACTTCCTGATTTGTCACTCGAACCTGATACCACTCCTACTGATACTGATGCTCCACCTGAACCTATCCTTACACCACCAATCCACCATCAGACTCACCACCATCCTGACATACATACCACACACCAGTCCATCCCTGAACCTAGAAGATCTACTAGGGAACACAAAACACATGCTCACATGACTGACTAATTACATTCCATACCAAACCTGAAACCTCAGTCCACCAACACTACCTCTCTCACTGCTATCTTCTCTAACAATCACCACATATCTCCTGATACTCTAACTTCTGACAGTCAAATACTTGTGAGAAATGTTTGCAATAACAGGGAACCAACTTCTTATGAGGAAGAAGCTATAGATCCTGCTTGGCAGACAGCTATGATACAAGAGTTTGAAGCTCTACATTTGAATCATACATGGAACTTAGTTGCGTTACCACCTGGGAAGAGAGCCATAGGCTGCAAATGGGTTTACAAGGTGAAACACAAGACTGATGGGAGTGTAGAAAGGTTTAAGGCAAGGTTAGTTGTGAAAGGGTATACTCAGCTAGAGGGAATAGATTACACTGAAACTTTTTCTCATGTGGTTAAGACGACAACAGTCCGAGCCTTACTTGCCATAGCAATAAAGAGGGGTTGGCACCTAGCCCAACTAGATGTGAACAATGCATTCATACATGGAGACTTGCATGAAGAAGTTTATATGCAAGCACCCCCTGGTCTAACCTTGCCCTCTCCCAATGTTGTTTGCAAGCTCAATAAGTCTTTATATGGCCTGAAACAAGCCAGTAAGCAGTGGTATGCCAAGCTAACTGAGGTTCTGTGTTCAAGAGGATATGTCCATTCTATGTATGACTACTCCCTCTTCTACAAAAAGAATGCAGCTTCTACAGTATATGTGGCCATCTATGTTGATGATATAGTACTTACAGGAACTGACCTTGCAGAGATAGAGGAGCTAAAGATTTTTCTACATCACAGGTTCAGGATCAAAGACTTAGGCAGTTTACACTATTTTCTGGGATTAAAGGTGTTGCACACTGCTGATGGGATGATCATATCACAAAGGAAATTTGTGCTCGACCTTTTAAAGGAATATGACTGCCTGAACCACACCTCCTTCTCATCCCCACTAGACCCTACTGTGAAGTTAAGAGCAAAGGAAGGCACCCCACTTCCTGATAGCACTTACTACAGAAAATTGGCTGGGAAGCTGAATTTTCTTACCAACACCAGACTTGACATTGCTTTTAGTGTTCAACACTTAAGCCAATTCATGCAAGATCCCAGAGAACCCCATTTGAAAGCTGTTTTCCACTTGCTGAGGTATCTCAAAGCTAATCCTACATTAGGGCTCTTCTTCTCTAAAGAATCAGACTACACTGTCAAAGGCTTTTGTGACTCAAACTAGGCTGCGTGTCCAGACTCTAGGAGATCTGTAAGTGGTTACTTGGTGTTACTAGGCAATAGCCCCATCAGTTGGAAATCCAAGAAACAAGAGACTATTTCATTGTCCTTAGCCGAAGCAGAGGATCACTTCGAAAAGTTGTTGGTGAGCTCGTATGGCTAAGCAGGCTGCTCACTAAACTCACTGTGCCCTTTCCCACACCCATTCCTATCTTCTGTGATAGCCAGTCCGCAATCCACATAGCTAGGAATCCAGTATTCCATGAACGTACCAAGCATATCGAAGTTGATTGCCACTATGTTCGCAAAGTGCTAAAAGAAGGACTTATATCTCTGCATCATATAGTCACTCATGACCAGCTCGCTGACATCCTGACCAAGGCCTTGACTGGGATCAAACATTCTTCCCTCCTTCGCAAGTTGGATGTGCTTCCCTCACCTCCAACTTGAGGGGGTGTATTGAGATTATATATTTATCCATTTTTACTGTTCATAGTTAGTTAGTTACTGTTCCCGGTAGTTAGTTAGTTGAATACACTGTTGGAGTTAGTTAATCGGTTACATTGTACAGCTGGCATGAGCTGGCGTAGCTAGGCTAGATATTTTCTTCTTCTTCTTCTTCGTGTATAAATACACTTCGAGTGAATCAGTTGAAGCTTAAGCTTCACATTTAACCAATTCATGTTCTCTGATTTCTCTCTTCCATGGGAGCTCTTTTGGCTAGTCCAAACTTTCAATGAAGCTCATCTCATAACTACATCCAGATCGTCGGATTTCAACACCTTCTAATCGCAATAAACATTTTGCTTTAAACTAGTTTAACGAATTAGCACCCTTCTCATCCAGCCAAACAAATTCTATGTTCTCTGGAATGACGGCTGCACCTTATTATAATTAAATTATTAATCCTAGTATTCTTTAAGATATTATTTGAAATTTGATGTCTTCCATTTTCTTCTTGTTGCCCAAGGCAATATATACCTTGTTCGCCTTCTAGTGGGCCGTTGATTTTGAACAGAAAAATGGACCTATGCAGCTGGAAATGATGTCCTCTTTTTTTGTTTTCTAAATCATTTGGGGCGGTATTCGGTATTTATTCAACTTTGTTTAATTCAGATTTGTTTTATATGGAATCTGTTGAAGGGAATATTTTTTATAAAAACAATAAAAATCAATTCTCATAGCTCGAATCCAAATCTCTAACTAAAGATAAAAATGTTGTTTCTCCTAACTTCAACTTAGAATTATTTTAAATTTACACCATGTAAGGTCCGTTTAAGCAGATCGCTCCTCATAAGAAGTTTCTCCGCTCTCAAACCTCGGCCTTAAAATCTTTGATTAAGGATGGAGTGTAGTCTACAGTCTACAGTGACTTCAACATAAAAAATGCGATTCTTCCAACCAATAATCCCGTGTTTTTTCTTCTACTAATAGTCTAAGTCTTGCTACACTTTAAGACTTTGAAACATAGAGAAACACCCTACTACCCTCCCCTTTCGAATCTGATGCCATTACCTTTATGCTCATGTCTAGTTACTTGCGCACTATTTTCCCAAAAAAATTCATTTTATATGCGTATAATTTTTTTGATAAATATGTATAAACACACAATAATGACATCGCTTAAAAATAGTATAAAGTTAATATAAAAAATAATAGTACTATTGTGACAATAAACTGACACCCTTTGTACAAAATTTTCTGTAGGTCACTATTTAGTGATTCTGGAGGCTTGTATATAGGTTTACCGTTTACGGGAACATAGTAATTTTTGCTCGAATCATGTATATATACGAAATATTTGATTACTTATCCAGTTATTATTATAGTATTAACTTGAGGTCGTTGTAAGAACTGATCATAAACTTTAAATTCTAGACCCGCTACTTATTAGAGGCTCTGCCAAACTGTGGTTTCTAGCTAACAATGAGTGGATTCATCTTTTCGTCAAAAAAGGAAAGCATGGGAAAGTCGTGAGGAATATGATCCCCTGATGGCCGTAGCCAGAATCATATTATTAATTACTTGTTAAGCATGGCCCATGAGGAATATCTAGTGGAAATTTCGCCTTCATCGGGTTTTATCCTTTCACATCATAGAGTCCTAATGATTAGGGATTAAGGAACTGTCTTATTTAGTACTACTAATATATATATATATATCCTTAAATCTCCTCTTATTAAACACATCCTCATCCTTCCCAAAAAAACAGAGTACTTCTAAAATGGCAAAGAACCAGAGCACCACCATATCAGTAACCCAGTCCTCCCAAGGAACATTTCGACAGTTTTTCAGGGCCTTTAAACGTCGCGTTTCTCGGGCCCCCCCACTAGCGACACAGAGCCCGATTACTACTAATCGGGCCGATGTACTCAAGCCATCAACCGCCGTGCCTTCAAACAAGGTGCTCGTAGAATATAACCACAGCAACAATAATGCCAAGCGGCCCGAGCACATGAAGCCCGGCCCGGTAAACATTCATAATCAGCCGGGACCAAAAGGCGTGAGGTTTCAAGGTGGCTATAGTAATACTGGTGGTGCTAGTAATGAAAAGTTTAGTGGTTTTATTGATGAGGTGAAGAAGAAGTTAAAGGCTAATTCAAGTTTTGTTGCTGATGAAAATGGGCCTACAACTGGCACTAAAAGGGCCACCACAAGAAGAGACAGTTTCAATGATAGAGTTTCTCACTTTATCCATCGGGCCAAACTCAAAATGAGAACTACTACTATTGTTTCTGGCAGTGATCATGGTGATGGAAAGTTGCAGCCCTACACTCCCCGTTAAAAAATATTTATTTATGTTTAAAAAGTAAGGTGAAATATTTTAAATGATGAGTGCTCTAAATTACTAATTAATTAAATATTGGTGGGATATGAATTAAGATACGTACGTGAAATGCGTGCTGGAGAAAGGAGATGAACTTTTACGGTTGCGTGTATTAAATTATATTTGTTTGATTTATATATGAGTTGTTTGCTTTAATTTATTCTGCATATAAATATTATAATATTATGCTAGTAAATGTTATGCTTATGTTGACATTGGCAGTAGATATTCTTGAAATTAATGGATAATGCCAAAGAAAAGGAATTTTTTTCTGCTGGTCACCACTACTTGAAAATTGTGGTTTTGATATATGTGAAAGTGAATATATTCGATTATGGTAATTGCGCAGCTACAGTATAGCTGATTGGATTTGATATTTATTAATTAAAAGCTAATACTATAAGAAACATGAATCGTTAATCAGGAAAAGATGATAAGTAAATTTGTATATTTGGATTAAATTATATTGGTAATAAATAGTCTTTGTATCATATGTAACTTAAACCCATTAAAAATTTGATCTTTAAACCCCTTTGTCCATATATCAAGTAAAAATATATGTACATGACATAAAATAAGCGAGAAAATGGAACTTATATACACACCCACACACATGCATATAATCAGAACATACATATATACAGATTTTGTGCACATAATAAGAAGGAAGTACAACTCAAATAGCCGTTCATATAAGTTATAAACTCAAAATAGTTATATTTTCTTTTGATAATCCCATTATAAGCAACTTCTTCATGTTGTTTACTTTTTAGCCAGTCTACACAATTTTAGTAATTGTAAGATTTTGACTTTATACACGTATTTGTAGGGATAAAGATAAGTACTAATCTTATTTATATTTATTAAAAAAGATAAATCAAATGGTTATATGTCTATATTTAGTGTATAATTAAGTGTAAAGACATACATATAGATTATACATAGATTATGTAGTAATTATTCATCAATTATGTTTACAAGTAACATATATTAATTATACACTAAATATATTCCTATAATTATTTAATAAATAAAAACTATTTAATTTACCTTATTTAAAGGGAAATAAATATAACTAAGATTTATACATATCTTTATCCCTACAAATACATGGATAAAATCAAAATAAAAAATAAACAATATGTGAAAGTTAGTTATAATGAGTTATCAAAATAAAGTATGACTATTTTAAGTTTAAAACTTTTATGGGTGGCTATATGAGTTAATTATTTTGATAAGAATAAAAAAAGTAGTGGTAGATTTTATAATAAATTCATAAAAGGATAATTTTATTTAGAATGTTAATGAACTAAAATTAAAATTTCTAACAAGATAAACATTATTCAAATTATAGGTAAAACACCTAGGTAAAGTAAAGTAAAATAAAATAAAATATTATCTCTAATAAATGGCAAAGCAGGCAGGTCTTCAACATGCCTGCTTTGGCATTGAGACCTGCCTGCTTCACCACTTTGTGAACCCGATCTCCATTTTAATTTTTTTTTTTTTTTTTAAAATCTATTATATATTTAAAAAATACGCAAAAAGATAAATCACAATAACTAACAATTTAAAATATTTAAAAGACATAAAAAAATTTGATTTACTCTCGAAATTTTATCAGTGTCACATAAATTGAGATAAAGGAAGTAACTGGTAAAATTATCATTCTATTTATTGTTCTTTAAGTGATGCATCAGGTCAATATTGGACAAGTAAATATTAACGAAGAGAGTTTTTGTTTCAAGTTGAAAATGATATTTGAAAATTAAAATTATGTTTGAATATAATTATAAAAATCCAGTAAATAAAACTTTTGAATCTTGTGATCTTAAATTAAAAATATGCAGGATATACTATTAATCTTGTGATCTTAAGCATGTCATGTGAAAAAATAAAATTAAAGAGTTGTAAAAAAAAAAAGGAACAGATATTATTTTTTAAACGGACTAAAAAAAATGAGAAAAATAAATTAAAATAATATTTGTTGGGCCCGTGCCTAGCACGGGCGCTCTTTAACTAGTACAATATAAAAGGTATAACATAGATGGGGGATTTAAAAATGTGGAAGAAACAAAATAAATTTGTAAAATAGGAGGAAGAAAATATCTATTGTTCAAAATTGAAGGAAAAGTTTGATTTAAAAGTAAGGTTGAGAAGTATAAATGATTTTCTAGATAAATTTTTAGAAATAACTAATATTTAGCCGATAAATGAGGTACCATAGCTAAAGTTTGTCTAATTACAAGACGTAATTACAGTTTAGTAGCTACATATATAAATTAGAGATTATATATACAAATACAAATTCTCTTTAGAAATTTGTATATGAGCCTCGAAATTCACTTTGTATACAAATACAAACGTATATGAGCCTCGAAATTAGAGATTTATATATATGAGCCCTGAAATATACAAATGTACAAATACAAAAGAAATATATATTTAACTATTTAGTTTAAATATTAGTTACAAAATATAATTATTTTAGATTTTAGCTACGCCATGTAATTAAATTTGGAAGTTTTCTAGGTCGCGTAATTTTTCCTTTAAATAAAAGGTATTTGTCCTTTGTATATGATAATATTTTGGCCCTGTTATAGAATTGATAAGTTGGGCTGATAACTGGACAAAATTTGCAAAATTAACCAATTTTAGCTTAGATCATGGAGACATGGACCTCAATAAGGACATTTCTTTCATTTTTCCTACCATTCACATCACTTTACTAATTATATTGGCCCAATAAGTTTCTTCAGTTTTAGACACAAATAGGCCTCATTTCAGTTGATTCTTAGAAATTACAATTCATTATTATAGTTAATTGACTTTTTAGATAACTATCTAAAAATCTCTTTTGAGCAATGAAAATCTTATGAAAAAATATTAGACCTCATCTAAAGTTTTATAAATTATTGCAAGTGCTATATCACATTCTAGTGTTGTCTGTAAGGTTGAGCAATACATGAACAAAATTATAGTATCAAAATCTAACGTTATCCGAAAGATTAATTTTTCAAGGCTTATAATTTGCATAATTTATATAGAAACAAAATCTAAATAGCAACCTAAAAAAGGACACTTGCGTAAATCAGTCCGTCTAATAAGATGGGCTACGAATCCAACTTCTTAGCCCAATTAGAGCTTGTGAAATCCAAGTGCAAAATACTTCTTTACTATCAATACAGGTTCTCGTTTGTGATCTTGCCTTGTCATTTGTGTCACTATAATAACACCATAACTCGTATATATAACTTGAGGAATGAAGGAATGTGTTTGTTACCCACTCGCTACTCGGGTGTCTACTATCCACTTTGAAATTTGATTAATCTGAATTTATATCATAAAAAGTTTAATTTTACTAGTAAAATGATATCTACCAAAAATGATTTCATTCAAAATCAAGATTAAAAATGACCAAATATTTACTTACAATCAGTACCACAATAAAAGGATCAAGCAAGCAAGAACATATATACAAAATTCCCCCGTTTGCTTTCGTGAAAACGACTATGTTTGACTTTTTGAGTTTTGGGAAGTTCCCAACTTTTATTGTCTTAGATTCTATTTCAGATCGAACCTTGGTTGAGCCTTATTCATTTTATTATATTTTCACTCTATTTTACTTATACTTATAAAAATAGTACTCAGTCAAAGAAACACAAATCTCTATCGTTAATTGATACTCCCTCCGTTCATATTAGTTGATCATTTTTTTCTTTTATACGCATTTTAAGAAATCATAAATAAGAAGCTAGTTTTACTAATTCACCCTTAAGAAGCTTTTTTGGAATTTTACAAACAAGTGTGCACACTTTCAAAAAGAATTAATTGCAAAGGTAATATGATTTTTTTTTAATTAATTCTCTATTAATTTAGTAAGGTGGACAACTAATATAAGACAACTATTTTTAATAAGGCGACCAACTAATATGGAACATAGGGAGTAAAAACTTGGAAAACATACTAATTAAACATATTGTTCTAGCATTAACTAGCACAGGGAGCTAGGAGCACGACAGCAAGATGAATCCATCTGAATCTGTAACTGCAATAAATAATAGTAATAATTTTGTTATGAAGAAAAGTTCATATAGCTCATTATTTTTGTTATTTATTTATTTCCACTACTTATTAAAAGGGAAAATTGAAAAAACAACGTCAAGTCAACTACTTGTGATGAGTTATATGTCCTTTAATTATGTGGCTTCTCGTATGCGTTGAAGTATGAGGCAACACAACCATAGAGTCATACAAGGAGCCAATTAGGATTCACAATTTTTTTTACTTTCTCAAAATGTCAACACTTGTCGTCACATTATTTGAACAACAAAGTAATTATAATACATTTAAAATTGTCCATCACATTATAAAGAAACATAATTAGGGAAAGATCAGTCATTAACCCTTTAATATTTTGCTATATATATTATAATTATTTTGACGATCCATGTCCAAGTACTCATCCTTTGTCGACGTCAACAGTAGCTTCACCCTCTGCTCCTTTTTTTAAAAAATAAATAAATAAATCAATGTTCCATCCTTATGATGCATAAAAGTTGTGCATTCGATTCTGCAACTAGCTAAACTGAATAATCATTTATATATATATCCAGAAGCCAAGTATACTTATGATTCCTCATGATGTTAGCAACAAATACATTTAATTGGATCAATAGTACTCTTTAATTTGGTCTTTTGATATTGGATAAATTTTAATTTTAGTTTTTGTAATATTTGAGTAAACACGTTTAACTTTCAATTGATTGAAAGATACACTTTTGAGTTTTGATCCCTTTTTACTTGTAAAAATTTGCAAATTTACCACAATTACTAATAATTCTACCATTTAATTACACATATTATATATATTAACCTTACACTATCATTCCATATTTGACTAATAATAGAGTTTTAAAAGTAGTTCAAGTAAATGCGTTTGTGATTACACTTGACCATAGTGTCCTTTATTTTATTTTATTTTGAATAGTGTCCTTTGGAGTGACTAAAGGAGGGAATTTCCAATGGATACTCCTATATGGTTATTTGGTCACTTGTTGGTGTCCTTTATTCACTAATTTATGCCCTTGTCAATTTCCTCTTTTATCCTAGTAATCAATCCTTAATCCTAATTAGTAAAAGATATATATATACTTTTGTCTTCTTTTATCAACATAGTGTGCACCAAGATTAATGTCTTTAGGTTTTGTCCCAAAAGAATTGAATATGGAGTTGAGTTTATATTATATTATATATAATAGATACAGCTAAAATTAGTTGGCAATCTTCAACACAATAACATGTATAAACATAATTCATATTTGTAATTAAGGGGACACGAAGTCGCCTAGGATCCTCTAAAACCACATGGTAGAATTATTTAATCATACAAATGGATATGATAAAAGATACACTAGTATTAATTTAATTTAAAACTTAATTAAATAGCTGACGTTAGTTGTCTTAATTAACCAACTCCTCCCTTTAGCATTCACCAAACATTTCTTAAAGAAACTTCTCTTTCACACACCTAAAAGTATTGTTTCTCTTATGGTTCGTTTATGCTTTGAAGAATAAAGAATCCAATCATTGAAAGTGAACATTCTATTTTAAAAATGCTTATACTCTTAGAGGAATTCTATTCACTAAGTCAATAAGTTAGTACTAGCTACTACATAAGTACATATCTCTTTCCCAAAGTCGTAACCATTCGAGTTTAAAGTTCAAAAATCATGGCATAACATATGAATAATTAGTCAAGGTGTATGTAAATTGACTCGGATATTACAATTATAAAAAAGTACTTCATATTTAATTGCCCGTTTTATCAAATGACCTCCCCTTATTCAAACGGGCTACTTAAAAAGTTAAAATATATCATCTTGTGATTTGCATTTCTTCTGTCAAAATTAATTATATCCTTTAACGAACTAAAATGACAATCTCGAGTACTTTTATAATACTGTAATATAATATTCTTTTCTCTCTTTTTTTTTTCTTTTTTGCTTTTTACCATCTATTTTATTGCAACAGTGGTACCACATTGGAAATGACTTGACTATAAAAGCCTGAATTTTGAAAAAATAAACATGAAAAATCTTTTATTTTTAAAATTAAATAGGAAAATTGAAGGATTATTCCTAGAGATTTTAAACATGTTCATTATATATATATTTTACGTAAATCTTACTTACAAGTTACATGCGAAGATCAATGAAGATATATAGGAAATTATTTAGAATTCTAGTAATCATCATGAGCCAAGTAAAGTCTTATTTGCTTTAATTAACTATGTAAAAGAATTAAGCAGTTGCAAATTAACACTAATTTTGTTTTAGAAGTTGAAAAAGATTTGTACTAACAATGTTCTTGCTTGTTAATTACTTTTGTCCCGGGGCTGGCATTATTTTTTCAATTAACCAGATGTTTCATGTGCAATATATCAATTAACCAACTTTATTATTTTTATTACTTTTTAATTTCTCCATAATGACAGTTTTTTTGTTTTTTAATATGTAAAATAATAACCTTTTCCGTTGTTAAACGATGCGGCCAGCCAGCCAGCCTTGCTTTTTGTCTTTTTCATTTTTCATTTTTTTAAAAAAAATGGGCGAGTGAACAGTAAAAATGGAAAATGTTTATTAAAAACAAAATAGGAAGAAAATTATATGAATTGATTGTATGGATTTTTACAAGTTAGAAATGTACAACATATGACTCTTTTTAATAAATTTGACATAGTTATCCAAAAATAAAATTACAACCTTCTATATTCAATTGAATTGCTCTGGATTCCTTTTCGGTCTTCCTACCTCGTTCGAGCTGAATTACTTCTCTCACAATTAAAAAAATAATTAGCTATTTCATATCAACATCTTGCTTAATTATAATTCGTACAAACACTTTCTATATCAACTGTATTTCGCGGTATACTAATACAAATAGAGTAATCTTGGCATACAAATAAGAATCTAAAAATCTCGACTTACAAATATAAATTCGTTGGAGTAATCTCGACATATAAATACAAATCCGTATTGTATATTTTGTGGAATCTCGACATATAAATACAAATTTAGTTCATATAAAAACAAATAGCAATAGTTTTAAACCCTGTGCGAATGTAATTAAATTAAATTATTGGTATGAAACGTAACTAGGCATGGATGTTTGGTACAATTATGTTTTTCATAATTTAAAATTCATTTTTAATCAATAAATATACAATTGGAAATTGGTTTTTTCACATAGTGACACCTGGGCGCATGCTGTACGGACTGTCAGCATTGTAAAAGTCACCATTAAATAGTACTCAAAACCCCCTCTCCTTTCTATAGCGCCCTTTTATTCATCATTTCTGTTTTTCTTTTTGCTAAACAAGAAAATCCTCGCCGGAAATATCGGCCGACACGTAACAACATCTCCGATTCCGACGGAACCCATTCGAAACATTCAAACTAAATAATTCAACGACTAGCTAAAACCTTTTGCAAAAAAAAAAAAATTAACTGAGAGAGATAATTACGGAGTATTTATTAAGTTTGGGTTTTTGACTAAGTTGATTGATTGTTTTTTGTCGAGATGCCGCCAGCTGCTGCCGTTGTTGGACACCACCGTGTAGTACCGTTAGTTACGCCGGCGGCATCCACTCAACCACCACCTTCGACCATGGTGTCGGAGACATTTGCTAAGGACGCAGTTTTAGCGTGGTTCAGGGGAGAGTTTGCTGCTGCAAATGCGATTATAGATGCACTTTGCAACCATATAACTCAGCTTGAAGGTGGGAGATCGGAATATGAATCGGTATTTGCAGCAATCCACCGGCGGAGGCTGAATTGGATTCCAATTCTTCAGATGCAAAAGTACTGTTCCATTGCCGAGGTTACCCTCGATCTACGGAAAGTCGCTGAGAGAAAGATCAAGGAGTTTACAGTGTCGAATACTGAAGTGAACGAGGCAACCAGTCATTCCGAAAATGGAGGAAGCCAAGTGGTGGATGGAGATGATTCTCCTGAAAGTGAGATCACCGATACAGGTAAGTAGCATTAAATTATATACTTAATACTATTCCCCAAAAAAAGAGCTTAAATTCCGTACAGAATCTGATATTTCTATGAAAGAGTTTTGGCTTAATTAACATCTAATTCATCCTTAGGAGTTCACAGATAGAAGAATGGAATGTCCCACATCGGTGAATGAACGGAATTCTGGTTTATTATAAGACTTGAACAATTCTTCCCCACTTTGAGCTGGTTTTGGGGTGTGAGTTAAGCATAAGACCTAATTTGACGATGGTATCGGAGCCAGACCCGATGTGGGAAACACAATTTTCAGCAGAAATTGCTGTTTAATTGCTCGGGTGTTGCATATTTAAATTCTGTTTTTACCCCACCTCACTTTAAGAAAGTCAATAATGTTCCCAGTCCCTATGAAGTGCCTATTGAAGCTTAATTTTATCAGTATTAGAGTCACGTTTAACTCCATAACAATATGTGTTTCACGAAATAAAATAGGATTGATTATAAATGTTAATTAAAGAAAGAGGGGTACTGTAAGTTGATCGTCAGCTAAAATTTGTCTAGTATAATAAGTAATAGAAATTCTCATTTTTCTTGAACCCTTTTTATCTTTTTGAATGAAGGCGATTTCGTCAAGTGAAGCTAGTCATATGCTTTTTTCCCATTTTACAGGACCCTTAATACAACCGTTGCTAGAAAGTGTTGAATTCTGTTCAAACCATGAGAACTGTGAGGCTAGGCATGCCCACATCAAGATGACAAAGGGGTTTGTGTCGAAAGAACCAGTCAAAGGGCATATGGTGAGTCCTCAATCGCAATTTGCACTCTTTCTGTGAAGCTTGACATTCAATTTTAAATCTAATGTTGTGAAGGTCTTAAGCTTCCATTATCTGTGACTGGCAGGTGAATGTAGTACGAGGTCTGAAGTTATTCGAAGACATATTTACTCCAAACGAAATCTCTAAACTAAATGATTTAGTGAACGAACTTCGTGTTGCTGGCCAGAACGGTGATCTCTCAGGTGGATCCTGTGATTCGTGGCACTTTTATAGTTAGTGTTGTTTCCTTTTTGAGGCGAAGTTTTGCTCGAGCAGGTTTGGGAATTGATTTGCTTTGTGACTCATTATAGCAGCCTTAGCTTACATGAAAGGATTTTCCATGAATTCTTTCTTCTGAGTGAAAATTTTGTACACATGTAAGCAGGAAACTGTTGTTTTATCCGTGGTGCTTGAGGGCTACGCTGATTACCTCTCTTTTCCTTATATTATGAACTATACAATCACCAAAAGCTCGACACAATGTTCTATTATGTAGTTTTTGTTGACAAGTTGCGCAATGCTCTCATTTTACGACATTATACTTCTTAAGTGGAAGTGAAAGAAGCTCTTTACTACTGTAATTATTTATCAGTGTTCTTCAAAATCACCTCTTTATCTTTGATATCCATCCTGAATTGCTTGTGACTGCCTATTTAGGTGAAACTTTTATTTTATTCAACCAGCAAGTGAAGGGAAACAAAAGAGAGATGATTCAACTTGGGACCCCAATTTTCGGACATATAAAAGAGGAGGCAATGTGTCAAAAGAGTAAGGAAAAGCTGTGCCTTTATGCATATCTATGTTTGTTGCAACAAATGGGTTCATAAAGATTTCTGAATACTTCTATACTATTTATTTTATACTTCTCTCAAAGCTTAATTGGGAAAAATCAACCTTCAGGTAACATTGAACCCATTCCAGCTCTTCTACAATGTGTCATAGACCACCTGATTCAGTGGAATCTAATATCAGAAAGTAGAAGACCTAACAGCTGCGTCATCAACTACTTTGATGAGGTTTATATTAATTTATGCCAGATTCATGTTGGCCTCTGTACATTTTGATTGGTATAAACTGGAGTTTAAAAGATTTTGTGCTGGCTTATGTAGGGGGAGTATTCACAGCCTTTCACGAAACCACCTCATTTGGACCAGCCGGTGTCTACCCTTCTCCTCTCTGAATCAATGATGGCATTTGGTAGAGCCCTTGTAAGTGACAGTGATGGGAACTACAAAGGATCATTCATGCTTTCTCTAAAAGAAGGGTAATGTGTATTCACAAATTTCAATTTTCCTCCTGTAGCATGTCTTTCTCGTTAACATGGGAGATTGCAATTCTTCCATTTCCCCGATGAAAGAAAGGCCATGCTAGTGTTATTTCAGTCTGTTAAAAATCTCATTATCAAACGGCAGTTCTTCTTATAGTGACAATTCTCCATTTCGTTCTATATTTGGCAGGTCTCTTTTAGTCATGAGAGGAAACAGTGCTGATATGGCCAGACATGCACTGTGCTCATCAGCTAGCAAAAGAGTTGCTATTACATTCTTCAAAGTAAGAACAGAGATGAATAGCTTCGTCTCAGATCAAATCCCTCCTCTGACCAAAGCAATGACCTTATGGCAACCTGGTGTCCCAACACGATATTCAACTGCAAATGGAGCAGCTAATGGTTATAAGATAATGGATGTGATACCTAAATGGGGTTTCCTTCGAGCTCCAGAAGTTATGCTAGCTCCTGTGCGGCCAATGGTTCTAAGTCCTCGAAGGACTCCAACTGGTGGTACTGGTGTATTTCTTCCATTATCAAGAAAGCCTGCAAAACATATTCCACCACGTGCCCAGAAAAGGAGGTTTCTTGAGCTACCTTCCCCTAGTGACTCGCCTAAATCAGAGAGCAGTTCAGAAGCAAGTATGGAAGTTTAGACCGAATATGATCAGAGACACTCCCTAAAACACCATTAGTGCTGCATTAAAGAGTTATCCAACATCCCTTGTGCGTTGCTTCTTCTCTACCACGATGAGCTCAGTTGCTGAGTATGAATCTTCTGTGTGTTTTTTTTACTTCCTCCAACGATTTTCCATCTTTTACTCAGGTGTTGGCTGATATACCTTTTACCTATGCTAACCATGAGAGGCTTTAGATATTTTGAGCTTAGTCAGTTGAGTGTATTATCCTTTACAGAATGCTGAACTTTTCATTGAGTTTTTCCTTTTTTCTGTCAATCTCTTCAAGGATAGTAGAGGTTGATTTTGATGTAATTACATCCTGTTTCTCTTCTCAAGTAATTTTTTTTCCAGGGTTGAGTGTAAAAACAGTTATCAAATGCATCTTTATTGACTAAGTGCAGTCTCAAAATGAACACTTTTTTCCATCTCCAGTGAAATAGCAGGCCCTCAATTCTTTCAAGTTCCTTATTATAGACATTACTGTTTTAATTGCAGGAACTGGACCCATCTGTTTATTCATCTGGTGATGATTATTGAGCAGAGCCTTTCCAAAAATTTGTCAACTAAACAAACTGACGAGAATAAAGATGCTTGCTTTAAAATCTAGGAGAGGAGTACTTATTGTGGAATAAATTTATTTACACTCTTTAATACCAGTTAGTCAAGGTAGCATACGCTGGTATGTTTGTCTTTACACAATGCAATAATCAAATTGAAAGACAAAAAGAACACATTCAAAAATACAGAGAATGATGGAGTATGTAGCACTAATCTTCATGATCTCCCATCAAAGTCAAAATGCAATAACAGCAACCGGGAAACCTTATGTTTTGTGTTTCTGAATTAATCCAATATACGACTTCAAGAAGTGTAAGAAATCCTGTATTAGTAGCTAGTAAAACTAAAGCTCTCCTAATGTGGCGACTGGATAATACATTTGTACTATGTATGACTGTACCGGTTACATGGCTCTTGGGTTAGTCAATGTTTGACTCGTTCGCCAAATAAGTAGACCCCAGTATTTTATAGAAACATATCAAACACCATGCTTATGTAGCTAACTGCATTGCCTACTTTTCTGGCTAAAGCTCGTCTTTCCTCGTTGCCTGATAACATTCCTCATCCCAGTAATACGGGAACTTCAATTTGGAAGCTGTGTGGGGCATCGACCAGTCATCATACGTAAACCTGAAAACAAGTGTGAGAAAGCAAATCTCGGTGAAGTAAAAACTAGAGCGTGCATGCACAATGTGGACTTGGTAGAAAATTCATCAGTCAAGCATCACAGGCCAACCACATGAGAAAAGATGAACAACAACATTCCTAGACGTGTTTGTATTTTCAGAAAGCTCTTGCGGGCATTTACGCATCTAGTACCTCGTGAACTTAGAAGCACAATCTATTTCTGAATGCACAAGGAAGGCTGATCCCAAGTCTTTCAAATGGCCAAATTAGAATTAGTAGTCGTTTTGGTCCATTATGAACTATCCTTAAATTTTTTGAGAGAATTAGAGAAAAGAAGTCAAGATATCCTCCTAGTTTGAAAAACAACTGTTGCTAATTTAACAAGAACTCTGACAGTTAAGTCATTCATCTCCGATGAAACAATCTTATAGTGACCCCCACCCCCGTCCCCTTCTCTTGTTTATTGTTTTCCTGGAAGAGGGGTTACAATGGGGTACATATTGACAAGAACGAACATTTAAGTCTAAAAATTAGGGTAAACCATAAGAAACAGAGAGTGCAACATTAAGCGTAACTGCATCAAAACAACTCCTGACTCAACTTTAATATAGTCCAGGTACTGGTCCTTATCAGGAGATGAAACTGATATGGAGTCGTTCACCATGGGGAAAGCATAGAAACAAAAACATGAAAGTAAAAAGGTTAACAGGTTAATAAAAAATCTTAAGCATGGACAAACTGATGTCATATGATAATCTGTGCAATGGTGGACTGGAAGTTGTTGTTCGACATAGGTTACTTACACTTTCACTGGGGGACGAGATATAACAACTAAAACTTGTAGATCTTCATGTTCACCAGTGTTCCATACCTGTAATTACAAAAGTAAAAGCATACTTCCAGTCACGTGTGCATAGAGAAGAAACCTAATTTAAGAAGTGGTAATTCGATTGGCCTATGAGGTCTGTTGGGATTTGTGATCTGCAGCCATATGTGCATAGAGATAGAACCTAATTTAAGAAGTTCTAAATCGATTGACCTATGAGCTCTGTAAAGGTTTTGTGAATGCAAAAGCAGCACTAGTATAGGTCTTTAAACATGCTATATTAACAATTTAGTCTTAATTGAAGGCATGCATGTAGGATCACAAATGCAAACTACTTGGGCCTTTACCAACAATACATGGCTGCGAGAAGTAGACCAATCATCAGATTCATCACCAGAAACAGAAAGAGCATGGAAAGATGAAGAAAAGCAAGTACATTAGCCATGAAGGAGATAGAGCATATCCCACACATAAAGAAATTATGAATTGGAGACAAAGAGTATCCTAGAAACCTTGTGAAATATTGACTGACTTAAAATCCTTTCTATGATTAATTTATTACCTGATTGATTATGATTCAAGAAGTGAAAAATAGAAATCCTTGTGGGTATTTGTATCTACAAAACTCGATGCAACACTAGGAATGTATCAACTCGGAGTTTTCTTTATCAAGTGAGCTATTTGCATCTTGCAGGAATAATTTTAAGCACAGGTATGATAGAGAAAAAAAAGTTGGGGGCAGACTGTATACCTGGTGAATATCATTAACAGGGATATGGAAAGTGCTATTAGGGAATATATGAAACTCCTGCGGGTTCCCTGGGTACTTTGAATGTGAACTAGGAGCGAGATAGAGAGTGCCTTGACCCTTCAAGACGACAAAAACTTCTTCACATGAGTGCATGTGGATTGGTGTGCGAGATCCAGGGGCAAACGTTTGAAGCCACACCTCTACCTATACATGAAACGATAGTGATGAAGCCGGCAGTTTGAAACCAAATAGTCAATATTCACAATCAATCAGCTTTATTTCAATCTCAAATTAGAAAGAATTGTCTATATAAATCCTTTCTATCTACAATTCTATTCAGGTCAGCCAATATGGTCAAAATAAAGAAACAGGAAGCAAAAGTAGCGCACCTCTTTCATGCCGTGCAAGAGTGAACCTGCAATGGTAGTGTGAGATAAACCGGACCTCCCATAGTTGTGTTGTGGAAGCTCGCTAATATTCTTCACGAGTGGTAGTCCTGCAAAATGAGGAAAATCTCGGCTTCTAATACTCTAATCAGGATAGGAGATTTTGCTCATAATAACAACCAAACGGAGACGTCCCATACTGCATTCATTTCTTTACAGTTGTAAATTTCCGAACAATTCAGCATATCAACAATCATTGGAATTTCAGTATAATTTGTTTCTTCCTGAACTAAAAGAATCCAAATCCTCCTCCGGAATTTACCATAACTTGGATTTTAAAATTAGCGAGAACAGAATAACAAATTTTGCGTAGTGGCTATTATAACTATACAATATCAAATTTTCTCACACACACAAATACAGAGAAAACTTGCCATTAATTGAGCACTGAGAAGCTTCGGCGGTGGCGAACCAGAAAAGAGCAAGTAGTATGAAGACATGGCAGAGCATTATCGCACTATCACTTTGAAAACTGGAAACTCGTTTGGAGAAAACATCCAGAAACATCGATCGAGTAGTAGAAACAAGGTGCCAAATGGGCGCTTGACCAGTAATGGACCGGATCACAACCTTGGGCTTTTTACATTACTTGTCCCCATTTGGATTTTTAGTTATTCTTATTTTTATAAATCGGGTAAATATAGGTAGCTTTTAGAAAATTAATCAACTTTCCGGATAACATTAGACTCAAAAATAATATTTGTTCACATTTTTTTAATCATACTTAGACCATCATCTAAACATTTGCAATAACTTGTATGAAAATTTTACCTTCACAATGTCTATCTTTCTCTGTACTTTCACACAAGAAGAATTCATATAAATCAATTATGCAACCATTCTCGAGACTTTATGGGCTATCTTTCCAAACCGTGATCTAAATTTTCCCATAATATTTTAGTTTGCTCAAAAGGATTTTTTAGTTTGTGAACTAAATGTCATAAGATGCAAGAGGAAAAAAAAAGACCATTTGCTAAACAAGTATCCTAAAAAGGTTTTTTTAAAAAATCCTAATAAGGTGGGTTTTAAAATTTTCTAAAAGAAAAGACGAAAATAGTACTCCGATGGGGTTTGGAAGATCAAGGTGATGCATAATTTTAATTCTTTGTGGTAATAAGACATTGATTCTTTTATTTTTTAAATACTCTATTTAAGACAAGTGAAGTCAAAGTAATGTTTTATATCCCAAACACGTAATAACTAATAGTGTCATATATGATGGATAAAAATTGTATATTGATTTCATTGACTTAAGAAATAACATAAAATTTGAGCAGCATCATGAGTAAATTATAAGTTTTATTAAATAAATTGATAAGAACTAATTTAATCAGTTAAAACTAAGTAAGAAAATGCCATAGAATACTATGGACACAGCAAGATGAAATGAGAGAAATTTGTTAAAAGTTTTGTTTAGGTGAATGATAGTTTTGCACAGAGCTTTTCATCTCTTATCTATTGCTTTCTTCTCTTCAAAGATAAACTGGTGCTCTTGATACCAAATTGAAGTTTAAGATACAGAAAACTATTGTCAAGAATAACAAAGGCCTGCGTGAATAGCAAATGCCAGAACGTGTGTTATTTATAAGTCAAGTACAAGTATGGAACTGACTAAAAGTATAAAACTAACTACAACATGACTATATATTACACTTACAGTAACATCCTTGTCATAATAGATGTTTAACCTCCTTGGGTTCCCTGTGTATTCTCTATATTTTGGATCCCCATTACTTCCACTTATCAAGGTTGGAATGGAATCGGTTGGAAATTCTGGCTCCACCACTGAGGGAAAGCATAGAAGAAGAACAAGAAATATGGTTCTCCCTCTGGCATATCAATCTCCTTAGTTGGTGATTTCAATGCGGGAAAATTTGAAACAATAAAAGGCATTCATAAGGTGATTTTAATCTATAAATATGACAATAGCTTTCTCTCTCTCTCTCTCTATGCTTTGGTTGAAATCTTAATGTGTATTATTACTTCTGCAATCTTTAACATGTTTTCATTCATTATCTTGAGGCAGAACAATCTAGTGCTGTTTCTCTGAGGGCGAGAAATGGGCATGGAAGATTTGACATGACAGCGTATTTATGGATTTAAAGAGATATGAATGCAAGTAAAGAAGATGAAGTGTAGATGCTTAAACTTGCAAGAATGTGCTTCATAGTAGGTAGCATGAAACTGCTGCCACTGAGATTCACCGGATAACAAAACATGAAGAAGATGCAGGTGATGGTTCGTTTTTTTTTTTTCTGTATGAAGTAATTTGTTCATTGATGGCATCAAGAAGATGCAGTAATACAAAAGATATTACAACAAAAACTGAGTCTTCTCTAATACATAAAGAAGGCTGAACTATGACCAAGGAGCTGACAAACTTCAAAAATTATTAGGAGTGTATACGGGGACAAATTGTGCCAACTGAAAAGATGCAATGACACCTATCCTTCATAGAGTGGATAGGAGTTGATACACCATCAAAATATCTCTTATTTCCTTCTATCAAGGTGATGATTCTTTCAAACAGAAGAAAAGAAAAGGCTAACCTATGGAAAGCTCCATCACTTAACCCCCAGGGCTTTAGTCTAGTGGTAAAAGCATGGCGCGTGATGTGTGGGTTAGGCGGATATGACAGGTTCAAACCCTGACATAGACCTGTTGTATAAGTGAAGAAGAGTTCAGGCTCTTCATCCACAGAGTTCGAACCGTGTGCCACTTGACCTCGGGAATTTCTCAATCGTAGAAAAAATGGCATAATGATGGTGTTTCTCAACTAGAATTTTCAGAGGACAGGCTATAAACAAGATAGTGAGTTTTATGAACATCACTCAAGGTGATCCCATTCTTGTGAGTCCTCATCTGCTGAGGAATGGAATTGAAATATCTTTTGAGAGAGACGCCGGGGAGGGGGCGTATAAGAATGCTAGGCACACTCATCTGAATTGTTGTTTTATCAAACATACAAGAGTAGAACGATCAAAACTGCAAATTTGCAGATTGGAGAAACTGGAATCATGCACCAGATGCATTCCACAAACAACGATGTATTCTTGCTTTCCTTATGTCTTTCTTAGCTTTCTATTCTCTTGCACAAACAAAAACCAAGTTACATCTATTCTATACAGGAAGTTACATTTTGCTTCAGTATCTTTATCAAAACATTATCCGGGTTCAGTTCTGGTAACTGACCTTGCCAGACATTGCATGTTTTTTTAAGCTTGAATCAGAAAAGGATCATTCGTACAGACTCCTGACTCTAAACTGCTAACTATACGGTAGAAATACTGACAAATACTAGGGGAGGTTCAACACTACAACCACAACTCAATGTATAGAATCTGAAAGGCTAAAGTCATAAGCGGCCCCTTAAACTTGTTCGCGTCTTTCATTTTGACACCTCAACAGACCCTTTTTCCTACTAAACACACTCTACCCTTAACAAATATGTACCTATTGAACACGAAACGATCACTGGCTCAAAATACATAGTGCGTGCAACTCACTAAAATTTTGTTCTTCTTCCTCCATCGTCAAAACCTGTTGTCGGGCCATGCCGCCAGGCCACACCATCGGGCCAACATTCTATGAAATTCTTGTTGATACAAATTTGTCAATGGAGGCTGAGAATGCAAACTTAATGATAGATGAAAAAGATTAAGTGAATTTCATGGACAAGGGATATAATGGAGGTGAATGGTTGCTAAAAACGTGGCACGCGCTCAATAGCAAGTGCATATCACTTATTGTTCCACAATAGCGTTAATACGTACAATTTATTAAGGTTAGAGTGTCTAATAGAAAAGGGGGTTCGTTGAGGTGTCAAAATGAAATCTGCGGACAAGTTTAGGGGGCCTTTTATGACTTTAGCCAATCTGAAATCACTTAGCATAAAAGATGTTCTAAGTTCTAAACCATCTATGTTGTCCCTTCTTTCTTTACATCAGTATGAACAACTAAACAACCATGAATAGTTTCTATACTTACAACAATTTGAGGCATTTCATATGATTGGGCACTATTTCTCTGGTACTTTGGCAAATAGATCGGTCATGCAGGTCCAGTCTAGTCTACCTTTTGATGCACAAGTATCAGGATCAGATGAATGTGCATTCTCTTTCCGGCAAGCAAAGATATACTTTTAATACGGGGCAAGCATACATAGAAAGGACAGAAGGAAAACTTCAAAGCTGTTCTCTTTTGTTTGAATTGTATGGAAAGAAAAGAAAAGTCAAGTTACCAGCTAAGTCAAAGTATAGAAGGCTAAGAAATTTTCCTTTCTTCAAGTCTTTGATATCAAATCCTTTCCGACAAAAGGTGAATCAAGCAGTTGAGATGTTTTTCACATACATAAGTAATTTGCATACCAAAGAGATTGAAAATAACATACATGGCGAACAAGTGAAACCTTTAAGCATACCAGGACTCTAAAAACTGCATCTACAGATCAAAACGATCAATTCCAGCTCCATCCACGCACTCAATTAGCTGCACCCTTCTTGTTAGAGGTGGCAAGAACAGCAGTAAAGGGTATAGTATCATCCATAACTTTGGGGCTGGTAAAGCTGAAATCTGCTGATACGTCACTGAACTCGGGATTTTGTTGAAGAAAATTACCCACTTCAGTAATGGATCTTAGTCTCTTCCCTGAAGGAGTGATATAATAAGCATCCATTTTAGAGTAATCTCTCCTGAGATACAACTCTCTCTTAAACCCAGATGGAGTTTTAGGGAGATTGGGCTTGTCAATTGCCCAAGTTCGAGAAGAATCGTACTCAATATCTGGTGGGTCATCACAAGAACCATTGGGTTTGTCTTCGCAGTTAAAGGGTTCTTCAACAAACCTACTTCTGATTTCCTCAAATTCTTCCTGCGTTGAAATCGTCCTCCATTTGAAGCATTTCCCACATTGTGCTGCCCATATGCTCACTGATGGATTCGTTGCCCCCCTCGACGCCGTCTGTCAGATAATAAACTAGCTATGTTATACTCTAATCAAAAGCTAGAAGGAACAGAACATTAGCCATTGAGAAAAGGAAAAAATTAACATCCCAGATCTCTGTTCCTAATAAACTTTTTCCAACTTTCAGCAAAAAAAACAGAAGCACCCACCCGTGCCTTTTCTATAGTATTTCAAAGTAGTAAATCGACAAAGAATCGAAATTTCAAGAAAATTTACCTTGGGAGTTTTTGGAGAATCTTTCGCCATTTTTGAGTGCAAAATCAAATCCACGAGCAACTGTGTGACTTCCAAAATGGAGACCTGCTTTTATTTTAAGATGTATGGAAATTACGGAATAGGGTCCTTAATAATTTTGGATTATGTGATTTAATCCCATTTTTAGAATCCTATTTCAATACTTAATATATAGCTTAGCAAATGATTATTATTGCACTAAATATAGCTGTTTTGTATTACTAAAGGTGTCTCAAAAGTATTTGATCTGCTCAAATTCTATTAGGAGGTTATGATTGTTTTGCTAATGATAAATTTCACGCCATTTTTCAAAATTTACAATTGCTCTCGATGAAGCGTTTATTAATTTTGCATCTTCTTTATATTTGGAGTTTAAAATTTTTCTCACGCTCTTTTCATCACGTTTTTCTCTTTAGAATATTCATCATTTTTTTAATCTTGTACGTTGATATGTTCATGCAAAATATATGCCAGAGTATAAGGGATACACTGAACACTAATTCTACCATGAGAAAAAAATATTTACAACTATTAAAATTATAACAACCTCAGTAAATTTTATATCCATCTTTATACTTTGTACAAATATACCTCAAGTTTTGAAAATATTATTGAGTAGTGAAATAAAAGTACCATAAAAAAAATACTTACTAAATAGAATATCTTTCCCACATTGATATCCACAACTAAATAGAGGCTTCTTTTTAACCAAAATAAAATAAAATAAAATAGAAGTTTCTTTATGTGTGTTTTTCACCTATCCTAAAAACTAACAAAAGGAGTCATTTTGAACGAATTGAGAAATCCTAGATATGATATTTACTTCGGAGAAAGGCCTAAATTACCCCTTTAAATATTGAAAATAATATAAATATATCATCTTTTCATATTTAGGTTCTGAAATACTCTTTTCATTTATTTTTGGGCCTCATTTGTTTGCACTTAGTTTGCACTTAATGTAGGTCTGAATCTGAATAGTTCATACTTTAAATCATTAAGTACATTTATTTTCATTAAGATTTAAGCACTTAATTGGTCTGAATGAGTCTTAATCATTAAAATCTAGAACAAAGTTTTAATACCATTAAGAGGTATTCTTGTATGGATAATATTTATCATTATTTTATCCACAATCATCAGTCAATACCAATTATCACCTTTGTCATCACAACCACCACCACTATTGTCAACCACCATTACCGGTGTCAACCACCACCACCAACCACCGTCAACATTTCCAGATTTCTCTTGAATTGCTTTCCTTGAGGTCAAGGAAGATTTTGAGGAGGGAGTACTGATACAATTGTGCCGATTAGAAATAGTATTGTATTTGCATTTACTATGTTACAGTGAAGTCTAGGACTTACTAAATAAGTATTTTAGTATACAAAGATGTCCTTTAAGTTTTAGGTTTTGCACTTGAGTCCAGGTATATATATATCTTGCAAGTGTTGGAGAGAAGATTATGATATACAGATTTTGCTCTCCTTCTTCCTCTGTTCTAGTTACTTCCTTTTTCTTCCTCTATTTGTGTTACACAAAATAAGAGTTGGAGCTCAACTGTAGCCTTTTCCAGAAAACAGTTAAAATTGTTAATCAGCTACAGTGAAAGCTGTTGCTACAGTAAAAATAGTTAGTTAGTTAGTTGTAACTGATTCTGTTAGATTAGTGAGCCTGTAGCTACTTGATTTTATTTCTAGCATTTCAATTCCTATATAAGGATGTAATCTGAGTGATCTGGGCATATATGAATACACAAGAACTCTTTCCTTTCTTCTACTTCTATTCTTCTCTCTAAAAGTCTTCTTCTATTTTCACTGTCTTCTCGAGATTACTCCTGAGCAGTGTTTCGATCCTCGAATTCGTGAGAATTCCTGCAATCGAGTGTTAATTGAGTAACAATTTGTTGGTGATAGCATCATAAACAGACCGGACAGTGGAACCAGGAATTTTATTATTTTTTTTTGAAAATTAAAAAACCAAACAGATTGGTACCCACGAACCACAAATCCACCAGATCTTAATTCTACTAAATCATAGATTATTAAAAGAAAATAAAAAATAAACTTACCTGCCGAATTAGAGGGGCGCTGCTTGTGGAGGTGCTGCCGGAGGGTGGACTGGAACGGTGGAGGTGCTGCCGGAGGGCGGACTGCAACGGTGGAGGTGCTGCCGGAGGGAGAACTGCAACGGTGGAGGTGTTGCGGGGAAAAGATAGAGAGGGGGTCGACGGCTGTTTAAAAAGATGGGGAGCGTGTATTTTACGGCATACGCACTTGTATGGGATGCATTTGCTACTCAAACAAACTCTCACTATATCCTAATTTTCTTAAAGTATAGCTATGTAACAAATATCAATTTTAATCAACACTAGTTGTGTTCTCGGTTTCTAGTGCGTGTGTCTCACCATCAAATTATATACTCCCTCTTTTCATGGTCAGTGTAGTTGGTATTGAAAAATATGCACAACGAAAGCATTCCTGAATTAAAGTTGCTTACCTGAATAATAGATAGAGGTAGATTAAGCTTTTAAGCTTTATGGGTTCAATTTTTAAGGTTTTTAGCATTGATGACGTGGGTTTATATCTATTATTTGTTGTAATTTCAATGCATTTTTATACATAAAGTTATATTCCGCGTTGAAAATACTGAGTTTAGATAAACCGATATGAATATTCTGATTTAAATATGTTATTATTAAAACAAACTTAATTTCGTTCTTGTTAACTAGCAAACTTGAATGCAATAGCAACACTAGCAATCTCGCAAAAAGAAAAACAACACTCATTGGTAGAACCCCACCAAACCAACGTTTTTAAAAAGAAAAGAACAACACTAAGACAACTATAAAATGCAAAAAAAATAATAGGGTATATATTTAAAATCTAAAGTCACTATTATAATTATGGACAAAAATATAGTTTTAATATAATCTTATTGGGTTATCAGTTTAACCATTAACAAAAACCTTAAAACCGAAATCGAACCGATAGCCCAATAATTTTTTTTACAAAATCGTTAAAAAATCGTTTACCCAATAACTCGATACCAATAAAGCAATAACATTTTTATCGGTTCAATTTATTGGTTAAGTCAGTTTTTGCACACCCCTACAATTTACCCTTGCTATTAATGATTCAGATTTTATTATTCATTTTTCCAACACTTTAAATTACAAGTCAAACTTCACTTTCTCATAAATAATGGGATAATTTCAAAAATATACCATTTAAAAAATATATATATTTACATAGCCCAAAAAATATAATTACTTCCGTAATAGTCATTTTTACACGATATACATTTTTATACACCTTTATACACCTTTATATCCTTACTATATACAAATGTATAAACTTGTATAATAGTGTATAAAAGATATTTATACACACTTTTACGTTATTATACACCATATACATAATTATTCAATATTTATAAGAGAAACTAATTAGAATTTCAAATATTTATATTTTCAACCATGCACAGAGAGATTGAGAGTATCTCGTAGGAGTTTAATTGAATTAGGAATATTCCAGATATGGCAACTCTCCTAATACAAAGAGATGATGATTTTGCAACTCACTAGAATTGTCCACTCACATAGCCTTAATTTACTGCTTTATCTTTTTTAATTATCCTTTCTTGATCATTGTACCTATGTCGGTGTATTTCTTTCTTTATCTCATAATTAATTACTTAAGCAATATGTGGTCTAAAACTCTTCAGTGCATGATAAACTTGGTGATGCCAAAGAGTTCAATTAGTCTCCAGCATGCATTCACGGAGTGAGAAAGTGGGTCATTTATTGTAATAATTTTATTAAATTAAATAATTTTATCTCAATGTTCATAAAATAAAACGTAAATTTCTTAGCAAATAATAAACAGGTTAGGACGTCTCTTCATTATCCCCACTTTATTATTTATATCCTTTATATATGCTGCTTCTTAACAAAACTTTTCTAAGTTGTCTAATTATTGTGATTATAAACTTTGAATAAATGGAAAGAGAAATAAAACAAAAATTGATACACAAATATTAAAAAAAATAAAAAATTGTTGAGTACTCTTTCAATAGAGTGAAACATATTCTAAAGAATTATGAAAAATTACAATATAAGATGAAAAAATATAAAAAAATTGGCTCTATAACTTTGTTTTTCAAGGGAATATGTGAAGTGTGCTAAAAGCCCAATTTTCAATTTATTGAGTTGGAATGTTTAAGGAGTTTCTAGTGGCTACACAATTTTCTAATAAGTTTTAATTGATTTTAATTATTTGGATGACTTAATAATAATTAGGGGTAATGTAATAAAATTGTTCATCTATTTTTAATTTCTTAAAGAGTGTGTAAAGTCAAAATGGACAAGTATTGTTGAACGAAAAAAATAGTATAATATTATTTTCCCTACCCTTTTGAATAAGGTCAAATAAAACCTTGACCTGCATACATTTTAACCTACTAATTTAGTATACGTGTATCGAACGTGTGTGTCACGTCAATATAAAAGATTACATATAAAATAAAATAAAATATATAATATTGAAATTAAAGTTACAATATATGCAACATTATATTCACTAAAAATGATCACATTGAGGTCAATTGGATAGAACATATAGTATACTAACATTAAGATCTTATTCTGTTACTGGTATTATTGTTCCTCTCCAAACTATAGTTGCACCACTAATATTACAATTTTGTTCCTTCTCCAAACAATGACGTATTATAGTAATAATGCTATCATCATCAAATAAAATTCACATTTGACTAGAACCTTCTAGATTCCCGCTCCTATATATATATAGTCCTTCTTCTTTCCTTTTTTCTCGCCATTCCATATTTTCAACTAACAAAAAAATCATTACTAATTACATCACCATTATTGATCAATTGAAGATGTCAATGCGATCAACAGGCGAATTAAAACGCTTCTAATAGCAAAATACTAACAATTTGGGGGGAACGGGCTAAAGATTTGCACGTGTTATCTTTTGTTAAAAATGTAGTAATAATTATAAAGAGTACCACATATCGACATTCTGTCCCTCTTGCTCCGAATTGAACAACATGTTCTTCTTGATTCTCTAGTGCAGGCACCTTTAGCAGCCAAAAATATATAGTATATTTTATAATAAAGAAAAGTGAGTGAAGAATCAAAAAAAAAAAAATTACCAGACAGAGAAAGAAGAGACATTACCAAATCAGAAAACGGGTGAAAATTGAAAGAGGCGATGACTCAAGCAAAAAAGAATTTATTTAATGATAGAGTACAATACAAAGTTAATAGGATAGTGGTGTTCCAGAAAAAGCACGTGTTTGCTGTCAATCCATACTACAAAACCAAAATAATTACATGAGTTATTGAGAGAGCACTTCTTGCATGTCAACGAATTTTAAGGGTTAGTATGAAAGACAACTCAATTGAGCCTCAATTAAATCTTATAATGCTTAGAGCAATTCAATTTTTCAATTGAATCCAAACATTTTTATTGATCATTGTTACATGTACAAATTGAGTCTCAATTCAATCTCAATTATATAAATCAAAGCAATTCATTTTTTAATTGAAGTCAGACATTTGTGCGGATGTTCAATCCACAATTATCATGTTCTTACATCTTCCTCACCTTATATATTTAGTTTATTATTTTTATGTATTTTACGTTATTTTAATATTTTTCTTTATTTATAAAAATGTGTACTCAATTAAACTTTTTTTAATTAATATATTTTTATTTTTTTTAAAAAGCATTATATTTATTTTTAAATTTTAATATCTCTATGCGATATTATTTTTATAAATATGTACTCAATTGCTAATTTCAAGGTTATTTCATATGTTGAGATTTTTTTCTAATATTTTTCTTACATTTTCTTTAGTTTTTATTTATTTATTAAATGTTATCATAGATATTACCAATAATCATTTTTTGAAGTTGATCCAAATTCACATAAAATTGAACTCAAAATATTTTTTCAAAATCAATGTCTTTGATTTTAGTCTTGATCCCATTAAAATATTTTTTTCAAAACAAATAGGTTAAATCAATTAGAGTTTCACGAATGAGTAGACGATACTATTTCAACAATTTGGTCATACGCTTTATTTAAGATTCTTAGATCCACAAGTTCGAATCTAGACAACCTCTTTAAATAAAATTTATTTTGATTGAATTAAAGTTTAAAAATAATTTTCTTTTATTTTTTAAATTTTATCATTTTCACATTTTTTCCCTACTTGATTACTTAAAATTGAACTCAAAACATAATCTCAAATCCAACTCCTTTGATTTTAGTTTTGATCCCACATTAAATGAATTTTTTCAAAACAAATATGTTTAAATGAAAAGTCTTGATTTGAAAAAAAAAAATTGATTCGGAGAATTAGAAAATTTGAAAGAAAATTCAGGTGAAAAGCAAAATTAAATTCATTAAGTGACTTAAATTTAAGGTTCTTGTAGAGAGAAAATTGATCGAAAGAGATTAAAGACAATATATGAGAAATACAAATGAAAATATTTCTTAATCAAGTATGCAAGATTTTATTGGAAAGGAGCACAATAATTTAATATAGAAAGATATTGTGTAAAAGTAAAAAGTTAACTCAATTTTCAACAAAGAGTATTATTGTCATTTGCAATAGAAGGGAAACACATTCATGGGTGTTTGGCCATGTGAATTTTTCATTATTTTCCGAAAATAATTTATTCATAAAATGATGTTTGACTATAAAAATTTCAAATATAACTTCAAGTTGTTTTCACTTTTTTGCATCTTACTATTTTATTTTTTAGTTATTTTAAACACATTAAATTTTAAAAAAGTCTTTTTAAAAAGGTATGACCAAACACTATTCTAACTTCAAAAATTTTAAAAAAGAAGATTTTTTATTTATTTTCATGACTAAACGCCCACTAAATAACCAAACTACCCCAATTTAGATGTTTTGAACAAATTTTATTTGTACGTTTAACAGCACTCAAATACAAATAAGACGAGTACCTTTTTCTTGGGTATAATAAGAGTACGTACACTCTTTCTGCAGAACTGATTTTCCTTGAGAAAAAACAAGTCCTGCAACTGCTTGTTTGACACAAAAAACAGCCAGTTTTCCCTTTTCCTCATTTTCCTTTATGGGTATGCAAAATGATAGTAGTATCCAATGAGTTTTAGAGGTCGTTTGTTAGAGTGTATTAATAAATCTAATGCATGTATTAATTTTGTGTATTACTAATATCTTGTTTGATATATTTTTTTACCATGGATTTTCCTGTATTAGTAATGCAATGAGTTCTAATGCATACACTAGAATGACTAAAAACATAATTGTCCCTCAAAAACCCTTTTCACATTATTTTTACCATATTTGTGGAGGGTATTTTTGTAAATATTTTTTTTAATAGAAATTATGCAATGCATGTTATTTTTTATACACCAAACTAAACACTGTATAAGAAAAATCTCAGCATAACTAATATCAATATTACGAATGCAAGCATTACTAAATACACCATATTCTGCACTATTCTTATGCACTCTACCAAACGACCCCTTATAGGTGTACCATAAAATGAATTAGACTAGGAAGACATTTCTCACTATTATTTACTCCCTTTGTTCATTTTTATTTGTCACATTTGAACTTGACATGCCCATTAAGAAATCAATAATTGACATGACTATTTTATCACACTGCCTCTATTAATTGATGTTTAATCTTTATAAATAATTTAAAAAATAAGTAATTAATGCTAAAGGTAAAACATGATAATTATTTTTTGTCTTTTCTTGATATGTCAATAGTAATAAGTAAAAATAAAAATCTATTTTTAAAATAATTGACAAGTAAATATGAACGGATGGAATATGTTATTCTGTCAAACATTTAAGAATGTATGGCGTTATATTTAAAAATATTACTCCATCTGTTCGCTTTTATTTGACCCGTACTTTTAAAAATAATTTTTCATATTTACTAGTCACGTTAAACATATTAAGAAAAAATAATTATTTTTTTTATCCTCTATATTAATTATTTATTCCCTTAATCACTTTTAAGACCTAAGAAATACGTCAATTAATTTAATACAAATATTATGGTAAAAAAATTGACTTTATTTCACAAAGAAATCAAGGAAAATAATTTTAAAAATATCTGTTTAAATTTTAATGTTAAGAAATTATGTATACTAATTAATTATAAAATGTCTAATTAGAAAATGACATATATTTATATTAATAAGATTTTAAGTTATTTTTATTTTTTTACATGCTTTCAAGTAAGTGAGTTCACTCTCTTTGCCACCTCAATATAATATAGTTGAGGGGTACTTTATTATGCCTTTTCGTATATGTTTTTCACCTCCGGGCAATATATACTACTTAATTAGTTCTTCTAATTTTTAATTAATTTGACTCATGTTTCCTTGTAACGTTTCTAGGGAAACAAAAGGAAAGCGAGTCTTAAGATAAATTGTCCAGTTAAGAAAAAAGTTTGTTCGTTGTGAATGATTCAGTGGGATGGTCTTTATGAACCTTTTCGAGAAAATTCACCCTATGACTAAATTTCCACCTTACTGATTCATTCATGTATTGTAATTTAATTGAGTAACTCTAAAAAATGACTCGAGATAGTATAGACAGTGAAATTGACCAACCAATTAAAATTTAGTACTCTTTTCAAAAACAATTAATAAAGCTGGGGATTGCAGTTTGGCAGAAAAAAATGTCTTCTCCTACTGTCATGACTTCCTGCGCACTTTTTTTCTCACACAAAGGCACAATAAAAAAAGTGCAATTTCACATGCGTAATACTTGACTTCACGTTGAGAATGACTTTATTTAAAATATGTAACGAGTAATTTTTCAAGATTTAGTACTTTTCCGTCAAATAGTACTCCTTGTTTTTTATTAACTTGACACACAAATAAAGAAACAATATATAATAGCGATATCACACTTTAAGTAAAATGAAATAAACGTACTATTTTTACATGACTAATAGTATAATAATACTATCTGTAACTATTAAACTATTTTTGGTTAAAGAAGTTAGTCTCTCCGTTTCAATTGATGTGACACTTTTTAGATTTTGATATTTAAAAAACTCTTTATTTGACCGTTATATTATCGTATTACTTCTTTTAATCGTAAATATTTATGACTTATTATACTTGTTACATATTTTTTGAATATGACAGTTTAACAATTTTCTCACGTTTGAAAATTATATTGGGAAAAAGATAACCATTCCAAATCTTGAAAAATTGTTGCAAAAATACCTACAAGAAGATGGATTATAAGAGTAGCACATGTTATTTTGAAATGGTTATACGTCTAGAGAGTCTGCGGAGGAAAGCGAATTGGAGTTTTATTTAAAAATACTATAAAAGTCAAAAGTGTTTTATCCAAAAACTTATTTGGAGGGTTTGTCTAGAATAATGAGCCCTCTATTTTAAACACATGGAAATTGAAAGGGAAGAGTGCGTTTATTGATCTTGGCCTATGTGTGCTTAAACAACAAATTAAATACTCACTACATTTTATTTACTTAGAGCAGGTTTGGATTGATTTTTATTTTTTTGGCTTATAAGCCAAAAGTCAAAACTTAAGATTTTTAGATTTATCATTTTAATTTAAAATAAGTGTTTATAAACACTTTTTTTATTTTTTTCAAACACTTCAAAAGTGCTTAAAATGTATTTTGACTTAAAAACATTTAAAATAATCTAATCCAAACATGCTCTTAATAATCCATGTTTGCTTGATACTTCCTCCGTTTACTTGTCACGATTTCAATTTTTGAGGTCAATCTGCATGAACTTTGACCAACATTTTAAAATGTAAAATTTAATATTTTCAATTTAATAAATTTAGATGATCGAAATTTAAATGTTATAAGTTGCAATCCTTCTCATATTAATATAATAAAAAAATATATCTTAAAATGCAGGTTGATCTCGAGAAACGAAACAGTGATAAGTAAAAGTGAACAGAGGTAATACTTCTCTTAAAAAAATATTTACTTTATTAATTACATTTTAAATATTTAAATTTGATTATTGATCTAATATCTTATATAGTAATTATTTTAATGATATACATGTGCTTTATCCATTTAATTTTTTTAACTGTGATATTATGATTCGTAACAGAGAAAAAGTAGCAAGGAGCAATTACATGCATTTGTAAGTAATTATTATTTGCTTCAGTCTAGTCATCTCAACAAGAAAAATTTATGACACTCATTAAATTTGTACATTCTTCGATGCTCTTAATTAAAACGATTAGTCTATTCATAATCTCAACCTTCCAATTTTAGACTAAAATCGACTTCAAAGTGACTATACTATCGTTTTATTATGCTGCAGAGGGTATTTGATTGTCCTTTCCTTAAAATGTGATTTTATTGGAAGTTGAAGGAAGAAATGACAAAAAGTAGTACTAATTACTTGTGTCCTTTCCTGAAACCACCTGCAATTTGTCTATGATTTTATTGGAAGTTGAAGGAGGAAAAGACAAAAAGTAGGAGTCCTTTCCTGAAACCACATTGTTGTTCTTTCCAATTCAAAATTACGTTAAACACCCTTTAGAACTTATAAAATTGTATTTGATTGTTAAAAAAAACTATAAAATTTTATTTGATTTTTTTTTGTTAGAATAAAAAAATAGGAGAGAATTTTTGATTCTTTATTTTTAAAATAGGCAGCAGCTGCCATTATCTGTTCCGAAAGTAATGACAAACATACCTGATGCCGGAAAACCATATAAGCAAACACAAAGAAGACAATGATGAAAGGCAGGAGTATTGATGTGACCACTGAGTACACAAGGGCTAGTAGGAAGTAGGGTTGTAAGCGAGGTTCTGATACAGAAAAGTTTAATGAACCAGGGTCCATTGCTTGCTCCCTGTCATGGTCTGTCTTTATATATTTTTAATGTGAAACATGACTAAAGGAACCAATCTAAGAATCTCTGCAGCAATTCCATCCCAACCATCAGCCATTATGAAGGCAATAAAAAATGTAGCTTTCATCGGTAGAGTTACACCAATGGTTTTCGGAATCCTGCATTGCAACCAAATGTTAATAATAGCATATATACTCAAGTATTGTTTTCGCTATGTAATTTAATAGTCTTTGCTTTACAAGCACTCCAAATAAGAGTGGTTGGTATGCTGATATGTCTTCCTTTTAGATGAGGAGGTCACTATTCGCATTATCCCACCATTATTTGGTGTGGATGGCGGCAGCACGAGCATACCCAAAGAGTAACGGAACTCACTCTGTTGGAGACTGGTGGAGAAGCCTCTCAAGCTGTTCAAATGCAGCACCAGTAATGGTACTTCAAAAGAAGACATTGACAATGACAAACAAATGATATTTAGCTGCTGATCTTCTGTCCAAAGATGAAAGCTAAGTAAAGCCTTCTAGTTTTGACATGGTCATTAGAATCATAGGAAGAAGAATCAAAAATATCTTTAATAATATCCCGGTTATTAAACTTTGTACAAATGATTTCACAACATCCCTACAGCAGAAATTGCAGCAGCACAAAAACTTTAGGTATTAATTTGCAAAATACAAGACATTCAGTAAGTGCAAATACATTTGAAATAACGTCTAAGCATTGGTCTATTCATTGCAATATAAAAGATGTGACTCCATGCAAGATGTAGGCAAGGTAGCTGCTACAATTCACACAGAACATTGAAGAGGAACACTTACATTACTAACTGAAACAGCTTAATAGTTATGCGACTTCTTTACTTTCCAAGAAACTTTGCCGGTTTAACAGAGAACTGAGAAGCATACAAAGGAAATAAACAAATAAATTACAAAAAGGAAGTCTTCTTCAAAGTTTAGCTCATCTGGTCAACTTTAAAAGCTAATATAGCACTGGTAGAAACATTCTCAATCTCCTCCAGTATCTTCACATGTTTTCTTATTTTTTTTTATATATAAATAAATTACAAGCACATATATAGCAAATTTATCCGAGCTAGAAGGATCACATACATATCAATTAATGGCTTCAGGAATGGAAGAACCTTTCTGATTTCATCAATGCTTGCAAATGCTTGAACGAATCCAATCGGGATCATAAAAAAGAAAGTAAGAAAGAATAAAGCAACAACCATTAGCAGTCTCCATACACAGAGTTGAATATATGGTATTGGAAGATTATCCCAATAGACATCACGTGGTTCAGGAGCCCATTCTGTCAACCAAATGGTTGGGTTTCTTGATTGTTGTGTTTGAGCACATACAGCTGCTCCCCAAGGAGAGTTAAACGAGACAAATGTTGCAGGAACGATTGCGTTGGGATCACTGATAACTTTTTCTCTTTCTCCAGCTTCCTACATCAAAAGAGAAAATCCAATTACTGCAATGCCAGTAAAGATTTGTTATAAATATCAGTTAACTGCTTTAATCTTTCTCCACCAGCAAAATTTTACCTTTTGCTGCTAATCTGTTACACCAAAAACATCATCTTAGCAATAGAAGGGTCAAACCAACAAAGTCTAATGGGTTTTTGAAATAGAAATTATTTGATTGCTGGTACATAAGTGACATGGTACTTACTTTTACATTGAATTTAAGAGTCTTTGACAAGCATAGCATGTTCTTAGAGAAAGCACGTTTACTACTTCGGCAAAGATGAATATCCTGTCTCATTCAACATCAACCATATGTAATGAGAATGTCTACATTCACCTCGCACAAGGTTCCATACCTTAGTTTCAGCCAACATAATGACCAATATTACTAAAGGTAACCATAATCCATCAGAGAAACTTACTTCTTCGGTGAACTTCTCAATTTCAGTCGTATAATAGTTGATGGCATCCACAGATTTTCCCCAAAGCCCCCAAAATCATGTCTATACATGACAGAATAAGAGACTCAGTTATGAGCAGAAACTCAATAACAAACGGTTTTTTTTTCTTGATAAATGCCAGATAGAACATACTTTGACTAAGTAATCTAAGAAGAAAGAGACATGATATGCCTTTGCCTGTCAAACACTTGAATATTTCAAACATGAATATTATAATAAAATACAAACCTGAGGTGAAAGATAATGATCTGAATGATTGACACGAAAGAAATGTTAAACGTGCTCGCTCACAGAATCATCAGGATCTAGTGGGACATTTCTAAAAAGGACCTATGAGAAGAATCAGATTTGGTAAACTGATACTAGCATGGATAGCATGGTTGACACGAGCATGGATGGTATAGATGACACGTACGATGTTCATGCAAAAGAAAGCATACAATATGTGGGTGGTCCATTAAAGTGAGGTGGAAGAAGGAATTCAAGAATTCCCAAAAGAAGGCAACCAAACAAGGCCCTTACTTCATTAAGGGCAAAACTGTAATAGCTAGTGTCTTCTTATTCCCTAGTATAAGTAGTAGCTTTTCTTTATTTTGGAAGACTAGTTTTTGCATATTGAAGATTGATACTCTAAAACTTGTAGTTGCTAGTGTAAGGCTTAGTGTAATTCCCTTAAGAAATTAGTGAGTGATTAGGGTGACTCTCTTGATTGTTAGTTTAACTTCTTTACTTAATTAATCGAAGGTCTCCCACTTGTGGATTTCATTTAGGTTTTCTTGATTAGTTGAGTTGAATTAGTATCTAGTTGTTGGAATCAATTGGGAGGTGAGGGTTTTAGCCCCTTGTTGCCCATAATTTCAATTCCTAGTTATTAATTCTCATATCTTTTCCTTCGTTTCTTCTTGTTTGTTGTATTTCCGTTATCATAAACTAACCAAATGTTGTATTTAGAAACACTCATAATATTCGTGGTCAATAAAATACGTGAACACAGAATGCCTCAACTGGATAAATTCACTTATTTCACACAATTCTTCTGGTCATGCCCATCGTGAACTGATCTGGCCTACGTTTTTCAGAGGCAAGAAAATGCAGTCTCATTGTTGATATTGTCTTGTATTCTTTGTACAGAATATAGAAGGTCCAAAATGTGTACACATAAGCCATCACCATGTGTGCCCAAAATCTAAAAGAACATAAAACTAAAATTTTTTATTAGGAAAAAATCTGTAATGTCACAAGTCATGAGAAACGAAAAAATTCAAGAATATCAAATATTGTAAAAGAAAAACATAATCTTTTAATTCCTTTGTAAAAATTTCTTATACTCTTCCAAGTGGAAACTATAGTTAATAGGTTATAATGGTTTGGTGTGGATATGGAAGGAGAGATTGCAAATAGAAGCAAGTGTAGTCCCTCAATCTGCCAAGGATAACCCGCTCAACCTTCCCCTTCTTCCCCATCAACCCATTAGAATTGTCCCTCTTATTGTCGTCCCCAGGCCACCTAATTCGTCTTTTCTTCTTCCTTCCCTTAAAATTTCCTTTCTTATTCCTCCATCGTCGAAACCCCACACCATCAGGCCTTCTTCTGATTTCTTCAAATTCTTCCTGTGTTTGAATTCCCACATTGTGCTGCCCATTTGCTCACTGATGGATTGCTTGCCACTCTCGACGACCTCTGTCACAAAATAAGCTAGCTCTGTTATACTCTAATCAATAGCTAAAATGACCCAAATTTGATTAGAAGGAACACAAATATAGCCAATCATGCTAGAAAGGAAAAAGTTAACACTATTTCTACCAAAAAATCATTGATAAAAGCGACATGCAATCCCAGATCTCTGTTTCTTTTGTATCATTTTTCTATTATTTGAAATCAGTAAATCGATAGACAACTAGCTATATGAATTATTTGTTCGAAACTTCCCCCTTTTGTGACTGCAATCAAAACCATGAGCTACGGTGTTACGAGCTGCTTTGATTTTTATAGGGTGTGTCGCCCAAAAGGACAGACAATTTAGGATTATGTAATTTAATCCCATTTTTAGAATCCCAGTTTAATGCTTGATATATAGCTAATAGCTTTGCAAATTCTATTCGGTGTTTTGCCAATGATGAATTTCTCGCTACTTTTTAAATTTGAAAGTAATTGTATTAAGTAATTCATGCACCTGTTGATTTTGCACTTTCTTAATATTTACAGTTCAGAATTATACTTTTGTTCATCACGATTTTCTCTCCGATAACACTTGCCTCGTCAATTCTTCATCTCATTTTTTTATCCTTGTCACTGAGATGTTCATGCAAAATATAGGTTAGACAAGCGATACATTGAACACCAATTCAATCGTGAGGAAAAAAAATTACAACGACCATTGTGGACAAATGATTTGTCAATTTATTTTTTATATAACTTCAATTCAGTAATTAAGGAAAAAGGTTAAAAGGACTGGAGAATGTTGAACATTCTCGTGAAATATATTAAGGTATCACAATTCAAAGTTAAAACGATAGGAATTCAAAAGTCACGACAAATTGGACATTCATCGTTAGTACTCTTTGTAACGATCGAATTTTGAAATTAAGTTTCAAAACTTTTTTATAACTTTGGTGAAATATTTTAAATTTATTTTTAAAATATTAGAGAGTCGCAACCTAGTTTTTAGGAAAGTAAGAAAGCCGTTTAGAAAGGGTAATTTAGAAAATTGTTTATTTAAAATCAAAGTTCGTTGTAAGGGTTCAAGTGATCCTACAAGGAAAGTTTTAAGCACCTTAAGGAATACGCAAAATGCGATTGACCGGTGGATTAAACATTTTTGACTAACTTTGAAAATTCTTTAAGTTATTTAAAAAAATCTTACTTTAAATGAATAGAATTTATTTGATACTTATTTATTTATTATACTCCAAATAATGAAATAAATTAAATATCAAAAATTCAAAAATAATTATAACTTTAAAATTTGTCTAAATGAAGTGCCTTTGAAAACTTAAATAGCTAACCTCCAAATCAAGCCAAAATCAATAACAACAAACTATATAAGGAACCAATTAAATTATTCAAATGTTCGCTTGAGGATTCATCTTAATTTTAATTTTACCCCCTCCCTAGGAACTTCAACTCTTTTTTTGCTCTCTTGATGACTCGAACTTATAACCTCAGGGTTGAAAATGAAGGATGCTTACCATTCGAGTAACTCACTCTCGTCTTATTTTAAATAAAAAAAAAAGTGAAATAACACAAATGTTCGGAGTTAAATATTTACGAAATCAAAGTAAAGTAAGGAAAAAAGGGAAAAATGAAAGTTGAGCTTTGGTGTGTTATGCTACTCGCTTGCTAGTGCATATCTATTGCTATTACTGTGGGTTCCATAGGATTTATGGCCCATGATTTTTCTCCAAATGTCGGATAAAGGATAAGAATTACTAGTAAATAAACAAGCAGGAATAGGTACTTAAAAAGAAAAACGAACTCAATAATGCAGCACATATTTGTACCTTACTATTAAGAAAATCATTTATCTACAAATCTTACAAAGTCTTTTCTTAAACCAAGATATAATAGAACCAAAGGATTGACCTTTCTTGCCCTACCAATATAAGAGATCAAACAAATAGATTTTAGTAAGGTCAATGCTATGGCAGAATTCAAAACATAAAGTTTACGAGATAAGTTGTTCACATCTTAACATACATTACTATTGCACAAATAACAACCCAAGTTACTCTTATTCTTCTTGCCCATATTGTTATGAACGTAACCTTCTCTCAAATATATTAAAATATCACAATTCAATGTTTAAAGGTAGGAATTTAATAGTCACTTCTCACTGCCAACTGGATATCCATCATTAGGAGTTGTTTGGCCATGAATATTATTCACTTTATTCTGAAAAATTAATTTACTTTATTTTAAAAATTCTGTGGGCTATAAAAATATCAAATACAACTTGAAGTTGAATAAAATTAACAGTATCATTACCTAACAACTAAAATTTTAAAAATTATATTTCAAATATATAAAAAAGAAAAAACTATTTTATGTGTATAGCATTTTAATTAACTTTCATTGTCCATATTAATCTAATCCAAATAGACAGGGAAATTGATGATGATGTTGTTTACTGTTCGATAAGAATATTGTGTTGCTAAGGCTTAAATGTAAGTTATAGAGAGTGGTGATTAGACCAACGTTGCAATACGAGGCAGAGTGCTAGACAATCAAGAACACTCACGTTTGGAAGACATGAAGGTAGCAGAGATAAGGATGCTCATATCGATGTGTGCGCATACTTGGACAGATTTGATAAGGAACAAAGTTATACATAGTGAGGTGGGAGTGACATTAGAGGTCAATAAAATGAGGGAAACAAGATTGAGATGATTTAGGCGTGTAAAGAGGTGGTGTGAGGATGTGTAAGTAATAAGGTGTGAGAGGTTGGTTGTATTAGAGTTAGGAGATAGAGATAGGCCGAATAAGAACTGAAGAGAGGTGATTAGATAGGACATGACACAACTTCATCTGACTGAGGACATGCCTATAGATATAGGAAGATATGGAGATCGAGGACTAGAGTAGAATGTTAGTAAGTAGCTGAGTATTGCCATGTTTTGTGTGTGTGAGGGTGTGGGTTAGCATCCTCTTGTCCTCTTATTAGTATTATTCAGTTATCGCGTAGTTTTATATTCTTTGATGTGTTATTATTTGTTGTTGCTTTTGATTATATCTTGCTACTTTGTTGTTTCTTTTCTTTCATTCTTGTGTCGCATACTTTCCTTTTGAGCTGAGATTCAATCAAAAACAATTCTACCTCACTAAGGTAGGGATAAGATCTGCGTACATCTTACCTTTTTCAAATTTCACTTGTGAAATTACACCAATATGTTGTTATTGTTGTCAATAGAATTATTACTTCTCCCCTTTTATGCTTATATAAGAACTCATATATGATTTTAGATGTACCTTTATTTTCACCTATATTAGCAAAGACCCACATTTTCATCTTCAATAATTATCTAAATAAATAAACATAAAATATATCTATACCCGATATTTACGCCAAATCGAATTATCTTACTATGGTTAAATCAAAAATTAAGGTTAGAATGTGTATTAAAACTATGATTTAGCAATAATGATATTAATGTGTGTCACCATGTATTTATTGGATCAGTGTAAATATTGTGTGCGCATAATTTTTTAGGCAAATAAACCTAATAGTTTTGTAAGGATATTAATAAATAATAATTCAAGTAAATTAATAAGGTAAAAGAAAAAAAAAGCTATATCTAAAATTTATTTTATGATAGATTATACGGAAAAGAGCCAAAAATATCCTCGAATTATTCGAAATAGAGTAAATATACCTTTCGTTTCATTTTTGGCTCAAAAATAACCCTGTCGTTAACATTTTGGACCACGAATACCCTCCAACTTAACATCTCATTTAACTTGATGACATGACATATATGTGGCCTTCCAACTAGGACAAGACCCGTCACATGGCTGCCACGTAGATTACAAATCTAGTCCCATTATATTCATACCTATATTCAATTCAATACCCACCCCGAATCCCTCGGCCCATCCCAATAAATGTTCAAATAAAACTTACTAGTTACAGTTCAATTTCGTGCAGCTCTGTGTTAATGTCCAATACTACACCCATTAGATTTTATCAATATTTTAACTTTACACATTTACAACATTCTAGTATACTAGAATTTGAGAACTCAGCGATCACCTAATACCCTTTAATTGGGATGAGTCGGGGGATTCGGGGTGATATTGAATTTAGGGATGGCAGTGGAGTGGGGCGGTGCGGATTTTGTCTTTGTTGAAGGTCTTAAAGGCAATTTAATAGAATTGAAGATAAGGATTCATTGGCAACAATCAAATGAAAGACTATTAATTTGTTAAAATTGAATTGGAAGAAACGTTTAGGAGACAATCAAACTTGACCATAATTAAATGGCTCATCAATTGAAATGGTTATAAAATATTAATGGTGTATTACCATTGCTAAGAAAATGACAATTCTTTTTTAAATATAAAATTATTTTTCTGATAGTCTTAACCTGTGAAATAAAAAAATCGCTCCGCCTCGCCCCGCATAAGCCCGCCCTACACCCATACCCGCCCCGCCCCGCCACAACTGAAACAACTCGTCCGATCCACACCCATACCCGCATAATCATTTTTCCTCTCAGTTTTTTGTGTTTCGGCTAGAACAGAATATTTTATTTTCAAAAGCAATTATGGCTACTGCATCCAGGTATGCATTTATTTTGATCACATTATCATCGCTAGCTTGTAATTTTTGTTGTGTTGATTCATTCGTAATTTCATTAATGTATGAAATTTTAGTGACTTTTAAATCTAGGATCATAGGAAACAGTTGGTATTGGAAGAAGCAAGAAAGGCTGGTATATGTCTTCAGCTCCTTGGTACCTCAATACTGAAAGACCCGTACGTCTTGCTTTACAATTAAACCCGCATAAACCTGCAACCCGACCTACCCCGTATCAATTTTGAGAAAATCTATTTCAACCCGCTCCATACCTGCATAACCTAAAATCCACCCTGCCCCGCACCACCCCATTGTCATCCCTAATTGAATTGAATATGGGTAGGATTATAATGGCTCAGGTGTGTGATCTACGTGGCAGTCATGTTAAAGGTATTGATAGAGTATCCCGACCAGGTACACCATGTCATTAAGTTAAACGAGCGTTAAGTTGAAAGGTATTTGTGGTCCAAAATGTTAAAGGCAGGGGTATTGTTGAGCCAAAAATAAAAGGAAAGGTATATTTGCTCTATTTCAAATAGTTCGAGTATATTATTGACCATTTTCCGTAGATTATATAAACACGCGAAAGAAGCAAAACTTTAAAGATTTAAACTAAATTGATAGAAGAATACCGAGAGGAAAATATGACGTAAGATATGTTTAACTCTATGGTAAGACCTAATAAGTGCCTTGATTGGAAATAAAAATTTGGCTCCAAAACTACTTAAATTCACCAAAATCCATAAAGACAAATAATGTACTAAAATATAATCTACCGAGGGGTAAAGTAATCCATAGAGAGTTATAGAATGATAGACCAACGTGTCAAAGAAAAAGAATTTACAAGGATAAGATAACTCAAATTCCCATATTAAACCTTGTTATCGTCTCTTATGAGATACTGGGAAGGTACATAAGTCCTCAACAAGGCAGCTCCATCTCTTTTTTACGATGAATAGGTAATTCAGGAGCACAATACCTCACGTATCTATAAAAACTTAAGCCAACACACAAGATCAAAACACCAACTAACAATTCTTCCTTCAACATGTGAACAAGTACCACCATTGCTAACCCCAGAAATACATCTTTTAATCCAATATCATACGCGGCGTGCAAGAAGTGGACAAATGTATAAAAATATGTGGTGCAGGATAGCAGTAGAACAAAGTACACATCATCAGACTCCAAAAAGTGACGCAAGGCTGCTGCAACTATCACAGGAATCACCTCGATCATAAATTTCGCCTTGGCACCAATTAACCGAAAAGGAGACATATCGCGATGCCAATAAACAACAGAGTACAATGCGGTTACATGAAACCAAAAGTGACTAAACATACAAATAGGGACGGTGGCAGCACTGGTATTTTTAAAAAGGGAAAACCAAGTCCACGTAGAGGCAAAGGGAATATAACTAAAAAAATACCACCACCAGTCATTACCCACTATGAGATTTCCTGCAAGAAACACGAGAAGAACATATTTAGCATCTCGAAGAAAGTTAGGAAAGCAAAAAATCGAGAAGTTTGAAGATATAGGATCAATATTCTTGGTATGCATATACACCCAGCTAGTATTAAGACCACGAAATTAATAACCTGATGGTATGTTATAGGGATCACTAGGATCAATTTTACGGGACATAGTTTTGTCATATAGAACTGGGATCCTAATCATCTTGAAAATCGAAACCGCCGTCTTCAAGCACCGCTTGCCCTTCTGATAGGAAACCATCACAATGCTACAAACGGGAGAGGCACGTATAGGGAGAACATCACCCATCTGGCTGCAGATAGATACAAGTTTCGTGAGAAAGTTTCTTAAGCTTCAAAATATCTACTTTAAATAGTTATTAACTGGGATATATTGAATTACACATTCGTTCTACATCCAATAGCAAATGTGCTGGTAGTTTCAATCCTTTTCCCCCCATTACAGTATACAATACTTTTGGTTTGTTTATTGGAAGGGTTAAAGAAAAATCGTGCAAAAAGTTGAAAGTGAAGCACAGTTGTATCTCTAACAGAGATATATGGGTCGGTGAACAAATTTTAGAACAATTCTTGCTGAAAGGTTGGAGAAGATAACAAAGGGCCCGTTGAAAATCTGAAGAATACAACAAATAGCGTCTTTTGTGTTGTTGTAGAAGTAAAAGAAGTACACGGGCGGATACAGTTTATTTGCCCTAGGTTTAATACGGTTGTCTATTTACACTCAAGGTTCATTTCACATAACACTCTATTTGTGTCGCTGATCTTCCAACCGTTCGCGTTTACATTGCAAAGCAGATTCATGTCATTTGCAAAACCCTGGACGCATTCCATTTTTATGAACTGAAACAACTTCAACCCATGACAAAGGGAAAAGGGAACCAACATTATCCTAGAACTAGGGAGAGTAAAGTGCAATAGAAAGCTTCAACCAAAGACTGAAAATTTGATGGTCTGCAAAATTCAAAATTTATACAAATTGCAACACTAATTTAGAAAAAAATATATGCAGTGGCAATTGGAAACAAAAGATGGAAAATGCAAGCAACAGAAAGGTCAAACGAGCTCTTAGTTTCTATCAACTTGGCAACAAAGATTTACAAAGGAAAGAGTGTATCTTGGCTCTAAAGTAGATGGCTTTATTTTACAGCAGTAACTACTAGAGGATACATCCAATTCAAAGTATGCATTTCGAAACTAACTGCGGATTAAATAGATATAGGAAAAACAATAACAGCAATAGAGGTATCTCTGGAAAATTTCTACTAATGCGTCGAGGATCAATCTCAAAAGAGTGAAGAGTATGTCCACGGTATAACAAGAGTGTTTAACTTCTTATCGATAGCAACGGAAAGGACTAACATGTTTTGTTTTCTTTTTTCCGGACAACTTGTGGAGCTACATCTCAGAAGTGCTAATGTTAATATGTTATCCACTTGTTTTTATTACATTTTTAACTATTCAAATTCAGAAAGATCTTTCTTTTTAAATGTTCTTAGAGTCCTCATATCACTTAATTCAGACGGTCCATGATTGAAAAACCAAGTTAGTATACACGTAATTCAACTGTTGAAGCAATAAGTGCTTCAAGTGTACTTAAAACTTCAAGAATGGCAATAAAAAAAAGTTCAACTACACTAGGAAAAATGGACAGCCTTCCCTAGCAGTACACGTTTATGCAGATGTCATTTGCAAAACCTTGGAGGCATTCCATTTTTATGAACTGAAACGATTCAATCCCATGACAAAGGGAAAAAGGGACCAACATTACCCTAGAACTAGAGAGAGTAAAGTGCAAGGGCAATTGGAAACAAAAGATGAGTAAGGACTAGCAACATCACAAATATATAACTAGATAAAACATTCACAAGTCAGATAGAGATTTATGATCTGAAAGAACTTCAATCCCATGAGCAAGGGAAAAAAGGCACCAACTTTACCCTATAACTAGAAAGAGTATGCACCACCACGACAATAGCAAGCAATTCTGAGATGGAATACACGTCAAGCTACACAGTATAAGACAACATCCGCAACTTAGGTTCAGCGCTAAATCTAACTAAAATGGCATCTTAAAGGTATTCAACAAATAGATTTTCCGCACTAAATAAAAGTTGCCATATCATTATCAGAAAGGGAATACAAAAGGAGTTCAATTTAAGGACACTTTATAGCATGTGAAGGAACTCCTGCCCCTCTTGCAAATGTTCCTCGGGGAAAATCAGCTAAGATATATTTTAAAGACAAAACTCCAGATAACATGCACAAATATCAAACTTAAGAGGAATTTTAAGCATATCTTGTTCAAATCGTATCTATTCAAAATCTCCACTTAAAATAGTGCAGCAAGTTAGAACAGACAGGTTCCCGCAATTACCTTATCCTACAGAGCACGTGTGAGTTTAAACCCGACAACGATGCCACATATTAAATTGCCATTACACTTGAATTACGTTCAAACTCAATGGCAGAGCTTATAATATGTACAAAAGATCTAAAAAGCACCCAAGGGTGTGGGCCTAGTGGTCAATGAAGTGGGTTGAGCACTATGAGGTTTCAGGTTCAATTCCCAGCCGAGACAAAACACTAGGTGATTTCTGCCATATGTTGTAGCCATGGTGGATAGAGTTACCTAGTACATATTTGTTGGTGGGAGGTGGCAGGTATCCTGTAGAATTAGTCGAGGTACATGCAAGTTGGCGCGGATGCCACAATTTAAAAAAATGGCTCTAAAATGACAATTCACCCCAGGTAATGGATAAAGCTAATTGAGAGCCTCAAAAACAATCACTAATTGTTTCATGACAAAGTGCAAGACCTTTACAGCTGACTTGCAAATCATGTCGTCCTTCTCAACGATGACTATCCTTCATCAGATGCAAAACAAATATGAAAACTAGCAGTTATCCAAACATATTGCTGAATATAAATGTCTGAACTACAATTTCATGCAGTTTGCCTCTCCCTAAACGTCTTGAAGAGATCTCTCTAAATTGATTAACTTTTTCGAAACACTTTTCGTGATTGTAATTAGAATATAAACTTGTTTCGAAAAGAACTTGCTAAACACAGTCAAGAAGGCATAAAAAGTGAATTTTCTGAAAACACCTTGCATAGTCACAAGCTCACAGCAGAGGAGAGCACACAGACAACTTATGGAAGATGAGTTAGGTCATAATTCTCTAATGTCATAATGCCTTAGTATAAGACTACAGTTCTTTGAATAACACTTAGCACCTAACATTTTGGTCTCTAATATCAAGCAATTCGGCGTTTTGAGTGACAAAGTAGAGGACTACCAAGAAAAATATGCGCCCATATATGGTTGCTAATAGCCAGACCCTTTAGCACGAGAACTAGAGAAGGTAACTACCATTTCACAATAATGCCAGGATACAAAACAATCACAAAGAATTACTTTTATGCTTCTACATTCTTTTAGTTTTTTTCTAATTTTTTACCAATTTAAAAGAATTTCAAATTCCAAGACAACTTGCTAAAGTAAGAATGCTCTATTTATGCATGAATTGCTTGATCAGTCCCACAAAAGTTGAAAGTTAAGATCTTTTAACACTCTCAGGATTTATAATTGCGCCTTAGTGGGTAATTCACAAAGAACAATCTCTTATCTTGTAACTGCAATGTTAAGGTTCAGACAAACCACAAGTCAGTGACCATCAAATCCTCCCTACCAGTTCACCTAAGTATTTTCTGATACACCCTCACAGAACCGAGTAACTAGAACTTCATCAACAAGAATTCATCGGCAATTATGGTGCCATAAGTCACTACAGGGGTAGATGCATAAGCATGAGTATTAGTTTTATCGAATTGAGTAGATTTGGCTCAGACCTTTTATATGTGTTTAAAAAGTTCACTAAGTAACCACAAAGAATAATAGATTTTATACCCAATAAATTAATTGGGATTTGTTAGAATATTGAACTCAAGCCCGTAAGTTCAAATTTTGGATGCGCCTCTGAGTTGCTAGCCAAGAAAGGTTAGTAAAAAAGATAATTATAACCAATATCTTCAACTAAAAGTTTCAATTTTGAGCAAATGGGATGTCCGGACTACAATAAACTGGCAGAGGCGGAAGCAGCATATAAACCGTGGATGAACGATCGTGTTTATAAATATGTATGTATATATATACACACACACAAAGAGATGTACGTGAACCCACTGCCTCTAAATACTGATGTGTTAATCTATACTTTCAACATATGAGCTAAGCTCTACTTTTGTTGAACAAGGTTTAGGATAAACCCGTAAAAGATTTTTTTGAAACTTATCTTATTTCATTTTAATAGAGAATATAGAATACTTTATCATTCTCGATTTTGGAAGTCAATTTTTATAATCTAAAACTGAAAATCATTCAGGAAATTTTAAAAGGAAAACAAATAGATAAACTGATACAATTGTGCCGAGTAGAAATAGTATTGTATTTGCATTTACTATTTTACAGTGAAGTCCAGGACTTACTAAATAAGTATTTTAGTATACAAAGATGTCCTTTAAGTTTTAGGTTTTACACTTGAGTCCAGGTATATATATATCTTGTAAGTGTTGGAGAGAAGATTATGATATACAGATCTTGCTCTTCTTCTTCCTTTGTTCTAGTTACTTCCTTTGTCTTCCTCTATTTGTTGGTGATAGCATCAGTGGTATCAGAGCGAAATTCTCGCACTGTGGGAATGGCGATGTCGTCAGAAATGAAGGAAGTTTTGTCGAGATTAGATCGCATTGCTATTGACATGGCCAATAGCGCCATGCGGCAGAACCAGCTTGAGTCGACCCATGAAAAGTCTTTTAAGGAGCTGAAAGAGCTATTGGTAGCTGATCGGAGAGGTGAGAAGCTCAAAGGAGTAACAGTAGCAGATGACGTTGGTGCCGACATCTACTCTCCGACCGAAGGACCAAAAGGCTTACCAGGTATTTCGAGCTTGACTCCATCACTACAAAGTCCCCTACCATTCCTTTCTAGACTTTCCTAGACCACCACAAACCCCGCAAATCCAAAACCCTCATCAGCCCCAATTGCAGAATTCAACTCATCTGAGTTCAATTTCCCATAATCCACCGCCATATAATTTAGTACCCCAAAATCAAACTCCATATAATCCATTGCCACAAAATTCAGCCCCTCCTATACTAAACCCCATGAACCCACCCCCATACGGCCATTACCCCCAAAATTCGGGTCAAAATTTGTTCACTCGTTATTCTAAAGTTGAATTCCCTAGGTTTAATGGGAAGGATTTTAAGGATTGGTGGTATAAGGCGGACCAATTTTTTTCGGCCGATGGAGTGAACCCTTATCAGAAGGTTGTCATAGCTTCATTGCATCTAGATGATATAGCCATTCCGTGGCACCAGGCATATATGCGCAGCCGACAACATCTTCCCCCACCCACTTGGGAAGAATACATTTATGCATTGTCTGATCGCTTTGGGGCGGTATATGAAGACCCCATGAGTGATCTGGTGAATTTATGGCAGACAGGAAGTGTGACACAGTTTCAGGAAGCTTTTGATGGAATTATGACACAGCTAAATTTGTCGGTTGAATATGCTATCAGTGTTTTCCTTACGAAATTGAAGCCTGAACTGGGTGATGCCGTGCGGATTCATAAACCCTTGTCTTTGCCGCAAGCATACCACTTAGTTAGGCTACATGAGTCAATTTTTGAGAAACAAGCCAACAAGTTCCTACACCAATATCCTAGCCACTTTCAGTAAACCAAACCCAAATTCTTCATATTATACCACTTCCAAAACCACTACTACACCTGTCACACATCTGCCTAAAGCCAATACAAATACGCTGGATGATAAAATTAGAAGAAGACGGCTTACCCCAGCTGAATTAAGCGAGAAAAGAGCTAAAGGATTATGCTATGTCTGTGATGAGAAATACTTGCCCGGGCATGTCTGTAGACCTAAGACTCAGTTGTTTTTGTTAGAATTAGATGACGATGCACTGGTGGAGGAAGAAGTGATCATGGTAACAAAAGACTTTGGGGGAATAGAGAATTGTGAGATATCTCTTCAGGCTCTCAATGGTACGAGGGGTTATCACACCTTGAGAATTATTGGATATTGTCAAAAGAGGGCCCTTAACATCCTTATTGACTCGACATCCACACATAACTTTATTGACTATGACTTGGTGTCTAAAATGGGTTGGCAGGTTGATGCGTTGGCTGGAAAGGTAGCTGATGGGAGTGATATGCAGGTGTATAACTACTGCAAGGGACTGGAATGGTTGTTGCAAGGAACTGTTTTTAAAGCCGATTTTCTACTCCTACCGTTGGGCACCAGTGACATGGTGTTAGGACTACAATGGCTTTGCACATTGGGGGGCTGCACAGGGGATATTAAATTCAATTTCAGGAGATTGACTATGGAATTTGAATATGAAGGAAAGATGATGATGTTGCAAGGAATTGAGCCTAAGCTGAAAGTGATAGATGTTGCTTCATTGCCTAAGCCTGATAACAATGGTGCTCAACTCTTTATGCTAAGAGTTAGCTCAATAGAAGGTACCACAGGTGACTCCAAGGAGGAGAATTCAACGGAGCAAGAACCAGTTGAGATTGCAGGAGTACTCGAAGAGTACGAAACAGTGTTTGATGAGCCCAAAGGATTGCCTCCTTCCAGGGGAATATTCGACCATCATATTCTGCTACAGGAAGGATCTAAGGCTGTAAATATTCGACCATACAGGCACTCCCCTTTACAAAAAGATGTTATTGAAAAGATGGTTCGCGAGCTTTTGGATCATGGGCTGGTACAACCTAGTTGTAGCCCTTTTGCATCCCATGTAGTATTGGTGGGGAAGAAGGATGGAAGTTGGCGACTGTGTGTCGACTATAGAGCGTTGAACAAGGCCACAGTTAAAGATAAGTTTCCAATCCCCATTATCGAAGAACTGCTAGATGAATTGGGTGGCTCTAAAGTATTTTCTAAGATTGATTTGCGAGCAGGTTACCATCAGATTCGGATGGCCCCGACAGGTATACCCAAGACGGCATTTCGAACTCATTCCGGGCACTATGAGTATTTAGTGATGCCTTTCGGGCTAACTAATGCACCCTCCAGCTTTCAGGGATTGATGAACTCTATTTTCCAAAACTATCATTGATGAACTCTATTTTCCAAAACTATCTTCGAAAATTTATCTTAGTTTTCTTCGATGACATCTTGATTTACAGCACGAGCTTGGATGATCATGTGCAACACCTCAAAATTACCTTTAACTTATTGGTTCATCATCAGTTATATGCCAAGAAAAGTAAATGTGTTTTTGCTGCCACTTCGGTTGAGTATCTGGGCCATTACATTTCAGCACAAGGAGTTGCAACAGATCCAAAGAAGATACAGGCAGTGCAGGATTGGCCTATCCCCACCACCCTCAAGCACTTGCGAAGTTTTCTAGGGCTGGCTGGGTACTACAGGAGATTCATCCAAGGATACGGTGTCATTAGCAGACCGCTAACAGAGCTATTAAAAAAGGATAGATTTAAGTGGTCTGAGGCAGCCTCGAAAGCTTTAGACAAGCTGAAGTTAGTCCTCACTTCAGCACCTGTGTTAATGCTTCCAAATTTTTCACTGCCTTTTATAGTTGAAACAGATGCGTGTGATGTGGGCACAGGGGCGGTATTGATGCAACACGGACAGCCTATTGCAGTTTTAAGCAAGGGTTTGTCCATACAACACCAAGCTCTCTTCGTGTATGACAAAGAACTGCTAGCTTTGGTGTTAGCAATTACCAAATGGAAGCAGTACTTGACAGACAAACATTTCATTGTGCGGACAGATCAGAAGGCCCTTAAATTTCTGTTAGAGCAGAAGTTACATACGGGATCACAACTGAAATGGATTACACGTTTGATGCAATTTGGTTTTGAGATTGAATATAAAAGAGGGAAAGAGAATAAGGCAGCGGATGCCTTGTCTAGAGTCCCTGCAGTACAATTGGCGACTATGACTCTATCCACAGTTAAGACTGACTTGTTCCAGTCTATTGTAAACAGCTGGGACGGGTGTTCTGATCTTCAAACTCTGATTCAACAATTGAAGACCCAGAAGGAAGACATCAAGGGGTACAGTTATGTCAACCAACAGCTTAGGAAGCATGGCAAGCTAGTGGTAGGCCCGGCCACTGAACTTAGGCGGGAGATATTACAATTATGGCATGAATCTCCGACAAGGGGACATTCGGGCATTGATAATACTTATAGGAGGGTGTCATCTCTCTTGTACTGGAAGACTCTCAAAGTAGATGTTACGATTTTTGTCAAAAATTGTAGCATCTGTCAAAGGAACAAATACGATGCCTCTGCTTATCCAGGGTTGCTACAGCCTCTTAAGATACCCTCTACAGCTTGGAGTCACATTAGTATGGATTTCATCGAAAGTTTACCTAAATCTTTGGGGAAGACAGTCATTTGGGTGGTCGTGGATAGGTTTACCAAGTATGGTCACTTCATAGCTTTGTCACATCCGTACACAGCTAATGATGTTGCTAAGCTGTTTATGGAACACATTTTTAAACTACATGGAGTGCCAGAAGATATAGTCCGTGATAGAGACCCTGTGTTCACTAGTAAACTATGGCAGGAGCTGTTTTCTATTCAAGGGGTGACACTGAGCACCTCCACCGCGTACCACCCTCAGTCTGATGGCCAAACAGAGGTGCTCAACAGGTGCTTGGAGACTTATTTGAGGTGTTTTTGTTCTGATTCACCAACATCGTGGGCCAACTACTTGGTATTTGCAGAATGGTGGTATAATACTACCTTCCACTCCTCTATTCACACTACTCCGTATGAAGCAGTATATGGCCAGCCGCCTCCTCTTCATCTACCCTACATGGCCGGAGATTCGAACTTTCAAGAAGTGGACAGAAGTTTAGTTGCTAAGGAGTTTCAGCTACAGTTGCTTAAGTACCATTTAGGACGAGCTCAACAGAGAATGGTTTCACAAGCAAATAAGCACCGAAATGATTGTGAATTTCAGGTGGGGGATTGGGTTTATCTTAAAATCCAACCTTACAGGCAGATGACCACGCCCAACCACCATTTTAACAAGCTGTCCTCAAAATACTATGGTCCCTATTTGATTATGGAAAGGGTAGGATCAGTTGCATATAGGTTGGCTCTCCTTCCGGAGCTTTTATTGCACCCCACATTCCATGTCTCCTTACTGAAATTGTGTCATTCTGTGCCTGACAAGGTGAGTCATCCACCTGTTTTGGACATTTCAAATCCTTACTGCCCTCAGCCTTTGGAGATATTGCAAAGAAGAATGATTCAAAAAGGGAACAAAGCAGTGGTGCAATGGTTAATTAAATGGGATCAGGTGCCTGTGGAAAATGCTACTTGGGAAGATGTTAATGTTACTTTTATTATTTTTTTTGAAAATTAAAAAACAAAACAGATTGGTACCCACGAGCCACAAATCCACCAGATCTTAATTCTACTAAATTATAGATTATTAAAAGAAAATAAAAAATAAACTTACCTGCCGAATTAGAGGGGCGCTGCTTGTGGAGGTGCTGTGGAGGGTGGACTGGAACGGTGGAGGTGCTGCCGGAGGGCGGACTGCAACGGTGGAGGTGCTGCGGGGGCGGGACTGTGAGAGAGGGGAAAAGATAGAGAGGGGGGCGACGGCTGTTTAAAAAGATGGGGAGCGTGTATTTTACGGCATACGCACTTGTATTGGATGCATTTGCTACTCAAACAAACTCTCACTATATCGTAATTTTCTTAAAGTATAGCTATGTAATAAATATCAATTTTAATCATGATAAATATACTTTTTTTTACACTAGTTGTGTTTTCACTCAATTTTAATCATGACAAATATACTTTTTTTACACTAGTTGTGTTCTCGGTTTGTCAACATCCAAAATCGATAACTAAACCAATAAGATATTCGTTATCGGTTTTCGGTTTAACCGATAAGAAAATGCTTCTATAATTTTTTTTGCTTTCTCTTATTTTTATCTACATATATATACACTACCTTCATGCACAAAAGTCTATATAAATTACAAGCATAAGCAAATTTAAATATGTTATTATTAAAATAAACTTAATTTCGTTCTTGTTAACTAGCAAACTTGAATGCAGTAGCAGCACTAGCAATCTCTCAAAAAGAAAAACAATACTCATAAGTAGAACCCCACCAAACCAACGTCTTTAGAAAGAAAAGAACAACACTAAGACAACTATAAAATGCAAAAAAATAATAGGGTATATATTTAAAATCTAAAGTCACTATTATAATTATGGATAAAAATATAGTTTTAATATAATCTTATTGGGTTATCAGTTTAACCATTAACAAAAACCTTAAAACCGAAACCGAACCGATAGCCCAATAATTTTTTTTACAAAATCATTAAAAAATCGTTTACCCAATAACCCTATACCAATAAAGTAATAGCATTTTTATCGGTTCGATTTATTGGTTAAGTCGGTTTTTGCACACCCCTACAATTTACCCTTGCTATTAATGATTCAGATTTTATTATTCATTTTTCCAACACTTTAAATTACAAGTCAAACTTCACTTTCTCATAAATAATGGGATAATTTCAAAAATATATCATTTAAAAAAAATATTTATTTACATAGCTCAAAAAATATAATTACTCCCGTAATAGTCATTTTTACACGATATACATTTTTATACACCTTTATACATCTTTATATCCTTACTATGTACAAATGTATAAATTTGTATAATAGTGTATAAGAAATGTTTATACACACTTTTATATTATTATACACCATATACATAATTATTCAATATTTATAAAAGAAACTAATTAGAATTTCAAATATTTATATTTTCAACCATGCACAGAGAGATTGAGAGTATCTCATAGGAGTTTAATTGAATTAGGAACATTCCAGATATGGCAACTCTCCTAATACAAAGAGATGATGATTTTGCAACTCACTAGAATTGTCCACTCACATAGCCTTAATTTATTGCTTTATCTTTCTTAATTATCTTTTCTTGATCATTGTACCTATGTCGGTGTATTTCTCTTCTTTATCTCATAATTAATTACTTAAGCAATATGTGGTCTAAAACTCTTCAGTGCATGATAAACTTGGTAATGTCAAAGCGTTCAATTAGTCTCCAGCATGCATTCACGAAGCGAGAAAGTGGATCATTTATTGTAATAATTTTATTAAATTAAATAATTTTATCTCAATGTTCATAAAATAAAACGTAAATTTCTCAGCAAATAATAAACAGGTTAGGACGTCTCTTCATTATCCCCACTTTATTATTTATATCCTTTATATATGCTGCTTCTTAACAAAACTTTTTTGAGTTGTCTAATTATTGTGATTATAAACTTTGAATAAATGGAAAGAGAAATAAAACAAAAATTGATACACAAATATTAAAAAAAAAAAATTGTTGAGTACTCTTTCAATAGAGTGAAACATATTCTAAAGAATTATGAAAAATTACAATATAAGATGAAAAAATATAAAAAAATTGGCTCTATAACTTTGTTTTTCAAGGGAATATGTGAAGTGTGCTAAAAGCCCAATTTTCAATTTATTGAGTTGGAATGTTTAAGGAGTTTCTAGTGGCTACACAATTTTCTAATAAGTTTTAATTAATTTTAATTATTTGGATGACTTAGTAATAATTAGGGGTAATGTAATAAAATTGTTCTTCTATTTTTAATTTCTTAAAGAGTGTGTAAAGTCAAAATGGAGAAGTATTGTTGAACGGAAAAAGTACTATAATATTATTTTTCCTACCCTTTTGAATAAGGTCGAATAAAACCTTGACCTGCATACATTTTAATCTACTAATTTAGTATACGTGTATCGCATGTGTGTGTCACATCAATATAAAAGATTACATATAAAAAAGCACGTGTTTGTTGTCAATCCATACTGCAAAACCAAAATAATTACATGAGTTATTGAGAGAGCACTTCTTGCATGTCAACGAATTTTAAGGGTTAGTATGAAAGACAACTCAATTGAGCCTCAATTAAATCTTATCATGCTTAGAGCAATTCAATTTTTCAATTGAATCCAAACATTTTTATTGATCATTGTTACATGTACAAATAGAGTCTCAATTCAATCTCAGTTATATAAATCAAAGCAATCCATTTTTTAATTGAAGTCAGACATTTGTGCGGATGTTCAATCCACAATTATCATGTTCTTACATCTTCCTCACCTTATATATTTAGTTTATTATTTTTATGTATTTTACGTTATTTTAATATTTTTCTTTATTAATAAAAATGTGTACTCGATTAAACTTTTTTTAATTAATATTTTATTATTTTTTTTTTAAAAAGCATTATATTTATTTTTAAATTTTAATATCTCTATGCGATATTATTTTTAAAAATATGTACTCAATTGCTAATTTCAAGGTTATTTCATATGGTGAGATTTTTTTCTAATATTTTTCTTACATTTTATTTATTTTTTATTTATTTATTAAATGTTATCATAGATATTACCAATAATCTTTTTTTGAAGTTGATCCAAATTCACATAAAATTGAACTCAAATTTTTTTTCAAAAGCAATGTCTTTGATTTTAGTCTTGATCCCATTAAAATATTTTTTTCAAAATAAATAGGTTAAATCAATTAGAGTTTCACGAATGAGTAGACGATACTATTTCAACAATTTGGTCATACGCTTTATTTAAGATTCTTAGATCGATAAGTTCGAATCTAGACAACCTCTTTAAATAAAATTTGTTTTGATTGAATTAAAGTTTAAAAATAATTTTCTTTTATTTTTTAAATTTTATCATTTTCACATTTTTTCCCTACTTGATTACTTAAAATTGAACTCAAAACATAATCTCAAATCCAACTCCTTTGATTTTAGTTTTGATCCCACATTAAATGAATTTTTTTAAAACAAATATGTTTAAATGAAAAGTCTTGATTTGAAAAAAAAAATTGATTTCATCTCTCATTTGACCCTTCTTCCACTGCTCGGTCTTTCATTATTTTCTTTTAAATATGAATTTCAAAAGGCAATGATGATTTTTCTTATCTGATGTTATAAAATTAGTTGGACACAAAGATAATCAAACCCATATATTCTCTTGGCCAACCTTAGATGGTATGTAAGTTAGTTGGTTTCTGTCACATGCAACATGTTCTTTTACTCTCCATATGAAACACAAATTTAGCGTAATGTGAAATTTTAGTTCTAAATTTAAATACAACAGATAACGTTTACTTTCAATTATGTTAGCAAGTAGTAACTATAGACATTTATAGAGTTCCTTGAAGATTCTTACGTATCTTTGCCGCTGTCTTTCATTGTTATCAGTTGGTAATATCTTCAACTGCAATTAAGTCTTTTCCTTTCTGGAGTCAACAGTTGTTGAATCTAGCTTTCACTCAATTATAACAGGGTAAATTTCATAAATGGTAACTTAAACTAGTATCATTTTTTTCACAAAAGTAACTTAACTGTTTTTTCTTACACAAAAATAACTTAACTATCACTTTTTTTTTCAAAAATAACTTAACTATCACTTTTTCCCCAAAAATAACTTAACTATCTTTTCTGACACAAAAATAACTTAACTATCTTTTCTTACACAAAAATAACTTAACTATCATTTTTTTTCACAAAAATAACTTAACTATCTTTTCTTACACAAAAATAAATTAAACTTTGGGTAAACTAACACAGTAATCACATGACTGAAATATGATAACTTTTTCGATGAACCCCACTCTTTTTTACTCTTTTATTGTTTTAATATAATAAATAAAATTTAAACAAATACACAACTCGATCCGGCCCGATCCAAAACTCATTTGAAAAATATATTAAAAAGAACAAAAATCATTATTCACAAAGAAAAGAATTTTTCTTTTCTTTTAATATGTTAAGACGTAGAAAAATATATTCTTTTCTTTTAATACATTAAAACATAGATTTTTTTTTCTTTTCATATATTAAGACATAGAAAAATAACTAAATTTGGGGTGTCTCTACGTCTTAATGTATTAGAAAAAAAAATATTTTTATACGTCTCAATATATTAAAAGAAAAAAAATATTCTATGTCTTAATGTATTAAAGAAAAGAAAATATTTTTCAACGTCTTACGATATTAAATTAAAAGAAATATATTTGTCTACGTCTTAATGTATTAAAAGTAAAAGAAAATATTTTTCTACTTCTTAATATATTAAAAGAAAAGAAAATATCTTTTAACGTCTTAATTTATTAAAAGAGAAGAAAATATTTTTTTACATCTTAATTTTTTTTGAAACAATTTTTCCTTTTACATCTTAATATATTAAAAGAATTTTTTTTTCTACGTCTTAATGTATTAAAAGAAAAGAAAAATATTTTTCTTTGGGTATAATGGTTCTTGTTCTTTTCAATATATTTTTCGAATGAATTTTGAGTCGGGATAGGTCGAGTTGAGTGTTTCAAATTTTATTTATTAGATTTAAAATTAAAAAAAGAGTGAAAAAGAGTAAGGTTTATCGAAAAAATAATCGTATTTCTGCCATGTGATTTTTGTGTTAATTTATCCAAAGATTAGTTATTTTTATGTAAGAAAAGATAGTTAAGTTATTTTTATGAAAAAAAAGTAATAGTTAAGTTATTTTTGTGTAAGAAAAAATAGTTAAGTTATTTTTGTGAAAAAAGTAAAAGCTAAGTTACTATTTGTGAAATTAATCCAATTATAGCATATGTCATACATAATTACATATGTTGGACTATCTACATCATGTACAATCTCATTATTATTTTTATCTTTCTAACAATAATTACATATGTTGGACTATCTACATCATGTACAATCTCATTATTATTTTTATCTTTCTAACAAGCTTAAAGGATGTAACTATATAATTTTATTCTACAAATGAATGTGTATAGTATGAATCATACCATCTTAATATTTAGTTTAGTGGTGTTTCCTTTATTTGGATAATCGTACTACATAGCAGAACCATTAAGAAATTATCTTTTTCGATGTTAGATTTCATTAGATTTCGATGTTAGATTTCGTATTAATAATTGATTGAAATCAATACAAAAAATAACTAGCAAAGCATCTATTTACTGAGGTTGTTATAGTTTTGCTAGTTGTAAATATTTTTTTCTCACGGTGGAATTAGTGTTCAGTGTATTCCTTATACTCTAGCATATATTTTGCATGAACATATCAACGTAAAAGATATAAAAAAAAGAGAAATATTCTCAAAAAAGAACCTGACCAAAAGAGTTTGGAAAAAAATCCTAAACTTCGAATATAAAGAAGATGCAAAATCAATAATAGGCGCTTCAGCGAAAGCAATCGTCAATTTTTAAAAATGACGCGAGATTTATCATTAGCAAAACAATCATAACCTCCTAATAGAATTTGGTAGATCAAATACTTTTGAGACACCTTTAGTAATACAAAACAGCTATATTTAGTGCAATAATAATCATTTGCTAAGCTATATATTAAGTATTGAACTAGGATTCTAAAAATGGGATTAAATCACATAATCCAAAATTATTAAGGACCCTACTCCGTAATTTCCATACATCTTAAAATAAAAGCAGGTCTCCATTTTGGAAGTCACACAGTTGCTCGTGGATTTGATTTTGCACTCAAAAATGGCGAAAGATTCTCCAAAAACTCCCAAGGTAAATTTTCTTGAAATTTCGATTCTTTGTCGATTTACTACTTTGAAATACTATAGAAAAGGCACGGGTGGGTGCTTCTGTTTTTTTTGCTGAAAGTTGGAAAAAGTTTATTAGGAACAGAGATCTGGGATGTTAATTTTTTCCTTTTTTCAATGGCTAATGTTGTGTTCCTTCTAGCTTTTGATTAGAGTATAACATAGCTATTTTATTATCTGACAGACGGCGTCGAGGGGGGCAACAAATCCATCAGTGAGCATATGGGCAGCACAATGTGGGAAATGCTTCAAATGGAGGACGATTTCAACGCAGGAAGAGTTTGAGGAAATCAGAAGTAGGTTTGTTGAAGAACCCTTTAACTGCGAAGACAAACCCAATGGTTCTTGTGATGACCCACCAGATATTGAGTACGATTCTTCTCGAACTTGGGCAATTGACAAGCCCAATCTCCCTAAAACTCCATCTGGGTTTAAGAGAGAGTTGTATCTCAGGAGAGATTACTCTAAAATGGATGCTTATTATATCACTCCTTCAGGGAAGAGACTAAGATCCATTACTGAAGTGGGTAATTTTCTTCAACAAAATCCCGAGTTCAGTGACGTATCAGTCGCAGATTTCAGCTTTACCAGCCCCAAAGTTATGGATGATACTATACCCTTTACTGCTGTTCTTGCCACCTCTAACAAGAAGGGTGCAGCTAATTGAGTGCGTGGATGGAGCTGGAATTGATCGTTTTGATCTGTAGATGCAGTTTTTAGAGTCCTGGTATGCTTAAAGGTTTCACTTGTTCGCCATGTATGTTATTTTCAATCTCTTTGGTATGCAAATTACTTATGTATGTGAAAAACATCTCAACTGCTTGATTCACCTTTTGTCGGAAAGGATTTGATATCAAAGACTTGAAGAAAGGAAAATTTCTTAGCCTTCTATACTTTGACTTAGCTGGTAACTTGACTTTTCTTTTCTTTCCATACAATTCAAACAAAAGAGAACAGCTTTGAAGTTTTCCTTCTGTCCTTTCTATGTATGCTTGCCCCGTATTAAAAGTATATCTTTGCTTGCCGGAAAGAGAATGCACATTCATCTGATCCTGATACTTGTGCATCAAAAGGTAGACTAGACTGGACCTGCATGACCGATCTATTTGCCAAAGTACCAGAGAAATAGTGCCCAATCATATGAAATGCCTCAAATTGTTGTAAGTATAGAAACTATTCATGGTTGTTTAGTTGTTCATACTGATGTAAAGAAAGAAGGGACAACGTAGATGGTTTAGAACTTAGAACATCTTTTATGCTAAGTGATTTCAGATTGGCTAAAGTCATAAAAGGCCCCCTAAACTTGTCCGCAGATTTCATTTTGACACCTCAGCGAACCCCCTTTTCTATTAGACACTCTAACCTTAACAAATTGTACGTATTAAGCACTTAACGCTAATGTGGAACATAAGTGATATGCACTTGCTATTGAGCGTGTGCCACGTTTTTAGCAACCATTCACCTCCATTATATCCCTTGTCCATGAAATTCACTTAATCTTTTTCATCTATCATTAAGTTTGCATTCTCAGCCTCCATTGACAAATTTGTATCAACAAGAATTTCATAGAATGTTGGCCCGATGGTGTGGCCTGGCGGCATGGCCCGACAACAGGTTTTGACGATGGAGGAAGAAGAACAAAATTTTAGTGAGTTGCACGCACTATGTTTTTTCAGCCAGTGATCGTTTCGTGTTCAATAGGTACATATTTGTTAAGGGTAGAGTGTGTCTAGTAGGAAAAAGGGTCTGTTGAGGTGTCAAAATGAAAGACGCGAACAAGTTTAAGGGGCCGCTTATGACTTTAGCCTTTCAGATTCTATACATTGAGTTGTGGTTGTAGTGTTGAACCTCCCCTAGTATTTGTCAGTATTTCTACCGTATAGTTAGCAGTTTGGAGTCAGGAGTCAGTACGAATGATCCTTTCCTGATTCAAGCTTAAAAAAACATGCAATGTCTGGCAAGGTCAGTTACCAGAACTGAACCCGGATAATGTTTTGATAAAGATACTGAAGCAAAATGTAACTTCCTGTATAGAATAGATGTAACTTGGTTTTTGTTTGTGCAAGAGAATAGAAAGCTAAGAAAGACATGAGGAAAGCAAGAATACATCGTTGTTTGTGGAATGCATCTGGTGCATGATTCCAGTTTCTCCAATCTGCAAATTTGCAGTTTTGATCGTTCTACTCTTGTATGTTTGATAAAACAACAATTCAGATGAGTGTGCCTAGCATTCTTATACGCCCCCTCCCCGGCGTCTCTCTCAAAAGATATTTCAATTCCATTCCTCAGCAGATGAGGACTCACAAGAATGGGATCACCTTGGATGATGTTCAAAAAACTCACTATCTTGTTTATAGCCTGTTCTCTGAAGATTCTAGTTGAGAAACACCATCATTATGCCCTTTTTTCTACGATTGAGAAATTCCCGAGGTCAAGTGGCACACGGTTCAAACTCTGTGGATGAAGAGCCTGACTTTACCCTTCTTCGCTTATACAACAGGTCTATGTCAGGGTTTGAACCCGTCATATCCGCCTAACCCACACATCATGCACCATGCTTTTACCACTAGACTAAAGCCCTAAGGGTTAAGTGATGTAGTTTTCCATAGGTTAGCCTTTTCTTTTCTTCTGTTTGAAAGAATCATCACCTTGATAGGAGGAAATAGGAGATATTTTGATGGTGTATCAACTCCTGTCTACTCTATGAAGGATAGGTGTTATTGTATCTTTTCAGTTGGCTCAATTTGTCCCCGTACACTCCTGATAATTTTTGAAGTTTGTCAGCTCCTTGGTCATAGTTCAGCCTTCTTTCTGTATTAGAGACGACTCAGTTTTTGTTGTAATATCTTTTGTATTACTACATCTTCTTGATGCCACCAATGAGCAAATTACTTCATACAAAAAAAAAAAGAATCATCACCCGCATCTTCTTCATTTTTTGTTATCTGGTGAATCTCAGTGACAACAGTTTCATACTACCTACTATGAAGCACATTCTTGCAAGTTTAAGCATCTACACTTCATCTTCTTCACTTGCATTCTTATCTCTTTAAATCCATAAATACGGTGTCATGTCAAATCTTCCATGCCCATTTCTCGCCCTCAGAGGAACAGCACCAGATTGTTCTGCCTCAAGATAATGAATGAAAACATGTTAAAGATTGCAGAAGTAATAATGCACATTAAGATTTCAACCAAAGCTAACCCCAATATACATATATATATATTATATATATATATATATATATAGAGAGAGAGAGAGCTATTATCATATTTATAGATTAAAATCACTTTATGAATGCTATTTATTGTTTCAAATTTTCCCGCATTGAAATCACTAACTAAAGAGATTGATATGCCAGAGGGAGAACCATATTTCTTGTTCTTCTTCTATGCTTTCCCTCAGTGGTGGAGCCAGAATTTCCAACCGAAACCTCGATAAGTGGAAATAATGGGCATCCAAAATATAGAGAATACACAGGGAACCAAGGAGGTAAAACATAGGATGTTACTGTAAGTGTAATATATAGTCATGTTGTAGTTAGTTTTATACTTTTAGTCAGTTCCATACTTGTACTTGACTTATAAATAACACACATTCTGGCCTTTGCTATTCGCGCAGGCCTTTGTTATTCTTGACAATAGTTTTCTGTATCTTAAACTTCAACTTGGTATCAAGAGCACCATGGTTTTCCAAACTACTACTTCCGCTCAGACTTCTTCTTCAACTCAAGTCATCTACTCTTTGGGTCTTCCATATCCTCCTCCGGCTATTTCAAATATCAAAGGTTTTGTACCCATTGAGTTGATATATCTTACATGGAAGAAGCTTTTTTTTACGGTTCTTAAAGGCCACAACCTTCTTCCCTTGGTTGATGGCTCTATTCCTTGCCCATCATCATCCATGATGAGTATCATTTGTGAATTCAATGTGATACTATAACTCTCAGTTGGATTAACGCCACTCTTCTCCTTCAGTTTTGACTCACTTGTCAACTACGCTTGCGACACTTGCAAGCAGGCCTTAAGAAATAAAAAATTCAGAATTTTAAGAAAGAGTCACTTTCCATGGAGGATCATCTCCAACAACTGCATTTTCTTGCCTGTTCACTTAGAGCAGTTGGAAACTTGTTACTGATGATGATTTAGTGATCCAAGCATGCAAGGACTCATGCCTTCTTATCGTACCTATGTCTCTGGATTGAATGCGACACGAACACTTGCATATACAATTTAATTTTTCAGCAAAGACGAATCCTTTGCTCTGTCACTGTACCCTCGTACTACTATATATAAGAAATTTCATGTTCAGAAAATCAAAAGGAGGACGATGTTCTTGAATTTAAAACCAAGAGCAACCTTATAAGTTGTCATTGATTCGTCGTTTGTCATGTCAATGCAAGCTTAACTTTGGAGACAAGAAAGCAATATACAATTTCTGTTATTTCATCTTGCTCTGTCCATAGTATTCTATGGCATTTTCTTAATTAGTTTTATCTGATTGAATTACTTCTTATCAATTTATTCAATAAAAGTAATAATTTACTCATGATGATGCTCCAAATTTTATTTTATTTCTTAAAGCAATGAAATCAATATAAATGCCTGACAAGACACTATTACCTGTTTGGGATATAAAACATTACTTTGACTTCACTTGTCTTAAATAGAGTATTTAAAAAATAAAAGAATCAATGTCTTATTACCACAAAAAATTACAATTATGCATCCATCTTGATCTTCCAATCCCCATCGGAGTACTATTTTCGTATTATTATTTTTTTAATTTTTTGAAACCCCACCTTTTTAGGATTTAAAAAAAAACTTTTTTGGATAATTGTTTAGCAAATGGTTCTTTTTTTTCCCCTTGCTTCTTATGAATCTTTTATAGTTCACAAACTAAAAATTCCTTTTGAGCAAACTAAAACATTATGGAAAAATTTAGATCACGATTTGGAAAGATAGCCCATAAAGTCACGAGAATAGTTGGATAATTGGTTTAATGAATTCTTCTTGTGTGAAAGCATAGAGAAATTTATATTGTCGAGATAAAATTTTCATACAAGTTATTGCAAATGTTTAGATGATGGTCTAAGTATGATTAAGAAAATGTGAACAAATATTTATTTTTGCGTCTAATGTTTTCCGGAAAGTTAATTAATTTTCTAAAGGGTAAATTACATAAAACACACATCTTTGGGAGCTAATTATTCTTTTTCCCACCTCACTTCGCTCTGATACATCGTCTCAAGGCGTGATACATCGCTTTACCTCTAGATAATTACCTTTGATACATCGGGGCGATGTATCACGACCTGAAGTGATGTATCAAGGTATTTACATGTGGTATATTAAATAATTAAAATAAAGTAGTGGGAGAGTTAATAAATATGGTAAGGAGGTATGTCTCTTTTGATAGTTTAACATTTTCTTAAAAGCTACCTATATTTACACGATCTAAAAAGAGTATGGTATTTTACACACAAGTAATGTAAAAAGCCCAATGTTGTGATCCGGTTCAAGCGGCCCATTTCGTACCTTTTCTCTTTCTTTCTACTAGTGGATCTTTCTGGACGTTTTCTCCAAACAAGGGTTTGAGAGGTTGCAGTGCGAAAATGCTCGTCATAGTAGTTGCTGTTTTGTGGTTTGCCACCGCCGAAGCTTCTCAATGTTCAATTAATGGCAAGTCTTCTCATCATTTCCTCTCTCTCTCTCTCTCTGTGTATGGTAATATCACTGAGGAAGAGTGAATTCAGGTGATATTCTCTTCTCACTAATTTAAAATCCAAGTTAGGGCAAATGAGGAGCTTAGAAGCTGATTTCGATTATTTAGTTCAGGAAGAAACAAGTTTTAGCGTCCAATGATTGTTGATATGCTGAATTGTTTGGAAATTTACAACTGTAAAGAAATAAATGGAGTGAGAAAAAATAAATCCTATCCTGATTAGAGTATAGAAGCCATCATTTTTCCTCATTTTGCAGGACTACCACTCGTGAAGAATATTAGCGAGCTTCCACAACACAACTATGGGAGGTCCGGTTTATCTCACACTACCATTGCAGGTTCACTCTTGCACGGCATGAAAGAGGTGCACTACTTTTGCTTTTGCTGTTTCTTAATTTTGACAATATTGGCTGACCTGATTAGAATGTAGATAGAAAGGATTTATATAGACAATTCTTTCTAATTTGAGATTGAAATAAAGCTGATTGATTGTGAATATTGACTATTTGGTTTCAAACTGCCGGCTTCATCACTATCGTTTCATGTATAGATAGAGGTGTGGCTTCAAACGTTTGCCCCTGGATCTCGCACACCAATCCACAGGCACTCATGTGAAGAAGTTTTTGTCGTCTTGAAGGGTCAAGGCACTCTCTATCTCGCTCCTAGTTCACATTCAAAGTACCCAGGGAACCCGCAGGAGTTTCATATATTCCCTAATAGCACTTTCCATATCCCTGTTAATGATATTCACCAGGTATACAGTCTGCCCCCAACTTTTTTTTCTCTATCATACCTGTGCTTAAAATTATTCCTGCAAGATGCAAATAGCTCACTTGATAAAGAAAACTCCGAGTTGATACATTCCTAGTGTTGCATCGAGTTTTGTAGATACAAATACCCACAAGGATTTCTATTTTTCACTTCTTGAATCATAATCAATCAGGTAATAAATTAATCATAGAAAGGATTTTAAGTCAGTCAATATTTCACAAGGTTTCTAGGATACTCTTTGTCTCCAATTCATAATTTCTTTATGTGTGGGATATGCTCTATCTCCTTCATGGCTAATGTACTTGCTTTTCTTCATCTTTCCATGCTCTTTCTGTTTCGGGTGATGAATCTGATGATTGGTCTACTTCTCGCAGCCATGTATTGTTGGTAAAGGCCCAAGTAGTTTGCATTTGTGATCCTACATGCATGCCTTCAATTAAGACTAAATTGTTAATATAGCATGTTTAAAGACCTATACTAGTGCTGCTTTTGCATTCACAAAACCTTTACAGAGCTCATAGGTCAATCGATTTAGAACTTCTTAAATTAGGTTCTATCTCTATGCACATATGGCTGCAGATCACAAATCCCAACAGACCTCATAGGCCAATCGAATTACCACTTCTTAAATTAGGTTTCTTCTCTATGCACACGTGACTGGAAGTATGCTTTTACTTTTGTAATTACAGGTATGGAACACTGGTGAACATGAAGATCTACAAGTTTTAGTTGTTATATCTCGTCCCCCAGTGAAAGTGTAAGTAACCTATGTCGAACAACAACTTCCAGTCCACCATTGCACAGATTATCATATGACATCAGTTTGTCCATGCTTAAGATTTTTTATTAACCTGTTAACCTTTTTACTTTCATGTTTTTGTTTCTATGCTTTCCCCATGGTGAACGACTCCATATCAGTTTCATCTCCTGATAAGGACCAGTACCTGGACTATATTAAAGTTGAGTCAGGAGTTGTTTTGATGCAGTTACGCTTAATGTTGCACTCTCTGTTTCTTATGGTTTACCCTAATTTTTAGACTTAAATGTTCGTTCTTGTCAATATGTACCCCATTGTAACCCCTCTTCCAGGAAAACAATAAACAAGAGAAGGGGACGGGGGTGGGGGTCACTATAAGATTGTTTCATCGGAGATGAATGACTTAACTGTCAGAGTTCTTGTTAAATTAGCAACAGTTGTTTTTCAAACTAGGAGGATATCTTGACTTCTTTTCTCTAATTCTCTCAAAAAATTTAAGGATAGTTCATAATGGACCAAAACGACTACTAATTCTAATTTGGCCATTTGAAAGACTTGGGATCAGCCTTCCTTGTGCATTCAGAAATAGATTGTGCTTCTAAGTTCACGAGGTACTAGATGCGTAAATGCCCGCAAGAGCTTTCTGAAAATACAAACACGTCTAGGAATGTTGTTGTTCATCTTTTCTCATGTGGTTGGCCTGTGATGCTTGACTGATGAATTTTCTACCAAGTCCACATTGTGCATGCACGCTCTAGTTTTTACTTCACCGAGATTTGCTTTCTCACACTTGTTTTCAGGTTTACGTATGATGACTGGTCGATGCCCCACACAGCTTCCAAATTGAAGTTCCCGTATTACTGGGATGAGGAATGTTATCAGGCAACGAGGAAAGACGAGCTTTAGCCAGAAAAGTAGGCAATGCAGTTAGCTACATAAGCATGGTGTTTGATATGTTTCTATAAAATACTGGGGTCTACTTATTTGGCGAACGAGTCAAACATTGACTAACCCAAGAGCCATGTAACCGGTACAGTCATACATAGTACAAATGTATTATCCAGTCGCCACATTAGGAGAGCTTTAGTTTTACTAGCTACTAATACAGGATTTCTTACACTTCTTGAAGTCGTATATTGGATTAATTCAGAAACACAAAACATAAGGTTTCCCGGTTGCTGTTATTGCATTTTGACTTTGATGGGAGATCATGAAGATTAGTGCTACATACTCCATCATTCTCTGTATTTTTGAATGTGTTCTTTTTGTCTTTCAATTTGATTATTGCATTGTGTAAAGACAAACATACCAGCGTATGCTACCTTGACTAACTGGTATTAAAGAGTGTAAATAAATTTATTCCACAATAAGTACTCCTCTCCTAGATTTTAAAGCAAGCATCTTTATTCTCGTCAGTTTGTTTAGTTGACAAATTTTTGGAAAGGCTCTGCTCAATAATCATCACCAGATGAATAAACAGATGGGTCCAGTTCCTGCAATTAAAACAGTAATGTCTATAATAAGGAACTTGAAAGAATTGAGGGCCTGCTATTTCACTGGAGATGGAAAAAAGTGTTCATTTTGAGACTGCACTTAGTCAATAAAGATGCATTTGATAACTGTTTTTACACTCAACCCTGGAAAAAAAATTACTTGAGAAGAGAAACAGGATGTAATTACATCAAAATCAACCTCTACTATCCTTGAAGAGATTGACAGAAAAAAGGAAAAACTCAATGAAAAGTTCAGCATTCTGTAAAGGATAATACACTCAACTGACTAAGCTCAAAATATCTAAAGCCTCTCATGGTTAGCATAGGTAAAAGGTATATCAGCCAACACCTGAGTAAAAGATGGAAAATCGTTGGAGGAAGTAAAAAAAACACACAGAAGATTCATACTCAGCAACTGAGCTCATCGTGGTAGAGAAGAAGCAACGCACAAGGGATGTTGGATAACTCTTTAATGCAGCACTAATGGTGTTTTAGGGAGTGTCTCTGATCATATTCGGTCTAAACTTCCATACTTGCTTCTGAACTGCTCTCTGATTTAGGCGAGTCACTAGGGGAAGGTAGCTCAAGAAACCTCCTTTTCTGGGCACGTGGTGGAATATGTTTTGCAGGCTTTCTTGATAATGGAAGAAATACACCAGTACCACCAGTTGGAGTCCTTCGAGGACTTAGAACCATTGGCCGCACAGGAGCTAGCATAACTTCTGGAGCTCGAAGGAAACCCCATTTAGGTATCACATCCATTATCTTATAACCATTAGCTGCTCCATTTGCAGTTGAATATCGTGTTGGGACACCAGGTTGCCATAAGGTCATTGCTTTGGTCAGAGGAGGGATTTGATCTGAGACGAAGCTATTCATCTCTGTTCTTACTTTGAAGAATGTAATAGCAACTCTTTTGCTAGCTGATGAGCACAGTGCATGTCTGGCCATATCAGCACTGTTTCCTCTCATGACTAAAAGAGACCTGCCAAATATAGAACGAAATGGAGAATTGTCACTATAAGAAGAACTGCCGTTTGATAATGAGATTTTTAACAGACTGAAATAACACTAGCATGGCCTTTCTTTCATCGGGGAAATGGAAGAATTGCAATCTCCCATGTTAACGAGAAAGACATGCTACAGGAGGAAAATTGAAATTTGTGAATACACATTACCCTTCTTTTAGAGAAAGCATGAATGATCCTTTGTAGTTCCCATCACTGTCACTTACAAGGGCTCTACCAAATGCCATCATTGATTCAGAGAGGAGAAGGGTAGACACCGGCTGGTCCAAATGAGGTGGTTTCGTGAAAGGCTGTGAATACTCCCCCTACATAAGCCAGCACAAAATCTTTTAAACTCCAGTTTATACCAATCAAAATGTACAGAGGCCAACATGAATCTGGCATAAATTAATATAAACCTCATCAAAGTAGTTGATGACGCAGCTGTTAGGTCTTCTACTTTCTGATATTAGATTCCACTGAATCAGGTGGTCTATGACACATTGTAGAAGAGCTGGAATGGGTTCAATGTTACCTGAAGGTTGATTTTTCCCAATTAAGCTTTGAGAGAAGTATAAAATAAATAGTATAGAAGTATTCAGAAATCTTTATGAACCCATTTGTTGCAACAAACATAGATATGCATAAAGGCACAGCTTTTCCTTACTCTTTTGACACATTGCCTCCTCTTTTATATGTCCGAAAATTGGGGTCCCAAGTTGAATCATCTCTCTTTTGTTTCCCTTCACTTGCTGGTTGAATAAAATAAAAGTTTCACCTAAATAGGCAGTCACAAGCAATTCAGGATGGATATCAAAGATAAAGAGGTGATTTTGAAGAACACTGATAAATAATTACAGTAGTAAAGAGCTTCTTTCACTTCCACTTAAGAAGTATAATGTCGTAAAATGAGAGCATTGCGCAACTTGTCAACAAAAACTACATAATAGAACATTGTGTCGAGCTTTTGGTGATTGTATAGTTCATAATATAAGGAAAAGAGAGGTAATCAGCGTAGCCCTCAAGCACCACGGATAAAACAACAGTTTCCTGCTTACATGTGTACAAAATTTTCACTCAGAAGAAAGAATTCATGGAAAATCCTTTCATGTAAGCTAAGGCTGCTATAATGAGTCACAAAGCAAATCAATTCCCAAACCTGCTCGAGCAAAACTTCGCCTCAAAAAGGAAACAACACTAACTATAAAAGTGCCACGAATCACAGGATCCACCTGAGAGATCACCGTTCTGGCCAGCAACACGAAGTTCGTTCACTAAATCATTTAGTTTAGAGATTTCGTTTGGAGTAAATATGTCTTCGAATAACTTCAGACCTCGTACTACATTCACCTGCCAGTCACAGATAATGGAAGCTTAAGACCTTCACAACATTAGATTTAAAATTGAATGTCAAGCTTCACAGAAAGAGTGCAAATTGCGATTGAGGACTCACCATATGCCCTTTGACTGGTTCTTTCGACACAAACCCCTTTGTCATCTTGATGTGGGCATGCCTAGCCTCACAGTTCTCATGGTTTGAACAGAATTCAACACTTTCTAGCAACGGTTGTATTAAGGGTCCTGTAAAATGGGAAAAAAGCATATGACTAGCTTCACTTGACGAAATCGCCTTCATTCAAAAAGATAAAAAGGGTTCAAGAAAAATGAGAATTTCTATTACTTATTATACTAGACAAATTTTAGCTGACGATCAACTTACAGTACCCCTCTTTCTTTAATTAACATTTATAATCAATCCTATTTTATTTCGTGAAACACATATTGTTATGGAGTTAAACGTGACTCTAATACTGATAAAATTAAGCTTCAATAGGCACTTCATAGGGACTGGGAACATTATTGACTTTCTTAAAGTGAGGTGGGGTAAAAACAGAATTTAAATATGCAACACCCGAGCAATTAAACAGCAATTTCTGCTGAAAATTGTGTTTCCCACATCGGGTCTGGCTCCGATACCATCGTCAAATTAGGTCTTATGCTTAACTCACACCCCAAAACCAGCTCAAAGTGGGGAAGAATTGTTCAAGTCTTATAATAAACCAGAATTCCGTTCATTCACCGATGTGGGACATTCCATTCTTCTATCTGTGAACTCCTAAGGATGAATTAGATGTTAATTAAGCCAAAACTCTTTCATAGAAATATCAGATTCTGTACGGAATTTAAGCTCTTTTTTTGGGGAATAGTATTAAGTATATAATTTAATGCTACTTACCTGTATCGGTGATCTCACTTTCAGGAGAATCATCTCCATCCACCACTTGGCTTCCTCCATTTTCGGAATGACTGGTTGCCTCGTTCACTTCAGTATTCGACACTGTAAACTCCTTGATCTTTCTCTCAGCGACTTTCCGTAGATCGAGGGTAACCTCGGCAATGGAACAGTACTTTTGCATCTGAAGAATTGGAATCCAATTCAGCCTCCGCCGGTGGATTGCTGCAAATACCGATTCATATTCCGATCTCCCACCTTCAAGCTGAGTTATATGGTTGCAAAGTGCATCTATAATCGCATTTGCAGCAGCAAACTCTCCCCTGAACCACGCTAAAACTGCGTCCTTAGCAAATGTCTCCGACACCATGGTCGAAGGTGGTGGTTGAGTGGATGCCGCCGGCGTAACTAACGGTACTACACGGTGGTGTCCAACAACGGCAGCAGCTGGCGGCATCTCGACAAAAAACAATCAATCAACTTAGTCAAAAACCCAAACTTAATAAATACTCCGTAATTATCTCTCTCAGTTAATTTTTTTTTTTTTGCAAAAGGTTTTAGCTAGTCGTTGAATTATTTAGTTTGAATGTTTCGAATGGGTTCCGTCGGAATCGGAGATGTTGTTACGTGTCGGCCGATATTTCCGGCGAGGATTTTCTTGTTTAGCAAAAAGAAAAACAGAAATGATGAATAAAAGGGCGCTATAGAAAGGAGAGGGGGTTTTGAGTACTATTTAATGGTGACTTTTACAATGCTGACAGTCCGTACAGCATGCGCCCAGGTGTCACTATGTGAAAAAACCAATTTCCAATTGTATATTTATTGATTAAAAATGAATTTTAAATTATGAAAAACATAATTGTACCAAACATCCATGCCTAGTTACGTTTCATACCAATAATTTAATTTAATTACATTCGCACAGGGTTTAAAACTATTGCTATTTGTTTTTATATGAACTAAATTTGTATTTATATGTCGAGATTCCACAAAATATACAATACGGATTTGTATTTATATGTCGAGATTACTCCAACGAATTTATATTTGTAAGTCGAGATTTTTAGATTCTTATTTGTATGCCAAGATTACTCTATTTGTATTAGTATACCGCGAAATACAGTTGATATAGAAAGTGTTTGTACGAATTATAATTAAGCAAGATGTTGATATGAAATAGCTAATTATTTTTTTAATTGTGAGAGAAGTAATTCAGCTCGAACGAGGTAGGAAGACCGAAAAGGAATCCAGAGCAATTCAATTGAATATAGAAGGTTGTAATTTTATTTTTGGATAACTATGTCAAATTTATTAAAAAGAGTCATATGTTGTACATTTCTAACTTGTAAAAATCCATACAATCAATTCATATAATTTTCTTCCTATTTTGTTTTTAATAAACATTTTCCATTTTTACTGTTCACTCGCCCATTTTTTTTAAAAAAATGAAAAATGAAAAAGACAAAAAGCAAGGCTGGCTGGCTGGCCGCATCGTTTAACAACGGAAAAGGTTATTATTTTACATATTAAAAAACAAAAAAACTGTCATTATGGAGAAATTAAAAAGTAATAAAAATAATAAAGTTGGTTAATTGATATATTGCACATGAAACATCTGGTTAATTGAAAAAATAATGCCAGCCCCGGGACAAAAGTAATTAACAAGCAAGAACATTGTTAGTACAAATCTTTTTCAACTTCTAAAACAAAATTAGTGTTAATTTGCAACTGCTTAATTCTTTTACATAGTTAATTAAAGCAAATAAGACTTTACTTGGCTCATGATGATTACTAGAATTCTAAATAATTTCCTATATATCTTCATTGATCTTCGCATGTAACTTGTAAGTAAGATTTACGTAAAATATATATATAATGAACATGTTTAAAATCTCTAGGAATAATCCTTCAATTTTCCTATTTAATTTTAAAAATAAAAGATTTTTCATGTTTATTTTTTCAAAATTCAGGCTTTTATAGTCAAGTCATTTCCAATGTGGTACCACTGTTGCAATAAAATAGATGGTAAAAAGCAAAAAAGAAAAAAAAAAGAGAGAAAAGAATATTATATTACAGTATTATAAAAGTACTCGAGATTGTCATTTTAGTTCGTTAAAGGATATAATTAATTTTGACAGAAGAAATGCAAATCACAAGATGATATATTTTAACTTTTTAAGTAGCCCGTTTGAATAAGGGGAGGTCATTTGATAAAACGGGCAATTAAATATGAAGTACTTTTTTATAATTGTAATATCCGAGTCAATTTACATACACCTTGACTAATTATTCATATGTTATGCCATGATTTTTGAACTTTAAACTCGAATGGTTACGACTTTGGGAAAGAGATATGTACTTATGTAGTAGCTAGTACTAACTTATTGACTTAGTGAATAGAATTCCTCTAAGAGTATAAGCATTTTTAAAATAGAATGTTCACTTTCAATGATTGGATTCTTTATTCTTCAAAGCATAAACGAACCATAAGAGAAACAATACTTTTAGGTGTGTGAAAGAGAAGTTTCTTTAAGAAATGTTTGGTGAATGCTAAAGGGAGGAGTTGGTTAATTAAGACAACTAACGTCAGCTATTTAATTAAGTTTTAAATTAAATTAATACTAGTGTATCTTTTATCATATCCATTTGTATGATTAAATAATTCTACCATGTGGTTTTAGAGGATCCTAGGCGACTTCGTGTCCCCTTAATTACAAATATGAATTATGTTTATACATGTTATTGTGTTGAAGATTGCCAACTAATTTTAGCTGTATCTATTATATATAATATAATATAAACTCAACTCCATATTCAATTCTTTTGGGACAAAACCTAAAGACATTAATCTTGGTGCACACTATGTTGATAAAAGAAGACAAAAGTATATATATATCTTTTACTAATTAGGATTAAGGATTGATTACTAGGATAAAAGAGGAAATTGACAAGGGCATAAATTAGTGAATAAAGGACACCAACAAGTGACCAAATAACCATATAGGAGTATCCATTGGAAATTCCCTCCTTTAGTCACTCCAAAGGACACTATTCAAAATAAAATAAAATAAAGGACACTATGGTCAAGTGTAATCACAAACGCATTTACTTGAACTACTTTTAAAACTCTATTATTAGTCAAATATGGAATGATAGTGTAAGGTTAATATATATAATATGTGTAATTAAATGGTAGAATTATTAGTAATTGTGGTAAATTTGCAAATTTTTACAAGTAAAAAGGGATCAAAACTCAAAAGTGTATCTTTCAATCAATTGAAAGTTAAACGTGTTTACTCAAATATTACAAAAACTAAAATTAAAATTTATCCAATATCAAAAGACCAAATTAAAGAGTACTATTGATCCAATTAAATGTATTTGTTGCTAACATCATGAGGAATCATAAGTATACTTGGCTTCTGGATATATATATAAATGATTATTCAGTTTAGCTAGTTGCAGAATCGAATGCACAACTTTTATGCATCATAAGGATGGAACATTGATTTATTTATTTATTTTTTAAAAAAAGGAGCAGAGGGTGAAGCTACTGTTGACGTCGACAAAGGATGAGTACTTGGACATGGATCGTCAAAATAATTATAATATATATAGCAAAATATTAAAGGGTTAATGACTGA